>JAZHEH010000273.1:4948759-6185949 GCA_036589455.1 Ateles fusciceps | reverse complement strand
TAAAATCACAGCTTCTTTTTTATCTTTTCTTACAGCAATTGAACCTCTAAGTAGTAGTTAACATTGTGTTAATGTTACTTTTCTGAGAGAATTGAAAAATGATACAGAAACCTTTTCATTTTGTGGATATAAATGCATTTTAATTTGTTTCCTGCTCTATAACTTTGTAAAAGACAGATACTTTCAAATTGGCATGATATTAGTTCTAGTTACAGATGGAAAAAAAAATTAGCTTTTCTTACCAAAAGCATGTGGACAGTTTCTTTTTTGTATAAATGCTTTGCCACCTAATGACATCAGGAATTTATTACTTTTCAGAAATGATTTCTCTCAAACAGGTTATATTAGAGTTCTATTATCTTTTTCTTATGTAAGTTGCATCTAAAATAAGACTGATACACTAGTTTATTCACTCATATTTCTTAAATTTTTGTTTCATTTATAGTATAAAATCACATCTTTTAGAGAATAATACTTAGTTTTTATTTTATCCTTATAAAACTAGAGCAGCCTTAAATTATGCCATAGGTGTTCTTTGTTGGTTCATCATGAAGTAATAAACACTTACATTCCAGAACTGTAATTCCATTGAGTATAGCATTTCATTTCATTTTTTTAAAAAGAAGTTACCATTTTTAGAAAATTTGGAGGTTTTTCCCTTTTTTTAAAGACATGGTTGAATAATTATTAACATAGTTCAAGGAACTATCTTAGGTGGAGTGTGCAGGTATTTCAGCTTTGTTTTTTTCTTTTCTTTATTCTTTAAATGTTAGATTTTAGTTTACCACTTTAGAAAACTATTTTTAAGGGGTTAAATATATTTATATATCTCATATTGAATACCAGTTAAGAATTTTATTCTGCACTACTGACGTTAATTCCCAACAGTTAAACATAATAGATGACCATACAGTTGTAGTTTATCTATTTCGTATCCCATGCTCTAGGATTTATCATGTTTAAAGCTATGTGTTAGAGATCATACTTATTTCTGAAGAGCTAAATATTAGTGTTTTTGCACCATAATTTGGTGTACACTATGTTACATTTTAAATATTTTCAGAAAGTTTGATTTGGTAAATATAACAGTAATCTTAAAAACAAAACTTTGAAGATACATAAACCACTTTGTAACTAATAATAGTATGCAATACAGTATAGGAGTTGAGAGAAGAATTTTTGGAATTATATTGCCTGAGTTCAAATCTTGGCTGTTTTGCTTGGTTTATAACCCTAGGCAGGTTACCTACCTAATAATTCTGTGTCTTTGTTTACTCCTTTATGAGATGGAGATAATAGCTGCACCTATCTAATAGGATTGCTTTTAGTACTAAATGAGATAATATATGGAAGGCCCTAGGATACTGACTGGTAAAATATTGAAGTATAATATAGAAAAGCTGGTCCCTTAGAATCTGTTTGTATTATACTGTTTTTAGGTCTACTGAGATTTTTTACCTTCCCTTTCTCTCCTTTTTTTGTTCCTCTAATTTGATCAATTAGGCATATCAATTCAATGATAAATTGTTGTATTGCCATTCTTCCTTATAATTTTGGCATTTAGTTCAGTGTAGCATTTATTTCCTAATTAGTGAACTAAAAATTCAGTTTATCTTTAAGAAGACGACTTTGGTTTTCTAATATTTTGAGGCAAACAAAGTAGTGGGTAAGATGTTTTGTCCCAGTGATTTTATTTGTGCTCTTAACACCAAGGGAAAATTAAATTACAGGTAAGAATTTAAGGAACAATGTAAATAAAATAAGGAGTACATGATTGACAAATTATCCCATTTATTTAATAACAATTTTAGTTGTTAAGAAAATGAGATGCCCTTCCTTTGTTATTTAAGTAAAAAGCATAATCACATCTAAAACATGGATCTAGATAATCCCATAGCTGTTGACAGTCTGAAGTCCTACCCATCATTGTTTATTTTCCTTGTTTACCTCCCTGCTCTAGTTCTGTACTATGGTATTTCTTTGAGAGGCTCTGTCCCTTCCTTTGTTACCTTGTATATAGAATTTTTTCACTTAAATGGATTTCCCAGAAATCTACTCACATTGTCTGGAAGACTTAAGTGTTATAAGGAGGAATCATATTACCTATGTCATCAACCTAAAAAAAGACACTAGAGAAAATTATCTCTAAATATGTTGAGTTTTCTTGGGAAAAAGAAATAAGGATTATGTGGAATGCATGAAAGGGCAAGCTACAAGTGCATTCAGTGAAGGAAGAGTAAAGGAAAGCTTTTATTAGCCAAAATGTAGAGGTGTACATAAGCTGCTTAGAAAGAGAATTTATTGGTTTCAGAAGTTCAAAGTCCAAGTTTTTGTCAGTTCATTGGTAGAGATGCTGTACCTGGGCAAGTGTTCTTCAAAGAACATCTTATTTGAGTTACTGCAGTCCTAAAGAGTATCTAGTGATAAACCTTGTCAAAGTCAGGAGATGCATGAAGAACGCAAAAGGGTTTCTTACAGGGATTTTAGGACGTCTTTTGAAGCAGACATGTAAGCATGAGGCTCCTTTCCTTGGTGTCTTCCTGATCCTATTTGTCTGGGTCTGAAAATTGATTTCATCCTGGTGTCTGCACCTTTACACCCATCTGTAACTATGATCATGATATGGTTTGGCTGTGTCCTCACCCAAATCTCATCTTAAATTTCCATGTGTTGTGGGAGGGACCCAGTGGGAGGTAGTTGAATCAAGGGGGCATGTCTTTTCCATACTGTTCTCCTAATAATGAATAAGTCTCACAAGATCTGATGGTTTTAAAAAAGGGAGTTTTCCTGCACAAGCTGTCTTCTCTTGCTTGCCGCCATGTGAGACATGTCTTTCGCCTTCTGCGATGATTCTGAGGCCTCCCCAATCACATGGAACTGTAAGTCAATTAAACCTCTTTTTTTTAAATTGCTTTTTAGGTTTTGGGGTACATGTGAAGAACATGCAAGATTGTTGCATAGGTACACACATGGCAGTGTGATTTGCTGCCTTCCTCCCCATCACCTATATCTGGCATTTCTCCCCATGCTATCTCTCCCCAACTCCCCCACCTCCCGCTGTCCCTCCCCTATTTCCCCCTGACAGACCCCAGTGTGTGATGCTCCCCCACACCCCAGTGTCCATGTGTTCTCATAATTCAACACCCATCTATGAGTGAGAACATGCAGTGTTTGATTTTCTGTTCTTGTGTCAGTTTGCTGAGAATGATGGTTTCCAGGTTCATCCATGTCCCTACAAAGGACACAAACTCATTGTTTTTTATGGCTGCATAGTATTCCATGGTGTATATGTGCCACATTTTCCATGTCCAGTCTATCATCGATGGGCATTTGGGTTGGTTCCAGGTCTTCACTATTGTAAACAGTACTGCAGTGAACACTCGTGTGCATGTGTCCTTATAGTAGAACGATTTATAATCCTTTGGATATATACCCAGTAATGGGATTGCTGGGTCAAATGGAATTTCTATTTCTAGGTCCTTGAGGAATCACCACACTGTCTTCCACAATGGTTGAGCTAATTTACACTCCCACCAACAGTGTAAAAGTGTTCCTATTTCTCCACATCCTCTCCAGCATCTGTTGTCTCCAGATTTTTTAATGATTGGCATTCTAACTGGCGTGAGATGATATCTCAATGTAGTTTTGATTTGCATTTCTCTAATGACCAGTGATGATGAGCATTTTTTTATATGTTTGTTGGCCTCATGTATGTCTTCTTTTGAAAAGTGTCTGTTCATATCCTTTGCCCACTTTTCGGATGGGGTTGTTTGTTTTTTTCTTGTAAATCTGTTTTAGTTCTTTGTAGATTCTGGATATCAGCCCTTTGTCAGATTGGGTAGATTGTAAAAAATTTTTCCCATTCTGTTGGTTGCCGATTCACTCAAATGACTGTTTCTTTTGCTGTGCAGAAGCTGTGGAGTTTGATTAGGTCCCATTTGTCTATTTTGGCTTTTGTGGCCAATGCTTTTGGTGTTTTGGTCATGAAGTCCTTGCCTGTGCCTATGTCCTGAATGGTTTTGCCTAGATTTTCTTCTAGGGTTTTTATGGTGTTAGGTCTTATGTTTAAGTCTTTAATCCATCTGGAGTTAATTTTAGTGTAAAGTGTCAGGAAGGGGTTGAGTTTCTGCTTTCTGCACATGGCTAGCCAGTTTTCCCAACACCATTTATTAAAGAGGAAATCCTTTCCCCGTTGCTTGCTTTTGTCAGGTTTGTCAAAGATCAGATGGTTGTAGATGTGTTGTGTTGCCTCCGAGGCCTCTGTTCTGTTCCATTGGTCTATATCTCTGTTTTGGTACCAGTACCATGCTGTTTTGATTACTGTAGCCTTGTAGTATAGTTTGAAGTCCGGTAGTGTGATGCCTCCAGCTTTGTTCTTTTTGCTTAGAATTGACTTGCCTATGCGGGCTGTCTTTTGGTTCCATATGAAGTTGAAGGTGGTTTTTTCCAGTTCTGTGAAGAAGGTCATTGGTAGCTTGATGGGGATAGTATTGAATCTGTAAATTACTTTGGGCAGTATGGCCATTTTTATGATATTGATTCTTCCTAACCATGAGCATGGAATGTTTCTCCATCTGTTTCTTTTGTAAATTGCCCAGTTTGGGGTATGTCTTCATCAGCAGGATGAAAATGGACTAATACAGACCATATGTTACATTGCTCATTTCATCCTTCAGTCTGTCTTTTTCCTTTCTCTCTTTCTGGAACATAAAGAAATTCCTTCCCTTGCCTGTGGAGGGCAGTTTCTCCCATATTTAAATGCTCTTGGGAGGGGGAAGAATGCCTCACCTTCCCTAGTTTATCAATGGTTTCCTTCTAAACAAGGAGTGTAAACAAATATAGAAGTGCTTTCCCTAAAGTATTCTAGTGAAGTAGATTTTCTGTACCTTAGTACCTTTGTATTTGTGTTTATTATTCATTTTCCTTTTAACATTTCGCAAGTACCTAACTTTTTTAATTTTAGAGAGGCTTTAAATGAAGACTTTTAAATGAACCTTAGAGATTATCTAGTAAATGTGTTTGCCTTTTCCCTAAGTTTTTGTTGATGCTATCAATTAGTTTTGCTATATGCAGTCAAAAAACTCTTAAAGAGGACCATTTGTGTTATGTAGATAGGGGCTATATTTCAGGCAGTTGTTACCTTCTCCACCTCTCTCCCTCTCTCTTTTTTTTCTTTCTTCCTCCCTCCCTCATCTACCCCCTTTCTCCCTTCCCCCTCGCCCCTCTCCCTCCCTCCCTCTTCCCCCCTCCCTCTCTTCCCCCTCCCTCCCTCTTCCCCCTCCCTCCCTTCCTTCCATTCTCCCTTCCTTCCATTCTCCCTTCCTTCCATTCTCTTCCTTCCTTCCATTCCTTCCTTCCTTCCTTCCTTCCCTCCTTCCCTTTCTTTCTTTCTTAGCATTATAGTTGATATTGAAATACTTTATATAAAGTGCAAGAATGTACTTAGATGTGACATTGATAAAAAGTTGCATTCTGATTCTTACTGATGCTTATTCATTTTCCATTAGTTGAAGGAACTAGAAACTACTTCCAGATGTATTGCTTTATTCCTTGTAATCAAGAGATAGTATCTTCTTATTTCTAGTATTTTAAAGTCATTTAACAAATACTGTGAGTGTGTTATGGGCACTTAATGTGTTTGGACATTGTGAAAAATTCAAAACAATATTATGGCTTCTGCTCACAGAATGACAAGTGATGGAGAAATGCCAGGGAATAAGAGTACGAAGCAGGGTAGAAGGAGAAATCAGAAAGCAATAGACTCCAAATATGTAGATTTGGGCCCTCACAGATGCTGCTCTTTTCAAACATATATTTGAAGTTGCAGTATTGGATTTGAAAGTCCCTGTAGATAAGGAAGTTGACCATTAAGCTGTTGAAAAATTTTGCTCCTTAGTTCAGCTAAAACAGGGTTCTTGTCATACGACCAGGGAAATTTAGGCACACAGACACATTGAAGGGTGAGTAGATCAAAATTTTATTAGGCGAAAGGCGAAAAAAAGAAACAAAAAACTCAGCATAGTGAAATGGAGTCCACCTCACAGATTGAATCCCAGGCCACCACACAGGAACTGAAGAGGTTAGAATCCTCCTTCTGCCCATGGCTCCACCCTGTTCCCCCACTGTGCATGTGGACAGATCAGACAAGGCCCTGGGCAGAGTCCCTCATCTGCACAAAAGAATCCAATGTAAACACTTGTGGGGCTGGTTGGAGATTCTCTGGAGACCCCTTTTTATCTGCCTAGGCATTTGGCTGTCTCAAAGCTTTCTTATTTATATGAATTATATGGCTAAATAGACTTAAGATGAGCTTTCTAAAAGGATGGATTTTAAGTTCAGTTCTTCCTTATTCCCTCTCATGAATCTCAACATTACAGAATCTTAAGGGTCAAAATTAGAATAGCCTGAGAAGCTCAATTAATAAAAAGTTTAGAGTGAGATTTGCACTTAGTAATAAATAGTTTCTGTTGAAATATTTGAAATTAGAGTTAAGTGCATGACAGAACCTTCTCCCACCTAGTGTTAATATTTGAATTATTTCTTTTAAAGTTTTCAGGAAATGCCTTTGTTAAGTATTGGTAAATTAATATTCCATTTAGTCTCACAGTATATAGAAGCTTTGTTATTTCTAGTTTTTATGGTATTTAGTGATTATGTGGTATTTAAATAATAAACAATGGTGAATTCAACAGATCAAAAATTCATTCAAATGTATTACTGTTTTGTTTCTCATCTGGAAATATTTCTCCAGCTAGTCCTTTTTTCCCTTGATCTCTTAATCCCTGTGATTCAGGAAATTGTATTAATGAATGTATGGTCAGTACTACTGACTAGGATGCTTTCAATAACATAGTTTAAAATGTAAAGTCACACTATTATACCTAGATTGATGAAACAAAACTTTGTTCTCCTTAAAGATTTACATTGTTAAGAAAGTTTCTGATGGCTGGGCACACTGGCACACACCTGTAGTTCCAGCCTTTTGGGAGACCAAGGCAGGAGGATTGCTTGAGGACAGGAATTCAAGACCAGCTTGGGCAACATCGTGAGTCCTGATCTCTACAAAAATTTAAAAAACAAAACTTAGCCAGGTATGGTGGTATGCACCTATAGTCCTAGCTACTCAGGAGGCACAGGAGGGAGGATCACTTGAGCCCAGGAATTCAGGGCTGAGGCTAAGATTGTGCCACTGTACTCCAGTCTGAGCAACAGAGTAAGACCCTGTTTCTTAAAAAAAAAAAAAAAAAAGTCAGTAAATGAAAGCTGCTTCTGTATTCAAAGTTAGGGATTGTTGGTTCATATCTTTCCACACTCCACTAAAAAAATTTTAAGCTGATGAAAATACTTTTAGGGAAACATACTTATAAATGGAATAGGTTTTTCTGATATAAATGATTACTATTAAGTTGTCTGTCTGAAAGAGTTCAGCCAAAAAGTACATCTATCTTCATTTAACCATTTGTTGCTTTTCTTATTCCAGTAGTATTAGCACAGAAAAACTTGTCTGGACTTGTTCCATCTTGCCCAGTAGTATTAGCACAAGTAAATTATGGACTTCTTCCATCTTGCCCTCAAGCAGTGCCCAGAAGCAAAATCCTAACATGGGGATGGTAAGCTTTACTTATAGTACCAAAATTCTGTGACCATTTGCTGTCATAGGAAAGGGGGCCCTTATTGTTACTTCTTACTAAAAAAAAAAAAATTATTTTTTGTAAACTTGGACTCTTTTAGTCTTATTTAAAATGATTATATTCATAGAGTAGTCTTGCAGTGCTGACATTTGTTTTTTCCACCATCTGCGCCTGAGACAACCTTTGACAGTAATTAAAATAATAAGGTTTTCTTTGACTTTGTATGTTTAAGGGCCTCAGATTTAGGGTCCTTCTTTGGTAGTGACATTTATATTAAATTGAAAATTTGTAAAAATCAGCCCATTTTCATGAATAAAAAATAATAGATACAAGTTTGCAATAAAAGAAATGGCCATTACAATTTACTTTAGAAATTAAATTTAAAACTTACTTCTTTAACATATGTTAAAGTAAGCAAGACATGAGCCTCTGTTTGGTAAAGCTACTGAAATTTTGGGATTATTAATTACTATTGCAAAATCAGGTTTTTAACTTAACTGCCACAGTGCTTTTGTCAGTAGAGTTAAATCATAATTCGCTTTATTTACAGATGTATTTTCAACTCGCTGATGGTCTCTTAGTTATCTTGTCATTTGACTTCCCACAAGTTTATATTAACTGAATTAGAACCATGTGTATTTTTTGTGTGTGTGCACACTTTTTTTTTTTTTTTTTTTTTGAAACAGAGTCTTGCTCTTGCTGCTCAGGCTGGAGTGCAATGGCGTGATCTTGGCTCACTGCAACCTCTGCCTCCTGGAGAACCATGTGTATTTTTAAATCAACAACTGTGGTTCCTCTGATGTATACTGAATAAATTATTCACCTTTCAGGTTTAACTTCTATAGATCTGAGTCACTTTCTAAATTGTTACTGGAAACAGTAATTATAAATTAGCTGAGTAAATGTGCCTTTGCTAATAGGAACACTCATAAAATTTCAGAGCACTTCACAATTTCACAGCATCATTTCATTGATTCTTAACTACAATTCTAGGAGATAAGCAAGGCAAGTTTAATTATTGTTGTATTCATTTTACAGGTGGGGACATTGAAGCAAAGTCATTTACCCCAGGCCATATGGCTTATAAATGGCAGAATTAGGATGTCATCTTCTGGCTAATCTTTCAAGTGTTTGTTTTTGTTTTTCATGTCATCTCATTAGAATCAATGATATGTCCAGGCAGCTGGCAGTGAGGGAGTGGGGGAGAGGTGGAAGGATTTGTTTCTCATTTATATTTTTTAATTCCTAAACATTTCCACCAGCGACATAAAATTTTCCAAAACAACTAAATGCATTACATTTTGCCCTCCATGTTGCTGGTTTCTAGGGCATCCATGCTCTAATTTAAAATATATATGTCTTTTGAATGTAGCATTTTACGTTTTCAAATTTATGCAAGGTACGGAGAGGGAGGGGAGACTTGCATGTTTTAAAACAAGGTTAACTCCATATGGAACCCTGTCTTCTCAGTGAATTTTCCAGGATTAATTATGACCGAAGCAAGATTTAGTCATGGACTAAAAGTAGCTGCAGAATCACAGAATTCTAAAATGTTATTCATATAAGTTATGTGTATAGAATGAGCACATTATAGGTTTCTAACTAGAACTGCAGTGTCGTTGCAGAAACTGTGCAAGCATATTAATATGCTTACTTTATAGTTTCCTGGTATTTCTATAATTAACTAATGATTTAGTACATCTGGTAATTTGGACTAGGAATGTGAGCAAATCAGAATGTATTAACTACTGAAGGAGGTAGAATGTTTCCTGTTTTGTAGTGTTAAGAAAGTAGACAGTTAACTGACTCTTACCCCGAAGAAGATGACAAAGGGTCAGCCAGGTGCCCTTCGTTATCAGAGACTGTAAGTTTCTGTAGTCCTTTGGTATGGAAGTGATCTATAGATAAAAGAAGGATTTACTGTGACTTAGATTGTTTTGGAAATCTTAAGAATTAATTTTACGTTACAAATTGCATTGTGTGAGAAATCTATTTCTATGAGATTATGAAAAGCCCCTTCTGCAGATCCAAGGTAAACAGAATTATTCTCTTTGTTCTGCTATAACTGAGTTAATAATTGTGATTCCTGATTGAGATGTGGGAATGGGACGTAGGACTTGGCAATACTTTTCATGATAGATATCTTTTGTTAGCAACCCCAGATTCAGTCTTCGGTTCTTTACCCTGCTGTATACCCTGAAATTCTCAATTTTATATGCTGTATCAAAGACTCCTGTGCCTTTTAATTTCCAGTTTGAGTTAGAGGTGGACAAGGGGCAGCCTCAGCAGGAAGTCAAAGAGGGGAGGGAAATGAGACAAGGGTATTTATTTTCACACCAGGTTGCCATATGCTGATTGTGTCTCTCTGTAGAAAGTCACTGTTCTTTTCAAGACAACCCTCTCTAAATGTGTGTGTGTGGTTTTTTTTTTTGAGTTCCCAGAACTGCACTTGTTTCTTTTGCCATAAGGTGGTAATGCTGCTGCTGTTACCCTGGATTACTGAACTATCCCTTGTGTTTCTCTATACCTTCACTTCTGTAAATAGTCCTTTTGTAAGTCAGCCTTCCTCAGGTTACTGTAGGTAAAGTGTGCCATCTCTTTTCACTTTGAAACCTTCTTCCTTCTTCCCTCCTCCTTCCTCCTCTTCCTCCATCCTTCCCTCCTCCCCTTTCCTCCTGCTCCTTCCTCCTCCATCCTTCTCCATCTTCCTCTTCCCTCCTCCTCCTTCCTCCTCCTCCATCCTTCTGCATCATCCTCCATCTTCCCGCTTCTTCTTGTTCCTTTCTTTCTTGAGACTTGGGTCTCACTCTGTGACCCCGCCTGGAGTGCAGTGGTACAATTATAGCTGACTGCAGCCTCTACCTCCTGGGCTCAGGTGATCCTCCCACCTCAGCCTCCTGGGTAGCTGAGACTATAAGTGTGTGCTACCACACCTGGCTAATTAAAAAAAATTTTTTTTGTAGAGACAAGGTCTTATTATGTTACCCAGACTGGTCTTGAACTTCTGGCCTCAGGTGATCCTCCTGCCTTGGCTTCCCAAAGTGCTGGGATTACAGGTGCAAGCCACTGTGCTGGGCCTTTTCTACTTTTTTAATTTAGGCATTAACTGCAGTAATTTTTGCTCTAACAATTACCTTTACAACATCCCCTAAGTTTTGTTATGTTGTGTTTTTTTTCATTCATCTCTTAAGTATTTTCTAATTTCCCTTGTGATATCTTTTTTGACCCATTGCTTGAGTACATGATTTAATTTCTAGATACTTGTGAATTTTCTAGTTTTCTTCTTTATTGATTTCTAGATTCATTCCACTGTGAGCAGAAAAGATGTCTTTTATGATGCCAGTCTTTAAAAATTTATTGAGACTTGTTTTGTATTCTAACATTTGCTCTGTCTTTGAGAACATTCCATGTGCACTTGAGAAAAATGTGTATTTTCTTCCCAGCTTTTTCTCCCAGGCATTAGAATAAACAGAGTAATTTACTAATAGTAGATCCCTCTGGAGCCAGGGACCATGGCCCCCACACTAGCAATGTGGACTGCCAAGCTGGGGAGGATATGGAGTAAGGACAAGTAAGAATGCCACAAAGTGTTCTCATGTTTGTGTGTGTGTGTGTGTGTGTGTGTGTGTGCGTGTGTGTGTGTGTGCGCGCGCGCTTTTTTTTTTTTTTTTTTTTTTTTTTTTTTTTTTGAGACAAGATCTTGCTATGTTGCCCAGGCTGGACTTAAACTGGACTCAAGTGGTTTCCCCCACCTCACCCTCCTGAGTAGGTGGGACTACAGGCATGCACCACTGCACCTGGCCCTACCATTTTTAAGTTGCCTTTTTCTTAATTCAGTATTTATTTGGTTGCTGTAAACCTTTAGCTATTTTCCAGAACTCTGGCAGTTAGTTTTTGCTTGTTTTTCAGTGTTTCTGTGGTGGGATGGGAGTTCAGAGCCGCCTTCACCATTTTCTGATTCCTTGGCCTCTCATTTACTTAAAAAAAATATTTATTATGTTAAGACCACTTAACATGATCTGCCTGCCCTCTTAACAACTTTTTAAGTGTGCCATGCAGAATTGTTGACTGTAAGAATAATGTACAGCAGATCTCTAGAACTTACTCATCTTGCTTAACTGAAACTTTATGCCCAGTGATTAGAACCTCCCTGTTTCTCCCTTCCCTTAATTTACTTTTGTAATCCATTTGTGGTTCCCTGACTGCCATTCTGTAATTCCTTTACAAACAGTTTTTTTCATACATCTATATACTTCTGTTACCTTCTCCTGGTAGGCAGAGGTGAGAGTTTCTCAGGCAAATCACTTATTTTTCTGAGCCTTGACTTGCTCTTTGTAAATTGAGAAAACTCTCCTTTACTCCACTCTTCCCTCCTTCACTAGATTCTTATGAAGATCAAATAAAATAAATGGGAAAGTATTTCATAAAGTTAATCTAATTATTTAATATATTGATATGACATCTCATCAATGGCTTATTTTCTTTCTTTGCTGAAATATGAGTCATCAAGAGCTATTATGTAGAAATAAACTGGGAGGTTTGTGAATCTATTCTCTATTTCACATATTTTATCAGCAAATTATGGGTACAGCAGAACATACGTAGTTTTTGGATCACTGCAATCTAAAATGATTGCCCTTGAGCAAAGAAAGAAAAGGGAGCAAGCTAGAGGAAAACCCACATCAGCAAACTTCTTTCAATCATTGCAATCAAATAGCAGTTTAACCATGCCAATTACATTCATATACTTTTATACCTAGTGTATTAAAGCACAAATTGATTAAAAAGCTGTACTGAGTTTTCTGTGTCTTAGAGATCATTCTGAATCTTGTTTTCCTTATACATATATCAATTTCCATGTTGCAGGCACAAGACCCAAAGATACTGTGTCAGCCATCTGAAAGTGTTGCTATTTTAGAGATAGAAAACACAATAGAAATAAGATGGGCTGTAGGCATATTTGTATGAAATTAGCTTTTGATTATAACATGTTGTTGCTTTTGTTAGTTAAAAACCTCCTTATATACAAATTAGGTTGGGTCTGGTGGCTCACACCTATAATCCCAGCACTTTGGGAGGCCGAGGCAGGCAGATCACTTGAGGTCAGGAGTTTGAGACCAGCCTGGCCAACATGATGAAACCCCATCTCCACAAAAAATACAAAAATTAGCTGGGCATGATGGTGTGTGCCTATAATCCCAGCTACTCTGGGATGCTGAGGCAAGAGAATTGCTTGAACCTGGGAGGCAGAGGTTGCAGTGAGCCAAGATCGTGCCATTGCACTCCAGCCTGGGCAACAGAGCAAAACTCCGTCTGAAAAGAAAAAAAAAAAAATTAAAGGTATGATATACTTTATGGAAAATAATATATCCTTATATTCCCTTTATGTTTCATTAAACATATTGTCCTCTTGGCAGTGTCAGAACGTCCTTATTACATATTTATTGCTGTACTTTAATAATCGACACTTTATTGTCTTGATTATTGTATATAATGTTATTTTATTTAGAAATACAGAATTATTCCATAAACGTACTTTGCCATCCTCTTGCAGGACTTCCCTACCTATGTATGAATGTATTAGAGCTTATTAAATATTTAAATTTCATGTATATTAACTTGTAACACATTGACAGAAGATGTTTAGAGATAGGGATAGTCAAGGCATTGATCTTATTAATGTATTATAATATTTATAATGGATTTATGTTTTCAGACTTTACTTGAAAATTGTCCTGTAAATTTGACATCTAGTCCAAGAAAATAGAATATATGTGGAAAAAATATTTAGTAGGGAATAATATGATATGTCAATATGGTTTAAATGAGAAATGTTGACTTGGGCATGTTATTTTTAAAATATTAAATGTGAGAGCTGTAGTTTCTTGTCTAGATAGCATTCAGATGTTTGACTAACTTAGCCAACATGTGACTGTTTTTTACATTTGCAGGATATATTGGTTTGTACCAGCATAAAAGCTTATTTTCTTCTGATTCCTTAAGAAAGATACAATTTCATAAACTTACAAAACTTCAAATTGTCAAGGTTTTGGTAAGCTAGGCCCTTTAATTTCACTTTCTAGAACTCATAATTTTCTAGAAGAAATTAACTGTGATTTTAATTTTTATTCCATTTTATTGTCAGAACTATTTACAGATAAATAATGAGGAGAGGACTCGAGTTTTCATGCAAACATAGCTCTTAAAAAGTTTAAATCTTTGCTCCAAGGAAATAAATGTTTAGAAAATTCTTACTGTAAATATGATTATAGCAGTTTCCCAAAGCTAATAAAATATTTGATCAGCTAATGAAAAATTCAGTCAGTGCAATTAAGCAGCTAATGTGAAGACCTGAATCAGAGTTTCAAAGCTCCTAAGAACCACTTACCATCATCACATAGGCTCAAGTGCTTTTCACTCAAGTCTTAGTAGTATCCTTTCTTGTTCAAGGTATACTTCAGGGTTTAAGAATATTTCCAAACCTATAGCTTCCTGTTGTGTCCCAAAATGTTTTTTTGAGGCATAGGTAGCACTTTCAGTTTTTTTCTAAATCCATCTTTTGAGTCTATAATGTGTCATGATAATCTTTTTATCATGTAAGAGGGGACTCAGGAAATTTTATCTCTATTTAGAGTCCTTTGCCAGGAAAAAAAAAAGAGCATCTTTATATAAAGGAATTCTTACTATTTATTATCTTTGTTTTTATTTGGAATAAATTAGAATACAAAATAGATTCCTTATAGGAAACACTTCACGATATGGGCCCAATCTCAAAGTTGAATAAACCTTTGGTCATTTTTCTCTATAACATGAGAAAAGGCTTAGGCCATTAGGGGGCACTTTCTAAAATTTCTATGTAATCACATCTCTTTTCCTTAGGAACACATTAGTATTTTTAGTGTTTTAATTATATTGTGATGATATATAACATTTGAATACAAAGAAAAATTAGAAATTTTAAAAATGTATGAATTATTCTTAAATTAGTTCTGCTGAGAGAAGCTGGAGAAAATCCCATAAACAACAGATTGGTGACATTCAGCAATCGTTTTGCATACAGATATGGTGGTTTCTTCTCTCACATCCCACAGTGGTTTTCCCACATCATCAGTTTTCCAAGTCTCCCACTCCAACTTTCCCCTTTTTTACACTCAGCAGCTAACTTTTCAACATGCTACACAGCGAAGATGTATGTATGAATGCATTCTGTCCAAAGCCACACTCTTAACAATAAACTTGTCTATATATGTGCTCATTGCTACCTCCTTCTGTCCATTCTTATTGGCAGAAAGACCTGTCCTGCATTTGAGGCCAGTCCCCACCACCTGTGTTCCACAGCCTACTTTTGATGCAACTCAGGGATATTACACCATCTCCCCTCCCTCTTTCAGATTCAGATCATCTTCTCTCTGTTGAAATGTTTCCTTTACCACATGAACATTTTCAAATTTCCATCTTGAAACCACATGGTTGCTTTATCAACCCTGAATCTTCCTCTGACTACTGCTCTTTCTTCCATATTCACTGAAAAGACATTGGAAGAAGTTTTATGCTTACTCTCTTCTACTTCCTTATTTCTGATTCATCTACCAAACCTAGTGGCATTTGGCTTTTACTTAGAATCTGCTTTTACTGATTCATAGTTAACTTGCTAATTAGAAAACTGTGTGGGTAACTTGTGGTCCTTTTCTTATTTTACCCTTCTACCATTCTCTTATTCTTCAAACTGTATCTTTTGTTTGCTTTGTGACACTACTTCCTTTTTGTTTTTGTTTTTTTTTTTTCCTTCTTCTGTCTATTTCTAAATCCTTTTGGCCAATTCTTCTTCCTCTCCTAAAGTTACTGTGTGAAGTCGTTCCTTCACCTTTTGTTCTCATTCGGTATCACTTACTGAGTACCTAGGTGTATGCTAAGCTCTTTTTTTTGGCTCTATGTTGTTCCTGATAATTCATAACAACCCTGAACGGCCACATACCTTTCATAAGACCATTACTATGGGGATAGGATTTAACATCAAATGTTTGATTCTAAAGCTATATGGTAATAGTCTATTTGTCTACTTGGACTGCTATAACAAAATACCACAGACTCAGTGGCTTAAACAATAGAAGTCTAGTTCTCCTAATTCTGGAGGGTGGGAAGTCCTGGCTGATTTGGTTGCTGGCGAGCGCTCTCTTCCTGCCCTTCTATCTGTGTCCTCACATGGCAGAGAGAGACGCAGCAAGTTTGTTCTCTGGTATCTGTTCTAAGAGCATTAATGCAGTCATGAGGGCTCCACCGTCATTAATTCATGTAAACCTGAATGCCTCACAAGGGCCCTATTTCCAAATACTATCATATTGAGAGTAGGGACTTCAACAGAAGAATTTTAAGGGTAGGGTAACACAATTCAGTACATGGCAAATAGTTTTCAGACTTTTTTTTTGTTTGTTTTTTAAAACAACATCTTCCTAGGACCCCAACATATAAGATAGTTGAAAGCAGAACTACCCTATTACAGTGGGAGTGATAGGTCTGGAGCCCTGATAATTTGGATCTCCCTCCCCATTCTAACCTCATAGGGCTCCAAATGTATTTGCTCAGAACCCAAGGGCTCTGGGAAAACAGTTTAAAAGGTACAATAATTTATGTTAAATTGGCCGGGCATGGTGGCTCACACCTGTAAACCCAGCACTTTGGGAGGCTGAGGCGGGTGGATCTTCTAAGGTCAGGAGTTCAAGACAAGCCTGGCCAACATGGTGAAATGCTTTCTCTACTAAAAATACAAAAATTCTCCAGATATGGTTGTGTGTGTCTATAATCCCAGCTACTCAGGAGACTGAGGCAGGAGAATTGCTTGAACCCACGATGCAGAGGTTGCAGTAAGCCAAGATCACGCCACTGCACTCCAGACTGAGCAGCAGAGTGAGACTCCATCTCAAAAATAAAAATTATGTTAAATTGCAAGTCTACATTAATTTTTTATTTGCTTGAAATTCAGATTTCCAAATGGATCCTGGACATTTCTGTCTTTCTACCTGTGTGTCAGACCAGTACTGTACTTAGTTCTTTATGTTCCAAATGGAACTTATCTTCATTGCTAACTTCTAACTATTGTTTTGGTGAAACTTCCTACCTCGGCCAATCTTCCAGGCTCCAGACCTGTGATGACAGGTGGAAAGATTTCTTCTTGCTATCTCATATCATTGGACAATTAAGGTCTATAGAGCTGTAGCCCCATAGAGGCCCTCATAATCTATTCTCTTTGCATCCGTTTTTACCCTCTCTTTCTCCAATCTATCTTTTCTACAAAGGTAAATTTCTAAAATTCAAACCCAATTACGTTATTCACCTACTAACATTTTTCATGAGACCCCATTATCTGTTTTAAAAGATATTGAAGGGGCTGGGCATGGTGACTCAGACCTGTAATCTCAGCACTTACCAAGGCCAAGCGGGAGAAATGGTGGTGGTGCATACCTGTAGTCCCAGTTACTCAGGAGACTAAGATGGGACAATCCCTTGAGCCCAGGAGTTCAAGGTTATGATCGTGGCACTGCATACCAGCCTGAGTGACAGAGTGAGACCCTGTCTGTAGACAAACAACAAAGATACTCAAGGCATACAGGACCCTCAAGATTTGACGCTAAGAATACATCATGTTTTCTCAGGCCTCAAGTTATTGTAGACTTTTTTCATTTCTAGAATACCCTCTTTGCTTCTTTATCTACCTGGCAAATTATTTTCCTTTCATGTATCAACTTACTCATGTTTTCTGTACTCTCCTGACTTCTCCAGGTGACCAATTCTCTTATCATTAAAAATGGTTTGTTTTCGTGTTTTTTTTTTTCCTACTAGACTTTGATCTAGAAAACAGGGACTGTTTGTCTTCTCATCTAGCACCTAACATAGTAGATGGTACATAGTAAGTTTTCAACATATGTTAATTGAATAGTTGGATTCTTTTCAAGAAAATTAATTTTTAGCATATCCAGGTGTCAGCCATTTTATCTGTTAAACAGCAGGATAAGATGATTTCAAATTTTTCCTTCCAGTTTTAGGATTATTTGTTACTTCTCTTACCATATTCCCCCTACCCATGATTCTTCTCACTTATTTTACAAAGCATTTAAAATTTATTTTTAATAATACATGGATTAATTTTAAGTATATATTTAAAGAAGGATGGGCTTTTATCCTCGTGATATTTATTTTGTATTGTTTTTAAAAATTATTTTTAGTTCCATAAAAAATTAATTTTTACAGATGAGGCCAAAAATATATCAAGAGTAAACTTTGGATTTTTTTCTTTTTCTTTACTTCCTATTGACTAATTGTAGCAGGTTCACTCCAAAGCATGTTCTTGATGTAAGAAAACTGTGTGGGCTGTTTTGAACTTTGGGATAACAGGTGGAAATAATTTTTCTCTCAAAAGTAGAATTCAAGAAAACAGTAGGGCTTTTTTCTTCTTTTAACTTTTTTAAGTGATGAAATAAGTCTACATTTTTAACTATAAAGCATTTTTATAATGTATTGAAGCAGGTTCTGTAAAATTAAACTTTTAAAACTTACCATTTTAGAAAAAAAGTCATATGTAACTCATTAGAATGTGTTTTTATTTAAAAATATTATACCAGCCTGTGCTGGTATAATATATTACAAGGCATTGCCAAAAAATGTAGTCTGGAAGCAAAATAGAATACTGAAAATAATGCTACAATTTTTTAAATTTGAGGAAATTTTTTAAATAAGAAGAAAATATTTTATTTGCACATGAGGTTTTTGGTCCAAATGATATTTAACCAACTAACTGGCTAATCTGTTAAAGCATTCTATTTCAGAAAAGCTTCATTTTGTGTACCATTTGATTACATTAGCACATTACTTCTGATAATGGGCATAGATTTTTTTTTTTCCTAAAGTAATGTTTTTTTCCAAAGTAATGTTGTGGTTTTACTCTTGGAAGAGAGCACAAGTTTTCTGTGGGCCTAAGTATTAAAAATGTTTCTTAAAAACTTGAAATTGTTATGTATTAAACCAGAACTCTTGGAACTTTTTCAGATTTTGCTGCTACAGTCACTGGTCCTTTGACTGAGATATTTTATGAACCAATTTTTACTGGCTAGAAAATATAATTTTCATAATTAAGAGAAAACATCAGTTATTTTATCTAGTTGACTTTGTCTTTGCTTGTTGTTTGCTTTAGAGATTTATCTAAGCTGTTGACATGATTCAGATTCTAGTGTATGAAATAGAGCTTTTGAGAAGTTGCTTTGAATGGAAAAATAAATACCTTAAAAAATATCTAGCTTTGAGTGTATCTAGTCCTGTTTGAATTTTTTTGTTTTTTCTTGTACTGATAGTTGTATTCTGTTGTAATATATATCTTTGAGTATAAAATTGGTTAACATACTGAAAGTTCAGTTTATGAGACAGGATAAATTTAAATCTCAAAGCAATTTTCAAATATACTCATTAAAAAAATACAAGTATTTATATTTTAAATAAAGTAAGTTTCCACTACATACCCTATCACCCTTTTATTATTATAGGCATCTTTTAATTTCCAGGAAAACTTCCTGTCTACCCCAATGATTGATGTATACTTAAGCTTGTTCAACTCATGGCCTATAGGCCACATGGAACCCAGGACAGCTTTGAATGCAGCCCAACACAAATTTGTAAACTTTGTTAAAATAGTATGACTTTTTGTTTTATTTTGCTTTTAGCTTATCAGCTATCGTTTGTGTTAGTGTAATTTATGTGTGGCCGAGACAATTATTCTTCTAATGTGGCCCAGGGAAGCCAAAAGAGTGGATACCCCTGATGTATAGCTTACCCTTCATTCAATCCCCTGTCACCTTTTTCCAAAGCTTCATAATTTGTGGTAATAATTGTTTTCATATTTTTTGTTTGCCAGCTATTATCATGGCCACACTTTAGATCTATGTCTTAACTAACCAGAACCTAATTTAGATTTTAAAGTTCTGTATTCTCTAATTAGATGTTAGGATGATTTTTTTAAATGATGGCAAATAAATATTTATGTTGCTATGAAGAAACTTATCTAGTGGGGGAATGCACAACATTTATAATATGTAGCCATAGTATATAGAAGAGTGGTAGAGATAAAGTGCTTTGTGAATTCACAGGAGGAAAGAAGTAATTCTATCTGGACAATCCAGAAGTGGTGTAATCTAAAACAGTTGTTAAATATTTCAAACATAGACAAATACAAAGAATAATATAATAAAGACATGTAATAATTGTGCCACCCAAAATTAACAAATATTATTTGCAAACATCAAACAATTCTAAACTTAGTATCTTTCCTCCTTCTGAACAAAACAAAGACCTTAGAATGCTTAAACTCAGGCTTCCCTTTCTGTTTTCTTTGCTATTTTTGTTGCTAGTTTGTTTTATTGTTATGTTTTTGGCTTATGTTTGCTCCTTGCATCCTGCTCTTCCCATTGGAGTTTAATTTGCTTCTTACTGAAACATTTCCTTTACTGGTTCTTTCACATTTTCCTTTTTTTTTTTTTTTTTTTTGGCTCTACTATACATTGTGTTTTCCTCACATATGTCTTGCAGTTCACTATTTTCCATCCTTCTGTGGGTAATCTAATACTTACCCTGTCCATTGAAACTTTTATTCCAAATTTCTGTTTGATTCTTTTAAAAAAAGAAAATGCCTATTCTTTTTATATTGTCCTTTCCCTGCCCTACGGCTCCTATTCCTTTTGTGGTTTCTTTTGACGTTAAATATACTTACTTTAGAATTTCTTTCAGATTATTATCTTATCTATGATTCTGATGTGTCAGTCCTGCCATTAGTCGTGTCTTCTGACTCTTTTATAAGTGAGGTTCATTTAAATTTTTGTTTCCATTTTACTGTGAAATTTTTTTTAGTGTGAGTTGTTTTCCTGCAGGTCTTGGATTGTGAAGGCGTACTGTTACAGAGATTCATATTTGCTTCTGACAAACTCCTGTTGGCTTCACTGAGTCTGAACCAGTTGTTATTCTTGATTTTTTGAGGGTGGAGCAGGCTTGGGTAGTCTCATTCTTTATGTGTGATTATCCTTTCCTATGACTATCCCCAAGCTAGTAAGCAAAGATGGGTTGCAAGCTTTCTTGTGACTCTTCCCAAGCAAGTAAGCAAAATTTTCCTAGGAGCTGTTTCATAGATGGAACAGTATTTTGTAGAACTAGGTTACATACAGGGCTGCAAGCCCAGTTTCAGCTTACTACCTCTAACAAGACTGAGACCTGTTTCCTTTAATAGAGAATAACAGAAAACCTCACAGTTGACTTTGGCTTAAGTTCAGGGTACATGGAGATGATTAATGGAAAATATGTTTGGAAAGGTGGGTTGGAATCAAGTACAGTAGGCCTTGAATGGTAGGCTAAGGAATTTGGACTTTATGCTACATATAGCAGGAATCCAATGAATGTTTTTTTGCTTGACAGTCATGCAGAGCTTTGCTCTAAGAAGATTAATTTGGTAACCATGAATAGGTTGGAATGGAGAGAACATACTGTAAATAGGGAGAGCAGTTAAGATACTGTTCACATTAATGTGTGAAAGAGGTAATAAAGACCCGAAATACAGTAACAATAGTGGCAATGAAAATGATGTGAGAGGTAAATAGATGTTTATAGAGAGATTATGACATAGGTTTCACATTGGTATGCAGGAGAAAGAGCGTTCCAAGATTACCCCAATGAGGATGTTAAAACTATTAAGGGAAATCAGACACAGACAGAACGTTAGGCTTGTACAGAAAGATGAGTTCAGTTATGAAAAAATATTATCTTTGTAGTGCCAGTGGGATACCCTAGTACAAAGGGCCATCCAAGCAGATAAACGTTGGACTATAAATAGGATAGAGCAGACGAAAAGAGATGCAGGGCTTAGTAGAACAGAAGCATTAACTGAAGCCATACATTTCAGATATAGAATCAGAAATTGGGGAAGAAAGGAGGTAAACCAAGAAGAAAATTAGTAATTAGGAAAGAGATAGAAAAAGAGAATTCTGGGGACTGATATATCAGAGTAGTAGAAGTATGCCCCAGGGAATACGCTGATAATATGGAAACCAGAAACTGGAAGCATTTCACAGCTGGGGGCTATCACTTTTAGAGAGGTGGAGGAAAATGTTGAGGCGGATCAGGTCCAAGAAATGGCCATTTGATGGTGACCAGAGTCAAAATACAAGGATATGAGGAATAAGTGGTAGGAGAGGCAGTGAGAGTGGAAATAATGTAGTAAATTCACTTTTGAAATAAAACTACTAGGGTATACATAGTATTTGTGAAATATAGATCTGTATGTGTATGTTTGTATCTATACAAATATATTATATCATGCATATATGTAAAAATTTTTTTCCCATATGTCTGTTAGTGTGTAGGTATTGACACCCTTGGGTTACTCTACTATCCTGTGATAAAAGATTAGCGAAGCAGGATTCTTCTTATTCTTTGAAATCTCCACTTCGATCTTCATAATAGGGGTACAGTGAAAGGGAAAAGAGAAGGCAACAATATTATTGTTGGAATAGATGTGGGAATAGACAGGAAGGTCACAGGGTTGGGAAAGGAGAGGTACTTATTATTAGCACAGGGTAAAAGGGCTTTGGAAATTTGGGCTTCGGAAGACTTATCTTTTGTGAAAGCATGCTTTGTATTGAAATTATCAAAGAGAAGATAGAGGGTAGACAAGAACACTTACACATAATTGAATGCTCTGTGCCAGATGCTTTACATAAATTTTCATGTTTAATCTCTCAGAAACACTAATAAGGAGTGCATATGGTAGTTCTGTTTTTAATTTTTTGAAGAACTTCCATACTGTTTTCCATGATGGCCTTACAATTTACATTCTCATTAACACTATACTAGGGGTTCTCTGTTCTCCACACCCTTGCCAACCCTTGTTATATATTGCCTTTTTCATGGTAGCCATTCTGACAGGTGTGAGGTGATACCTCATTGTGATTTTAATTTGTGTTGCCTGGTGATTAGTGATGTTAAAATTTCTTTGTACACCTTTGGCCATTTGTATGTCTTCCTTTGAAAAATGTCTGTTCTGGTCATTTGTCCATTTTTTAATCAGGTTGTTTTCTTGCTATTGAGTTGTTTGTGTTCCTTGTATATTTTGGATATTAGCCCATTATCAGGTGTATACTTTGCAAATATCTTCTTTCATTTGGTAGTTGTGGCCAGGTGTGGTGGCTCACACCTGTAATAATCCCACTACTTTGGGAGGCCAGGGAGGCCAAGGCAGGCAAATCACAAGGTCAGGAGTTGGAGACCAGCCTGACCAACATGGTGAAACCCCATCTCTACTAAAAATACAAAAATTAGCTGGGTGTGTTGGCTTGCACCTATAATCCTAGTTACTCAGGAGGCTGAGGCAGGAGAATCACTTGAACCCGGGAAGCAGAGGTTGCAGTGAGCCGAGATTGTGCCACTGCTCTCCAGTCTGGGCGACAGAGTGAGACTCCATCTCAAAAAAAAAAAAAAAAAAAAAGATAGTTGCATCATCACTCTGTTGACTGTTTCTTTTGCTACGCTTTTTAGTTTGATGTAGTCCCATTTATGTATTTTGCTTTTTTTGCTTGAACTTTGGGATCATAACCCCAAAAATCATTATCACTGCCAAGACCGATATCAATAATTTTTTTCTAGCAGTTTTACAGTTGCAGGTCTTACATTTAAGTCTTTAATCCACTTTGACTTGATTTTTGTATCTGGTGTGAGATGAGTCCAATTTTATTCTTCTGTATATGAATATCCAGTTTTCTTAACACTATTATTTAGGAGGAGACTATTCTTTCCCCATTGTGTGTTATTGGCACCTTTGTTGAAGATCAACTGACTATATATGTTTGGATTTATTTCTAGGTTCTCTGTTCCATTGGTGTATACTGTTTTTATGCTGGTACCATGCTGTTTTGATTACTTTAGCTTTGTAGTATACTTGAGATCAGGTAATGTTTACCTGTCTCATTGTTCATTTTCTTAAGCTTTCCTTACCTATTCAAGGTCTTTTCTTATTCTATATGAATTACAGGATACTTTTCTCTATTTCTGTGAAAAATGTCGTTAGGATTTTGATAGAAAATGTCATTAGAATTCAGTGATAGAATCACTGAATCTGTAGATCACTTTGGATGTTATGTACATTTTACCAATATTAATTCTTCCATTTCATGAATAAGGAATATTTTTCCATTTACTTGTGTCTTTCATCAATGTTTTATAGCTTTCAGTGTATAGATCTTTCACCTCCTTGATTAAATTTGTTCTTAAGTTGTTGGGGTTTTCTGGTTTTCTTTTTTTTTTTGGTAGCTATTGTAAATGGGATTGTTTTACTGATTTCTTCCTCAGACAGTTTTTTGTTAGTGTATGGAGATGCTATTGATCTCTGTGTGCTGATTTTGCATCCTGAAACTTTACTGAATCGATTAGTTTTAACAGTTTTTTGGTGGAGTTGTTAGGGTTTTCTATAAATAAGATCATGTTATCTGCAAATAGAGACAATGTAACTTTTCCTTCTCATTTTAGAGATGCCTTTTATTTCTTTCTTTTGCCTAATTGCTCTGGCTATAACTTCCACTATTGTGTGGAACAGAAATGGCAAGAGTGTGCATCCTTGGCTTATTCCTAATCTTAGAGGAAAATCTTTCAACTTTTCCCAGTTTTGTGTGATGTTAGCTTTCGTGTCATATACAGCCTTTATTGTGTTGAGGTACATTCCTTCTATATGTAATTTGTTGATAGTTTTTATCATGAAAGGATATTGAATTTTGTCAAATGTTTTTTGTATATGTATTGAGATGATCATATGGTTTTTGTACATCATTATGTTAATGTGATGTATTATTTTTATAGATTTGCATATGTTGCATCCCCGTGACAAATCCCACTTGATCGTGGTGTATTGATTCTTTTAATATGCTGTTAATTTTGGTCTGCTGATGTTTTGTTGAGGATTTTTACATCTATATTTATTATAGATATTAGACTGTAATACTTTTTTTTGTTAATGTCCTTGTCTGGCTTTTGTATTAGGGTAATGTTGGCCTCATAAAATGAGCTTGAAAGTATTCTCTCTTTTTCAGGTTTTGGAAGAATTGAAGAAGGATTGGTATTAAGTCTTTTTTAAATGTTTAGGAGAATTCAGCAATGAAGCCATCAGATTCTGAGCTTTTCTTTAATGAGATTTTTTTTAAAAAAATTACAGATTCAGGCTGGACATAGTGACTCACACCTGTAATCCCAGCACTTTAGGATGCCTAGGCAGGCATCCTAAACACCTGAGGTCAGGAGTTTAAGGCCAGCCTGGCCAACATGGTGAAACCCCATCTCTACTAATACACAAATTAGCCATGCTTGGTGGTGGGCATCTGTAATCTCAGCTACTTGGGAGGCTGAGGAAGGAGAATTGCTTGAACCCAGAGGCGGAGGTTGCAGTGAGCCAAGATCGCACCATTGCACTCCAGCCAGGGCAACAAAAGTGAAACTCTGTCTCAAAAAAAAAAACCAAAAACAACAACAAAAAAATCCAAATTCAATCTCTTTACTTTCTACTGGTTTGTTTACAATTTCTATTTCTTTATAATTCAGTCTTGGTAGGTTGTCTGTGTCTAGGAATTTATCTGTTTCTTCTAAGTTCTCCAATTTTTTGGTGTCTAATTGTTTAGTAATTTTTTTTCATACTTATGTGACCTCAATTGTAATATTTCCTCTTTCATTTCTGGTTTTATGTATTTCAGTCTTCTTTCTTTTTTCTTAGTTAATCTAGCTAAAGATTTATGAATTTTATCTTTTCAAAAGCCAACTTTTTGTTTCATTGATTTCTATTGTATGTTTAATCTCTATTTCTACTCTGATTTTTATTTCCATTTGTATGTCTACCTTTTATTTATTTCCTTTCTTTATTTCCAATCTTACTTTAAATTTGGGCTTCCTTATACTAACTAGTTTTTTAAGGTGTAGTATCAGGTTATTTGAGATTTTTTTTCTTTTAAATATTTTCATTTATCGGTATGAATTTCTCAGGACTGCTTTGGCTACATACCATAAATTTTGGTATGTTTTGTTTACTTTTTCATTATTCTCAAGATATTTTTCTTGAATCAAAACTTCCCTTTTGATTTCTTCTTGAACCATTGATTCTTCAGGAGTGTGTGGTTTAATTTCCACATTTTTGTGAATTTTCTAGTTTTTCTCCTGTTGCTTATTTCTATTTTCATATCATTATGGTTATAAAAATTACTCAACATGATTTGAGTCTTACTTAATTTGTTAAGATTTAATTTCTGGCCTAACATATGATTTATCTTGTAAAATGTTCTTTGCACTCAAAAAGAGTGTGTATTCTGCTGTTGTTGGCTGGAATTTTCTGTATATGTCTGTTAGGTTTACTTGGTCTAAAGTGTAGTTCCAGCTTAGTGTTCCTTTGCTGATATTCCATGTCGATAATCTATCCATTGTTCAAAGTAAAATGTTGAATTCCCTATTATTATTGTATTGCTGTCCATTTCTCCCTTCAGATATGTTAATATTTGCTTTATATAGTTAGGTGCTCTGACTTGGGTTCATATATATTTACATTTGTTATGTCCTCTTGATTAATTGATCCTTTTATCATTATCTAATCACCTTCTTTGTTTCATATGATGGTTTGACTTAACATCTGTTTTGTCTGATACAAATTTAGCCGCCCCTGCTCTTTTTGGTTTCCATTTGCCTGGAGTATATTCACTTTCATTTTGTGTGTGTCCTTAAATGTGAAGTGAGTCTCTTTTCTGCAGCATATAGTTGGGTCTTATTTTTTTTTATCCATTCAATCACTCTTTGTGTTTTGATTGGCAAATGTAGTCTATTTACATTTAAAGTAATTATTGATAGGTAAAGATTTTTGTTAATGGTGTTCTAGTTGTTTGGTTGTTGTGGAGACCTTTGTCCCTTTCCTCTTTTCTCTCTTTCTTTGTGACTTGATGATGTTTCTATTCCTTTCTCTTCATCTTTTGTGTATCTACTGTAGGTTTTTGTGTTTTTGTTACCATGAGGCTTACATAAAATATCTTATATTTATGCTAGTCTGTTTGAAGCTGATAGCAACTTAACTTTGATCACATACAAAAACATACTTTTATTCTCTGTATTAGTCTGTCTTCACACTGCTAATAAAGACATACCTGAGACTGGGTAATTTGTTTTTTTTATTTTTATTTTTTAATTTATTTAACTTAAGGTGCATACTATATCTGGCATTTCTCACCATGTTATCCCTCCCCACCCTCTCCTCCCTCTCCTACCCACCACAACTGCCCCCAGTGTGTGATGCTCCTCTCCCTGAGTCCATGTGTTCTCATTGTTCAACATCCACCTTTGAGTGAGAACATGCGGTGTTTGGTTTTCTGTTCTTGTGTCAGTTTGCTGAGAATGATGGTTTCCAGATTCATCCAAGTCCCTACAAAGGACATGAACTCATCGTTTTTTATGGCTGCATAGTATTCCATGGTGTATATCTACCACATTTTCTTTGTCCAGTCTATCATTGATGGGCATTTGGGTTGGTTCCACGTCTTTGCTATTGTACACAGGGCTGCAATGAACATATGTGTGCATGTGTCTTTATGGTAGAATGATTTATAGTTCTTTGGGTATATGCCCAGTAATGGGATTTCTGGGTCAAATGGAATTTCTATTTCTAGGTCCTTGAGAAATCATCACACTGTCTTCCACAATGGTTGAACTAATTTGCACTCCCACCAACTGTGTAAGAGTGTTCCTATTTCTCCACATCCTCTCCAGCATCTGTCCAGATTTTTTAATGATCGCCATTCTAACTGGCGTGAGATGATATCTCAATGTGGTTTTGATTTACATTTCTCTAATGACCAGTGATGATGAGCATTTTTTCATATGTTTGTTGGCCTCATGTATGTCTTCTTTTGAAAAGTGTCTGTTCATATCCTTCGCCCATTTTTGAATGGGGTTGTTTGTTTTTTTCTTGTAAATTTGTTTTAGTTCTTTGTAGATTCTTGTTATTAGCCCTTTGTCAGATGGGTAGATTGCAAAAATTTTTTCCCATTCTGTTGGTTGCTGATTCACTCTAATGATGGTTTCTTTTGCTGTACAGAAGCTCTGAATTTTAATTACATCCCATTTGTCTATCTTGGCTTTTATTGCCAGTGTTTTGGTCATGAAGTCCTTGCCTATGCCTATGTCCTGGATGGTTTTGCCTATGTTTTCTTCTAGTGTTTTTATGGTGTTAGGTTTTATGTTTAAATCTTTAATCCATCTGGAGTTAATTTTAGTGTAAGGTGACAATAGGGGTCTAGTTTCTGCTTTCTGCATGTTGCTATCCAGTTTTCCCAACACCATTTATTAAACATGGAGTCCTTTCCCCCATTGCTTGTTTTTGCCAAGTTTGTCAAAGATCAGGTGGTTATAGATGTGTGGTGTTTCTTCTGGGGCCTCTGTTCTGTTCCATTGGTCTATGTCTCTGTTTTGGTGCCAGTACCATGCTGTTTTGATTACTGTAGCCTTGTAGTATAGTTTGAAGTCCACCAGTGTAATGCCTCCAGCTTTGTTCTTTTTGCTTAGGATTGTCTTGGCTATGCGGGCTCTCTTGTGATTCCATATGAAGTTTAAAGTGGTTTTTTCCAGTTCTGTGAAGAAGGTCATTGATAGCTTGATGGCGATAGCATTGAACCATAGATTACTTTGGGCAGTATGGCCATTTTCAAAATATTGGTTCTTCCTAATCATGAGCATGGATTGTTTTTCCATCTGTTTGTGTCCTCTCTTATTTCACTGAGCAGTGGTTTGTAGTTCTCCTTGAAGAGGTCCTTTACATCCTTTGTTAGTTGTATTCCTAGATATTTTATTCTCTTTTTAGCAATTGTGAATGATAGTTCGCTCTTGATTTGGCTCTCTGTTTGTCTGTTATTGGTATATAGGAATGCTTGTGATTTCTGCACATTGAGTTTGTATCCTGAGACTTTACTGAAGTTGCTTATCAGTTTGAGAAGATTTTGGACTGAGACAATGGGGTCTTCTAGATATACAATCATGTCATCTGCAAATAGAGACAGTTTGACTTCCTCCTTTCCTAATTGAATACCCTTTATTTCTTTTTGACTCTCAGTTCCACATGGTTGGGGGAGGCCTCATGATCATGGCTGATGGTGAATGAGGAGCAAAACACATCTTACTCAGTGGCAGGCAAGACAGCATGTGGCAAGGGGGACTCCCCTGTAAAACCAACAGATCTCATGTGACTTATTCACTATCATGAGAACAGCATGGGAAAGACCTGCCCCCATGATTCATTTACCTCCCACTGGGTCCCTCCCATAACAGGTGGGAATTATGGGAGCTACAGTTCAAATGAGATTTGGGTGGGGACACAGCCAAACCATATCATTCTCCCCTTATATTTTATGTTTTCTGTGTCAGTGTATGTATTTTCACATTATATATGCATTAACAAATTTTTGTAGCTATAGTTATTTTCTGGAAATGCTTTTGTCTTTCAACCTTTATATTATAGTTATAAGTAATTTATACACTACCAGTACAGTGTTAGAATATTCTGAATTTGACTATATATTTACCTTTACCAGCGAGTTTTATACTTTCATATTTCTAATTAGTGGGCTTTTGTTTAAGCCTGAAGAACTCCCTTTTGCATTTCTTGTAACACAAGTCTAATGGTGATGAACTCTCTCAGTTTTTCTTTGCCTGGGAAAAGTCTTTATCTGTCCCTCAGTGGCAAAGGATAGCTTTGCTGCGTAAAGTATTTTCAATTGGCATTTTCTTTCTTTCATGAAATCTTCCCACTTACTCCTGGCCTGTAAGGTTTTTGCTGAGAAATTCACCAGTGGTCTTATTTAGGTTCCCTTGTATATAATATGCTGCTTCTCTCTTCCTGCTTTAAAAATTCTTTTTCTTTGATTTTTGAAAATCTGATTATAATGTGTCTTTGTGAAAGTCTTCTCTGGGTTGAATCTGATTTTGCACCTTTCTATTTCATGTACCTTGATATTTATATCTTTCCCCATATTTATAAAGTTTTTGGACAGTATTTCTTTTTTCTCTCTTTCTTTTGTTCATTCTCTCTCTTTCTTTTTCCTTCTTTTTTTTACTTCTTTCTTTTGAGGCAAGGTTTTACTCTGTTACTTAGGCTGCACTGCAGTGGCATAATTATGACTCACTGAAGCCTTAACCTCCCAGGCTCAAGTGACCCTCCTGCTTCAGTCTCCCCAAGTAGTTAGGACTACAAGGACACATCACCACTTAGGCACCTGGAGATTGGGAAGGCAAAAAACTGTGGGGATCCCCCAGTGGCCAAACCTGCAGGGGGTCTGTTGTTGCTATGCTGACTGCTAGAGTCCTCAGCAGCCAGCAAAAGCCTATTAGTGTCTTCTGCAGAGCAAGCTGTTGCGGTCCACCTCAGTGAACACCGTGTATCCTCAGGGGTGAAATCTCTTGTGGTAACCACAAGGGCTGTTGAGGTCCTTAGCAGAGAAGGCTGCTGGAATCCTGTGCAGAGCAGGCCACTAAGGACTGTAGTGATTTCTGCTTATATGGCTGATACTGATAGCACCCATCCTTCTTTGTTTCCACCCATGACAGTCTCTTCATCAATCTGGGTGGGGTATAACTGAGGCAGGTTGTTGATTTCTCAGGCAGTACCCTGAAAGTTTTGGGAAGCTGCTTTTTCATCCTGCTCTCCATTTCCATGCCCAGGGATACTTACAAACTTGGGAGTTCCCTCTCTATACTGAGCAGTGCCCGCCTTGGGGGATGGGATGATAAAGGCAGAATGCAACTGTTTCCTTCTTTTGTATGGTTTTTTATGGGATTTTTGTGTGGTTACTTATGGGATTGTCCTTCCAGTGTATTCCTGTAGTTTCTCAAGTAGATTCCTGAGCTCTTTCAGAGTTACTCCCCATTCATGGATAGCTGTCCAATTACTGTTCTTTGTGAAGATAATGAAGGCTGGGTTTTCCTTCTTTGCCATCTTTCTGACATCATTCCTTGCTTTTCTTATAGCTTTGACATATTTATATATTCCATGTTTAGCTTTCCATGTTCAGAATTTAATATTAATGGAACCATGCTCTCCATATTCTTCTGTAACTTGGTTTTTATGGGTTTTTTTTGTTAAGCATTGTTTGTGAGTCAATGGTATTGATGCATGCACATAGCTGTAACTTATTTATTTTCACTTTTGATAGTATTCCATTGTATCAGTAACAAGTTTATCCATTCTCTTGTCAATGGACATTTGGTTGTTTCTTTTGTTCTTTTGCTATAAGAAGCATGACTGCTGTAAATGCTATGCATATGCCCTTTGGAGTCCTTAGGTGGGGGAAATCAAATAGGCTACCTTGTCCCTGTCTCTGTTATTATTATTTTTCTTCTTTCCAGGTGGCTTATACCTCTCTGTGTCTACATTTTTTGCAAATCTAGAAAGGAGGGGAAGAAAATTTATGAGGTATTGGGGGATAGCAGCATTTACTACCCTTCACTTCAAAATAGCTTATTTTGTCAGACCATTACACATTGTAGTTCTCTAAGCCACTGCCTTAGGCCCTTCTCTTTTCTCATTCTATCCCTTCTTCCTAAATATTAACATTTATTTTTATGGTTTCAAATACCATTTAAATACTTGTAACTCCAAATTGATATCTTCATTCCAAAACTCTCTTCTTTTCACTTGGCCCATGTATCCAGCTACTATTCTGCATCTCCATGCATATGTCTCTACTATAATCACTTCAGACTCAAGTCCAAAACAGGATTTTTCCATTCTTTCCTCTCCCACTCTTATTTGCTTCTCCAGTTTTCCATTTCTCTGTGAGGGGCATCTTCCCTGATCTATGTGACTATGTGACTAGGTACCTGGAAGTTGACCTTGACACTGCTTTCTCTTTCCCACCCTCATATCCCCACCCCTATATCCACCCACACACCCACTCACTGAAATATCCCTAAACCAGTAGTTTTCATTATTTTCACTGCCACCACCCTAATTCAAGTCACCATTGCATCAACCTGGACTAGAGAAACATTCTCCTAAGGAATCTCTCTGTATCTACTCTTGCTTTTCTCTAATCCACTGGGCAGCCATAGTGGCCCACTTACATTATCAGATTTCTAATAATAACTTTTCTTCAGTGGCTTCCCAGTGTACTTTGAATAAAATTCAATTTTTAAACATTTTCTATAAGGCCATCGTTTGTGTACTTTCTGCCTACATCTCTAGCCTCATCCTCAGCTGAAATCACCTGTCCCCTATATTCTCAAAATGTACTGTGTCTCCTTACTACTTCATACCTGTTCTTCCCTCTCTCTGGATCACCTTTATACTTTCCTTGCCTTCCTACCTAATTTTATTTCTTTGGATCTAAGCTTAACTGTCATTTTTTTAGGGATACCTGTCTGATCTTACTCATGTTGGCTTCCCTTTTTATCCACACTCATCAAGCCCTACTTTCTCATTTGTAATATTTATTATTTAATATTTTTCTTTTCTTCTGGATTATAAGGTCAATGAGATCATGAAGTCTTTATTCTCTGTTTTATTATCAGGGCTACTTCAATATCTGGCAAATAGTAGGTCCTCAGTAAATTTTTTTTTTTTTGAGAATGAATGAGCTGCATATATCTAAATTTCTGCATATTTGTCTGCCTCACTCTTGGAGATAAATTACTCATCCTGCCTTTATAAAGATATGATGAAAATCCTGGCACATATCTGTTACTAACATGGAATTTCTAGTAAAAAAAAATTATGTTAGACAAACCAGAATCAGGCAGATTTTTTTAGAAATAATACCAAAGAAATTCAGAAGCTAGTACATTGATTTTTATCTACTGTATTTCCAAAAAGTGACATTGTTTTTCCCAGAGAGACACAAAATCTAGGCTCATATTATTTGCTGTTTTTAGATTTTTTTTAATTAAACTTTGCCTTATTCTGTTTCTCCCAGGCATTATTCCGAATAAATTCATAGGAATGAGTATCATAATGTTTTTGGGGTTTGTTTTTTTGAGACGGAGTTTCGCTGTTGTTACCCAGGCTGGAGTGCAATGGCGGGATCTCAGCTCACTGCAACCTCCGCCTCCTGGGTTCAAGCAATTCTCCTGCCTCAGCCTCCCGAGTTGCTGGGACTACAGACAGGCACCACCATGCCCAGTTAATTTTTTTCTATTTTCAGTAGAAACGGAGTTTCACCATGTTGACCAGGATGGTCTCAATCTCTTGACCTCATGATCCACCTGCCTCGGCCTCCCAAAGTGCTGGGATTACAGGCGTGAGCCACTGCGCCCGGCCGTAAATTAAGTTTTAAATATGAATAATAATAAATCATTGTGTTCATTTGGAAAAGGTGTGTCTTTTAATTTCCAAATATGAGTTTTGGTATTTAGATGGTCTAAATGTCTGGCATAATTGTTCAGTCTCTTTCCAAGTGTGTTGGTATAAATCTGAACTCAGTTTTATTATTAGTTTATTCAAATTGTATTCTCTTGCTGTCTAGATGGTAAAGTATAAGAGTAACATATGACTGCCTGTGGAAGTTTGTTACATTTTTGGTTGGACTTCATAAAGCCATGTTTTTGTTTTTTGTTTTTTTTTTTTTGAGATGGATTCTCACTCTGTCTCCCAGGTTGCAGTGCAGTGGTGTAATCTCAGCTCACTGCAACCTCTGCCTCCCGGGTTAAAGCGATTCTCCTGCCCAGCCTCCTGAGTAGCTGGGACTATAGGCGTGCACCACCACATCCAGCTAATTCTTGTATTTTTAGTAGACACAGGGTTTCACCTTGTTGGTCAGGCTGGTCTCGAACTCCTAACCTCATGATCTGCCCGCCTCGGCCTCCCAAAGTGCCGGGATTATAGGCATGAGCCACCGCACCCAGCCTGGCATGTGTTTTTATAACCACGTTGTGGTCAGAATTATGGACAGTATTTTTGACTTGTGGTGTTTTTTCCCATTTACTTAAAAATATATGATTACCACTCTGTAAACTTTTGTCTATTATTCTGGTACTATGCTTAGGTTAAGACACCTAACCATTAACTTTAGTTTTCAGAATGTTTTTGCTTTTTAGTGATAGTTGTGTGAGCACACTATTGCTGTGGTCATTTTTAAATCTCACTGAGATAGACTTCAGGTTGTTAATGTAAATCTTTTATAGATTTGGCTGAACTTCCTACAAGAGTTGTGGGTCTTGATACCTGAGATCAGCTGGCTGATCTCTCTTAATGGCAGTTAGATTTCAATTTTGTGGGCTATAGGGCACAGATCTCTTTGGAAATGGTCTGTTTAATTCACAATAGCTTTAAATGCAGAGTTTTAAAAACGAGCCACCTTGTAAAAAGAAAGTCAGTCTCTAGAGTTCACTACCTTTCTTAGTTTGAACCAGTCCAAGTTTTTAACTCTCCATAGGGCCTGGTAATTTGAGGTGAAGGAAACTAATATGAACTTTACATTTTCATTTCAATATGAATTCCAAGCCAGTGTGCTTTAAGGATTGTCACAAACAGATTATGATTGGACAGGAAGGGTAGCTTGCCTCTTGGTCTTGAGTGACAAGCCCTGCCCTCTGCCCGTAGCTGAGAACTCAAAGCATTGTTAAATAGCACTAAAATGAGCTGAGTCCAAGACTTCAGCCAGATGGTCAATATAGGGCTTTTAAAGGAAGGGAAATAGGAAAAGAGTAATCTCAGAGGCACTCTTATGTTAATGAACTAAGAAAATGAAGACTTTCTGAAGCTAAGTGTAAATTATACCACTTTCTTTGGGAGCAAAAGCTGCTAAATACAACACAAGAAAATGACAGCGTAGGAAATCAAAGTTCAGGAACAAACCTTAAAGTGTGGTTTTCTAATGCTTAATCCTGTGTTATGCTCTTCTCAGGATCCATTGTTCCTTTTCCCTCTCCCTCTCCAAGGTCTGTTTGAAAGGGATTTTGATGGGATAGGAAGGCAGCTTTAGAAAGAGCATAAATTAGGGCATAAGATGTCCTTTGTACAAGAATTATCTTAGACATGCTTCTGAAAACATGGTTTTTTTTGGCCTTATTAAGAAAATAATCAAAGGTATGATTTTTTAAGTCTTTGAGTTTAGTCTGCTTTCCGTAAAAATAAGGTATAGGTACCAAAATAAGCAAACCTCATTTTTACTTTCATGGTTTCTGCTTATAAGATTTACACATATTTAAAATAAACCCATGAAAAACAGGAATAGTGCCCTGGGATTGGCTAAATAGTCAGAGCAATTACCTCCAGGCTCCCAAACTCAACAGAGCTTGACTTTTGGAAATAAATTTGGCCAAGACTTCTTCCTCATTCTGTTTTATAAAGGTATATATGAAATGATACTGACTTCTGCCAGAAACCCCAGGAATCCTACTCAGTGATATACTTGTAACGATCATGAAAGAATAAAAACACAGATGTGGATTAAGGTAGAAAAGTACACAAAACACTAAATTTTCATTGTGCTGTTTCAATGTGGCAGATACTTTAAAATACTTTGACATGCTACAATAATTAAAGGGCTTAAGAACACTGAGTTAAGATACCTAAGAAAAAAGCCCACAATTGAATAACAAAAATGAGCTTTGTTTTATTTTTTTATTGGCATTAATGTACGTTGCCATGGTGAAAATATTTTGAAATACTTCACAGTAACAGTTTTGTACAGCGCTAGAGATCAAAAACAGGACGTTTTTTGATGTAAATAAACAGGACTTTTAAAGATTCATACTCACATGTTTAATGTAAATGATTGCTAGAAGGGAAGGGCATTTTCTTCAGTGCTATGCAAAGAAATGTTAATTGACTTGATTTTGGCAGTGAGAATTGTACAACTCAGCATTAATAAGTCAAATTTAAAAATATTTGCTCATTACTCTGGATTATGACTATTTCAAAAACTACTAATTTCAAACACTAATCATTTTAGATAAATGTTTTTTACACATTTATGGCATCAATGAGTATGACTGTAACATTATACCTATAAAGCTGAACTGTTTTATATACTTTCTATGGAAACATGGCCATAAATTAAAAGATGCAACTGTTTTGAATATTTTACTGGTGGTCCTGTGTTTTCCTGCCAGCAGTGCAGCTGTTTCAAGTTTCTCAGGATAACATATAAAAAGCTGTATGCACATTTCAAGTTTGTGTTCAAATTGCCAAGCCAGATATGGTATGACTCAATTTTCCCAGAAGCAAGCTGTACCAAAATGTGATGAATCAAAACAGTTAGTTGCATAGTGGTTTGTATTACAGCTATGAAAACCAATTTTCATTTATGATGGTTGGCTTTTCAAGGTTGACAAACATTCTACTGCGGTGCTTGAATTTTACCATGAGTAAACATCTATTGAAGCTAAGACTATGCTTTTCTTTTGAGGATCTGAGGAAAGAAAAGGGTGATACATCATCATCTGGTGTGTGGATAAAAATTAGCTGGAAACTTGTATCAGGAATGGAACATTTCAAGTTACCTATAAAAATGTTACTTATTTGTATGATAGTTATTGAATTCCTTGTGAAGCCAGATTTTTAGACATTTCTGAGGTAACTTAACATTTACTTCATTTCTCATGCATCAGAATCTTAACAGTTGATATTTTATTGTGTCTTGGGAAGTAATAAGCAGATAACTTTATGGCCATGGGGTAGGTATGGTGAATCCCTATTTAAATCCTATGCGACCTAAGATTCTATAAAGAATTTAACAATGACTAATTTTTTTTTTTTTTTTTTTTTTTTTTTTGAGACAGTCTCTTGCTCTGTTGCCCAGGCTGGAGTCCAGTGGTATGATCTCTGCTCACTGCAACCTCTGCCTCCCGGGCTAAAGCAGTTCTCCTGCCTCAGCCTTTCAAGTAGCTGTGATTACAGGCACCTGCCACCACACCCAGCTAACTTTTCTATTTTTAGTAGAGACAGGGTTTCACCATGTTGGCCAGGCTGGTCTCAAACTCCTTACCTCAGGTGATCCACCCACCTTGGCTTCCCAGAGTGCTGTGATTACAGGTGTGAGCCACTGCACCTGGACAACAAGGACTAGTAACAGTAGTCTCCAAAGTGGATGAGGGTAGGTAAGATGGGGTGTAGGAAGAAAATATTAAAACATTGATTGATTGATTGATTGATAGAGTCTCGCTCTGCCTCAGACTTTTGAGTAGCTGGGATTACAGGCACACACCACCATGCCCGGCTAATGTTTTGTATTTAGTAGAGACAGGGTTTTGGCCATGTTGGCCAGGCTGGTCTCGTACTCCTGACTTCAGGTGATCCACCCACCTTGGCCTCCCCAAGTGCTGCGATAACAGGCGTGAGCCACCACACTCAGCCAGAACTTTTATTTAAATATTTTTATTTCATCCTTGAAGTTTTCTATTTATATTTTTATAATATACTTACTATATTAGTATATTATGTATAAATAAGTATACACATTTTGGAGATGCATGCACAGATATGTTTTATGGCTATAAAACGCTATCAAAAATGTTTTTGTTCAATAAATATTAATTTTCTTCTTCCACTTTCCCCTTTCATCTTTGGCAGAGAAGCAAAGACTTGAGTTAAAACCTTGATTTGTGGCAATGTGAATAAATTATAGCTAATTCCAGGAACCTAGCCTGCATCCTAACTGGATTCATTTTTTCTATTAGACTCTTATATTGCTGTATATACTTTCATTACACAGGTTTATTAAACATGGATACAAATGAAAAACAGACTTGTTATGTTTGAAGTTATAAGTTGCTCATGCATTAAGATCTTGACACACAGGAAGTTTGAATGAATGAGTAAAAAAGGTTCCAAGTTATTAAAATGTTCTGGTACCTGATTTATTCATTTGCCATACCAGTAATTCTAAGGTGGGTGAAGCTCCTTTACTTCCTGAAGAAACAAGGTAGTTTCTTACACTAAGCATTGAAACAAAGCTGGAATTATTTGTTTCCAGCAATGGTAGTAGTCATGCTAACTTGCCCCTCTTTGGCTAGATTGTCTGATCTTTTTTAGGCCTGTTTTGTCTATTTTTGTCACGTTAGAAAGGTTTAATTGCTAAAACAACAACAACAAAAACTGTGTGGTTGCAGAAAAAAAATGAATCGTTATATTGTTCTTTGAGATCAGTAAGACTTCTCTGTATTTACTTTTTCAGACATTATTTTGAACTCAGGCTCAGTCGCAGAGATTTCTTCAACATGTAATTTTCTAATGTTTCCTTTCCAGCAAGGAAGGAGACAATATATTCTTGGAATATTGAAGTACTTTTGAAGTAAATCCTATGTATTCTCCCCCTCTTCGATTTGTTTAGGTATTTAGGGCTTGCTTTAAAACATATTTATGTAGAAATATCAGTAATACAATAGTATTGTGATACTGTGTATTTCTTAAGCATATGCTAGGAAGAAGGGCATTAGTGAGGTGTTCAAAAAACAGCCAACAAAACAAATCAGCTCTGAAAATTGTGAAGCAGTGAATATTTTAGAATTATTTTTGAAACCTCTTTCAGAACTATTTTTAGACCCCATGGTAATTTGTTACGTAAGTTCATACTAGTTTAGGCACTATACGTACAGTTGGCATGTTTCCTTTTGAAAGGTAATAATCTATTTATAATAAAAGCCTGAATATTTCAATCTTGGAATTCCTCTTTAAAACTTGAATCAGTTTTACTTTTGCTTTTTAAAATGTTACCAATTTATATTTGCTTTTTATATCAATGCTGTACTTCTTGTTTTGTTTTAGGTATTTAAACCATGTCAGAGCTGCCTCTCCACAGGACCTTGCTGGAGGCTATACTTCGTCTCTTGCTTGTCACAGAGCACTACAGGATGCATTCAGTGGGCTTTTCTGGCAACCCAGTTAACCATTTATAAGATTTGGACCTTGGAGCTGAACCAGGGAGCTAGCGAAAGTAAAGCAGACTTGTAAAGTTATAGCTATATGCAGCTGCACAACGCAGTTCTACACTAGCAGCTGTGTTAAAGTATATAAAGAGATTTCAGAACTAAGATGAGTAATATAAGGAATATATATTTGTGAAAAAGATTTTTTACTTATATTTTTCAGAGGATTTGACACAATAAGCCTCATCTGATGGAAGGGAGGAATAAATAATTCACCTGTATGTGTTTGAGGTTGACAGACTTATAAAATCTTTTTAAAAAATAAAGCTAGAATTTATATTAAGTTGTGTGGTTTTTCTCTTATTACAGTGTTTTACTTGAACACATTTTAAATACCATTTTGATTACAACATTTACTGTTAATATCCAAGTCTATTATTTCTTCTCATAAAATGTTCCCCTTTTTCCTAATGTCTTGTTAATACCAGTCCAGACAAGTGGATATATTTCCTTCGACCAAGTTATGGCAAGAAAAACCTGACCCATGATAATGTCATTCCCTCAATGCTAAGGACTCAATGCCTGTTTTAAGCAGTGGAAAATGAGGCAAACTTTGATCAAGGTGTTATAGTTCCCAGCTGTGAGCCACACTCAGGATAAAACAGAGCCCAGCATTAACCTGCTTTAGTGACACATTCAAAGAAGTAAGTTAATAAAATTTAATACTTAAATGACACCTTTCACCTCCAGTGTAAGCTCGTTTTATGACGAATCCTTGGAGACTGGAGAAGGTACATTTTAAGTAGAATTTCCCCATATATAAATTGTATACTGGTACAGTTTTTTTTGAAACATCAAAGGCTTTTATTGCCAGGGTTTTGCTTAAAGAGTTTAGATTTGAAAAGGATGATATTTGCAGCGTCTTAACCTTGTATGAGTTTGTTACATAGACCATAGGATATGGGATATAGTTTCTTAAGGAAATTAAGGGATTTCCTATCAAATCTCTATTACAACAGATGTTAGTTTTATAGATAGAAACTTATGTGAAACAGAACTTGTGGTTTCATTAGCATGGACTATCCATATGTAACAACTCCATCTTATTTTACTAAGCAGGTATTAATTTTAGGAATACATCTTCATCTTTATTGTACTTCTATCTTTGATAAATGAGAAAACCAAGGCATCAAATAATTGAGTAGACAAAGATTATATACACAAGTTAGTAAAAAGCCAGAATTAGAATACAGGGTTTTTTTTTTTTGTTTGTTTTTTTAAATTGAAGTCCAGTTCCATCTACACTCTACCAGACTGCATATCCTATTCCTATATCTATTAGGTATTCCCCAACTGAGGATTAGTGTTTTTAAGTAGTCTGTAAATCTGTTCAAAGAATAGTTAGAACATTGAATGTACAGTTAAAGCTTTGCAGCAGTCAACTGCAAAAATAAGAAATCCAGTCTTTTGAAAAGAAACACTACTGCTTGTTCTCATACCTTTTATAAATGTATTTTAAAAGAATGAATGAATTAATAAAACATATGAAGGGTTTTAAGACTTGTTTTGAGCCTGCCTTATTGTGGAAATTGCATGCACCTGGTTTGGCAAATAAATTCCAAAACCTTTATACATTTGTAAATATTTTGCACTTGCTATTGCTGTACTTTTTTCAATAGGCCAAATTTAGAAGTGAACTGACCTTATTTGATCAAAGGAATGGTGAAAAATAACCTAGTGACAATTTACTGAGGTTTAGTGAATTCACTGAATTTACTAAGCAACAGAAATATTCTAAATTGATGTGCTTATCCCCTACCCTCTGAGTGATTTTCTCTCAGAGACAAAGGCTGTACATATCTTTCATCTACATGAATTAAGTCTTCAAGTATTTTATGAGTACAGAAGTAACAGTTAACAACTACTGTATTACCTGTGTCCCAGGCACTGTGCTTCATGCTTTCTTTATTACCTAATCCTCAGAACAGTTATTTTCCCCCATTTTAACAGATGGGGAAGCTGAGACAGAGGTTAGGTAAGTTGCCAACAGTCATATAACTTAAAAATAGCAGAGCTGGGATTTGAACGGGCAGCCAGACTCCAGAATCCATGCTCTAGAGATGACTGTCAAATAACAGCTGTGCTAAAACTAGTCCTGGGTAGTTGAACTTCCTAAGACTTCCAGGAAGTTCCACAGATCAAGTATCTAGATCTTTCATGGGATATAAATGACATCAACTAAATGAACTTGTTGATGTCCTAAGAGAAGTTCTGACAAATTCATGATGTAGAAAATGATTTTACTAACTATATTTCCTTTTAAGCAGATATTAATGGTACAGAATGCATTTACATGATAGTTAGTATGCACGATTACTTAGTATTCCTTAATTTGATTCAATGAATATTTCACCTACACTTCTCTTAGAAGCTGTCTTTAGGCTGTCACCAGGTTGTCAGGTAATTACTTTAAAAGGTGGCAGAAAACTTGTCAAAAAGTTAACAAAATTAAAAATTGTATTTAATGAGCTTTCTAGCTTTCTAGCTGTCATTTTCTAGTATTCATCAGGAACTCATTTACTAGGTATCACATCTGAAAGTTTAGGGTGGACCTAGATTTAAATAAAGGATAATCACGTATTCACTTATCCACTCTGAAGGAAAAGGGGGAAGTTAAAATGTTAATTGATACATTTAGGGATTCTGTTTCCTTTACAATTACATATTGCATATTTTGTCTAGAGTAACTAAAGGGAGACAAGGCTCTTACCACTTTACATGTATGAATAAGAAAATCATTTATACACATACTTTATAACCTAGGATATCAATGTACTAGGATTGAGTTTCAAAACAATTTGAATTCCTTTAAGTAAGGAGTGAGGGCTCCAGTTTATTACAGCCCTATACTGCTTACCATTTATTGCCTTCATTTGTTTATATGACCTGCCAGACTTCTGAAGGCATTTGAATTTGTAATTAATTATCTAGATTAGGGTTCTTAAACATTTTCTGTAGGGCAAGATAGTAAATAGTTTAGGCTTTGCATGGTAACAAGCAAAATTGAGGATATTACTTACAAAACGAGGTAAAGCAAACTGCCCCACTTTTCAAACTGTATCCAGCTTTATTTTAAAGATATTTTCCATAAACAATCATGGTATTTCAGGCAACACAGGGAAGACAATCATTAACAGAGTACAACTCCTTTCTTCAATGGACTATCAAAAACCAGAAAGCCACTATAAAACCCAATGAAATCTTCATCTGATGCTCTGAACAGGGAGAGTTTAGAGTGAGGGTTGACACTTCACATTTAGAATGTTGTTTAACAACTTTTCACAAGCTGGCCCTGACTTTCAGGAAGTGAAATGAAAATGGCAGAAGTTATCTGAAGAGCCACAATCTGGAAATGGAACCACTGCTCTTTTGACAGGTGCCATCTCATTGGCATCACTGGAAAGTCCAGATTGCCTGACACTGGTAACCAATGACTGGGGGTCAGGTCCCAATAGATGTCTGGACTTAAGGGAGTTAAGTCTACGCTGAAAGATGGAAAGGGAGAAGAGGACATAAAAATGAATTTCTTTTTCCATACCACAAGGCTTTTGTGCCAAGGTGGCCATGTGTGTCAAAGGGAATCCCTCCTCCTAGGAGCCAAGAGGAAGTCGCTCAAAACTAGAAGGGAAAGGTGTTTTCCCCACATCAATCCAGCTTTGGAGGCATTCTGTTAGTGACATATGCCCCCTCCCCTCAAAAACAATGAATTGTTCTGTGTGCTAACAACATAGCTTAACAAAAAAAAGTAAAAATTCTGCATTTTTATAAAACTGACTTAAAAAACCGTATTTTAAACTGCACAGTCACCAGAAGTATACAGTTATAAAAAATGCACACACTTCACTTGGCATCTCCAGCACCTTCAATTTTCTGTGCCTGGTCTGTTTTGGTATCTCCATTTTTCTGCAGGGTTATTCCTCTCCTTGCCAGCGTCAGCTTTTCCCTTTTTCCCTTTGGGTACCTTCTCTCCCTTCTTTGCAGGGGTCTTTTTAGGCTTGGGCTCTGGCTTTGGAGGAGCAGGTTTAGCAGACAACCTCGCAGATCTTCTCTGTGGTTTGTCCTTCACCTTGGCTTTATCTCCTTTAGCATCCCCTTCAGCTTTTCTCTTGGACATGGTGGCGGTGGCGATGGCGGCGGTGGCGATGGCGGCGGCGGCGATGGCAGCGGCGGCGGCGGGAGGTAGGCGCTGGGTGCTGGATGCAGCGGTGTGTGGGCTTTGGTTGGATGGGGGTCATTCTCGCCTCTTCTTCACACTGCTCCCACGCTTGTTAATTGACAAAATTCAAAATATAGTCCAATTTTTTGTAATGCCTTTTTTTTTTGTGAGAATAGCATTGCCTTTAATTAGGGTTCTAAGTTAAATGTTCCTGTGATCAAAATCAGTTGTAAATGATTGCCTGTTAAGGGTTATCATTAACCATCATTAACCATTAATACTAATGGTAATGAGATTTTGCATATTTCATATTTAGAAATGTCTTCTCATACAGATAGGTATTGCCAAATACTGCTATCAATCCAGGAGCACATGAAATTAATTCAGCATATTCATCACTTGGAAAGCATTTGTAAAATTCTATTAGATTCTTCCCTTGAAATTTGCCTTTTAGCATGTCATTATTTTAATCAATTCTTACTGAAAATTAGATTGCATAACCTCAATTGCAGTTAAATAGATTTTGAAACAGAAATTTCCTTTGCACTTGCATCAAGGTCCCTAAAAATGCTGAACTCAGAAAATATATTCGCTACAATTTGTGAGAATGGAAATCTTGCTTCTTGTTTTATCTTCTGATAGCATGACAAATGTGTAAAGATATTGTGCTTCAAATATCGTGATTCAAATATTGTCAAAATGACTGTACCATAGTGTTTCATATTAAAGTTGTTTTGCCTTGTGTTTTAGGCCATTCTTGCATTGCTGTAAAGAAACACCTGATACTGGGTAATTTTTAAGAGGTGTAATTGGTTCTGTAGGCTATAGGAAGCACAGCACTGGCATCTGCTTCTGGGAAGGCCTCAGGAAGCTTTTACTAATGGTAAAAGGCAAAACAGGAGCAGGCACTTCACATGGCGAAAGCAGGAGCAAGAGTGTCGGGGGCAGGTGCCACATACTTTTAAACAACCGGCTCATGAGAACTCATTATCGTGAGGACAGCACCAAGGGGATGGTGCTAAACCATTCACGAGGGCCACAGATAGGGGCTCACACCTGTAACCCTAACGCTTTGGGAAGCCAAGATGGGAAGATCTCAAGCTTAGGAGTTCAAGGCTACATTGAGCTGTCACTGTGTCTTTGCACTCTAGCCTGGGCAACAAAGCAAGACCTTGTGTCCAAGTAAAAATAAAAATAGATTAAAAAAACCATCCAGAATCATTTTATGTGACTATTTATGTTGCTTTCAATGTCCTTAACTCTTTGAGCAACTGTTCTTGCCAAAGGCCAGTAGTCTTTATCAAGTTTATTTTCTCTGGACACATTACTTCAGCTGCTGCATCCAAACACAAACTAATTCACCATCAGTAAATGAATTTCCTTGCTTGGCTAACAAATGATTCACTTGGAGACTTACTTTGGTTGCAGCCTCATTTTCATGTTGTGAAGAAATTCTGCTTTGATATTTCCATTTTAAATTTTCTAATTTTTTTTGACAGTTGCCTGCCTGTGAGTTGGGAATACTGTGATTTGGTATAATACTGAGTGGTTTGTCTGGTAATGTCAACAGTTATTTTATTCTTTTAGCATAGCTGTAGATGCTTTGTCATCTAATTCAACATCAAAATAATTTACACCCTACCGTATTTTAAAAATAAAACAAAATCCACTTTTCTTGTTTTGCTATAATATGCTCTGGTAATAAAAAATAAAATGTGGGTTCATGTGATATAAATGGCACTCAACATGCTGTTGCTACAACCAAATCAGTGATTTGTGATGTGCCAAACCGAAGTGTGAAGTGAGTCACATTCAGTATGTGTTGCAATCGCTCAACTCTGCTGTTGTATCAAGAAAAACAGCTGCAGTCCTCACTTCAGCAGCACATATACTAACTGGAACAATATAGAGATTAGCATGGTCCCTGTGCAAGGGTGACATACAAATTCATGACCGTACTATATTAAAGACAAAAAAACAGCTGCAGATGATATGTAAACAAATGAGCATGGTAGGTTCCAATCAAACTTTATGAACTCTGAAACTCTTAGTATCAATTTTTTTTTTTTTTTTTGAGACGGAGTCTCACTCTGTCACCCAGGGTGGAGTATAATGGCGTGGTTTCAGCTCAATGCAAACTCTACCTCCCAGGTTCAAGTGATTCTCCTGCCTCAGCCTCCCTGGTAGCTGGGACTATAGGCGCATGCCACCACACCTGGCTAAGTTTTTGTATTTTTAGTAGAGACAAGGTTTCACTATGTTGGCCAGGCTGGTCTCAAACTCCTAACCTCGTGATCCACCCACCTCAGCCTCCCAAAGTGCTAGGATTACAGGCATGAGCCACTGCGACCGGCACAATTCAATTTTTAAAACTGATACATAGTAGATGTCATACAATTTTCACATATCACAAAATATTCTTCTATTTTTCAACCAATAGAAAATGTAAGAACATTATTAGGTCACAGGCCATATGAAAACAGGCAGTGGGCAAGATTTGGCCTGCAGGATATAGTTTGCCTGCCCTGTTCTAAATAATTTCATTTTTTATTACTTTTACGGTGATAGTTAATTGCTGGTAAAGGAGCAGTAATATAAAGGACAACTACAAAGTGGTGTTAGTGCCTTCCTAGTCAGTACTCAATTACCCTGCCTTCATAAATAATGATTTTCCCTGAAAGAAAATATTTAATCATATTTATCTAATAAAAATTATATATAATTTAGATTATAAAATAATTACATATTATAATTTAGATAACAGGGAATGTGTTTAGTAGACTTATTTCAGTTAAAGTTTAATTTGTAATCCTCAAATTTATAAAATAAGGCAAAGTACAAGGGTTCAATAGTAAAAACTGAACACTAAAATTTTATTTAATAATACAAATTATATTTCGCTACATGTAAGTCTGGTAGGAAGATGGAGAAAACATTTCCAATTAAGTGTTTGAAGCAATTTGTGTTTTTTCATCTGAAAAGGCTTCAGCTGTCCTCTGCCTTTTAAGAGGCGGATCTTCGCAATTCTCTGTAACAAATCCAGAAAATCTATTTTAGGTAAGATATTAACAGTTGAAAATACTCTTAAAAAACAAACAATATAGGCATTTTTAAGATGTTTAGTCAACTTAGACATGAAATAACATTCTTGCAGGTTTACTATTTTAATGAAAGAGCTTTCTATTAGACTGAACTAATACTGTACTAAAATTTGTTAAACAAGGAGGAACTAGTCACAGTTGAATGGCAAGGTTTACATTTAATTTTCCAGAAACTGCTCACCTGGATTTCTGGTCTGGTTCTTGTAGAGTACAGCAGCAGGAATCTGAAAGGTGATGCACAGCATTTCCTTGTTTGGGGCCACATTTCTTACCAGGTGAACTGAACTGCATGCCTCCAGGGAAATGCCTAACACAGCTCCAGCTCTTTGACGAACATCCTCAGTAGGGTTAGCATCTTTGGAAAAGCTGTAACAGTGCACTATGGGAAGGAGTTCACTGCTGCATGGCTGCTCATCTAAAAGTGATTTGAAAGCACTAAGAAACTCCATAGCTTTTGCTGGCAAGTTCATGACAATGTGCACAGAGGGTTTTCTTTCTTTTGACAGACCCAGCAGCTGCATTAACTCTTCTTTGACGGGTCCTTGGAGGAAGTCTTTCCCATCCAAGTTGAAGACTTTCACCTTTTGGTCCACTTTATTTAATTTACAATTGTGCAACAGCCATTTATGGGATTCAGGATTGAGATCATTGGCAAATACAGTGCAGTTTTTCTTTGCTACTGGAATGGCAAAGGGCCCAACCCCAGCAAAAACATCAAATAAGACATCCCCAGGCTTGAGAAGTTCTGTGATACGGCTGTGTTCTGTAGAGAGACGAGGATTCCAATAGACTTTTGAAAAATCAAACTCATAGGTATAGTTGTTTTCTCGAACCTGAAGAAAGGTGTTATGTTTTGGTTAATCTCCTTGGTGCTAAATCCTAACCACTGATATTGGGTAAGTGTGTATACACACAGGCAAACACATACACATTGAAATTTACTACTATCAGAGCCAACAACAGTGCATTTAAAGCCAATTAGACTCCTGGTGTTTATGCTATTCCTAGAGCCATTTAATACACTGCATTAGACTTATTGGTGAGAAAAAATCATCTCTTCAAAGCCAAATGTCTCTCCATCTCAATCCTAAAGAGCCATAGCTATAAATTAGTTACCAAATGATATGAGCAATTTTTCAGACAGGCCAACTGGCTTAATTATACTCACTTATGTCACCAGACAGACAAGACCTACAGTTTTGAAACAACACACCACCCATATCTTCATGGTGGGTAGCCAAGTTGCAGGCAGGACTTCTATGCAGCAAACAAGCATCCCTCCTTATTTAGTTTTGTGTTTGTAAAAGGGAGCCATGCTAGATGTGTCACTGAATTTTGAGGTATTTTACTATGTTTTTAGACACCTAGATGAACTTTGCAAATTTTGTCTCTAAATTAGAGCCAGTGTATAGAATGAATCATTCCCAGATTCTCTTTCCTTTCCCAAATTTGAGTTTTCATGGGTAAACCAAATATATACAGTGAAGCTAAGTCTTGAACAAAAGATGCTGTAACATTTCTTTTGGGTCTACTGTAGTAGACACCTTAAAAAACAAAATAAAACTGAAGTTACAGTCATGGAGTATGACCTCAGCCATCATCTTAAACTCCTTAATTTATGGATGAAGAATCAAAGGCCAGAAAATCCCTAAGTTCTATAAATCTGACAGATAAATCTTCCATCATCTGCTTTCCAGGACCTTAATTCCCAATTTGTATGTGTTTTTTTTTTCCCCTCCTCCCAACCATAACAGATGCTTCTGGCAAATTACTAAGGTTACAGAGGTAGAAATGTTTCTGCAAATTTCTGCCAACTAAAAGTCTTTCTGAGTATAACCTAGAAGGTTTAAATATATTTCAAGAACTGTTTTATACATACTGTTCTATAACTTGCTTTTCGTCACATATTGCTTTCTGTCAATTGTCCATTGTCAGCCTATCAATAGACAACTTATTTTAACAAATATGGAGCTAAAAAAACTTTAATGATGGAAATATTCCATTGTATCACTATATAAGAATTTAACCAATTCTTCTGAAAAGGCTTTATCAATGTTATTCCATCAACAGCATACATAAGTGCTCACATTCTCACATACTTGTGTTGTAAGTATTTTAAATCTTTGTCATCTATTCTGATTCTAAATATAATCTTGATATACACCTTACTTGGAGATAATAAAACATACCTTTGTCATCATGTTCTGTTCTCCAGATAGCACTTCCATTTGGAAATTTCGGTACGTATTGTCAATATTATTTATTTTATTTACTGCTGAGGTGATTCCTGGATTTTTGTCAATCATAACCTGGCCTAAAACAAAAAATGAAAATCCATAAATACTGCCTATTGGTTGCAAAATAAAAGCTAAAATTGTTAATATGAAACAGAAATGAGTTGTATTTCTTTTGGTTGATAAAAACTGCACCTACAGTGTAATGTGGCATGCAGTTTAAAAAATTCAACAGATGACTAAAGTTAATGTTTGACAGTTGCCAACACACACACACAATGTTGGGTACATTTTTAAAGAAAACATTTTGAGTTTGGGTCTACCTAGTATTTTTCCATGTTTTACTAATCTTTTCAAATGAACCAATAAACAAGGAACCAAAAAGGTAAATCACAAGGAATTGGGAAAGAATGGAAAGAGATGTAAGGACCCTGGCAACAAATGGCCTCAGAAAACAGTAAAACATCTGCCAGTTCCACTGGCCTCAGGCCAAATATCTGTTTTACTGAGGGTTTGGAACAAATGCCCCCACTTTAGAAATATATGACAGCAAAACAATGTTTCCAAAAAAAGGAACATAGATTCTTCAGAATCCTATCTAAATTAAATGTTCATTTATTTCAGAGCAGAAAAGCTACAGAACTGGCATACTGATGGCCTTCTGATGAATCTATTTTCTTAGTTAGCACTTTAAAAAGTTATAAAAATCCATATGCTATCTTATTGCATAAGATAACTTGATTTGTAAGTCAGCACACAGTACCCAATTATACAATACCCCGAAATACAACCAGCATTTGTCCAATCTGATAATCAGATGCTTATTTGTGAATATATCAATAAACGAATTAATCATTGTTCTTTCCCTTTCTGCTTCACGTATTTGAACTCAACTTTTAAGGTACAGAATTTAGTTTGAAATGAGGAATGAAATTTATAAATTAAAAAAAACTATTCTGAAGGTCTATAGTAAAAGCTTTAAAATTATTACTGTATGAAAATGTTTCACTTTTAATGTATGAGTGCCTCTATGAAAGTTTGTTTATAAAGTAGGAATGCCAGAGGGATGTTTGCGTTAGGCTAGGCAGTGACTCATAGGAAAGCCTAGACTTGACATTTGTACCCAGTCACAATTACAAGGATCTGCCTAAGGATTTATGTTACCAATATCCATTATCACCCCCTTCACCAATAAAAACAAAAGAGATACATAATAGGACAGTATGGTGTTTGACATACAGAAGAGGCTCAAATAGTTGAATCAATGAAAGCATAAGTAAACATCTTGCACTTTTGACTATAAAGTACCCAAATTTATGAAACCTAGTATTTAACAGCCCTGAAGGCCTAACAAGTCTTATGTACCAAAAAGAACTTTGCTCAGTGTAGCTGCCAAAGCATGTGATTCAAGTTTAATCTACACTGATGTACTGGTATACACAAAAGCCTCGACCAGTGTTTGGAATTTGCTATGACTCTAAAGAAGACATTCCAAAATGGCCCTCAGAAGAGGGTATGTAGCTCAAGATCTAGCTTAAAGTTAACATGATAAAATGTTCCACCTCTGTAACTTGGCATTAAAAAAAATTTATTTTTTTTTTTTTTGAGACAGAGTCTTGCTCTGTCTTCAGGCTGGAGTGCAGTGACAGGATCTTGGCTCACTGCAATCTCCGACTCCCTAAGGGATTCTCCTGCCTCAGCCTCTGAAGTAACTGGGACTACAGGTGCATGCCACCACACCCAGGTAATTTTTTGTATTTTCAGTAGAGATGGGGTTTCACCATGTTGGTCAAGATGGTCTCGATCTCCTGACCTCGTGATCTGCCCACCTTGGCCTCCCAAAGTGCTGGGATTATAGGCGTGAACCACCGCACCAGGCCCCCAAAAAAATAATTCTTAAAGCTAAAATTAAAAATTTGCAAATTCTCTTCAAATTCACAAATATTACTATGACACACGTACCAATTAAATGTTTGAAAGGCAGCTGATGATCTCGAAGGTTCAAGTGTGCAATATGTCCAACTCTGCTAAACCCTGAAGTTACATCTTGACCTTCAGGAAGCACAGCTCTCAAGACTTCTTCTGACTTAAAGTTTTCGTATGTTAGTTCCAAATTATATTCAGAGATCTGTGGACTGACATTTAACTGCTCTAAAACACTGAGTTCTGCTTTCTCAAAGGAATCATGAGTAAATATTTTATAGGGATCCAACATGATTAGTCTACTTTCTTTATCTCTGGATCTTCAATTACACGTTTTACGCCTGGGCGCTGCAATGCTGCCCTTTTAAGGGATCGCATCAATTTACTGACTACTTCTTTTCTCACTTTAAGCACTGGAATGCTGACTGTCTTTTTAAAAGCTGTTCTATCAAGTTTTGTCATGCCTCGGACAAAAGAGGGTGGTGAAAACAATTCAGAGTCTCTCTCATGTGTTTCTACTTCTGGCATGGTTGAGAATATTTTTCTTTGACCCAGTAAGAGAATACCAGGTGCTTTTGAAAACGTCTGTGTCAGGGATGTCCAAGCTAGTGGAATTAATGATTTTGATTCCTTTATGCTATGGCTTTCCAGTTTCAGAAGTCTTCTTGAGAATCCAAATGGCCTCCATAAGATCCTTTAAAAAAAAAAAAATTCACACACAACAGCTTTTGAGAGTAAAAATCTAAATTCTACTATCTCAAATAACCTGCTAAATGCTGACAAATAAAACGTTTAGTGGTGTGTGGGAAGTATACCATCTTTTCCAGAAAAAGGTGACTTTTTCAGGAAGTCATATTAGTGGTAGATAATAGTGGTATATGTTAAATTTACACCTTCAACTCACCTGCTGCCAGTTCAGAGGGCTTAGTGATCCATCAGCCATACTCAATGATCCTCTCCACCCACAATTTTCTAGATAATACATTTGGGATTGGAAGGCTGAAGTATGAGTTAAATGGTCATCTCTAAATGAAACAGTCATTAGATATGACCATTACTAGTGGTGCTATTTATTAGGATAGTCTCGTGGGTGCTTATTGTGTCAGATGCTGTGCTAAATGCTTTATGCACATTACCAGTTTTGGGAGGTGTGCAGTATTGCACCCTCATTTTGTAAATGAGTAAACTAAAGCTCAGAAATGAGGTAACCCACCCAGAGTCTCCCAGCTGGTAAGTGGCTAAGCATGGATTAAAACCTAGTTTTGACTGACTTCGGTGCTTGTGTTCTTAACATATTGCTCTGTTTGTTTTCGATGCTTTACTGCCACATGTCCTGCCTTTAGAGGTTTCTGAATTTTGAGGACGAGAGTTTTGCTGAGTGTTAGACGCACAGTATCAGTTATTCACTGTCTTTTAAAATACAAACGAATTTACTTTTAAGGGAAAAGGACCCTGTCCCAGAATCCTGTAAAGCAACTTAGTCTAACTTCGCCGTCAGAGTTCAAATTGGGTCTAGCAGCTGACCAGCTGGGTGACTCTGGATAAATTACTATGAGTCTCGGTTTTCCCATCAGTAAAATGTGCGAAAGGCTTTTGAACCTTTCCTTACTATCCAGTAACTCTGACCTAAGGTCAACACCTGGGCTGGTGGGTGACAGAGCGACGTTTCCGTGCCCAGGCAGTACGAGGCGGAGAGCAGCCCCGGGCGGACTGCTACCTCCCTTGGATCATTAGTCCCTACCGCGGCCGCCACCTTACCAAAGCACCATTCCAATTCCCCGCGTCGCTCTGCAGCTGGATCCGCGAGCCGACCCCTCACGTCCAGCTCCGGTACCGCTCGGAGGTGGGTCGTGGCTGGACTGGCGGGCCGTCGATGACATCATCACTGTTCGCCGCAGAGAGGGAGAGCGACCTTTCCTCCCCGGACCTGGTGAGGTACGGAAAGCCGGAAGGGCCGGGCTCATAGCTCCGCCTCTGGCGCGACCGACGACCGGAGTGCAGAACTCGGGTAGAGGCTTGCAGATGGACCTACTAGTGAGCTGGAGAGCAGCATGGAGGCGTCCTGGGAGAGCTTCAACGCTGAGCGGGGCTGGTTTGTCTCTGCCCAGCAGCCTGAAGAAGCGGAGGCCGAAGAGTTGGGTCCGTTGCTAAGCAACGTAAGTGGGCTCTGTTCGCTTCCCGCTACTGACGCCCTCCGGCTTCCCTTAAGTGCCTGCCAGATAAGACCCAGAAAAGAAGTAGGACCGTAGCGGGACAGGGGGAGATGCTGGAGCTTGAACCCTGGGCAATGGGACCTGAAGGCAGCCGCCGAGATTCAGATGAAATTGGCGCAGTTATGAATGTGATAGCAGCCTAGCATACCCCTAAAAGAAAAGATGAAAAGCCTCAGGTGGAAGAGATGCATTGAGTGGAAGCTGCGAACATGATGGGATGAACGTCCCTAGGATTATGTACTCACTGCTGTTAGTATCTTTGTCACCTTCTTTACTCCACCGGTCTCCTGAGATCTTTGCAGGAGTCACAGGATTTTCCTTTTCCGACTTAGTCATGGAGAGTAATAAACATTTTAATACAGAAATTCTTAGCGGTAGAATGGAAGTGGCTTGGTAGTAAGTCCATAGCACGTTCCTGACCCTAAAGCCTTGCAGTGGGCACTGCCCTTTTTAACTCAAGTCCTAGACACTGTTACCAGGACTTCGTTCCCAATGCTGTTTGTGGGGAAAGGGATGTTTTCAGGGATACCGCCAGAACAATGTGAATTGCTTTTATTTCTAATATTGTCATTGCAGGTATTCCTGACCATCCTTCCAGTTTAGTAGAACTGATTCATTAGGTATATAAGTAGAGATTAGTTGTGCAATCCTGGTAATTGAGGAGGAACAACTGTCCACAGCAGTCCCAGGTTGACTCAGCAATTCTTTAGTAACCACATGAGCTAAGGCCATATCCCCCTTCTCCCTCCCCCATCCCATTCCTATCCTATTTTCATCTCTTGGAGTCACAAGGTTAGTCATGTCCCTTCCTGAACCCTACCTTCTCCTGTACTGGTGGAAATGATTTCCTAAGAAACTCTAGATTCCTGGAGCTGCACTAGTGGGAGGTGGAAGGAAACTAGTGTTGGTTAAGCAACTAGTGTGTGTCTGTCATACAAAGCCTAATGGTTTGCAGCTTTTTTCCATAACCTTTCATTTATGGAATTTCTTCACGAAATTTGAACTTCACCATCCAAACATTTAACACTACTAAATTTGTGTGCCTACAGGAACTTCACAGACAGGGATCCCCAGGTGTTTCATTTGGTTTCTCAGTGTTTAATTTGATGAACGCCATCATGGGAAGTGGCATCCTTGGTTTAGCTTATGTTATGGCTAATACTGGTATCCTTGGATTTAGGTGAGTCTTCATATTTTGCCATCACATTTTTTTCCCATTTTGATAATATACTGAGAAGTAGAGAGATCAGTTCCAGAAACTGCTATTATACAATTTCTAGTTAAGTAATTTCTGGGGTTTTAGCATTTTTCTTGCTATTCTTGATGCTAGTCTGTAGCTTGGAGGGATACTACATCTCTTCTTAAAATTTAAAACTGGAAATTTGGTCCACATTCATTTATAACCTTAAAAGGGGCATATTCATTGTGTCTTCTTGGCCAAAGTGAATCAAAGCCATACAGATTAACTTCTAAATAGCAATTTTGTGAGTGCAAATACAACACATAATCTTTTCATTCCTTTCTCTCTGTTTGTATTGTTAAGTAGTCTTATTTCACTTTCTGAGGCCAGGCCTGTGTTTTTTCCCCTGTTCTTTTTTATTTTTCAGGACTTGGCTTGTAGACCAGTTTGCCCCAAATAGACCATCCTGAATATTCTGTGCTCTTGTAGTACTTTATATATTCATTCTCTTATTATAATTGTTATAATGCTATGTTTGCAAATTAATCTTCCTACTAAACTGAAATCCTTTATAATTGAAGGTCAGGCAGGCAGATCACTGGAGCCCAGGAGTTTGAGACCAACCTGGGCAAGATGGTGAAACCCTGTCTCTGCCAAAAATACAAAAATTAGTTCAGTGTGTTGGAATGTGCCTGTAGTCTTAGCTACTTGGGATAATTGCTTGAGCCAGAGAGGTCGAGGCTGCAGTGAGCCATGTTTGGGCCATTGCACTCTAGCCTGGATAACAGAGCAAGATCCTGTCTAAAAAATTTAAAAAATAAAAAAGTCCTTTATAACCAGACCTTATCCTTAGCATCTAGCACCACATGGCGAATAGAATGAATGAATAACAAGTTGGTTTTGTTTGTCAGTAGAAGCAGACCTATTTACTAGGAAATTTAAAGTGCATCGGAAGTCTCTTATAGTTTTATTTCCTGCTTTTCTTCTGTATTTTTTGTTAAGCAAAGCAACTTTTAAGTTACCCAACTTGCTTTTATTATGGAATGTATTCACAAACTTTCATTATTTTTAAAACTTAAAAACTATGACACTTTAAACAAGACATAGTCACAGGACTTATTTTCTGGTTCTCTTTGAAAAATCGTATTTTATGCACCAGGGTCTTACATGCAGATATATACTGCTGAATGTGTGCTCATCCAGTCATATCAAGCCTCTTTTTTGGTGATACTAAACTGTTATTTTGTGAAGTTTCTGTTGTCAGTTTAATGACATGTATACTTTACCTCTCAATTTTGTTACTTATTAACAAGTATTAACTGGACCACAGAGAGAAAATTTCTTCAATGACTGGGGCAGTTCATTGGGGATAGCTCTATAGAAGCTTGTCCCACCACTGTCTTCCTGAAAATAAATGGGAAATTATCTTTAGTTTTTCTTTCACACTGTTGGGGAGAGGATCTCAATCATTACGTTGTTTGCACATTTTTCAAATTGTGTCATTAGAGGTGTGTTAACTACATTATTTTGGTTTGGTTTGGAGAGCATGTGTGTTTAATAGATGCTAGAAAATATAGTCTAATAAATCTTAAATACACCTTAATAAGGTCAAATATAATAAGAGATCCTCATCACTGGAAATAGAGGGAAGAAGGGAAAAGAGAAGATATTGATATTGCATAAGTAAAACTTCTATTTAGACTTAAAATAGGAAGAAAACCAGTCATAAAAGGGAAATATTATAAGATTATTTAATGGCTGTTTCAGCAGTCAGCAGACAAGAATGCAAAATGAGGAAGTTTGCTTGTGTTTTAAATAAAGTTTGGTTTTTCTTTTTTGATGTTAAAATTAGTATATTTTTATTTAAATAAAATTTGATAAATACAAAAATGTGGAAAAGTATCTTCTTCCTTAAGGAACATAATTCAACTACTCACTCAGAGATAGTTCCTGTGAATATTTGACTGTTAAGAAATTCATTTTTGTAATGAGATACCATAAAAAAGGCAAACTTTTGGGAGGATTTGACCAGGCGTTCTTTTATGTTTTAGCTTCTTGCTGATGACAGTTGCTCTTCTGGCTTCTTACTCAGTCCACCTTCTGCTTAGTATGTGTATTCAGACAGGTGAGTAAAAATACTATGCTGCTTCATTTAATAAAGCAGTCCCTTGAGTTTGTATCTACATATAAGATTGGGTGTCTCAAATTGAATATCCAGTGAGCATACGTTTTTATTAGGTACGGTGATTGGAATGGAGAATTTGAAAAGCCAGGATATATAGACCCAATACTATGAGGGAATATCCAAGCACAGGATGGGAGGAGGTAACTAGCATTTTTACTTGCTTTCCTCAGCAACGCATAACCTAATTTTCTGCAGTAGAGTAGATTGTGGGAGGATCTAAAAGCTGTTCACAGGTTCCAAACCTTATGCTTATGGGGAAATCACTTTCTCTAGGAGAACACCTTCCCAGAGTTACTGCTGCCTTCCCTGCCCCCATCTGTCTCCTAGTCAGAGGTAGGGATGGCAGAATTAGGACTGTAGGAAGTAAGGTCACAAAGCTTCGGATTTATTTAGACACATTTTGGATTTTTAATTGCAAATTGAGAATAGGGTAGTTTTTCCTAAGAGAAATAAGTATGTACAATTAATTCAATATATTTGTATATATATATTTTTCCATTTGGAATTTTATTATGCAATTCAGTCATGTATTGAATAAGTTCTTTTAGGATCCAATAATAAAAAGTAATGGATTATAGAATTGCTTTTATAAGGTTTTCTTTTTATTATTAACAAATATTCTACGTTTATCAGTCCTGGTCTTTTTATCTGTCTAGTCTCTTTTATCTTTGGATTAGGTCAGCTTTGATGCCAAAATCATGGGTTTAATTCTCATATGCGTGAGTTTATTTTGCTCTGTCTGGCATTGTGATTTTCCGATTTTAAGAGTAAATACACAAAATAGATAAAAATGGATGTCTTAATTCATTTAGTATTTCTATAAAAGAATACCTGAGGCTGGCGTAATTTATAAATAAAAGAGGTTTATTTGGCTCACAGTTCTACAAGCTCTGCAAGAAGCATAGCCCTTCTTATGAGGGGCTTCTCTGCTCCATCTGCATCTAGTAAGGAGCTCAGGCTGCTTTCATTCCTTGTGGAGGGTAAAGGGGAACCAGGGTGTGCAGAGATCACATGGCAAGACAGGAAGCAAGAGAGAGGAGGGGCGGGCCAGAGTCTTTTTAACCACTAGCTCTTATGAAACTCATAAAAGTGAAAATTCATTCATTACCCTAAGGAAGGCACCAAGCCTTTCATGAGGGATATGCCTCCAAGGCCCAAACACCTCCACTTCAGCCCCACCTCCAACATTGGAGATCTGATTTCCACATGAGTTTGGAAGGGTCTGACAAACCAAACTATAGCAGTGAGACTTCTGTGCTGAAACAGGTGAGAGAAGCCCAGTGATATTTCTTGAGAATTTTAAGACTTCAGAAAATTTCTGAAACCACTATTCTAGTTTGTTTTCCTAAAACCTATCATCAGAAACACCCATAGATCTTTTTATACACAGAGAGTTCTAAGCCTCAGCGATTCTAATTTCAAAAATCTGAGGTGAGACTTGAGAATATGTTTTTAACAAGGCAAAACCAGTTTAGGATCCATAGTTTATAGCTGTAACTTTTACCAGTGCTTTGGCCATCCAATGCCAAATATGTTTTTAACAAGTCCTCCAGGTGATTCTTACACAATTCTAGTTTAGCATCCGTGGTTTATAGCTGCAACTTCTAACAATGCTTTGGCCATCCAGTGCATGCCTTTGCTCTCAAGGAGCTTGGGTGAATTTGCAGACAGATGAAAATACTAGGAAACAGTGCAAATATCCCAAAGTAACAAGCTGTTCCTATAAGCATCCTGAATTCAGGAATAATAGCTTTAGATAAATATATTTGTAAATCCTGCTGAAACTTGAATTTTAATTACATGTGTTGAAATTTTGCTTCATGTGAAAAAATTTTTACTTAATTGCGATACTTTAACGTCTTGGTAGAGTTTTAATTCATTCTATTAAAAGATTAATACTTTTGTCAACTACGTGGCGATTGTGTTTTTCAAGCTTCATTTTAAAACTTCATTTTAGTTTTAATTAAAGTAAAATGTTTTATTAATTTCAATTATGTAGGAGTACTACTCAATGTGTGGAGATTTCTAAGTAATGTTAATTTTTTTACTCCTTCAGTTCACATGTATTTAAGATTCTGACACCGTGTTTGTTCTTTTCTGTAATTCTGGGGTGTATGATGTGAATATATCTGTTTCTCTTTCTTTTCTCTTTTTCTTTGATTTCTGTAGCCTACTTGGGCCCATGAACTAACTACTTCATGGTCCTGCCTGCACTTTGACACACCTGTCTTCCGTTGATTGAATTCCTTCAATCTGTAAAATTCTCTATGGAGGTAGGCTTTTCTTTTTTTCAATACGTACAATCATATATAAAGACTAGAGAATAATATATAACTAACTTTCCCCCAACAGTTTGCTGGACTATCATAAAGGAGTATTATGCTCAGATTGAATTCATTGGTAAGAGAAAGAGCTGTCATGAGTTTTTATGAAATAACTTCTTCATTTATTTGCTGAAGATAAAGAATAAAAATAAATTTTTATCTTTATAAAAGTAAAGGATATCTTCACATGAAATTCTACTTTAAATTTTATGGAGAGTTTGGGGTCTATCAGGATTTTTCATGGGAACTGACATGGCATATAAAGAACCTTATTCTCTCTAGCCTTAGTTTGTCATCTGTAAAATGGCAATGAGAACACTTCCCTCATGGAATCGTTCTGAGAATGAAGTAAAATAATGTATATGAAATGTCAAGTCTTTGACAAATGACTGCTCACTGGGGCAAAAATCCCTAAAGATTGCAGGGTGTTGTACACACTACTATCTCAGAAATAGCTGGTTCATTGCCATTCTTTTGGAATACTTCTCATGCTCTGGTACTAAACCCACAGCTCCCCTCCACTGGCTTCCATGTCACTGTCAACTGGAGAGAATGAGAGTTCTAGAACTCTGCATACCTCTGGCCAAACCACAACTCCCTAGTCCTTTATCCCTACTACTCACTGCCTTGTCGCCACTATTTGCCTTGAGGCCATTTTGATTATGACATTACACCTTTTATCTCAATTTGTGTTAGTCATTCCAGTATATTAGGTTATCTTTCATTTCTCAGACTCATCCCGTATACCTGTCATCTGTTTCTGACATCATCTTCACTTCTCTATAACTCCTGAAACACTTCCACTGTGCTCTCTGGAACTCACAGTCAATCATCAGCAAAACCCACGTGTTTAATTCTTTTCTGAACATTTCTTTCTCTTTCTTACTCTTAAGAGAACCACTGCTGAGGCTTCCATGTAGTTCCATGTAGAGGTCACTTCTTTCTCTTTATGTGTCCCATACTGATCTGAAGATGGTATAGATGTCCCGTTTGTACCTCATTTCTGCTTCCCAACCATCTTCCACTCCCTGAATTCCCCAGCTTTGAATTTCATAAATATATACCATCTACAACTCTCCTTAATATTATCATCTTCCCCTATAGACTTCTAGACCATTTCCTGTCATTTCATGAAAGTTTTAGCTAAATTTTAGCTTCTACTTGCCTTTTAGTTTCTTCAGAATTACCCCTGTCTTAATTCTGGATGATTTCAATATCCATGTAGCTAATCCTTCTAATGCTTTCAGTTCCTGAACCTCTTCTTTAATGATCATATTCTCTACCTACACTGGCCACTTATTTTTTTCTATGGTCATACCATTGATCTTGTCATTATCAAAATAGCATTTGCTAGTATCCACCCATCTGCCACCACCGTCTCCCGTGTTTCTAACTCACCGTCTCAAGTACTTCAATTCTGACAATTTTCAACCCTACCAAGACTTCTTTCAATTCATTGATCCTACCACCTTTGCACTGACACCCATGCTCATTCTTACTTCCATTTTTATCCAGTTGAGGTTCTGTAGTATGTTATGTAATCCCTTGCCTGTCCATTGAACCATCATATTTCCCTGACAGAGTTCCAACCATAGTTAAATATAACTCTGCCTACTTCACATTTGCACCCATGTATTTGAATGTTCCTGAAGAAAAGCACAACCATGCAGACTGATATCACTATAATTCAATGTCTAGTGGACCTATGATGCTATCACACAACTCACTTCTTTAGTTCATCACTTCATTTAGCTCATTCTTCTGCTATCTACAAGATTGCTTCTTTATATCTTCTTTCTGTCAAACCTTCAACACTTTTTTGTTTGATTTCACCCATAACTGATATTCTTCACTTTCTGTTTCATTGAAAGAAGCAATCATAAAAGAATTTTACAAAGCTCTTGCCACCACATATTTATCTGTGCCCATATAATCTGTTACTTGGGATGAACTCTTTGTGTTTATGTCTAAGGCCAACCCCTCCACTTGTGCTGTGATTTCACCTGCTCTTCCCTATATCACTCCAGCCACCTTCTCCCTTCTTTCTTATTTCTTTCCTTTTCTACCATTTCTTTCCTATCACTTTACAAAGAGTCTAATTTCTCTCATCTTAAAAGTCTGTTTGACTCCACATCTTTTGAATATGCTTCATGTCTTCATGGCAATACTCCTTAATAGAATTGTCTAAACCAAGCCAGGTGTAGTGTCTCATGCCTGTAATTCTACCACTCTGGGGGGGCAAATGCAGGAGGATCACTTGAAGTCCGGTGTTTGAGACCAGCCTGGGCAACATGACAAAACCCCATCTCTACAAAGAAAAGAACAAAAATTTGCATGCGGCGACATGAGCCTATGGTCCTATTTGGGAGGCTGAGGCAGGAGAATCACTTGAGCCAGGGAGGCAGAGGTTGCAATGAGCAGAGATCACGGCGTTGCATTTTATTCTGGGGGACAGGAGTGAAACCCTGTCTCAAAAAAAAAAAAATTGTCTAAACCAGATAATTCCTCTTCTCCCACTCCCGTCAGACCTTCCACTGAAACTGTTGTACCAGTGACTTCCCATTGCTAAATCCAATAGTCAGTTCTCAGTCTTCATCTTACTTGACCAGTCAGCAACATGTGACACAGCTGATAGCTCCTTCCTCACTGAAAGATTGAGTCATGCTCTCCTAGTTCTTCCTGTTTCACTGAACATTCCTTTTCTCTTCTGCTGAATTCTCTTAATTTCCCATCCTCTAAACATTGGTGTGCCCTGGGACTCCTCTGATCTCTTCTTTTCTTTTCTTTTTTTGAGACAGAGTCTCTCTCTGTCACCCAGCCTGGAGTTCAGTAGTGCAATTTTGGTTCACTGCAACCTCTGCCCTGCAGGGTTCAAGTGATTCTTCTGCCTCAGCCTTCCGAGTAGCTGGGATTACAGGGGTGCACCACCATACCTGGCTAATTTTTGTATTCTTAGTAGAGACAGGGTTTTGCCATGTTGGCCATGTCTCAAACTTCTGGCCTCAAGTCGTCTGCACACCTTGTCCTCCCAAAGTGCTGGGATTACAGGCATGAGTGATCTCTTTTCTTTTACACTAATTCTTGGGCTCATGGTGATTTTGAAATATATATCCCTAGCCTGGAACTCTCTCCTGAATTTCAGTCTCATCTCCAGCTGCCTTCATGACATCTCCACTTGGATGTCTAACAGATAGCTCAGATTTATAAAACTCCCCATCTTTATACTACCAGTCTACATTTTCAACTGTTCCCATCTAAGTAAATGGTAATGTCTGTCTTCCAATTGCTTAGGCCAAAGATCTTTAAGTTATTCTGTATCTCCCCTTTTTCCCCTCATTCTCCATGTTCAATCCGTGCCATACTGTTCCCTTCACTTCAAAAAAAGTTTTTTTGAGATAGTATCTTGCTCTGTAGCCCAGGCTAGAATGCAGTGGTGTGAACACAGCTCATTGCAGCCTCGACCTCCTGCCTCAGCTTCCCCAGTAGCTGGTACCACAGGCTATGTACATCACCATGCACATCACCACACCTGGCTAATTTTTTTTCTTTTTTGTAGAGGTGGGCTCTTACCATGTTGCCTAGGCTGTTCTCCAACACCTGCTCAAGCAGTCCTCCTGCCTTGACCTCCCACAGTGCATGCTTGGGATTACAGGCATGAGCTATTGCCATCGCACCTGGCCAAAAAATTAATAATCTGATTTTTGTCTCATTTAATTGCTACCACCCATCTTCAGTTAGTACTACCACCATCAAAAGTAATAGCTTATCTTTTTGTTTTGACTTCCACCCTTACTTCCTGCAGTCTATTCTTTTTTTTTTTTTTTTTTTTGAGATGGAGTCTTGGCTTACTTGGCGCAATCTTGGCTTATACAGTCTCTGCCTCCTGGGTTCAAGGGATTTTCCTTCCTCAGCCTCCCAAGTAGCTGGGACTACAGGTGTGTTCCACCACACCCCACTAATTTTTGTATTTTTAGTAGAGACGGAGTTTCACCATGTTGGCCAGGATGGTCTCAATCTCTTGACCTCATGATCCGCCTGCCTCGGCCTCCCAAAGTGCTGGGATTACAGGCATGAGTCACCACGCCCAGCCTAATTAATTTTTGTTGTTGTTGCTGTTGAGACAGAGTCTCCCTCTGTTGCCAGGCTGGAGTGCAGTGGGACGATCTTGGCTCACTGCAACCTCCACCTCCCGGGTTCAAGTGATTCTTCTGCCTCAACCTCCCAAGTAATTCAGACTACAGGCGGGTGCCACCATGCCCGACTTATTTTTTGTATTTTTAGTAAAGATGGGGTTTCACCATGTTGGCCAGGCTGGTCCCAAACTCCTGACCTTGTGATCCGTCCGCCTCAGCCTTCCAAAGTGCTGGGATTACAGGCGTGAGCCACCGCACGTGGCACTCCTACAATCTATTCTTAACAAAGCAACCATGATGTTTCTGTTAATGTAAGTTAGGTCATAGCATTCCTTTGCTCAAAATCCTCCAGTTGCTTCCCAGTTCAATCAAAGTAAAAGCAAAAATCATTACAAAGTTCAGCATAAGTCTTCTGCCCTTTCTGTCTCCCTGATTTATCTTCCAGTACTTTCTCTCTCACTTAAGTCCTACTTTTTATTTTTATCTTATGTAACATTTACTTATATAGCACTTACTATGTGCCAGACATGATTCTAAGGACTTTATGAATATTCATTTAATCTTCATAATAATATTATGAGTTAAGTGCCATTATTATTTTCATAGGCTCCAACAGTAGTGCTCCTTGGTATTTATCCAAATGAGTTCAAGACTTATTTCTACACAAAAACCTACATAAAAATATTAATAACAGCCTCATTCATAATCACCAAACTTTGGAAGCAACTAAAATGTTCCTCAGAAGTGAAAGAATTTTAAAAACTGATGTGTTTGTACAATAGAGTATTGTTCAGCACAAGTGGAAATGAGGTGCCGGCGCGGAGGCTCATGCCTGTAATCCCAGCACTTTCGGAGGCCAAGGTGGGCAGATCACCTGAGGTCAGGAGTTCGTGACCAGCCTGGCCAAAATAGTGAAACCCCCTCTACTAAAAATACAAAATTAGTTGGACGTGGTGGCAGACACCTGTAATCCCAGCTAGTTGGGAGGCTGAGACAAGAGAATTGCTTGAACTCTGGAGGCGGAGGTTGCAGTGAACTGAAATCATGCCATTGCACTCCAACCTAGGCAAGAGAGCAAAACTCTATCTCAAAAAAAAAAAAAAAAAAAAAAAAAAAGCTCACCATGGTAGCTCATGGCTGTAATCCCAGCATTCTGGGAGGCCAAGGTGGGTGGGATCACCTGAGGTCAGGAGTTCAAGACCAGCCTCGCCAACATGGTGAAGCCCTGTCTCTACTAAAAATACAAAAATTAGCCAGGCATGGTGGCAGATGCCTGTAATCCCAGCTACTGAGGAGACAGAGGCAGGAGAATCACTTGAACTCAGAGAGGCGGATGTTACAGTGAGCTGAGATTGTGCCATTGCACTCCAGCCTGGGTGACAGAGCAAGACTCTCTCAAAAAAAAAAAAAAAGAAAAAGAAAAAGAAATGAGGCATCAAACAATGAAAAGGCGTGGAGGAATCTTAAGTGCATATTATCAAGTGAAAGAAACCGTATGATCCAGTAATTCCTTTTCTGGGTTTATACCCAAAGGAAATGAAATTGGTAACTTGTAGAGACATCTCTGCTCCCATGTTCATTGCAGCATTATTCACGACAGCCAAGATAGAGAAACAACCTAAGTGTCAGTAAGTGAGTGGATAAAAAAATTGTGATATGTGTGTACCATGAAATATTGTTGAGCCTTAAAAAAGGAGATCCTGCCATTTTCAGCAACATGAATGGACCTGGAGAACATTATGCTAAATGAAATGAGCCAGATGCAGGAGGAAAAATACTGCATGATCTCACATTCATGTGGAATCTAAAAGAATCAAATACATAGAAACTGAGTAGAACAGTGGTTATGGGGGGGATGGGAAGATACTCATCAGGCTATAAAGTTGCAGTTATGTAAGATGAATAACTCTACAGAGATAATGTACAGCATGATGATTATATTTAATACTCTTTACTGAAAATTTACCAAGAGAGTAGATTTCAGGTGCTTTTACCACAAGGAAGGAAGGGAGGAAGGGAGGGAGGGAGGGGGGCGAGAGGGAAGGAAGGGAGGGAGGGAGGGAGGGAAGGGGGGAAAGAGGGAAGGAAGGGAGGGAGGAAAGAAAAGATAACTATGTGAGAGGGTAAATATGTTAATTTGCTTGACTTTAGTAATAATTTCTCTATATATATCAAAACATCATGTTGTACACCTTAAATATATATAATAAAACAAAGAAAAATCAATCTGAAAGGCTGCATACTGTCTGATTCCAAGTGTGTGACATTCTGGAAAAGGCAAAACTATGCAGAAAATAAAAAAGATCAGTGATTGTCAGAGATTAGCAGAGGGAGGGTGAATAGGCAGAGTACAGAGGATTTTTAGGGCAGTGAAATGAATCTGTGTGGTACTGTAATAGTGGACACAGTGGTTATATATTTGCCAAAACCCATAGAATGTACCACACCAAAAATGAACCCTATAATGTAAATTATGGGCTTTGTGTGATAATGACATGTTAATGTCGGTACATTGATGGTAACAAATGTACCACTCTGGTGCAGGATGTTGATTGTAGTGGAAGCTGTGCATGTGGCGGGGCAGGAGGAATATGGGAACTCTCTGTACAACTTTGCCGTGAATCTAAAACTACTCCTAAAACTATAAAGAAAACACAAATAAGGAAAGAAAGAATCTCAGAGGAAAAGAGGAAACAGACAATACAAGACCGGATGAAAACTTTAAAAATAAAGCTATATTTAATAACTTTAGAGAACTAAAAGAAGAGATTTTATTCTTGAAACAAAAACAAGAAATTATAAAAAGGGTATATTCAGAAAACACAAAGCCCTAGAATTCAAAATTAGTTCAGTTGTCAGGTTGGAAGAGTTACAGAAGTTTCCTGGGGGTGGAAAAAAGAAAAAGCTTGAAAATGGGAGAAGAAAGATAAGAAAATGAGAAAATCAGTCCAGAAAGTCCAACATGCAAATAATAGAAATTCTCCAACAAGAGTAAAAGGGATGGTAGAAAATTATTAACAAAATAACAAAAAAATTGGTGTAACTGAAGGAAATTGGTTTCAAAATTAAAAGTTTTTCTCTTAGTATTCAGTATAATACTTGAAGATAATTCCTACCAAGACATATTTTGAATAATCAGAAATCCAGTTATATAGATAATATTCTATAAGCTTACAGAGAGAAGAGAAAGACAACACCAAAAATTTTCATACAAAGAATCAAGAACCATAGTAGTGAAAGTCTTCCTGGAGCAATACTATAAACTAGATGACTATAAAACAATACCTTCAAAATTCTTGGGTGAAATGATTTTAATATAGAATTCTATAACTAGCCAAACTATGGCTTAAGTGTGAAGTTTGAACAATGACATTTTCATATATGCAAGGTCTCAGAAAATTTTATTCACCCTTACTCAGTGAACAATAGAATATACCCAAAGTTAGAGACTAACAGAGAAGCAAAGAATCTGGCACAGGACAGAAGTGAAGAGAATTCTAGGACATAACTGAGCAGCAGATCTTAGTACCATCTACCAATTGGAATTGTGAGGTTTTGTGTTTGGGGGTAGGGGTTGGGTTTGAGATGGGATCTCACTCTGCTGCCCAGGCTAGAGTGCAGTGGTGCAGTCTTGGCTTACTGCAACCTCTGCCTCCCAGGCCCAAGCAATCCTCCCACTTCAGCCTCCTGAGTAGCTTCCTGCCTTAGCCTTCCGAGTAGCTGGGACTATGGGTGTGCTAATTTTTGTACACCTATTTTTGTAGAGATGGCGTTTCACCATGTTGGTCAGGCTAGTCTGAAACTCCTGAGCTCCAGGAATCTGTCCGCCTCAGCCTCCCAGATTACTGGGATCGTAGGTGTGAGCCACCACCTGGCTGGAGTTGTTCTTTTCAGGAAGGCACAGTCCTGGCTCCAGGTTGTGCTTGCCCTTGGGCTTGTATTCAGGATGGAAACCCTTTTCTTATTCCTCTGCCTGAAGGGGATTGTTTTTCTCATTTGTTGCTCTAACTCTTAATTTGTATTAATAGTGCTTGAGTAGATTAGCCACCAGGCCTGAGTGTCAAAAAAGTCTTAAGAATAAAATAGGGATTGAACTAAGGTAGTAATAAGGTGAATAAAAGAAAAAATTAACAAATGGTGGGGTTCGGCAGAGTTACAGTCAAGAGGAGCTGATATCTGAGTAAACGTGGACAATTAAGGAGAAGGAGATGTCTAGTTATCTCCCAGATTTCTGGCTTGGGCCACTAGATTAATAACAGTGTCATCCATGAAGTAGGAACACAGTAGGAGGAGGTTGTTCAAAATAAAAATGAGTTCAGTTTTGGACGTTTAAGGATATGTGGGTGGACAGGGCTTAGAACTGAAGCACATGATAGAAATTCATTCATTCAATACTCTTTTGTCTATTAGTAATAAAGAGAGAAATAAGAACCAGTTACTTCCCTGAAAAAGCTCATAGTCTAATAGGGGAAACAAATACATAAGCAAATAATTTATAATGTAGTGTGATAAATTTAACAATTTAAACATGTGTAAGGTATAGTGATATCTCAGAAGTGACTTTGATATGGACAGGAGGCAGGAAAATGCTAGGTAGGAGAGGGTGGTTCCCCAGCAAAGTGCCCACCCCCAAGCCTGGAAACCCATGGCCCTAAATGGGAACAGGCATTTCTGTTTTCATGCCCAAATGTTGCCTTTTGCCTGCCATGCCCCCCCTATCCTGTAGCCATATAAACCCCAAATTCCAGGATCTACAGGCAGACGAACGGAGGAGCAGAAGAGCGGCACGACAGAGTAGAGAAGAGAAGAGAAGGAGTGTTTGAACGTCAAGGGGGAGTTCGGCTAGGGACAGTTGGAGAGGTTATCAGCCATGGGACAGCCATACTCCAGGGGAAGATCATCTTCCCACTCCATCCGCTTTCCAGCTCCCCATCCATCTCACTGAGAGCCACCTCCATCACCTAATAAAATTCCCACATTCACCATTCTTCAAGTCCGTGTGTGACCTGATTCTTCCTGGACACCGGACAAGAAACCGGGTACGAAGAGAGCACTGAGCTGGTTAATACTTAAGCAGTCTACAGATGGCAGAGCTAAAAGAGCACTGTAGCATGCCTACTGGGGCTCCAGGAGTTGCAGGCATCTACTCCTAGATGCTGCTATGGGCCTGGAGCCCAAAAGCGCTCACCCCAGTTCCTGCACCTGCCGGTCTGTGAGCTCCCCCCTCCTGTAAGGGGTTTGAGAGTGCAGCAGCTGAACAGACAAGCCACACCCCTGTCACATGTCCTGCCCTGTGAGAGGGGTCAGGGGACTCTTCCGTTTCAACTTGCTCTTAGTTGGAAGGTGAGGGTCAGTAAATGTTCCTGGAGAACTAAGCTGAAAAGGAATGTGACTAGCAGTCAAGGCAAGAGAGAATATTCCAGCATGTGCAAGGATACAAAGGCATATATGCTGTATATTGTATTCAAGGTACCAAAAATAGTTTACTGTTAGTAGTAGTGTTAAAACATGTGCTCTGAATGAAGAGACCCCCCCCCCCAAACAGGCTTTGTGTGAGCAACATGACTGTTGATTCACCTGGATGGGGGGCGGGCTGAGTTTGAAAGAGAATCAGTGGAGGGCGGTGGGATAGGAGTTGGTTTTATAGGTTTGGAAAGTTACAGAAGTTACAGTTTAGGGCGGTTTTTGCAAACTGGGAGTGGGTTGTAGGGTCTGGAGTCACGAAGTTGACCAGGGTCAGTTACAAAGTCCAATTGCCTTATCAATTGGGGCAGGAATAAGGAACAATAGAGAATGTCAAAGTTAATTAGGCGCTGCAGGGATTGATCATTTCTTCCCCTTTTCATGGTCTTCCAGTGACTTCAGATTTTCCAGGAACTTATCTGGAGTGTCCGTGCAGGTCACAGAGGTTAACATGGCGTACATGCTGCCGTCAGTCAGCCTAAAAGACCTTACATTCCTGTCTTTTTATATTAGTAATAAAAAGAAAAAAGAAATGAAGAGTGGAGGGCAGTGGTGTATTAGGAAGGCCGGCACAGAGAGATGATGGGGCGATGTTTCTCAGGGCTTCTTCAAGTGGGATTGGGGGCAGTGCGGAAGCCTAAAAATGGGAAAAGAATTTAGACTGCTGGGAGATTTTGGGACAAGGGGTGATATTGTGGGATTGTTAGAAGGAGCATTTGTCATATTGACTGATTGGTTGTCGCTTGTATACGATTTTGTAGGACTTGAGATATTAATCAGAAAACATAGGATTTAAATAAAAGAAGGAGAAAGATAGGTATCAGAGGACTAAGGATTAAAAAGAAGCCATGACACCCAGTTAGAGAGTATCCAGCCAATCCAGCCAGCTCCAGAATAACCATTTGCCTGATTAGCGAGCTTTTGGGCTCTGTCTTTTAATTTATTGATGGCATCGTATACGAGGCCGGACTGGTTTACTTAAAAACAACATTCCCGATTTAGAAATAGGCAAAGACTTCCATTTTCAGCAGTCGGTAAATCAAGACCTTTGTGGGTTTAGAAGACAACTGAGGGACAAGGAGGATTCTGAGTTACTGGCGGAGGCAGGAGGGGGAAGACAGAAGGGAGAGAAAGAACAGGGATTAGGGAGGGATTGGAGTGTAAAAAAATGCCTAGACATAGGGAATTTCAGACCATTTGCCCATTTTACGACATAAGTTGTCTAGATCCTGCAGGATAGAAAAATCAAAGGTACTGTTTTCTGGCCATTTGGAGCCATTGTCCAATTTATATTTTGGTCAAGCGGTATTGCAGGAGAAAATAAGAGGCTTGGATTTCAGGTCACGTGGTAGCTGGAGGGGTTTGAGATTTTTCAGAACACAGGCTAAGGGAGAGGAGGGAGGAATGGAGGGTGGGGAGATTGCCCATAGTTCAAGAAGAGCAGCAGAAACAAAGCAAGGGAATACACTACCAAGCAGTTTAGCAGGCATCCAGACTAAACCTTGGTCTGAACCTGGGGTGAATCAGTTAAAGGGGGCGTCCCCTCGTTTATCCATCACCTATGAGTGCTAATGAGTGACCAGAGCAGATGTCTACGCAGTGATCAGTCACTGAGGGAAGACTGTCTTCCCAGTTGTGTGACCTGCGTAGGATTTTTTCCGGTCATGAACCTCACGGAAAGTCCTGTCTTTCTTGTCTCCACTGAAAGGGAGAGGAAAATGAAACTAACAGAAGGAGGCTAGAAAGGCTAAAAGAGAAGGGTTGAGGCAAACCTGATCTGAGGATGGTAAGTGGATGTGTAGGCTGGTCTGATGAACCTAGGTCATAGGTAAGTCTCTTCACAGAGGGAGCATAAGGAGAACAGGGACAGGCGGTTTGGTCTCCCCGTAGGAGTTCCCGTCTTGGGTTTCGGCAATCAAGCGTGCTCTGAATGAAGAGACCCCCCTCAAACAGGCTTTGTGTGAGCAACATGGCAATTTATTCACCCCAGTGCAGGCAGGCTGAGTCTGAAGAGTCAGTAGAGGGTGGTGGGATAGGAGTTGGTTTTATAGGTTTGTGGTAGTTGTGGAAAGTTACAGAAGTTACAGTTTAGGGCGGTTTTTGTAAGCTGGGAGGGAGTTGTAGGGTCTGGAGTCAGGAGGTTGACCAAGGTCAGTTACAAAGTCCAATTGCCTTATCAATTGGGATGGGAATAAGGAACAATAGAGAATGTCTTAAAGTTAATTCGGCAGTGCAGGAGTTGATCGTTTCTTCCCCTTTCCATGGTCTTCCAGTGACTTCAGATTTTCCAGGAACTCATCTGTAATGTCCGTGCAGGTCACAGAGGTTAACATGATGTCCATGGCGCCATCAGTCAGCCTAAAAGACCTTACAAGTAGTACATAAGGTACAAAGGAGAAAATTAAACTGGAGGGTTAGACGAGTCTCAGATCCTAAGGGATTTTTAGTTTTTGCTGAAGCAGTGAGAAGCCACTGAGGTTGTTTAAAAAGAGTCAAAGTAAATACTGGAATCTACTGTTGGTTGCTTCCAAAGAGAATTTTGGTCCTTCCTAGAGCTCAGAACATAATCTGTTTCTCTGGCAAAGAGAACGTAGTCTTCTTCTTCCTTTTCCTAAGGTTGCAATTATTTTATGAAGATTATAATTTCTAGTAACAATAATGGAATAAAGAAGGAGTGAAATGGCCTAGGTGTACTCCTCAGTTTTTTTCTTTTTCAAGGCAAAAAGGTTTTAAAACCCTCTACAGCAATGATCCTCAATACCTTCTTTTTATAACAAACATTTTCTAAATGCTACCTTTACTATATGAAATGCAATTCCCATAAGTATTATACCCTGCTGCAGGAAACTGAGTAATGCTTCCCCAAAACTATCCACATCGTAGTCCCTGAAACCTGTAATTGTGACCTTATATGGCCAAAAAGAACTTTGCAGATGTGACTGAGTTAAGATATTGAGATGGAGAGATTATCCTGGTGGACTGTAACTTCAGTCATATGTATTGAGGAGGGCTGATTATAGGGAGGGGGAGACACAGGCAATACGACCTCTGAGGCAGAGATTATAATGACATGACCACAAACCAAGGCATGCCAGCAGCTACCAGAGACTGCAAGAGGCAAGGAATGGATTGTTTCTAGAGCCTTCAGAAGTATAGCCCTGTGGACACCTTGATTCTGACATTGTGAAATTGATTTTGGACTTCTGGACTCCAGAACTGAGAGATAATAAATTTCTGTTGTTTTAAGCCACGAGGTTTGTGATAATTTGTTACAGCAGCCCTAGGAAACTAATATAGTATTACATAATATAATGTTATAACAAAATAAAGAAGACACAAAAAGTTAATGTTGGTGATGTGACTTTCCATGTAGGAAACAATTTTTGGCAAAGTTCCAGACGAAACAAATTATAGTCTTCTGCTTTTACGTGGTAATTGTATTTCTGGAAATTTTAATGTATCTTCAAATCATTAACCATTGTTTGTAGCATCTACCATGTGCTTGACACAGAAATAATACTTAATAAAAGCTGGATACATGGATGATGAATAGATGGATGTATTAAAACTACAAGAGATTACATAAGTTCCAAAATTAACATGCAAGGCAAAAATTATGTGTAGTCAAACTTATCTTTAAAAATTCCTTACATAGTTTAATATAGTGTCCAATGTCTACATGACATACTGGACACTGACATATACCATTTTTCAATAAAGAGCTGACAGCCTCCTCCCTACCCCCCAGCCTCAGCATTGGTTTGGGTATCCTATGAAGGACATGAGTTGCCTTAGGGACGTAATGAATTCCATTCAGCACTGTGAGATATTCTCACTGTAACAATCACAGAAGAACGAAACTGATTAAAGGCAATAGATATATGTTTCCCATTTCGAAGCTCACTGTGGACATTTTCTTATGGTTTGGAATGGTAGTGAGCTGTCAAAACTATATTTTGATCTGTTTTTCTTCTTTTGATCAGGAATCATAGTCGAGTAAACCCACAGTTAAACTACGAGGGCTAATTACGTGGGTCCATCTAAAGTAAGTTAGTGTACTTGTCTCATCATTCTTATTAATGAGTGGTTCTAAACTGGACTTGGTTTTTTTTCTCCCCATGGGGCATTTGACAATGTCTGGAGGCATTTCTGATTGTCATAGTTGGGGATTGGGGAGGGCAGGGTCAGGCAAGATGCTATTGGCAGCTAGTGGGTAAAGGCCCAGGGATGCTCCTAAATGTTACGCAATACTCAGGACAGCCCCCAACAACAAATAATGATCTGGACCCGTAAGTAGTGGCAGAGGTTGAGAAACAGTGTCTACATTGTGTGTGTGCTCTCCTCGTGTAGTGATTCCTTCATAGTGTTTGCCTTGACATTAGATTAAGTGTTCCCTTAAGCAGAAGCAGAGTTTTTTGTTATTGAGTTGCAGTGAAGGATGGGTGTGAATCTCTGCAGAGTTAAACATTTTGACATAACCTTCCCTTTTTACCAAAAGTAATATATGGTCGTGTGTGTGTGTGTGTGTGTGTGTGTGTGTGTGTGTAGAGAACTTAGAGCAGTTCCCCATCCATTCTTCCCTAGTTTTATCCCATTTCCCAGGGTTAGCAACATTTAAAGAGTTTATGTTTTTAATTCTTTCGGTGATTGCCTCTCTAAGTCTAAATAATATCTTTTGGTTTTTTATTGACTTAAGAGATTATCTATTGACTCTTCACTGCAAAAGGGTAGCAAAGCTCAGCTACACTAATCCCTCCCCTTCTCCCTTCTAATAGTCATTATTTTGTAACTCTAAATAATACATTTAAACATTTAATTTTTTTCTATCAACTTTAGTCAGTATCTTTTGATCTTCTGCCTTTATTATATTAGTGCTTCTGTTCTTTCTTTCACTTACCTTGTTCCTATTTCCTATACTCTGTCTGCTGTACCCTTACATTGTCAGATTGAAAATATTTACTTTCTGTTTTGTAATTATATTAGTCTGTTTTTATCTATAGGTTGAGGCCAAAAGTTGAAAATTATTACCATTTGTAGGACATAACTGTAAATATTGTTCACTGAATAGCTAAGTAGTAGTATACTGGGATTCCCAGAATCATCTCTGTATGTGCAGTATCACATCCTCTGTGCCATGTGAAAGAATGTTCCTAGTATTCTAGCATTCTGTTTTCTATGTTGAGTGTTTTAAAATCATGCCACTTTCAGTTGGCACACTGACATCTAAACAAATATTTAAAAAGATCACAAGTGTCAATGAAATTGCATAGTGAATATTCAAAAAATGAATGACCTTCATGGACAAATAATAATAAAAAAACAAAGACCAGAGGAAAATTATAGAAAACACAAGAAAGACAAGAATTTCAAAATAATAAGGGCACATTCCAAATAGCTAGCTTTCTGAGAATTGAACTGTATTTGAATAACTAATGTCCCTCAACCCAGATCCAAAGATAATATTGCTGCTGCTGAAACTTGGGCTTTGTACTATGACCAGAGTTTATTAATTGTCCTATTTCATTGAGGAAAAAATGCAGAGGAGACAGGACACTGGAGTAACCAACTGGAAATATTCCACTATTTCATGGGAAGCAGCTTTCTAAATGATTCCTGTGGAGGCCAAACTCTTTCTCTTGCCAAAACATTATAGCATTAAAGTGTGCCTTGATGGTACATTAAGGAAGAAATTTTCCCTAAATTTACTTGATCAAGATTTATAGCCTTTCTGCCCCACAAAACATAGCATTGATTTCTTTAATATCAAAAACTAATTTCCTAAAATAAACTGCTAATGGTTGCTTTCAGTCATTTACTCAAGATGGGTCATGCCAAGTACTGTTTGTATGAATTCCTGCAAAAGACTGAATTAATTTTGTGATTGCCATAATTAATGTTATTCTTGTTCTGTAGGAATATGCTATTAATGTGACTGGTCATCACCACATCTTATTTTTGTATCTCTCAAAACATCTTTCATAAAACATTGATGGTAGGAAAGAGCTGAAAAAATATGTCCTGTTAGTAGATCAAGAAATACTTCAATTACTAAACACCAGAGAAAATTAAAATTACAGCTTAAATCAAACCTACCAGGTATTTGGTAGAGAAAATGGAACTATACAAAAACATGGTTTTTAAAAATAAAGTTCTACCACTTTTATTATATTCATTATAGAATAATGGAAACCCTTCCCTGCCAAAAAAGAAGGAAGAAAAAGGAAAAAGTTTGTGATCATTTGTATGTAAATCAATTTAGTCTTTTTATGTATCTTTTTCAACTAAAATAATATTGGCATTTTAATATTATTATAGTTTTTAATGGCTACATATTATTCTATCAAAAATACCTACCAAAATTTATGTAACCATTTTCCCATTGTTGAGCATTTAGATTAGTTTTGTTTTTCCAGTTAAAACAATGCCCTGTATCTTTGCATGTAATGATTACTCTTGATTTTAGTTTTACTTCTTAACACAAGCTCTTAGGGGTCAAATGTTTTAAATATTTTAAAGGTTCATTGTTCAAATTGTATTTCCACAGTCAGTGCCAGTTTATGCTGTTTTCAGCATTTTAAGAAATTACCCAAATAGGCCGGATACGGTGGTCCACGCCTGTAATCCCAGGCGGGTGGATCACAAGGTTAGGAGTTCAAGACCAGCCTGGCCAAGATGGTGAAACCCTGTCTCTACTAAAAATACAAAAAAATTAGCTGGGCATGGTGGCGGGCACCTGTAATCCCAGCTACTCGGGAGACTGAGGCAGAGAACTGCTTGAACCCGGGAGGCAGAGGTTGCAGTGAGCCAAGATTGCGCTACTGCACTCCAGCCTGGGCGACAGAGCAAGACTCCATCTCAAATAAAAAAAGAAAAGAAAGAAATTGCCCAAATGATAGAGCAGCGCTTTAAAAGTAATTCCCTAGTGTTGATTTGGTTTATATGCTGAGATGCTCCAGAAAACTTACAAAGTGAGTATGTGGAGATCAAACATTTGGCTATGTTCACATTTTATTTAGTGAAGCCTCAATGTTAAGCAAGAAGCCTATATTATTCATATTCATGCTATCCCAGGCATGGAAAAGTGCTTCTAATTTTTGCAACATAAAAGAAGTCTGATGACAGTGACAGAACTGAATGACTAGCTAGATATGCTGACCGGAAAGCTAGAATTAGGATTTGAGCATTGTACTCAGTCTCCATTTAAGAGCCTAATGGTTTCTTCTCAATTTCGAAATTTACTGTATTTAGACATATTTTCATAAAACTTAAAAAAAAATAGACCCAGAGAGCAAGTAGTTGCAGTTCAGACTGTCTTCATTAAGCTGTTAGTTTAATTACATTTTCTCAAACAGTAGGGTTGTGTTTTAATTTTTTTAATTAAAAATAAATGTTTAATTTTTAAAAGTTTATATAACTGAAAAACCAATTCTGTTTGGAATCTTTCAGTATTAGGGTTTTTGCTCACAGTAAAGATATGTGCTTGTTACGTTTACTAAATATACTATCTATACTTCATTTTGTTGTTTAAAAATAAAACAAACTCAAGTTAAACTTTTTGATTTAGGGTATTACCTTAATGACTTGCTCACTGACTGAGAAATTGATGCAAAATAGGTCATTTGAAAAGCCTGTGTTTGATATATCCCCATATATAACACTGTAAAGCTTCCTTGCTCTAAATTCTTGGAAGAAAATTTTCTAAAGAAAGAATGGCCAGATGCAGTGGCTCATACCAATAATCCCAGCAATTTGTGAGGCCGAGGTAGGAGGATGGCTTGAGTCTAGGAGTTTGAGATCAGCCTGGGCAATATATTGAAACCCAGTCTATCCAAAAGGAAAAAATAAAAAGTTACCCTGGCATGTTTGCTTGTGCCTATAGTCCCAGCAACTCTGGGGGCTGAGGCAGGAGGATTGCTTGAGCCCAGGAGTTCAAGGCTGCAGTGAGCTATGATTGTGCCAGTGCATTCCAGCTTGGGTGACACAGCAAGACCCTGTCTCAAAAAAAAATAATGTATATATTTAACTGTAATATAAAAGGGAAGCTAAAAATGAACACTAATATTTAATCTCATGCCTCAGAGTGACATATCAAAGATGCTCTGGAGACTTGGTTCATATAATATGGAACAAAATTACGTTCTCAATGCCAAATTACAAGATAATATGTACATAATTTTTAGGTTTAGTATATACACCAAGGCAGTGGGGTGTTAAATATGAGGAATGGTACCCATGTATAACATTATCAATTAAGTTTAAGAATATTAAAACAAGCCAGTAAAGATTTCTTGATTAAAATAATTATTTTTGTGATAGCATTTACTTTAGAATATGTAATTTGAAAAAAAAAAGTTGGCATTTCACATAGGAGGAAAAAAGTTAAGTTCTTAGTTTTGTAACTTTTTAATGTTCAAAAATGTGTCTAAAATCCACCCCTGTAAAATTATTATTGAAGTCTTTATTATTAAAGCATAAAGTTTTCTACTCATAAATTAAATTGTGTATCTCAAGTTCAAAGCTGAATTGCCCTTGTGCATTGTTTAGCAGTATGTAAATACATTTTATAAAAGAGATGTATCATTCATGAAGTTTCCAAATTCTTTGATCAACTGTGATAATAAAGTTAAAATTTTTGTTGTTAATTAGTAAATCTCCTTATTTTTTCAGCATTCCACTGCTTTCTTTCTAACTTTGTAGTAATAATATGTAAAGATTATATTTGGCTTTAAAAATGCTTATTTTTACATACATGGAAGTGTTTGATTATGAAAGTACCAAGAAGTTTTTTTGTTTATACAGTGACAGTTGAAAGAAAACTTATGTATATCTTGAGAAGATTTATTAGAACTAGCTTTAAGAAATGATGAGTCATCTCTTTAACTCAATGAAAGGTGTATATTGCTGTACCAAGCCTCAGTGTCTGCTGTCCTCTTTAGTATAAGCACTTTTCAAACTATAGGGATTATACAAATAGTGACACCATTAGTTAAAACATAAAGCTATATGATCTAAAGACACAGTTTGGTTCTTTTATGAGCCATTTAATTTTCATCTTTTCTGTGACCACATTTATTAAACATGTGACATAAAAATGCAATTTAATACTCTTTTATGATGAAAAAAGAAGGTATATGCCCTACCAATTATGGGTTAAGATTATTATTTTTTGTCAACACATGATCATTCTAGGCACCTGGAGAAGTGAACATCTCTGAAAGTATCATACATTTATACTTTATTTACATATACAGCTTTTAGAAACCATTGCCAATAAAACATATTTGGACAATGTGGTATGCAAGTACCGTATAGTAAGAAGCAGGAATGTTCTTGAGTAATTATTCCATTTGAATTAATCCAGCATGGCTGGCTTTGAGACAACCTTGAAATGTGTGAAGCTTTACTTATTCTAAGAGAACTGTATTCTTACAGATCATAAGAGGTCAAGTTTTCCAAACACATATGGTTACTTCTGCTTTAAATTTAGTCTGCCCCTTCAGTAGCTACAGTAAGGCAGTTGGATTAAACTGCCAGGAGTTTGCAACATTAGTATTGAGAGTGTTTAAGCAACTTAAAATATTTTAGAATGCCTAAGATCACAAATTTACTCATGATCAGTCTACACAGATTAACTTAAAATAGATACAGAGAGATGTCAGATAGATAGAGGTCTGATATCTCTACATAATTCATGACCAAAATTACATTAATCTGCATGTTGATGCTGGTTACCTTATATCGATTAGAAGCTTTTTCTTAGTAAAAAGGGAAAATTATTAATATGTGCAGCTTGAGAGAGAGAATCTTTCAGAAATGAGATACGTTAAAGAAACCCAATAAAAGAGTCCTTGGTGATTAATTTTTTTGAATAGTAAAAATCATCACTGCTGAGTAAAAAGACATGTTCTACAAAGACATCTGAAAATTATAGGTATTGTGGTTTATATTCTGGAGTGAAAATTAAAGATTTGATGAAAATTATGAAGACTTTTACATAAAATAGTCAATTAAGCCCAACCATGCTTTTTACTATTGCCTTTATTTGAGGATGTTAGGGAAAATTTTCTCATTTTGTGTTTAGTCCTGATTGGCCTGGATCATAAGAATTATACTGTACTTACTTTGTAGTGGTGGAATTAATTTTCTTCTCTTTAAGACTTGATACATAAATCATTTTGTGTAAAAGTGAACACTGTAATTTCTCTTAACAGCTGTAACATCTTATGAAGACCTTGGATTCTTTGCATTTGGATTACCTGGAAAGGTAATTTTTTTTTCTCCTCATTGTGTCCAAAACCCAGAGTGGCATTTTTCCTTTAGTTTCAAGTTAAAAGAGACAAGTATATATAAGAGGAAGATATTAGAGGAATAAAAGGAAACTAAAGTGAGAAAAGCAAGAATGATGGGGCAGACAGAGAAGAGAAGTCTGTGTGCCCTTCCTAAAAACGTATCAATACATTTAATTCAGTGCTTTAATCTTTTAACGTTTTTTATTCTAATAAAGGAGTGCAATGACTTTAATGATTTTACAAGAGTAACAGTGACCTTAGTTTTTCTTATTAAGTTTGATTATGTACTCGTAGGAGTAAACCCTCATAAAGACAAGAGAAGAAAAGCAACATAGAATTCAAATTATAGCATGGCTATTCACAAAACCAGTCATTAGAAGATATCACTTAAGAGTTGAACAGTGCTAAAAGATTATCTAGCTATCCTCTCATTTATAGATGAGGAAATTAAGGACCAGAGAAATTAAGGGGCCTATTTGTCAACTATTACATAAACCAAGTACCACATCCTAGAACTCTAGATCTACTGCTTTTCTTACTCAGAATAAGAGAAATAACAGCAGTATTTATTGGGCAGTCATTTGCAATAGGCATACTACGCTAGTTTAAAAGGTAGAGAAAAATAGTCATCTTCCACCAGTAATCAGGAGTTGAACATTGCTGTTAGTGCTATAGTGTAATTTTTTAAAATTTCTGAATACTTCTAAAATTCATATTCATTTTGGCTCCAAACAGGAATTATTTTGTTTGTAATTCTGTTGTTTGTGTTTTTATGTCTTTGACTGACAAATAAAAATTGTATATATTTATCATGGACAACATGTCATTTTGAAATATGCAAACATTATGAAATGGCTAAATTGACCTAATTAATATTTATGTTATTTCACATACTTATCATTTTTTGTTTTATTTTTATTCTAAAAGGATACTCTATTTGGAAGTGACTAACTTCTGAAAGTTAGTCTGGAGGAAAAAGATACAACTATGCAATGTAGTTACATTCCAATTAACTTTGTTTTTAAAGTACAGAAAGAAATGCTTAAATCATATACTATATAGCTTCATGGCTTGGACCTTAGTAACCTGAAACTTGAAGAAAACAGAATATGTTACTTGAGGGTAAAGGGTTTTGTTAATCTTCCTTAGTAGCAATTTCTCTGTTCTAGAGGATTAAGATGTTTGGTGTAACCAGGGATAAATTTCTTCCATCTAGTTTAAACAAAGAAGAAGAAAATATTTTTATGAGAAAATTGCCCAGTTGATTTAATATAACCTATAAACATAACTCTAAGTAACATCACTGGCATCACTGTCATTTCACGTTCATATTTCCTGCATTCCTTGTATAGCAGCAAAGTTTAAAGAGTAGGGACTGCTGAGTCTCTTTTTCCTAAAACTCTAAAGTAGTTGCATTGTCATTTTAATACACGCACCAAACAAGTTCATAGTAGGCAGGCACACTAGATAAAGCATACTCTGAATGAGTTGTTTGGTTGCTTGTTTAAATTTTCTCCCCCACTTCCACAGTTGGGTTGAAACTTAACTATTTCCTTCTATCCAGATATTATATGGATATGATATAGGGCAATATTCTGATAAAGAAATTTTTTGAAATGTTTTGAACTTTTTAAGGAAGATTTATTTAAATGTCTATAAATTGGTATTATTCACCAGAGAAATATTTATTGGTCAAATACCTTGTACCATGTACTGTGCTAGGCATTAAAAACATAAGTAGGCAGGTAGGTAGGTAGGTAGATAGATATTCTGGCTTTCTTGATATTAAATGCTTAAATTCAGCCAAAGAATGAAAGACTAATCATCAATAAGTTAATATTAGTGTTTTTTGCAATATATTAATTGAAAAGAAAACCAAATTTCATGTATGCCTACTACTGACAGTAGGTATTATTTGTACTGAAGATAGTATACAGAAGTTCAAAATAGTCTTTTCACAAATTGACATTTTGGAACTAATTATTAAATAGGCTGAAATGCATAGTTTTTTCTGGAGAATGTTCAAGTGGCAATCACCATTTCTCCAAAGACACTTTGCCGACTTTTCGTATCAGTAGTCCCCCTCTGCAAACCTCAAAGCTCCTAGGTCCTAATAACTTAGATTGTTTCCAGGATAGGCAAATGCTGTGCCATTGATAGAATTCCTAGCAAAGATGGGCATGAAGGATGACCTGTTACCAATTCACGTAGAACTGAATGATGCTAGACAGCTAGTCAGCTCCAAGCATATGTTGGGGGTCCCAATCCATCAAGATTTGAGTGATTGAAAAGCCCGAATGGAAGCACAGTGTTTTAGTGTTTCCTCTAAGTATATCTGTTACCTTGAGTTTTCCAGGAATCTCATCAAAGATGATAAGCTGACAAATCTGCAGACTGAATTTAGTCCTCAGGCACATTTTATGTGGCTCAAACATTTTTTTAATTTTTAACTGATTACCAACTAAGCATCATGAAAGTATGAAAAAATTTAATTTCTGGCTTTCTTTGAAAAATCAGAAGATCTGGCTACATTGGATACACATTCTCACATGTTATCAGCTTGCCAGAGCTAAGTAGCACCTGCCCCACTGAAGGGGGGAGGAATTCTCCAATATAATACAGTTCTTGCCAACTCTCATGTCTTATAGTCAGCTTAATACACGTTATTGAATTTGGAACATTTTGCCTATATTTTTGGAGTCTGAGAATATTTGGGCTCTAGACTTTCTTAATCCCTGGGACTGGGATATTCAGAGGCTTGGTATATGCCAGGCTGATATAATCAGAAAACTTATATCATTTCCTTTTAGGCAATATAGCATTGGCGTAGCACACCCCAGCCTGTCTTTTTCTACTTATTTAAGCAGTGTGGTAAAACCAGCAAGAAAGGGAAGGAGATGCTCTTCCTCACTTTTAATTTTTATACTTTGATAATCATCGGTTACTAGCTTTTAACACTTTTAACTATTTAAAAATCACTGCCAAAAAAAATCTCAAAAAAACTTTTTATAGTAACTATGGAACTATTAAAGAAATACTTTTTAATGTGATGATTATTAATTTTATGTATTACAAATGACTGGCAAATTTCTTTCCAGTTTCTCTTTACTTATGACTTCTGCATCTGTTTTTTTAGTAAGAGTTACTGGATTTTAATAAAATACTGATCCTTTTATATTATTTCCCCCTTTATCTTCTGAATATATTTGTTCTTTTACAGGTGGTGGTGGCAGGCACCATAATAATTCAGAATATTGGAGGTAAGCAATTGAAAGTGCACTGCTTATGCATAGATGTGATGGTAATAAGGTCCTTCCTTTGAATTGTTGTCTTACTGCAGATCTAGCTGAGAACCTCTGTAGACATAGATTTCGTCCGAAGCCCTGTGTGTTGGCCTCATTACTCTGTTTTGTTGGTTTGTTTGTTTTTTGGATCGTTTTTAGCAGCACCTGTGACAGCTTCTAAATTCAGTTCTAGCTAAACCCTGATTGTGGTCGTGTTATTAGGTCTACAACACACCTCTAAAACATTGGCTTTCTATGGTTGTGAAGGTAGAGCGCAGTCTGAGAAAAACTCTCCTGGTGATTTTAAAATATTTTCCCTCTACTTTTGTTCTAATCACCATATTGGCAGATAGTGCTTTAGAAGGATTAGTGTTCTATTGGCTGTGAGTGATCAGGTATGGACAACAATGTCCTCTTATAACCAAGAATTTAAAATTGCCAAGTGCTTTAAAACATAAATAAATCTGAGATAAATAAGAAGCGTTCTCACATTTATCCTGCATCTCGTTTCCATTAATAACCGATTCTAGAAATGATCTCAATATTGAGAACTATGTAGAAATAAAACTACTGTTAATTATAGACAGTACTGAATAAATGTATTAAACATTTAAATCCAAAATATGAGTGTTGTGTGTCTGTGCTGTAAAGAAATTGCATAGTGCTTAACAGGATCTTAGTTTTCTTTTATCATTGACTGGAGTGCTAAACAAATGCTGTTAAAGGAAAATACACAGAAAAGGTTGACATGCACTTTGGATCTTATACAGGATTGTATAGTCAGAGGACATTTTAATCTTATTTTTTACATGTAACAGTTTAAAATTACTCAAAGATGACAGTTTTAATAAAGTTCAGCCATCATACTCGAGATCTGAGCTATATCACTTTAAGTGTTGTTCAGTCAAATTCTATCTTTAATAGGTTTCTTGGTTAAGGAAAAATTAACATTCCATCAATAAGTTGTGCTGCCATTGTTTTGGAATCTTGACTATTCATGTGTTAATTCTTTGAATTTTCATGAAAACATATGAATAAAAAGAATGCTTTCTTGCATGTCATACCAAATAATTTTCTCCTAACACAAACTAGGTCACACTTCACAGTAGAAGTCAAGAAAACCAGTCTCTTCATTTATGAATTTATTATAGTGTCATTGATTTTAAGATCTATTTTAGGATAATATATTTTATTTAGCAAATAAGTATTAACTATGCACTGATAATTTTTCTGAATATGATGTATATTTTTGTAATTTGAATCCCCCTTTATCCTCTGTGAATAAGTTCGAAGAACTATCACATTTTGTGACCCTTGCACAATGCCCACTGTTGTACTCTTTGTCTCTTTCACCTTGATTCCTTTCTTGTTCTCTGATCTTGTTTGTAACTGTTATTGGAGATGACTATACTATTGCACTCGCTGTTACTGGATTTATTTCAGCACTTGGGGGAAGTTCAGCAATTCTTAAAGGATTACTCAGCCCTAAACAGATGGATGTACTATGGGAAAAAGATAAGTGTGCCTTTCTGTCTCAGAGAGATTCAATTTTATTTCAAACATGTTTTTAGTCATGGATTTTCTGTGAATTTCTGAGAGTAGATGCTTTCCTAAAAGCTACATGGTCACTTACATATACTGTGGGTTTCTCTTCTTGACCAATCAACTCTCTTTTTGCTCCAGGAGTACTAAACCAGGTCACTAGCTTTTCCCTCTCTCCCCCTCTTATTCCTTTCTTTCTTCCTATAATAAATGTTATTTACTAAATGCATACTATGTGCTAAGTACTAGGGATAGAAATAAATGAGGACATTAATTTGATTTATGGAATATGGAAATATAGGAAATAAACTGGGTCTTCGGTGAAAGACACATGAAACAAATATTGATCAAGGGCAATTCATGATCATTTTGCTTTTATAGGCCTTCTATTTCCATTTCTTTCATTGATTCACCACGGGAATTGTATCTCATGAAAATTGAGAAGTATTTAAATATTAAAAAGAATAAGAGAGTTAAGAAACATTAAGACATGATTTACTTACCCTGAAAATAATAGATATTTTATATATATATTGCCCAGGTTGGAGTTCAGTGGTAAGATCTTGACTTTCTGCAACCTCCACCTCCCAGGTTTAAATGATTTTCAAGCCTCAACTACCTGAGTAGCTGGGACTTACAGGCATGCAACCCCACACCTGGCTAATTTTTTATATTTTAGTAGAGGCTGGGTTTCACCATGTTGCCCAGGCTGGTCTCAAACTCTTGAGCTCAGGCAGTCCTCCCGCCTTGGCCTCCCAAAGTGCTAGGATTACAGGTGTGAGCGTCCATACCCAGCCTGTTTCAGTATATTTTTAACCTATTTTTACATAAATGAGATAAACTCTCCCCAATATTTTGAATTTTAAAATGTTTATATAATTCTAAACTAGAAATTATTCTATGGTCTTTTAAAAAAATCATTTATATAGTATATTCAATTGTCTCTTTGAGGCAAAATCTTAGGCTTTTAAGCAGAACTTTAAAAACTATCCCATTCATCCAACAAATATTACTTACTCAGTTCTTCTCAGAAACTAGGAGAAGTTAAGAAAACAAATAAATGAAAACACATAGTTCCTGTCCCCAAGGAGTTCAAAAATCCTCAACATTTAATCTTTTCACAATTTTCAGACATTTACTATATCATAGCAGAAAGAATAAAGGCCAACCGATAAAGGTTTAAATTCAGGCTTCATTATGGGTTAAATGTGAGCAAAGCTGCTTATTCCCACTGCACAGTGATCTCTTCTCTGTAAAATGAAGATAATATGTATATTGAAGAGTTGTTATAATTAAAGTATCTCATAGAGTGCTTGACCTAAATAGAATCTATTACATTATTTTTCAGTTTTAAACAACCACTGCAAAACTCAGATAATTTATACTAACAATAAACATTCTTATCTTTATAAAAAATGTTGTGTGAACTATATTATTTGCAGACAGGCACTTATGTGTAAAATTCGATCTGATTTACACTTAATATAATCTTTTAAATATCCAATGTATTTCCAATTAATAAAATAATAAAAATCCATTTTAAATGAAGTAACATTTAATAAGTCATATCATCATGTCATTTTGTTAATGATTTAATATAATGAAACAATATATGTATATATATACTTATTTAATATAATGATACAGTGTATTAAATATCCTCCCAAATAAGTATGTTGTTTATTCAGAAGAATACATGGACTAGAGGTTCCACAGATTCTGTATATAGCAATCAAGAAACTACTTTTTAAGGCTAGGGTTCCTGACTTTAACCTAAGAGACTGCTCTAAAGGGTACTCCTAAGAACTGAGATTTCCTTTTTCTTAGTGATAAAGAATAGCATCCATGAATGCTTTTAGGGCAATAGTTATTGGTTTGTTAAAGATACCTAAGAAAAGGACAGATCATCTTTTGAACCAAGTATAACCCTTTCATTGAACTTTTCTGTATTAAAATATGTTAATACCCTAAAATAATTAATGTGCCTCCCAATATGCCTAATTTAAATTCAGATTTTGGGGTAGGAAGGGACCCTAAGCTTCCTGCTTCACACTGTACCTCCAACAATTTAACAAAGAGAGAACTGAAGCCAAGAGAGTGAGGGAGGGATTTCTGCAAGACACGTGGCTACCCAATGGCAGAGACTGGAGCAGACAGAATTCAAGGTACCTGACTTTCAATCCAGTGTTCTGCTCACAAGAGCAAGCTTCCAATTCTATTATAATAAAGAAATGATTTATGTACATGTGGCCAAGAAGAAAAGACTGAAAAACTCTGAAAATGTGTATTCAGTTATTACTAATTGGGCAGTTAATACACTTTCAACCAATGTGAAGAAAATCATGAGGACATCATTCTAAAAACTAAGTAAACATTACCAGCTTTTCTGAATTTAAGGGACATTAAAAACTGCTGTAACTGCTCTAAATTACCTTTTTAAAAAACTTCTAAAAATAAGCAATCAAGCAAACCAACAAACTTAAGAGTTGGGAAAACTCATGATTTATCCACCACCAAAGCAAGAATCCTATATAGAATTCTGGCAATTGACCAAACAGCTCTGTTTGAATGTTTTCAGGGATAAGGAGCATTTTCAAAGGGATGTAGGCCATCCACATTATCACACAGCCTACTTACAGGGTACTCCAAATGAGAAAACCCAAATCAGCTTCTTTGTAGATTTCTTTATATTAGCACCAGTTCTGCCCTGTGGAACAATACTTGAATTAGTCTAGTCTTGTGTGTGTGTGTGTGTGTGTGTGTGTGTGTGTGTGTGTGTGTGTGTGTTCAGTCTTTCAAATATTTGAAGCTAGTGGCCAGTCTAGCATTCCCCTTTCTTGATAAATGTATCTAGAATATTGAAAGTACTTAGAAATAGATCATACAAATTACTTCAGCTCTATTCTGCTCAGGGAAAAGTTTATCAATTCCCAGGTATAATGCTAGGTGCTGGGAGTACAAAGAGAAATGAGGCATAATCCTTGAGCTAAAGGAACTTAACAATATAGTGGGGTACAGGAGCATATATAGAGAGAACTTAAATCTAGTAACAGTGAGTGCTATATTATAGTCATCTCCAATAACAGTTATAAACAAGATTAGAGAACAAGGAAGGAATCAAGGTGAAAGAGGCAAAGAATACAACAATGGGCATTATGCCAGAGTCACAAATTTGGATCTAAATTGCTGAACTGAACAGTCTTCATAAACTGTTAAACAACAGTTCAGTCTAATCTAAACAACACATGTCTTTTTTTCTCCCCCTAAGATTAATCAGGCACCAAATATTAGTCACAAGGCTCTAGTGTGGTCTAACAAATTGACTGGAAAAATCTACTTTCTTCAAATAAAATCTCTAAATTTTATAATGGAAAAAATGCAGCACACTAAATTTAACACTCTTATTCTAAGGTTATGGAAATGCTTCCTTTGGAAAATTGAGAACCATATAGTAAATTACTACTTAAACCAATTCCTGATATCCTCCTAATACTAATGAATAAGAGGCTCGAAATTGGCTGGAGCCAGAGGTAGCCCTCTGCTGCCATTTCCTCAGGTGCTAGAATAGCATTTTGCTGAGAGCCACTGCTGCTGGGACCCAAAGTCCAGAAAAGAGGTGTCTAGAAGTTTTAATATTTGATACTCTTATAGGTGAGACAATTCAGGCTTAGAGAGTTTGAATTTGGTGGCCTAAATAAGGATAAAGGATTAAGAACTGCAGTAGAAAATAAGACAAAGATGTATATTTTTCTAGGGTTATAGGGGAGCATTTTCCCCCATGTATTTTAATTTTCATTTATGTATGTGTTCTGTACTATTTGAGTACAGATAGAACTTTAGTAGCATTTAGATATTTTGTGGGACCACCAGATTAATAAGGCACATTGAATGGAATAAACCAGTTAGTAGTATTCATGACTAAAAATGGTGTTGGGAAAACTGGCTAGCCATATGCAGAAAACTGAAACTAGACCTCTTCCTTACACCTTATACAAAAATTAACTCAAGATGGATTAAAGACTTAAACGTAAAACCTAAAGCCATAAAACCCTAGAAGAAAACCTAGGCAATACCATTCAGGACATAGGCAAAGACTTCGTGACCAAAACACAAAAAGCAATGGCAACAAAAGCCAAAATTGACCAATGGAATCTAATAAACTAAAGAGCTTCTGCACAGCAAAAGATACTATCATCAGAGTGAACAGGCAACCTATAGAATGGGAGAAAATTTTTGCAATCTATCCTTCTGACAAAGGGCTAATATCTAAAATCTCCAAAGAACTTAAACAGATTTACAAGAAAAAAACACGATCAAAAAGTGGGTGAGGGATATCAGCACTTTTCAAAAGAGACATTTATGCAGCCAGCAAATGTAGGAAAAAACGTTCATCATCACTAGTCATTAGAGAAATGCAAATCAAAACCACAATGAGATACCATCTCATGCCAGTTAGAATGGCAATCATTAAAAAGTCAGGAAACAATAGATGCTGGGGAGGATGTGGAGAAATAGAAACGCTTTTGTACTGTTGGTGGGAGTGTAAATTAGTTCAACCATTGTGGAAGACAGTGTGATGATTCCTCAAGGATCTAGAACCAGAAATACGATTTGACCCACAACCCCATTACTGTGTATATACCCAAGGGATTATAAATCATCCTACTATTAAGACACATGCACACGTATGTTTATTGCAGCACTGTTTACAATAGCAAAGACTTGGAACCAACCCAGATGCTCATCAGTGATAAACTGGGTAAAGAAAATGTGGCTCATGTATACCATGGAATACTATGCAGCCATAAAAAAGGATGAGTTCATGTCCTTTGCAGGGACAGGGATGAAGCTGGAAACTGTTATTCTCAGCAAACTAACACAAGAACAGAAAACAAAACACCACATGTTCTCACTCATAAGTGGGAGTTGAACAATGAGAGCATATGGACACGAGGAGGGGAACATCACACACCAGGGCCTGTCAGGGGGTGGGGGCCTAGGGCAGGGATAGTATTAGGAGAAATACCTAATGTAGATGATAGGTTGATGGGTGCAGCAAACCACCATAGCACATGTATACCTATGTAACAAGTCTGCACCTTCTGCACATGTATCCCAGAACTTTAATTTAAAAAATAAAAAAAAAAAAAAGAAAAGAAGTATAGGTGGTTTTCACATAGTTCCTCTAACAGTGTTGTATTATGTGATTCTTTTCCTAAAAACTAAGGTAAGTAGTTTTCACATTCAACTGCTGTAGTAAACCATTCAGTAGGCTAGAATATCACTAGAAATTAAACAGTAAATCCCAATCATCTTCTTAATCAAACCAGAGAAAGTCCTATTAACTCTTACAAGCACACGATAATGGTGAAGTCAATTTATGTTATTTCTGGTTCATATCTTGCCCAATTCAAAATGTGGAAAGATGAGTAGCTCCTAGGAGTATGTTATATTGTTATTTTTCTCTTATAGATATGAAGGATCACTATGAATGGCACATGCTTTCCTTAGTTCTTCAAAACCCCAGTTCTTTAAAGGAGATTAAAGATTTAGTCATTACTACATATTGTGAAAGGAAAACCGTAAGCAGTAGTAGTCTTACTGAAACCTCCTGAAATTGCTAGAATGACCCACATGTTTCAGTTTGGCACAGAATCCACAAACCTCACTCTTGCAGACTTTATTAACACCTCAGTTTGGACTCAGGTAACCTCATTTCTAAATCTCATAAAGAGAAAGATATAAATAAGATCATTTTCAGTTGAGATCTATAAAAATCTCAAATTCTCAGTATTTGAAAAATTCACAATATATTATTAAATGCTAGAAACTATTTGGATTTCCTTTCTTCCTGTATATTCATTCATTCATGCATTTTATTTATTTACTTTTGGTGGGGTAGTAAAGTACTAAGAGTGTTTCAGAAGTCCAATTTCATATTGTCTTTTGGGAAACTAGGATTGGGCGCGCAGATACACCGCCATCTGCTGGTCAATTTGTCTGTAGTGAAACTACAGCTTTCTTGAGACAGCAGTATTGTCTGCAAGTTCTAGAAAGCACTGCCTTAGAATAGGAGAGGTACAGGAAATTTGGAGAGTCTTTTTCACAAGTACTTCATTTGACAACATTTACTGGTAATGTATCATGTTTTAAGGTTTTGAAAATAATACTTTAGTAATTTCTATTGAAAATTATTAAATTTTCAGAACAGTAGGTATTTTGGTCATTTTTAGTTCAAATTTAAGATCTTGATAAATGATAATAATGGGACCACCAGATTAATAAGACACATTGAATAGAATAAGAAAGTTAGTATCCCTGACTAAAAACATGTTTGAAATAAAACTGAATCTCTCTGAGACAGAAAGGCAAACTTATTTTTTTCCCATAGCACATCCATTTGTTTAGGGCTGAGTAATCCTTTAAGAATTGCTGAACTTCCCCCAAGTGCTAAAAACCTAATTCTCTTTTAAAAATAGCTCTAAGTAATTCTATCCTCATACATCTATTTTAAATGTTTAACAAAAAAGATATTTATCTTCATAAACTGTAGTGATTTTTTAGGCCCAAACTCAAATTAAGGAATTTTTTTTTTAAATTTATATGCTTAATAACAACTTGAGAAACATTTTCAGAGTTCTGGGAAAAATAGCCCATAAGAATACAAGATTTGGAAGCACAGGGACTGATTTTTGCTTTTTAGATTTCAGTGAAGTGTTAATACTTCAAATATGTGAGAATAGGAAACTTTCTCTTCAAAAGTATAATCATAGCTGTAAATGCGGTAGAGTCATAGCAGCAGATGCAATAGAATCTCATCGTGAAACTCCATGAATTTTGAACTCCACTTCACCAAACCAGCTACAAAACTGAAATGGAATACATTGAAAATACATCTCAAGATGAAATGAAAATTCTTAAGTGTTACTAAAGCTTCTGACTAATCTTCTGTGTGACAGAGATTCTTTTCCTTTGAGGTCAGCTGTTAATCTCAGCATTCAGAAGTAGTTTGTTTAAATACTGATTAAAAAAAGAAAAATAATTCTGAAAAATAATTCTGGTAGACTTTCCTTATTTGTCTTTCTTTTGGTTGTTTACTTTTTCACTTTGCTCCTGTTTCTCCTAGCATGCTAGTTAATAGAACGAGTTTCTCAACCCAGACTGGCTGTTTCCACTGTCACTAGCTTGGGCAAGTTACTTCTTTGTGCCTCCATATATTCTGTGAAATAAGTAATGTCTACTTCACAGGTTTGTGTAAAGAGTAAGTGAGGAAATAACTTGTGTAGAATACTACCACAAGCATACAGTAGGCATCTAAAAAACGAAGATGTTAGCTGTTTTCATAGATCCTCTCCCAGAGCTCCTTCCCCATTTCTCTGTTTCTAACATCTCTCCTCTCAACTTCCCAGGCCCAACTCGTGTTTCTCTTTATGGTTATGTCAACCAATATTAACACCTTGCAACAACCTGCTATTACCTAATCAGACTTTACCCCATTTTAGTCATTTTTTAATACAACTGTTGATTTTCCATGTTGCTTTTAAAGAATGCTTTCAACTTGTGTGTTTTAAGTTGGCAGATGTTTTATTTTCTTCCCAGAGAAGTTTCTGTTTGTTTGTTTGTTTTTTGGAGATGGAGTTTTACCATATTGGTCGGGCTGGTCTCGAACTCCTGACCTCAGGTGGTCCACCTGCCTAAGCCTCCCAAAGTGCTGGGTTTACAAGTGTAAGCCACCACGCCCAGCTGAAGTTTCTGTTAAATGAGTTCTATTAGTTATATTTAAAATTAAGTAGAAAAGAATACCTATTTAGTTAATTTTGTAAAACTAAGAGATTTATAATGGCTGAATACCTATCATCAAGTTATATCTTCTAGCACTGATTTTGACGTTGGTGGTTTGGGGCCTCTATGCACGGTTCCTGTGGATGACCCAGTTGCAGCATGATGTGTCTTATTTTAGGAATCTGTACTGTGTTGATGTCACCCAAAGTTATTTACAAATTTTTGCTTATGACTGGTCTATAAGATAAGTGCTTAAACAGTTTCTTATGCCATTTATAGAAGACATGAGACAAAAAGTGTGGCAGCCAGCTATTTGATCTAGTAAACCTTTTAGTTAAAACAAAGGGTGTCAATAGTATATCTTTTTGTCCTGTCAATAGTATATCTTTATCTTTTTATTTCTTTATCTTTTTGTTTCTTCTCTGTATTATATATAATATAATATGTTAAAGTACTAGGTCTTACATGAAAGTTTACTTGTGATTAAGAAAATCATTTTCACAGTGAATAGAATGGTGGTGTTCTTTGTTTTACTGGCTTAATCTGTGTGGATTTTCCCCCATAGTAAGTTCTGTGGTTGTGTAGCTCTTAAAATATATACTAACATGCTCTAGAAAAGAAGCAGTGTTTTTCATCTTTTATTATATTTGTATCTTGTACGTGAGGTCTTCTTTGAGAGAGAAACACATGTTTGGTGAGTTCATATTTCTTAAAATGTACATGATTCTTCAGACCGGAATCTAATGAAATAGTAATCCCATTTGAAAACCAAAGAGTTAAGGCGAAACAGAGGATAAAAGTGATCAAATGATTAGCCAGGGGCTAATAGAAATTCTGCAAAGAATGACAGATATTATTATTAGGAAGAAATAGGATCTCATATTCACTGAAGCTTTCTACAGCTACAGGTCCAAAAGAAATATTAGAAAATTACTGAAAGAGATGAATGTCTGAAACTTTAGAAATGCATGTGGTGTTGGATTAATCCAAACAAGAAGAAAGATGGGCAGATAATAAATTACATTATATAGGAAAATGGTTTTCAAGGTATTTTGTCTCTCTCTCTCTCTCTCTCTCTCTCCCCCCTCCCTCCCTCTCCCTCCTTCCCTCTCTCCTCTCTCTGTCTCTCTCTCTCTCTCTCTCTCTCTCTCTCTCTCTCTCTCTCCCTCCCTCCCTCTCTCTCTCTCTCTCTCTGTCTCTCCCTCTCTCTCTCTCTCTCTCTCTCACTCTCTCTCTCTCTCAATATATTTAAGTCTAGGCCAGTTTCAGAAAATTCAGTTCATGATTTTCATCATTGCACCATATGTGTGGAGTTCTTTGGAATCAGTAAAATAATATAAAAACTCCAAATTCTTGCATGGAGGAGGTTAATGTAAACCTTCCTTCTGTTCTGTGCCAAATTGATAGCATTTTTCCTTATGAGAATATGGACAGTACAGAACACATTTTCACATACAATCAGTTGTAATACCCCATAACTAAAAGAGTTTGCAGAAATGTCTCAGTGGGTTTTAGTCAACAGCTATACTTCTGCTAGGGAAAAGAAAATCGTCGGAAACTGAAAAAATATGTATATGTATATTTTCATCACAGAGAAGTGATTATTTAACTGTTCTAAATTTTACTTTGCCATAAATACATGTTATTTTACTAAAAAACAATTGAGAGTTTGTGTATGTTTGTGTATATAGTATTCTCTATCTCCATACAAATGTACACACAAACTAGTATGTATCCTTTTTTTTCCTGAAGTTAAATGGTTGCATAATGTTATAATCATGAAGTTCAGCTCCTTTCAAATAATGTTGATTGAGAAATACATTCTTCTTGAACTATTTGAGCCTTTTAATTAAATTTTCCTCAGATTTTTGCCATTGAAACTTGGCATTCATTTTTGTTCTTAGTTTTTTTTGGTAAGTTTTGTAAGGAGAAAGTGAAATGTTTCCTGAAATATAAATAACTAATAAAATTAATGTGCACACAAAGTACACTCTTTATTCTTCATGGGCATTTTCTTTTTGGCCCATACACACGCACACAATCTCCCAGGGGGAAAGAGAATCTTACTCTGTTAAACTAAAGTTCTGACTCCAAATCATCTGAGTTTCTATATGTTTAAGTATTTAGGCTTAAACTCAAGTATTTGCATATGAATTAGTTCTGTATTCTCTAACCATATTAAAACTTTTTCTAGTATTTGATGGAAGGTTTATAGAATTCGGTTTTTATAGCTACATCAGAATTAGGATCATTATTAAAGTCCTGTAAAAGCTAGTTATTTCTTGGACTCTGTTAGATTAAATGTGAGAAATAATGCTAGCTTCAGGTTATGATTGCATAATACAGATGAGCCCTGTTAATAAAATGGAATAAAAGTTGGAAGTTTTGTCTTTTTAATGTGCTTAATGGTTTCCACTGAACCCTCTGTAATCTTTTTAGAGAATATGTAATTCATTATGTATTCTTTTTTGTCCTATAATTGTGTGTGTTCATAATGTGGGGCTGGGTAGTAGAGAGAGGGAAAGAAAGGGTCAGAGGGAATGAGACTTCTCTGTTGTGGGGGAGGCATCTTTCTCTAGTAAGAAGGAACAGATAATCAAGTTACTAGCCATACCCATTAAACTTCTATGTCTATGTCAGTTGTTGCTAAACTAACCTCTAATGCCTTAGATGGGTGATAACATATAAGAGAGTTTTTGTAAAACTTTGTACAAAATTTCATTTAAAAGTAGCCTGTAATCAAGACCCTTTCTCTTACTAAATAGTTTGCTTTGGACTTGAAATGTAAACAGAAGATACTTAATGAACTTAACAATTATTCTTCTCTACAGTCACTTTATGTAAGTTAATCTTTCATATGTTGTCATAAGTCTAATGAACATCTGTGTTCCTAAATGGATTTTTCTTTAATGGTTTAAACTCATAGAATTCTAATAGGAACACTTTTTATTCTTTTGCAGCTATGTCGTCTTATCTTTTAATTATTAAAACAGAGCTTCCTGCTGCTATTGCAGAATTTTTGACTGGAGACTCTAATAGGTAAGAAAAAATATTTTACATTGTGTCCATTCATTTATTAATTCAAAAAAATATTTATTAAGCTTTAGTGGCAAGCAAAATAAATGTAGTCCTTGCCCTCAAGATTCTTAAAAATTAGACAGAAGTGAAGCAGTTATAGAATAGAAACTACTCACCCAATGTTTATTGATTACCCATATGAAAGCGCTGTTCTGTGAATCACCTGAAGAACCAGATATAATCCTTGCTTTCCTTGTGGGCTAAGGCAGGTCTGAGATTGAGATGCTCTTGAGGAGGAGTAAAAGATACATTTCTGGGGGATATGCAAGACTGGGGTTGGGGGATGGGAGAAGGTTGAATATACTGACAGTACAGGTCTTAAACAAAGGAGGGGAGGGAATGATACTGCTCTCATTTCTCAGCAAATCATAGTGACAAAAAACTGTGGCAGTTACAGCTATACCTGTGTGAGATTCCTATAATATGGCATTGCAAAAAAATAAATTATTTGCAAGGACTTAATTGTTTCATTTCCTGTTTTTGAACAATATTATAAACAATACTAAACCACATTGTATCTCTTTTAGTCTTCATTATTTAAAAAACGCATCTTACATTTGACTCATCTCTTTATAGGGAAAAAACAAAATTAATTGTGCTTTTCTTTTCACTATGTAGAACAGGAACATTTTAGAAAAATGAACTTGAAAAGACAGGATAAATCATTTTAATTGCCATCAAGTTACTTCACATAGTTAAGTTTCAAACCACAACACAAAACCTGTCAGACTTTTAGATTTGAATATTGGGTTATTCTGCTTCAATAATCGAACTTGTTCTGGAATGCAAGGAAAGGTTTCAAAAATTAATTTTTAGCTTTGGCAATTCAGCTTCCATTAAATAATTCTACTTAGACAACTACAAATACATATTTGTAAGAAAAGTTTAGATCTTAATAGAAACCATCAAGAAAATGTAGTTGAAAAAAGACAAGTAGAAGTCCTAAATGATTTTTCTTCATCAGAAGATACTGTTCCTTTGTAAGATACTTTACAGTTAATGAGGTTTCCACATTCATTATCACATCTGATACTCAAAACTACCTTATCTGCAGCTTTATCTAGTCACATTGTGATTTTATGCTTAGTTTGATAAACAATTCCTATAAGAAATAGCTATGTGAAATTCATTTTTGTATTTGCTGTAAAAAATATTGAGGGCACCTTCTATTACTCAAATTCTATGTGAGAAATTTATATTTTAGGGTTAAGAACTCAAGGCAATATGAGGTAGAATAAAGAGTGCTAGACTAAGAAAAAGGAGATGGGTGTTCTATCCATTTCATATTCAATAATCTCAGGAACTTAATTTAACTTATTTTAACTATATAACTTACTTTGAGCCTTAGGGTTTTTTACGTGGTATAAAGGGGGTGCCGTTATTGCCTTCTTAATAAAGTTGCTGGGATGATCAAATAAGATATCTAGACACATAGCATATGTATAAACAAGCATATGTGTACATAAACTTATAGCACAGTATAAATGTGGACAATTAAGAAATTCTAATAATTACTGTATTAAAGGTGGTGTTTTCCTTTTTGCCCTGATTGCTGGGAAGCTCAGAGTCAAATGGACACATTTGAATTAATATATCTGTGTTAATTCCAATAGTTGTCACTTGTGTTTTCTTTTTTCTTGGACCTGAATTTGGTGGCTTCTATTTATATTCTTTTATTGTTGTATGTCTGTGGGAAGCGGAGGGATTATAAATACATGTAGTATTTCAGAAATAATTAAAGTAGTGTGTGTCAGAATTGGTATTGAAACTTAGGTCTTCTTTCTCTAAAAGTGATATTTTTACCATAGCTTTGTTTTAAATGATTAGCAAATGATTTACATTGTTGCATTGATTTTTTCTGTTTTTTTAAATAAAAATTAAAATGAACTTCCTTTTCACTCTTATTAATAGAAAATTGATTAAAATATTATTTTTCCATGTTAGAAATAGATTTTTTTAAATCGTATACTTCCAAATAATGTGGTCAGTTTGCATCATCTCTGTTATGAAGTTTTAAAATTGCACGTTTTTTTAGCCTTATCTTGTTTTAAGTGTAATATATATTCATTTATTTTGGCTAATTATATTAACTGATTTGAATGCTGATAAATCATTAGTCTTGAAAGCTTGATGCTATAAAATAATTAAGAAACAAATATTATGATACTTGACTTTTACTATCTATAAAGAACAATTTTTTTCTAGATAGACTTACGTAGCAGTATTTCTTCTATGAGATCAACATGATATTGATATGCTTTTATTTTAGGGTTTGATTTACAATAAATTTTAGTTAAGATCTTTCAGGTGTGCTAATTTTCTGGGTTATCTGTGAGCTTGATGTACCTTTGAAATATAAACCTTTATAAAGATGTTATCAAAAAAACTGTGCATAATATTCTAATTTCAAAAATACTGTTAGAAGTCAGAAGCTATAATACTTAATACTGAACTTTCTTGATATATCTATATTTCGTAGAATAACTTACATTTTTTAAATCTATGGCTGTTAAAGTTGGAAGCTCTCTGTTAACATTTAATGATCTTGTCAGGGGAATATGATTGACACAATTAAGTTGTCTTGCATTTTAGTTACATAATTGATATGGGATGTGAGTAAGATCCTAATTCAGAACATATGATACTCTTGTTCCATTCCTTTCGAGAATGAAATTAAAGCGACTTATAAATAAATCTGGTTTTCATTAAAATTTGGGAAAAAAATCTGCATGCCAAAGCATTTGCAATACAGCTAAGGATTTATACTCTATATTTCATACTTGGAACATTTTTATCATACAGGATTAAATCCACAGATCAAACAAGTTCTCTAGGAAGTATAAAGGTTTTTACTCTAATTCTTTTGGCTTAAAGAGAATGTATATTTAGATCACAGTAGGAAAATAGGACTTCTGTTCGATAATTCTTTATTCCCCCCCTTAGGAAAAAATTAAAGTTAGTACATTCTTCTAAAATACTTATTTACAAAAGAAATGTATTTAATATGTACTTTTTGAGATTTCTTTTTACTAGTTTGTATTTCTCAGGCAGCAGTTTTATTTTGTAAGTTTAATAATTTCTGTTCTTTGGAAAATATCCATTCCCAAACACAATTCATTTGTCTGTGACACACACATGAAATCTACACTAATTATACTGTGTATTACTGTGTTGCCTTTATTGTTAATGAATGGTAAAGAAAAGCACTGTATTTACAATTGGCTTTATTAAGAGGAATTATTAAGGATAAGAAATGATTAACAATAACCAGTAGCCACGCCAAGGGTAGAGAAATTAAATTTTACAGTAAAATTCTTTTTATATTAAGAATTTAAAGTACAATCCTATGAAAAGGAGAATGGAAAGCATGATCTTGAAATAAATGAAGTAGTATCTGAAAGTATTTCCATTCCCACTGACACTAAGATCATCATCATCCTTTTGCTGATTTTACAGACATATACAATGAAGCTCTTGAGTCAGATGATCTCTAAAGTCTCTTCCAGCTGTAACATTCCATAACTGTGATTCTGAGTTACTGCTGGGAGGAGGTAAAGTTATCTTCAGGCCCACAGTTCAGTGCTTTGGTCAGTTATATGACTTCTATGGACATAAATGAACTGTGATCTGAAATAGTATAGAGTAACTGGTGTTCAGAATTTCAAAAAGTGTTTCTTTCTTCTTATGCAAGAGTAAAGAGTCCTGGTCCTGGGGATTAAATCGTCCCTTTTGTACAACTTTAGCTTCATGACATTTTTTTTTTCTTTTAAAGAGTGAAACTGGCTTATAATAATTTTTTGTTTTATTTCATTATGGTAAGAACACTTCACATGAAATCTGCACTCTCAACAGATGTTTAAGTGTATAATACAGTATTGTTATCTACAAGGGACAGCAAAACTGACAGATGGAATCTACTTTGGTGCTTCTTTTGGCATTTTTCCTCCTGTCACTGCAACTGTCTGGGTCTAATATTGGGTCCCAGAAGGGAAGACATTTCAGACATAGAGCCCTGGGCCTTTTGCCAGCTTCAGAAATTTGGTTGCCAGGTGTTCCGCAATGAAAGATCTTTTGAAGTTCCTGTTTTGATTCTTACTCAAGAGTGACTAGAAGATAAACATGTTGAGTATCATTTTTGTGTTATTAATATGTGTACTCTTTTAGTACTTCCTACATACCAGGAATTGAGGAGCATATGCAAATACAGAGAGCAAAGCCTCCCACTAACACTACAAATACTTACGCATAGGTTATAGTTTCTAGCGTCTTCATTTCCTAATGACACAAATTAGGGTGGGGGAAGGGAAAAGTGTCATCATGGTGCTGCTTCTGCTGCGGCTCCTTCTCTTGTTCTGTTAAAGAGAAAGTTGCCAGCACCCAACTGTAACAAAGATACAATGTCGAGTACTCCCTCATAAACCAGGGTGTAAAAGAACTTCAGTGAATCATAAAGTTTATGTTAGAAGCCATGGATTGAAATCCATATAAAGGAAGACCTTTGCTTAATTTAATATGGCAGTGGGAGACTGGCTATCTGGTAGAGAATGAAAAAGGATGCATTATTGCAAAGTGGGAGTTTTGAGATTATCTACCAAACAATTTGAAAAAGTCCTTGTTGGTCTTTGATGCCCCAAGCTCCCATTTTTGCATAAGTTTTACTTTGTTACTATTGTGCATGTGTATGTATGTATTTTTACACTTCAGTGTAAAAGTCTGACAGCTACCTTAAAGAAAATTTAGAAAAGAAAGCAAAATCATGCATAACATCTCTAACCTAGTCACTGTCCTTTTAATTCTTTTGAATTTTTCCAAAAAGCTTTGAAAAATATAGTAAATAATCATATTTATATCATCATTTTCCATTTTATTCTATTGTGTTTTTTCTTAAAGCCATGTAACATTACATTGAGTATGCTGTTTTAAATATTTTCCAACGTTGGGTATATAGAATATATATAGTTTTCCTCTAGCTTTTTAATATTATAATAATGTATCCAGGACAGCTTCATATACATAGAATTTTCTCTATTTTTTTAGAGCAAATTGCCACTACATTTTTATTGCTCTTGCTACATATAATCATTGTTTTTCCAAGAGATAGTACTAATTGGCAAGATCACTAGCAATGTATAAAATCCAGTTGTGTCACATCCTTGAATATTTTTGTTTGCTAATTTTGCCAGATGAATTGCAACAATCTCATTTTTTTAATTAGCATTGGTGATTGAATTTTCTTCATATGTATTTACTAGTTGTATTTCTTTCATGAATTTTTCTCTTTTACATACAAATCTATTAACGTCTTGGGGAATTAACTTTAACTTTTGAAAACGTCTCCATATTTATCTCACATTGAAAAATTGAAACCATATATATGCAAACAAGGAGAAAATAAAAATTGCTTATATTGCTATCACATAAAAATACATACTTTTTGGTACTTTAAATATATCCTTCTGGCTTTATATATGTATCCAGTTTTGTTTTTTTCAATGAACAAATACAGAATCACTGTTAGCCTACCTTTTTCTCATTCTGTATTCTAATGCCTTTATATGAAAATTTTAATATTTTACAATTGGTAATTCATGCCCTTTCCTGAAATTTGGAAAAATGTATATAGAAAACTATAAAGAAGAAAAATGACCCATTAGTTTACCACCCAGAGATAGTGGCTATCAATATATTTTACTTCCTTTCCATTTTTAATGCATCTATGTTTTTCCTTAAAATGATCATGCTCTACACACACATGATGTTTACTGAATTTTCAGTATGTTGTTATTTCAAAATTATCGTGGTCTTGGATGTTTGTTTTTAATTTTTATAATTTTAAATGTTTCCAGTAAACAACTTTTTATAAAAGTCTTTGTTCTTTGGGAACAGAAAACCAAACACCATATGTTCTCACCTGTAAGTGGGAGTTGAACAATGAGAACACATGGACAGTGGGAGGGGAACATCACACACCAGGGCCTGTTGGGGGATGGGAGGCAAGGGGAAGGAGAGCATTAGGACAAATACCTAATACGTGTGGGGCTTAAAACCTAGATCATGGGTTGATAGGTGCGGCAAACCAACATGGCACATGTATACCTACCTACGTAACAACCTGTACGTTCTGCACATGTACCCCGGAACTTAAAATCAATTTTTTAAAACCCTTTATTATTGTTTATTTTTAATAATCTTTTATAAGTGTTAAAATATATAATTGTTTGAAAATTCTTTATACCTATTGCCAAATTGCTTTCTAGATAGGTAATTTATATAATTTGCATTTTCACCAGCTTTTTGCATACCTCATCACTCCTCACTAATGTTGACTATTATTTTATTTTTAAATGTGAAGTTGGTAGTTGGAAATGGCATCTCTTTGTTTTTATACATTTCTAAATGTAAATTCATTAATAAGAATAATAGGATCCCACAAGAACATTTTAATGAAAGGAAGTGGACTTTTCCTAATGGCTGGTTGTAGTGGTTATTTGAGTGTGTATGTGTGTGTGTGTGTGTGTGTGTGTGTGTATGTACAAACACTGGGGTCCCACGCCTAAAACAGAACTATTTTTCTAATAGATATTGGTATCTTGATGGACAGACACTACTAATAATCATATGTGTTGGCATTGTGTTCCCCTCTTGCACTTCTTCCCAAAATAGGTAAGTCTTTATAGAAGAGCACATGATTTGTTTAGAAAAAGGAAAGAAGGGAGGGAGGGAAAGAGAGAAATATTAAGGGGCTTTAAAATTTCACAGTACCACATTTTTGGCAGAAGGATGGTGGTTGTGAATAATTTTAAACTTGGCCTTATTTTGGGTTGTTCAGCCTTCAGGCCTGCCTAGTTAACCTATTACTTGGTTTGCAGTAGTATTTTGTCTGCCCCACTAAAATAAAATCTTTACAGCGGAACATGAAAGAGCAGCCTTTCCTTACAGTGTACCATTAGTGGTAAGCCAGTTCCAATTCTGCTGTACAGAGCTGCATAAATGATCTGTGACAGATAGTTGGAATGTTGTTATTCTGAGCCCTAAGCCCCAGATACCAAGCACTGTAATAGGAAACATGCCCAAGATGTATAGCTTTAGTTGTACGTTAAGATCACTTTCCTTATAAATTGCTTTTTATTTTGCTGTTATTTTACAGGCTTCCTTGGCTACACAAGTAGTTTATCATTTTTTTTTATGATGTTCTTTGCTCTTGTGGTAAGTTTAAAATATAATGCACTGCTTATCTCCTCACTAAAATTGGACTCATTGTGTTAATGTCTTTTTTACTTTTAGCTGTTTTGTGTTGGGAAGGGTATCTCATTTCATTGTGTTATTAAAAGCACTTTTGTTCCATAAAATTATTTCCTTCATTGTATCTATTCTGAAGAGGCTTAGCTTAGCTAGAACAGCATTTCAAATTCACTATTTCTTGTGGTTGACTAGCGAGAAGAGCATGCCAATTCTGTTAAAATCTTAGATGGAGTGTAATTCTTTGTGTAGGTGTGTAAATTTATTTCTGTACAATATTGTATGAAGAATCAGTCTGGCTCTAGTCTGTAAAATCTATTTGATACTAGTCATCTTAATTTTGAAACTTCATTCCATTAATGAAAAACACAGCTTCTAGGACTACATTGAGGAGATCTAGTAAGAACTGGGTTGCCTGTATTCTCCTGTTTTGTCTGGTCTATTCAGCATAGATAAATTCTCATAAAACACTACTACAAATAAATATTTTTCTTCACATGTGGGCTATATTTCTTATTTTTTAATTAGCTCATTTTTATTATAATGTATAAAAAGTCAGATGGTAAATTTAACTTACTTTGATATTTTAAAATACTTTAATATAAAGATAAAAGAAAATTTAAATTTATTTCCTTCTAATCCTTCTAAAACATCTTAACATTCTAAAGATAGTACCTTTGTGTTAAATTTTTAAGTCCTTTTTCTTTGTTTAGCAGTTTATTCCATAATCAGTATCTAAATGTCAAACCTTAAGTAGAATTAAGCATTTTTAACTTTCCAGGAATACACATGTCCAAATGGATTTTTCATAGGCTTGATTCAGCTCTTTCTTGTTATTGAGAATGCATGAAAGAAAATAGCCATGTATAAGAGCAGGACAGCACATCAGTAGTTAAGCCATATTGTAGAGCCAGATTTCAAAGCTGTCAAAACAACCTACGGTGCGTTTAACTTAGGCTAAGCTATCTTCTGAGACACAGGGATAAAATAACTTTAAATTATTTAAACAAAGTGGAAGTGACCCTGATTTTAGTGTATGTAAGCATTTATCCTCTATTGAATGCTCTTAAAACTAAAAACATTTAACAGTGTTTGCATTTAATCATTTGTTCAATTTAATAGCATTAAAATCATTCCTCCTCTTCTCTCCCCCACTTGTCTGACTTATATCTTACAAGTAAGTGAATTGAACATACACTTTGTAGGCTCCATATTGAAGAGAAAAAAACTAAATATTTCCATCATAATTTGATTGTTGAGAAGCATGGTTAGAAGTGGTCTACATATGCAAATGAATGTATGGATATTAAAGAGGATCAGTGTAGGTAACATATTGAATTTTTCTCTCACAGATAATTGGCAATGCAATCATTGCATAGGTAGGAGTAATTTGGTTTTCATAGCCAATAGCTTAATGTAGGTGAAATGTATTGATATGATATGTCTACTGTAGTTTTGTTTCTGTCATGGCAGATACTCTTTAATTAAATGCAGGTTTGTACTGTAGCAGTCATATGGAAATAATACTCATATTCTACATTTATTGTAATGCCTTATAAACCATCTGCTCAGATTTTTACCTGTGAGCACAGTTCAAATTTAATCTAAAATGGGGCAATGAAGGACACTCTGTAAACTTTTTTTTAAATGCTCTTTTTAATTGGCATATTTATTTTATTTTTTTATAATTTTATTTTTTGAAACAGAGTTTCACTTTGTCACCCAGCCTGGAGTGCAGTGGCTCGATCTCAGCCCACTGCAACCTCCACCTCCCCAGTTCAAGCAATTCTCCTGACTCAGCCTCCCAAGTAGCAGGGATTACAGGTGCCAGCCAATGTTTTTGTTTGTTTTTGTATTTTTAGTAGAGATGGGTTTCACCACGTTGGCCAGGCAGGTCTCTAACTCCTGACCTCAAGTGATCCACCCACCTTGGCCTCCCAGAGTGCTGAGCCACTGCGCCCAGCCACCATATTTATTTTAGATTCTCTGAGTATTCGGTTTTGAAATACATAGTGGTTAGGAAAAGGAAATGTATGTATATTAACCCAGAATTTTGGAAGAATACCAATTATTTATTTATTTTTTTGTCAATATGTGTTTGTAATTATTTATAGTATTTATATCACATTTAAAAAAATCAGTTTAGAAATGATTATTTCCTTATAGTCTTTGAATAATATAAATTAAAATCTATATTTTATCTGTTCTCCCAGATCTGTATTTTCATTTAAAAAATTTAACCTAAATTTTTACCCCCTCTTAAATACTTTACAATTTTAAAAATATTTTATCAGTGTCTCAGAATGATAGCAAAAAGATGGATTTATCTTTTTTGGTGAATTTACTTCTTCTGGTCCATTTTAGAACACAGATTGCCATTCTTTCTTAAAGTTCTATCTTAAGTACAGATTAGTATTCTAAGCAACATTGTAATAAGTTGGTAAGCCAATTAGACAACTTTTTTAAGAGACAGTCTCACTCTCTCCAGTCACCCAGACTGGAGTGCAGTGGCATGATCATACCTCACTGCAGCCTCAGATTCCTGTACCTAAGTGATTCTCCTGCCTTAGCTTCCTCAGCAGCTAGAACTATAGCTGCATGCCACCACACCTCGCTATTTTTAAAAACATGTTTGTAGAGAAAGAATCTCATTATGTTGCCCAGGCTAGTCTTGAACTCCTGTGTTCAAGTGATCCTCCCACCTTGGTCTCCCAAAGTGCTTGGGATTATAGACGTGAGCCACTGGGCTGGCCTGAAATAGAGATTTATTTAAATGGATTTTAGTCAGAAGCTTTCCTTTTACTCAACACTACATTAGGCATTATAGGATGTGGGAATTTAACCTGGACACTAGTCTTAAGGATGTGTCAGTCTAGTACAGGAGATAAGATTGATTTCTTAGCCAGAAGTGGTTGCACGTGCCTGTAATCCCAGCTACCCGGGAGGCTGAGGCAGGAGAATCGCTTGAACCTGGGAGGCGGAGGTTGCCATGGGCCGAGATTTCGCCATTGCATTCCAGCTTGGGCGATAGGGTGAGACTGTCTCAAAAAAAAGAGATTAATTTCTTTTCAAACATGGAGAACAATGTGTGCAATATAATTAAGTATTGGTATATTTGCTTCAGAATAAGAGTCTCAAGAGTTGAGAGGAGAGAAGTCTCACTGAGAGCTAGAGTTTTAAAAGAAATAAAACTTGAGCAAAGGGCTTAGAGCAGAGAGAAGGGAGGCCTTTTGTGCAAGTGAACAAATGTTTTTAATACTTAATCTCCTTTTTCCCTTTGTCTTTCCAACCCCAAGACTTATTTTTTTACCAACCCGAGCAAGGACTTTCTGCTGATCTTTCCTCTTTGTCGTTGGGTCTCATTTCACTCCCGTTCTTGTACTTCTACTTTGTGAGACATTATCTCTGTCCACCCCATATCACCATGCAGGCTTGTAGTTGGGATGGATCTTTGCAGAGAAATTAGCTGTAGTAACTGAATTGTCTATTAATATAAAATCAGGCTGCTACTTATTTTTTTCTAATTAATAAAAATGATTATATTGCATTTTGGAGCATTGCTTTGAAATATTTTGATTTGAAAGCTTAAGAAATAACAACTGATAAATGAGATAGCTCACATGCAGAGTTTATCAAGGTAGCTGGTGCACAGCAAGTGCTCAGTAAATGGTTGTTTCTGCCAACACTACCACTGTTAATAAGGGGAAAATAGAAACTGAATTTGGGCTGGCACATTGGCTCACGCCTGTAATCCCAGCACTTTGGGAGAGTGAGGCATGCAGATCACTTGAGCCCAGGAGTTCGAGACCAGCCTGGGCAACATAGCAAAACCTCGTCTCTACAAAAACCACAAATATTAGCTGGATGTGATGCCCACATGCCTGTAGTCCCAGCCACTTGGGAGGCTGAGGTGGAAGGATGATTTGAGTCTGGAATGTGGAGGCTGCAGTGAGCCAAGATTGTGTTACTGCACTCCAGGCTGGGTGACAGAGTGAGACCCTGTCTAAAAAAACAAGAAAAGAAACTGAATTTGGAGCAGTTTCAGTATGGCTGAAGAGAGACCTTATAACCACCTTACTTCTCTAGCTTCTCCCTTACCCCATCCTCATGGGTTTTTTTTTTTAACCTATCAAGAAAATGATAGTGAGATTATTGCTTTTGATTTTGTTATTTCCTTTTGGTAAGTTAACCATTTCATTTTATACCATATTGAAAACTTAAGAAATGTCAAAGCAACTTGTCCAGTTAATATAATAATTTTTTTCTTGGTGAGTTTTTAAATTAAGAGTGATTATTTATTTCACTCATTAACTTAATCCTAAAAGTATACATTTTCCTTAGATTTGTTTTATCAGTGTATAAAATTTTGATTAAATTAGTCAAAATCCAAAACTAGATAAATACCAAGTAGGAATAGAAATGGTGTTTACGTATTGGTCTCCTACAAAGGACAAATTCTTTATTCTTTCTTGCCCCTGTGTGCACTGGGACTAAGCCTGGAGCAAACATTTGCAGAGTAATTATGTGCCCTGAAACAACAGCAACAATGGTCATATTGACAGAGTCACAACTATAGGTCTAAGAACAGGATGGCCACAATTAAGAGTAAAAACCTGAAACATTTTCATTGATTAATTCTGGGAAACAGCACCCCTACGATTTCTTTTAATGTTTTTTGTTTAAATTTATTTTTACTAGCTGGAGTTTCCTAGCTATATGCTCTTATTCCAGCCAGCTTTCTCCACATTCGCCAAAAATAATGCAAATCTGTAAAAGGAAGGAGGGCAGCACTTAATACATATATCAGAAATCCCTGAGCTCCTCCTGTATATAGCGTCTCTACTTATTTCTTCCTGTGGCCTTTCCGTAAACTGCTATTAAAGGTTTCTCTAGTCACTACTGATACCTGCTCCACAAATAACCGTATTTCTGTATGACTGTCACCGAAAACAAGGTGTTCCTATTTTGAGTTGCACTTAAAAAAAAAGCCTTGATGCTGTTGGAATTTTGAATGTTGACACAGAGTACTCTTAGTCTTTAATGTGGGAGATCTCTAACATCCTGTGGTCCCCAACCCCCTCCCTACCACAGGGGATCATGGTAAATGTTGACCCCATTCTAACTAGGAAAAGCCATAGAAGCAGAGAATCTTCTGTTAGCATCATATTTGATATGGTATTAGATTAATTGAAATGATATTGACCTATTTAAATTCATTTTCTTATTAATCTTATAAGAAATGATCTGAGTGCTGATTCTGTTTACTTTTTTAGGTAATAATTAAAAAATGGTCCATCCCTTGTCCTCTGACATTAAATTATATAGAGAAATGCTTCCAGGTAATAGCTTATATTTTCTTTTCAGTTTCTTCCTTTTTATTTCAAACTAAAAAGAAAAGAAAGGCTAATGATTCTTTTCAGATTAATGAAAAAGTAATGGCTATATTGCATTTTAGAACTTTGTTTTGAAATATTTTGATTTGAAAGTCTAGTAATAATAAATTCATCATTTTTATTGATATATTTGAAATTTAATGGCTGTTGGTTTCTCTTTTCCCCTCAATACTCTTAAACAGATTTCAAATGCTACAGATGATTGTAAACCAAAGCTCTTTCATTTCTCCAAGAGGTGTGTAAGTTATTAACAGATACTTTTAGTTGATTTTTCACATTTCAAGTTTTAAGAGGTTTGTGTAACGGGGTCTCTTAGGTCTTTGTACCTGTAACTAATTAATTTTCATGAAAGTGCTAAGTATAGGATTGCCTACCAGAAGAATACTATTATTTAACACAGGGTGGCCCATTATGAAACAGCCACCTTTTTTTTTTTTCCTGGCATGCCTTTAAATGGAGCCTGTTTTAAATGGGCCTCTGCCTAAAAGAACAGATTTACCGAATGTCTGGTCTGGCCAATAAGGTCCTCTGTGAATACAGACTTCCTGTTGCCCTCTGGACTTGTAAAGCTAAATAGCCAATTATATCAAAAACTCCTCCCCTGTGAGTAGAACCTTGGTCTGTAGCTAAACAGCCTCATCATTGGACTAGTGATTGAGCACTGCCAATATATCTTCTGGCCAACATTCCAAAGTTGAAATTTATGATGCCAGGGGTAGAGACTAGAAGACCAAATCTTTTTGCCTTCTCTACGAGCCATAGGATACTGGAAATGCCTGTAAGAGTCCCTGAACATCAGCAGAGGAGACAAGACCTGTGACCTGGATGGTCTCTGCTTTACCCTTCTAGAAGAGCTCAGTCTTCCCTGTTGCTGCAGGTTTCTTCGTCTGTACTTTCTGACTCTGCTGAAATGCTATTTTGCATAGGTCCCAGATGATAGAATCCCCCTCTGCTCATGTACAACTCTATTAGTGTAGAATGCTAGTGTGGTTACTCCTCCATGCGGAATTTTCCTTTTTATCTCTAGTTTTTAAATGAGAAATATCCATCTGGCCCCAGAAGGGAGATTACCACATTTTTTTTTACATGGTAAAGACCTCCAGGTGCCTTAAAGATCTAGGTAGGATAATTGACAAGCCAGGAAATTGAGCAATATATGAAATAGAGAATTTGTGAATTAAATTCTTATTCCTCTAATTCAGCCTCAGGAAACACTACAGCTTCCTTTTTCCTAACCTCCCTCAGATATATTAAGACTCTAGGCATTATGTCCCAAGACAGGTCTTCATTTCTGGAGTTTCTTTTGTTTCAGAACCTAAAAGTTAAGTGGAAATTTTTTTAGAGCAGAAAGGAGAAAATAGATCACCATCATCTGTTTGGTAAAGATATTTTTCACTTAAATGGTAACTTTTTTTGCTTTACTCTGACTCTTAAGTATTCTAATAATAAAAACAAAATAAAACCTTATACTTGTATATTACATTGGCTCTCTTAAGAGTTTGTAGGTCTAGAATAAATGATATTCATTCCCACTGAAAGAGATCCTACTCAGAGATGCTGGCAATATTAAAATATGATTAATATTTTCAGTATTCCCTTGGATTGTGTTTATGAAAGCAGGTTCAAGAGCATTAACTATTAGTGCTGCTTAGGGTAATACGATATATATAAATTCTGCATACATTTAAAAGACTGAAAATAAAAAATTTCTAGAATGTTATTTTTATCTTATTTAAATATTATTTATCTTACGTAATTTTAAAAATGTTATCCAGATAATGTAGAAGTAGTGATTGTAGTAAAAGCAACATGGTATGGGAAGGAAGACAAAAAATATTCTGGCTAGTACAGGCAAGCCAACTATCAAATAAAATATTTGTTGATGATCATAAGTGTTTTCCTCTTTCAGAAATTCTTATTTTAAAAAGAGATGACTCATGAAAGATGAAATAAATTTAATCAAATTGATTTTTTAAAGAACTGAGTTTGTTGTCAAATGAAATAATGGTTTCAGTAGAGTAGCATTTAATAATTTTGTCTTTTTGAAATTTTTTTTCAGAGTGCTTATGCCCTACCAACCATGGCTTTTTCATTTCTCTGCCATACCTCAGTATTACCCATATACTGTGAACTTCAAAGGTACTATAGAGTCCTGGAATATTTTAAATATATTGTGTATCTTTTTACCTCTAGGGCTTTCAGATTGAATGACATTCTCTTTTATTAATCCTTTTCTCTCATCAGTGGCTTCTAAGTGTTAGTTTAAAACAAAACAACCAAGAGTTAGTTCTGTTCAAGCTGAGAATGTTTCCTAGAAGTATAATCTTTGAAGCCGGGCATAGTGGCTCATGCCTGTAATCCTAGCACTTTGGGAGGCCAAGATGGGTGGATCACCTGAGGTCAGGAGTTCAAGACCAGCCTGGCTAACATGGTAAAGCCCCGTCTTTACTAAAAAATACAAAAAAATTAGCCGGGTGTGGTGTTGGGCGCCTGTAATCCCAGCTACTCGTGAGGCTGAGGCAGGAGAATAGCTTGAACCGAGAGGTGGAATTCACAGTGAGCCAAGATCATGCCATTGCTCTGCAGCCTGGGTGACAGAGCAAGACTGTCTCAAGAAGAAGAAGGAAAAGGAGAACGAGAAGAAGAGTACTCTCTGTGTACTAATTTCAAATGACGAATTCTAGTATATACTTACTGATGAAGTGGGCTTGAATGATTGAGGAATTCTCTTGACTAGCTTGGGAGATTAGGAATTCTCTTGACTAGCTTGCTGCTTTAGATATAATTCACATCACATATTCTACCTTTGCCATTTTGTCTTTTAGTCCTTCAAAGAAAAGAATGCAGAATGTTACCAATACAGCAATTGCTTTAAGTTTCCTCATTTATTTTATATCTGCACTCTTCGGGGTACCTCACTTTTTATGGTAAGTGTATTTTAAAATTATAGATGACAAAATAATAGTTGTATAGATGGGCTCACACCAATGTATAGACTTATTTATGCCTTTTATTACTAAGTTAATTTGTTCAGGTCGCCAAATTACAATGCAGTACTGTGGTGCCTCTCGAGGCCTAAAGAATTTAGTTATCTTTCTTTTACGAAGGTAGTTCAGGTTTTTCTTATGAAAATTTTCTTAACCTCTTAAGGAAAACTTCAGGCTTAAGGGCATTGATTCTTTCTATAAGAAAATATGTACAATTTTAATGATTTTGTTTTACTTAAATTTTGAATTCAGTATATTAGTCTAATTCAGAAATTTGGGGGTTTGGTGAGTCAGTCATCTTAATTGCAGAAGAGCAAGTTGAGAAAGGAAAGGGTTTTACACTGGACTATAGCTGTATACTTAGATGTCAGATGTCTCTGCCTTCAGACCTAATTATTACAGGATTCAGCAGATGTGCATTCTATGATACACCTTGACCTTTCTCCTTATTTTTTTTTTTACAGGTTCTTTCAAATTTATGCAACAGAAATAAAATTGTGTTTTATTTCTTTTGCAAAACTTATCTGCTTTGTATGTTGATTTTCTTTTCCTCTTCTGATAAGAACCTCAGGAAAAAGTAAAGTTCCATGTAAACCATCAGGAAAAGCATTATTTCCAATGTGAGCATGGTACCTTGCTAGAGACACTACAAAAAAGTTAACACAGATTGTCAAGGTTTTCTGATCATCATTAATAAAACAAAATTACTTAAATATATGAACTTTATTTTTGGATATTCGGTTTGTTAGTTTTTATACAGACTGGAACTCAGTAAGACTTTTCTGTGTCAATAAGATACTATAACAGGGTCTCTTGGGATTTAAAAATATTTTGTATAGCAGACTAGCTATGTATTTCTTTTTATTAAAATTGTCACCTGGCACAGACACTGTTATATTTACAGATCTTCAGCAATGAGAAAAAGTCCAAAAACACTGACCTCCTTCTTCTCCCTATAGATAAATAGAACTATCTGGAAGAAAACTCAGATGGCTTGCCAATATCCAGGCTGACTGAGAAATAGTTATGTGAATCACCATTAGGTGCTTAGAAGCTGTATTAAATTGTAGCTGTATTAGATTGAAAAGGGATGTGGAGGAGGGATGGAAGCTACTACATTTATTGAGCTAACATTTAAGAAAGTGTTAGGTATTTTATATATACTGCCTAACTTAATCCTTATAACAACTCTGCAAGCTCAGTGTAGGTTCATGTAGGTTGAGTAATTAGACCAGATATTGAAGCCAATTAATAATGGAATTGGGATTTGAATCCAGTTTTGTCTCTCTCCAAAGCCAATGCCTTTATTACTGTGCTGTCTCCTCAGAAATTATGCCATAGAAGCCACATTTCCTTTATTCCAAGTTTTTGTTGAGGTGAACTTTTAGAAGAAGGTGACTCACTTAAGCTCTAGGCATCCATCTATGTATGTATCTATGTATAACCTATCTATCTAACATTATTGCTTGAACACAAAGGCTAAAGGTTTTCATCATGTAGATAGCATGTTTCCTAGACAGGGATTTGCCTAGTTATCAGGTAAAGCCATTATGTTGTCTCTGCTGTAATCCCTTCTTCACCAATGCATATTCTTCAGAGTATGCAAATTTTTTATAATGGAGAAATACACATCTAAGAAAAATCACATGGTAGGTAGGTATATGATTGATTGATAGGTAGGTAGGTAGGCAGGCATGCAGGCAGGCAGGCAGGCAGACGGGTAGGTGGGTGGATGGATGGATGGATGGATTGATGGATAGATTAGATAGATAGATGATTGATTGATTGATAGAATAAATGATACAAAAGTGAGTTTTCTCTAAAGACAGAAGAGGCAGATAATGATTTGCTCTTGAATTGTGAATCATAACAAAGAAAAGCCTTTGATCATATCTTTCTATCAGGATAATAGGAGCTTTGTGTCATAGGAAGAAATTGCTGATTGAACCTGAGGTCTTATCAAGGGCTAGCCTCAACTTAAGGCTTTCAATTCATTTTATAGATGAGCAACTAAAGCCCAGAGAGGCGATGTGACCTGTCACAGAATTAAAGGCAGGTTTCCTGAATACTAATCCAGTGTTCTTCTGCTACTTTGTGATAATCTTTGTAAACTTAATACCATGTTTGACAATGTGTATTAAACAAGACAGCCTCCTGACTTCAATGGCATATATAACTTGCAGAGATCACCATTAGGTCCTTTCTGAGATTTGTAGAGATTTATCTGAATCCAGGGAAGCATGCAGTATTCTATCCCTCACATATGTTATGGCTCAGTTAAGAACACAGAGTGACTGGCTCAGAAGAAGGGTTTTCATCCTGGGAAAGTGGAAAGTAGACATGTGACATCTATTTTGAATTTGTAATAAATCTAGTTATTCAAGATTCAAGAGCCACTTTGGATCCTTTTATCCAGAGCTCCCAAAGCTTAGTTACATTCTAAATTTTGTCAGATAAAAAGGGACCTAGGGTATGTACCTAGATTAGTGATACTTGCTCTGATTACAGATGTGAAAGGAAGAGAAAAGGGTTCCTCTGCTGAACCAGGCCAATGCCCAAATGTTGCATAATAACCAGGCCATTTAAAAAGTCTACAAGGTTGTTAAGCCAGAAGTGTTAATAGCTCATTTTATGATTCAGAAAATGGAAATAAAATAGTTTACCATATTTCTCCAAAGACTCACAAGTATCTCACAGATTTGGAAATAGAATCCAGATTTCCTAGCTCTTCTTAGTCTCCTACTTAGTCCAAATCCCACATTGCGTAAAGTATGTCTTTGATACTTTAGCCAATTCATTTCTCTCTTGTTTCCATTATCACTAGTCTAGTTCAGATTCTCTTTACCTCTTAGTGATTGTAACAGTAGCTGTTAGGCCTGTTTGGGGTCTCTTTTTCTTCCAATCCGTACTCCTGCTTAGTTCAGATCATAATACCCTGTTCTTTGTAAGTCATTATTGCATTTCTGTGGCCTACCAAATTGAGTCCACACCTCATGCAGAACTGTATTATTAGGTCTTAAATGCATTTCCAGCCCTATAACCCACATCCACTGTAGTACTTACTAGACCACTTATTTTCTCAGATGCACATTCCCTTTGCTTTCGTTTGCTCTGCTTCTTGCTTCCAGAGAATCTCTTCCCCCCACGTCTTTGAACATCAGTGCACATGCGTTGGCTCATGTAATATGTAACTCTATAGTAACTCTGTAGTTCATAGTAACTCTATAGTTCAGTATATTGCCGTCTCCATTTTAAAGATGTAGGAACTGAGAGACTCAGAGAAGTTAAGTTGCTGTTAACTGGTGGGATTTGAACATTGTTCTGTGTCATCACAGTTTAGAATCTCCATAGCTCTTGTTTAGAACTCTCTTGCCACTTATATGTGTGTATACACTTTCTATCATATTTGTGTGTATTCATGTCATCTCTTAAGGTCCCTGAGAACAGAGTTATGTTTTCTTTTGTTTTTGATTACCCTCAAAGTATCCTTTCTAAAACATATACTCTCAAATCAAAAAGCACCGTTCTATTTTAAATACGAACTGATATTTTCCCACAAAACACTGATATGCAGTGTTTCTGAGCCCCCTCACTCTTCTTACCCCTTGTCTGGGTTGAGGTGAGGGAGATGTTGTGAGAATGGAAGAATGCTGTGGAGCAAAGCTTGGACAGCATGTATAAATCCTGTTGCTGACTACCACACACTGGCCTACGAAGTAAGACATTTCCCTAACACTTCTCTTTTTGTTCTAAAACATGAATCCACAGATAAAATGTAACATGCACCAAACTCTGTGAGATTCTGGAAAACATTGTGGTGTTGAGGTAAAGATACTGGCTTTAGCACCAAAAAGTAGTAGATGCATAGCTCTGCCCCTTTGTGTTACGTGATCTTAGGCAAATAATTTAACACTTTTGGACCTACCTACATATTAATGTTGTTATCATAGGGATCAAATTCAGCAACACATGTGAAAGCACTTTATAAACAAACAACAGCAGAAATGTTCAAACTCTTGGATTATGGAAAAGTTCTAAAGAGATATTTTAATATATATATTCGCTGTCATATTATAATTTTAGAGGTTCTGCTTATTCTGGTTTTTATTAAAAGAAAAAAGGTGGTAGGTTTCAAGAAAATATTTAATTAATGTCTCTGTGTTTCATATGATAGGGGAAAGACCAGGATTTGGTAATGGGAATCTAAAATCTGTTATCATCCATTAGTGCAAAGGAAAACAATTTTGTTGCTGTTGACATCTCAGTACTTTATAATGTGATCCTTATTATTATTTTATTTACAGACAAAGTAGAGTCAGAATTACTAACAGGTTATAGTAAATACTTACCACATGATGTCGTTGTTATGACTGTGAAGTTATGCATACTATTCGCTGTGCTGTCGACAGTCCCTCTACTCCACTTCCCTGTAAGTACTCTTAAATGATTTTTTTTGTTGCTTCGTATACCTGCTTCCTAATAGAGCAACACTAATTCTTTGCAGAATAGAATGTTTGAATCACATCTAGTCTTGTATATCTTATTTGCTTGTCAAGTAATTGATCAAAGACTTCATGCTTGCATATGGCCCCATGAAAGCATAAAAATAACAGTGAGCTACTAAGCTAATTTGTGCTTTTTTAGATTTAGTTTAGATTTACGTTCTCCCACAGCATTGTTTCCAATTTAGAAACTATAGTTCTTTTAAAGTTTTTGGTATTTCCTCCCTTTAATTCTGTTTCACCCCCCTTTAATTCTGTTTTCAAAAAAATGTCCTTAAAGAGGAAAAGTCAAGTCAGCAAAAATAAGCTCCTTCTGGTTTATTGTAAATTTATTTTCACATAGGCATTCTAGTTCAATCTTGGTCAAAATATTTTATTTGCTCTAGAATTGTAATTTAAAGAGCAGAACAGATTTCTGAGAAAATGGGAACAAAGGCTTTGGGTATAAATGCATCTGTATGGATTTTCTCTAACGCTGAGTTTTATAAGAACTGGGGCTTCAAGCCTCCTCCCTGTGTGGGCTGCAATGCCAAGATTACAACAGGGACTGGATAAATTTTTGTGGAATGTGACCGCCTGCTGTCCCCTTAGCAATGGGAAGCGTAATGAACTATTTTTTCATATTTACAGGCCATGAAACATATATAAAATAAAATAGTAAGTGGTGTTTCTTTCCCATGCCATGATTTCCTTTTCTATTGCAAATTATTTTTTTATCTGTTGAATTTAATGAAAATGATTCTTTGAGATTTTTTTCTGTTTTTATTGCTGGTAATTAAAAAAATTATGCAACCTAAAAAAATTGCACGTGAAAATTTTTTCTAGCATTAAAGCTGAATAATTTTTATGAAGCTTACATGGAAAGGTTTAGTGTGTAAACAGTTTTTGTGTATATATGCTTTATAATAATAGTTTATGCTGCATTTTTGGAATCTAAATGATGTAGGAGGCAAAAATATTATGGTTATTGTATATGTTTCTCTCAGCAAATATTTTGACTTTGACACTTCCTCTTTGCTAAATGTTTCTTTTTCTGTAATACAGGCCAGAAAAGCTGTAATGATGATGTTTTTCTCCAATTTTCCATTCTCATGGATTCACCATTTTTTGATCACTCTGGCACTCAATATTATCATTGTTTTGCTTGCAACATATGTTCCTGACATTAGAAATGTATTTGGTGTAGTTGGTAAGTTTTCTGTTTCAAAAAGTTCACATAATAAAATTAATAAAATTGTTACCCAGCCTTCATATCTGAATCCAGCAGTATCCTCTCTTTTTTCTCTCCTATTTAAAGGTGCCAGTACATCAACATGTTTGATTTTTATATTCCCAGGACTATTTTATCTTAAACTTAGCAGAGAGGATTTTCTCTCATGGAAAAAGTTTGGGGTAGGTTGTTTTTGTTTCCTGCTTTAAGACTTCTATTTTTAAGAAATAGTTTGTCAGTTTATATTATTTTACCTACATCAAGAAAGTCAATATATTATAAAATATAAAATACATTATTGCAGAGTATAGAAGTTTAACAAATATGCTAATTGTATTTTTTATCTTTTTTCTTATTTCCACAGGCATTTGTTTTGCTCATCTTTGGAATTTTGGTTGAGAATTTCAGTTTAGCATTCATCATTTTTGATTGGATTAATAAATAAAAGAAATATTTTCCTACTTCTTACAAAGAATAATATACCTCTATATGCAAGAAGAAATTATTCTGGAAGACACCGTGGATGAAAAATAATATTTTAATAAAAATTATTAACAGAAAAGCAGAACAAAATGGCAGTAGGTATGGGGAAGTAAGTATAGCAGTTTTAATCAAAATAAGAAACAAACTCAAAATGCTCTTAAATGTATTGGGTCAATCTTTTGTTTTTCAAATTAATATTTTTAATGGTAGTTTTATGTTTGCAGAAATACTGAACAGAAAGTACAAAGTTCACATATACCTTTTTACCTCCAACATACAGTTTCCCATATTGTTAACTCTTGTATTTGTGTGATACTTTTGTTACATTTCATGAGCCAACAGTAACTATTATTAACTAAAGTTCGTAGTTTACCTTAGGGTTCATTCTTACCAACCACTAGCAACCACTGATTTTTTTTTAACTTTTATTTTAGGTTTGGGGGTACATGTAAAAGTTTATTACATAGGTAAACTTGTGTCATGGGGGTTTGTTTTACAGATTATTTCATCACCCAAGTATTATGCCCAGTACCCAATAGTTATTTTTTCTGCTCCTCTCCCTCCTCCCACCCTCTATCCACCACCCCAAGTTGTTTTTTCCTTTGTGTTCATATGTTCTTATTTAGTTCTCACATGCAATATTTGGTTTTCTTTTCCTGTGTTAGTTTGCTAAGGATAATAGCCTCCACCTCTGTCCATGTTCCTGCAAAAGACATGATCTCATTCTTTTTTATGGTTGCATAGTATTCCATGGTATGTATGCACCACATTTTCTTTATCCAGTCTGTCATTGATGGGCATATAGGTTGAGTCCATGTATTTGCTATTGTGAATAGTGCTGCAGTGAACATTTGCATGCATGTATCTTTATGGTAGAATAATTTATGTTCTTTGGGGTATATACCCAGCAATGGGATTGCTGGGATGAATGGTAGTTTTGCTTTTAGCTCTTTGAGGAATCACCATACTGCTTTCCACAATTGTTAAACTAATTTACACTCCCACCAACAGTGTATAAGTGTTCCCTTTTGTCCTCACCAGCATCTATTATTTTTTGACTTTTTAGTAATGGCCATTCTGACTGGTGTGAGATGATATCTCCTTGTGGTTTTGATTTGCATTTCTCTAATGATCAGTAATATTGAGGTTTTGTTTGTTTGTTTTTTATGTGTTTGTTGGGTGGCATGTATGTCTTTTTTTGAGAAGTGTCTGTTCATGTTCTTTGCCCACTTTTTAATGGAATTGTTTGGTATTTTTTTCTTATAAATTTGTTTAAGTTCCTCATAGATGCTGGATATTAGACCTTTGTCAGAAATACAATTTGCAAATATTTTCTCCTATTCTGTAGGCTGTTTACTCTGATGATAGTTTTTTGTTGCTGTTGTTGTTTTTTGGGTTTTGGGGATTTTTTGTTTTTTTTGTTTGTTTTTTTCTGCTGTGCAGAAGCTCTTAAATTTAATTAGATCTCATCTGTCAGTTAATTTTTGCTTTTGTTGTGATTGCTTGGTGTCTTTGTCATGAAATGTTTGTCCATTCCTATATCCAGGATGGTATTGCCTAACTTGTCTTCCAGGGTTTTTATAGTTCTGGGTTTTACATTTAAGTCTTTAATCCGTCTTGAATTGATTTTTATATATGGTATAAGGGAGGGGTCCGGCTTCAATCTTCAGCGTATGGCTAGCTAGTTATTTTAGCATGATCTATTGAATAGTGAGTCTTTTCCCATTGCTTGTTTTTATCAGCTTTGTTGAAGATCAGATGGTTATAAGTGTATGGCCTTATTTCTGGCCTCTTTATTCTGTTCCATTGGTCTATGTGCCTGTTTTTATACCGGTGTCATGCTGTTTTAGTTCTTGTAGTATAGTTTGAAGTGGGTTGGTATGATGCCTCCAGCTTTGTTCTTTTTGCTTCGGATTGCCTTGGCTATTCAGGCCCTTTTTTGGTTCCATATGAATTTTAAAATAGTTTTATCTAGTTCTGTGAAGGAATGCTAGTTCTGTGAAGAATGTCATTGGTAGTTTGATAGGAATAGCATTGAATCTGTAAATTGCTTTGGGAAATATGGCCATTTTAATGATATTGATTCTTCCTATCCATGAGCATGGAATGTTTTTCCATTTGTTTGTGTCTTCTCTGATTTCTTTAAGCAGGGTTTTATAATTCTCATTGTAGAACTCTTTCACCTCCCTGGTTAGCTGTATTTCCCAGGTATTTTATTCTTTGTGTGTCAGTTGTGAATGGGATTGCCTGATTTAGCTCTCAGTTTGGCTATTGGTGGTTTATAGGAATGCTAGTAATTTTTGTACACTGTTTTTATGTCCTGAAGCTTTGCTGAAGTTATCAGCTAAAGGAGCTTTTGGGTGGAGACTATGGGGTTTTCTAGATATAGAATCATGTCATCTCCAAACACGTAGTTTGACTTCCTCCCTTCCTCTTTGGATGTCCTCTCTTTCTTTCTCTTTCCTGACTGCTATGGCTAGGACTTCCAGTATATGTTGAATAGGAGTGGTGAGAGAGAGTATCCTCATCTTTTGCCAGTTTTCAAGGGAAATGCTTCTAGCTTTTGTCCATTCAATGTAATGTTGGCCGTAGGTTTGTCACAGATGCCTCTTATGATTTTGAGGTATATTCCTGCAATACCTAGTTTGTTGAGAGTTTTTAACATGAAGGGTGTTGAATTTTATTGAAAGCCTTTTCTGCATCTATTGAGATAATCATGTAGTTTTTGTCTTTAGTTCTGTTTATGTGGTGAATCGCATTTATTGATTGGCATATGTTGAACCAACCTTGCATCCCATATAAAGTGTATTTGATCATGGTGGATTAACTTTTAATGTGTTGTTGGATTCAGTTTGCAAGTGTTTTGTTGAGGATTTTTGCATCGATGTTAATCAAGAATATTGACCTGAAGTTTTCTTTTTTCATTGTGTCTCTGCCAGGTTTTGGTAACAAGGTGATGCTGGCCTCATAGAATGAGTTGGGGAGGAGTCCCTCCTCCTCAATGTTTTTGGAGTAGTCTCTATAGGACTAGTACCCGCTCTTCTCTGTACATCTCCACTGATCATTTTACCGTCTCCATAGTTTTGTCTTTTCTAAAATGTCATATGGTTGCAGTCATATATTATGTATCATTTTTAGACTGGCTTCTTTCATTTAGCAATATGCAATTAAGTTTCTTCTATGTCTTTTTGTGGCTTGATAGCTCCTTACTATTCCCTTGATTGGATGTACCTACCACTGTTTGTTTATCCATTCACCTGTTGAAAGACCTCTTGGTTGCTTCCATAAAAGTTACAAATAAAGCTGCTCTAAGCATTCATGTGCAGGTTTTTGTTTTTCATTTTTCTTTTTTTTTGAGACGGAATCTCACTCTGTCACCCAACCTGGAGTGTAGTGGCATGAACTTGGCTTACTACAACCTCTACCTCCAAGGTTCAAGTTATTTTTGTGCCTCAGCCTCCGAAGTAGCTGGGATTACAGGTGCCTACCACTACGACCGGCTAAATTTTGTGTTTTTAGTAGAGACGGGATTTCACCATGTTGGTCAGGCTGATCCCAAACTCCCACCCTCAGGCGATCTGCCCACCTCAGTCTCCTAAAGTACTGGGATCACAGGCGTGAGCCACTGCGTCTGACCCCTGCGCAGGTTTTTATGTAGACATAATGTTCAACTTATTTGGATAAATACCATAGAGCAGAGTTGCTAGGTTGTATAGTATATATTTAGTTTTATGAGAAATTGCCAAACTACCTTCCAAAATGGCTGTAACATTTTATATTCCAGACAGCAGTACAACAGTTTCTGTTGTCTTACATCCTCACCAGCATTTGGTGGTGTCAGTGTTTTAGATTTTCGCCATTCTAGTTGGCATGTAGTGGTATCTTGTTTTAGTTTGCAGTTCCCTATTATGATATTGAGCATCTTTTCATATGGATATTTGCCATCTGTTTGTTTGTTTTTTTTTCTTTGATGGAATATCTGTTTAACTTAACTCTCTTTTGCCTTTTCTTTTTCTATTTTATTTCCTTTTTTTTTTTAATTTATTTATTTTACTTTAGGTGCATACTATATGTGGCATTTCTCCCCATGTTATCCCCTCCCCACCCTCCCCTCCCCAACCCCCCATTGTCTCTCCCCTACGCCCCCCAACTGTCCCCTGTGTGTGATACTCCTCTCCCTGAGTCCACGTGTTCTCTTTGTTCAACACCCACCTATGAGTGAGAACATACGGTGCTTGGCTTTCTGTTCGTGGGTCAGTTTGCTGAGAATGATGGTTTCCAGATTCATCCAAGTCCCTACAAAGGACACAAACTCATCGTTTTTTATGGCTGCATAGTATTCCATGGTGTATATGTACCACATTTTCTTTGTCCAGTCTATCATTGATGGGCATTTGGGTTGGTTCCAGGTCTTTGCTATTGTACACAGAGCTGCAATGAACATACGTGTACATGTGCCTTTATAGTAGAACGATTTATAGTTCTTTGGGTATATACCCAATAGTGGGATTGCTGGGTCAAATGGAATTTCTATTTCTAGATCCTTGAGAAATTGCCACACTGTCTTCCACAAGGGTTGAACTAATTTACACTCCCACCAACTGTGTAAGAGTGTTCCTATTTCTCCACATCCTCTCCAGCATCTGTTGTCTCCCGATTTTTTAATGATCGCCATTCTAACTGGTGTGAGATGATATCTCAGTGTGGTTTTGATTTGCATTTCTCTAATGACCAGTGATGATGAGCATTTTTTCATGTTTGTTGGCCTCATATATGTCTTCTTTTGAAAAGTGTCTGTTCATATCCTTTGCCCACTTTTGAATGGGGTTGTTTGTTTTTTCTTGTATATCTGTTTTAGTTGTTTGTAGATTCTGGATATTAGCCCTTTGTCAGATGTGTAGATTGCAAAAATTTTTGCCCATTCTGTTGGTTGCCAATTCACTCTAATGATGGTTTCTTTTGCTGTACAGAAGCTCTGGAGTTTAATTAGATCCCATTTGTCTATCCTGGCTTTTATTGCCATTGCTTTTGGTGTTTTAGTCATGAAGTCCTTGCCTGTGCCTATGTCCTGGATGGTTTTGTCTACGTTAGAAACACCACACATCTACAACCATCTGATCTTTGACAAACCCAGCAAAATCAAGCAATGGGGAAACGACTCCATGTTTAATAAATGGTGTTGGGAAAACTGGCTAGCAATGTGCAGAGAGCAGAAACTGGACCCCTACCTGTCACCTTACACTAAAATTAACTCCAGATGGATCAAAGATTTAAACATAAAACCTAACACCATAAAAACACTAGAAGAAAATGTAGGCCTTTTTTTTTTTTTTTTTTAAGGCCGGTCTTGCTATGTTGCCACAGCTGGATTTCAATTCCTGGGCTCAAGCGATTCTAGTCCCTCAGCATACTGAGTAACTGAAACTGCAGGCACACACCACCATTTTTTAATTGTTTTCTCATTGTTGACTTTTAAGCATTCTTTGTATATTTTATATTTCTGTTCTTTTTTTTTTTTTTTGAGACAGAGTCTCACTTCTGTCTCCCAGGCTGGAGTGCAGTGGTGTAATCTCGGCTCACTGCAACCTCTGCCTCCCCGGTTCAAGCAATTCTAGTACCTTAGCCTCCCAAGTAGCTGGAATTACAGGCGCACACCACCATGCCCAGCTGATTTTTGTATTTTTAGTAGAGACAGGTTTCATCATGTTGGCCAGGCTGGTCGCAAACTCCTGACCTCAAGTGATCACCCACCTCAGCCTCCCAAAGTGCTGAGATTACAGGTGTAAGCCACCATGCCTGGCCAATTTCTGTTCTTTATATGTGTTTTGCAAAGATTTTTTTCCCCCATTTTGTGTCTTGCTGTTTTATTCTCTTAACAGTGTCTTTCAAAGAGCAGAAGTGTTTAAATGTTCTTAAATATATTGGCTCAATCTTTTGTTTACTTTAAGAAATCAGTGTATTAAATTTATATACAAAATTGATTCTTAGCTGTGGGTTAATGTTGTCGGCATCAGTCACTAATAAGAGATTGTTCTACTTGGTGTTTTGCCCTGCCTCTAAATCCTACCTAAAATCTTTTATAATTTTCCACTACTGTTCATTATGAAATAGACCTATGATGACTGGCTGTGTACTTCAGAGTCCTTTCTCTGAGTTTTCTTAGTTGGTCACTAAAACATGCAACATTCTGCTTGGCAGACAGGGACAAAATATTGATCATTTCTATAATATTTTGTTTGGAGTTCATTAATCATTGCAACTTCTCATTGACGTGGCTTATTTCTGGTTAAGAACCAGAAGTTAGGACTCTCCTCCCATGAGTATTCTACATAAAGAGCACATTGTTAGCAGCCTATCAAAGCCAGGGTGTATCAGTAAAAATGTAATCCTACCCCGGTACACATGTAAAGTAGAGAATTGCATGCAAAGTGCAATTTTCATATATGGAAATAAACACTTTTGCAGGTGCCCCTTTGTTTCTCACTTAGGAAATAAGCTGAAAAATTGACAAATGAGCTTCTCTTTTGAGAAGATCTGACATACTTATCTGGCAACTTGAAAACAGCATAGTGTAGTGGTAAAAGACCAAAGCTCTTGGGTTAGAAAGACTTGGATTCAAGTCTCAGTGAAAGGCACGATACGTAACCTCTATAAGCCTCCACTTTCACATCTATAAAATGGAGTTAATGCCTATTATACAGTCATATTGATAGAATTAAATGTTCCATATAAATTAGGTGCAGACCAAAACAGACTCTTTTGATAGATTAAATGTTTATCCCCCTTTGTCCATTACCTTTCTAGACCAATGAAATAAATTTGCTTTCCACTAAGGACATGGAAACGTATCTTGAATTTCTTCATCTTGCATGACAATTCTCTTCAGAATCTTTCTCTAGCCTTCACTCACAGGGGAACTGACCCCAAGTGCACGTTTTTAGTGCTTACCCACAGTTTACCTCAGCTGTACTCTCCTACTAATAATGCCTTCCTGAAACTAGGCACTTAGCATGGTCCCAGGGTGCAGCCAGACATGTCCTCCCATGTGGCTTCAGGTCAGCCAGAGCCAATCAGTCTGATAGCCTACTACTTGTACCCTCTTTTTCTGTTTATGAAATTATGGATCCAAATACAGATAGGTGTACAGCTGCTTAAATAAGTCTAACTCCAGTAATACCAAAATAACCCTAAATCTGCAACAGATGCAAGGATGCCCCCTGGGGCAAATGTTAAGTGTGATGACAGCTGGGCATCAATTAATACATTTGTCACCTGCTCATGAGATAGGATCATGGGAGGTTTTGCAAAGGGACAATCTGTTGAATAGTCTGCACAAAACTTAGGAGCAAGAAAAATTATTTGTGCAGGTATTCATTTTTATTTTACTTTAATGTTCTGCCTTATCTAGTTGCCTGTTTTGAGTCACAACTTTCTCTCTGCGTTTAGATGAAGTTAATAAGATGGCTGGTGAGAGCAGTGCCCCCTTCAACCAGGATTACCAAAAAAAACCTTGTTCAAGTGCCCCTCAGAATTTTTCCTAGGAAATATGGGCCTTCTCATTATGGACTTAATGTTCATAATTTGTTAGGTAATAACTATTTAAAATAAAACTAAGTAAAGCAGAAAATATATACTTTTCTAACATTTGGAGACTGTTTGCTAAATTAAAGGACGAAGTGCCAAGACTATAAATTACTTTCGTATGTTGAGGGTGAATGTTTAAATTGTACTTTTTTTTTTAAACAGAATGTTTACTCATGAGCTTAGCATTTAAATGGTTAAAGCAAGCCTTTGAAGTTAACACTCCATTAAGATGAATGGTGGTAATTCACACCTCTGCTGGTGCTATATTATTTCAGTCTGGCTGCAGAGAAAACAAGACAGCAGTAGGTTGATTTACTGTGTGAAGGCCCTTTAAACACCCAAGGTCTGGAAATCTGTGTGTGTGTGTGTGTGTGTGTGTGTGTGTGTGTGTGTGTTCCATCTAGAAGCAGGATCTGAAATTCAACACAATCTAGGTATAGAATTGAGGTCTTGAAAGTACCATAGATTCTCTATTATCCAGCAATTCCGTATCTGGCATTTGACGGGGTAGCAAGTTACTAGATCAACCCAACCTCTCTGGCTTTGTTTGTTTTCTATACTATAGTGTTTCTTCCTACCACAGCATTTTTGAAACTTCAGCTTAGTATGCTGGTAAATCCATCAGTGAAAAAGCAGAAATGAATTATCCATTTTCCGGTGAACTTTATATATGCCTTTAAATGCTTTATGAGCTAATCATTGGTCTTCATGTGCTCCTTTTTAAAACATGTTCATCTTTGCAAAATCTCCTATTCTGTATTTTCCTACATATAAAGCATCTACCTTTAAGAACTTTACATTTTTTTTTCTCATATCCCTGGGGTAGTGAAGTAAGCAGAGATCAGTTGAAAAAGGTATCTCTTTCTCAATGTGTCCTTTATACCAGTACTATATTGTATTTGAAATGTGTATTCCACCCATTGGTAGAAGTGCTAAAGCCATTTGACCCTGAAAGGATTCATTTTAGCCTGGGAATAAAGTTATCTTAACACAAATGAAATGGCGAATACTGTATAAGATGTTAATGAGTTTGGAAGATCTCTCTTTAAGGTAAACAGATTTTTCTCTTCTTCCTTCTCTGTCCTGCATGTTTGCAGGCTCAGGTTACTTGTTAATCTGTGGGTAGCTGGGGTGTGGAGAGTATTTCCGCTCTGGCTGTCTGTAGTGCTGACACTGCCAGTACAGTATATACAGAGAGAAAATAGATGCTAGAAACAGAGGGACTCAAACTGAATTAATTTTAACCTGTTTTTCTTTTTGGCACGTGTTAGAATTAGAATTTCTCTGCAGCTGTGTTAGAATTAGCCCTATGTTAAGCATACTTTGCTTCCTGCAAATTTTTCTGCCTGGATTTTAGGTGTCGTGATTTTTGACCTTAGAACGTTTTAGAACATTTTTATTATATTGAGAAATTTGTGGGGTTTTTAAAATTCAGATACATAATTTATTTATTCTTCTACTGGTAATCCTTCTGTATTTTTTCCATAAAGATGTAGGAAAAGCAGAGAAAACAAAATTTTGATGGAGGATGAATAAAGATATTGTAGACATGGTTTCTTTATTGCAATCAGAATCCTTACTGTTTCTCACCCTCCTAAACAATCTGATAAATATGTTTACTATCACGATAATCTGTTGTCCTGCTTTGCCAAGCTCTCAGTCAAGACGAGTAGTTACAAGGAACAGGAATACTCATCTTGGCTGATGGCCAGGTGGACAGGTAGGTATAAGAGGTTTATTCACCTATGGTACAAAGTAAATGGGTAGAAAGGAAAATTGAGTTGCCAGGGAGAAAAAAAAAATACACAAAAACAGATGGATGAAAAGACATTGTAATATGGCGTGCTATAGAGAAAAGACTTGCAGAAAAATGTTTCTCACTCGTTTGAATGTATAGTCATCCCTTGGGGGATTGGTTCCAGGATCTCCCTCATATACCAAAATCCATGCACATGGAAGTCCTGCTGCAGAACCACATATACAAAAAATAAACCCTGTGTATACATTGTGCAGGTTTTGCATCCTGAAAATACTGTTTTTTTCTTCTATATCTGATCTATATTGATTTAAAAAAATCAACTGTTAGTGCACCTGTGCAGTTGAAACCCATGCTGTTCAAAAGTCAACTATGGTATATATTTTATCTAGTTGGCATCAGTGGACAGATACACAACACAAGCAAAAGGGCTGGCTAAATCATTCAGCAGATTCTTAGCATATACTATGTCCTAGACGTTGAGATAGTCCTAAGGTGGTGAAGCTATGTAAGACATGCATACATACATCTTGCTTGAAAAAAGTTCACATACAACTTTGAACATTTTCAGAACAACTTGGTAAGCGAAACTGCTTAAATGAAAAATCATACATATATTTTTCATATGTATTTTTTAAAGAAGATTTTGGAGTCAAAATTACCTGTGTTCAAATCCCAGCTCTATCCCTTTCTAATTTTAGAAAACTTACTATTCTCTGAACTTGCTGAAGGCTCAATATTTGACTGAGTTTTCTGTCAACCAGAGGAAATTCTCCTTCAAGTGAGATTGCATGATATTTGGGGAAAACTCAAGTAAACCATTAAACGTTGAATATATATGTACACTTTTATTACTTTACTGTCCCTCAAATCACATAGTTTCCAACCATATGTCTCTTCTCCCATCTCTGCTTCATTTAGTCAACAGCCTGACCAGAAAATGGTGTTCTGGAAGTATCCTGACCAATGCGTTTATTTTCACTACTGATGTATTTTTCCCCAGAAAAGTAGTAAAATTATCCACATATTGTAGTTTTGTAGTAAATATTATCCACATATTTTGACTTTACATTAGCATTTTTAACAATAACATTATACTTTTGGCTTATAAAGTATGTGGTCAGAAAAGCTGCAGGCTTTTTTTAGGTGAATTATCCAGGTTCCTGAACTCTGTCCTTGTTCTATTGATTTACATTTTTAAATATAAGGGAATATATATGTACACACACATATGAATAGGCACACATATACATACATATATATGTGTGTATCTGTTAACTGTATGTTAAATTTCATCCTGTTAGCTTCAGCTCACCACTCAAGCAGGTGAGACCTTTTTTTGAATGTTGATTATCATACCTCAGTCATCATTCCCTGCTTTTGTGACATCTTTTATCATACTACCATTTTTTTTCATCCCATTCACAGATAAAAATGTTAAATGAGACATGACTAGAGGGCCCTGAAGCCCACACTATCAGTATTTCTCCTGAGTTATTTTTAATCTACACTTTGGGTGAAGTTGTTAATATTCCTGTAGTGTCATCTAACCTGCATTTCCTCACTTCCCTTAGAAGTGACCCCCAAATCGTTGGGTACAGCCTAAACTCTTATCTGTTTTCTGTCTTTCTAGTTGCTTCAGAACATTTCTGCTTGGGGGTTCCACAGTCACTTCAAACTTAACATGTCCAATCCATTACTCACTACAGTTTTCTGATATCTGTGAGCTACCCCACTGTTTTCATCCAGCATCCCAGCTTGCTTTCTTGCTTCCATTCCTGCTACCTGCAGTCCACTTTCATACTGCAAAGTAGTTGTTTAAAAATTGAAATCAGATTATGTTGCTACCCCTGCTTAATTTCCTCCAAGAGCTTTCCATCTCACTTAGAATGAAATCCATGCCATGGCCTACAAGGCTCAATTTTGTCTGTACCTACTTATTTCTCTGACGTCAATCTATCCTTCTCTCATTCTCCAGCAACACTGACCTTTCTGCCCTTGAACACAACCAAGCTTGCTCCCTCACACTCACTGTTTTCCCTAGTTAGAACATAATTTTCAAAGACCTTTGCAAGCCTGGCTCCTTATTTAAGCCTCAGTTCAACTGTCACCCCCCTCAGAGAAGTCTGCCCCTGTCTGTCTTATGGTCATGACCATCTTATGGCCCCCAACACGTGGTAGTGCTTTATAACTTTATCCTGTTATACAGGTCACTGCTGGAAATCTTGTTTATGTGTTGTCTATGTCCACTAGACTGGAAGTTTTGTAAGAACTAGGACTTAACTGTCTTATTTATAACCAAATCTTTAGAGCTTAGGACAGTGCCTGGTACTTTGGAGTGGCTTAATACTTGTTGAATGAAAGCATAAAGGAATCTAACAGACTGTATCCTTTTACTCTTTACCTCCAGTCTGTCAGGATGTCATTTCTTCCTTTGAAATGCCTCCTGTGTTTGTTTTTATCCTGTCCCCAGCCTCCTGCCAGATTCCTGCCTCAATCTCAGGCTTCATCTCTTGTGCCTAAACTATTGCAGTGATTCTCAATTCAGGCTGCTCTGTGGCATCACTTGGGGAACTTTGCAAAGATTACCACATCCAGGTTCCACCCCAACCAATTAAATCCAAATCTCTGAGGGATACAACCAAGGCATTGATACACTTCTTAGAGCTTCTCAGTTGACTTTAATGGGGAACTACTGGATTGCTGTATCTGCCTCCTAGCAGATGTGTGTATTCTAGTCCATTTTGGCTGTTACTGTTCTCTGGTCTTCTTGGCATCCTGCTTTCGTAATATTACTCTCTTGCTCAAGAACCTATAATGGCTCACTACTACTCCCATCAATCCCAGATAATGGCTCGCTACTACCCCCCATTAATCCCAAATTCCCTTGCCTCATCCACTAAGCTGTATTTCAACCTTTTCTTACATATGTTGTACAATACCCTAAAACTGTTTTTTCTGTCTGGCACTTGATTTGCCTTTTATTACCCTTTTCTATATCGTTACTTCTCTCCCTACTCCCACTTCCAGGTACACACCCAGAATGTGACTTATTTTCCACCTGTCCAAATGCTTCCCATTCTTCAATATCTAGCTCAAAGCCCAGCTCTGTAAACACTGTATTCGCCACTCCAGCCTATCCCTTATTATCTATATGATTCTTTAGTGTACATTATTAGTACCTTGTAAGATTTTTTTCTATTTTTTTCATAAATTACTTTTGTAATTTTGTGTTCAGTTTTTGAGTGGGTGATATGCACATGGTACAGATTTTAAATTTACAAAAATGCCCTCCCATCCAATTCTGTTCCAGCATCCTGTTTTCCTCCTTGGAAGCAACCACTTTTACAACCTTCTGTATTCTACCAAGTATATTCTATGCCCCTTTTAGAGAGAGAAAGAATACACAGGCACAGGGAGAATACACAGATATACACACACAAATATTGGCATAAAACATGAAACCTTCTGCCCCTTTGACTTCTCTTCACTTAACATTATGGCTTATTTTTAGTTGTGCTAAAACAAAAAACACCTAAAATGAAATCTGTCCTCTGAGCAAACTTCTTATAAGTGTATGATATAGTGTTGTTAATTATATGCACATTGTATGGCAGATATCTAAAACTTTTTCATCTGGCATGACTAAAATTCTATGCCCAACTGAACAATGCCCTATTTCCCTGTCCCTGCAGCCCCTGGCAACTGCCATTTTACTTTTTGCTTCAATGAGTTTGGCTACTTAGCAGCCTTGTACCAAGGAATCCTGTAGTATTTGTCCTTTTATGACTGGTTTGTTTCATTTAGCATGTTGTCCTCAAGTTTTATGTATATTGTAGTACATGGAATAATTTTCTTTTTTCTTTAAGGCTGAGTAATATTCCATTGTATGTGTATACCACAATTTCTTTATCCATTAATCTGCCAGTAGACGTTTAGGTTGTTTTCACCTCTTGGCTATTGTGGATAATGCAATGATGAACATGGGAATACCTCTTCCAAGATTCTGTTTTCAATTATCTTGTGTAAATATCCAGAAGCAAGATTTCTGTATCATATGGTAGTTCTATTTTAAATTTTTGGAAGGCTCTCCATACTGGTTTCCCTAATGGCTGCTCTATTTTATGTTTCTATCAACAGTGCACAAGGGTTCCAATTTCTCTGTATCCTTGCCAGCATTTTTTGTTTGTTTGTTATTTTGATAATGATCATTCTAACAGGTGTGAGGCAATATCTTATTGTGGTTTTGCGTTTGCATTTTTGTGATAATTAGTGATGTTGAGCATCTTTTCATATAATGGTTGGTTGTTTGTATGTCTTTGGAGAAATTTCTTTCAGGTCCTTTGCCCTTTTAAACTTGAATTTTTTTGCTGTTGTTGTTACTGAGTTGTGGTAGTTCTTTCTATATTTTGTATATTAACCGCTTATGAGATATGTGGTTTGCAAATATTTTCTCTCTTCTTAAAATTTTTACTCTGTTGATTATTTCTTTTGCTCATGTTGGATGTTGTCCCACGTGTCTATTTTTGATTTAGCGTTATGTTTTGGAGATTATTTTGTATGAGTATACACAAAACTCCCTAAATATTTTAATAGCTACATAGTATTCTGTTAATGCATAGACCATAATTTAATTAACTAGTTTCCTATCAATGCATATTGAGGGATTTTTAATTTTAAAATGTTGCTATTTTATGTAATGCTTCAAATGTTATCTTTGTATACATATGTCATTTAGCACATATATTAATGTATCTGTAGGGTATATTTCTATCCATTTAACTGGAATTCTGGCTCAAAGGGCATGTGCATTTCTAATTTTGGTAGGTATTACTGCATTAACTTTCATTAAAGATTTTACTAACTGGGTGCAGTGGCTCACACCTGTAATCACAGTATTTTGGGAGGCTGAGTTGAGTGGATCACTTGAGACCAGAGGTTCAAGATTAGCCTGGGCAACATGGCAAATCCTTTTTTCTACAAAAAATACAAAAATTAGCCAGGTGTGATGGCATGTGGCTGTAGTCCCAGCCCCACCTACTTGGGAGGCTGAGGTGGGAGGATCACCTGACTCCAGGGAGATTGAGGCTGCAGTGAGTTGTGATTGCTCTACTGCACTCCAGCCTGGGTGACAGAGGGAAACCCTGTCTCAAAAAAAAAAAAAAGATTTACTGATTTACAGTCACAACAACAATGTAGGAATTGCTTTCAGTTTTGTTATTTAGCTTTTCGCATTTAAATACTTTACCTCTCTGATTCAGTTGTAATTAACCCAAAGACAGAAACTATGACATGTACATATTAGCATCTCTCACAGCAGTTAGTTCTCAGTAAATATTTGTTAAATCTTACTTCATTGTGTATTTAGGGAGTTTTCTCATGAGTGGCATTTCTGATGAGACCCATGTGAGAATTGTCCCCTTTGCATGTGTGCTGTTCCCAGGAAACGATGTGACTGTGTGTGATATTCTTAGGCAAGATGCTTAGTCTATTTTGTGTTACCGGCACCTGGGAAATCCAGTATCAAGGTAGCAGTAGATTTGGTGTCTGGTGAGGGCCCTGGCTCTACTTCCCCTATGGCCTTTGAATGTTTCATCCTCTGGAGGGGAGGAATACTGTTCCTCAAATGACAGCTAAGCAAAGAGAGAAAGCCCACTTTCAAAAGTACTTTTATTTTATTTTTATTATTTTTATCTTTAATATTTGTGGGTACATAATAGGTGTATATATTCATGGGGTACATGAGATGTTTTGATACAGGCATGCAATGTGAAACAATCTCACCATGGAGAATGGGGTATTCATCCCTTCAAGCATTTATCCTTTGTGTTACCAACAATCCAGTTATACTCTTCAATTATTTTAAAATATACAATTAAGTAATTATTGACTGTAGTCATCCTGTTATGCTATCAAATAGTAGGTCTTACTTATTTGTTCTGTGTTTTATACCCATTTACCATTCTCACCCCTCTCCTAGCCCCCTACTACCCTTGCCAGCCTCTGGTAACCATCCTTCTGCTCTGTATGTCCATGAGTTCAACTGTTTTGATTTTTAGATCCCACAAATAAGTGAGAACATTTGATGTTTGTCTTTCTGTGTCTGGTTTATTGCACTTAACATAATCATCTCCAGTTCCATCCATGTTGTTGCAAATGAAAAGATCTCATTCATTTTATGGCCGAATAGCACTCTATTGTGTATATGTTCCACATTTTCTTTATTCATTCGTCGATGGACACTTAGGTTACTTCCAAATCTTGGTTATTGTGAACAGTGCTGCAGCAAACATGGGAGTGCAGATAGCTCTTCACTCAATATGCCAATTCCCTTTCTTTTGGGTATATATCCAGCAGTGGGATTGCTGGACCATATGGTAGCTCTATTTTTATATTTTTTTAGTAGCCTCCAAACTGTTCTCCATAGTGGTTGTACTAATGTTTACATTCCTACCAACAGTGCATGAAGGTCCCCTTTTCTCCACATCCTCTCCAGCATTCATTATTGTCTGTATTTTTGATAAAAGCCAATTTAACTGGGGTGAGATGATATCTCGTTGCAGTTTTGATTTGCATTTCTCTGGTGATCAGTGATGTTGAGCACCTTTTCATATGCCTGTTAGCCATTTGTTTGTCCTCTTTTGAGAAATGTCTATTCAAATATTTTGCCCATTTTTTGATTGGATTATTATATTTTTTCCAATGGAATTGTTTGAGTTCCTTATATATTCTGGTTCTTAATCCCTTTTCGGATGTGTAGTCTGCATATATTTTCTTCTGAAAGCACTTTTATTAAGGTATTAAACCTACTAAAGAAGGTGGAGCCCTTGTGGCCTAATCACCTCTTAAAGGCTCCATCTCCCAATACATTACATTGGCAATTAAATCTCAACATGAGTTTTGTGGGGAACAAACATTTAACCCATAGCAGACACCATTCATTGCTATTGTTCTTCCAGGATCTTGTATTATCATTAACCCAGAAAGGCCAACTAATCATTGGATCTATTGTCAAGTTTGGTTTGTTTGAATAATTCAGTATAAATTAGCCAAATGAAAAGGTTCTACTCTATAAGTTTTTGCCATATTTTTATTATGAAAAATTGTAAACATGAATACAAGTTGAAATAATATGCCCACCACTGAAATTTAACATGTATTCATATTTATTTTGTAACTCACATATAAATTATGTGTAAATATACAGCTGACTCTAGAACAACATGGGTTTTCTAACTGTGTGGGTCCACTTATATGGGGATTTTTTTCTGCTTCTGCCACCCCTGAGATAGCAAGACCAACCCTTCCCCTTTCTTCTACTCAGCCTCCTCAACATGAAGACAGTGGAATGAAGACCTTTATGATGATCTACTTTCGCTTAATAGTAAATATGTTTTCTCTTCCTTATGATTTTCTTAATGATGTTTTTGTTTCTCTAGCTTACTCTATTGTTAAAAAAAACTTATATAAGCATACAACATGTGTGTTAATCAACTTATTAGTAAGACTTCCAGTCAACAGCAGGCTATTAGCAGTTAAGTTTTGGCTGGGAGTCAAAAGTTGTACACATATTTTCAACTGTGTGGTGGGTGGGCACCTCTGACCCCCACGTTGTTCAAGGGTCAACTGCATATACAAATAAGTATATTTGCTGAATGACTTGCAAAGTAAGTTGCAAGTAAGTTACTGACATTCCATGAAGCAGTAAGTGAAGTTGAAAATTATTTATTGTAAATGTTACCATCTACCTTAGCTCAGGCTACTATAACAACATGCCATAGATTGGATGGCTTAAACAACAGAAATTTATTTCTCATAGCTCTGGAGGCTGGGAAATCCAAGAGCATGGTGCTGGCTAGAATGATTTTGGGCCTGATGGGGGCCTCTTCCTGGCTTGTAGATGGCTGCCTTCTTGTGTTCTCACATGGTAGAGAAAGAGTGATCTCTATTCCTCTTCCTATAAAGCCACTAATCCCATTATGAGGGCCCCACCCTTATCACTTAATCTAAGCCTGATTATCTCCCGAAGACTCCATCTTCAAATACTTATGGGTTAGGGCTTCAATATGAATTGAGGGATTGGAGGAGACACAATTCTGTCCACAGAACTTTTTGTGAACAAGCCTATTTCTTTCTTTCTTTCTGTCTTCCTTTCTTTTTCCTTCTTTCCTTCCTTCCTTCCTTTTTCTTTCTTCTTTCACAAACTTTGTTCCTTTCTTCAAATGGATAAGAAGCTGTTTGATGCAGCTGGCACCAGAACTTCTCTTAGTAAGGGAAATATCCTTGATGTCTTTTTTTTTTTTTTAGGAAAATATATTGATAAGTCATTTAGGTATGAAAGGTGAGATCTTATGTGGTGGCACAGCAGTGTGAGTATATTAAATGCCTGTGAATTGTATACTTTAAAGAGGCTCATTGTATGTTATGTGAATTTCACCTCAATCAAAAATTGTGAAAATGGTTGGCAGGAGAAGAGGAGGTGAGAGAGAAAGCTACACTACTCTGCATAAAAGAGAAAATGTGAATTTGGGAACTGGAGAAAAGCGAAGGGGAAGAGGCAGAGAGTGCTAAGCCAGTGGTAGGAGTCTAGAGGAAAAGTGGCTGACGGGCATTTTTAGAACAGAAACGTTTAATATTCAGTTTTAATTTGCCTGTCTCTGTCTCCTGAAATCAATAAAATCACTAGACACAAAAATACCTTGTGTGAACAGAATTGTGTGTGTAAACCCTTTTTTCAGATCCATATGGGACAGAACAAATAAAGCCTTGTGCTATCCAGGTGATCCAGAAACCTCAAAAAGTGAAATTCAAAAGCAGAGATGGCCACGAAAAAAAATATAAGCCACTTGCTTCCTCCCAGAGTCCGTGGGTATATCAGGAGGGTTGTGGGACAATTCTCATATTGAAGGATATGATTGAACCAACTTATCCTGACTCTCAAAGTGTACTGAACTTTCCTTGACATCTCATTGGCAATATATTGTCATTTCATTGAGTTAAGGGGTCATTACTGACTAGTCATCAATTGTACTTGTAGGGAAATGCCTCTTTTTAAAGACAAGAGACCAGACCTCCACAGAGGTAGATCTTAGAGGTTGGAGCAGCTCTCAGATGTCTAACATGTCACCTTAGGGTCATCTTGCCAGATTCTCTATAACAAAAGTCTGGTAGTTCCAAAACCAGGCTCCAAGAATGTGCCTTTTTTCTACCTGGGGTGTGTGTGTGTGTGTGTGTGTATGTGTGTGTGATCTGAGCCCCTCAACTGCTACTTGGATGGTGGCAGTAGGAATCAAAGGGTGTGGGGACTCTAGGGAAGGGAACTCCCATGGAAAAGAGTGGAGACTATCTAATTCCCTGATTTTCTTACCCAGTTCTCCAATCTGCTAAATCTGAGAAGGTTTTGTATTTTAAATGAGTGGAAGATCATTAATCCCATAAAATAATATGACACTAATGAGCGGGCACTTCTGTATATGGACCAGGTTCTATGCCAAGCACATTCTCATATAATCTGAGGTAAGCACAGTTATATTCCCCATTTAATAGATTAGAAATTAAAGTGTAGAGAGACTGTAAGGTTAAACGACTTGTTCAAGGTTATACATCCTTAAGATGCCATCCTAAGAATAGAAACTTAAGTTTGACTATAAAGGCTATGTGCATAATTACAGTTTTTGTAAAATGTATCCAACTGTTGGAGTTTTTTTTCTATGAAAGGTTCTGCTCACGGTAGGTACATAGTCATTAGGACTGTGTTGAAGGCTGGTTTATTCATTTAAAATGTGGCACCTAAATCTGTTCTGTTACAACAGCCAGACCATATTTTGGCTGGCTTTGTGTCCTCTTGAGTCATGGTTCATTGCCAAAACAGTGTTGTTTCTCCTTTGTTAAGTATTTCAGAGGAAATTCTGGACAAAGGAAAGGTATATGGGCTTTTAAGTAAAGCAAGAATGTGTTCCAATAGTTGTCAGCTAGACTTTGAGAAAACTTGGAAGTCTTACAAAACAGTGTCAGAAATCCATTTCTGTATTCTGTGACTTTCTGCAAACACAATTTTTAAAAATCCAGATATAGCTTAGACCATCAGTAGTCTAATTCAGTGTTTTCCAGATTTGAGATTTCTTTTGGAACTTTAGAACATCAAAATGAATCTTGGGACATTCATAAGACTGCCAAATTTTTATTTTACAAATTGAGGACATTAAACTTGCTACCGTCAATACAGAAAATTAAGGAAGGTTATAATAAAATACAATCTTTTAAATTCAACAGGTTTAGATTTGTGAAAAACTTGCTACATAGTCATTTTTCTCATTGAAGACCAATGAAAACTTTCTTATAGACCAACACTTGGAAACTACCAGTCTAAATAACCAGTCTATATACAAAAATTCAGTAAAGACTTCTTCACTTCTAATGCTCCTTGACTTCAATTATCGTATATATGGAAAGAAGTAGATATAAAAACAGATCTTGACTATAAAATACATTCATGGCTTAGTTTGCTCTTTCCCCAGTCATTACTGATCTTAACCTTTGGGAGGGAAAAATATCTAAGTAAGTTTTGGTTTACAAATCTGCAAAATTTTTGTCAACATTTCAGGATTTAGAAAAAGAACTGACAGGGCATTTTTACTGTATAACTAAGTTTATATGGTACATCAAAAGTCAGTAAGGATTATACCATAAAATTTACATTGCACAGGGAAGCACAAGACTTGGAGGCTCTCCATGTCTTTGTCTAAAGACTTGTCATTCATTTGCATTCAAATAAATTCTTTGATTTCATTCATCCAGAATGGTTCTGAATTTATTAGCTCACCAGACTACATAAATAGAGTTGCATTCATGCATTTTAACTTCAATGTAAAATGGCTTTCCTCAATTTTTTTCTTCTTACTCAACTCTCCCAAAACATGTTTAATCACTCCATACTCCGTTGCCTAAACATTTCATAATGTTGTTACTTCTATAGTAAAACAAAAAGTAATTTGCTTTTAATAAATCAGAGAACCATACTCTTGCAATCTAGAGCTTTATTCTGGTGAGAGAAAATTCTCAAATTCTATTTCCAGCCCCATTTATGAGTAGATGATTTTCCCTGTCACAAAGCATTGTTAGGTGTGTACAGTATTTGTTCTGTCGTTGGTAAACTACTGAAACTTACAGTCCAATGGAGGTGACCTCTGTACAACAGCTTGAATGGGAATACCCTCAAGGGCAGGGTGTGGCTGTTGCATGTGCCACATGCACACTAGGCCATCCATGAGTGCTTGTTGAAAGAATGACATATCTTGGTGAGTAATAGAAACATTAAACGCTCTGCTGGATAAGCTCATAGAGATGGGGTTCACTGTCTTCTGGGTGAGTGGGGAAGACTTTGTGAAGAAAGCAACAGCTGAAGTAAAATTGAAGGATAACCAAAGTAGAAGTGAGAATGAAAGGAACATATTCCTGCTTGGAAGGAAAATACTAACAATATGTACAGGAAGACACAAGGTATGTTTTGGAGCTGACAAGTAAAATTTTGCCAGGAGCACAGATGTAATAGCAATTTGAGAAGTAAAGCTGAAGGGTAGGATCCTGATGTAGAGAACGCCGGGAGCCAGGCTGAGCTTGGACTTTACGTCAGGTAGAAGTGGTAGAGAAAGATTAATTGCCTCTCTGCGTTGGATTAGTGCCATCATTATCTTCCAAAAGCTAAAAAGAAGCACTTTAGGCTTTCAAAGGCCAGTTATCTAAAAAACACACTTGATTTGTTCTTAAGGCAGCTCCAGAGCATAAGAGGAAATTTTTCTGAAGTTTTGGAAAATTCCTCATGCACTGAGCTCCTATTAAGACCTCTGGCATCTTTTTTATTTATTTTTATTTTTTTTTTTAAGACAGGGTCTTACTCTGTTGCCCAGGTTGGAGTGCAGTGGCACAATCTCAGCTCACTGCAACCTCTGTCTCCTGGACTCAAGCAATCCTCCCACCTCAGCCTCTGGAGTAGCTGGGACTACAGGCATGCGCCACCATTCCTGGCTAATTTTTTTACTTCGTGTAGAGACAGGGTTTCACCATGTTGCCCAGGCTAGTCTCGAACTTCTGAGCTCAAACTGTCTGCCCACTTCAGCCTCCCAAAGTTCTGGGATTACAGGCGTGAGCTTCCGTGCCCTGTCAAGACCTCTGGCATCTTAAGAGACTTCCTATGAGTTCTTCCCTCCAAACTGTTGCACAAGTTATTCATGTTGTTTTCTCTTTCCCCCTCCAAAGTACTTCTTCTCCCTCACACCTCCTCTGGAAGGACTTACCTGACTATGACTTAATTTAACTCTGCTCTATTACTCAGGAAACCTATACTCAACATCTTGATGCTACATTTAATCTCTCTAAATGGTAAAATATACAAATTCTTGTGTATTTGTATGCCTAACCACCCTGTGACAGCCTTTAGGAAAGATTCTACATCTGCCAGCTTTTTTGTATCCTCCATCCAGAACCTGTCTCCCATCCCCACTCCACCCACCCACCTCAGAGACCTCATGGTACAGGGCAGTATACTCGGTTAGTATTGATGGTTTCAGAGTGTGCCCTGAACAATAAAGGATTTCTTTGAGGCTCAAATCCTTTGGGATCCATGGAATATGGAGTTTCACCTCTCTTTGGCTCCTCCTTTCCCCAGCATGTGTAGAGCTTCTAGAACAGTCCCCAGCAAGAGAGAATCACTTGGTACACCTCTTTGTTATCCTCACCGTCTCCCGTCTCTGTGGGCCTGTTAGTGACGATCAGGTTACAGGTGTTAACATGGCCAAGCTGTTAATCACCGGAGATTGGGCACCGTGAACGATAAGCATTACAAGGCAACAACAACAACAACAAAAACCCTCTTAATTTTATGCAGGCTTAATTTTTTAAAGAACTGTTTTTTCCAAACTCACTTTTACTCTTCTTCATCTACTTCCTCATACCTATGACTAACAATGATAAGGACACCCACCCACCGTACACACCTAATTCCATTCCTCCAAATTTGATTTCGTGTTGTCTAGAGCCGGCGTGTTATGTGACCTATTGCTGGGAGAGGCCCAGCTGAGGGACTCTGTGACGCCAAATGGACAAAGGCATACAGGTCCCAGCCTGGTGAAAATCATAGCACCTGAGGATTTGGAGCTGACTCTCTCCTTCGAGAGTTCTGCCTTCCAAAAATATATCTTAGGCTGCCTGTACCTGCATACAATAGGTTTTGACTCTTACCAACTGCAGCTTCAGGCTGAACTTGAGTTCTGCCCTCATGGATGCAAATCAAAACAGAGCTCAGAATCAAGCCTGGGAAGCAAGTCGAAGTGGTTTGATTTGCATGGGGAGCTTTTGTCTCTGCGTGAAGGCAGCCAAATTCCCTGGGCTCCCCAGCCCTCCGGAAATATGCTTTACAGGACCCGGGGGCCTGGGCCCAGCCGGGTGGGTGTGATTTGAATGTTCTCTGCTACAGCTGCTGCTCCGGGCCCTGGTCACTGCTGTTGGTTTCGCTCCATTTTACTGCCTCAGAATCCCCCTGTGCATGTTAGTGGTTAATACAGCAGCCAGGAGACGCCAGACAGCTCTCGGCACCTGGTTCAAATTTAAGGCTCATTTACACATGATGTCACACACGCATTGTCAGCGCGAGGGAGGTCAGGATGGTTCATTTTGGGAAGGTTCACATTGTTGAGTCTTTACAACACTCACTGCTATTAATGCCTTAACCATCTGACTTGGATTTCGGTTTTCTGGCATGAGGTAATCCCAGGCACTAGATTTATATGCTGAAGGGGAAGCCAGCAGTGGTGGCTAATCATGCTGGTTTGCAGATCTGCACCTCTGGAGCCTTGGGATGGAATTAGAGGGCCACATGGCAAGTAGCAAATCATGGGGGTTTTGAGCAGGAGGGGAATTAGCCAGACCTGGAAGCAGGGGCCATAGACGGGGTGTTGTCGGAGCCAGGAGGTTTGACTGAAGAATGGAAACCAAGGTAAATTGGACAAGGATCTGGGCCCAGAGACCACAGAAATTACTCTAGTTTGACTAGTGCTTTAGGGCTTTGCTTGGCCCCTCCTCTTGCTCATCACCCACAGAAATCCCAGGCCCATCTTCCCAGGCCCAGTGTAAGTCTCATGTTCCATGAAGCCTTTCCTGACCACCCAGCCCACAGTAATTTCTCTCCTGAATCCCTAAGTACTTCTGTTACTGAGCACTTAATTTGTGCGACTAGCTCATTTTACCCTTACAATTCCATGGGGAAGGTATTATTATCTCCATTTTACAGATGATGTGACAGGTTCAGAGAGGTTAAATAATGTATCAGCATCAAGTTTTTAAGAGTAAGGATAGAATCCTGATTCCAAGTTTAGGTACTGAACCACTAGGGTAGGCAGTCTACATTTGCTGTGGTACGTGATATCAGTAACATGGGAGAGACAAGCTGTGCCTCAGGAAGATGCCACATGGGAATGCACAGCAGTGCTGTAGAGCCTCGTGTTTATGTGTCGTCCCTGGTGCCTGGCTGTAAATAACTGCAGGGCTGCATCCCCACACTTCCTGACACAGTGTCTCCCAAAGTATGCATCAATGGACAGATGAATATTAGCAAGTCCCACCACCCTCACCTAAAATATATTGAAAACTTTGAGATCTTTGGATAACAACCCCTATCCCCTTCTGTTGTCTTCTGTCATGTGGCTGAAATAATAAAACTGGTCTGCCTGTCCGCAGCTCCAGTGAGTTTCCTTACTCACTGGAAATTCAGAGAATGTCTTTAATCCTGCTAACTGCTTTGACTTTTTTGCTTTTTAACTTGTACCAAGACCTATTGCCATGATGGGTCTCTGTAAATGGACTTTCTTATTCCATGAGTCTCTGTTTTAGTCAAGTGAAGGGCACACTCCTTTTCATTGGCTACCTCTTACTTAACCTCCAAGAGGAGTACTCACTCCCAGAACCCTTTCCTGGGCTCTCATGCCAAGGTTAGGTGCCCCTTCAGTGTGCTTCCGCAGCACTCATTACCCCTTGGTAGCATTGTAGTTTAATTCCTGTTAGCTTGACCGAAGCAGAGACTTGCCTGTAGGTGCCCAGAGATACCTGTAGGTGCCCTCCACGTTGTTCAGATGAAGAGCATAGAAGGGTGAGGCCCGCCCTCGGTTTCTATCCCTCTCCTCAAGGCCCTTTCTAGTCCCTATGCCACAGCGTGCTCATGGCTGTAGGGATCATGCCTCTGGGCCTCTGTCCATGCAGCTGCTCTGCTGCACTCCAGGACAGGGGCCTTCTCTGCTGTCCATTGGAGCCCTGTGGAAGGGACTCCTGACCCTACCCCTAAGAAAGTCATCTCTGAAGGCTGTTTTCTTGTTAAAATGTCTCCTCAGAATGACCCTACAGACACAGTGTTTTTTCAGTGTCCTCTCACCTTTGAACATACCCAGGAATAATTGAAAAACCAGGCAATCAGATGCCCCTCTCATAAATCAGTCACTTCAGAGCAGAACTTAGAGTTTGATTTGCAAGCCACCCCGAATAGTTTGAGCTTGCCCCTCTACCATTTCCTCCTGCTCTGAGCCCAGAGGTTCACCTAGTGGACTGTGGCAATGGATTCCCTTGCCCCTGGCTTCCCATTGGGTTCAGCCAGAGAGCAGCACCAGTGGGAGCTTAGACAGGGAGGAAAGTGAGGTCAGGGTGTCTGCTTCCCCCTCTCTGATTGCCAGGCCACTATGGGCAGACTACACCCCAGGAGACCATCCCCATGTGTAGCCATGCTCGTGAGTTCTGGGTTCTGGAAACCTCCCCCTCCTCTTGCCCCTTCAGTCATAGGGTGGTAGCCCCCCTCTTTGCTATTAGCTGTTATGCATTGAATTGTGTCCAACCCCAAATTCGTATGTTGAGACCCTAATCCCTAGGACCTCAGAATGCAACTGTATTTGGAGATACGGTCTTTAAAGAAGTAATTAAGTTAAAATGAGGCCGTTAAGCTGGTCCCTAAATCAATGTGACTGGTGTTCTTGCAAGAAAAGGAAGAGATACCAGGGAGATGTACACCCAGGTGAGGCCATGTGAGGACAAAGCAAGCAGGCAGCTGCTTACAAGCCAAGGGAAGAGGCCTCAGGAGAACCAAACCTGTCCATACTTCGATCTAACACTTCCCGGCCTCCAGAACTGTGAGTAAATAAATGCCTGGTTGTTTAAACCAACCAGTCTGTGGCATTTTGTTGTGGCAGTTCTAGCAAACTAATACACTAGCTCAGCAGGTGCTTCACTATCCCTTGGGATTTCCCTAAATGTTACCTATTACAGTGTTTAAGTCCTTTTAGTAAGGTTTCCTTTTGGGATATCAGCTGTTTTTTGTTGGGACCCTGTTGGATATCCAGGCTCAGATGGCAACAGGAGTATTTAGTTACAGCAGCAAGAAAATCTGTCAATGGAAGTGGCTCCCCCGCTACCAGTGTCCTCCCCCCATCACATGAACCCACCTGGGTACTCTAGTGCTACTCCAGGGTATTTCCTCTCCTTAGGAGCTGAGTGACTTTGGACTGATCATTCCCTGTGAGCTTCAGTTTTCCTCTTCGTAAAGCATAGGTAACAAAAGCTGACTTTTTGGGGTATTTTGAGGCAACATGTTGGATGCCGATGTGAATTGACTCAGATAACCCAGCAAGGAAATAAGGTTGCTTTTCTATAGCAATATTTGTAAGCAATTTCATTGATAAATATGCACAAAGCCTTGATATCTGTGAAGGCAAGAGAATGGTGATGTTTACTAGGAAAGGCAGCTCTGAGGGTAGTATGGGGGAGGCTGTGCGATTTGCTCAGCAACTTTCTATGCCCTCCTCCCAAGCCTAGGAATCATCGCAAACCACAGTGCAGCAGAGACAGAGACCCATGAACCAACCTAATCTCAGTCAGGTTTTCATTCACTCTTCATTAAGAACTCGTCAAGCAATTTCAACTTTTACTTCACAGTCCTCTGCCATAGAGGTCCCATACATACGACAAGTGAATGGAGCATCTCTTTGCCTTCTTTTTCCCTTACGTTTGGGACTGAAGTGAAATCAGCTGGAGGCCAGAGCGGCTCAAACACTAAATAGGTATACAGTGTGCAGTAAGGTGAAATTGTGTCTTTTGGCTCCTAATTTTTATTTCCAATAAATGAAGCTTCTCAACCATGTTATTTTCACCTGCCCAAGCTAAAACACAGTCTTCACTGTCCCCAAAGCTGCAAAGAGGGAGATCCTGACATAACATGGGGATGCTGCTAAGGTGTTCTTTGCCCTCTCTATAAGCTAGACTTGCTAGTGGTCCTTCCCAGAGTGGGCCAGGAGACCCAGGCTTCTTCCTCAGTTGGACATCTGGCTTTCCACGAAGTAGAGTCATCCCCTGGGAGGATGGTGCCTCCAGGGTGATAGGAACACTTTTTTGTTAGCTCATTACTATCTCCATCCAATTCTATGCCAGGAGGCATTCTTGTGAATGTGAAAAGCTGTTGGAGAATGAAATGGCTTTGTGGGCTAGACAGATGAAAAGAATAAAATCTTAAAATGTAAAGATCTAGGAAGAGTGTCACTTCAACTCCTAAAAAAAAAAAACTGCAAGTTTACTACGTTTTTGAACCCTCAAAGAGCTGAGGTCACAGGAAAGCCAATTAGCCTAAAAATTGGCTGGGGCCTATGAAGAAGCATGGGAAACAAGCCCTTGTTTACCTGGGGCAGATGTAGCCAATAGAAGAACTCAGCTGGAGTAGGTAAAGAACTCGTGGAGAATGAGTGAGGACTGGTGAGAGTTTGGAGCCCCGGGGAATGAATATATAGAGGGAGTTTGTGCCTTCTTAGAGACTTTTCTCCGTGGACTCTACCAGGCACTGTATCCCACCAGAAAAGACTGGCCAAAGTCCTGAGAAAGAATCCCTCACAGTGCAGGTATGGGGGAAAGGGGAAAATAGCCACTGCAGAGGAGCACGAACCCCACCCTTTCTCCTTTCTAGAACAAAAGCTTTAATCTACAGGAGAAAGGGAAAAATACTGTTTCCTTCCTAAGTTTCTAGGGAAACTTAGGGAAGAACGACAACAGAAAATAAAACAGAACACCGCTCTGTCCTGAGGAAGGGGCAGGCATACAGAAACAAAAACTAAGAATGTATTGCCAATAAATATACTCGAGAAGAAATGTTAAAAAAAATTCTTTAGGCGGGAGAAATAAGAAACAAAGCTAGAAATGCATAACTAAAGACAGAAAAATATGAAGAGCACTGGAAATTGATTAAATGAAGGTAAACTAAGATACATTTAAAATGCTTAAATGATCCTAAAAGATAAATGACTGTCAAGAGTAAAAATAGCAATGTATTCTATGTGTATAGGATATGTAAAAGTAAAATGTATCATAACTACAATACAAAGATTACGAGGGAGGAATTGAGAATAAATTATTGTAAGATCCTTACATTATGAATGAAGCAGTGTATTATTTGAAGGTAGACTCTGATCAATTAAAGATGTATTCTGTAAACTCTAGGACAACAACTAAAAACTTTCTAAAGAGGTATAAATCAAATAGTGGAGATAAACATCATGAAGTGTTCATAAGAGTAGACAATGAAATTGAAAAATAGAAAAACAATAAAATCAATGAAAAACCTATTTCTTATAAAAAATCAATACAATTGATAAGCCTTTAGCCAGACTGACAAAAAAATAGAGGAGATACAGATGACCAATATCAGGAATGAAAGAGGGAAACTCCGACAGATCCTGTAGACAATAACAGGCTAATAAGGGAATGCTATCAACAACTCTGTGACCATACACTGGATAACAGAGATGAATGAACTAATTTCTTAAAAGATACAAATTATCAAAACTCACCCCAAAAGAAATATACAATTGTAATAGTCATATATATGAAAGAAATTGAATTGTACTTATAAGCCTCTGAAATATTCAACAATTAAAAGAACAAACAAGAAAAAGGTCTAGACATTTCAATGGAAAATTCTACTAAACATTTAAAGAGGAATATCACCAATTATATACAATATATTCTAGAAAATGAAAGAGGGAGTAACATCTCAATTCATTTTATGAGGCCAGCATTACCCTGATATCAAAACAGATAAAGACAGTTTCCAAAACAATAGACCAATATCTGTCCTGAACATTGATGCAGAAATTCTTAACAAATATTAGAAATGTATTAAAAAAATAAGACAACATGAACAAATGGGTTATGCTGGGAAGGCAAGTCTGATTCAGTTTTTTTTTTTTAATTAATGAATGTTTAAATAACAAAATAATCATTCCATCATATTTACAACTTAAAGAAGAAAAGCTGCATGGTTATATTAATTTATGCAGAAAAGGCATTTGACAAAAGTCAGCGTTGATTCATGATAACACTCAGCAAAATAGGAGTTGGAAGTTTCCTCAAACTGATAAAGGGCATCTAACAACAACAACAACAACCAATTCCCTACAGCTAATATTATACCTAATGGTGAAAGACTGAATGTTTTCTCCTAATATCAGGAGACAAGAATATCCTCTCATACCACTCCTATTCAACATTTTACTGAAAGTCTTAGTGCAATAAGGCAATAAAAAGAAATACAGAGCATACAGATTGGAAATGAAAAAAATGAAACAGTCCCTACTCACTGACAAAAAAAAGCATCACCAAATAACCCAACCTGTATGTGAATTCTTAATCGTGACATGTTATGAATATCCATCCTTCCGTGTATGTGTGTGTGTGTGTGTGTGTGTGTGTGTGTGTTATTTATGAAGTTATCATTCTTGCTTTTTGACTATCCAGTATTCCAACATTATCTGTATTGGAGGAGAATCTCAAAATACATGTGTTTCCCAGCAAGCTAAAGGGAACACATAGATATTTTTTCTATTTCATGGGAGGTATAACCATATGACTGAATCTTGGCTGATCAGGTGCTCCCATGCTGGGCTCGAATTTCAAGGAAGTAACAAAATTATAAGGAGGTTGTTAGAGATTTCTCATAAGAACAGCTGAATTAGGAGCCCCTCAATGCAGAGATTTGTGTCCAGGGATGGTAGGATTCTGTTTATAACTACCAGGCTGGACCATGACATGAGCTGGCTATGTTCTTGGTTCCCTCACCACCCTTTGTTCCTGCCCTGTTGCTGAGCCTAGTTCACCAGCTTTCCTGTTGAGTCTCTGAGCTACCTTCTAATAAGGCTATTTTCTACCTGATATCTAGACTCTATTCCTTCCATTGGTATCAACAATTGTGTGTGTGTGTGTGTGAGTGTGTATTAAAAAATGGGAATGGGATTATACTGCTTATATTGTCCTGTTTATTTACTTAAACATATATACTGTCTACATTTTTCCATGTCCATACTCTATTTAGTAATTTATAATGATTGCCTAGCCTTAACTTACAGGGATTTATTGTGATCTGTTTAACCAGTCTCCCACGCCTGGACGTTTAGGTTGCTTCTAACATTTATTAATAATAAACAATACTGCTGTGCATATTTATACATATATATCTTTTGGATTTTGACTATTTCCTTAAAGTTCTAGATGTAGAATTGCTATATCAAAGGGTATGTACATTTTTCAGGTTTTTGATTCATACTGCCAAATTTCTCATCTTCTCCCTCAAAAAAGTTATGCCAGTTTATACTACCATCAATCATATGCCTGTATGACAATGTTGATTTCCATGCATACTACCAACACTGATTATTATCTTTGTGAAATTTTTGAGTTATTACTCATGTTAAATGACTTTGCAAATATTTATTAGCTGTTTGTAATTCTTGTTTTGTGAGTGACTGCTGTGGTCTTTTGTTCATAATTCTTTTGAGGGAAAGGAACATACTTTTCTATTTAATTTATAAGAGCTCCAATTATGTATATATATTTTTGAGATGGAGTCTTGCTCTGTCAGCCAGGCTGGAGTGCAGTGGCACAATCTCGGCTCACTGCAACCTCTGCTTCCCAGGTTCAAGTGATTCTCCCTTTATATTAAGGTATCTGTCTGTCTAACATCTATGGATCTACACATCATATATATTAAGTTATAACGGCTATGTATATTGCTATTTTCCGTCAATTTTTATTTATGTTTTTCTTTATTTCATTCTGGATTTTTTCCTCCTTTGTATATAGTCTATTAACAGTCCTTTATAGTTTCTGTCTTTGGTTGATGCTTCACAATAACTTTCCCATCCCAAAATGATAACAGTATTTATGTTTTTTACTGATACTCTTAATGTGTTTTTTTCCTAAAATAATCATATAAAACTAATATAGATTTAAGGTATGAGGCACTAGCTAACATTTTCTTCAAAGTTACTAAATTATTAAATATGTTTGAATTTGTGAACTCCATATTTCCAAACTTTTCTTTCCTTTTCTTTTGAGACAGAGTCTTGCACTGTCGCCCAGGCTGGAGTGCAGTGGTGCAATCTCGGCTCACTGCAACCTCTGCCTCCTGGGTTCAAGCAATTCTTCTCTTCTCAGTCTCCCAAGTAGCTAAGATTACAGGTGCCCGCCACCATGCCCAGCTAATTTTTTTGTATTTTTAGTAGAGGCGGGGTTTCACTATGATGGTCAGGCTAGTCTCGAACTCCTGACCTCGTGATCTGCCCACCTCGGCTTCCCAAAGATTACAGGCGTGAGCCACCACGCCGGCCCTCCTGAACTTTTCTTAATGTGTCCTTAGTGTATGCTAGGGCTAAATTGTTCAATTAATTAAACAATTTTAAGAATTCAAGTTTTAATATTTGATGAGAAATCTGCAGCCTTGGGGTAAATGTTGTTGCTTGTTAGTTGGTGCTGGAGGGTGAGGGGTGCACTTGGTCCTAGTGTACTCTCAGGCTTTGGCAGGCCCTGTATGCCTGGATCTCAAGAGTGAGGCTTTCTCAGAAAGCCTGCCCCCTCCTCCTCCTCATGTGGGTTGTGATTGCAAAACCATCTCCAAGGCCAGCCTGCCTCTAAATCCCACCTGTTTTGTTTTGGTGTCTTGAAATTCCAGCATTAGAGTGCAGAGAAGTAGTTTTAGGACCTTAGAGGATGAAAACATATGCAGTTTGTGTTGGAAGGACCAACATAATAACTAATGTGCAACCATCACTCCACTTACAAATTAAGGTCACAGATCTAGACAAAGTATTGTGTGAATTAAGTGAGTGAGTGAGTGAGTAGGGAGAGGGACTCTGTTAAGAACAGGGGAGCTGGAGGGGGAAATGGCTGGATCTGGAACTGAGAGCACCTGGGTAGCTGAGAATGACTCTAAATCTTCTGGGGACAAGGGGAGAGGTGCGAAAGCCCCACAGCCACGTCTGTGGTTGCCATGCTTCAATCTGGCAGCCAGAGAAAAGCCCAAACCAGGCCAGATGAGGCTCCACTCAAGACTATCTAGATTATGTGCTAGAGGGAAAGGGGAAACCCCTCCAAGAGGAGCCAGCAATGTTCACAGCTATTGATGAGTACTCCCACGGCCCTCACACCCACGCATCTCTTAAAATCAAATGAAACAACCATTGACAATTTTGGAAAGAATTTTCCAGTAGGGGAAATAGAGAAAGGAAAAAAAAAACCTGAGGAAAAAAAAAAACCCAAAAAACCCTTCTTGATGTTTTCCACAGACTGCTTTAGAAAGAGAAAGACTGATGCAATCCAATCAAAGACAATGATCCTTGGTTAACCCGGGACATTTCACAGACCCAGAACTCAGAAGGCACAGACACCCACTTGCAGGCCTCAAGTTCTGACTTTTTAAATGCAACAATTTTTTGTAAATTCATATTTAATTTTCAACCAACTCCAGCACCTCATTAAGGAGGGGCCTGTTCTTTGCCAAACTCTTCCAGGGGAACCTGCTGGGTTTGAGTGTAGGTGTCAGCAAACATTTCCCAGTATGTTCTAATGGGGAAATATTTATTTTGTAACACTCCTCCCCTAACCAAAAATACAATTATGTGACATGTTTTATATGACCAAGGGGATTTGGGCTGAGATTTTGTATCCATAATGTACCCTAATATTGAGAAACATCGTTTTTAAAGTATTTTTCTTTGGCCTGGACAGGGGGCTGCATCCTGGAAAAATAGCACTTCATGGGAATTTCCCTTTAGCCCTGAGAAAAAATAGTTTGGAAACACATAAGAGTAGAGTATATTTGGTTTGGGATCTTAAATCCTGCAAGGTCTCTGAAAGAGGCAAATGGGTGTGAGAAAGAATTAGTTACTGCAAGTTTATTTCATAATGGCCTATAAAAAAAATATACAGGTTCCATTTCTAAAGCTGCTATGCCCTTACTATAGCTATAGCTATTTTTTAAAACAAGAAAGACTTTCCACAAAGTCATTTTCTGCTTTGGGTGGGATAACATTTACAGCAAGGTATAAAGGACCTTTGCCAGAACAATTATCATTTAAGGCGAAGATCTCCAAGATTTTACTTGGAGCTGAAGATCTTGGCTGAGCCCTGGCTCTGTGGAACACCACACACATCCAGTGACCATGGGAAAGCTGGCTCCATGCTGGGCTGGGCTGCAGCATTAGTACAAGTCTCACGCTCTGAAGGGTGAAATGAGACTATCTACTAAGTGAAGGCTCTGTCAGGAGAAGCTGGAGGAGTGTGGCAACTGCTCACTGAACCAAAATCCATGGAGTCCCAACCCTTTTTCACTGTTGCCTTTTTGCATTTAGAACATGCCCCTGTGGCCACCTCCAGGGAATGGGTGCCAGGACTCAGTGTGCCCAGCTCAAGGCCAAAGAGAGTTTATTAGCAGAAGTGTCACTTACTTGATTTGGAACCACAGGAGAGGCAGAGATGTGTGATGACTGAAAGCAGAACGTGGGCTAATGTTTATCAGACAGACCAGCCAAACAGCCTACGGATTAATTAGTGTTCTGCTGGTAGTTCTGTTAGGAGGCATTATCATTCATCACTTAAAATAAGACCTTTTTTTTTTTTTTTTTTGGAGACAGAGTCTTGATCTGTTGCCCAGACTGGAGTGTGGTGGTGCAATATCTCGGCTCACTGTAGGCTGTGCCTCCTGGGTTCAAGCAATTCTCCTGCCTCTGCCTCCCAAGTAACTGGGACTATAGGTACCTGCCATCTTGCCCTGCCAATTTTTGTATTTTTAGTAGAGACGGGAGTTTCACCACGTTGGCCAGGCTGGTCTTGAACTCCTGAACTCAGGTGATCGTCCCACCTGGGTCTCTCAGAGTGCTGGGATTACATGCCTGAGCTACCATGCCTGGACAAAATAAGACCTTTTATTGGAAGCCAGTTGTTTTTATATGATAGTGACCCTATGAAACTGGTCAGAGGGAAATAATTTATACATACTAATGAAAATCAAACTCATCATACTAATGAAAATCGAACTACACAGACACAATAGGAAAGATAGAAATGTAAGTTTAAACAAATGTTTGTCTGTTGACTCGTAGTCCATTCAACATAGTCTTTTGTTTCAGGTGTGATTGGTAGAGGCATAGTTATCTGCCACAATGCCAGCATCATCAGTTTAGGAAACTACCACCCTCCCCCCAACATCCTGTTTTTCTCTTATAATTTCTTATGATTCCTTCATCCGCCTATTCCTAAACCAGTCATCAACTCCCAGTTATCACCGTGTTGGAGTAGTACTTTTTTATAGCCTCCTGCCCAGTGTGTAAAAAGTAGTATTTCATTTTACTTATCTAAATTTACCTGATATCTAAGGTAGAAAGGACAAGTAATTTCATTAGTTTAGAATTTGAAACCAACTCTCCAGGTTTATCTTCTTTGTGTCTTTCACAATTTTATAGCTTTATAGCTTTTGCTTTCCTTTTAATTTTTTTTTTTTATCTTTCCAGGAAAAAAAAAGAAAAAGACTATTTTTGTTTTGTTTTGCTTTTTTGCCTGTATAAAGCCGTTCCGTTTTCTTGACCATATGTTGCATTTCTCTGGATGTCTTCCAGCTCCAATTTGCCTTCCTAGCAAAAATATGTTTTTTAAAAAGCAGTTGAATAACGTCAACATGGTTTATTATTTTTCCTACTTCATCAAACACCAGTTTGTTGTGCTAACAGCTGTTAGTAAAGTCAAAAGTTAGTTAAGTAAGTAAATAGTTTCAGAATAGAAGTGTCAACAGAGACATAAACTACTAATTTGCCAATCCTTTTGGGAAACAGACACACACACATAACTAATTTTGTACACACCCGCCCACTCTCAGAATTATCCATAGCAGCCAGTGATCAATAAATTGGTAAATTATTAGTGTATTGACACATACATGTATACAGATACCCAATAAGACTACCAAGTGTGCAAGTCAATTATAGGTGTGATATGGTTTGGCTCTGTGTCCCCACTCAAATCTCATCTCAAAGTATAATCCCCATGTATCAAGGGAGGGATCTGGTGGGAGGTGATTGGATCATGGAGGTGGCTTCCCCCATGTTGCTTTCATGATAGTGAGTGAGTTCTCATAAGATCTGATGGTTTTATAAGAGTGACAGTCCTCTTTCTCTCTGTCTCTATCTCTCTCCTTCTTTCTCACCTGCTGCCACGTAAGGTGTGCCTGCTTCCCCTTCTGCCATGATTGTAAGATTCCTGAGGCCTCCCAAGCCATGCGGAACTGTGAGTCAATTAAACCTCTTTTCTTTATAAATTACCCTGTCTTGGGTATTGAGCAGTTTGAAAATGGACTAATACAAGGTGCCCACAATACTAGCTCTTTAAGCTAGAGAAAGCTCCCAAATGTCACCTGGACAGACCCATTTTCCTAAATTTGGCAACACCTGAAATATCCAAATCGACTTGTTGTCTTTCTTGTAAACTCAAAATCCTTTTATTAAGTATCAACCGAGGCCAACAATGTGTCAGGCATCAGAGGCAGAAAGATCAATGGGACCTTATTCCAGCTATAAATTCAGGGAGACATTTGGGTTGCTGAGACACGGGGTTACAGAGAGAATTAACAGGGTAATAACTGATCTGCTTAGAAGAGGGCAAGGCACATAGTGTTGTTGTTATTTCAAAGGATCTACTTTTTAACTTGCATGTGTTGTAATCAGGAGAAAATAGAGTATTTAGAAATACCTAATGAGAAGCACAACATAGAGGTATGGATAAAGTATGTGGGTGCACCAAGGAAGGAACCACTGGGCCTGGCCGTGGGAGTTAGGAACAGTGTCAGAATGAAGATTAATTTGAGCCTCAAAAGATGGAGAAGGTGAGGGAACAGCAAATACTAACTAGACCCATTCTTGCTTCATTTTGAGGCAATTTCCCTCTTGTTCAGGATTTTGGAGAGACAGAAAACCCTGATAAGAGACGCCCTGATAATAAGCCATCATTTTTGAAGGATAGTAAATCACCCATAATAAAACTTCCCTTCTAAACCATAACCTGTCCAGTTCCCTTTCTCTTTCCTTGGGGGATTTACTTTCATGGATTTTTTTTCCTCTTTGTTTGGGAAAGAGGCAGACAGGAGGAGCCTTAGCAAAATGATCAAAATAATCACAATATGTCTTCGCTCAATGCCCCTCGCCCCTACTCCCACCTCCGGGGGGTTTCAGTGGGTGGGCTCCCCCTGTGCTCACTGAACCTGGGCTCCCACTTTTCAGTGAAAAAGGAACCTGTGAGCTCATCCTCACTGAGCTGTTCCAGGTTTACCATACAGGGTCTGCATCCTAATACAAGCTTTCTGGGAGTGATGTTTTAATGCAGAGGTTTCTAGACCAGTAAAATTTCACCCAATTTTGGTAACCTCTGACAAAATGCTAACTTTTTATTTTGCTAAGTGAGAACGTGAAAAGAAAATACATTCCCACCTAATATTACCAATGCTTTAAAAAGAAAGCATATTTAAACAATAATAAAACAGTGGAAAAGGATTTCAGAATACAGTTTTTAAAATGGAATATAATTGGCGTATGAAAAATCCACTCCCTTTATTCTGCTGCTGACCTGTGATGGTCGTTTGGGAAGTGCTGCATTAACTGAAAGGGATGCATACCTAATGGTGGCAAGTCGGACACCAGCAGGGACAAAATGGGAACAAATCGAGGAAGAAGAAACACATAGTCTTGGTTTTCTGTGCATCCTTGGCATGGACGGAGTGCTGCCTCCAGGATCTCTGCGTGCTCTATAGCTCAGGTTTCTCAGCCTCCAGCACGTAATTATTGTCAGAACTGGGCCTTGGTCTCCAGGATGGACGGCCCAGATCATCCAAGTCAGGAATTGACCTCTATGAATCTGTTGTCTCCTTAATTTGCCATCCTCATTGTTTCAAAACATGTAGTCAAAACCCATGCTTGACCACAGCCCAAGCCTTAAAGAGCACATTAGCCCTGAGTACCTATTGAGGTTTAGAAACTTTGAATGCATCAGGTGAGGCTAATGTGCTTCAAATATTAGACTTTTAAGCAGTGCTTTTCCCAAGGAAACTGTCACCTTTGAGGTACCTGGCATTTCAAGCCAACTTGGGACACTTCAAGTATCGATAAAATTTGATAAGTCAGAGCAGCCATCCCAGCCTTCTATGGAAAGGGTCAAAGTGCTACTAGCATTAGGAAATGAAAAATGCAAAACCTGCATTTCTATTTTTGGTCATGGTCTGCAGCGTGGTTCCTAGAATAAATTGCCACTGCACAGCAGGATTCAAGGAAACAGTGCTGACAGCCCCACTCTCCTTGCGCTGTGATGCACAGACAGAGATCAGTGGGCTGCTGACTTGTTTCCTGAATGAAAAATGGATTCCAGGTAGAAGAACTGTGGCTCCTGACCATTTCCTGGATCTTGCTCAAGAGAAATGTACACAAGTATTTATTTATAGCTGCTCAACTCCCTTTCAGACACACTCCAAATTTATTATTCCTGAAATCGAATGAGTTGTAATCACTGAATATGGAAACATTGAGCAATTTCAAGGCAGGCTGGGGAGGAAACCTTTGTCATCAGACTCTCCTGAATTACATCCTGCCTGGCAGCGACTTAACAATTTCATTGTCTGTATTTTCACACTTGTGAAATGGGGAAATACCACTTGTATTGCAGAATTATCGTGAAGATTGGAAAGATACCCAAACGTTGCAGGATGCAGAGTAGGCCCTCAGTCAATAGTTTTGCTTTTCATTGTTAAACTTGTTTAGGGAGGGGAAGCGAGCTCCTTTAGCAGTTCAGGGTTTCCCCTCCCACTCTGGGACAGGGTGGTAGGGGTACGAGAGTGGAGGCTGCTGAGAAAATATGGTCTATTTCATTGTCTCCTTTTGGTCTCATGGAGGTGCAGGGACAAGTGTCATCGAAGGGTGACTGGAGGAAGTAGGAGAGCAAGTGGCTTCTCCCTGATTCTCAGAAGTCTAGGGCCATCACCTGGCTCTTATCCACAATGCCTGTGCTATTGGTAATAGTTCACATACACATGTCTCCTTTCAGTTAGGTTGAAAAAAGCTCCTGCAGGCACGCACTCCACTGTGGGCTGCTTTGTATGTCTCCCTGGCAAGGCACACAGCAAATGTTGGTTGTTGCCTCTGGAGGCCAGGCTAGCACAAAGCAAATAGGGCTTGGGTGTGCTCAGGGACAGCTAAAGAGGTTGGATGACTAACTCCCTTCCTGTGACCATTGCTGCTACTTGTTTACTCCATTGAAAAAGGGCATGGGGAGGTCAGTTGCCACTACTCAGCTGTATCAAGGTCAAAGGCAGAGCCACCAAAAGTAATCTGCTCCTATTTTTGAAGCTTTCTTCTGTGGCCAGTATTGCGCTTTGTAAACACCTGGTACTCAACAAATTCCAGTACACATATGGAAGCAATGGTGTCAACTAGCTGGCTTGAAAGTACTAAATACCCAGTGTCCAGAGCACTGGCTGATGGAGAGGAAGAGGTTCCCTCAGCTTCTGACTGTGGGTGTGCGGCACAAGCCCGTGGCCATCCTCACACCCCTACTTAGCACCTGTCAATCTCCTCTCCTCTGTGAAACGGCCTGCGTTTCTCCCTGCTGGGCTCACCACTTCTCTGGGTTTCTTTCGGTGCTGTCTGTCCAAGTCTTTCTGCTGTTGCAAGTGTTTGCCCAGGCCCAGAAATGCTAGGAATGGGAATTCAGCTCTAGCCATGATTACAAATAATTCACCTTTCCGGCAGCCTGTGGGTTTTTCTTCTCACCAGTACAACAGTGAGTCTCATTCTCAGAATCTCTGAGGCCTGGCCAGTGAGGCCCCTGTTCTTCCTCCCCTGGCAGAGGCCAGCTCTGATGGTGTCCCCACCCAAGGGGCAAACACCCATGTGATTTCAGTGGGTCAGAGGAATAGGAATGGAATGGAAGGGTAAGATCTTTTCTGCTGAAGCTCAGAGCACTGTGGATACAGGCCCACATGCGTAGCCTGAATCAGGGCACTGAGTTCACTCTGCTTAGTTTGCTTAAATGTTAGTTCATGGCAGCCATGGTTGCAAATAGGATCCAACTGCAATTTTTAATTCTGTGTAATGCTGCTATGAAAATGGGCTTAACTGCTTTTCAGTGTGGTCATTATGACTCTCTTAACTTCCCTTACTCATGAAACCTAGCATGAGTCATGGCTGGAGAATCTCACTCCACCCCACTGCCCCCACTGTCCCAAGAAGCAGAAACGCTGGGTTCCTGGGGTTTCTCTTCCTGGCAGTAAACCCCCTCCTCCCTGCAGGACTGTTATAACTGATCCATAGTTAGAACATCAGGGAGCCCATAACCAGGCAGGGCGGGGGGTTCTCCTTACCATCTTGCTCCCCATGCATCAGGGAAGCGGGTGTCTGCTGCAAATTTCCCCATGCAGGGGTGGGGGAGTGGGGGATAGGAAGAACAATGAAGCTGAACAGACATAAAGGGAGCTGTCCTGTGCCCAGACAGCCCCAATAACATCTTCAGGCCCAGCCAGGATCCTCCCTTCCCAAACTCCAGCCTATTTGTTCCCAGTGTTAGTAGGGCTTTTTTGATTGCAAAGGACAAAATCTCGTCACTTAGGCTGCTATATTAGTTTGCAAGGGCTGCCTTAACAAAGTCCCACAGACTGGATGGCTCAAATATGGATGTCTCACTGTTCTAGAGGCTGGAAGGCCAAGATCAACGGCAGGGTTGATTCCTTCTGAGGCCTCTCTCCTCAGCTTGCAGAAGGCCGTCTTCTCTGTGTCTTCATGTGGTCCTTCATCTGCGTATGTCTATGTCTTCCTCTTTTTAAAGGACACTACTCCTGTTGGATTAGGCTCCACCCTCATGACCTCGTTTAACCATAATTACCTCTTTAAAGACCTGGGCTCCACATAAGGTCACATTCTGAGGGACTGGGGGTTAGGACTTTAACATGCCAGTTTTCTAATGGGAGAACACAATTACTTGGTCTCCTAGAGCAAAAGCCTGTATTAAGGATGTTGATGGCCTGGAGCTGAGAGAGGCCAACTGGGGCAGCCCTATACAGCTTTTCCTCTTCTCTCTGTCTCCACAGCCTTCCCATTCTCTCTGGATGAAGCCAGATGTTTCTGTTATATGCATTCCTAACACCCCTCTGTCTCCCTTATGGATTTACCATCTCTGTATTTAAATAATGTGAAGTGACTTAGTTAATGTCCATCTTCTCAGTTAGATGGAAGCAGCAGGACAGCCGGACGCGTCAGTCTTCCTTGCAGCAACTCCAGCACTTGGCCCAAGCTGGGCACATAAAAGATACTGAGTTCGTAGCTGCTGAATTGAGGGTCTCTCACTTTTGGCACTTCTGCTCCCCTGCCTCCTTGCTGGCCAGTCAACCCCACAGAACCTCAATCTGCTTGGCCCATATTTCAGACAGTCACATCCCATGTATATCACTTCATATAGTTTATACCACAGGGGAGACAACATTTCTTTTTTTTACCCATCACTAGGTTCATGGCCAATGCCCTTATAACAAAACACAGATTAACAAGAGAAAAGCATACAAACGTATTTAATGTAAGTTTTATGTGACACAGGAGCTTTCAGAAATAAAGAGCCAAAGAAGCAGGGAAACCTGTGTATTTTTATGCTTAAGTTTGATGAAGTGTGGACGGTCATGGAGAAGTATGACTGGAGGACAAAAGGGTTTGATCAAGGCCTGTTTGTTCATGTTCTCTGTGTCCCAGTGTCTTCAGAGATAGGGGCATTCCTTTCCTCTGGATAAAAGGAGGGCATCTCTCAAAGAGTGATCTTATGACCTTCAAGGGAGAAAGGTGGAGAAAGTCCAACAGTGACTTCTGCTTCTGCTGTTTCCTCAAATGCCAAGGTACCACACTTTCGTGTAGTGCGTCCTGACCCCCATCAGTACCGTAATTTACTTAATATTCTCCTTTAAAACTAATTTAGTTTAACTTAAATAACTGATTTTAGAAGGAAACATTGTACCTATTGTGGGTTTGACATTCTGCTTATATTTAAAAATTAAAAGTTGTTAAAACAATCACATAGCTATTAAAATACATGCTGGTGTAACCATTTAAGTTACCTCCTTGAGCTGCCTGTGGGCTCCCTGTCCTCAACAGGTCCTGGAGGGAGCAGTCTACCTGGCTTAGCTAATGATTTCTCAGGTGGCATTGAATAGAGTGCTCTTGGCTGCAAGTAGTGGGAATCCCACTGATGCTGATTTAAAAAATTAGAACTTTGGGAGGCTGAGGTAGGAGGATCAGTTGCACCCAGGAGTTCAAGATCAGCCTGGGCAACATGGCAAAACCCTATTGCTACCAAAAAAAAAGTATATATATAATATATTATACTTTATATTTAGTGTATTATATCTAATTATATGAATATAATTAATTTAATTGATTATAATTTAATATTTAGCCTATTATATATAATTAGAACACTGATTATCTTACAGAACTGAAATATTAGAATAGTGTAGTTTTGAGGGCTGGTTGTTTTAGAGGCTAAATTAGCTCATCAAAGACTGACATTCTTTCGCCCTCTCAGGTCTATGAACCTCAGGGTTGGCTTCATCTTGTGAGTAGTAGCAAGATGGCAGCAGCAGCAGTCATAGGCATCACACTGAGACACATTGTTCAGAGGAAGAAGACGGATAGTCATTCTGTTTTTCAAAAAGCACCCAACAGACTTCTCTATACATTTCTCTCTATCAAGTGTTTATTTATTTATAGAGATGAGGTCTTGCTCCATCACCAAGGCCGGAGTGCAGTAGTGCAATCATAGCACAATGTAGCCTCAAACTCTGGGACACAAGCAGTCCTCCCCCTCAGTCTCCTAAGGAGATAGTCCTATAGGTATGCACCACCACACCTGGCTTATTTATTTATTTTTTTATGGAGATGGGATCTTGCTCTGTTCTCCAGACTGGTCTTAAACTCCTAGCCTCAAGCAATCCTCTTACTTGGCCTCCCAAAATGTTGGGAATACAGGCATGAGCCACTGTACCTGGACTCCCTATAAATTTCTTTGGCCAGAATTGGGTCACACATTCACACCTGAATTAGAAAGGGAAATGAAGTGAGTATGCAGGTCCTCTGGGGTGAAAACCACACTGGAGTGGAAGCTGCAATGCCCACCACACACATCAGTGGCCAGCCTATGGGTAGGCTGTGATTAAGACAGGTGCCCTCTGCTGGTGCATTCTGGGGCTACCCGCAGCCCAAACGTGCTGAGGCCAAAGGCAGACAGCTTTGACCTTGCATGGCAGGTGCCAGGACTGACACATCTGTGCTCTCCTCAGGCAACAATTTCTGTGGCCCTCAAGCAATGCCTGGCCTCAGACTGAACCATCAGCTTCCAAAATGATGCATTCTTCCCCCTGACCCCCATACGCTCTGGCTCACAGACGACCAGAGCAAGCAGAGCCAGCACCCCACCCCGGCATTGGCCCCTGAATCAGGGAAGAGAGACTTTGCCTGAGTCTGCTTTTGATGGGGCTTTGCCAGCCCTGCAGGGCTCATTTTCTCTGTCTCCTGCTGAATTCCCTGGCTGCTCCTCTGCTGTCAGGTTGCCAAGCCCCAAGCGTCTCCTGGCTCCGTCTGCAGCAGGAAATGGGCCTGACAATTGTTCTTCCAGAGACGGCGATTTTTCAATAAGTATTTGCATGGATCCCACCCACGCTTCATCTACAAAATCCCTGCTTGTGTTGAGCTCTGATTTACTAAGCACGTACTACAAGCCTGGTTCTGTACTCAGCACTGCAGGTGGGGGGAGCAGGGAAGGCACGGGGGGAAGCATCTGATGTGCTCTCTGCTTTCGGCCTCATACTCCAGCCATAGTTGATGGCCACACACTTGGAAGTGAACCTCCTAGTCAAGGTAGCTCTGGTGGACTACAGGGCACACATTAAAAAGGGTCCAGATTAAAAAAATATATACTGTGTGGGTTCAGAGAAGGGCAAGGCTGACACAGGAAGTACATGTGCTGATTATTCTGTCTGCCCCCTACTCATCCCTGTGTCCACTCTTCCCTGCCTTGTGCCCTGGATGCAATGGCTGCAGACTGCAGCGACAGGTCCTTTGCCCCGGCTTCCAGTGGCCTTGCTGGTGGAGCGCCTGGCAGGAAGTCTCAGAGCACAGGAAAAGTGAGGCCAGGATTTCTTTTCCCTGCTTCTCCCCTGTTTTGCTGTGATTCCAGCACTGGCAAATTCCTCCCAGAGCTCCAGCTCCAGCAGGGCGTAGGGGAGCTCATGGCTTCCTGCTGTTGCTGGTCTCTGGATTCCCTGTTGGATTCCCTGAGCCTCCCTACTCTGGAAGCAGCCCCTTTTTTTCTTCAGAGTTCTCTTGAGGCTGCTTGGATGCTGAATGGCAGACCATGTTTAGGAAGTACTTTCTGTAGGAGCAGCACCCGCAGCTGGGCTCCTGAGATGAGCTGAAGCTGGATAAGCAGAGAAGAGGAAAAAAGGGCTTTCTAGGGGCAGCACAGCCCCAGCGATGGCCACCGAGAGATGACGTGAGCACTGGGAGACACTGCCTAGGCAGGGAGGGAAGGAGGAAAACAAGGCGAAAGCTTCCTGTGGAAGCCTCTGACTGCTAACCAGGGAACTTGGCCTCCGTCCCGTAGGTTACAGGGAGCTGCTGGAAGAGTTGCTTGGAGATAATAAAGCAAATGTTTTAATTTTTTTTTTTTTTTTTTTTTGAGATGGAGTCTCACTCTGTCTCCCAGGCTGGAGTGCAGTGGTGCGATCTCAGCTCACTACAACCTCTGCCGCCCGGGTTCAAGTGACACTCCTGCCTCAGCCTCCTGAGTAGCTGGAATTATGGGCACCTGCCACCACCCCTGGCTAATTTTTGTAGTTTTAGTAGAGATGGGGTTTCACCATCTTGAACAGTCTGGTCTTGAACTCCTGACCTCGTGATCCACCCGCCTCGGCCTCCCAGAGTACTGGGATTACAGGTGTGACCCACTGCGCCTGGCCTTGACTCTGCTATTAATGGCTTTGTTTTGGTTTTTATTTCTACTTTTCTTGTTATTGATTGTATTATCATCATTAATTACAACGACTATTTATTTAATCCTTACTGTTATGGGTTGAATTGGGCCTTTTTTCATTCATATGTTGAAGTCCTAACCCCCAGCCCATAAGAGTGTGACCTTAACTGGAGACAGGGTCTTTAAAGAGTTAAAATGAGGATGGGCCCTAATCCAATATGACTGGCGTCCTTATCAGAAGGGGAATTTTGGACGCGGAGACACATACAGAGGGAAGATGATGTGAAGGGAGAAGAAGACAGCTGCATCCACAAGCCAAGGAGAGGCCAGGAACAGATCCTGCTCTCCCAGCCCTCGGAAGGAAACAACTCCCCCAGCAGCCTGATTTTGGACTCCGAGCCTCCAGAACGATGAGACAGTAAGTTTCTGCTGTTTAAGTCTGTGGCAGTTTCTTATGGCACCCCGAGGAAACACACACTCATCGAGGAACCGTCCTGCGCCGCACAGTGCGTCATGAGCCGTGTTCTCACAGCAGCTGCACCTTGTGGGCGATACCTCTGGCCTGTCTTCGTCTCAGCACACTCTCATTCTGGCCTCAGCACCTAGCACTCTGACACATTCCCCTGGTTATTAACATATTCGTTTTCCGAGTACCTGTCATGTGCCAAGCACTATTCTAGGTTCTGGGGGAGACAAAGAGACAAACCCTTGTCATCCTGGAGCTGATGTTTGATGATTCTGTATTTGTTTCCTGTATCTGCCTCCACTTAAGGAAGAACAGCTTGTGAGGGGGGCTGTGTCTGTTGCGCTCACCCCAGTGGAACACCTGTAGAATGCATGCTAAGGGAACCGAAGATTAAAACCTTGACAGCCCTTGCCCATTTTGGTTGCAATCACATCTGAAGACTCCACTCACTTAAAAAAACCCTGGGCGTGTTGATGTGGGCAGCTGCCTTCCCAAGTGATAGTTGGTCCCAGGTCCTCTGGGCATGGTGTGAGGAACAGGGCTTGGTGGCCCATAAGGATGAAGGTGGCTGGTGTGATGGACTGCTGTCACTACCTCCTTGCTCGATTTGCAGCCCTGAAGTGTAAGCTTTCAACTACACTCTCTGCTGGAGACAGGAAAGCAAAGATGTTACGAGCTTTATGGAGGTCCAGGCTGTGGGACATAGAAAGCAGGTTCTGGATGCTGGGAGAAGCCTTCCACCCCATTTTCTGGGAAATCTTTGCAGACATTATTTTCCCATGCCATCCTCTCTCGTTCCTCCCAAAGTCCTAAGACCCTTCCTGCCAGCCCCTTCCTCTGCCTCATCTACTCTCTGTGTGCCCTGACAGTGCAGCTCTATTTTCAGGTCCCATGTCTTCTTTTGGGCCCTGTGATACTAAGCCTGATCACCTTGACAGTGTAATTATACCTGAGTTACTCCGAGCCCTGCCAGACATGGGGTTTCTTAGCCCACAACAGCCAGGAGTGAGAGAGCCAAAATGCTCACATAAACTAGTGAGGACACCCGCCTCAGGGTCATGTGCTCTCCCCCCACACCCACATGCCAGATCCTGAAATTTGGACAGCCGGCCCTGCTCACCAGGGATCAGACACAAGTCCTCAGGACACTCGATACTAGCTCTGGGTCTCTTTCTCTGCCATGGGAAACCATGTCCCAGTCAATGATAACATGGTCCCATGGGTAACAGTCATGTCCCTTCTGGCAAAGTATGTAAGTTTGTGACTGATTCATACCCTAATTTTTTAAACTAGAGTAGATTCTAGGATACCCCATAATAATACCTCTCACACTCACTTTTATTCTGATTTGCTTTGGTGGGTGGGAAAGAAAGGGGCAGGAGGCAGCTGTAGGTGGGGAATTGTTCACAAGAGTCCACGGAAGTGTGTCACTCTTGTGACCATCGTCATCTTGTGTGTTGTGGCAGAAAACACTGGGAACCAAAGTTCTTTCAGATTGTTAAGAGATGGACTTCTGGAAGATACATTAACATAGTGCTTTGGAAACCAGCTTGGAAAATGTGACACGTTGTCACTTTGATCTGCTAAGCAGCTTACAAACATCCTCCGCTCCTTCCCTCCACTCCCTCCAGCTTTGCTTTCAGCCCCACCATCTGAATTTTCCAAGTGAGATCACAGACTCAGAGTGGGTTGGCTTCAGACTCTAGGAGAGTGTCAAGGGCAGATGTGAAGTTTGGGGACAGAAACCATCAGTCCTCAAAGTCTCCCATGTCACTTGATCTTTAGCAACACCAAAACCCAGCCCATCATATGGGAACTAATTCCTCAGTTGCTCAGAGTTCCAACATTGTCTGTGGGAGCAATTAGAGTAAGTGGTGCGGGGAAGACTCAGAAGCCTCCTGGCTGGTGGGGACGGGGTCTTTCCCTCCTGCGTCTCTAAGAATGTAGATGAGCTCAGGCCACTTTGCCAGAACAGAATTGGCCCCGGGGCCAGGGACCAGAGCTGCTTCCCTGATGGTTTAGAATGTGCACTCTGACAGGCAAAGCTCAAGTCAGGCTCATTCTCTTTTCTAGGAAGTATCAGCAACCCCTTCTAATTCTCTCTTTGGCAACTTTTGTTGGCATGTCACAAAGTAAAATCTTAGGTTGGCCAACCTCCCCCCAGCAAAGCAGGAACTTTTTGGGGGGACACTCTAGGATTTCTTTGCTAAGGCCCGCAAATGTGTGGGCTTGGGTCCCCATCCCTGTGCCTGGTAGCTGCAGAGTTCACCGTCCCATTTTTGTTTGTGTCTCTGCTGCCTGTCATGCGAGAGGCGTGATGAGTGCCCTGGACCTCCCGTGGTGGGGGGGCGGGAAGCGGGGGAGAGGGATGAACTGAGGTGGGAAAGAAACGCAGGTTCGTAAATAAACAAGGGCAGAGTAGGGAGACCCGGGGCCTCGCTCCTGCCGCGGCTTTCCGGGCTTCTACGAAGGGAGCTCCTGAGGCTCCCTCCGGAGTAGGCTGGGGGAGGCAGTTATTGTTTTTGGATTTCACTAAGATGAACTCCAGATGATTTTCCAAGGGCTGATTTCACACCACATTTGCCCCATCTGAGCAATCCCTCTCCGCAACAGTTGGATTTCCATTTGGCGTTTACTTCGTGTGCCCGGAATCAGGACTGTCTGCCTCCTTGGGGTCGAATCGTTCTATTTTCTTTGGGGCTTGGCCAAACCCTTTCCGTTGCTCTCTGTTCCATCTAGCCATTTCTATTTGTGTGCAGACAAGACCAGACCAGGTTCACAGAGGTTTCCAGGGCGCAGTGACAGTGCCCACTCCTGGAGAATATAAAACATGGGAAGGGAATCCACCAAACTGTTTTAATTTCACACAGACACTTAGCTACAACGGAGGATGAAAGCCAGACCCATACTCAACTGGGGAAGCGCCATCTTCTCTGCCAGGGCACTTACCGAGTGGCCAGGCCCGGCCTCCGGTGGGTATATAACAGCCCCTGCGAGGAGGAACAGGTTGACAGGCAGTCTTGCATACAGCAGAGAAGTCCTGAGAGGTGCGAGGTGCGAGGTTGCAGGGCGGTGGGGATGCGGGCCTCAATGCTGCCCCGTGAGCCGCTCTGGGGACAGAGTGCCTAAAACAGAATCAGCAGACTTTGCAATCAGAAACTCTGTGTCATTGTCCAGTGAGTTGCACTAGAGTCTCATGGTGTTTTTCTATTTCTATTTTCTATGTCATACATTTTTCAATACTTACTTTTGGAGTAGAGATAAAACCACCCCAGCAGCCTGAACAGCATAGTGAGACCCCATCTCTACAAAAATACAAAAAAAAATTAGCTAGGCATGGTGGTGAGCGCCTGTAGTCCCAGCTACTCTGGAGGCTGAGGTGGGAGGGTCGCTTGAGCCCAGGAGGTCGAGGCTGCTGTGAGCTGTGTTGCGCCAGTGCACTCCACTGCACTGCACTCCTTACTGTTTGAGACAGAGCTTGACCCTGTCTCAGAAAAAATTTTTAAAAGAAACAAAAACCAGCCTGGATGTCACGCTGCACACCATTGTATTATGCAAGGAAAAAGATCTGCACCTGGCCTTTGTGCACAGTTCACGTTTAACCTCAGTGTCTAAAGCGTTCTTTGAAGTGGACAGCAGCGTGTTCCCTGTGATGTGTACTGATCATGCCGTGCCCCGTGTTGCCCTGTCCTGGAGCGCCACCTCAGCCAGGATGTGTGCTCTCCACAGGGCTGCCCCCACTCCCCAAGCGCGGCCCTGGGAGTCCTCCTGCTTCACACAACAGAACCCCCAGCTGAACCCCCGAGATGCCCCTTTCTCTGCCCTCATCTGGCCTCACTCACACAGCTGAAGGGCCACTTGCTTCTGTTCCTTCGTGCATTTCTCAGTGATAAGCATGGGGGACAGAGTTGCAGAGGGTACCTGTCATTCACTGGCTGGTTGAACACACTCCTTTATGGCAGCTCATGGCATCCCCTTCCATTCCTCCAGGCCCTCTGCAGTCGTCTCTGTTGCCCTTCCTCTCACTTCTCCAGGGCTATTCAGGACCTGAGGTTGATGCCCCAGGCTGGGGCATCCACCCTTTCAGAAGTATGATCCCAGGCTCTGGAATCACCTGGATTTCAGGCCTGCCTGCCTCTGCCACTTATTACCTCTGTACCTCTAGACATGTTTCTTAACCTCTCTGAACCTCAGTGTCCTCATCTGTAAAAACGAAGACGGAGGCTGGGCGCAGTGGCTCATGCCTGTAATCCCACCACTTTGGGAGGCTGAGGCAGGTGAATCACCTGAGGTCAGGAGTTCAAGACCAGCCTAGCTAACATGGTAAAATCCCATCTCTACTAAAAATACAAAAATTAGCCAGGTGTGGTGGCAGACACCTGTAATCCCAGTTACTTGGGAGGCTGAGGCAGGAGAATTGCTTGAACCCGGGAGGTGGAGGTTTCAGTGAGCTGAGATAGCACCGTTGCACTCCAGCCTGGGTGACAAGAGTAAAACTCCGTCTCAAAAAAAGAAAAAATGAAGACAATTAGTGGTTCTTTGAATTTTAAGTTATATATGAAAGAATCTTGTGTTCTTAAAAGTGCCTTGAAATTTTAGAGACGTCTGAAAAGAAGGAGCCCCTCAGCACGCGGCTTTGTTTATTTTACAGTCAGCAAGCCTTAGGGACCCCTCACTGAAACTTTTTTCTTAGAGGCCTATGATTTCATTGAAACCAAGAGGAACCTGCATCCAAACTGGATTCTAGAAGAAAAGAGAAGTAAGGAAGCTGAAGAGTGCCAGGCCCTTGGGGACTGAAGCACTTGAGCAGTTCCATTTGCTGGAATCCTCTGTGTCCCTGGACCGTGGGGATTGCTTTTACTTCCTCAGTGAGTAAGCTGGCTGCTCCTGCCCTGACTGTGCTGTTCGTCGTGTGTGCAAGAGGTCTCCTTGCTGTGAGGCTGCCTCCTGAGCCTGCGCCTGCTGCCTCCCTGTGTCTTGGCTTTCTTCCTCTACTCAGACCTTTTCGTGAACATGGCTTGTTCTTCCCCTAAACTCCACTCCTCTGTTGGCCAGCACTTTGTTCCAACTCAGTGCTCAAAATCCTAACTGTAAAATGCCAGGGAGATAATCTTAGGCAATTGAGGAAGAATCTTAGTTGAAAGACTAACTTCATGTCTCTCCCCTGTCTGCTTCTCAGTATCTCAAGATCCTTGATTGGAAAAAGCAAATCAGGGTCTGGAAAGAGATTATTGCCTCAGAAGACTTGAAGAGAACACTCGTGATTAAGAATAGGTGTCTGTGGGGCCAGGCACAGTGGCTCGTGCCTATAATTCCAGTGCTCTGGGAGGCCGAGGCAGGCAGATCACCTGAGGTCAGGAGTTCGAGACTAGCCTGGTTAGGATGGTAAAACCCCACCTCTACTAAAAATACAAAAATTAGCCAGGTGTGGTGGCAGGCGCCTGTAATCCCAGCTATTTGGGAGGCTGAGGCAAGAGAATTGCTTGAACCAGGAGGTGGAGGTTGCAGTGAGCCGAGATTGAGCCACTGCACTCCAGCCTGGGTGACAAGAGCAAAACTCTGTCTCAAAAAAAAAAAAAAAAAAATAGGTGCTTGTTTTCTGCAAATGTGAGCACCACTACGCTCCGGCATCATTTCCAAGCAAAAAGAATCCATGTTGGAAATGTCCAGGTTGTTGTCTCCCAGGAAAACACAGCTGCTGAGTGATGGTCCAAGGCCAGTGAAAGGGCTGAGCAGGGATTATGAAATCCCAAATGCCAAGATCTTACGTGCAAACCATGCCCAATGCTGTAAACATTACTGTGCACTACAAAAGGTTACTTACTTGAATCCTACCAGGAAACTTTAAGCATTACTAAACTTCTTTTAAAGTATTGTTTACATTATAAAATATATTGTGAGATTTATATGTTAAAAAATTATAATAATAAACTATGCAAAATGAATAAGAAATAGCATAAATTATATATATACTATTTATAATATTTTTATAAATAAGAGGTTGTCTGTTCCTCTAATATTCTTTAGTATCACTCAGTTTTGTTTTTCTTTTGGAAAGAGTGGGCAGAGGGAGATGGCTGTGGGGACCTCTGCCAAGCCTGAGTTGAGCCACAGTCAAAAAAACTTTCAGGGCATCATTCAGAAAAATGAGCTTGCAAATAATTTTTCTCAATTTCCTCTCTTTTTTTGAAAGATGGTTTGAAGATGAATGGCTGAGTAGAAAACATTTTCAGATCCCCACATAGGCAATGGCAGAAAAGCTCCAAGTGTGATATTACAAATATGTATTGTCATCGAAGACAGAAATATTTGCATTGTCTACCCAAAAGCACAGTGAGCACATGTGTCAATTGTATTTTCTTCTCTATGTATTATGTGCAGAATTTCCCTTCAACAAAAGAAGGGAGGAAAGAAAAACTGACCCTGCATCGTAGGCCTCTGCTCTGTTATAAGGAGAGGAAAGATACTCAAAGACAAAAACCAGCGTGACATGGCATTTGACTTGCACGCCTTTAGGAGATACGCATAAACAGAGAAGCTCAAAGGAAGTCAGAGAAACCAGGATGCCATGGCTGATTCCGTCCTTCCAACAACTGCAACTGTGCCTCAGTTTGTAGGGAAATTCGTTCCCCTTCATGGACCCTGTTCTGGGACCTGCAGAATGCTCCGGGCGGCAACCTAGACAGGAAGGTGTTCGATGTGTGTTTGAGTTCCATCTTGGGGACCTCATGTGATCTCTGGTGTGTTAGTGAGTGGGCAGGGCCCCTGGCTCCCAGCGCTAGCCTCAGTTACATGAAGAGTCTGAGTCCATGGTGGGATCTGTGCCCACAGATTTCTCACCAACCCAGAGGCAGAAAGAGACTCCACAAGTGTCTTGTATGGAATTGCAGTGTCTTGTATCTACATTGATTAGTTGTTTGAAAATTATAAGATCTGGCTGGGTACGGTGGCTCACGGCTATAATCCCAGTGCTTTGGGAGGTCGAGGTGGGAGGATCCCTTTAGACCAGGAGTTAGAGACCAGCCTCGGCAACATGGTGAAACCATCTCAACATGGCTAAATAAAAAAATTAGCCAGGCGTGGTGGTGCACACCTGTAGTCCCAGCTACTCAGGGGGCTGAGGTGGGAGGATAGCCTGAGCTCAAGAGTCCAAGGTTACAGCGAGCTATGATTGTGTCACTACACTCCAGCCTGGGCGACAGAGTGAGACTTTGACTCTTAAAAGAATTATAAAATCTATGTTTGTTATATAAGAATTAGAAATTCTAAGCTGTATAAAAAGGAAAATAACACCATAATCCCACTATCAGGGAGTGCCAGGGAGTACTGGCACTGTTCCTCCAGTCCTGTGTCTGTATATGCCATTTTATACCCATGCTGGCTATCAACCAGAATTCCCCAGCCTCTCACACTGCTGGAAAGGCTCAATGCTGTTCCATGACCTCCAGAAGAAGTCTAAAGTCCTCCCCCAAGGCTTCTGGAAATTCCATGGGGTCTTCAGTCCTCAGGATCACCCCTGCCCCCATGGATTTCTATAGCTAATTTCCTTGTGTTGTTCTGTACTTCATGAACTTAGATAGATAGTATGTCTTTCCCTGGATTTCTACCCTAAATCTCCACTCACACAGATCATTTATTGATGAGGTGGACCTCACTGAAAATTTTCGGAGGGAGTGGGGTTGGAGTTGGAGTTAGTCTGAAGCCACAGTAGCAGCCAAAACATCAGGCATCTTTGTGCCCTCCATGCAGCCACCAGGCAGAGTATCTGTGACTTCTTCACTCTGGGAGGCCTCAGACTCACACCTCCAGGCTCCTGGCTTCCCCCTTGGTTCCATGCCCCTCCCCCAACCATCTCCACCACCACCAGCCCCCAAAGCGTCTCCTATGTTGCTCTGCACGCCAGTCAACACCCCTCCCCTATGGTCTTCTTTCTAATGCAAGTAAGTGGCTTATAAAGGACTTTGTTTAAATAAGGACCATTCTTGTAGCAACTGTTACAATAACAAAAATCCTGAGATCATACTCTATATACATTCTTTATCCTGCCTTTTTAAACTGAGCATTGCATTTTTAGCACTTTCCCATATCATTAAATATTTAACAGCACTGGATTTCATCAAATAGATGCACCATTATTCATTTCACTATTCCACTATTTTTGGATATTCTTTGCTTTGGGGAAATTTATAAAACAGAAATTATTAACCTGAGGAGTATAAATATTTCTAAGGTCCCATACTAATTGCCAAATTGTTCTCTAGAAAGGTTATGTCAATTTGCACACTCCCCAGCTGTAAATGAGAGTGTCAAGTGACTTTATTCTTTAAACAGTTTGCTAATTTGACATTAGCTGTGGCAGAGACTATTTTAGGGCAGTAAAGTATCTGGTCAGAGTCACAGCCACAGACAGCCCGGGGCTGGGAGGGAGCTTTTGGCCTTGGGGTACTCCAGGGCCCTGGGGCAGTCGATAAACCTCCCAGGACCTCTGGTGCTGATCCATATCCCGGCTCCCACTGGCTCCTGTGCTCAAAACAAATTCTTCTCCCAAGCCCTGTGACTTTTCGTGGGGTAGCTCTCGTTCCACCTCTATCACCAGGAAGGTCCCCTTGGGTAGGTGCCCCTCAGCAACTACCCCTAGCTTGTCCTCAGCAGATATGGGTGGCTGTGGGCAAACTGGCCTTCTCCCCCTACTCAGCAGGGAACTGAGCTTCTGGACCCACCCAGACTCGATTCTCTCTCTCATTGTGTCAGAGGTGTTTGAACCAGAACAACTCCATCTTAAATAGGAGCTGGATAAAATAAGGTGAGACCTCTTGGGCTGCATTTCCAGACAGTTAAGGCATTCTAAGTCACAGGATGAGACAGGAGATTGACACAAGTGACAGCTCATAAAGACCCTGCTGATAAAACAGGTTGCAGTAAAGAAGCCAGCTACATTCCACCAAAACCAAGATGGCCGTGAGAGTGACCTCTGGTCGAGCTCACTGCTCCATTCCCACCAGCACCATGACAGTTTACAAATGCCATGGCAACATCAGGAAGTTACCCTATATGGTCTAAAAAGGGGGGTATGAATAATCCACCCCCTTGTTAGCATATCATCAAGAAATAACCATAAAAATGGGCAACCAGCAGCCCTCGGGGCTTCTCTGTCTATGGAATAGCCATTCTTTTGCTTCTTTACTTTCTTAGTAAACTTGCTTTCACTTTACAGACTTGCCTTGAATTCTTTCTTGCATGAGATCCAAGAACCCTCTCTTGGGTCTGGCTGGGGATCCCTTTCTTGTAACAACTGGAGTTTGGAAGAGAGGAAGAGCCTTCATTTCCCCACCACCCTATCCCTCCAGCAGAGAATATAGGGTCTCCTCTCCCCCTTCCTAAAGGCTACAGGAGCTCACACTAGCAGAGCCTCAGAGCACTACTCCTTCTCCTTTTCTGAAATGAGAGATGTCCAGGGAATCAGAGACATCTTTCCCCATTCTCTCTGTTAGGACGTTGGTGAGTTCTGCTTTTCCTAGTATGAGCAAAGCACACATGTGCACAGCCAGCAAGCCAGAGGATTTCTAAACAAACTAAAAATACTGCCTTATCTCAGAGGCCTGTGCTGAAGGAACTTGTTTGGGGTATCGGATGGACCTTTACAAATAGAAAATCCTTCCGTGTTACCTGCTCTTACACCCCATGGCTTCCTCCCCTGGAACAGAGCAAAGGACCTTAGGACCTGGGGTGACTGGAGCAAGGGGCCATCAGGGTTTCGTGATACTGCGTCCGATTTGTCCTCTTCTCTAGATTCTGGACAACTCCAGGGCAGATCCTGGAGCCTGAGCCCCAGTCCAGGGCCTGGCACATAGAACGCGCCCCACAAGTGTTGGTGGTTGATGAGAACACAGCAAAATGGGAATTCCTTGGCTGGTACTGTGCAGGGGGATTGAAGCCAGCTGCCTAAGGGTTATGATATCCCATTTCCCTGTCTGGGTAGGAGAAACCCAGGCACATGTACACACATGTCCCCTCTGTTTTCTTCTCCCTCCCCACCCTGAGTCCTTCCACAGTGTCCCTGGACTCGTCCCCTCCTTGGGACATCTGCTGGGGCACTTTGACTGCTGTAGAATGGAAGAAGATCAAGTGCTCTCCTGTTCCAGGTCAGGCACTTAGGATTTAACCTTGAGGCAGAGGCTCAGCTGCCCTGACAACCTGCAGCTCATTTCTACAGCAACACCTCCTGCAAAGGTAGCCCAGCATGTCCTTGGCCACCAGCTTCCTGCAGGGATAAAATTAGCTGAGGCCCCGCAGCTGCTGAATGATGAATTCTGGAAGGAGATGATTGATTCTCACAGCTGAGTCTCAGGGTCAGCAAGCGTTGTGCAAGTGGAGATGCCGGGGTGAAGGATGAGGGCTCTGCTATAGATAGAGCTGTTGACAGAGTGATCCTGGGCTTCTCCCCCACCTGAGGGGAACACAAACTGAGCTAATTAAAAGGAACTGCAAAGGGCTGTTGGAAATGATGCAGACGCGTGCATCCTTTGCTTTCAGGCCATCTTTGACCTTTTTGGAATGTGCAGTCATTTCCCCCTCCTTCCTTCTGGCACAAGATTCAAAGTGGGGAGAGAGAGTTCATTTCCAGGGAAGGCAATCAGGTGGTAAAGTGAGAGGAGTGCCTGCTTTCCCTAAAACAATGGTGAGGAACTGTCAGGGCTTATGAAACACCACAGGGAGACCAATGTCAGGCAGCAGCTAACGGCCTGGAATTAAAATCTGCTCCCCCGCTTGCTCAGGCTGAAGGAGTGCTCCCACTGGCCTTGCCAGGGGACTAGCCTGTGATCTGCCATGGCTGCTCTATGATTAATCACAGTGATCTAAGGTTAACTGTGCATGTGAAGCTCCTGACCAGCTCCAGAGTACCTTGTAAGCCAGTGCCCATGTCACAAAGCCATTGCAATTGCACTGTGTACAAGTAAACAGCTGGGTCTGTGACATTGCACAGCTGGACTGGATCTGGGCAATTCAGAGATACCGCCATATGCATTTAGTTTACAGTACATATTTTCTAGGCAATCTATCCCCCAGTGTTCTATAAAGTAATAAGAATAAGGTTTCAGAGAAAGGGAGAGAGAGAAAAGTCACTGGAGAATGGGGAAATTAAGAGGCAAATGAGAAAGGATATATTTTCAGATGAGATTATTAAAAAGATGATGAGTTCATGAGGTGACCAAAGAGAAGATAATCCAGAGAGCTGTTGCTCCTGAAGAGAAGGCTCTGTGTTGTAATCAGAGCAGAGAAAGGGGGAAAGGAGACCTACTGGTTTCCTGAAAGAGACAAAGGGGGAGACCCTGCAGGGGAGTCTGGGTAAGAACGACAGGCTTGAAAACAAAGTGGACCCTTCCTTTGTCTTTACTGGAATCCTATGAAAGGCATGCCCTGAATGCCTTCACTCCTTTCTCTCTGTCCTTTGCTCATCATCTGCTCCTCTGAATTACATCTTAGCAGCTCCAAACCCTTCCCCACGTAGTTCCCCTCTCTCCCACCCACTAAGGTATCCTGGAGTCACCTCTGCCTTCATCAGTGCCTTTGTGGATGCAGCATGTGTAACTGAGTCCACATGCTCTGGTTTTCCTGACTAGATAGAGTTCATATAGCAGCTACTGTATGCTGCCTCATTATGCAAAATTTAGGGTCAATGCAAAGGAGGGTAACAAGAGATAAAGGGTGTGGAAATGGAGTCAGATCAGCTTGGGTGAGGTAGGGGGCTGATACTGTAATTAGTCTGGAAAAGAGAAGATTTCGGATAACCCTACAGGTTGTCTCCAGGTCTGTCCCTCATATTTGTAGGAGACAAATGGAGACTGCTTCTCTTCGAAACCCCTCCTCTGTCCCACTGCAATGGGTGTTGCACACATGTATGTGTGTGGACAACCGAGGCTGCACACCCAAGCTGCATCTCCATACCCCGTCAGACAGCTGCCACTTGGCCACTGCTGGAACCTGGGGAGCGCACGTCAGAAATGTGGGTCATCTTTCAGAGGACACACCTGGCAAGAGGCCACAGGCTGGGGTCATTGGACAGGGAAACCCCAGCCTGTTACCTGGAGCAAGTTCTAGAGGGAGCCTCGCTGGTTCCAGGTGGACATGTCTCCATGGCCCCACTCACTTGCCTTGCTCGTGGAAAGTGGTATGACCCAGGAAGGACTAGAATGTAGCCCCCAAAACGTGGGGCCTATGGAAGAGACCCCAGTTGCCAGGATCTAAATCAGGGGCTGAATATGACCTACTCAAGCTGTCCAAACTGGATGCCAAATCTGCTCCTTCCTCTACATTCTGCCTCATGAAAGCATCCCTTGTCTCCTGCAGGGGAACCCTGACAGCCTGGCCTCAACCTCTCACTTCTTCTCTTTCTCCATCTCTAATGCAGCATTCAGTCCTGCTGACTCCAGTACCTTCAGGTCTCCAGAATCTTCCCTCTGTCTCGGCCCCTGGCTACTGCCCAGTGACAGTTCTTGCTGTGCCAGGACTGATTGCTTGGCCTCCTGAGTTGAACTCTTCTCCTCCAGTCTCCACACCGCCAGTCCAGCAATCTCTCCCTGGGGTAAATACGACCTTACCTCCCCCTGTCCTACCTAAAGCTCTTCAGGGGCTCCCTATGCCAGTGGGACCAAGCCCAAGCTCCTGAGCCCAGCACACAAATCCCTTCATAGCCTGACCGCTGCCCCTGGCCTCTGACTCTCGAGCCTTGTCAATATTCTTACAGTTAATGCAACAAACATACCATTTCCCACCGCCTTGCTCACACTGCTCCCTCTCCCTGAAGGGCCTTTTCTCTCCTGTCTGCCTGGTCGATGTGAACTCACTTTCTCCCAAATGGAAACCTTTCTAATGCTCCCTACTCTCCCTTTCCTCCCCAGGTAAAATTGATTATCTGTAAGCTGAACTGAAGTCTATATCATAGCAAATAAAATATTTTCTAGCATTTAATTGTTCACAAATCTGTTTTTTTTTTTTCACTAGACTATAGTCTCTCTAAGGCAGGGGCCACATTGTTCTTGGCACCCCTGTGCCTGACACAGAAACGTGGTGAACTGAAATGGAAAGTGTGTGTCTCATCAATGCTGGTCGCCACAGATCTACTCCTACATTGATGAGCACGTGTCATTTTTTGTTTTTACCAGATATTGTATGGCAACACTTTCTAAACAATGGGCAGAAACTGATCACGAGTTCCAGGCATGCATGCCAGACAGGGGGAGTCCATAAAAGGTGCTGGGCCTCGCTGAGAACCCTGGCATCCCCAGCAGCTGGAAAGGCACCCAGAGCCTGCAGCAGTTCCAGGCCTGCGGACTTTGTGTCTCAGGTGTTAGGGTTATCTCAGGAGGAAAGGCCAGTTCCTCCGGCCACATGGCTCTGCATCCCCTTCTCCAACAGGAGGAGCCAGCAGGGACTTCTGGTTCACCTTTGGAAGGGAGGGGGGAGGGGGAGAGGGCAGACAGGTATGAAACCTCCTCAGGTGTTCAGGGCCCAATAGGCAGCTCTTCTACTCGTGACTCATCGAATGGGCAAGGATGCACCCAGGACGCGACACAGGCCTGCCCTGCAAGGGCGCACACTCAGCGCAGAAGCCAGGGCAGTAAACCAATGGGACCACTATGAAAGACCTGCCAAGGGAGAGGCAAATGCCAAAGGGTTGGTGCAGCTGGGAGGAGACTTCCACCCATCTCCTTCCTCACCTCACGCAGGGGTCTCTGTCCCCCTGTTCTCTGCTCTTCTCTCTGCACAAACTGCCCGCTCTGCCGGGACAGCTCTTCCCACTGTACCACACAGCCTGTTCCTTTTCGTCTTCGGTGTTGCAGAAATGTCCTTTCCTAAGAGGCTTGTTCTGTCGCCCCCCTCTACAGCAGCTTCTCTACTTTAAACCGCATTATTTGCTCTCAGCTTCTTGTTTATTTCCTTCAAAACACAAATCGAATGAACCATCTTATTTATGTGTATTGTGTCTCTAATCCACGGCTCCATGAGGGCAGAGGCTGCGTCCATCTTGTGTTCTCCTGTGTTGACAGCATCCAGGACATAGCAGGGGCTTAATAATTGTTCACTAAACACATGAAGGAAAGAAGGGCTCTTGTTGCTTCTCTGGTGGTGAGAGGTAGGGGGAGATGCCACGGAAGGTTTCCAGAAGTCAGGACATTCAAGGAGGGCCTAGTAGCATTGTCAAGTGTTTGCCAGATGGAAGAGGCATTGCAGGTGGGTGAGCGGGGATGTGATTCTGAGGGTGATGAGGGGTGGGGGGCGGGGATACACGTAGCCCACCTGGGGAGGTAAAAGAGGACAGCCGCTGTCCCTTTTGGCGGATGGCCCCCCTCCTTGCTGGATAAAACAATGAGGTAAACTATTAAAGGTCCACTTGGACACATCTACCCCTGGGGCATGCTTATCCAGGCTAAACAAAATCAGCACAAGCTGAACAATTAGAACTCAGAGAGCTACCTGAGGGGACCTAACAAGGACAGCAAAGACATTCAAGTGACCTCAGATGATTCTGAAACCTGGGAAAAGGACTCCGCAAGCCCAGGCCATCTGATCATGAGATGCATCTCCTGACTGCCTCTGGCTGTTCACAAAGAGCTGGCCAAGGACATTCCGGCTCTGCCAGGCCACAGGGCTAAGTTCCCAGGGACAGCAATCCACTGCCACTCTCCCCCCCATCACACCCAAGGGAAGCACACAAAATAGGCCTGCATCCATGGCCTGGCGGACACCTGCCCCTGGCCCTCTGGGACAGTGCACCGTGTCAGCTGCCAGCAAAACAACCAGCATCTTTGCAATGGGCCAGTGGGCAGGGCTGCCACTGGCAGAGCCCCCCATGATTTATGACACCCAGGCTCAGTGCACCATCAGGGAGCTTCCAGGTAGAATCTCCAACTTCACTGGGCAAGGGCTCTCCCTTCCAGTGATTTATGGAGCCAGAGTGAGCCAGTTGTTTTTTTCCCTTCCCCTCCTTCTCCCTCCTCCTCCCAGGACAAATGGGTTTCACATCACTGTGGGCACCCTGGTCTGCAAAGAGGTTCCACTTGTCCCTCTGCCCCCTGCACCTGCTGTCAGGGGATGATGGTTATTGGTCAGCAGCCACATCCATTTCACTGGCACTTTTAGCTCTTTATGTGGTGCCTGGGCCACAGCGCCAGCCACAGGGCTCTCTCAATGGCTTTTCTGGTTGCCCAGATATATTGCCCATCTAGAATAGACCTGGCTCTAAACTACAAGGTCAAACGTTCCTCTTCTGACCTTCCATCCTTCTGTCCTTCCATCCTTCTGTCCTTTGTTCCATCCAAATAATCCATACATCTTGATTTCTTGGCATGAGACTCCAGGGGCTGGGGCTGCCTTCCATAGGAAGAGAACACTCACGAAGCAGCTGGTGCCCTGAGCCTGCTTTGTTTGTGTTGTACAATGAAGGGCCTTGAGCTTTTTCAAAGTCATGTCTTTGCTCCGAGGTCACAAATGAAAGAAGATGGCTGTCCATCTCTCTGTTGTTCTCAGGTGCCCTTGCATTGCTCTGGTGCTACATCAGGGCAGTGGTGTCCTCAGGGTCGGGGTCGGCAGGTGGGTAGCAGAGCCACAGCCAAGAGTGGGAGAGAGACTGAGAAACTCCTCCCAGCCTCACCAGCTTTGGGAGTGAGAGGAGGTCCTTGGCAAAGAGCCTTCACTCACTTACACCAGCAAAAAGCATTTGGGAATTTACCAGGAGAGGCTGCCATCTATGGAAAATCACAGACAAAATGCAACAACCAGTCACCCTGTGAACTCCAGTCCCTTTTCCTCTGTCCTGCATGGGGGAAGGGGAAAAAGAGTGAGGAGTCAGTCAGGCACCAAGCCCACCCACCCTCACCCACAGCAGCCCCTCCGCAATCCACTCAAGAGAACTGATGTAAGCCAGGCTGATTGTCTCAGCTCCAAATGCGGCAGCCAGCAGCAGGAGGACATGTCAGGTCTTTGGGATGCCAGGGCTGCTTCTCCAAGGTTACCAGGCTGCTGCATGTGGCTTCATCTTTCTGTTCTCTGGCGGCCTTCATGGCCTTCTCTAGCCTGCCTGTGCACAAAACTGTGCTGGAAACTATGGGATGTGTTGGGGCCTTGTTGGGTGTAGGTGAGGCACCATTTCAGCAGCCCTTGCTCTCTGGGTGATGGCATATTGTGGGTGATTAGTAATACATGCTAGCATTATCGGGGTACTTACTCTCTACCAGGCACTGTGCTAAGTACTTTACTTCTATCATCTCGTTGAACTCTCTCAGCAACCTGTCAGGAGCACATTGTTGCCTGATTTTTGCAGATGAGGAAACTGAGCTTTAGGTAGTTTAGATAATTATCCAAGATCACACACTAGTAATAGGCAGAGCCCAGAATTGGACACATGATTTCAATTTTCGTGTGCGTAGTAAGTTGTACAGCCTTCTCTGTGGGTTATTGAGAATTCAGATATTTAAGGAGCACAAGGTAAATTAGTCAAAAATTCCAAACAACAGTTAAACCCAGGCTGTTTAGATAAAGCATCTTCCAGAATATGGGCTGAGACAAGGCAGAAACACACCAACCCTTTCGATTCCTTGCATAAGTCTAAGGCAGCCACCAGCTGCAAATGGTTTCTTCTGCTCCTGAGAGGCTCCGAACACATCTCTTAGCCTCACCTGGATTTAAGTGGCTGGGATGAGGCCTTGAAAGCAGGATCCCAAAGACATAGACATCTTTGGGGGGCTGCTATTCTGCCTATCATGCAGAGGTTTTCCTATTAGTCTACGTGATATCCACATGAGGTATGTATTCTGATATGGCTTGGCCTTGTGTCCCTACCCCAATCTCATCTCGAATTGTAATCCCCACGTGTGGAGCGAGAGAGGTAACTGGATCATGAGGGCGGTCTCCCCCATGCTGCTCTTGTGATAGTGAATTCTCTGAGGTCTGATGCTTTTATAAGTGTTTGTGAGTTCCTCCTTTGTTCTTCTTTCTCCTGCCTCCTTGTGAAGAAGGTGCCTGCTTCCCCTTCCACCATGATTGTAAATTTCCTGAGGCCTCCCCAGCCATGTGAAACTGTGAGTCAATTAAACCTCTTTTCTTTATAAATTACCCAGTCTGGGGAAAGTTCTTTACAGCAGTGTGAAAACAGATGAATACATATTCTTATTATTCCCATTTTGCAGATAAGGAAAGTGAGGCTCAGCTACTCGAGGGTGAGGGGGCTTAGATGGGAGGATCACCTGAGCCTGGGAGGTCAAAGCTGCAGTGAGTCATGATTGTGCCACTGCACTCCAGTCTGCATGACAGAGTGAGACCCTGTCTCAGCGAAAAAACGAGAGAGAGAGAGAGAAAGAAAAGGAAGGGAGAAGAGAAAAGAAAGAAAAGAAAAAGAAAAGTGAAGCCTTCTAAATTTGCATGACTTGTGTAAGGCCGTACAGCTAGGAAGTGTCGGAGCCAGGGTTTAGACACACATGGTTTGACCTGGCATCCTGTACTGCTTCGTTATATTTTCCATAAGATATATACTACACAGCCCTTCTGTATCTTACATTTTTAACCTCATAATATGTTTTGATCATGTTCCTATGTGAATACACGTCTGTCTACATCATCTTAATGGCTGCACCAATAATGGGGTAAGGATACAAAGGGTGGAGTCCAAATTCTTCTGCTTAATACTCACATGATCTTATTGCTTTATGCCTTCGTAAAATAAGAACAATAGTAATAATACACATCACATATTGTTGAAAGACTTAAATAATGTGCATAAATACAATCTGTAAATCAAAACAGACCAAAATCAAATCAAAATCAAAACTTCTGTGTAAGTGTAAGTCATGGTGGTCACTGTTATTACTAACTGAATATAAATTTCAGGTTCAGGAGAATCCCCACAGATTGGGGTACTGCAGGTAATAGACCCACTGTTAGGTGGATGTGCTCAGCTTCCAGAAATTCAAGTGTCATTTGTGCTCTTATTTTATATGTTATACTTTAATGTAGAGTTTGCATTTTAAAACCTGTTCATGGTTCCTCCTTTCCCATGGATTTCAGTATGTACCAGTTTCTGATTCTGGGACTCAGAGCCCTCCACAATATGACCCACTCTTCCTTCTTAGCCTAAATATCCCAGCCCAACCCCACCAAAAGGTGAGCCATTCTTTTAGCCCATCCTCTACTTCCACACTTCCGTGTCCTGCCCTCCTCCTACTCTTCTCAAGATTACCTTCTCTCTGTGTTCTCCCTTCCTCTCGGCTCAGCCCCCTCTCTGATCCCCTTCTTCCTTACATTCCCTTGCTGGTCCCTACTCATCAGAGGCATTCTGCTAACACACACTGCCTGGGTGGGACCTGCCAGGGTCACAAGGCAAAGCCTGCAGTCTTGGAAGCTCTCCTTCATGGTTTCCTCTTTCATTGAGGACACTGACTTCATAGAGCCTTGACCTGGGATGGTTAAGGTTTGAGCACATATCTGACCTTATTTGAGAGAAACCCCACAGCTTGAAATGGAGCCACCACTATTTTTGCCCTCCCTAGCTCTGTGTTTTCTTCTCAGCTAAAGTATAAGTTCCAGCGGGGAGGGGTCATGAGCTGTGTGTGTTTGCATCCACTTCCCACTGACCCCCGCCATGGGCACACAGGTGGTGTGGATAGAGTCGAGGCTCCACGGATCATGGCACGATGGTTACTGGTTGGGTGGGTTGCAGCATATCACTAAGAAAGACACCACTACCTGCTCTACTCGCCATCTCTCTAGGGTTCTCCGGCACTCAAAGAGAAAGACACCTGGCCATTGTTTTCAGTCCTTGAGCCAAAGAAAATAAAGCTGCAGGCTATTGCTTAGGCTGCAAGGCTCTGATGCGCCAGTGGCTCAGAACTAACTCATCAGAAGCCCTTCTGCTAGGGGACTGAAAGACAATGAAACATGTTAGACCAGGAGTTGTCAGACTTTTTCTGTAAAGGGCCAGATAACAAATATTTCAGGCTTTGCAGGCCATATGATCTTCATCACAACGACTCCGCTGCTATAGTGTGAGGGCAGCCACAAATATGACATAATCAGAGTGTGGCTGTGTTACAATAAAACTTTATTTATGAACACTGACATTTGAATTTTGCATGATTTTAATATTACAAGATAATCTTCTTTTTTTTTTTTTTTAACTATTCAAAGCTATAAAAGCCTTTCTTAGCTAATGTGCTGCAGTTTGCCAACTTCCCAATTAGACCACCAAAGGGAACATTTTATGTCTTTCATGGAAGGACTTCTCAGACAACTTGCCTCAGAGTCTCTGAGAGGTGGGGTTAGGGGCAGGGGAGAATGCCTGCTAAAAGTGTAGGTTCCTCGTTCCAACACCAGAACTATTGAACCAGATTTCCAGAACAGCCTGGGACCCTGCCATCTTAGCAGACTCTCCTAGGTGACTGTGATGCCCACTAAGTGTGGAGAATCATTTTAGCTGAAAAGACATCAAAAGCTTCTTAGAGAAGCTTTTGATTTTGGTAGAAAAATGAGGCCAGTTGGGCTTGGTGGTGTGTGCCTGTAGTCCCAGATACTTGCGCGGCTGAGGTGGGAGGATTGCTTGAGCCCAGAACATCAAGGCTGCAGTGAGCCATAATTGTGCCACTGCACCCCAGCCTGGATGACAGAGCCAGACCCTGTCTCAAAACAGAAACTACAGCAACAAAAATGAAAGAAAGGAAAATGAGGCCAACGACAAGACAGTGCTTCCTACCTGAGCAGGCTCTTTTAGGATACTTTTGAGGGCACGTTGGGGTCTCCCATTTGTAAGTTGGCTTCAGTCTTCCTCAATCTCTGAGTGCTGTGTTTCCAGAGAGAATGAGCAAAGAGCAACCCAAGCCTTTCTGGGGAGATGTTGTCTCCCCCAGAAAAAAAAAGAAAAAAAAAGAGTGCTCTCACCAAGAGCTCTATCCTTGCTTGGCCAAACCCTCCCTTCCAGGAGAAAGAAGGGGAGACACATTGCTGTGGGGGATGTGGAGAGGGGGAAACATCTGATACTGTTCCAGGAGCTGCTTCAGCAGGGGCTCCTCTGCTCTCCATGCCTGCCTTTTACCCATCACTGGTTGACACTGGGTGTGGGGAGGCAGCCCCTGTAACCTACTTTCCAAGGCCTGGTGATTTCTATCTCCCATCAAAATGGGCAGAAAGGGTATGTGTGCTCGGAGAGGGGCAAGTGTGTGTATTCTTGTGTGTTAGAAGTGAGGGTCTGCGGAGTGCAATGTCTGTAACTAAGTGGGTATAAAAGCTACACATCCCTTCTCTCAGGGAGGAAACACATCAGGAGTGCAGACACCATGGAGATGGGTGTGTATGGGAGGCAGGGCTATGAAGGGCACAGATGATTTTTTATTTAAGCCAGATTTTCTTCATATTTTAAAACAATGCTCAGGAGACTTAAAAGTTCCAAAGACCTGAAGATATCAAGGTTCAATATACAGCTACAAGGGGGTGCTGGCGATCAGTGACTGAGTCATGGAAGGCTCTGCAGTGCCTTGGGGACTTCTGTTCTTTCATATCACCGTTCTTTCATCTTGGCCTCATGGTTTTCTGAAAGTTCTTGTTGACTGTAACTTTACACAGGACTGTCACTCCAGTAGGGACAACAACAACAACAAAACCACCTATGGCTATCATTGTTAATCCAGTAGAGAAAACCACAGAGTCAGAGGGGTTGTGTACAAGAACGATTTCCAGAATCACAGTCGATAACCCTAAGCAGGTGACACCCATATATTCAGAGCAAGACAAGCATCAGAACTCCTGTCCTCCTGGTAATCCCACCATGGATAAGCTTGGACAGGTTGGGACATGACTTTTTGCTGGCACAGCAGGCAGCTTTTTTGTCAAAAGAAGGTCAGGAATAGTTTCCCCTGTCTGTTGCTCATTCTGAATGTCCTAACCATTTTTCTCCCTTGCTAAAAGAAACCCAGTCTTATTATGGCATCTAGCCTTAAGGAAGATGGTCTCGTCACCGTGATATGCAGGTAAATGTTTGCCAACTGGCTTTTCAGGAGAAAAAACCTGCTAAGTAGTGTTTGCCAATTCCTGTAGAGTAAATAGTCCAATCATGGCCAATTTCAGGCTACCCACACAATGTCACTAAATGCAAGGCTAGGAGGAGATGTGCACTATCAGCTTGCACAAGCTGGTGTGAGCTGGCTTCAAACCAACACTGCCCCATTGCCACTCAGAGACAGTAGTCAATCATGGTGATCCCATCTGTATTAGTCTGTTTTCATATCTTTATCTGCTGATAAAGATGTACCCAAGATGGGGCAATTTACAAAGGACAGAGGTTTGTTTAATTGGACTTACAGTGCCACATAGCTGGGGAGGCCTCACAATCATGGCTAAAGGCAAGGAAGAGAAAGTCACGTCTTAGATGGATGGCAGCAGGCGAAGAGAGAGATTGTACAGGGGAACTCCTCTGTCTAAAACCATCAGATCTCATGAGACTTACTATTACAATAACAGCATGGGAAAGACTTGCCCCCATGATTCATTTACCTCCCACTGGGTCCCTCCTACAACACATGGGAATTCAAGAGGAAAGTTGGGTGGGGTCACACCCAAACCATATCACCCTCTCACTGCCAGTCATTGGCCCATGAGTAGAAAATATATTGGACTGGGACCACAACTGACCACATCATGAAGTACAGCACAGAGACAGGGAAAGGACTGGAGGCCTTGGGAATATGCTTGAGCTGCTGAAATAACCAGGTCTCACAGCACTTTATAGAAGGACTTCTGGTAATATGCATTCAGAAAAATTCCAGATTGTTCTGTTACTTGCAGCAGAAAGCTTCTTGACAGGTACACCTTCTCTACATTGATCACTCAGAAAAGAAGAAGCAAGCGTGTGAGTTATTACTCTGCCATTAGTGCCTCACCATGGCCAGGAACAGAGCGGAACTCCAAGGACTCAGAGGCAATGGCCCAACAAGTCAGCCTTCCATGGCTCATTATCTTCCCCTGTAGACCCTCCAAAGCCCATTTACCCTGTGAAATGTCTCAATTTTCTTCGTCACCTGTCTCACTCCAGCGCTGCCAGCACGAGTGATGTAGGGCATTATCAAGGCTTCAGCAACAGCGTGTGTGGCTGGAATTTAAATGAATTTCATCAGCATGATTAAATACTTATTACATGAGTCAAACATACGGGCTTCATTAAGCTAGTGAACTCCCAGAAACCTCCTCTTCTGTTTATACAACCCATCTGGACTCTCAGATTACTTTAAAGAAATGGGATAATGGACTTCGATATGACAGCCAGGTCATCTTTCAGCGTTCTGCTCTCAGAGGAAACTCATCTTCCATTGCTAACTCTGGCCTCCCTACAGTTGGGTGCAGAGGTTTTTTCCATCTGCTTCTGGCCGCCGTGAAAGCCTGACATGATGCTGAAATTGAGACTTTAAGAGTAACTTGCCAGGACATGACAGACATACTTTTCTCATTGAAGCATGGAACATTGTCTAAAGTCATTTGCAAGCACAAACCTTGGGCTTTTACGAGGAGGGCACACCTTGAAAGCAAAATAAAGGGCAAGGTTTAATTAACTTACCGGGCCCTCTGTTAGTCGTTATTAGAAGCTCTTTATCAAATTAAAGGCCTGCTGGGAAGCCAGCTGAGTGCCGAGAAGCAGTGACATGCGTTAAGTGCCAAAGTGGGTTTTAATTGGCTGTTTAAATGAAGGAAAGCTCCCCTGCAGTGTGACAGACACACATCGCGGGGGTGTGTGCCAACACACACACACACACACGCACACGCACATGCACACGGAGCCCCAGGCAGTCTGGAAATCACAGGAACCACATTTTTGGAAAGCTGACATCCCCCAAGCATAACCAGAGCCTACCAGGAAGGGAGCCCTAAAGCATGTGGCATTCCAGGCTCAATAAATGCCATAGTTATTGTTTCTGATAATAATAAGTAACAGAGATGTAGCAGTAAGACGTTTGAGTGCTGCCAAATTTACGTTGTACATAGTCCAGCTGAACTGCCAACATCTCTTACTCTTGGACTGAGCTCGGGATTTTGTTTTGCCTTTTGTGTCATTAAGCCACTAACATGTAAAATGGGAACGTGAATACTACCCTATGAGAATGTTGTAAGAGATTTACACAAAGCTCCTAGCAGTTCCCACCATGTACTGAAGGCCCAGAATGAATGGTAGTTATTTTCACCAAAGCATTTCCACTGTACTCTTCAAAAAATTGTTAGAGATTATTTATTCCTCATAGCTCCAGTTAGGGTGGGAGGCACTACAGCATGGTGTCTAAGAGCAGTCTTTGGAGTCAGATCGATATGGACTTGTGTGCTGGCTCTACCGTATCAGGGCGCCTTTCCGAGCCTCAGGCTCCTTTTCTATAAAAATGGGATACATTCTACAAAATGGGATATGTCATACCTACTTCATAAAATGATGGAAAAATTATACGACCATGCCTGAAAAGAGCTTAGCACAATGTAGGCGCATAGTAGGTATGACCATCAATATGCCTCTTAGGGGAGTGAGGGAATGTGTTCCCTGTTGAGAGATGGAGACGTGAAATTACAGAGCAGCTGTGCGACAGGCCCCAAGGACACTGTGCCTTTTCACATAGGCTGTGAGCAAAAGTTCATTGAGTCAATCGTGGGGTGTGGGTGATGGGGTGGAATCTTAACAACAGAGGGCAGCAAGGACAGGGTTTTTAGGGATTGGGACACATTCAGGATACACAGGAGAGCTCTGCAGTCAGTCTTCTGCTGGTGATCACCTCTTCAGAAAGTTAGGGCTTCCCCATCACCTAAGTATGAACATATTTGATGTGGAATAACTCCATGATACAGCTGGGACAAGAGGCCAGGCCTCCAGTGTCATCTGTGGCTTATTTTACTGAGAAAGTTTCTTATCAGGGTGAGATTTTCAACTGGTGAGGAAAAAATTATTCCCAAATCACTGTTTTTTAATTTCAAAAAGCATGTTTTGGGTTTTTTGTTTGTTTGTTTGTTTGTTTTAGAATTGTATGGGTACTCTGAGCTTGTTATTTTAAAAGAAGCTGTCAATTGAAGTTTTTATTATAAGATCAATATCACCCAGGTTTCTTTACAAGGATGATGTGCAGCAGCCGCTGTAACTTGTGGCTTCCTGTCAGCATCATAATTTGGCACAAAGTTATGGGGAGGTAACAAGAGGCAGGGGAAGGAGTCATGTGACAAGAGAGCGTGGTGAGATCTTTTGAAGAAGTTAGAATCCATAAAGAACCTCAGCCTACAGCTGCCGGTGAGGAACTTAAAATACAGGACTGTGGGTCCTTGGAGCCATTTTGAATTGGGGGATGTTTTCATAAAGGCTGCAAAAATAAACCTTCCTGGATGAAAGCATGTGGCTACGTGCATTTAAACACACGCCCTCTGTTCCAATAACACCGAAATTCTGAGCTATCCCTGATGCACCAGCAAGGAAGAGAATAAACTCCTTCATTTCCCAGCATCCTTGCTGGGGGCTCGGAGGGACAGCTCTCACTCAATTTTCCAGCCTGGCAAGGCTTTGAACATGAAACAGAAGTGTCCCACAGCTCTTACAAAATGAGCCACAGCAGGCTGATGTCAGGGCATGGATTCATGGGCTGCCGGGGGGTTAATATCTCTTGCAATTCCAAATAAGAAAAAAGCCTGCATTCTTCTTCATTCCTCCCGTTTCACACATCCTTGGCAGCTGGGTTTCCCAATGCTTCATTGAGGCCAATGTGCGTGAAGGAATGGATCAGCAGGAGCGGGCCATCAGGCGGCCATTTTAAGCCCTTGGCCTCCATCCCCACTCCCTGCGCTGGGGCGAGACAGACAGGCCTTTGTGTGCTTGGAGCCGGCTAAGCCAGGATGTGACTGCGAGCTGGAATCTGACCTTTCATGGGCTCCAGCACCTGTCAGAAAAACGAACAAGCTTGGGGTGTTTTTTCCGCTCCGGACTTAAATGCCAGTTTTGTGACTCCCTCACAGTGGAACTGTGCCAAGGCAGTTGTGGTCAACTCCAGCTCTCTGAGGAGCAGACCTGAGACATAAGTGATGGACGGCCCTGTGTTGCTGAGGCCTAGCCAGCTCTTGGCCCAGGATGAATTCAAGCCGAGCCCAGGACTTCAGTGCTTGAGTTAGGAAACTCAGAGCAAATCGAAACGGCCACATTACTCCGGCACCCTGTGGTGTGTGTGTGTGTGTGTGTGTGTGTGTGTGTGTGCACGTGTGGGTGTGTGTGCATGCATTCAGCGGTGGAACAAAGACCCAGTCACAGTGACCCTGACATAGGTGGCTGTCCATCCATCAGGGGGTGGGATTATAGATCAGCCTTGGCACCATCCCCCACCACCCGTACCCCCATCTTGGCCTGCTGCGGCAGTCTGATTCTGAACATACTGTTCAATCTTGGGTTGGACCTTGCCATTTATAATCCACAGGACCTCAGTCAAGTGACTTAACCTTTCTGAACCTCAACTTTCTCAGTGATGAAATGGGGATTAAAATGCCTTATTCCAATGGTGGTTGTGAATTAAATGAGATAATATATACAAAGCACCAAGAATCTTGTGTAAGCACCTTGGAGACAGTCAATAGCCACCCTTTCCTCCCCCTGTTGCAGGGCATGCTTAGGCTGGAGGGGAAATGGGGGTGTCAGTCACTTGATATTCGACACACTGCTTTGATCATAGAAGAGGGGCTAGCTCAGCCCATCATAGTTTCAGCTGTAGGAAGACAACTTTCCTCCTAAGGGTGGCCCCAGAGGATGTGGTGTTCAGGGCTCCATAGTGGCCTGGCCTTTGGCTGGGGTTGCCTGTAGCTGCTTGAAGGGGCTGAGGGCCTTGGTGTGGACCTGTGGTTGGTGCACTTCCCTGCACCCCAGGTAGGTTCAGAACCCTAAAGGTGGAAGGAAGCTAAAGCACACCCACTCCTCAGCACAAGAAGCTTGTCCATTTGAGGTGAATATGGCCATTGCCCCTGCGTCCTTGGCCCGGGGGATCCTGCCTCTGCCCCCTCATTTCACAGGATAGTGGTCCAGGGCTAAGAAGTAGCAGCTGAATTGGAAGACAATGTCTACAGGTACACAGGTGGCAGGCCCAGAGCTGGAGACATGCAGGAGATATCAAAGAAAAAAATTAAAAATCGAATCCTCATTCTCAAGGATATTGTTAATTTAAAACTTCATAACTATTGATCACATAAAATCTGATTTTAGGATCACATGGAGTATAAACAAACAAAATTGTATTTTAGATGTGAAGTTTCTGTTTCTTTGACTTGACCACATCTTGTGAAAATGGCTGGATAGATTTTTACCAATTTTGGAGGGTGTGATGAGGGTGACAGAAAATGTAGGCTCTGCCCTAGGAGACAGCTTGAAAGATAAGTAATCATCCACCGGAGGGAATGAAACTGAAACCTAGTGACAGGTAGCTGTGCCTGGCAGGCAGGGAGGACTGGCCCTCGAACTAAGAGGCTGGGCCAAGAAAAACAAATCAGGGTGGATGAGCCCCCACGTCAACGTGGTTGTTGATTTGCAACAAGCTGCTTCCGACAGAGCAACTCTGGGTAGCCAGCTGCAAAGTGAGGAAAACAGATTTATCTGTTTAACTATTCTGAGGAATACAAACTAAACCAGTTAGTACACACAAATAGCCTATAATACTATAATGTCCATTACCTTTATTTAGGTTAACTTTCCTTCTTTCCTTTCTTCCCCTCCTCCCTCCCTCCTTCCTCTCTCTCTTTCTTTCTTTCTATTTCTTTCTCTCTCTTTCTCTTTCTGTTCCTTCTTTCTTTCCTCCTTTTAATTTTCTTTCTCTTTTCTTTCTTCTCCTTCCTTCCTTCTTTTCTCTTCTTTCTGTAGAGATGCGGGTCTTACTATTCGTTTGGTGCAAAAGTAATTGTGGTTTTTGCCATTACTTTCAAAGGCAAAGCCGCAATTACTTTTGTACCAACCTAATATTTTACCCAGGTTGGTCTCAAACTCCTGAGTTCAAGCGATCCTCCCAAGTGCTGTGTTTACAGGTGTGAGCCACTGCACTCAGCCTAGTTTAATTTTTTAAAGATATTGTTACTTGTCTAGACTATACATTTTGTAGCCTTTTTGTTACTAGTGTTTGAAACACAGAGTCTGCGGTATGCCAAATACTTCCCTTTTAACGCATCACATTTAATGATCACAAGGATTCTTCTGCAGGGAAGCTTCTGTTGCCGCATTTCACAGATGAGGTTCAATGAGGTTGGGAAACTTGCCCAGCATCACCCAGCTAGTAAATGGCAGAGCCAGGGCATAAACCTGGGTCCGTTTATTCCAGAACCCGAATTCTTCACCAAACTGGGATGTTGCCTTTTCCTGCTGTTTCTTAAAATGCCCTTCATTTACTACAAAGATATTCAGAGGGTCAAAATTTGATTTTGTTGACATAGAGTTACTTTAATCAATCAAATTGCACGCTGAAAATATATTTCTCTGTACCTATCAAAAAGTCTGGGTTTTGAAAATTCAAGTGAAACCTTTTTAAAGCTCTAAATTAGATTTTCACTGGTAAGCATGTTATCTGATCATGTTATTATTTGATGTTTGATAAATACTCACCGCTACTGTTTGGTGCTCAGTTGGGCAGTTAAAAGGTGGCTTGTTTCAGTCTTAATCTGAAATACATTAAGAAGGGTCACCCAAGCCCAGGCAGGCTTTGCTAAAGGTTTTTTGCATTGGTCACAGTTTTGACTTATAGATCAACAATTAGTTGCAGATGTCGACAGTAATAAGGAGTGTAGAAAGGGTCAGGAGAACACTTCATTCCCATTTGAGAGGAATTTAGAACTTAAAAAAATACTCTGTTAATTCTGAGCTGCCAGCATATACACATTTAGGCATGTATGTAACTCACTGGAAAAACAGTCAAATTTTTGAAAGTAGTAGACTGTAGTTCTATAGAGTTTAAAATGCAATTCAATAAAAACTTGGTTTTTAAAAAATAACCATTAACAAGAAGAATAACAAGAATCATTTTCACATTGCTTCCATCTCTGTAACTCACAAACATGTAAGTTTCAAAAATTACAATAATGAATCATATAAAAATGTTAACAGTAGTAATGAGAAGCACAGCCATGTTCAGAGCAAAGTGCTATGTGCTCCGTTTGTCTATTTTTGTGTTCACATTCACACTCACTCTCTGAGTGAGACTCTGTCATTTGCTCCACTTAGAGGTAAGAAAAATGGAAGGTCATAGAGGGCAAGGTCAAGACCCAGCCACAGCTTGGGCACCTTACCCTTGTCTGCTACTGCCTCCCTTGTCAGGCCATGCTTGGTGTGAGGCATCATGCCCGTCTCTCTGGAGGATCTACATTGGGAAAGACTATAGCCACTTCTAGGAGGCACGGATTAAGAAAGGGCTGAGATGCAGATACCACAACTGATGGGAGGAAGGATGCAGAGAAGTCCAAGAAGCCCACTGGAAAGGGACAGGAAGGAAGGGTTGCTTCGGGAGCTCGCCAACCTCCACAGGGCCACGAGCTGTGAGCTGTGGCCGACCATCTGAATCTGGGGCCAAGGCCTGTTTTTCATATGGCCCTCGAGCTGAGAATGTTTCTTTTGTGTTTTTAAAAAGTTTTATATTTTTAAAATGTTTAAAAGTGTTTTGTATTTTTTAAGAGGTGTATATTTTGGCCAGGCACAGTGGCTCATGACTGTCATCTCAGCACTTTGGGAGGCCGAGGTGGGAGGATTCCTTGAGGCCAAGAGTTCAAGACCAGATGTAGTGAGACACTGTCTCTAAAAATAAAAAATTGTATTTTCAAAAGGTGGAGGAGAAAGAGGAGGAGGAGGAGAAATGTGACAGAGGCCCACAAAGCCTAAATTATTTACTTTACTTTTTACAGAAAAAGTTTTTCAATCCCTGTTCTAGACCAGTGTTAATAACATTACAATTCTGCTGTACATGTAATTTACAGATTTCTAATACCTACATTAATAAAGTTTAAAAAATATACTATTAACCTTAGTATATTTTATTTAACCAAGAATATCTAAAATATTATAATCCCAGCATGTAATCAACATAAAAATTATCAGTGAAACAGTATAACATTCTATTATTCATACAAAGTCTTTGAAATCTGATTAGCATTTGACACAACACATCTGAGTCTGGACAAACTACATTTCAAGTGCTCAATAGCCACATGTAGTAAGTGGCCAGTGTCCCGGACAATGCATACACAAGGTTCCTCAGTGAATCAATGAGTACACAAGATGTAGCGAGCGGGAAGACAGCCGGGCATAGTCTCAGTCCTGCTTGCATGCTGGGCTGCATAACTCTCTGTTGTTGGGACCTGGCTTGTGCATTGCATGATGTTTAGCGATATCCCTGGACTCTACCTACCAGATGCTAGTAGCACCCCTACCCCAGCGTAATGACCAAAATGTCTCCAAACATTGTCAAATGTCCCCCGAGGGGCAAGAACACCCTGTGTTGGGAACCTCTGGTCTACAGCATGAAAAAGCTGTGGGTGGGAGGATACCTGGAACTGCCCAGAAAATGTCCTCTGAGTCAGGCAATTTGATGGAAGAAGGATAATTGAAGGAGAGTAATGAAACGTTTAGTAGGAAAAGCTGAGGCCAGATCTCAGGGTAAAGCATTTGAAATTTATTCCCTAGGCAATGATAGCTATCAAAAAGTTTTGAGCAGGGGAATGAAATTAGCAAAGTTACAAATTAAAAACATTTTCTTCCATCTTTGAATAACTAGAGCCTTTCTCTTCTTTCTTTTACTGGCACAGATAGATTTTTTTCCCCCTCTTAAAGAAAAGCATCATTTAAAGAGCCAGTGCCCCACCCTGTGTCTGGTGGGTGGCTTTTATTAAATTCCAGTAGAGGGATGGGTTTCCTAAGCAATCAGCCAGCCCCTTGGTGAGCAGGCTCCCTGCCACTTAGCTGACATTCCACCCTGCAGGAGCTGAGGAGAGAGGAAAATCAACACAGAGCAGGCAGAATGACTGTAGCTTATGCTGTTGGAATTTCCAGTGGGGCCACCTGGTCACAGATGGGGCACAGGCACCAAAGCACAGAGCTAGAGGGAGCCTGACAGCAGCCTCAGGGGCTGGCCGTTGCTACAGTGTTTTATTTGCTTAGCCCCTGACATCTAATGGCCAGGTTTCTAATTCCAGTAACAACAACCGTAGTAATACATTGGAATATGTGTAGGTCTTTACAGTTGATCGTGTAATTTTGTGTACATTGTTGTGTTTAACAGTGAGCATCAGGACACAGCCTTGAAGGAGGTGCGTACATTGGAGACGCATATTTGGAGACTCGTATTGGGGTGGGGCTATGAGAGTGTTTGTCCAGCACTCAGGGATATTCTCCTCTTTTGTCCTTTGAGATTCACTCTCTTTCTCCACCCTGTTCTGTGCCCCCGAGGCTGACCTCTTTGGGCTGCAGCAGCTGGGCTCTCTTGCCCTCTGGTTTCCTGCTGGGTTCAGCCAAAGGGAGGCACAGTAGGAGATCAGAGGGCGGGATTGAGTGAGGTTGGGTATTTACTCCCCAACCCCTCCATGCTGGGCCGTGGGTTGGCAGGGGCTGCAGCTCTACTGAAGACCACAGCTCCTATGATGACAGGTCTCACCAGATTCCCAAAACCACTTTCTCTTGCTGTCCTTTCAGGCCTGGGGATGGGAAGGCCCCAGTACTGTCGTTAGCCCCAGGGCACTTCCTCATTTCTCATAGGCTTACCCACACCTCTGTAAATCATCTATTCAGAAACTCTCTTCTGAGTGTGCCATCTGCTCCTGCCGGGACCTGACTGACATTCCTGCTCAGGTTAGCTTCTACTTAGGAGAGGACACATCTTTCTCAACCATCCCAACAAGCTATCAGGAAAATTCAAGCAAGGCTGAACTGAGTAGCTCGGCCTTTGAAGCCAATGTGTTGACACCATTTTAGAGCCAGAGAAAGGTAGGCATGAAGATTTTCTGGCTTTTCCTGGGTTGCCAAGTACTTGATATACAAGAAACTTCAATAATAAACCCAAGAATCCACAAACCCAATTCTCATTCACAGAGGAATGTATGTAATGCTTAATTCAGTGTTTTTCTTTCTGGAATTTCTAACAATAATAAAGGAAAAGGAACTCAGGGAAAGTGTCAGAGAAAATCACATTGGTGTTTTCCCTTCCTTATGTGTAGATGGTTTGAAGGAATCCAAATCCCAGCTTGAGCTACAATGTCTGAACCAGACCCGTCAGCTGTCAGCAGGCCAACCCTGTAATTGAACATCAGCAGAGGGAAATGTGTGCTCTCAGCTCCTCTCTGCTCTCAGCCTGGTTCTGCACCGTGGGGAATAGGCCTGGAAGTCACATCACCTGCACTTCCTCATGGAGCCTCACTGATTACAAAAAAGAACAAGCCCCCCTCTGGGTTTTGTCTCAGCCAGTTTAACCAGAGGAAATGATTTTGTGTTTAAACAGTGAGCATCAGGACACAACCTTGAAGGAGGTGCATACATTGGAGACGCATATTTGGAGACTTGTTATTAGGGTGGGGGCTATGGGCCTGTTTGTCTAATGCTGATTAGTTGAAAAAGCCTAGGTCTTTCTTAAGACCCTTCCCAGCTATTAATGAGCACACGTTTAGCTCTTGATAAAGATGATTAAGGGCAGTAACAGCAGAGATGTTACTGGCAGCTACAGTACCTAAAAACTACATCAAAATAGAAGAAAGGGCCAGGCGCAGTGGCTCACACCTGCAATCCCAGCACTTTGGGAGGCCGAGGTGGGTGGATAACCCGAGGTTAGGAGTTTGAGACCAGCCTGGCCAACACGGTGAAACCCCATCTCTACTAAAAATACAAAAACTAGCCGGGCGTCACAGTGCACCTGTAATCCCAGCTACTTGGGAGGCTGAGGCAGAATTGCTTGAACCTGGGAGACAGAGGTTGCAGTGAGCCAAGATCACACCACTCTACTCCAGCCTAGGCCACAGAGCAAGACTCCATCTCAACAACAAAGCGAAGAAGGGAGTTCTTAAGTTGTGCTAAGCGAAAGGAACTGAGCAGCTGAGACACTCAGCCTCTCAAGGTATGTAGGGAGTGGGGTATGGGTACATGCAGGATATCAGGCCTCTAGTCTTGGCCCACTGGGTGGCTTAGGGCCAATTGCTTCAATATTATAATCTCAATTTCCCGGGAAGGGAGATGCAAGGATTTTAAACACTATTCAGTTGAATGCTCTTAACTCTGACTCTATAGTAGAAATCCCTCGGACAGCTTCTGAAAGAGGTATGGGGTAGTGGAGGGGTGAGGGGGAGGAGGGGATGGTTAATGGGTACAAAACAAAACTAGTTAGAATGAATAAGGCCTAGTATTTGATAGCACAACAGGGTGACCATTGTCAATAATAATTTAATCATACACTTAAAAATAACTAAAAGAGGCCGGGCGTGGTGGCTCATGCCTATAATCCCAGCACTTTGGGAGGCCAAGGCGGGTGGATCACGAGGTCAGGAGTTCAAGACCAGCCTGGCAAACATAGTGAAACCCTGTCTCTACTAAAAATACAAAAAATTAGCCAGGTGTGGTGGCGGGCACCTGTAATCCCAGCTACTTGGGAGGTTGCAGCAGGAGAATTGCTTGAACCTGGGAGGTAGAGGTTGCAGTGAGCCAAGAGCAGGCCACTCTGCTCCAGCCTGGGCTGCAGTGTGAGACTCTGACTCAAAAAAAAAAAAAAAAAAAAAATTAAAGGAGTATAATTGGTTTGTACACAAAGGATAAATGCTTGAGGGGATGGATACCCCATCTTCCATGATGTGATTATTACACATTGCATGTCTGTATCAAAACATCACATGTGCCTTATAAATATATACAACTACTGTGTACCCACAAAAATTAAAAACTAAAAATTAAATAAAATCCCATAAGCTAGGCCACTGTTAACAAAATAATAATAATAATAATAAAAGAGACATGTGTGCCTTGCTCCATACCAATTTGATTAGCATGGTGGGTATAAGACCTTGGTGTTGGTTTACACAGCTCTGTTAGCAGATACGGTACCACCCTTGGACTGACAAACAGGCCCCTGCACCGGGCCCCATGCCTCATCCTTGTGCACCGCTCCCCAGCTTTAAGTGCCTTTCTCCAGGAGTCTTTGTTTGGTATCCAGGACCAGACAAGACCAGCAGGGATGTCCAAGTGGGGCGCTTGGCCCGCATTTCTCTTTCTTTGGGATATGCTGACGCTGTGCCACCCCCTATTCTGGGCGTTGGGAGTCAACCAGATGCTCCAGGGAGCTCCAGCACTTATGTTTATGGGGTTATCCTGGTTGGACTCCAGATTTAGGAGTGTTCCTGGTGCCTGGCAAGGATTTTTTTTCATAGGATTGTTCAACACTGGGCAGCTAGGATGGTGCTGCCCTGCTGATTTGGGGTGACTTAGATATTTCTTATAGACAGAAGTTTTGCAAAAAATCTCTACCTAGTGTCCCACACAACCTAGGGGGCAGTCCTGAATGAATATATACATTGTTCATTTGTTGACAGTGTTCATTTCTGTCTAGGTGAAAGGATTATGGATGATTTGGGTTTTATTCTTTATATTTTTAAAATTTAATTGGGAGGAAATGAGTTTATATGCTGGTAGAATTTCTTTTATGGATAAAAACTGTGTTGGTCCTCAAAACAATGAGATGAGTCATTTTATGCGCAAAAATGATGGCAACTCCAAACTAGAGGGAGCTGGTGTGACAATGGAAGCTAAGATTCTTTTCATAGTAAAGTGAGAAGCTTGGGTTTGTGAGTGGGAAGGAAGAGATGCAGTTATTTGAGGAAGGAGCACAGCGAGCCCAGGGCATCTGAAGGCCGGGGCTCTGAGACTGAGAATGCCTTGCTGGGGACTGGGGGCCAGGGGCTGCTGTTGTCTGCTATTCACCACAAGCTTGTGGGCTGTTGCTGGGTGAATGTGACCCCTCTACTGCCTCAGCCTTCAGTAATGTCAGTTCCATGCACAGCTTTGGATTGTGGTTTTTTAGAGCAGAAAGAGATGGATATGACCAGATTGAAGGAGATGCCTCATGGAGGGCAGGGGCACAGGCAGGCACCATGGATTCAGCTGGACTAGTAACTTGAAGCCTGACATGACCAAAAGAGTTGAGCAAACCCTGCCATGATTACCTGGAGACCCTGAGAAGGATGGGTCCTGAATTTCCCACATGAGTAGGTTGGAGGTACTAGCCATTAAATATTTAAGGGCAAAGCAATTCCCGGAAAAGGGATTGCTAAGAATTTCCGAGTGTGCATTTCCCCCAAAAATGTCTCAAAATAACACATACTGTTTCTAGAAGAAGGAAAAAATTATAGTAAAAATGTGCTTGACAAAAATCCCAAAATTTGAAAACATATTTCTTGGGAAGACCGTGGGGATATAGGAGTGCAAAATGGTACAACCTCCATGGAAGGGGCTTTGGCAAGATCTAGCAAAAACATGTCTCCATTCCCCCTCTTGACCTAGCAGGGCTGCTTTCAGGGGTCTATCCCAACATACACTGGAAAATGTATGAAAAGTTGTAGGCAGAAATCTATTCACTGCAATCATCTGTAAAGCGAAGACTGGAACCCCCTGCACATCCATCAGTGGGGAGCGAGTTGAATAAACTGTGATACAGGCACACAATGGAGTGCTCTGCAACTGAAGCAAATAATGGGGATTTGGGTCTGCTCTCAGGAGGTAAATCTTAGTACATAAAAAACAAATCGAGGTGGATAAAAAATATATGTATTTTAGATAAACAACCTGCCACTGTTTATCTTAGAATGGGAGTACAGTTGGCCCTCCTTGTCCATGGGTTTTGCATTCCTGCATTCAAACAACTGAGGAACAAAAATATTCAGGAAAAAAAAATGTTTGGTTGCAACTGTATGAAACATGTACAGACTTTTTTCCCTTGTTATTCTGTAAACTACACAGTATGACAACTATTTACATAGCATTTACATTGTCTTACATTATAAGTGATCTGGAGAGGATCTGAAGTACACAGGAGGATGTGCGTGGGTTACCTGCCATTTGACATTAGGGACTTGAGCATCCTCCAATTTTGGTATCTGTGGGGGTCCTGGAACCAAACTCTCTCATAGAACCAAACTCCCTACCATAGAGCAATCATACTATAGATGTATATATGTGAACACATATGCCTACATATACCATGCTTTTATAGTTTTTTAAAATAAAAAGAGAAACAGTCTTATTTTATTTATTTTTTTGAGACAAGTCTCACTTTGTCATCCAGGCTGGAGTGCAGTGGCACCATCCTTGCTCACTGTAACCTCCCAGGCTCAAGTGATCCTCCCACCTCAGCCTCCCTAGTAGACGGGACCACAGATGCATGGAAAATTATCCACACCTGGATAATTTTTTGTGCTTTTTTGCAGAGATGGGGTTTCACCATGTTTCCCAGGCTGGTCTCAAGCTCCTGAGCTTAACCAGTCCACCCACCTCAGCCTCCCAAAGTGCTGGAATTACAGGCATAAGCCACTGTACCTGGCCTGAGAAACAATTTTAAAATGTAGTTATTTATATAGGAAGGATAAGAATAGGATGGAAGAGACAGGGACAGCTGCTAAATTTTTGTACAGTTGCCTCTGGAACCTTATGAATATTTTATATAATTATAACACACAATCATCTGCATTTAAAATGGTTAAAACCATCACCATCACTTTTCAGTCCCAACTTTCTCATTTACCTAAGCTGCCTGCTGTGGGGAAGTTTTTAAAATTTTCTAGATCCTAATTTCTTTTTCTGTAAGATAATAATCCTACTTCATAGTGTTGATGTGAGGATCGAATTAAATAACATATCTCAGGCAGTTAACACAGTAGCCATTATAAAAAGGATTTAATAAAGAGTAGTGGTGGCTTTAGTTAACATACTATTTCATAGCGTGTATTATGCCAGACACTGTTCTAACCAACTTCCAGATGTTAATTCAGTCCATTCTCAAATGACCCTATGAGGCTGGGGCTAATACTACCCTATCTTACAGATGAGAAATGAGGAATGAGTAGGCATCTTGCCCAAAGCGTCTCAACTGTGCTGGAGTTATCATTCAAACCCATAGTTGTTGATCTTACTCTTTTTCAACCCCATACATTTTCTGAGTGGGGCTGTCTCTGGCCTGAACCTGCTACTCATGTCAGAATGGTCCTAAATTGTATGGAGGTCTGAGGCTCTGGTCTGGCAATGTCCACAAGTAGGTGAAGATGAGGCCCATAAATTCACTTGTCCCAGTGGTAGCCCTGGCAGTGTAATTTCAGTCTCCTGAGACGGAGTCATAGGAACTTTTGAACACCGCTCCACTGGACAGTTATGAGGCTCTGACAGGCTCCCCAGCAGGCTGGCCAGGTTGGCGGGACTGATTCCCCACCGCTCAGGTAGCTGCCCCCACACAGGAGACACGCTGCTTACGGAGGTAAGAAGCCCAACATCTGCTCCTTTCACATTTATGCAGGGCTCTGAGGGTTTGCAGATGTAGGGCAGGCATCCTGAACATGCGCATCCCATGGCAGACTGTCCAAAGGACATGGTTTTAGTGTGGGTCGCAGTCTACCCACCCACCAGGACCTGACTCAAACCCCCACCTCCTCCATTCAGTATCTCCATGTCGTCCCAGGCAAACTCTGCTCTGCTCTTGATAAACACACGTCTCATGGTGCCACAGGTTGCTGCAATGGGAGGCCATGCCCTACTCTCTCAATTAGAATGTAAGCCTCTAGAGAGTAGGAGTTTTGCCTTTTATTCCTGATATTCTCCCCCAGCAGCATTTTTCAAATATAGACCCTGACCCAGTAGCAGTTCATGAAATTAGTTTAGTAGGTGTCACCAACATTCAATTAAAATAATCAGAATGGAATAGAACAGAAAATGTCTCACTGCAAAGTATCTAGTGTTATGAAATGCATGTATATGTCCCTCACCCACAAATACATAGTTTGAAGCCCTAACTCTCAGTGTAGCTGTATTTGGAATAAGGAAGCAATTAAGATTAAATGAAGTCATAGGGGTGGGTCTGATAGGATTAGTATCGTTCTAAGAAGAGATACCAGAGAGCATGAACTCTCTCTTTCTCTCTCTCCCCCCCTCCCCCATATACAGACGTAGAGAGTGAGAAGGTGGCTGTCTGCAAGCCACAAGAGAGCGCTCACCAGAAACCTACCCTGCAGGATCTGAATCTTGGACTTCTAGCCTCCCAAACTGTAAGATAACACATTTCTGTTTAAGCCACCCACTCTATATTTTGTTATGGCAGCCTGAACAGAATAATGTGCCTAGAGGAGAGTTGTTTAGTGAAATGTGTGTGGTTGTGTGTGTGTGTGTATGAGAGAGCTGGGTTTTGGGTTTTGATATAAAAATGTGTTTCTTGGTATTGATCATGATTCAGAAAGTTTGAGAACAACTATACTACCAGACTTTATGCATAGTGAGCACTTGATAAATAAATGTTTAATAACAGGGAGGTAGCCAGGCACAGTGGCTTACTCCTGTAATCCCAGCACTTTCGGAGGCTGAGGCAGGTGAATCATGAGGTCAGGAGTTTGAGACCAGCCTGACCAACATGGTGAAACCCGGTCTCTACTAAAAATACAAAAATTAGCTGGGCGTGGTAGCACTCACCTGTATTCCCAGCTACTCAGGAGGCTGAGGCAGAAGAATCACTTGAACCCAGGAGGCAGAGGTTGCAGTGAGCCGAGATCATGCCACTGCACTCCAGCCTGGGCAACAGAGAGAGACTCCATCCCCTCCACCCCCCCCAAAAAAAAAAAACAGGGAGGAAAGAAAAGAGAGATTGAGAAAAGAGGAAAAGAAAGAGGCAGGGAGGAATGAGGAACAGAGGAAGGAATGACAGAAGGGCATTTGGACAATTTTCTGTCCTCAATATAAGCAGAAATCATGGGCCCTGCCAGGGATGATTTACATATTTTGGGAAAAGTTTAGAAGAAACTGAGAAAGACAGAAGAAGAAAGAAAAAGATAGATAGGGAGTAACCAAAGAGTTCATGAACCAAAACCTTATAAATCAGTCCTGACATTTCATCATCTCATATTTTGACTCATTCTGGTTTTTGAGCCTTGATATAGGAGTTTGCAATAAATTTTAATTTCCTGTTGGTTTGAGAAAATTCAAGACTGATATCTGAAAATACTTTTAGGCCATCCAGCTCTTTCTTGCCAACTGGATTTCTTTTTGAATAGGTCTGATCTGATGGTGATTCAAGCATCGCTTCGTAGCCCAAGACTGATATAACCAGGATAACACTGATCAGGGAAAAAGATCTTCCAGAAACCTTCTGGGCTTTTTTTGTTTGTTTTTAAATCAGACTATCTATGAACTCAATATATTGATGCACACAGAAGAAATAATACCAGAGACAAACAGAGACATTTCTTAATGAGAGAGGAAAAAATTCAGTAGGAAAATATAATAGTCCTAAACATGTATGAACCTCATAAGAGAACTTTAAAAAACATGAATCAAAACCTGATAGAATTGGAGCCAAGCTGAGAAAGCTCCCAATGGCCAAATTTGGAATAGCCTGAGCAACAAAATAAATAATGTGGTATTGGATTATGTCATAAAGTATAAAATATATACCCTTAAATCATCATGGATATAAAAATGATAGAACAGATAAAAAAAGATGAGACAAATCTCTTCATAGAAGTATCCCAAATAATATATATTTCAGCCTTCCCTTGAGTGTGGCTATGTTTAGTGACTTACTTACAAAGAGTGAAGTATGGAAAGGAGAGAAAAAGTAACTTTACAGTGCAGAAACCTGGCAAATGCTGCCCTGGCCAAGTAGTCAAGATTAACTTCATCAGTGATCAGTCAGTGACAGCAGGTACCTTTGATATGATGTGATGAGAATGGCACTTCACCTCTGTGATCTTCCTTCCCCAAACCCATAGCATCAGTCTAGGCATTAGGAAAACATCAGACAAACCCACATTGAGGGACAGTGTATATAATACTGAACCAGAACTCCTCAAAACTGTCAGGGTCATTAAAAACAAGGAAAGTCTGGAGAAACTGTCATAGACAAGAAGAACCTAAGGAGATTTAATGACTAAATGTTATGTAATATCCTGTTTTAGATCTTGGAACAAAAAAGGATACCAAGAAAGAAATCATGACATTGAATAAACTGTAGCATCTGGTTAAAAGCCCTGCTGGTTCCTTTGTGCAACAAATGAACTTCGGTAATGTAAGATATTAACAGCAGGGGAAACTGGGTTCAGTGCATGTGGCAACTCTATGTACTATCTTTGTAACTTTGCTGTAAACCCAAAACTATTCTAAAAATAAGAATAAAGAATCAGAACTAAAAGGAAAAAGACAAATACAGGAGATTTCAATATTTCTCTCTCAATAAATTGACAGAAGTAGACAAAAATTAGTAAAAATATAGAAGCCTTGCACATACTATTAATCAATTGACCTAATTGACATTTAGAGAACATGCTATCTAACAACAGCAAAATACATATTCTTTTCAAGAGGACATGAGATATCTACAAAGAAAGACCACATCCTAGGCTGTAAAACATGTCTGAATAAGTTTTAAAAGATATAAATCATATACTATTATTCTCTGACCACAAAAATTAAGCTCTAAACAAAAAGATATTGGAAAATTCTCACATATTTGGAAACTTAGGAGCTCACTTCTGGCCAGGGGCAGTGGCTCATGCCTGTAATACCAGCACTTTGGAAAGCTGAGATAGGAAGATTGCTTAAGCCCAGGAGTTTGAGACAGCTTGGACAACATAGCAAAAACTCATCTCTACAAAAAATAAATAAAGTAAATAAATTTCTTAATGAACCAGGTGTGGTGGTATACATCTGTGGTCTCAGCTACTCAGGAGACTGAGGTGGGGGGATCACTTAAGCCCATAAGGTTGAGGCAACAGTGAGCTATGATCACACCACTGCCATCTAGCTTGGCTGACAGAGTGAGACCCTGTCTCAAAAACAAACAAACAAGAACCAAAACAGAAAACAAAACTCCCCTCACTTCTAAATATTCATGGATTCAAGAAGAAATTGTAAGGACAATTAGAAAATATTTTTAAATGAATGGTAATGAAAACACAACATATCAAAACTCACAAGTCAACCAGTACAATGATTGAAGAGAAATTTGTAATATTTAATGCATAAATTAGAAAAGAGGGAGGATCTCACATCAGTGACCTCAGCTTCCTCCTTATGAAACTAGAAAAAGAAAAGCAAACTAAACCTCTGAAAAATAAAGATGAAGGAAATAATAAAATTGAGAGCATAAATAAGTGAAACAAAACGGAAGAAAAGACAGAAATTAAAACTAAGAGCTGGTTCTTTGACAGAATTAATAAAATGGATCTACCTTTAGTGAGACTGATTTTAAAAAATAGAAGACCAAAATCACCAATGTCTTGCATGAAAGAGAAGACAGCACTACAGATCCAACAGACATTAAAAGAAATACAAGGGGGCTGGGTGTGGTGGCTCACACCTGTAATCCCAGTACTTTGGGAGGCCAAGGCGGGTGGATGGCCTGAGGCCAGGAGTTTGAGACCAGCCTGGCCAACATGGTGAAACCCCGTCTCTACTAAAAATACAAAAAATTAGCTGGACATGGTGGTGCATGCCTGTGATCCCAGCTACTCAGGAGGCCGAGACATGAGAATCACTTGAACCAGGAGGCAGAGGTTGAAGTGAGTTAAGACAGCTCTGCTGCAGCTATACTGCAGTCTGGGCAACAGAGAGTGACCCTGTCTCAAAAAAAAAAAAAAAGGAAAGAAAAGAAATATAAGGGGAAACACCCCAATAAAAAGAATAGGCAAATGATTTGAACAAACACTTTACCAAAGGTGAAACATGGGTGGTTAAAAACAGAACAGAACAAAACAGAAACAGATCCCCCAACCCCCAGCCAAAAAAAAAACTTACTAGCATTCATCATTAGGAAAAACAAATTAAAACCCCAATCAGATACAATTACACACCTGTTCGAATAGCTTAAAGAGTTCTTTATATATTCTAGCTACAATCTTTTATAATATGTATGTTTTATAAGTATTTTTCTCCAACTCTGTGGCTTGCCTTTTCATTTTCTTAACAGTGATTTTTGAAGAGTTAAAGTTTATAATTTTAAAGAAGTCCAGTTAATTAATTTTTATCTTTCAATGTTTATAATTTTTGTATCCTGTGTAAAAACATCTTTGTGTTAACCCAGTTCAATTTTTTAAACCATATTTTCTTCTAGAAGCTTTGTAGTTTAGCTCCTTCAGTTAGCTCTATTATCTATTCATGTAGATACATTGTGTATAAGGTATGAGATCAGGGTAAAGAATCATTTTATTTTCTTATGGACCTCCAGTGGCTTTTTGAAAAGACTTTCCTTTCCCTGTGGAATTACATTGGCACCTTCACTGAAAATCAATTGGCAATATATGTGCGGATCCATTTCTAGGCCTCCATTTGGTTCTATGGATCTGTCTGTCTATCCAACACCACACTGCCCTAATTATGTAGCTTTGTGGCAAATCTTAAAATCAGGCAGTGTAATTCCACCAACTTTGTTCTTTTTCAAAATAATTTTGAGAATTTTAGTTCTTTTGCATGTTAATAAAAATGTTTAAATAACTATCGATTTCTACAAAAAATCTGTTAGAATGTTGATTTGGATTGTGTTGAGTCAATAGATTTGGGAAGAACTGAGATTTTAATATTATTGAGTTTTCTGACCCATAAATATGGAATATCTCTCTATTAAGTCTTTCTTTAATTTCAGGTGTTGCACACATTTTGTTAAATTTATACCTAAGTATTTTCATCTTTTTAGATGCCATTGTAAATGTTATATTTTAAATTCTCAAGTCCTAATTCTTTGTGACTGTTATGGTTAATACTGAGTGTCAACTTGGATTGAAGGATGCAAAGTATTGCTCTTGGATGTGTCTGTGAGGGTGTTGCCAAAGGAGATTAATATTTGAGTTAGTGGACTGGGAAAGGCACATTCACCCTTAATCTGGGGTAGGAACAATCTAATCAGCTGCCAGTATGGCCAGAATAAAAGCAGGCAGAAGAACATGAAAACACTAGACTGGCTTAGCCTCCCAGCCTACATCTTTCTTTCATACTGGATGCTTCCTGCCCTTGAACATTGGACTCCAAGTTCTTTAGCTTTGGGACTTGAACTGGCTTTCTTGTTCCTCAGCATGCAGACGCATATTGTGGGACCTTGTGATCGTGTTAAGTCAATATTCCTTAATAAACTCTGCGTTATATATACATCTATCCTATTAGTTCTGTCCTCTAGAGAACCTTAATACAGTGACTAAAAAGGATACAATTGATCTTTGTCTAATAAACTTGCATTCTTCAACTTTTCTAAACTCGCTTATTCATTCTTATAACTTTTTTGAGAATGCTTTAGGATTTTCCACGTAGATAATCATGTTGCCTGCAAATGACGACAGTTTTACTTCCTCTTGTCCACTCGCTATGCTTTCTCTACCTCCTGCCTCCACCCTACCCCCCACCTCCACCCCATTGCCAGGATCTCCAGTAGAGTGATGAATTCAAGTGGTAAGAGTAGTAAGACAGGACATAATCCTAGAGGAAAGCATTCAGTCTTTTACCACTAACTATAATGTTACCTGTAGGTCTTCCATACCTGACTCTTTATAAGAATGAAGAAATTCCCATCTATTCCTAGTTTGCTGAGCTTTTATCATGGATGGGTATTGAATTTTGTCAAATGCTTTATGTGCTTCTATTGAGATAGTCAATTTTACTTTTTCAGTCTATTAATATGATGAATTACACTAATCTTTTTAGCATATAACCAACCTTACATTCTGAGACAGATACCAACCACTTGGTCATGATATATTAACTTTTTTATATATTACTGGATTTAATTTGTTCAAATCTGTTAAATTTGGGTGGGGGGGGCTATGTCATGAGGGAAACAGATTTTTGGTTTTCTTTTCCTGTAATGTCTTTGGTTTTGGCATCAGGGTAAAGCTGGACTCATAAAATGAATTGGGAAGTATTCCCAGTGGAATTGGTAATAGTTATACCTTAATGTTAAGTTCACCACTGAATCCATCAGATCCTTCTTTATGAGAAGGATAAGTACAAATCTCATTTCTTTAACTGATAATGAATTACTATCCATTTCTTTTTGAATAAGTTTCAAATAATAAATGAGTAACAAATGGGCAAAAGATTTGAACTGCCAGTTCACCAAAGAGGATATCCAAATGCTAAGTAAGGACATAAAAAATGCTCAACATCATTCATCATTAGGGAAACAGACATTAAAGACACAGTGAGGTATCATTACATGCCTTAGAATGGCTTGAATTAAAAATGTTTATAATACTACACAATGGTGAGGACATAGAGCACCTGGAACTCTCTTACATTACTAATGGGAAATGTGTAATGGTGCAGTTCTTTGAAAAACAGTTTAAAAGCTCTTATAAAATTTAATATACACTTATCATATGACCCAGTAACTCAATTCTTAGATATTTACATTAGAGAAATAAAAACATGTATTCTCACAAAGATATGTACATAAATGTTCATAGCAATTTCATCTACCGTAGCTAAAAACTGAAAACAATTCAAATATCAAATTTGTTTATTAATGTATATACAAATAATAGTATTTGCTCATAGTGGAATACTTCTCAATAACAAAAAGAAGTAAACTACTGATACATGCAATAACATGGTGAATCTTAAAGGCATTATACTAAATGAAAAAGAAGCCAGATATGGAAGAGTGTATGCTGTATGTTTCAATTTACAAAGCTATAGTAACAAAAACCAGATTAGTCTTTGCCTGAGGCTGGAGATGATGAAATGAGATTAGCTACACAGAGTCATACGAATACCTTTTTGAGTGACAGAAATGTTCTATATCTTGATTGTGGTGGTGATTATACAACTGTATATACTCATCAAACTATACATTTAAAAATGGGTGAATTTTATTGTATACAATTATAACTCAATAAAATTAAAAATTTTTATAACTAATTAAAAAAAAAAAGTAGGTTAGGGACTTTATCCTAGAGTGGTAAGGTCCTACAAAGTCGCATGACATGATATTGTGTGGATGCAGGGAAATGTGAAGAATTTGAGTGACTGAGATTAATGGAATTGGCCAGGCTCGGTGGCTCACGCCTGTAATCCCAGCATTTTGGGAGGCCAAGGTGGGCAGATCACGAGGTCGGGAGTTCGAGATCAGCCTGACCAACATGGTGAAACCCCGTCTCTACTAAAAATACAAAAATTAGCTGGGCATGGTAGTGAGTGCCTGTAGTCCTAGCTACTTGGGAGGCTGAGGCAGGAGAATTGCTTGAACCCGGGAGGTGGAGGTTGCAGTGAGTTGACATGGCGCCACTCTACTCCAGCCTGGCAACAGAGTGAGACTCTGTCTCAAAAAAAAAAAAAAAAAAATTTGTTTAATGAAATCAATCAGCTATAAAGGATTTGATGGATTTGATTATAACAGAACCTATCCATTGTTGGAGCTAAAAAGAATTCCTTCAATAAAGAATTTGTTACTTCATATCCACATTTATGTCCTCTTTCGTTCCCACCTTTGGCTGGTACTCTGATTTCATTGCATATTACCTCTTGAACTTAAGTCTAATGTTTTTGTGCTTGGATCTCTTGTAGTGACTAGGAGACTTTAAAAGTCAAGAATTTAAAAGTTTTGGTCATCTGGTCAATCTTTAGTGATCTTTTTTTAAACTCCTGGGTATTTGCAATGCCAGCATTCATATATTATTCTTTCTCAGTAGAAAAGCTGAATGATGAAAGACAAAAAAAAAGTCAATAAGCTCTCATGAAAAGCCATTTAGGGATTTTATACACTTTCTCTTTAAATGTAACAAGCCATTCACATCATCACTACAATTTATGGAAAAATAAATTGTTGTCATTGCAGACACTGTAGTCAATGAATAAAACCCTTCACTGTATTCCTCTGAGAGTGACATATGCTAGGACTATCTCTTCCTCAAGAGACCTGAGCTCTAGTAATGAGAACATTGGTCTTGTGCCATAGAATCCCATGAGAAATTGAGATTGGAACCACAACACAGAGAACAGAAACGTTTCATACTTCTCAAGTTTCTTCTCTGGTTTGGTATAAACAAAGCTTTGTATGCCAATCAAAAATATATTAAAAATATTCTCCTAAAAGCACAAGTTCATGGCCTTCTGTAAATGACAGAATAGCTCTGGTACAGAGGGGAGGGGGTTATATTTTGCCAAGTTTAGAATTCATTTAATCTCTTCGGTCTAGGCGAATCCCCACCAGTAAGAACAGTTTGATGATTACATTTGTTAGAAGTTCCTTGTTTTTAGTTCTGTAAAGACTCTTGAAATGAAGTGGTATCTAAATATTGGTTTCATGAGTTGAATGCAAATGAATCAGAAATATATGGATACACCTTCCCTCAAATTTACCCAAAATTTCAATAAGGAAGTTACTAGCCAAACATACTTTGGGTTGGGTTTAAATATCTGGCAAACCATTTCAAAACATTTGGGGAACCTAGGCTGCAGTCCAAATGGAAAATTTTTTTTTTTCTGTTGAGTGTTTTGTTTAAATTTTACATGGGAAACAAAACACTTGAATTTATCTCCACAAATGTGAATCTTTTTCGTTATTCATACCTCACCTGTCACACTAACAGGATAGTTTTCAGAATTTTTTTTCGTAGAAATGAAATCAGTTTTCAGAGAGATGAGGGATTCTGTTGAGAGCTGAGGCCAGTCCAGATCTACATTGGGCCAGTCTCCAAGTCTTCTTTTGAAACCTGGTTCTCCTCTGCCACGCCCAACCAGACCCTGTATCCTCTAGCTGAGTTTGGAACCTCTGTTTGACATCATTGTGAATGGATCCCATCTTGAATGTAGCAAATGGTTCCCTTTTCAGCTCCACTTATTCTTCATCTTCAATTTCTGTCCTGTCTCCAGACTCTGCTCCAACCCAGCTCTTTTGCTGTTTCTGCTCTGGGCCACCTCAGTAGGATATCTCCACTATAATTCAGGCATTTTGGGACAAACTCTTTCTCTCCCCCTCATGCAGCTACCTATGAAGGGAAGCCTCTCTCTGAGTCTGAACTGCTCTGGTCATGGGAGGGGATGGAGGCCACTGAAGGACCTCAGTGAACTCAGTGAAGAAATCAATGAATGTAAGGCCAAGGTCTTAGCAGGAGAAATTCCTACTGGTTTGGGATGAATGGCTACAGAAACTTTCAGAGGCAGTTGTAAATGGAAATAGGACAGGTAAAATTTGGTTTGGGGTGCCCTGGTTCAATGACATGTCGGTTACTGGGTTGAAAATCCCTCTGTGTGTCCAGCCAAGGGCAGACAGTGAAGGACAGTTACAAGGCAATGAATAGTCAATTAATGGGGTCTTCAAAAATTTTTTCTACTCTTTTCTTCTGCTTCTCTTTGTTTTTGTTTGTTTTTTCTTAGACTCCTCTCATACTTATCTACTGGTTCTCTTTATAATTTTTATAATTAGGACCTCAAAGGGGAAAAGTCAAGAAAAGAGATAAAACTCAAACTGATCAGCTGTGCTACCTTTTGGGAGTGTAAAAGTTTGAGTTTATGTCTGAATCACTAGGTTAAGTGGAAAGATTAATGACTAAGTAAACGGTGCATGTTGGAAGGACTGGTAATCTACCTCTTCTGTTTCCTGCCTGACATTTCAATCAGAGGAGGACTACTGAATCAAAGCAATTTTTAAAAGACCAGTTATTTGACATGAAAACAGAGGCCCAATTCTGAGGCCAAGCCTACTGATTAGGAAACTGCTCATTCCCCACCTTGGATTTAGACTGGTGGTTTCCAAATCTGGCTGCACATTAGATTCACCTGGGACACCTTAAAAAATAGCAATGGCTGGTCCCAAACCTAACCCTGGGTGGAGTCCAGGCATCAGCATTTTAAAAAAGCAACTCCCTGGGTGATTCGTAGGTACAATCAGAGTTGAGAATCATTGGTTTAGATTGTATTATTATATTGGTACAATCTGAGAAAATTAATGTTTGTCTTGTGAAGGTGCACTTACTTTCAGGGGTCAACTAGTACAGAAATTGGGAATGGCGCAAAATAAACTTGAACTTGAGGATACATGTCCACCCTCATCCATGAAATTACAGATAGTCCTTCATGTTCTGCTGTCCCTCAAGCTAAAAGTGTCAATAAACACTCATGTTCACCCCGCTAAAGATTGCAGGGGAGGGTTTCATTAACTGCAGCTCTTGGTAAGCATCCCAGGAATAAGATCTCTTCCCATGAGTACAGGTAGGTGTAGAGTTTTCCCAGGGAAGGGGATGTTGTCTTCTCTCTGGGAATGGGTTCTGGACCCATAAAGTGTAAATTTACTTCAGTTTGAGCCTTCGTCCCTCCTGTGCTATAATTTCTTTCTGAAAGTATACCAACCCACCAGAAAAGAAATCTGCCTGTGTCTTTGCAGTTTGTGTGATGATAGTGTGGTGACTGAGGGGGACAAAGTGGCAAAAGCAAGCGGGTCCTTCCACCTCCTTCTCTCCTGGAGAAAACATGGACAGCCCATCTGGAGGACCTCAGCTCTGCAGAGGACCAGATGATAATCGGCTCCCACAGATAAACCAGCAGCTGAGGAGGCAGACAGTTCCTAGTCTGTAGAGAATCTCTGGAAAAAGTGTTTGTTCAAGAAGAAACTAATTTTCTGACACCATCCTGCAGCGTGTGCTAAAAAATCTTTTATAAATGGCTTTAAAAAAATTCCTGATTCATAGCCTTGGCCAATTTTCATGGAGTAAATATTCCTACTATTGTCAATTTCAGGCTACCGAACTGTAAGAGGTGTCACTGAAAGAGGAGTTGCGAAGAAATGTGCAAAATCAACTCTGGCAGGCAGCTAGGAGCAAACTCTAGAACATTCTTGTCTCCATGAGTAAAGGGTGCTGGCACCTCGAAGAAGGGAGGGAGGGAACCAGCAAATTAATAGAAGTACTGGCGTATTTTCCATAATTTTGTGGACTTTGTGTGTTTTTTCTCTTCTTTTGACACAATCAACCAGCATTCAGCTGTGATTCTTTTCCCGTATGACCTCATGAACTCAGGCTAAAATAAGTCATTTATCAGAACCGAAATCTGTACTTGGATCCAAATAGGGAGAAAAGGCTGAGGGCTGCACCTTTCATAAAATAAGAACAACAAATATTTTTTAGGGTTTTTCCACATTATTCTAGTCACAAACAGTTTGAGATGGTCAATAACAGGTACCATTTATTGAGTGCTCACTATGTACCAGGTCAATGTATTAATTCATTTCATCTTTATAACTCAGTTGGGAAGGTACTATTATTAGGAGTACTGTACCTTTTAAACAAATAAGAAGGGATTCACCACGCCTATAATAGTAAAAATGTGAAGTGTTAAAATAATTCACCATGGTGAATATTTTGAATGAAACTACACATTATTATAGACTATTCAAAAGGCAATTTGATACAGTTAAAAATAGCGGACATTCACTGAGTGCTTACTATATACCTGGTGTTTTCATGAACTCTCCATTGGATATTTTATAGTGATCTATGAGTCAGGTGTTACTATGTTTATTTTAGTTAAGGAAAGAGAGGACAGAAAGTGACTTCATGACAGTCAGGTGATTTGTTGATGTCAGGGCCAAGAATCAAACCCAGGCAGCCTGGCAGCAAAGCTCACTCTTACATATAGGACTCCACTATTTTTCCAAGCAAGAATATCACTAGGTGATATGTTTTGGCTGTGTCCTCACCTAAATCTCATGTCGAATTGTGATCCTGAGTGTTGCAGGTGGGGCCTGGTGAGAGATGATTAGATCATAGGACTGGTTTCTAACGGTTTAGCACCATCCCTCTAGTGCTCTCTTGTGATAGAGTTCTCATGAAATCTAGTTGTTTGAAAGTGTGTAGCACCTTCCCCTTTGCTCTCTGATGGCCATCTGAATATGTACCTGCTTTTTCTTAACTTCCCCTTCACCTCTACCATGATTGTAAGTTTCCTGAGGTTCCCCCAGGAGCATAAGCCTGTACAGCCTGCAGAATCATGAGCCAATTAAACCTTTTTTTTTTTTTTAATGAATTATCAGTCTCGGGTAGTTCTTTATAGCAATGTAAGAATGGACTAATACAATAGACAAATCCCTGACCTTCATTGTGGATGTCTGGCCTCATTTTAAAAGAATGCACTTCTTCCTTAAATATATCTCCACAACCACCCTTCCCAACACACACACACATTCTTGAGCCTATAAACAGTGTACTATAGTTGGAATGTGTTATGTGTTAGAAACTTGGTTGCCACCATAGCAGAGTTAAGAGGTGGGGCCTTTGGTAGACAATTGGCAATGAATGGATCAATGCCATTGTTGAATAAATGGGTTAGTTATCATGGGAGTGGATTCCTGACAATCTCAGTCCCCTTCCTCTCTTTGTCTCCTCATAGGCTCACTTCTGCCTTCTGCTCTTCCACCATGGGATGACTACTCTCCCTAGATGCTGACACCATGTTTTTGGATTTTACAGCCTCCAGAATCATGAGCTGAATAAACTTATTTTCTTGACTCAGTCTGTGGAATTCTGTTACAACAACAGAAAATGACTAAAACACAGTGTCTTTTCACTTTGGTTTTAGATACTGTTTAGCATTATGTTATTGAGGTCTGTGATTTAGAGCTGAAATATGCAAATGTAACATGTCAGGAGATTAATTTGGAATAAAGTGCAATTCTCCTAATTGCTAATCAAATTCAGTGTTATCCCCCTGAAAACCATTCCTAAGCCATGCACAATTCAGCTAAACTTAAAGGGTTAAAGGATGTCTGTTAGATTTCCGAGAATTCTGTTTATCTCAGCCTTTAGACTCTTTAGTACTAAAACGTTTTGTAAGTTTCTACTTCACTGAGTGACATAATTTACACCTTTCATTCTGGGGTTGTCTTTACTGAGCCACACAGTGGTGTTCTTATGTAGACAAAGCTACTGGAGTTTAGAAACAGGAAGAGCTAGAAACTTGCATTTTAAAGCTTACCCAGTGGGGTATTTCCTTAACTTTCCAAATTCTGACATGTGTTAGGCAGTCAGGAAAGAATAATAAAATTCCCCAGGAAAAGCGTTCCTTAAATGGCAGCCATTAAAATGTGGTTTTCTAGGTAGCTATGAGCCTGATTTCCATCCCATTCTTCTTACCTCATGCAGGGCTGGTTTCAGGTTGCTTTTGCAGACACAGACCTATGGAGTCCTGCAGGAGAGCCAAGCCTTCCTGAATAGCCCAACGATAGCTTAGAGGCTGTCCAGCGCACCGCTAGTCTCCTTCTGAGAGTGTGTGTCTGTGTCACACAAGAGCTATGCTAGCTTTCAGTGGCTGCTCTCCACCTGAAACAGTGCCAGCTTCAGTGAAGTCCTGTCAGCTCAGTCAGCACCATCTGATGAGGGGAAGCTGGGAGGCACTTGTTCAATGGAAAGCAAACACTCAGAACCACAGCAGAGATACAAGGTCTAGCAGGTAGCCTCAAGTAAGAAAAGACAAGATCAATGGAGTTGAAGATTAAAAAAAGACAAGGGATTTCTGGAGGGTCCATCAAAAGTAGCTGCACCGTGTAGAGTTGTCAAGAAATTTGATTTGGCCCTGAGGGCCTGTAGGGGTGAAGAGGAGTTTAAGAGGTTCTGGTCCTGGGGCCCAGAGGGGAGTGGCAGATTTAATTTATGGGTTCACACCTGTAGCCTGTGGTCACCAAACCATGGCTGAGGGAGAGACATGTGGGAATTAAAAGATCCAGATAGTAACAAGTCTCATACTTTTATATAGTGCCTTACAGTATAGTCAGTTCTGCTATAACGTGATAGATGCATTCCTAAAACTCACTGCATTATGCAAAATTACACAATAAAAACCACAGGCCTTAGAGAAAAGAGCAGGTCAGGGGCACAATACCTAAACACTTTGTTGGTAATATAAAAAAGACAGAAACTTAATAAAAATGGTAGCACAGTTTTGTGCATGTTAAATAATGAAAAAATATGTTTGTTTGTTTTTTCAATTTTTTTTTTTTTTTTATAGAGACGGGGTTTCTCCATGTTGGCCAGGCTGATCTCAAACTCCTGACCTCAGGTGATCCACCCACCTCGCCTCTCAAAGTGCTGGGATTACAGGCATGAGCCACCATTCCCAGCCCGAAAAAAATATGTTAATACTACAATAAATATGGCACTTTATCTTTAAAAAGACCTGAAATTTGCTAATGGAAGAAGGTGCTGAGAGGGCTGCTGCTTGTGTTATGATGAAGTGGTAGAGGAAGATTATAAACATTTTTTATTTTTTGCAGCCTTAAAATCCTGAAATATAGGCCATTTGAAGCATGCATTTGTAATGAATATCTGTTTCATCAAAATTGAAGATTTGAAAATGTAGAGTTTTCTTCTTTAGTTAATTTCTGTATCCCTGCTGGAAATTCTTTTGCAGTTTTCTCATCCATACTTGGGGACTTCACCCAATAGCTGAAGTATTTGGAAATTGTGGTGATATTTGAAATCGCCAAATCAGTCCCTCATAGTACAAAAGGTGCCATTTCTGCAGAATTTGACAATTTCCATTAAGGTCTTTGCATGTAGATAGTGGTTACTCTTTGTGAAAGAGGTTGTTTGCCCTAATTTTTCACTGTTTGGTTTCCAGTTTCAACAATGCTCATCTTTCCATCTCTTCTATGTCTTCATGCCTTATTCTTACTGATTTCCCAGCACTTGAACTTATTCCGTCTACAGACATTTCTTTTATTTCCATGGTCTGTTGCCTGAGAAATAGAACAAGTTCTCTTGATTCTCTCAAAATGCTTTTTTACTTCAATTTCCCCCCTCAATACGCAAAGCTTTACTTTCCCATGCCCTGCTTGAGATGCTTAGACATGTTTAAAACATTAAATGAATTCTTTTTAATACACAACAGTCCACAAATGTGAAAGAATAGGAAAACATAACCTCATAGGATAACTCAGTTGGTTGGGATAAGTAGATTAGTCAGAATAACACATCTGCAAGGTAGTAGGGCAGATGCATGGCATGTGTGCATGTGGCATTTTGTGAATCCTGACAAGGCTCATTTCAGCTGGGTGCAGTCTTCTATGTTAATCTAGTTTTCTCTCGCAGATAAAATTGCTTGTGAAAAACTCGAATTATCTTCACATTGTCCCCTAATACATTAATTCAATCAGAACAAATTCATATTTTAAAAACAAGTGTTATAGCCAACTGTTTATGTACCTCTGTTCATGTGTTTTCTCATTTGATCATGATAATAATTCTAGGAGGTAGATAGGAAAGTTAATATTCCCATTATACAGACAAAAAAACTGAAGCTGAGGAATGTCCCATAGCTTGGAAATGAGTCTGGAAATAAAGAAGTTAAGATAAGCGTTCTGACCACATTTAAGTCCCTGATCCTGCTAGTTCCTAAAGCCTGCAAGTTTGGGTTTGCAAGCCAGGGAGTTTTCTTCTTTTGCCTAAAGTAGTTTGAGGTGTTTTGTTTGTTTGTTTGTTTGTTTTTGTTTTTTTGAGATGGAGTTTCGCTCTTGTCACCCAGGCTGGAGTGCAATGGCACTATCCTGGCTTACTGCAATCTCTACCTCCTGGGTTCAAGCGATTCTCCTGCCTCAGTCTCCCAAGTTGCTGGGATTCCAGGTGCCCAACACCACGCCCAGCTAATTTTTGTATTTTTACTAGATACAGGGTTTCACCATGTTGGCCAGGCTAGTCTTGAACTCCTGACCTCAGGTGATCCATCTGCCTCAGCCTCCCAAAGTGCTGAAATTACAGCCACTGTGCCCAGCTTCCAGGTGGGTTTTTTGAGTAATGCAGAGCCTCCGTGAATACGGGGTTACCTGCGTAATGTTGAAATTCTCTACCAGCTTTGATTTTCTGCCACGTTTTGATTTTTAAACTAACTCTCTTCAGGTAGAGGGCACTCTAAATTTCAAGGTTTGCCTTTGAAACAGGAGGATCTGTCTCTGCTGTGTAGTGCTGCAGGCATAGGATAAAGGAAAATTGTTCCTCCATCCCGTGGGTGCTGGCAGAGAAGTCCCGGGTTAGAACAGCTGGGAACCTTCTTTTGGAGGGGATCGGCTAGGTTTACACCCATTTAGACATGGCCTTTTCTGAAGATAGTGATCCTTCACTGTTCCTGTCACTGCCATTGCAATCTGTGTCATCAGCCTTGCTCACCAGCAGAGCACATGCTCTGGGCGTAGTGGATTATCCTCTTTCCCCTAGTCCTGTAGTGTCCCGACTGCTCCCAGTCAAACCCAGCTAAGTGACAGGAGAGGAATTCCAACACTGGGCTCAAGCATGACTACTCCTGCTGCTATTCAGTGAGCACCCCCTCCGTGTCCCGGGCTTCTGAGAAGCACCTCACATACTCATTCATTACTTTCAGCAGCATTTGTTGAGGGCCCATCATGTGCCAGGATGACTCTTTTTTGTGTGGTTTATTTCGTTTGCTTCCTACAATTGGAATGCCCAACCAGACTGGCTCCAAGCTCTCTCACTTACCCCTGTGCCTTCCTGCTTCTCTCATTCAAGGTTGCTAGACATGCTGTCTGCCCCAATCCTACTTACTGGAGACCTGAAAAACTTGTCAATGACCTTCCCGTGACCTGGATAACAATTTCTCAGCTTGTCACTGCCTGTTGTGTGTGGGTACAGATGTAGTTCCCTTCCACTTTGGTAGCATATGCGTGAGTGTCACCTTTGTGTGTGTTTTGATAAGCTTTAGGCTCCCTTCCTCCCCCCCACCGCTTCCTGTCTTTCTCTTTCTCTTATTTTCAAATTCATGCACTGGGACCTGCTCTACAAACTTGAGAGGAAAAGAGAAAGAACAAAGAAGGCAGAGCAATCTCAATACTGAAAGTTTTCCTTTTTTTAACTTCATGAATGGGGCCTTTGAACTCACCAGCCATAGCTCCTTCCTAACCTGTACCTTTCATGTCCTGTCTCCAGCTGGCATGGAAAATGTGAGGTGCCCTGGCCCTGAGCCTGTGCTGAAACCTCAGCGGGGGTTGTGTCTCTCAGTCCTCCATCGACAGTGGCAGCCACAGCTGCTGGAGCAGAGATGAGACAAGCACTTCCTGCCGGGTGCTGCAGTCCACTGCAACAGTCACAGAACCGAGCTGGAAAGGGAAACAAGCCTGCATGAGCCTTCACCCAATGTGGCCAAGAACAGCCGCAACAAAGAAGGTTGAGGAGAAATTCCTGCAGCCAATGAGCATGGGGCTGGGGAGGAAGGGAGAGTCTCTGGATGTTGGTTTTGAGACTTTCTGCCTTGACTATAACCCAGGTTCTCAGCACAGGGGATGTGATTCATGGCCAAGAAATTCCCCATGGCCTTGGATGACATTTACGTTGATTACTTCTGAGTCACATTTCTGGGAGAATATTTTTTTCTCACCAAAGGCAAACTGAAGGGAAAATGGCATGGATAGTGGTTTGGAGACAGCAGAGGAAATGGGGTCACTTGTGTTATTAGTAGGAGAGTTAAAGACATGCAAGAATGGAAAGAAAAACAAGGCAAAAAAGAAAGGATATTAAGAGGTGGGAATCATCTCCAAGTGGAATGAGGAGAATTGAGGTCTAGGATTTGCAGTTTCATAACTCTGGGGATGAAGAGATTGGGGCAGCCCAAATGGACCCTGCCTTTTTGTATCTTTTAATGACAGAAATTTAGAATGTAAGAGTTGGGGCCATCACTCATGCATTTAATTCACAAGCATTTGTTGAGCACCTTCGGTGTTCCAGATTCTAGGCACGGGAGATACAGTGGGGGAACAACGGAAAGTTCTGCCCTGCTGGCATTTATCTCAGTGGACGAGAAAGACAACAAAGGAACAGCCAATCAAATGGTACATTTGAATTCAACCTTTTTGACTTATTAACAGAAATGCATCAGATCCAGGATCATGGGAACACACACACTTTGCTGTACCAGAGGGGGAGGACATAGGAATGGAACTCGTCAATGGCACTGGACTTTAGCAGCTCAAAGGATGTCTTGGAGTCCTGATTCTTCCCTTTCCTAGAAGAATAGGCAGGGGTGTGGGCATACGTGGGAAGGGGGAAAATCCCCCCCTATTATGTGTGTTCTAAGCCTCATTCAAGGTTAAAAGCCTTCTTAATGTAAATGTAGACGATGTCAGTTAAACCATTAACTCCAGAAGTGTGTCTGAAAACAAGAAAGCAATGTTCCAAGTCCAGTAAGATTTTAATTTTTTTTTTTCCAGACAGGGTCTCACTTTGTTGCCCAGGCTGGTCTGAAACTCCTGGCTTCAAACAATCCTCCCACCCTGGCCTCCCAAATTGCTGGGATTGCAGGCATGAGCCACTGTGTCCAGCCTTCCAGTAGGATCTTAAACCACCAACGGAAAAACAAAACAACGGAAAACACTTTCACCAGATTAGCATCTCTTCTGCTTGACTTGGACTAATGAATTTCAGGCTGTTTCTTACAAAGCACCATTTGTGGCCAATAGGCAGGAATTTGCGAAGCAGAGGAAAGCAATATTGAGGAGCAGAAAGAGCCAGGCATCAGGAATCAAATATCTGGGTTCCCATCTGGGCTTGCCACTCAGTGGCCCCCAGAGGGAGTCCTACAAGCTGGGTGGATGGGAAAACAGAACATCAAGAGATGCAGGGAAGGGCTCAATCAGGATGGGAACAGGCACCGCCAGAGAGAGGGTGGGCACCCAAGAAAACGAGATCAACTGGACCAACATCATGAGCTGCAGTGAGCTGCCGGGACCCCAGCATCTCCCCAGACCTCCAAGAAGCCAGAGTAAAGGACTGAGATGCTTCCACAACCTGAGTGACCCAGATTCAGGGATGGCTGGGAGGGTGCAGGGGTGTCCAATCTTTTGGCCTCAGTAGGCCACACTGGAAGAAGAATTGTCTTGGACCACACATAAGATACACTAACAATCGCTGATGAGCAAAAAAAAAAAAAAAAACCCTCAAAAAAAACTCAAAACAAAAAATCTCATCATGTTTCAAGAAAGTTTGTGAGTTTGTGTCAGGCCGCAAGTTGGACAAGCTTGGTCTCGAGGAAGAGCTGAAGGCTGCCTGGCTACCCTGCTGCTGAGAGGAAGGCAGATTTGCCCGACTGGTGCTTGTATTCTCTAAACCGAGGGCAGAACTCCCCAACACCCCTGGGCCACACACTGTCCCTGGCCATCTGGTTGCTCTCTTGACCCTACCTTCTGGCCTGCCCTCCAAGGCCCTGTCCTCCCAACTGACCTCCCAGGGACTGCTGCACAGCAATTCATCCAGGACAGGCAGCCTCAGAGTGAAGTCTTTATTAAAGCCAGTAACAAAACATTATAAGAACCAGCGAAGGAGGGAGAGATAGAGAGGAAAAGAGAGAGAAGGGGGGTGAGAGAGGTGGTAAGAGAGGGAAGGGGGAGAAAAAGAAACATGAAAGAGAGAGAGAGCAGCCACGCAAAGGCTTCAGCTAAAGGCTGACTGAGGCCAAAGCCAGAGGAGCCAGCAGCGGGTGAGAGTGGATAACACTAACCAAAGAGAGAGTCGGAACCAGCCCAGCGCTTCCTGATCATCTCCAGGGACCACCAAGGTGCAGCTCCACCAGCCTCTCCCCCAGCAACTCTCTTCTTAATCGCTATCATCCCCCTTGCTTAGTTCTCAAAGTTCTGCTCTTACTACCCACACCCAAACCCCACTCAACAGTAGCCAGAAGGGAGCTCAGCTCAGATTCTGCCTCTTGCACCTACACCTTCCCAAGAAGCCTCGTCCTGCTGGAGAGGCCTCAGCTGCTCCTTCTAAAGCCTCTTTCTTTTTTTTTTATTTATTTGAGACGGTGTCTCACTATTGCCCAGGCTGGAGTGCAGTGGCACCATCTTGGCTCACTGCAACCTCTGCCTCCTGGATTCAGGCAATTCTCCTGCCTCAGCCCCCCAAGTAGCTGAGATTATAGGTGTGTGCCACCACACCCAGCTAATTTTTCTATTTTTAGTAGAGACAGGGTTTTACCATGTTTGCCAGACTAGTTTTAACCTCTTGACCTCAGGTGATCTGCCTGCTTCAGCCTCTCAAAGTGCTGGGATTTCAGCATGAGCCACCGCACTCCACACCTGAGGCCTCTTAGTATCCACCTGGCCCCAGGCCACCCACCAAACCCAATCAAAGAAGTGAGCAGATCAAAGCTTTGTTGGCTGCAGAGAATATGATTTTACTGTGTGTGTGGCGGGGGAAATGGAGATGCTATACCTATAGCTCCAACAAAGGGATTTGTGTTTCATAGGTCACGGGCTGAGAAGGGTCTCTTAGCTTGGTGGCCATCCAACAATATGAATTAAACCAGACCCAGCAGAATCTGTGATTGAGTAAATACCCATAATTTACTCCCGTATATGCCGCGTGCTCTATAGTTCCTTACCTGGAAATGAGATAAACTACTATTATTGTTGTTACTATTATTTTTCTTGAAAAAGGAGGTGGAGCATGTAATGTGCTGCTGGCCCAAATCAGTGAGGGGGCATTATGAGAGACATTCAGGGTGAACCTCTGAGCTCATCGTGTCTCTGGTTAAAGAAACAGAGACTCTGTATCCTGGCTGGCAGCCTGGTGATTGATGAATGACAGAGGGGAACGCCTAGGATGGAAATATCCCGGCAGAGGTGGTCTAGCCTTACCAGGGACCAGCAAAAGCCTGTTATTAACATGAATTGCATTTCTTTATCACCTTTAAATTAATTCTTTTATTTCAGAAATGATAATAAAATAACAGAAAGCCAAAACAAAAATATTCCGAATCTCATCCTGAAATCAAATCAATGACAAATATGCATGATATACATCAAATAGAAAATGCTGTCCATGATGTTATTGAGAATACCAAGCATGCATGTGGTCGTGCCCAGGCAGGTGGCATCAGCAAAGCACCGTGGGTTTTCTCAGGCCCAAACCCACCCATCCTATTCTCTGCCAAATTTCCAGACACTTGTCAAGATGCTGTGGCTTAGGAACCGTGAAGGAAACCCAAAGCTCAGCCAAACTCCATCTATTCTCATTCTTTCTCTCCCGTGCGTCGGTCTACCCCTTTGAAACATTTCCAAGGTTCTCCTTGGGAGGCAGAGCTGCTACATTGTGTCTTAGCCCCTTGAATTGATGGCAGTGAATGAATCAAGTTTATACGTTTGCAACCAAACAAATGGAGCTTCAATTGTGGTTGTTTGTACATGTGTATGCTTTTGCATTTCAATGACTTCTTCCTTCCCTAACCAATCTGCTAAATGCAGCATTTACAACCAGCCTTGCAGGCATTATTTGCCCCCGACTGGGCCCTGATCACCTCAAACGAAGGCTGCCAGTTTCCCCTGCCAGAAACAAGAGGCACTGGGAAAAATGGAAATTGGACAATAGTCTTGTATACTCTTGCTCTAACATGGATGGCCTTCAACAGGAAACCAATCCATGGAATCAAAAGAACAGTTTCCTGTTAACATAGTGCAATGCCAAATCCATCAGACTTTATTGTTTCATGCTCTGTGCCAGTCATTGTCAACTATACTGTAAGTAATAACATATGACTGGAGTTGTGGTTTTAGTGGAAGATTCTTTTGCTTTTGGCACCGTGCGCACACCTTCATATGCTTTATTGCCCTTTCCCAAACCTAGGGAGCTTTCTTTTCTTTTGAGATTTCTTTTCCCCCTAAAGAACTATTTCCGGCTGTTTGTTGCATACCAGTTCTTAAAATCCTAGCCAGCCGACTCCAATTCTCCAGTCTTTTCTTAAGCAACACTTTATATATATATGTGTATATGTATATATGTATATATATAATTATTATTATTATTACATCACATGGGGCTAAAATAAACCCACTGTGTATTGGCTCTTCCACAATCCTGCTTTTCCTCTGAAAATGGTTAGTTCCCTAAGACTGGCTTTGAGAGAGAAAACCTCTCACATAATATTTTTCTTACTTTCCAGGCTGATCTTGAAGGTGATGATAGGTCATAAGCCGCAGCCTCTGCAAGGATGTTACAACCCCTGGAGCAGGCAGAAAGTACATGTGTGCTTGGAATGCAACAAAAGGGAAACGTTTCTAGTGTGGTTTGGACAGGGCCTTGCATTTTTAACCCTTTACCCAAACCTAAAGAAAACACAACTCCGTTAGCGACTCAGGAGTTTTTTCCTAGAGTGACATGATTAAGGTGAGGGTGTGACTAGTTATCTGAGTCAATTTCTTCAGACAATTTGGCTTAGTGGTTAAGAACTTTGGTACCAGATAGAACGAGTTCAAATCCCAGCTCTCTCCCTTAACATCTGCATGACTCTGGGAAAGTTGAAAAACTTTCTGATGCTCACATTCTTCCTCTGTAAAACGGAGAAAACACTTTGTTCTGGGGTTGTCCTCAAGAATGTGACTAAAGGATTGGGATTTTCCTCTCTGCTCTATTATGGACACCTTTAGCAGGCAGTGTACCTGGTAAGTGCTCAGTGAGTGGCATAATGGTTGTGAGGCAATCACTGACCCCTGCTCCAATCCTGCTGGCGTTCAAGGCCTTGACTCAAGTCACCTCTGGTTTTGTATGGTTTGGTCATGTGAACCAATAACCAAGGTGTTAGCAATGCATTTCTCGGTTCTCAGAAGATGGTATTAAGCCTCTGAGGCTAGTGCATTAGGATGTGATCATGTGGAAATGTGGAATTATCAGATGCATGGCACCTGGAAGAGGGAGTGGGGGATGGAGATGGAAAATAAGTGGTGGAAAGATCTTCATTTTTCTCCCCTTCCCTCATAGGCATGCAGGAACAACTGATCAGTGTGTGTGTGTGTGTGTGTGTGTGTGTGTGTGGCACGCACGCATATGTGGTCTTTGTATTCCTTTCTCTTGTTGAGCCTAAAAAAACTTTCAGTACAATGTCCCTGGAAGCCACCACCAATAGATAGAAGTTAACCTTTTATATGAAACTTTCTTTCCAACCCATCTAAGACTGAGGCTTAGGTTCATTGCCTTTGTGTTTCAATAAAAGGTGTCCTGTGTTGGTGTCTACTTGAAGCTAAAAGTCTTGAGTGCTTTTGTCTTCTGTACCCAGGTCTGTTGGCAGAAAACCTTGTATGACTTCCCCCAAGTCCATCTAAGAGAGAAGTGTTTGCTTGCCGTATTATCTTGGCTTCTTCCAATACCAACCCCAGCACCAAGGGCCATTTCATAAAAGAATTCCTCTCTTTGAGACTCAGTTTCCCTTTGGTGTGTCACAACGTTAGCTTGAGGATAAGAAGAAATCCCTGCAAAATTTAAAGTTGAAGTCTACAGACTGATTGGTTTGGATTGAGAGAAAGAGAACAAGTAATTACTTTGGGTATCAAGTTTAACCCAGAGAAACTGTTTCCTTATTTGGGGTGGTGGAAGTGGTGGTAATGGTAGTACTGGTGATAGTGGAAATGGTGGTGATAATGGAGGTAGTGGTGGTGGCAGTAATAGCCATATTAACGGCAGTGATGTTGGTGGCAGTAGTGGCAGTGGTGTTTTTGTTGGTAGTGCTGGTTGTGGTGGTGATGTCGGTAGTGGTTGGTGGTGGTGGAGGTGGTGGTGGTGGTGGTGACATTGAGCATACAGTAGAGGGTAGTTTTTCTCACCACATCTTCCAAACCCGAGGCATCATCACCATCAGGTTCTATTGTTTCTGTTTTTTCTCACTGTAATGCACTTCAGCAAAATATGCCTTTAGAATATAAAGAACATGAGATGAAAACCCACACACACAGATTCACTCGATTTTCTCCTGCCCCTTGGCTAAGTAAAAAATCACCTACCAACTTGCTTATCCCTCTCCCTTACTTTCCAGGGAGCATCTGATAGCTCGTCTTTTTTTTTTCTCCTTCTCCTCCCAGTTCTTTCTCCTCTTTGTCACCCTCTTCTTCTTCCTTCCTTTTCCCCTGTCTCCAAATTAACCTTAGCAGGGAGTCCTGAAGCAAATTATCATGTTACAAGCCTAGATGTGATAGCTTGTCATCTTTCATTATTTTTGATGTAAACAAAACTGTCAGAATTCTCTGAGACCTGTCTTTGGTTAGGGGTGTTCTCTTTGAGGCCAGGGGATATATAAGGATTAGAAACAGGAAAGTTGCTCCAACATAATGTAAAGAATGTAATGGAAGGTTGGAAATGGATCTCCAATTCCAGACTAGTGTGCACTTGTAGACCATAGCATTCAAAGGAGCTATTGATTAAGGCTGTAAAATGTTTGCATAATTGTGTTTTATAAAGTAGAGGTCCAGGGGCACTTCATTACCCACATTCATTTTTTGTGTATTCCGCTCACCACACCCCAATGCAATTTCCTTGAATACTTAGATTTGATAAGCAATTAAAAAATAATTGTCTGGCTTATTTCCTGAAGATTGGTGCTTTCCACGGACTGAGTTGCCGAAGACCGGGAGAGTGTGTTTTTATATGGAAGGTCACATCTATTCATCAGAGGTTGTTTATCTTTTTCTGGCCACTCATTTAGAGCAGCCACAGTTTTCTGAAGGAGCCACATGCACCACGCTTCAACAGCAGAGAAAGATTTCGTTCAGTGTGTGTAATGCTAGGGCCATGGTCTTGGTTTAGGGATACTTCAGAACTTTAATATTTTGGTAACCCATGCTCTATAAATCATTGAATTACATCAAGTCTATTTAAAACCCCTCTGGGCAGCTGTTTAAAATGCTGTCACTGCAGTAAGCGATGTCCTTAGAGTCACATGGCAGGTTGGGGCTGAGAAGGGGATGGGTTCTGTTTGTGTTTCTTTAACTCCAGTTAGGTTTACCCTCTGACTCCCCCACTTCTGTGAATTGTCCCTCCATTTCCAGTTATTTTAAAGTCAGGATATGAAGGCCGCTTAGTCCATCGGGGTTAAGCCTTCCCATCAGATCAAATTCTTTTTCCTTGCATTCTTCTCTTCAAGCCATTTAGTGAAACAAGCACAAACTGTTAACTTCAGATTAATATGTTTAATAAGTGAAATCTGGACTGTTTCAGGAAGGCAGGCAGGCCAGCAGCCTGGAGGATTGGTTGCAGCTGAGGGCTCCTGTGGGCTTCTCCTGGGTCATCGCTGGGGGCTGAGACCACCTGTGTAGCACCTGTGGGCAAGGAGGGTTTAATTACCCCAGGGATCCTGGCTTTGCTGGCCTTGCTCTCTGGCCTCCAGATTTGCTCTGATTCTGACAGTGCAGGGGGTTTATCAGAGCTCAGGTCCAAAGGAGGGAGTGAGGCTGCCGGCTTTCTCTTCAGAACTCTGCATGCTTATCCGGGTGTCATGACTGCCTCTTGCTGCTACTCCAAGCTCCTCCAAGACAAGGATGTTGCTTCCGTCTGGTCCACCATCGTATCAGGGTATGGTTTAACTACACCTGTGCTTGAGTGCACAAAGAGAAAAATGTAGCGTCAGCAACCTTGTTCAGAGTTTTTCAATCAGAAAACAGAAATTAAGAATGGAATGTGCTACCTTAATTTTAGCAGACATAAAACTGTAACTTTAACAAAAATCAAATTTTATTTTGAATTCCACACTGAGTGTGGGGTGGGAAGAGGACATCCTTATCTTTTCAGAGCCTTGGGCCCTGCAGTGGTCTTTATCCTTCTCTAGCAGTAGTGGATACTTAATAAATGTATCCAATCACTTCATGAATACTACAAATTAAGAGCAGGGAAGTCAAGATCTGAGTTTGACTCTCAGCATCCCACTAACTCGTTTATGACCTTGGACCATTTTGAGTTTCAGGTTAATTTGTTGGGAGAATTAAGTGAAATAACGCATGTTATATATTGTGTGGTCTCTATTAATAAGGAATGGTATATATCCTATACATCTAGCATCAAGGATACTCCTCATTGGATATGCCCCCGGGGCACCCATAGCTGTCCTGTCTTGAGAGACGTGCGCTGGCTTTTCCTCTGCCTTTGCGGGTTAAGGAAGGAGGGCAGTGGGGAGGGGGAGGCGGCCCAGCTTTCCGTGCCTGTCCGGGCAGGGCTGGGCAGCTGCGGCTAGGAGGAAGATGCAGGCTCAGCTGTGTGCACCCTCCCCCCCACCCAGCCTGCAAACCGAGGAAGGCTTGCCCGCGGCTCTCGGGCGGTTCCGGCTCCGGCTCGGGCTCCAGCTCCCACGGAGCGGCTCCTGCAGGCGGCCTCGTGGCTCCGCAGCCCAAGCTCTTCCTCTCCGAGCGCCTCCGGGCTCCCGTCTCCGGGGCCCTGCTGCTTTTGGGACTTGCTCACCTCCAGACATTGCTGTTTTTTTTGTTTGTTTGTTTTTTGAGACGGAGTTTCGCTCTCGTTGCCCAGGCTGGAGTACAGTGGCGCAATCTCGACTCACTGCAACCTCTGCCTCCCAGGTTCAAGCGATTTCTCCCGCCTCAGCCTCCCGAGCAAGTGGGATTACAGGCGCCCGCTCCCACGCCCGGCTAATTTTTGTATTTTTAATGGAGACAGGGTTTCACTATGTTGGTCAGGCTGGTCTCGAGCTACTGACCTCAGATGATCCGTCCGCCTCGGCCTTCCAAAGTGCTGAGATTACAGGCGTGAGCCCCCGCGCCCAGTCCGTAGCTGTATTTGAACAGAAAAATCAACAGTACATAAAACAAAAGGATGGCAGCCGAGGAGAATGGGATCGAAAGACGATCTGCTCCTTCGGAAGGAAACCAAGGGTGCGGCGGCGACTCGCAGGGCTCCCAGCGCCCCCGCGAGGCCCGGGCAGCTTCTGCGCTGCCTACTGGGGGAGGCCCGCCGGTGTTTGGGAATCCCAGCGGGGTCCCCCAGCTAGCCAGTCTCCCGGCACTGACCTTACTGAGATTTCTCACTAGGTCACTGTTTGTTAAGAAAAACAGAGTAACAGAAACGAGGCAAAGCCCTTAATTTTCTTTTTGCAAAATTCTCAAGTTTAGGGCAAAGGCAAAGGAAGGATGGAAGTGTGCCCCACTCTGTAAGATGTTCCCCTTCTCGGAGTTTTCTCTAGTGGAGGGCCTTTCCCCTGTTTGCCTGCCTCGAGATGCTTCCTTGATTGCTAAGAGACTACACTGGAAATGTTGCCCCTCTGGAGAGGGTTTCTATTTCTTCCTGCGAGTAGAGGAGACACATTGTCCTCCCTCCTCCGTCCCTCCCTCCTTCCCTTCCCTTTCTTTCTTACTCCCTTTCTCTCTTCCTCCCTTTCTCTCTACCTTCCTACCTTCCTTTCTTTTTGGTTGAGTGTATGTTACTTGATTTTTTTCCCCCCTAATAACCACGCTTTTAATCTATTGCTTTCCTTTTAGGAAGTTTGACTTTTTTCCTCTCCCTCTCATCACTCACAGCCAAAATGTAAAGTAAATGTTCAAAATTAATTTCTGATAAGTGGGTAGAGTCCTCCTCCCCGAGCCACGTCAGTGAAACCACTGATATATTTTTATATAATCTTTAATGGTACTATCAGTTTTCTACCTGATAGCCCTTGTTTCTCTCTCCCTTTCATTTTCTCCTTCCTTCTCTATCTTTTTTTCTGGGACAGCACATGGACTTGTTAAGGCTCATCTTCATCAATTGCTAGCTTTGTGACCTTGGATAAATCATTTAGCCATTCTATGCCTCCATTTCTTTATCTGCAAAACAGAGTTAATAATGTCCAACCTATGGGGTCATTGGGCTGATAAAATACATTACATATCATAAGGTACTCTCCACATAGAATACACTCAATGGGGACCATTATAATAATAAGTTATGGTGCTGTTCTTCTGAATAAAACAAGTTTTCTAATCCTCACCCCCTACCTCCACCCCCAACCCTTTAAAAGTTTAGTTACCAGGTTCCAGGCTCGGGGATCTTAGGTTAGTCAGGTCTTCACAGTCCTTTGACTTAAATATTCATATCATTGCCCCCAAAGGGAGTCAAGTAGTTGCTTCCCACCTGAACATCTGTATTGACCTCCTAGTTTCTCTGCCTCTACTCTTGCCCTACTTTAGTCCATTCTCTAAACAGCAGTCAATATGGTCTTTTAAAAGCAAAAATTCAAAAGAAAACCAGCAAACAAAAAAACCCCAGGAATTCCAGATTATGTCATTTCCTTTCTGGAAATCCTTCAATGGTTTCTCCCTTATACTTAATGTGAAATCTAAACTGTGTTCTCCAAGACGAATGCTTACCTGTGCAAGCCCACCCCAGCCTGTCTCCCACCACCCTGCCCTTTGCTGCATTTCTACTCTAGGACCACTTTCCCAGCAATCCCCCCCAATTTTTTTTTTTTTTTTTTTTTTTTGAGATGGAGTCTCACTCTGCCGCCCAGTCTGTGCAGTGGCACTGTCTCAGCTCACTGCAACTTCCACCTCCTAGATTCCAGCGATTCTCCTGCCTCAGCCTCCTGAGTAGCTGAGATTATAGGCGTGTACCACCACTTCCAGCTAATTTTTATATATATTTTTTAGTAGAGATGGGGTTTCACCATATTGGCCAGGCTGGTCTCGAACTCCTGATCTCGTGATTCTCCCTCCTCGGCCTCCCAAAGTGCTGGGATTACAGGCATGAGCCACTTCACCCAGCTTCCCCACCTTTTAATTCTCTTGAAGGCAGAACACTCCCTGCCTTGCGCCTCTGCACTCACTGTTCTGGCCTAAAACTCTCTTCCCCCTGACCAATGGACTCCCAACTCACATGTCACTTCCTCAGAGATGCCATCCTACTACCTGGTCTAAAGTAGCACCCCACACCTCACCCCCAGTTACCTGCTATTTACTTTACCTTATTTCCATAGCACTGAAATTATTCATTTATTGATCAAATTAATGAACCCACAATTTAAGGTGAAAAAAATAACATGTAAACAATCAGCTCAAACCAAAAGACCACAGAAACAAATGCAATAATAGCTTTCAATGAAAGGAGAGTCACAGGATTAACTAATTTCTAAAAACAATGAATAATATTAATAAGAAGTCTGATTCTGTGGCCTGTGGTCAGGACTTGGGTGAGTATAATTCTGCACAAAAGAGAGAATATCTGACTTCTCCCAGCCTAAGGAGGTGGACAAATTTTCTTGAAGCAGCTTCAGTGAACGTGAGAGAAGGGAAAGGGTTTGTTATTGTAGCTATAACAATATCCTGTGTTTTCTACGCTTACACCGAGTAAGTCTGTTAAGGTAACCAGATTTTGCTCACCTATTTTTTTTCCTCAGGCTCTACCAAAAGGCCTGTTTTCTTGACTTAAAAGAAATTTTTGGCTTCTGTGGAGAAAATTCTAGGCTGGGTACAGTGGCTAACGCCAGTAATCCCAGCATTTTGGGAGGCCGAGGTGGGTGGATCAGTTAAGGCCAGGGGTTCAAGACCAGCCCGGCCAACATAGCGAAATCCCATCTCTACTAAAAATACAAAAGTTAGCTGAGTATGGTGGCACATGCCTGTCATCCCAGCTACTCAGGAGCCTGAGGCAGGAGAATTCCTTGAACCTGGGAGCCAGAGGTTGCAGTGAGCTGAGATCGCACCACTGCACTCCCGCCCTGTCTCAAAAAAAAAAAAATTCTAGAAACAACATATACTAAGCAATTGGGTCAGAATTTTTCATGTCTCAAGTTACTCTTTCTGAATTGCCTGGGTTGTATTGTTTAGAGCCTTTGGCTTTGATGGCTTTGGGAGTTTGTTGAACTATTCCAGATTATGTATGCTTTTTCCTTGAGTAATTTGGTTTTGCTCAAATCCCCAAATAAACTTTTTCTTAAGTTTTTCCCCCCTTAGTTTACAAACACATATGTATTCCAGAAGAATGTAATCCACATGGTTAGATTCATTTACACTCAGCTCATCCCAGGGTCACTGGCAGGGAGATGGATGTTCAAAGCATATGTAGAATAAGAAATGTTTCCTAAAACATTTTGTGGGTGTATGTGTGTGTTCCTGAAATCATGACATATTGGCTCAGAACCCTAAGGAGGCAACTCCATTAGTTAGGTATTATTCTGACTTGTGAAATGGGAAGATTTTAAGCAGTAGATGATAAAGCTATATATTATTCAAATTTAATTTTTAAAAAGAAGTTATTTCTATTTTCCTGTTGTCTCTGGATTTTCCCTCTCTATTCAATTCCTGAGCAGATATTCTAAGGCTAGATTAATTTTCCTATGTGAAAAGCCAGGTCAGAAAGATAAAATAACTGGCCATGTGATTTGGGGCAAGTTAACAACTCTGAGCCTAGGTTCCTTCATCTGTTAAGTAGAGATAAAGGTGTTCAATGTGAAAAGTTATTACAAAAATTAGAGATGATATAGACAAATCTCCTATAATAACATATGACCTCTATTAGAATTTTAACAAATAGTAAATGGTCTGAACTATCCAGTCTTAGTAACATTTTATGAAATTTTATGCTATTATCACCAAAGTTGGTTATCGGGTATGTGTGTGTAGAGGAGTGTGAAAGAAGAAACGGCTTCAGGGTGGCCAGGTGGTCAACGTAGTGCCTTTAGTAGGGTGCTTTCAGAAGGGCTTCTTCAGGAGAAGCAGAGCTTTCTGACCTATATGTTCAGGCAAGACACTGCTGAGGTTAACATCTGTAGTACATGGTCAATTGACCATTTGCCTAAGGCCAATCAAATGTTGATAAAGGGTCACAATGGGTTTAGGGCCATACTTTGGAGGACCTTGTCATAAATAATGTCTGTTGGACTTCATGACTTTTGGGACTTCACCTTCCCTTCCTTTTTAAAATATTGGCTTTCGCCAGACGGTTCTCTGAGCAGAACAACCACTTCTAAAATGGGGTACGAAGAGAGTCTCTTTGTCCCTGCATGCATCTAAAATGTCTGTGCACGAAGCCACCATGAACATGAGGTATTTCTAGGTCCTAGGATCTGCAGACCACAGGTTATGTTTTTTGCTGTTAAGAGGGAGTATTTAGAGGGAATAAAGGCAAAGGAAGCCATCCTAGGCGATCATGGGAAAGATGGTGTCAGATGGCAGGGCAAACCACTGTGGTAACCTCCAGAAGTAATTATGGACATCTGGATTGATGAAAAGAACTAAAGGATGGCAGGCATTCTGCATTTGGGACTAGGTTTTCCCAAAGGAAGATAAATGGAAAAAACATGTTTGCCTTAACTGCTGACTCATGGTACAAAGTTTTAATTCAGAGACTTTAATTGAAAATGCAGCAAGAATGTAAAAGATTTACATTAAAAATATTTTTAGTATATTGGCAAGACATTAATTACAAAACCAGATGGTCATGGTAGAAAAATCAACCAAGAGGCTTTTGTTTTTCTTTTGCTTTCATAGCATGAAAAATTTTTACTTTGCAAATTTCAATCTTCTGTTAATTATAAACATCACTTTCTATTAAGAGTAATGTAGAGTGATTATCTGTTGTTTTAGAATATTAAAAAAAAAAACAAATCATCATGATCAAAACCTAGAATATGAAAGCATTCTTGTGATAAATGTTTCATGACCAAGACACTAGTTCTTTCTCCCCAGAGTCTGGCCTAATGAGACCATATTTCTTGGCTCTTATTGACCATGACCACTGTCTCAGTCAGGGGTCATTTGTTTGCAACAGAAGGTTGGAAGGGAACAGACTGAAATCAGCTCAGAAAGGAGGGTTTGTTACAGGAATACAAGAGACTTTCACTCTCAGAGAATCCATATTCAGGGGATTGGGCTAGAAAGCTCACCGGATAATACCTCCCACCCTGTTTCTTTAAGGCACAAAGTATCTTCTTTTTGTCTTCCTCTGCACACCTGCTGTAGGGTAACCACATTGCTTTCCCAGGCTGCCTTTTCCTGCTTTTCTGAAATTAGTGCTCTGAACAATTGGCCCACCGTGGCTGTCTGTTTGGGTTTAGGTCTACCACTGTTCTCTTCATTTGCTATTTGTCCCACCTGTCTTTTATCCCTCTTCTCTCTTTTCTTGTCTCTTTTTCTCCTTTTGTCTTTTCTTAAATGAATTTAGTTTTTCCATTTCCTACTCTCTATTTGCTTGATGATATCCATTCTTTAGTTATTCTTTTGCAGTTACCACAGAGATTATAAATATGCATCCTTGATTTATTAGAGTCTACTATAAATTTGTAGCATTAATACTTCTAGGACAATGAAAGAATCTTCCAGCGTTTAAGCCCATTGCTACGGTTTGAATATTTGAATATTTACATCCTCTTGGAATTCATATGTTGAAATCCTCATCTTCAAGGGGATGGCATTTGGAGATGGGACCTTTAGGAGGCGATTAGGTCAGGGGGGTAGCACCCACACAAAACATTATTATTATTTATTTATTTAGAGATGGCGTTTTGTTCTTGTTGCCCAGGCTGGAGTGCAATGGCGTGATCTCGACTCACTGCAACCTCTGCCTCCCAGGTTCAAGTGATTCTTCTGCCTCAGCCTCCCTAGTAGCTGGGATTACAGGTATGCGCCACCATGCCTGGCTAATTTTTGCATTTTTAGTAGAGATGGGGTTTCAACATGTTGGCCAGGCTGGTTTCGAACTCCTGACCTCAGATGATCCACCCGCCTTGGCCTCCCAAAGTGCTGTGATGGCAGGCATGAGCCATGGAGCCCGGCCATCATTATCATTTTAAACAGTCAATATTCATTATGTTTTACCTGCATATTTACCTTTTCCATTTCTCTACATTCCTCCTGGTATTACCATGTTTTCCATTTAGGATCATTTTTCTTTTGTCTAAGTAACTTCCTTTAGAATATCTTCTACATAGATATCTGCTATCAACACATTCTGTTTGTATCTAAGAGCCTTTGTTTTGAACTCTTAATCTGTGGTATCTCAATGAGTTTATCTTCTATTCGTGGTACTTTCTGTGCTCAAATTTATGCAAATAAATTGGTTTCCCACCTTCAAAGATAGATTACCCTAATTATGATCAGTTTTTATAGTGTATGGCTTAAAGATGTATCTTTTACCAAAAAAAGAGGATTCAAAGTGCATTTTATAACTGAAGACCTATCACATGTTAGGTTTTGAAGGCCTACTGTGTGTCAGGCAATATGCACTGGGACTGTAAAATTATATGAGGTATGTTCTTCGTAAAATTAAATGAGCATATACTAGTGGAGAAGACAAACAAGTAAATGGTTACATTAAATGTGATAAGCTCCTTGACAGAATTATGCACCGTATATTTTAGGAAGCAAAGGAAGAACATCCAAATTAGAATTGAGAACCAGGACATACATCCCAGGAAGACAACTTGAATTGAATTTTAAAGGAGTAGGAGTTGTTGAAGACCTATATATCAGTTAAGAGTTTGGTGAGGGCTTGCTTCCTAGCTTGTAGGTGGCCACCTTCTTACTATGTTGTCACATGGACTTCCCTCAGTGGGCATGGAGGAGAAAAAAGAGAGAGAGAGTGAGAGAGCAGAGAGCATGCTTCTGGTGTCTCTTCTTATAAGGACACCAATCCTATAGGATCAAGGCCCCACCCTTATGATCACATTTAATCTTAATTACTTCTGTAGAAGCACACAGAGCCGGGTGGAGGTTAGGGCTTCAGCATATAAATGTTGGGTGCATGGAAACATTTAGTCCTTTATAGATAGATGGGTTTTATGAAAAAGATGGAAAAGCTATTTTTGTGCTGAAGTAGAAGAGGCAATAAGAAGGGCAATATTAAAGATACAGGAGAGAGAGAACATGGGTTGTTGAAATGATGGCCATAAAAAGTCAATGCATTAAGTCCTTAAAATGGCCTATTAAAAAAAGCCAAAGCATAGCTTTGGATCCCAGAGGGAAGAGGAAAGGAATTGGTGCCAGTGGAGACACCTATAGGTGTTCTGGGAGTAGAGTCCCACCCAGAACACCTATAGGTGTTCTGGGAGGAAATTCCCACCCAGTGTTAGGAAGCAAAGCCATGTCAGAATGCGGTGATGGTCAGGAGTAAGGGGTTTGCCAGGAAAGGTGGAAATGTGATTGCTGAAGAGACAGCTGCATCAAGAGACCATGGATTGAAAATGGCCCAGTTTCCCCCCTTTGAATGATGATACCAGTTTAGGTAATTGCTTTACATATTCTTTAGGGTTGTTAATCTGCTCTGCCGTCACTACCATTTTGCAACAGCTCTCATCTGGAGACAGCAAATTGAAACTTGAGTTTAAAATCCTACCTTTGAGTCCAGAAGTACAGGATAGCAAACAATACAGTAGCACAGTACATTAAAACAAAAAGGAATTTTAGTTGACAGGACTATCAAAGTTGGTGCTGCTAAATGCCATTTTGGCGGCATAAATACAATATATATACCAAAGAAGGCGAAAGCCCCTCTCCAATCTGTGTCTGTCAGGTGAATTCTGACCAGTACATATTGGGAACATGGATAAACTATGTTATAGTTACACAGAACAACAGGCAGGACTCATGCTTCGCTATGTGACATGTGGACCTAGACTCTCAGGCACATTTAAACTGGAGAGAAGAAGATTCAGCAATAATAAGATCATTGTCCATTTAATCAGTCTATTTATCTTTTCTATTAAGTGCTATCACTTCAACAGATCTTTCACACCTACTGGCTTATTGCATCCCTGTGACTTCTCTCAGACATAGGGACATTGTTGCCCAGACTTCACAGTCAGGGAGACTCGGACACTTAGAGGATAAATACAGGAGATAGTTTGGGCAACTGACATTCAGCTTGCTCAACTGTCTCATTCCTGACTTTCATGATAAATGTTTTCTTTTCTGTCCTCCTCTCATAGCAATTCTCCCATCCTTCAGAGCCCAGCTTAAGTTCCTTCTACAGAGGCTTCCTCTGCCTCATCGTGCCCTCACTGATTTTTGTCTCCTTTGAAATTTGACAATGTTCAAAACAGTATAAATAAAAGGACATCTTTTGCCATGGAATGTAATACTTGCTTATATATTATTTTGTGTTGTTTGCTCTAGTTTCAGATGTGTTGGTCACCTCTCCCCTACATATAGTGAGAGTTGGGGTTATGTTTTATTCTTTCTTCTTATGTCCCACGGGGCTTACAGGTATTTGGTATTATGCCCTTTGCTCTGTAGGGGTATCTTAAGTCTGTTTTCTGTTGTTCATAATAGAATAGCTAAATCTGGGTAATTTACAAAGAAGAGGAATTTGTTTCTTATAGTTATGAAGGCTGAGAAGTCCAAGGTTGAGGAGCCATGTCTGGTGAGGGCCTTCTGGCTGGTAAGTACCCTCTGCAGAGTCCTGAGGCAGAGCAGGGCATCACATGGTGAGGGGGCTGAGCGTGCTAACACATACTCAGATCTCTCTTTCTCTTCTTATAGGGCCACCAGTTCCCCTCCCATGATAATCCATTAATCCACTGGTCCATTAATCCATGAATGGATTACCATTCATGAGAGCAGAGCCCTCAAGATCGTATCACCTTTTAAAGGCCCATTTCTCAATATTGCCGTGTTGGGGATTAGGTTTCAACATGGGTTTTGGAGGGGAGAGACACTCAAACCAACACTGCATCTCTGTCTTCCAGGGCTGTTCACTATGCACACTCGCTTGAAAAGGTGATCAGAAACAAAGGCCAGGCAGTGCCTCCACTTGTGAGGTGTGTAGAGATGTGAGAGACCTATAGAGAATTGCCTGTCAACTGTAGATAATTCTCAAACCTTCCTGTGTTAACATTTTAGCAACTAATCAGAATTGCCAATCAAATCCTTGCCATTCTTTTGATCAATGGAGTAGGTCATCCAAACTGGAATTCCATGAGGTTTAAAGTAATTGTTTTGTTTGTAAAATACATCCTGCAAATATTTTTATTTTTGTGAATTGATCCTTGGGAAAAAAAAAGTTATTCATGACTGGTCTGAAACATCTATTGTCCATTTTAACAAAATTGGATAACTAGTTTCTGAGACCTCATGTATTTAAAGGCAATGCTTTTGATTTTCTCTGCATTAGCCATCCACTGGCTATTTAACAACAATCCCATTCCACTGAATACACTGTCCTTCATGATGTAGCTTCAGCCCTCTTCAAACTCATTCACCCCTATATGCTCTGCCCTAGCCTAATTACTGGAAGCTCCCCAAATGTGACCTGTTCTTCCATTCTCCATGCCTTGTATGCGCTGTTCTCTCTGTTGGAAAGCCCGACTTGTCAAGCAAATGTCTTCTTGTCCTTCAAAACTAGACTTGTGCTTTACCTCTTCTGTGGAACCTTCCCTATGTCCCCTAAGTGGAATTATTGACCTCTTCCTTTGTGACCTTTGTTTATTTCTATGATAGCACATATTATATTGTATTGTAATTATTTGTTTACATAATGATCTCCCCCACAGTTAGTGTGTGGGCAGAAACCATGTCTCTGTATTCCCAGTGCAAAGCACAGCAAATGTTCAAGAAACTTTTTTCTTTGAATGAATGAGTGCATTAGTCAGACTTCCTAGTTAGGAGTTACTGAAATAGATTCAAATGGTCTCCAGAAAAAGTAAAGGATTTGCTAAGTAGCTACTGGGGGACAGATCAAAGGGCTGGAAGGCTGTGTTTGGAAAATGGGCAGGATGCAAGGTAACTAAAGAGGCCAATCAGCAGAAATAAACAGATTTTCATTACCATCTTATATTTGGGCATCATTCCCTTGAGATCCTCAGGCTGGAGGAGGGTGTTTAATTGACTGAGCCCATGTCACTCATGGACAAACGGGATAAGGTTGACCTATCCCCTTTAACTTGCAAGGTTGAGGGATGGGGGGTGGACACTACTTCCCACCAAGATTACACACAATGTGGGAAAACAATTATCTGGAAGGAAACTGGGATGTCATCAGTAAGGGAAAGAAATCTGTGTAACTCCAAAAAATGGCCAATGTCTACAACTAATAACTGAAACTTTCCAGAAAAAAGAGACTATGATTTAAAAATCAATTTAACACTGGACGGTTTGATTACCAGCAAAATCACCCATGACATTTAGCACCTTTCTTTCTTTTCCTTGATGAACTCAGAACCCTTGCATAGATTTAATAATGTGTTATGTACCCCCTGGGTGTCTGAATTACTGACTTGAGCTGAATGATTGGACTCAATACAAATAGAAAGAGCTTGCAAACTTCGCCCATGGTTTTCCAGACATCAAGGAACTAAGCTCTTTTGCTCCCTGGAGAAGCTAAAAATTCTAAAATGAAGTGCCCTCTGCTCTGGTTTCTGCTTTTCAGCATTTCTCTTCTGTTTTTACATACTTTTGCTGCTTTAAAATTAAATCTAAGAAACTCATTCCATATTTTTCTTCAGCTGCTTTTGAAAGTGAATGTTATGGACTTATGGTTTGGGCTTCTTTGATGTGAGAGCGGCTATGCTTGCTTCACTTGTTTTTGTTTCATTTTTTTTTTTTTTACATTTATGAGGCTTTGATAATTTGATTTATTAAAATACCACAATGTAGGGGGAACTGACACTATTTGCATTGTTGGAAAGCGTCATGAAACATCAGGCGCTAGTTCCCCATGGAGAGCTTACCTCTATTATTATATACCCTCTCCCCTTTGGTCTTCAGGAAAGTTTGGCATTAAACTTAAGCTGCACCCCGAAGAATATTCATTCCTAGAACATGTCGGTATTTTTGGATTGGATTCCATCCCCCAATGTTGATTTTGTATCTGCCAAGATGTACAGAATGATCCATCTAAGCTAGTTATGATACACAAGCTAGTTTTTCTTATCAAGAAACAGAAATGTTCCTTTCTCTTACCCTCTATGATTACATATCTGGTATATTAAAATCTGAATTTCATATTGTATCCCTTTAAATGTGTTAGCGAGTACAGTTTGGAACTTTACATTATGGATCCCTAAGGATGAGTAATGGCTAAAGGGAAAGATTGACCCTTTCTGCAAGTGGAGGGTATTTTTCTCTTTTCAGTTCTGTAGGAAGTGACAGATGTGGACAGAGGGGAGAGGAAACAGGATAAGTTTACCCAGAATGAAAATCTGGATAAGACGAGTACCATAAGAACTTCAAACCATAGAAAAAAATGTCAGGGTTGAAAAAGTCCCTAGACTCTTCATTCATTATAAGTCCCTCTACCAGTCCACTGGGTTTCAGGAAAATGGAAACTTTCACATGCTACTGTTTTAAGTGTGTGTGTGTGTATGTGTGTGTGTGTGCACGTGTGCATGTGTGTGCGTGTGCGTGCACGTGTGTGTGTTACAGGATATTGTAAGGATAGAATAGGGAATCTTCCAGGTATCTGAGGAATAGAAAAAAGCCAGGTCACATGGGCATCAGGAATGGAAAGTCAGAAACCAATGGGATTCTATCTCTTTCTATCTGTCAGGGAAAGACAGTCTCTTATATAATACAGTCTCTTTCTTCTCCTCAAAATTGACCATTCAGCTCACAGTGGAATATAGCCTTATTACAGTAGTCCCTCCTTGTTCAAGGCTTAATTTTTTTGTGGTTTTAGTTACCCATGATTAACCATGGTCTGAAAATATTATATACAATGATATTTTGAGAAAGACTATGTTTATATAACTTATATTACAATATATTGTTATAATTGTTCTATTATTGTTAATTTCTTACTGTGACTAATTTATAAATTAAACTTCCTCATTGGAATGTACATACAGGAAAAAACATAGTAAATGTAGGATTCAATACTACCAGAGGTTTTGGGTATCCATTGAATGTTTTGAAACATATTTCCCACTTATAAGAGGGGGACTAGTGTATGTTTTTTCACTCAACAAGAAAATAGAAAGTCAATTAGAAAAGTCAGAAAATACGAAAAATCATGGCTTAAAAATGAAACAAACTAATCTATGGGATTATTTTGAACTGATGATGTGTCAAGAGAAAGAATGCATTTAACTGTGGTACTTGGAATATTCTCCCAAGCATGATGCAAGTTTAATAACAAGAATTACAACACCTTCCTAATGGATTCATTCACATGACCTAATAATAATAATAATAATGAACTTTTATTGACATTTTACTATGTGTCAGGCACGGTGCTAAGTGCTTTATAGATTTTAATCTTCAAACAATTATTTGAGGGTAGGTATTATCTCATTTTTTTCAGATTAAAAATTGAGGCATAGAGAGATTGAGTAACCCTACCAAGTCACATGGCCCTTCAGTGGCAGAGCTATTCTAAGCCACATGATTTACCTCTATGATCTACTGCTTCTGGCTAAGCTATATTATCCAATCATCAATACATTATGTTTACACAATTATTATTATAAATACTTTTGTGATTTTTAAAAGAATTCTATAAAGCATGTAAGACTTGATTATAATAACAAAAGAGAATACAAACATCAACCTTGATCACATAAAAATAGTAATATAAAGTTAGGGGAAAGAGAGGGGAACAAAAGGAAAAGAACACCGACTTCCTCATATTTCTCAGTAAAAGAGATATTATTCAACATTACTACATCAAAAAGCTGTATTTTTAAAGTTATAAACATAGCCGATAGAACTAAAAATAAAAATAGGTTAACAAAAGTTGGAAGGGGGGTTAATATATGTGAGTCAAATATGTAATTTTTAAAAGCAGTATTCAAGAAATTAATGAAGTTGATAAACCAAGAAATAGTATATAAACATGTTATTTGAATTATGTAGATGACTACCAGGAAAAAAAAAAAACTATAAACAAGTGAAAACCAGTTACCTACAAAAAGTGAGCCTGGGATGCTGATTATGGAGTGAGATTTTTACTCTTTATTTTATTTCTTTCCATTTGAGTGATTATTTCCATGTGCACACATTACTTTTTATAATAAGAACCATGCCCATACTATTCACTTCAGTAAATCTACATCTCGGTTTCCATCCCAGAGAAATGCACATCATATACATCTAACTGGCACCAAGTGAGATAAGGGGGTTCTTCCAAAGGCTGGAACCACGGCCCCTCCCAGGGGGCTCTGGGTAAACATCACTAGCCCCAGTGGTCTTGGGTTCTTTTGTACCTATCTGAATGTCCACCCATCCCAAGATTCAGCCCAGAGATGGGAGAAAGCAAGGACATTTCTGAACTTTTCACTCACTCTTCCCTTTTACATAGTCCCAGGTGGGAGTTTTACTTCCTCTTCTGGTCTGTGTCTTACCATTCGAATCCCAGGGCACAAAAAGCTTCAAGGTTTGGCCTTAATGGTAGATGGGGTACACGAAGGAAAAGTACCTTACAGAAAAGGGGCACGATTTTGGGAGGTATTTGAAAGATATTATCTCCTTTACACCTACAGATGCAGAAAATAGTCTGGAAGGATACAGGCCACTTCTAGAGCAGTTGACACCTCTAGGGAGAGCAGTGGGAGAAGGGAGGATGTGTTCAGGTAGGACACAGGGGAACTGTGGAGTTTTTTGGTGCTATGGACATTTATTTAGTGCTTTTGTATGTTTTATCCCATTTAATCATCACAATAACTGAGTGAGTTTTAAGTTTTTATCTCCACTTAAAAAAAAATTAATAGACTATTTGTTAGTAGTTTCAGGCTTACAGAAGATTGTATGGCAAGTACAGAGAGTTCCTGTGTACTTACCCTCACACCCGCCTCCCCAGTTTCTCCCATTGTTAACATTTTGCATCAGTGTCGTATATTTGTTATATTGATGAGCCAAAATACATGATTATGAACCAAAGTTCATGGTTTACACCAGGTTTCACTCTTGGTGCTATACATCCTATGGGTTTTGACAAATGCATAATGTCATGCGTCCACCATGACAGTATCATGCAGAATAGTTTCACCACCCTAAGACTCGCTGCGCTCCACCTGTTCATCTCTTCCCCTAATTGATTTTTTAAAAATCTGTGATTGTCGTGCTTGCCCGTGCATGCATTTCCCCTCATGCCCACAAAGTGAAACCTGGTCCACTGCACCTGTTCCTTCAGTTACTGACTCTGCTGCCTGTGATAATAGTAGCATGAGTGGTCTTCAAGCACCTCATATCCTGCCACTACCACCACTTGTCAGGGGGAAAACCCAGACAGGATGAGATCCACATTCCCAGCTGTCCCTGTCTTCTAAGGAAGAGAAACCCTAAACCAGAAGCTAAAGAGTGAAACCAGATATCCCAGGGAAGGGGTGGGGACGTCAGCTCCCCAGTGGTCTGTGAGAGGGGTGCCAAGCCAGAAGCCCAGAAGTGCTGGGAAAACCAGCCCAGAGAAGCAGATAATGCCAGGAAGCATCTCAGGCATGGTGGAGGGGCTTGGGGGGACTCAGATGACAGGACTGAAGATTTGTGAGGATTTATGAGGCACTCACAAATTGCAGAGTGATTATGAGCAGTAGGGAGCTCTCCTGCTTCCCGGAAAAAAATCAAAGCCTGACTCCCAAGGTTGGCAATGGGGGGATCTATTGTGGAGACAGCTCAGAGTGAGGTTGGGATATACTTTTCTAGCAAGTGTTTTTCAAATATTTTTTACCATGACCTATGGTAAGAATATATTTCAGGTTGGGCACGGTGGCTCACATATGTAATCCCAGCACTTTGGGAGGCTGAGGAGGAAGAATCACTTGATCCCAGGAGGTCAAGGCTGCAGTAAACCATGTTTGCACCACTGCACTCCATCCTGGGTGACAGAGATCCCGTCTCAAAATAATATACTTCATATTGGCATCTAGTGCACACATGTGGTGTACACACAAATACATACTCTCAGTATTAGCTGGGAGCTTGTTAGCAATGCTAGCAAAAATCAGAATCTGCATTTTAATAAGATTCCCAAGTAATTATGATGCATAGAAAAGTTTAAGAAACTGCTTTAGGGGGCCCCAAGCTAAAGATGAGTAAATTATAATGTATTTAACTAATGTTAAATACATTAGTCAATCTCACTCTGTAAGTTTCCTCTCTTGGCGACCAGAGACCTTTATAAGTTGTCTAAATACTGTAGGTTAGGATTCTGTTTTCCATCCCTCTAAAAATCTCACCACATAATAACTAAAACTAATGACTTAATTGTATTGTCAAGCTGACCATGTACCAAGACCTATTCTAACGCCTTATTTGCATTAAGTCTTAATCCTCATAACAACTTTAGTAAGGTAAATTCCATTCTTTTGCATTTTGTGTATGAGGAAATTGAGGCATAGAAAGTTTAAATAACTTTCCCAGGTCACAAACTAATAAGTGGAGAAATAAAAGTATAAAACTACAAAAGGGAAAGAGCAAGAACAGGAAGTGTATAAGGGATAGAAAATGGTCAACAGGCCAGGTGCAGTGGCTCATGCCTGTAATCCCAGCACTTTGGGAGGCCAAGGCAGGAGGATTGCTTGAGCTCAGGAGTTAGAGACCAATCTGGGCAACATAGGGAGACCACAGCTCTACAAAAATAAAAATATCAGCCAGGTGTGGTGGCACATATCTGTGGTCTCAGCTACTCAGAAGGCTGAGATGGGACAATCACTTGAGCATCGAGGTCAAGGCTGCAGTAAGCTATGATCACACCACTGCACTCCCGTCTGGGCAATAGGGTGAGACCCTATCTCAAGAAAAAACAAAAGAGAGAAAGAAAAAAAATAACTGGGGGTATAGGGCATCCTATCTAGAATTATAGAGGTTACCACCAAAAGAACTAGAAACAAGTTTAAACGAATTATCTCTAGAGAACGAAACTGAGAAAGTTCTTCCATACTGTTTTATTTGTTATCATGTGCTTTGTATTTTTATGAAATTTTAATTCTAATTTTAAAAGTTCTGGGTTCTCCTTGGGACCAGTGCTTTAAAGAAGATAAGCAACACTTATGACCAACATCACCAACATTGGAACAACAGTGAAGTCTAAGCACATGATCTTCAAGAGGAAACCAATTTGTCAATGAGCCTGGAGGTCCTCCTGCACCTGGAATAGTGACTTCCATGGCCAACAGTGACAGATGGGCTTCACTGAGTTTAAGGAGCCCATAGGTCTCCTTATAGAGAACCAAAGGCCTTCGAGAGAACTCTGGCCCTGCCCCAGTCTGTCAGTCAGGATTCTGACAGGAAACAGAAGTAGTTGAGATTCTGAAGACAGTTCTACAAAGGGATGAGTTACTGAGGCATGGGCAGGGTAGACAAGCCACAGGGGATGCTGAGCAACCAGGGACTGGCAACCTTGGAAGCCCCATGTCCACTCCTGGGCTTCCATGGGAGAGGTGAGGAAGCCAAGCGGGAGCTGCGCCTCGAGCAGAAGATGTGGTTGTTGCTTTACCTTGAATTCCTTTAGCCCACATCTGGGTTGACCCCTGTGAGGTGAACACTTCCTGCAGTGCTGACAGCTTCCCCACCCAAGTGCTTCTCCTCTCTGCTTCCTTACCTGAGGGCTTTCCCCAGTTCCAGGGAGCTGGTTGGGCCCTTGCACAGGACAGAGCTAAAATGCAGGTAAAACACCCCCAGAGGCAACAAACTAACTAGGAATGGTAGTCGGTGGTGAATACACAACATTCCTTGGTTGGGAGATTCTGAGGGGACTTCTGCACTGTTCCTCAGAGCCCAGTAGGACTGAGCCTCTGATGCCCACAGTGGCAACTGCTCATCAAAGTTCTCTCTTTGGGTTTTCTTCCTTCTGTCTCATTTCTCCTTTTCCTCACATGTACTTCCTGGCATCACCTCTCCATTGAATCACCTTCAGCCAAGCACTTTTCTCAGCATCCACTTTTGGGGGAAAAGGTACCAAACAAAGACACCATGGAAAGAAGGCTGCCCATTAGAGGCTATAATTGGAGGGAGTGTGGAGGAGTTAAGATAGGAAGATCAAGTTCAGTTTATTAGTTTATTTCTATACCTGCTGTAACAAATTATGACAAACTTGGTAACTTAGCTTAAAGCAACTGAATTTATCTCTCACAGTTCTAGAAGCCAGAAGTCTGAAATCAAGGTGTGATCCGGGCTGCAGTTCCTCTGAAAGCTCTAAAGAAGAAGGCTTCCTTGCCTTTTCCTAGTTTCCGGTGGCTCCCAGCAGTCCTTGGCTTGTGGCTGCATCACTCTAATCTCTGCCTCCATCTTGACATTGCCTTTTTCTCTGTGTGCCCTCTCCTCTTCTTATAGGGCACGAGTCATTAGATTTAGGGCCCACCCAAATTCACTATGACTTCTTCTTCTTTTTTTTTTTTTGGCAGAGTCTAAAAATTGCTTGAACTCCCGGTTTCAAGCAATTCTCCTGCCTCAGCCTCCTAAGTAGCTGGGACTACATGTGCGCACCACCACGCCCAGCTAATTTTTGCATTTTTTAGTAGAGACGGGGTTTCACCATGTTGGCCAGGATGATCTCGATCTCTAGACCTCATGATCCGCCCGTCTTGGCCTCCCAAAGTGCTGGGATTACAGGCGTGAGCCACCGCACCCAGCCAACTTCTTAACTAATTACTTCTGCAAAGACCCTATCTCCAGATAAGTCACATTCTGAGGTTCCAGGTAGATATGAATTTTAGAGGACACTAATGAGCCCACTATAGGAGGGAACATGGGGGAAGATAGGAAAGTACTCAGTCCATCCAACAATCTCTTTCAAGAGAACAAACCCAATCATAAGCAAGAGGGCAAATGAGACTGGGATTTGCAATATGCAAGGCATCCTCGGGTCCAGAGAAAGATGCAGGTGACCTGGAGCCAGGAGGGGAGCAATGGGGAGTAACCTGCCTCTTTTTGCAAAGGCTTTATTTCTCCTGTGACAAAAACCAAAAGATGTTCTGACATACCCTAATGGCCCATGAGATTCTGTATCTTCCTGGGGTAGCACTACCTACCCACAATAGAAAGGGTGCTTATATGGCAGGGTGGGAGGGAGGGGCAACAACTGCCCTTGCATCTGAGGTCAGACTGGCTTTACACATCATGTGGAACCCTGACCCTGTCCAAGATGAAGCATGCTGCTTTCCACTTCCTGTCTCTGCTCTGGTTTCTCCTTGTTTCCTTGTGCATGTCTGGATTGGTCCACCCTAAGCCATTTAGGAGACTCAGTCCACTTGCACATGAGCTCCTGGACGTGAACTCCCCTTTGGTTTCTGCTTTTGATGTTTTCTGCCTGTACCACCCAATTCCCTAGGCCCAGATTCTTAGCTGCATTTTTTTATTTTGCCTAGCTCTTGAGTTCTTACAGCAGATAATGTTTTTGATTTACAAATGATGAACATAAACCTCTCTTTTAAAATAATAATTATGGATCCACTGAGAGTTACTATTCATTGGGTAACTAATATCTGCTAAGGGCTATGCCAAGTATTCTTTATCATATTACTTTATTCATGCATCTACATGATCTAATTTAACCCTCACTACAGTTGAAAAAGTAGGTATTATCAATACAGATAAGGAATGTGAGATGAAGCTATTTGCCCCAGGTCACATCGCTTGTTTAGTGGCAGAGCCAGAATTCAAACTCAGCATTGAGAGATTCTAAAGACATGCTCTTCCCTCTCATGTTTCTTCCCATGAAACTCTGCCTGGCCCAGCAGCAAGGGTAGCTCCAGCCTTTGATATCTGTGTTGTCCTCAACCTGGCATGGAAATTAGTCAGGTAGAGGACAAGCAAATACCAAATGTATGGCCGTTTGAATGTAAAATGGGGTTTACATTAGAAGCACGGAAACCAAGTGCAAATCAAATTGTGATTATGAAGTGAAAAATGATTTCTTTTTAAATGTCCCTTCTTTGAAATGTCACCTGGAGAGATGAGATGTTTGATTTAATCAGTATTTAATCGTGAAGTATTTACTGAATTCTCTTTTTTTAAAGAATTACCTTTAAATACTGTGATCTCTTTCATTTATTTTTAAATTTTAAAACCATTTTTAAGTGTATGGTTCAGTAGTGGCATATATTTATTTTTTGATTCAGTAAATATTGACATTTTTCAGATTTTTTGGGAAGGTTCTATAAGGGACAAAAAATATATAAGACAGTCTTCGCATTCAGGCAGTTCTCAGTGACTTTGTAATAATTGTTTAATTTTGAAAGTGCGCTTAGCTTTTTGTAAGCAACTAAAAATTATTCAGCAACATGTCTGAGTAAATAAGATGAGAATCCAAGCTGGCTATTACCATTTTCTATCAAAGATGAGATATAAACCCCAAGCTATGAGACTGAATTCCTTGACTAGTTATGGATATAATTTCAAATGTGAAAGTCTTAACACTCTCAGTGATTCCCAAAGTCATAGAGTCCTGAAAAGCGCAAGTCTTTGTGAGAACCAGGCATTTTCTACAGCTTAAATAAGGTTTCACACATACGTACCCATATTTTTAACAACGATTGATAAAATAATCTTAAAGCACTGTTGACTTTATAGCAGCCTTTTGTTTATTAACAATACACAAAGTTCAATTACCATTGCTATGGTCTAAATTGTGTCCCTACAAAATTCATATGTTGAAGACCTAACCCCAATATGATGGTGTTTGTATTGTGGCCTTTGGGAGATAATTAGGTCATTAGATGGGATTAGTGACTGCTATGGTTTGAATGTGTCCCCTAAAGTTCATATGTTGGAAACTTAATTCCCAATGCAGCAGTGTTGAGAGGTGGGATCTTTAAGAGGTGATGAAATCGTGTGCTCTGCCCTCACGAATGGATTAATGTCATTATCAAGGGAATGGCTTTGCCATTGAGAGAGTGGGTTTTTTATAAACCTAAGTGTGGCCTCCTCTTGCTCTCTCCTGCTCTCTTGCCCTTTCATCTTCTGCTATGGGATGATGTAGCCTAAAGGCCCTCCTCGTCAGATGCCAGTGCCATGCTCTTGGACTTCCCAGCCTCAAAAACTGTAAGAAATACATTTCTATTCTTTATAAATTACCCAGCCTGTGGTATTCTGTTATAGCAATACAAAACAGACTAAGACAGTACCCTTATTTAAAAACAAAAACAAAAACAAAAAACTCTCCATCCACCCAGGAAGAAGACCCTCACCAGGAACCCGACTATACTGGCACAAAGATCTTGGATTCCAGCCTCCAGAATAGTGAGAAATAAATGTTGTTTCAGTCACCCAGTCTATGGTATTTGATCGTAGCATCCCGACCTGACTGAGACAACCACCAAGAGTAACTGTCATGAAGCAATGAATAGGAGCAAGCCTCATTTTAGGACACTGTAAAGGATCTTCATACAGCTTCAGATTACAGAACGTCAGACGTAGACTGGACCATGGTGATCATATAATCCAGCAGTTTCCAAACTCAGGGTGCCATAAGCCTTTGTGTAAACATTTCCTTTTTTCTTTTAGATGCAGGGGATTTGTTACATGGGTATATTGTGTAATGGTGGGGATTGGGCTTATACTGTATCCATCACCCAAATATTGAACATTGTACCCAACAGGTTATTTTTGAGACCTCGTCCCCCTCCTTGCCCCCCCCCCCCTTTTGGACTCCCTTGTCTATTATATCCATCTTTATGTCCATGTGCACCCATTGTTTAGCACCCACTTATAAATGAGAACATGCAGTATTTGATTTTGTGAGTTAGTTCACTGCAAATTTTTTAAATGCCTCTTGGACACCAGGACATACAGCTTGATGAGTAAAGCACATGTTGCCTTCCAGCTTCCACTTGCCCCCTTGGGCACCAACTACCCACCAATACCTGTCAGCCTTGCCCCAGCTTTACCTGATGATACGAATTACCTAGGGCCCCAGTGTAAAATAACGTTTTGCTGATCACTCCCCTGAATATTTTGATTCAGTGGGTCTGAGCTGTGACTTTGGGGTTCTGTACCTATCATGATAACCTTTATGATTTAATAACCAGACAAAATGAAAAACATTGATTTAGATCCAGTGCTTACTTTACAGATGAGGTCAAGGGGGATAAAGTGACTTTCCAAGTCCCATATGAGTCAGTGAACATCATTGGAGTAAATGTATAGGAGTCTCAAGTGATCATGTTAAATAGGCCAAGCGTTTGTTCTCTCTCTCTCTCTCTCTCCCTCTCTCTCTCTCTCTCTCTCTCTCTCTCTCTCTCGGTGTGTGTGTGTGTGTGTGTGTGTGTGTGTTCCATATTGTCTGGGTTGAATTAGAGAAGCAGAGGTACTATGAATGATATGGAAGGAGGCATTGCATATAGGGATTAGACCACATGCAATTGTGGGAGTGAGAGGAGGAGTCTAGCATTAACCCAAAAGTCTAAGTAAATGCCGTGCTGCTGTCTCTGCTGCTTATGTTGGGGCAACAGCTGGGAATGAAAGCTGAACGTGGAAAAGAGCAAACTGGAACCCATGCGGACAAACTGGAACTGTCTTTGTCTCTCAACAGTTCCAGCCTTGATACTGCATTGCCCTGCAGAAGAAGCTGGTGGCCTTTGCCAGACAGTGACCCTGATACATGGAGGAGCTGAAGGAAGAGCCCGAGGAGTTGTGGCGATGCCCCCCGTGTGAGGTAAGCTACAGGAGCGCGGACAGCATGCATAGTGCCGCAGTGTTTGGCACCTACACCAACCTTCAGAGCCTCAACATGGACACTCCATCACTTCCACAGACTTCTCTCATGACCATCCCTTTCCCATAATCAAACAGAGAAGGAAATTCTTAGAAAGGCAGTCCCAGCCTGGTTGAATTAACACAATACAAAACCACCATGTGTTCTTGCATAGCTTTTACTGGATTGAAAGTGCCTTGAACGTGCCAAGAAAGTTCTGTTCATTGTTACAATTCTACACAACATCTAGTAGGATGCTTTGCATATAGTAGGTACTCCATAAATATGTTCCATTTGGATGAAATAACCTAAATATTAGTCTTGTTGGTTTGCAGTCACACATGAGTAGGCAAGCCAAACACAGCTTTGCAGCCGTCAGAGAGCAGAAGTGATCTCTAATGACTGCAGCCCACTCTTCACCCCTTAATTGCTTCTCCATTGTGGCTCCTAAATTGCCAAGTGCCCGACGCATTTAATATTCTTCCACACTTAAGATTGCTTATGATCTGAAATTGTGTCAAGAAGATTTGAACAAAAGTGGGAAATTAAGATCCACAGTAAAATCCCTTGAAACTGGGAGTGGAAAAAATGACAAACAAAATAATCTGCCACAGTCCTAGCCAAGAGGGCAGTTATTATAACTGGAGAGGAGGGAGCAGGGCGATTCAGCCCAGGTGAGGATGCCGCCAGCAGCCCCCATATTCACAGCACCAGAGATTTTTTCCAAATCCCACTTCAAATCTCATAATCCCTGCGTCCGTAACTGCCGAGGATGAAGTCATCCTCTCCTTCATTTCAGACGGAGGCCTACCACTTCTGCTTTAGGGCACTGCTGTAGTCTAGCAAGCCTGTGGCTTTCAGGCTGGCTTAGAAAATCCAATCGCACATGGAAAACACAATATAACAAATTATGGTCGCTTTTCCTCCTTTATAAACAGATGTCATTAACTTTGAATGTAAGCCAGGGCATAACTGTTCTAGATCGCTTAAGGAATTGCAGAGTGTTTTTCAATATTGTCGAAGGGATGGACTTCCCTGTTGCAGAGAGGTTGTAACTATGGTATCATTGGAAAGCTGAGAAGTATCGATTTTCAGAGATTTGTCACCCTAAAAAAACCTACGGAAAATGAAACAAAGTATAATCAGAGTAATACATAGACATGCTCATATCTGCGTATTGCTGATACTTGCTTATCTAAAATTCTCTCGTTCTACTCATAGGATTTTCAAGAAATAGGAGGTTTTTCTTTTCTGTATTTCTTTATTCTGTCTTATGTCCATCTTATATTGATATATGTACTTATCTTTCTGTATCTATGTGGTGATACAGTCATCTGGAAGCCCTGCTTAATGTAGAGGTAGTAAGTCATTCATTCCTTCATCAGACATTTTATGAGCAACTACTATTTGGCAGGCACTGTGCTAAGTGCTGAGTATACAAGGTACATAGTTGCAACTCCTGTCCTTGGATCTTACCAGTCTACTGGTGGGAACAGCCTTTTAAACAGATAAATTGCAACATGTGAAGAGCAAAGACAGCATTGAGTGCTCCCTGAGCAGAGGAGGGAGCACTCACTGCACTGAGATAACCGTTTTCCAGTTGTCTCAGAGAATCACCCTCATGCACACATTTCCTGGGCCATAAAATATCCTTACAGATCACTCTGAGTGAAGTTTTTCAGAGTTGAGCTAATTCAGTGGAATGAGGAGTTGCGTTTCTCTGCAGAGGCCTACCCTTATGACAGGGAGAGAGGGGGTGGGTAGAGAAAACACAGGGACAGGCAGGAGGGGAGGGGGGGGGCCCTTGTCTCTTTGCCTGCTAAGGGACTAGCACATTTCAATTCCCTGGTTCTGTTAGTGAATTATTAGGTTGTTACACATTTTGGATGTGTGTGTTTGCCTCCCTTTCTGAAACTCCTTCCTTACCCTTTCCTCTATCTCCCATTTTTAAAATGGGCAGAAGAAATCGCAAAGTCAAGGAATAATCTTGGTTTTTGTTTTTTTGGTGGATTAACCGATCACATTATGTTATTTGTCTGAGTCATTAGGAAATCTACATTCCAAGGTCTATAAAATCCCACCCATGCCTCAGCAGGGAGAGGAGAATTCAGAGTTGCCAAACTTCACACTCTCCCAGTCCTTGCTGAGTCTAAATTTGGACCCAAATGCAAAGAACTAGGGTTCTGTACTCATTTATAGCTGGCAAAAGGCAACTGCCTAGTTTGTGAAAACGGACTTCATGGCCATCAAAAGCTGTTATGGTGTCACGTGGTGATGAGTTTAATGTAAATGAATCCGGAACATCTGGATCAAATTTCCTTTCAAACAAACAGGGTTATGAAAACTAGTGGGCAAAAATACCTTCTGGCCAAAGGCATTCTGGGTTATTCCTGAATCCCAACTGTCTACAGCAGTGATTTAAGAAGGGGCCAAGCAGCTGCTCTGCTGCTTCTCCCTGCGCCTGAGTCTATGGCAAATGAACCAGGAGCAAAAGGGACTGACCATGTAACCATCATTGTTGGAACTGAAAAACTGGAGAAACGTATTCATTTAACAATGGTTTATTGAGCACCTACTATAAGCCAGCTATTATGCTATGATCTGGGGATACTACAGGAAACAAACCAGACCTGGACCCTGCTCTCTGGGAACTTGTAGTTTAGAGAAAACTTAGAGGCACACATTAAACAAGTTAGCATAAAATCCATACAAGCAGGAATTGTAGGAATTGTTTAGGCACACATTAGACAGCATAGAATATGGTGGTTGGTGTAGGTGCCATGGGAGCTCAAAGCAGCCCACGTGAGTCACACTGTGGGTATGTGTACTGAGAGGGTGTTTCTGAGGAAGTGGCCTGTGTGCTGAAAGCTTGAGAATGTCTGTTTAACCACTCTATTTCTCATCACCCATCTCAATGCCTTGAACCTGGCAGGCCCTTAAGAAATGTGTGAGAAGTGAATGGCTTTTCCAAACAGTGCGGAGAGTTAGGTGGGAGGGAGAGGGAGAGTGGAAGAAGTGAGGGGCCCATGCCAAACGTCAGGGTTAAGAGTTTGGAAATTGCTGGATCATATGACCATCATGGTCCAGTCTGTGTGTATCATTCTACAATTTGAAACTGTATGAGGACCTTTTACAATGTCCTGAAACTAGGTTTGCCCCTACCTACTGCTTCGTGATAGTTACTCTTGGTGGTTGTCTGTGAGCTTGGAATGATAAAATATCATAGATGGGGTGACTTAAACAACAGACGTTTATTTCTCACTGTTCTGGAGGCTGGAATCCAGTATCTTGGTGCCAGTATAGTCAGGTTCCTGGTGAGGACCCTGTTCCTGGGAGGTAGTTTTCTTCAGCCTCCTCTTCACCTCACCCTTCGACCCCTCTTTCTCTCCTGGTAGTGAGTTTTCTCCTCTATCTCATGTCCTGAGAAATCATTGAAGTCATTGCAATGAGAGCCCAAGGTCACCAGGGTTTGACAGATGGCATCCTAGAATTCCTGCTTTCAATGCATTTTTGGCCTGTGCAGATTTGTTACTTTCTTTTTGTCCAGCAAGTCATTTAAAAATCATTGTTTAGATCATATATTTCATACTTTATCAGAAGGGGTTTTCAGATGATCTAGTTGAGCATATTTCTGGAAAGAGAAGGGAAGGCATTTATATCTTCTCTACATTACCAGGTGAAAAGCTTTCTGAGGGATTATTAATCTCTGTGCCAATTAAAGATTGATTGATTAATCTTCTTAATCCTTGTTTCGTATTTTTCCTGGGTGTTATCCACAGACCGTAGCACAATGATTAAACAATTAGATGCTGTGATTGTTCACTTCATCTGTCAGTTTGGCGAGGCTGTGGTGCCAAGTTCTTTGGTCCAACAACAGTCTAGATGTTGTGAAGGTCTTTTTTTTTTTAAGATGTAATAAACATTTACAGCCAGTAGACTTTAAGTAAAGGAGAGTACTCTTCATCATGTAGGTGGGTCTGGGTCACATCCAGCTGACCGAAGGCCTTAGAGCAAAGACCGAGGCTTCCCAAGGAAGGAATTCTGCCTTAAGATGGCATCAGAGAAACCCTGCCTAAGTTTCCAGACTGCTGGCCTGCCCTATGGATTTCAGACTCAAGACTACCACATCAACTCTTACATGAATTTCTAGTCTGCCAGCCAGCCCTATAACCTTCACATTTGCCACCCACAGTTATGAGTCAATTCCTTAAAATAAATCTCTCTCTCTCGACATATAAAAATATCCAATTGGTCTGTTTCCTTAGAAAACCCTAAATAATACGGATGCTTAATAAATATTTATTTTTATTTGTTAAATAAACATACTTATGGTCACATAGGCATTTGATAAGTGCTTGCTGTTTACTTGTGTGACTTCCTGAAGCCTCTGTCCTGAGGTCTGCCTCCCTTTCAGAGCTTGCCATTTTTTAATAGAAGAGTACTACCCTGCTTCTGCTGCATTCCACTTTCCATGTTGCAATAAAGCATTGGCAGATATTTAGACGTATCTGCCAAAGCTTTCTAGATATCTGCGAAAGAATGGGTCCCATTCTTTAACCTGTATTCAATTTTGTGTAATATAGAAAACCCTTGTGCCAGTTGCAGAATTGAGACTGCTGCTTAGAACTGGTATGGGTTTTATGACACATCCAGGAGAAGTACCAGGACCTCTGGGATTCCACGCTCTACTCTGCCCAAGTTTGCAGCATAAAAACTGTTAGCAACTTTTATACACTCTGCTTGCTGATAAAATGTGTGGGTTGGGATTTGCAGCATTTCTCGGGCATTTCTCTCTACATTTATTTTGTGATCCAGATCTTAGCCACCTTTTGCTATCAGGTTGGTGAAAAGCCTGGGGATAAAAAAATTTAAAACTTGGGGCCAAGCATGGTGGCTCACGCCTGTAATCCCAGCACTTTGGGAGGCCAAGGCGGTGGATCACCTAAGGTCGGGAGTTCAAGTCCAGCCTGGCCAATGTGGTGGAATCCCATCTCTACTAAAATTACAAAAATTAGCTGGGTGTGGTGGTGCATGCCTGTAATCCCAGCTACTCGGGAGATGGAGGCACGAGAATCTCTTGAACCAGGGAGGCAGAGGTTGTAGTAAGCTGAGATTGGGCCACTGCATTCCAGGTGGGGGACAGAGCGAGAGTCTGTCTAAAAAAAAAAAAAAAAAAAAAAAATTAAAAATCAGGAAAATCAAAGGTTGCCAAAGAAATAAGAAGCAGCAGTAGACAGAAGGACAGAGATGTTTGCAGAGCTTCTGGAGGATGGGGAGCTCAGCAAATTTCACCTCTACATTTCCAAGCTCACACTTCACACTTACTTCACTCCCCCTGGCAAGCCCTTCACGGCTTTTTAGGCTTAAGAGAAGCTGGCCTGCCGAAGGGCTGTTCTTGAGGTGTTGTCATGTGGATGGTTTTGACTCAGCTCAGACATGACAGCAAGAGCTTTCAGTTACTTTGTGTAACCTGGTGTAATAAAATTAAGGTAACTTTAAAAAATTATAGTTATTCTAATATGGCTGTTTCTTTACGAGAAAGACTTGGAGCCAAGTCAGGAAACAACGTTATTCTGGTATTTAAAAATAGAAAACTGTGACATACTGCGGAATATTATGGTCGGGGCTGTGTCTTTCTGGAACTCTTTCTGGAACCCTTGATCTATACCTTAGGTGTAGAGGTAGCTAGATCAGCTTATACATTTGTAAAAAGTCATCAAGCTCGCAATTGTGTTCGCAGCCGCCGCCGCGCCGCCGTCGCTCTCCAACGCCAGCGCCGCCTCTCGCTCGCCCAGCTCCAGCCGAAGGAGAAGGGGGGTAAGTAAGGAGGTCTCTATACCATGGCTCGTACAAAGCAGACTGCCCGCAAATCTACCGGTGGTAAAGCACCCAGGAAGCAACTGGCTACAAAAGCCGCTCGCAAGAGTGCGCCCTCTACTGGAGGGGGTGAAGAAACCTCATCGTTACAGGCCTGGTACTGTGGCACTCCGTGAAATTAGACGTTATCAGAAGTCCACTGAACTTCTGATTCACAAACTTCCCTTCCAGCGTCTGGTGCGAGAAATTGCTCAGGACTTTAAAACAGATCTGCGCTTCCAGAGCGCAGCTATCGGTGCTTTGCAGGAGGCAAGTGAGGCCTATCTGGTTGGCCTTTTTGAAGACACCAACCTTTGTGCTATCCATGCCAAACGTGTAACAATTATGCCAAAAGACATCCAGCTAGCACGCCGCATACGTGGAGAGCGTGCTTAAGAATCCACTATGATGGGAAACATTTCATTCTCAAAAAAAAAAAAATTCTCTTCTTCCTGTTATTGGTAGTTCTGAACGTTAGATAATTTTTTTTCCATGGGGTCAGAAGGTACCTAAGTATATGATTGCGAGTGGAAAAATAGGGGGACAGAAATCAGGTATTGGCAGTTTTTCCATTTTCATTTGTGTGTGAATTTTTACTATAAATGCGGAAATGTAAAGCATTAATGCAAGTTAAAATGTTTCAGTGAACAAGTTTCAGCGGTTCAACTTTATAATAATTATAAATAAACCTGTTAAATTTTTCTGGACAATGCCAGCATTTGGATTTTTTTAAAACAAGTAAATTTCTTATTGACGGCAACTAAATGGTGTTTGTAGCATTTTTATCATACAGTAGATTCCATCCATTCACTATACTTTTCTAACTGAGTTGTCCTACATGCAAGTACATGTTTTTAATGTTGTCTGTCTTCTGTGCTGTTCCTGTAAGTTTGCTATTAAAATACATTAAACTATAAAAAAAAAAGTCATCAAGCTCTACACTTTAGATTTGTACACTTTACTAAAAGCGCGCTGTGTTTGAATTTTAAAAAGAGACAGACTGAGCATGGTGGCACACGTCTGTAATTTCACCATTTTGGGAGATAAAGGCATGAGTATCATTTGAGCCAGGAGTTCAAGACCAGCCTGGACAAGATGATGAGACTCCCATCTCTACCAAAGATTAAAAAATTAGCTTGCTGTGGCGGCACATGCCTGTAGTCCCAGCTACAGGGGAGGCTGAGGCAGGAGGATCACTTGGACTGGGGAGGTTGAGGCTGCAGTGGGAGGTTGAGGCTGCAGTGAGCCATGTTCGCACCACTATACTCCAATGTAGGTGATGCAGTTAGACCCTGTCTCAAAAAATAAATACATAAAATAAAAATAAGAAACGAAAAAAGGAATTTATAGTGTAGAGGGCAGATTAGTGCTGAGTTCTTCTTCTGAGTCTCCACTCCCACTTAGAGGAGCAGCTCCTGTCTCCTTAGTCCAGCCTCTTCTGCTTCCTGTTTCTACATCTTCCCAGCCTCTCCATATAATCACCTCAGCCTCAACAGGAACATCATCACTTTCTCCCTCCTCACTAACTAATGGGAATGCCACCAGAAACTTCCTGATGTGTACCAGAAGCAGTTGGGGCCCAGCCAGGGAGGAAGTTATTCTGGCATTTGCAAGAATGAAAACATTGTCCTGTGATACACAGATGTGCACTCAGCATCCGCAGGGCTGGCTCAGATGTCAGCCAAGATCTTTGATAAGCAACCTCTGCTCTTTGAAAACCCCTCTTCTACTTTTTAAAAGAACTCCTGTTCTTTTAAACTTCTATCAGGCTAGAACAGATATTGTAAATCTCATGCGAAGGCAAATACAGGGCCTGTCTTGGAACCATATGAAGGTTGAGTTTTGATTTTATCTTCTGTTTATTTCTCTGGCAGAGCTGATGTTATGTTCATGACCAATAAACATGGATGTGGAAATACTCGGACCTGGTACGTTTCATTCCCCAGCATGCTTACCTTGACTTCGCTTTCATTTCTGTTCTCTAGTTCAACCAAATTCATAGAAGCATTATCTACTGGAAAATGAAGTTAAAACAAGCTGGATTCTCTCCAAAAAAAGCAAAACTTGAAATATTTCTTAAAGGGAGGGAAAATACATCTGCCCCACTCATCGCAATCTTCGTCCCATACTGTCGGCCTTTCTTCCCCTCCCAACCCCTCGCCCCCCCCCCACCCCCCTCTCATCACCTTTCAACCTACACCCTCTTCAACATTGTGTGGTGCAGGTAAGCTTCTGGGAAGAAAGCAAACAAGAAACAGGAAGCATGGTTGAGCTACACCCTTTCTCACCTTATAGGTTTAGGTAAAACATCCTCCTTCCTTGTTGGGATAAGAAGCTTTTGGTAAGGAAATGAATAAGCTTTGCTAAGTAAATGAACTAGATTTATGGGCACAAATGTATGCGTTTGTGCATTCCACACTGGCCAGACTTACCAAAATAAAATGTTCTCCTGCCTCCCATATTTCAAGGGAAAAAAACCTTAAGTGTAAGCAAACCATATACAGACAGAGAGTTTGGCAGCTTAAAAAAAGTCTTTATAAAATTTTTAGTTGAACCTTGGCTTTTGTCTCTAAGCCCTCAGGGGAAAAATGTGAGCTTGTTTCCTCGTTGAAAAAGTATCACAGCATTTGACAGGCTGAATTCTTTGATCCTCAAATGTTTCGGTGATTTCTCCAGTGCTCCCTGGACGTTCTGTCCTTCTTCACCTCCCCCCCGTCCCTCTTCACCCCCCACCTAACAGAGGCTTTGTAACCTGATGCTCTATCAAGAGCTTTTCCACAGGAGCATCAAGAGATGTCCTTGCTTGATATTAAACCTGTCCCCTGACTGCCCTCCTTCCAAACACAGTCCCCCTCCTGAGGCTTCCACTGCAAGGCTTGGCTGGCAGGAGAAGCTGGCTCAGCTGTTTTGAATTAGGGGCAATGGGAGGCTTCCTTGTAATATATGACTTAATCAGTGTCCCTGAAGTAAACAGTCCGAACTGTGGCTGGAAATGACCCGACATTGGATTTCATCAACCTCCTTTGGCTCTGGAGCTGAGAATGAATTTGGATCTCTCATAGGTGTGTTATAGGGTCTCATTAGCAGATAGATAGCTGTTCTTGGACCTCTGGAGAAATGAAGTATGTCATGTGGTAGTTGTGTATTATTAGGGTTGCCAGATAAAATTCAAGATGCCCAGTTAAATTTGAGTTTCATGTAAATAACAAGCAATCTTTTAGTATAAATGTTGCAAATATTGAATAGCAACCGTGTTGCAATTGATGCTTCAGAATTGAAGGAACTATTCCATTCTTTGTATTACCTCCTTCCCACTGGGGCAAGGGGTGTCAGCTCCTCCAAGTCTCCATTTGTAAGCCTGAGTCATTTTATTTCTGTTGGTTCGTGATTTCTCTTTAACATCAGTTTTCTTTCACCTTGACCCTGGTGAGGAGTTAGTCAGCCTCATGAGTAAGCAGGGTGACAGCTGCCAGTGTGTACCATCCTATAAGCCAGAAGCTGAATGCTTAAAATGTTGTCATTATATAGATCAGTTTCTTCATATCTTAGAGTTTTGTTAATCTACTAGTTGTACCACCCATCACTAAATAAAAAATAGAAACATATAAAACATATAACGTTTGAGTTGTTACAATTTTCCCTAACTGTAATCATTAAGAGCATTGTATCAGGTTTTTCAGCTTTATAACAAAGCTTCTTTATAAATCTTATGTGCCATTGTTATTGTATAAGGCCTGCATGGAAAATGGCTCATGAGAAATGAGGTGAAGATGGCAGAGCTGCTCTGGTAAAATATTGAGAAAGGAGTCAGAAGGCTCAAGGAAGTTGCAATGTTCAAATGAATTTAGTATGTAAGACTAGAGAACCTGCCACCTGACTACGTTCCTTGGGAGGCCTCTGGTATGTTCTTTTCACTGAGGGAGTAAGGAACGCATTGGTGCAGGGACCTGATATCTTCAAGCTCAGTGGTTCATGGTGGGAGATGCTGTCACAGTACTGGAGAAACCCTGGGAAGGCAGACAGTCCTGAGACCTCACCATCCCTGCTTTCTCCCAATCCAAACTGCTCCAACAACAAATTCCAATTCCTACCAAATGTACCATACTCCTGAAATGGTTGTGTGAGTGGTGAAGGCTCCTGATCGCCTTCATCCAAGGACACCGCCTCTGTCAGGGAGCAGAGTCCTCCTAGCAGGTGTACACCCAAGAGGGAAACTCTTTTGATCCCCTCGGCCGGAGCTATAGCTATTGGACCAAATGAGAGGGAAAAATAATAGAAGCTTATTAGATTCGACAAAGGAAAGGAAGCCCCGCTTCATCCCTCATGCTAGTTAGAAAGGACAGGGCATTTGAGGATTAAAGAAATTTCTCAAGAAACACAACAGGAGATGGGGTGAGGCCTTACAAACAGAGACCAGAGGATATGCTGGGACAGTGAAAAACCAGGTAAGATTTGCAAGAGCCAACAAGAAGAAGGCCAAGGCGAAGAATCATGGCACTGAACCTAAAGAACAAGGAAGAGTTTAGCTAGGAAGGACCAGCTCCGCACAGGAGGATACGGTAAGAAACGGCAAGAGAGGAAAATGGTTAGCATGGTACAGAAGGCAGTCTGCTCACCCAGAAATTCATAAGGAAAGAGTAGATCTATTCACATCATCTACATAGGAGACAAATGCAGAGTTAGCTAAAAATTAACATGGCAATAAGAGAAAAGGGGGAGAGAGTAAAAGAAAAAGGAAGAAAACAAAACAGGCAAAGATACAGAATTTAAAGTTTAATTTTTATTTATTCCTGTTCTCACATTTTATTGTATTTCCCAGGCAGACAGCCCATGCTCTGGTAAGTCTTGGGGAAGGGGAGGGGTTGGCAGAATAATGTCACTGTAGGGATTTGAATCTTATTACTTGGTGCTGTTAGTGTTGGGCAGACATTTATAAAAATTACATGCTGTGGTGGCAGGTCATTTTTTAAAAAATGAATCTGGAACTGAAAGTTTAGGACAAAGGTATGGGTTTCAGATTAGTTTAAAAGAAATGAAAAAAAGGCTGGGCGTGGTGGCTCATGCCTGTAATCCAAGCACTTTGGAGGCCAAGATGGGCAGATCACCTGAGGTCGGGAGTTCAAGACCAGCCTGACCAACATGATGAAACCCCGTCTTAAAAAAAAAAAAAAAAAAAAAAAAGAAAGAAATGAAAGAAAATGGGACAAGACATTGAGAAAGTGGGGGAGCCCATTAGCAGCAATTGGCTCAGAGGGAGCTGGAGAGCCCATGAGTTGCCGAGAATGAGAAGAACCCAGCGTCCAGATCCCTGATGAGCCAGAGACATTTACTTCTGCAACTTGTTTTTGGATGCTAGCTTCTCTAGGGATTTCCCATTAACGTTACGGGTCACAAGTGTAGACAGATCACTGAAATTGTGTTTGGATGGTGGATATATCTATTAGCTCTGCTTTTTCTTCTCTCTCATCTTCATCTCCCTTTTTCTTTCTTGGTGTGCTCTCATCTTCTGCTTGGGAAAATATTGACACATCTCCTTCCCTTCATGTGCCCCTCCCCATTCTTTTCTCTCCTTTGCTCCTCTTTGTCATGAGAGCAATGGGGAACAGGGGCTTATTAAAGTGACACCTGTCAGAACTGCTGCTGCCCACATTCTTCCTGCACAGATTCTGTAGCTAGCACTCTGCTCCCCAGGGATAGGACCTGGCTCCCCACTTAGAGGACCTCCCTAGCCCATATATAGTGGTATTCGTAGCAGCTTCTTAGATTCTTTGAAAGGGTGGCATCCTGCACCCAAGTCAGAGCCTCCAGACCCCCCAGCCTCACCCCTGTCTCCTTGGCCTATGGAGCATCTTCCCTTCCTCTTCCTTCCTGCTGCAGCTTTGGCACATCATTTTCTAAGGCATTTGCCCAATGGGAGAAGGAAGGGCTTCAGGTGCATAGTTCCCTAAGTGACTTTTTGCTAAAAGGCAGCCTGGGAGAATATTTATAATCCAAATGATCCACAAAGATTGCCATCCCCTGTGACCCTCATCACCTAAGAGTTCTCTGGAGTCTGAGATGAGGGGAGGTAGAAGGCAGCCCACAGTGCCCCCTCCCTCACACTGCCTGGTCTTGCCCTTGTATCCAAAGAGTGCTGACACCTGCCTTCTGAAAAACAAAGTCTGTAAAGTGATATTTCCCCCTTTCTAATCGAGAAAAGTTGTCAGACTGGTTCTGAGCCTCCCAGAGGCACTGCCCTTTGCAGCACAATTTGATATGTGTTATTCTGTTTTAAGCATGAAATTAGTGGATCCAAGATCATTGAAAATGATTTTCATAAGGAAATCTTTCAAAATGATTCTCCGTTGCTCAGTGTCTTACTTTAGTTCTGTTACCCTTACTTGATAGTGTGCGTTTTTGTTATTTATTTGGTGTCGTACAGCTCAGAGAAGCATTTTCATTGGTAGTATCCTCATTTGCATCCCTTCATGTTTTTAAGACAATAAATGACATTTTACTTCAAAACCCCCTCATACACATGGACTTAGAAAGATACAGACTAGACTCATATTTCCTGTATTAAAGCATTTGTACAAAAACACTGTTCTCTCTGGCTTATCAAACAAGCTAATGTGTCTCTTGAGAATTGTGTGTTCAGACATGAACAACTCCATGAATTTTTTTGTATGTGAATCATTTGAGCCTTGAATGGTTCCTCATGGGGAGGTATGATTGCATAAAATATTCGACTTCTACCTGAAATGTATCATGAGGTAGTCTTTCAACAAAGACTGTTAGTTCTACAGTGAAGAAGGAGTGTTTGAGAAATAAACTGTGTATGGACAAAAAGCTTTCAGTTTCTTGCATATATTCTGTCTTCTCAGGAGACCAAAGAGCTCTCATGAGCTCATGAAATTTGAACCTCAGAGATTCATCTAACTGATCTGTTTCTGTTTCCACATTTTATTCCCAGTGGCCAGTTTCACACCCGTAACATTTAAGAGATTTCGAAAACCTGGGAGATATTTTCAGCCTGTCAGGTTGCCTTTTTTTTTTTTCCTCTTCCTTCGACTTTTAAAAGGAGCCATTGACTCTCACTCCTTAATTTCTGTACCAAGCAGCCCGTCTCTTAGTCTCTTCAGATCCTCCAAGGGGATTTAAATGATGAAATCCAATTCTCCATTAGCAAAGATATTTCACAGTCTTTTAGAAGTGGAAGAGACTTGGAGGTCATTCAGTCTTACCCATTTGAATGGCTTCATCCCAGGAAAGGATCCAGGTAGAAGGAGATGGAATCCCACAACACTAGAAAAGACTTCACACAGAAAAGATCATTTCCACCTTCATACTCCAGACATCTTTCACCATCAACTCCATCAAATATCTGACATCAAAGGGACAAGAAGTAGGGATGGGACCTAAAGGTTTGACTTTCGGTTTGGGTTTAAAATGAAGTGACAGTGTTTCCCTATAATCAATGTCTTTAGCTTCTAGGCAGACTAAAACGTCTTCCTTTGAGACCACCTCATCTTTGGCTCCCACCATTTGGCCCAAGGTCAGCTTCTCTCCAACTTGTGCCCTCCTCCCTGGGAAGACTCTGTTGCTGATCTGTGTTTTCTTTTCCCACACTCCATTATACGGCATGGTAATCTGCCTCTGCATTTATTTATTAGGACTCAGATCTATAATATACAATGATACCCTTCCTGTCTGACGCTGTATCTATGTAGCAGAGAGAATGAGAGGCTCTGCTTGCTATGGAACTGTCATAGAAAGTAAGCATCCAGAGAGGAAGGGCCAGAGGCTTGCAAAAGAGCTAACCCTCAGGAGGCCCCTCAGAGCCAAATGGCTGTCTCAGAACTTTACCCTCAGGATCCAGTGGACCAGCCAGGCAGCCATAAACAGCTCCTTACGGGGACTGCATTTGCAACTGGCAACCTTATGCCCACATGTCTGGCCCTCATTTAGTATACTAGCTATATTTTTTTTAAATTAACATTTTGCCTAATAAGCCTCCTCTTTGTCACTGTTGTTCTCATTCAACATGTCCAAGCAGGCTACAGAGCCAGGGTGTATTTTTCTTTAAGCAGGTAATACAGTCACATGTTTCATAACTCAAAATGACATTTTAACAGTATGTACTGGGAAGTGTCACTGCCACCACTGACCCTGGGCACCCGCTCCCACTCCCCTGTATGTAAGCACTGTTATAAGTTTCTTATCCATCCTTGCAGCGCATCTTTTTATTTTTACTTTTCCGCCTGTTTTTTTTTTAAATAATGTTTTTATTTTAGAATGTTTTTAGATTTACAGAAACATCGTAAAGACAGTAGAGAAAGTTCTCGTATGCCCCTCATCCCATTTCCTCTGCTGTTATTATCTTCCATGGTCATGGTGCATTTGTCATAACTAAGAAGGACGCATTGACCGGTATGTTACTATTAATGCTGCACTAGTTTTATTTCACTAGCTTTTCCATGGCTGTCCATTTTCTGGTCTGGGACCCCATCTGAGATCACGCATTGGTTGTCTTGTCTTCTTTGGCTCCTCTTGGCTGTGACAGTTTCTCAGACTTTGCTTGGTTTTGATGACCTTGACAGGCCTGAGGAGTGCTGTGTTGGGTATTTTGTAGAACGTCCCTCAATTGGGATTTGTCTGATGTTTTTCTCATGAGGAGACTGGGGTTATGGATTTTGTAGGGGAGACCACAGAGGTATATTGCTACTCCCATCACATCATATCCGGAGGTCCATGTGTCCATGTGACTTGTTATCCTTGATGTGAACCTCGATCACCTGGCCAAGGTAGTGTCTGCCAGGTTTCTCCATTGTGAAGCTACTTCCCCCACCCTCTCTTTTCATATTCCACTCTTTGGAAGCAAGTTTCTGAGAGCAGCCGCACTCAAGGGGGTCTACAGTGTTTCTTCATCTGTATGTGGTAAATCGGCAGGGCCCTTAGTAATGCCCTGTGCTAAGACTGTTCCTCCAAGTAGTACTTTCCTAGCACAATCTCGCCTCCCAAAAGACTCACACGTTGTCAGAAGCGGTTTGTGTACTTCCCAGGTTACTGGGCTTTTGCTCTGTCGTTTTCATTATGTTTCCTACCTAATCCCTCTGTATCAAAAGCGGCTTTGGCCGGGGTAAGCACCATACCCTCTAGTCTACATTAGGACAATGCTCTTTCCATTAAGTTTCAGTGGCTTTGTGTTGGATTTTGTTTTGATCCAAGTTCTGAAAAAGAGTGCGTGGCTCACAGGCTGGTTATTTGGATACATGCACACAGGCTTAAAATTAAACATGTCTGCTTTTTTCTTTTCTTTTCTTTTTTTTTTTTTTGAGATGGAGTCTTGCTCTGTCGCCCAGGCTGGGGTGCAGTGGTGTGATCTCAGCTCGCTGCAACTTCTGCTTCCCAGATTCAAGAAATTCTCCTGCCTCAGCCTTCTGAGTAGCTGGGATGACAGGCATATGCCACCATGCCCAGCTAATTTTTTAATTTTTTTTAGTAGAGACAGGATGTCACCATGTTGGCCGGGATGGTCTCTATCTCTTGACCTCATGATCTGCCTGTCTCGGCCTCCCAAAGTGCTGGGATTACAGGTGTGAGCCACTGCACCCAGCCAACCTGTCTGTTTTTTAGTTCTAGGTCTGGAATTTTCTTTGGGGAAATAAGAATCTTTTAATCCATTACTTTGTTACCACGGACTCCTGTGCTGTAGGCTTGGGAAATTCATTTTGCCTCCCAGAGTCTCAGAGTGGCCTCCCGCCAAGTGGAGATGACCCACTTCTCCCGTGAGGCCCAGCTGCATTTCCTCCTCAACACTCTATGCTGGCCTGGATGGACCCAAGCAGGCAGCTCCTGATGGCAAAGGCGGTGTGCTGTGAAGACACTGAGCGTAGAACTCACACCCTGTCCTCTGTGAAGGGCTCACAGGCCATGCAGCATGGAGTGCTTGGTAATATGCATAAGTTCTCCAAGGTTCTGGGAGAAATAGCTCCACCCACATATGAGCAAGTGTTGTCTGCTCTCTTACTGCAGCAGTAGCACCAAATTTCTTCCATTTTCAGTCAGTTTATAAAAATAAGAGAGAAAACAACCTATTCTGATGAAAGTATATAAACATTTTTGGAAGATATACTTTTTTTGGAGACAGGGTCTTGCCCTGTTGTGCAGGCTGGAGTGCAGTGACACCATCTCAGCTCACTGCAACATCTGCTTCCCGGTCTCAAGCGATTCTCCAGCCTCATCCTCCCATATAGCTGGGACTACAGGCATGCGCCACCAACACTTAGACTAATTATTTTATTTTTATAGAGTCGGGGTTTCGTCATGTTGCCCACATGACGGGAAGTGATAAATATAATCTCAGGAGTGGGAATGTTTTTAATGAGAAGCAGAAATACCTAGGTCAACTGATGTGGCTTGTAGAACTGACAAAATGAAAATTCGTTTTACCGAAATCTGGCAGCCCCTTCAAGAGCCTGCTGAAGAGTCACCTCTGTTATAGCATACTCTTAACTGTAGACGAATCATACCATGTTAAATTCTCAGTACTCCCGCATTCTTTCAATCAGTGAGCATTTATTGGCCTCCACTCTGAGCCAGGCACTGTGTTAGTTATTCATCCTAAAGAGCATGAAAAATATTGTTCTAAGTGTCAGCACTACCTTCATGACTCATTAAAATCTTTTAAATGCATTTATCCAGAACCAAAATATACATTTTCAAGCCAAAGATTATATTATTCCTTGGCCACACCTTCCAGTAAGTCATCATTTCTCTAACACAGACTACTCTGTCCCCAGAGAAAGTCAGGAGAGGAAAGTATGTGTGGGATGTTGTGGGTCGATCACATGAAAAGAATCTGACAACTTGATGTGGGCTTGTGATATTTCAATTGGTTTATACCAGGCAGGGGTGACAGATAAATTAGTGTGGGGCAACTGTGTCCTACTCCTTTTGCTTTCCTTAATCACAAAAATGTGGCAGAAAACTAGATATTGTGAATAGACCATGGAATTATGTGGTTTCCACAAAGCATTGCATTTGGCAGTGGTTGGCAGACAGTGGTCGTTCTCTAAAGATGCTGAGTTCTCATAATCATGAAGGCAAACATTTGAGCATTCAGTCATTCCTAACAAAGGCCTAAATATTATTATATCCAGGGCTTGTCTTGTCCTATGTGCTGAGTGAGCCATTGGCTGATGACAAAGAAGCTCCCCTACCCAAAAATATTCTACCCACCACCCACTTCCACTTCCCATTACCACCATTTTTTGCCTTGCCTTCCCACTAGCATATCTCTCTCAGATCTCTTTGGCTGCCACCCCTAGGCTTTTCACAGTGAAAGTCCTAGTGTACAGTACATCTACTGAGATGGGTAATCCATTGTCAGCCATTAACCACCGACATTTGTTCACCAGATTAACTTAACCACTTTGCAAGGCCCTGAGAGAATAGGAACACAAGTGATTTATTGATTTTTGGTGGCAGAGAAGAAAAACCTAAAACAAAAGAATCTAAATAAATTGGCAGTATAGAACAGTGGTTAATCATGTGGTTCTGAAAGCCAGGCAGCTTTCCTTGCTTCCTCACTGTGTAATCTCCAAGAAGTTTCTTAACTGTTTTTCCTTCATCACTACAATAGGAAATGATAATAATAACAGCGCCTGCCTCATAAGATTGCAGTTGTGAGGGTTAATGAGAACATTTTTATGTTAGTGCATAGGAATGCCTGGCATATATTTTGCCATTACTCTAAATGGCAAAAACCACGATTATTTTTGCAGCAAGCTAATAGGAAGTGCTTGATAAATATGACATCTTGGAGAGAGACCTGAGCAGCCAGATGTTAGCATGAGGGCCCTGGGGATCTTAATCATGTGCAGAGGGTAGAGAAACATTCCTGGGTAAAATAGATTTGAAAACAAAGGCTCATAATTGTTTTGCTAGCAATTTGTTTCTACCCAAAGTATGGCAGCCACAAACTTTTCTTCTTAACACTCCCTAAATACCCTCCAGGTTTCCATCAACAATCAACAAAGGGATTGCCTGCCCCGATTTCTGTAGGGAGTATCCATTTACATTGTCCCAAAGGAAGGAGGACTCTTGCGTTTTCTGAGTCATGGGTCAAATGTTGTTAAGTTTTTCATTCATTATACAGTAGAGAAGAGGCTAGGATCATGTCTACACTGGGTCACGACAGTAGCTTGGGTGACAAGTGACTTGGCTGTTGAATCCCCAGGAGAGAAGAAATGCTCGAGTCCAGTCATATGAATACAAGGACAGAATCAAGGTTGAAAGTTGAAGTGTAGAAGACAGGGAGAAAAGCAATGTTTATAGCCTAGACAGCATATTAACAGCAAGGGCTTAATGTGTTGCATTCTGTTTATAGGCGCTTTTTGCTGACAGCACAGAACCTGAGCCCTCCTCTCTCCTCATAGCAAGTTCCCTTCTGCTGTGTCAATAGAAGCCACCTCTTCTCAATCCTTGGAGGATTGGTGATCAGAGCTTGTAATTGGTGTCTACAAAGGGAAACAGAAAAAGGAAGCACATCTTGAGGACTTACAATATTAAATAGAAGGTGAATGCATCACATCAGTCTGGTGGCAGCTCACAGTTGTATTTTAGCCTCCCAAGATTTTGTCTTCTAGTAGCAAATGAAAGGATAGATGAGTAAGAGATCATCAAACCATTTCTATATGTATTTATTTTCCTAAGGAAAGCAGTTTTGGAAAGAGTTTTTCCTTCCTTTTTAATCATTTTTCTAAAGTTATAAAATGTGTCAGTTACCGTGGCTCACGCCTGTAATCCTAGCACTTTGGGAGGCCAAGGCAGGAGGAATGCTCAAGCCCAGTAGTTCAAGACCAGCTGGGGCAACATAGTGAGATATCATCTCTTTAAATTTTTTTTTAATTTAAAAGATATATAAATAAAATTATAAAATGACTTTGATTAGAGTATTGGGGCAGTGGCTGGTGGGAATGTCAATTCATTTCACCTTTCTGGAAAGCAGTTTGACAGTATGTAACAACAAGCCATCAAAATAGGCATATCCTCGACCCCGTAGTATAAATTCCTACCAGAAATTCCACTGGTAGGAATTTATACTATGGTGACAGTAACATAAATATTTAAATAAGAGAACATTCTCATAGTATAATTTATAATAACTCCCCCAAATGGAAATAATCTAAATACTCCAAAATAGGGATGGGTTAAATATAATTCAGTGGGAATGCCAAGCAGCCACTAAACACCTTCTTTAGAGAAGTTTTTAGTAGCACTGAAATATAAGGCAGTGTTTAAGATTCATTCATGTTGGTGGGCAGGTGCTAAGTGTACTGTACAATGTGCTGCTGAACCTGGAGATAAATTCCAGGAAGGACTGACCTCTCAGGGTAAAACAGGCAAGAAGGCTTTTAGCTGCCTGGATAAAATTCTGCCAACGAGACCAACGTTAGCTGTGGAATCTGCCTGCTATTGTTTACCTGAGGCACCTGAATGAATGAGGAGATTTCTCATAATTTGTGTACTGAGCTCTGGTTACATAAGCCACTAGCTGTTTGAGTAAATGGCTGTTTTACCCTTTGCTGAATTGGAAAGAGGCTGTTTGATTAGAACAGTTTATATAACCGAAATCTGAGACCGAAGGGAAGATTTGGCTGAGAACTGTTGATTGCATTGGAGGGTGGATTGGAAAGGAAACTTTTCCAGAGTGAGAGGCTCTTATTTTGAGGCACTCATGTGGAACAAATTGTCCCCGACACCCCATCTAACCACATTAACACACAGTGAGATCTAGCCCATTGACAGAAATGGGCTCTATTCCTCATTCCAGGGGGAGAACAGGTCTGTTTCTTTGCAAGGATCAAGCCAGGTTAACACACATGTGCATAGAAGCCAGTCAGAATGCAATGGTGAGGGCACGTGCTCCATCAACATCCCAACCCCCTCTGCTTTTTAAAGCTCAAAAACATTTTCAGAAAGGTTTTTTGGGGGTGGGATTTTATTTTTGTAAGAGTGGGTGTGTTTGTTGTCTTTTTTTCCTCTTTAAAAACTTTTCCCCCTTTTACCTTCCTGAATTTTAATGGGCCTGAAAGTAGGAGTCTGCCAGGAATTTAACATTCAAAGAAAAAAGGTACAGGATCTTCCTCTCTCCAAAGCCAGCCTAGGGTGCATTTTTCAGGGCTTTCTCCCACACCCACTCAGCTGAAACCTTGGAGGCTGTGTGGGTGCCGGCCAAAGCCTCCTGCTTCCAACACATACGCCTCCTGTTTTGTCTTTCACCTCATTTGGACCCTGGGATCGATTCCGTTCTCATCTTTAGACTTTGTTATTTCAGTTTTTGGTCTCAATGTCACTTAATCAGGAAAATGCTGATTCCTCAGGAGGGAGAATAAAGTCATGACTCTCTTCTTAGCTTTTTATTAAAATCTCCTAGGAGCCCCTCAGCACGTAGCCCAACTCCTTACCTTTAATTTTCCATCTGTAAAGGGAAAAACTGTAATGTGTGTTTAGTCCTCAAATGTAATAATACCTGAAAGCCATTTGGGAGCAACTTAGGTCGTGTCTCACTCTCTCAAAAGCTGTAGAGAATGTATCAGATCACTGAAATCACATGCATCTTAATACGTACAAATCAAATGTGTTTCCATCTATATGTAGGATAGAAGTGTTTATTCACAAATGCACACATAAAGAGAAGCTGTATGCAAACTCTAACCACTGCCCCCCCAGTACATACAGTGGTTTTCTGTGGGATCCCCTCTCACTTCAGCTACTTGCTAGTCCCTGCCCTCATCAAGAAAGCCACCTTCTAGTTCAGCACTCTGCCCTCAGGAAGAATTTTGTTGTTCAAATTTCATACCAGAGGAACTACAGTCTTCTTAAAATAGTCACAAAGGTGTGAATCATTTAGTATGGTTGATCTTGGAGAGGAGAGGTGCTTATTTCTTCTACTCCAAGATATCCTCTATTATAAGGTCCAGCATCCATTTAATTTAGTGATAGCTTTTGCTTTTCCTAAAGGAAGGGAAAACTACCACATTGATTATACTCATTAACAAGGAGATACATTCCAAGTTCAGGGGCAGGAAAATGGACATTATCATTTCTTTACTATGGTTCAGAAAGTACAGACTCTGGAACAGATTGCCTGGATGAGATCTCTCCAACACTGAACAGCTAGCTGTGTGACCTTGGGCAAGTGACAACTTCTCTGTGCCTCATTTCTTCAACCATAAAGTCGGAATAATAGTATTTCTTTTGCAAGGTTATTGCAAGGACTAAATGATTCAATACACACAGGGTTATTGCAAAGACAAATCAGTTCAATACACAAAGTGCTTAGAACAGTGCTTGGTAACCAATCAATATATATAAGAATTGCTAACCCAGATGAATCTTTATTTTCTTATTCCTGAAACTTGGCAGTGTGTGAAAAATATTTTTTTCCTATTCCAAACAAATCTGATTAAATGTGGCGATCTCCTCTCCCCCTCCCCCCTAAAATTACACAACTCTGTTTAGAACCACAAAAAGGTTTCATGGATGTGATGACGTTGAAAAAAAACAGACTCCCTTTCTTCCTGCTATACTCTCACCACACAGTCACACAACACTGCTAACACCAGAAGTGTTTCTCCACACACCAAGCAAGTAATCCTCCAGCCACACACCAGCTGGGTGTCCTCTGATTCAATTCAACCTGACACTCTCTACCTGCACACAGTGTCAGATCCCACAGGTTGAGTAACCCACAGATTCAGTCCCCAAGACAGCCACCTCCCCCAACTGACCAACTTCAGATGCCAATCACAAGCCTCAGCTTGCTTCACTTGTGCTTCTGACCCCTCTGCTATAAATGGGGATTCCCACAATATCCTCCTATGGTTTGATTAATTTGTTAGGCTGGCTCACAGAACACAGGGAAACACTTACATTTATTAGTTTATTATAGAGGGTATTTTATTTTATATTTTTGAGACCAAGTCTTGCTCTGTCACCCAGGCTGGAGTGCAGTAGAGACAGTTTCGGCTCACTGCAACCTATGCCTCCTGAGTTCAAGCAATTCTTGTGCCTCAGCCTCCTGAGTGGCTGGGATTATGGGCTTGCACCTCCACACCCAGCTAATTGTTTTATTTTTAGTAGAGACAGAGTTTCACCATGTTGACCAGGCTGGTCTCAAACTCCTGGGCTCACTCGATCCACCCGCTTCAGCCTCCCAAGGTGGTGGGATTACAGGCATGACCCACCATGCTTGGCCAGGATATTTTAAATGATACAAATAAACAGCCATATGGAGAGATACATAGGGTAGGGTCTGGAAGTATCCCTAATGCTGGAGCTTCTTTCCCCTTGGAGTTGGGGAATGAATCCCCAGTATGTCAGAGTATTCTTTTTCCCCTTCTTGGATGCTCCCCCTCCCACAAACCCAGTCCTCTTGGGTTTTTCTGAAAGCTTCATAACATAGACATAATTGAATAGATCATTGGCCATTGGTGATCAGCTTAACTTTAAGCCCTCTCCCCTTCCCCTGAGGTTAGGGGGTGGAAGTGAAAGTCCCAACCCTCTAATCATGCCTTGGTCTTCATGTGACCATACCCTACCCTGATACTACCCAGGGGTTGCCAACCATCAGTCTACTCATTAGCACAGAAAAAGACTTTGGCAATTCCAAGGATTTTAAAAGTTGTATGTGCCAGGAAACAGAGACCAAATATATATTTCGTAGTATCACCGTCCACTCCCACTCTTCAAACTCCGACCCCTTACATCAAAAGAATGTAAAAACTCAAAAGATACTGCCATATTACCAGTATCTCATTCAATTACTAACAGTTGGTCCAGTGCATCATATGGTATGCATATGTCTCCCAGGGTGAGGCCACTCAGGTTTGCAGACTTCTATTTGATCTTATCAGCCTCTAAAAGCCAGAGTGCTAGCCTGCGCAATACAGTGAGACCTTGTCTCTACAAATAATTTAAAAATTAGCTAAGTGTAGTGGTATACACCTGTAGTCCCTGCTACTCAGGAGACTGAGGCAGGAGGACTACTTGAATCCAAAATGTTGAGACCACAGTGAGCCATAATCAAGCCACTGTGCTCCACTCTGGATGACGGAGTGAGACCCTGTCTCAAAAAAAAAAAAAAAACAAAAAAGGAAAAAGAAAACAAAAAGCCAAAGTGGTCTCAGCAAACATACAATTTTACCCTTTAAGGGGGATCTGATATAATTGAAATAAGAGACAAAGTCATCTCTTTCTCTGAGCCTCTCTCAAGGTATTAATACATATTGGATGATATGATTTGGCTGTGTCTCCACCCAAATCTCATCTTGAATTGTACTTCCCGTAATCCTTGTGTGGTGGGAGACAATTTAATCATGAGGGCAGTTACCCTCATGCTGTTCTCATGAGAGTGAGTTAGTTATCATGAGATCTGCTGGTTTTATAAGGCGCTTTTCCCCCTTTTTTCTTGGCACTTCTCCTTGCTGCTGCCATGCCATGTGAAGAAGGACGTGTTTGTAAGTTTCACCATGATTGTAAGTTTCCTGAGGCCTCCCCCAGCCATGCTGAACTGAGTCAATTAAACCTCTTTCCTTTATAAATTACCCAGTCTCAGGTATGTCTTTTTTAGCAGCATGAGAATGGACTAATACATTTGGTTTTCCCTTACTCCATAACCCATTTATTTATTATTTTACCCTCGGCTACTGTTTCTCTTTCTCTGCATTTATACTCAAACTTTTCCACCTTTGGAAGGAACATTATGCTGGTCTATACTACGGGTGTAATACTAGTCTAGCAAATATCTCTCCCTCAGTCCATTCCTATTCAGAGAAGTTAATATTACGTAGGTGCAGAACTAGTGAGCTATTTTTACCACTAGGCAATATAGCTGCATTCACTGTTAACCCCAATTTTGCCATATGGGATGAAGGCATAACCCACCCCTATTAGGTCCTTAGGAATTCTGACCTAAGGTTTAAAAACACAGATACCATTTCTTGCTTGGGAATCATCCCTGTTTCCTGTACTTGTTATGACCGCCCTGGTCCTGTGACTACTGACTGCATTAGGTAAGGAGGGAAAATTGAGTTGATGAGGGAGAGAGAAAAACAAAGTATAGTCATTATACCAGTGTGCTGCTCCCTTGGTAAGAATTGCATAGTCATCCTGGCATCCCTCCTTACCCACTCTTCCCCCACCTCCACCAGAAAACAGAGGAAACTCTAATGGGGGCAGTCCTTTAGTCCCGCTTATGTTGAGCATGAGCACACACTCATGAAGGCATGCAAGCCAGCCCTGCATGCATTTATCTCTCCTATCTTAGACAACCAATATTTTAATTTCATGTTCCACTTCTCTATTCAGCTATTACTCTGAGACAGATAACTCTTTGCCCATTGCTGTACAGTGTGTTCCTTGGTCTAGAGAAATGAAGGTCAACTGTCCAAATTCATGCAATATCATCTGTTCTGGTTTTTTATAGCACTCTGAGCATTTGCATCTTCCACTCTGTAAGCAAAGCCAAATCCAGAGTCAGTGTCTATTTCTGTCAAGACCCATTCATAGCCCCTCAGGGCCACCAGCATCAGTCTCACTTGCCAGCTATGTTCAGGGCCTTCCCACCAGGGAATCTGCCACATGGCCATAGTCAGTCTCTGTCTCTTTTGCTGACAAACAGACAGTCTTTATTGGCATTTCATGTCCCAGAGGATGCAAGAGGAACACGTCTAGATTAGCTTGTCTCTACACTGCTGCACGACTCCCATATCCACTCATGTTATGTACCCAAGTGGCCCCCTTAAGTAAGCACATGGGGATATGTACTTACTGATTCCAGACAATTTTAGAACCCGGAGGGAGTTCTTCTGATGAGCATTGAGATACCTACTTTAAGGCACCCCTTAAATTTCCATAGTAATTTTCATAGGACCATGCTCCATATGGACATCCCTTTAATAGGCCAGGTTTCCACTGCCCTCCAATACCATCAGGCCTTTGGTCACTGACCGTGAGTCACTAGAAACCCAAACCTAGAGGCTTTTAGCACTGTTCAGTTGTTTCCATCACCACTAGTAAAACGGCATATGAGTCAGCTCACCAAGCTAATTTGTTTTAACCTTCCTCAGTCAGAGAGTGGCATCATTCCCAATGGTATGTTGTCCATTCACCGTGGAAATGCCATCACAAACCAAGCAGCTCTTTGTCAGTCAGGTGACTGCTGTTTTTGTGGCATGTTCAAGCGATGGAGGAGTACAGCAACTCCTCACACAGTTCCAGAGTCAGTGCTAGGGGGAAAGAGGCTCCCTGCTTGTAAGAATCTCCTTGAATTCCTCAGGTAGCATGAGCCTGTATAAAACTTTCCATTTTATTAGGAACTCTTCTGGGGACTGCTGTCCACATTAGAGTGATTCTCTAACACTCCAGACATCATGGGTATTTTGGGTTTCAGGACCATGTTATATGCTTTAGTCATAAGGGTACCTTACATTAATGTCCCATAGCAAGGAAATGCCCCTCAAGTGGAAATTCTCTAGTCCAGAGTCCTACTAGTTGTGTTACTGGACAAGGTCCCAAACCAGACCCCAAGAGATGGTTCTTGGACCTCATGCAAGAAAGAATTTGGGGTAAGTCCATAGAATAAAGTGAAAGCAAGTTTATTAAGAAAGTAAAGGAATAAAGAATGGCTACTCCATAGGCAGAGCAGCAGCATGGCTGCTTGACTGCGTATAGTTGTAGCTATTTCTTGATTATATGCTAAACAAGGGGGTGGATTATTCATGAATATTCCTGGAAAGAGGTGGGCAATTCCCAGAACTTAGGGTTCTTCCCCCTCAGGGTAACTTCCTGACATTGCCATGGCATTTGTAAATTGTCCTGGTGCTGGCAGGAGTGTCTTTAGCATGCTAATGCATTATAATTAAAATATATGTGTATAATGAGCAGTGAGGACGACCAGAGGTCACTTTCACTGCTGTCTTGGTTGTGGTGGGTTTTGGCCAGCTTCCTGTTTTATCAGAAGGGTCTTTGTGACCCGTATCTTGTGCTGACCTCCTATCTCATCCTATGACTAAGAATGCCTAACCACCTGGGAAGGTAGCCCAGTAGGTCTCAGACTTATTCTTTACCCAGCCCCTATTCAAGATGGAGTCACTCTGGTTCAAACACTTCACAGTTGTCACTGGGAGGTGCTCACTTCTGAGCCATAAGCCCTAGTCTATCTTCCATACAGGACTATCAAAGAATTTGCCCTACTAGCACTTAAGCTTCTAATCTACACTGTGTGGGCTCAGGCAATTTTACTAGTTCCTAATTAACCTGCGCAATTAATAGTGATTGAAGGGCAGATTTGCCCTTCTGTTTTACAGTATTAGGTATGGGAAACATTTCCCAGTCAGATACAATGTCCATCTCCAAAATAGAGTCGGACAAAAGAGATGCAACCACTTTCCATAAAGCACGTTTAAATACACTAACCCTCCTATAAACTTTTATCTTTGTTAAAAGAAAAACTTTTGACAAATTAAATTTAATAAAGTCTAATTGAGCAAACAATAATTCACAAATTGGGCAACCCCAGGATGAGATTAGGTTCAGATGACTCCGGGGCTGCCACATGATCAGATAACATGTATGGACAGAAAAAGAAAGTGACATACAGCAAACAGGAATGAGTGTAAACTAAAAATAAAATTCTAAGCACCCTCAACTAGCTGAATGAATCCTTCCTCTCGGCCAAGGGTATTCCAAAGTTAAGTAGTTCAGGCCATGTTAGGAAGTAGGGGTTGGACTTGCCTTGTGATACCCTCCTTTTATTGGAATTCAGGCATAAATGACCAGCATTAATATTAAAACAGCGATCTTAAGACTTTTTGTGGCAATAAGACACCAAATTCTGGTGGCTCACCCCTGTAACCCCAGCATTTTTCGAGGCTGAGGTGGGCGGATCACTTGAGGTCAGGAGTCCAAGACCAGCCTGGCCAGCATGGTGAAACCCTGTCTCTACTAAAAATACAAAAATTAGCTGGGCGTCGTGTTATCAGAGGCATGTGAACCAGAGCAACTCCATCTTAAATAGGAGATAGGGAAAATAAGCCTGAAACCCACTGGGCTGCATTCCCAGACAGTTAAGGCATTCGAAGTCACAGGATGAGCTATGAGGTCAGCACAAGATACAGGTCATAAAAACCTTGCTGATAAAATAGGTTGCCATAAAGAAGCCGACTAAATCCCAACAAAACCAAGATGGCCGTGAGAGTGACCTCTGGTGTCCTCACTACTATATTCCCATTAGCGCCATGACAGTTTACAAATGTCATGGCAATGTCAGGAAGTTACCCTATATAGTCTAAAAAGTGGTGGCATGAATAATCCACTCCTTGTTTATCATCAAGAAATAACCATAAAAATGGGCAGCCAGCAGCCCTCAGGGCTGCTGTCTATGGAATAGCCATTCTTTTATTCCTTTACTTTCTTAATAAACTTGCTTTCACTTTACTCTGTGGACTCGCCCTGAATTCTTTCTTGTGTGAAATCCAAGAACCCTTTTTTGGGTCCGGATACAACCCCCTTCCTGTAACAGTGGCAAGCACCTGTGGTCCCAGCTACTCACAAGGCTAAGGCAAGAGAATCACTTGAACCCAGGAGGTGGAATTTGCAGTGAGCTAAGATCACACCACTGCACTCCAGCCTGGATGACAGAGCAAGAGTCAGTCTCAAAAAAATAATAATAATAATTTAAAAAAGGCACCAAATTCCAGCCTGACTCTAGTATAGCATCACATGACATATAGCAGGCCCTGAAAGAAATCGAAATATTTTACCCTAAAATATATATTTTGTAATGGCCTTGCAAAGCTGTCTGCATTCTGTAGAGAATTCCTTTCCCTTTCCAGGTCTTGTCCCTGTTGGAGGAAAGAATTAAGTAAGAGTCTGACAGCTTTTTAAGTCTGATAAGAAACATTTACAATCTATTCTCTCTGAATCCTATTACCTGGAGGCTTCATCTGCATAATAAAACCTTGGTCTTCACAACCGCTTATCTTAACCTAGACACTCCCTTCTATGGATTCTAGGGCTTTAGATAAAACTTTCAATCAATTGCCAATCCGAAAATGTTTGAATCCACCTATGTCCAGGAAACCTGGAACTTTGTCCCGCAGTCCCTACTCCCAGTGGTCTCCTGTTTCCTAACCGAACCAATGTACATCTTACATGTGTTGATTGGTGTCTTGCTGTCCTATGTCTCCCTAAAATGTAGAAAACCAACTCAGCCCAACCATCTTGGATACTTGTGGTCAGGTCCTCCTGAGGTGTGTCCTTAGCCTTGGCAAAATAAACTTCTAAATTGATTGAGACTTGTCTCAGATACTTTTTGGTTTACATGAGGTACAGAAGCAACTGTATTGGTTACAGCTTGGCATTTGCCTTGTTTAAACAAGGCTTGAAGAGTTGGCTGCCTGTGATCGGCTGAGATTGAGCAACTTGTTGCAAAGTAGTTAACAGTCTGTTTATACAGCCAGTTAGGTTAGAGTTCACTGTGTATGGAGAAACCTTTATGCCAAACTTAAACCATGTAAGGAGGCAGCTTTAGACTAAATTAATTTAACATCTTAATTCCGTCAACTCTTACTTTCCTAACTATAGCCTCCATCAGGACTTTACAGACATGTTTTGAAATCACAGTACATTGGGTTCCTGTGTCAACGAGCCTGGAAGTCTCCACCCCTGACCATTTTACCCACTCTTGTGCAAAAGGCCTTTGGGTCCCTGGCAGGAGGTTGAGCCAAGGGACCCCAGTCCTTTTGTCAATCTTTATCTTGATTAATCTGCCTGACTGTTGCTTTAGGCAATTTTAGATCATTTTTCTCATTATAATCTCTCGCCTCCTGACTTTTCATATTTCTCCAAACTAGGGTAAATACACAAACTCCTTTGGAGCTCTTTAATGTTACAGGGCCAGTTGGTCCATCCAACCTTAAGAGCTTTATTTTGACTCCATACATTTCCATTTTATTCATCTCATTTCTTGATAACCATATAAAGATTTCCACCCTGCTCAGACAAATCCCATGACTCTCCTCTTTTCCTCTTAGTTTCACCTTTATCGACGTTTTTCTTTATTCACCTTCTTTTTCTTTTTATTGAGACCCCACCAGCTGTAAAATTTGTTCCTGGCATTAAGCTCCTTCTTCCTTTGCAATTCGGTCTTTCTGGAGTGGTCCCGTGAATGCTTTCTTCTCCTCCGTGGTCTGGAAGCAGCCATGGCCAAACTTGAAGGCAGTGTCCATGAACTTAAGTCAGTCTTCTCCAGAGCTCGCTGTTTGGTCCGCACCAGCAAGGACTTATGGAGGGTGAGCACTTGCTTCTTGGTTCCCCACCACACAGCCTTTCAGCGTGACAAAATCATTGGTCACTTCACCTTAGTGGACAAAGCCACCCAGAGGGTTGCTGCTTTTGTCAGACAGGTCATAGTCGGTGGAGGCATTGTTCTTGATCAGCTTGCCGTCCTTGATAAGGTAGCCCTGGCCAATCTTACATATCTTCTTGTTGATCTCCGTGCAGTGGTGGTAGCCTTCTGCCCAGCACGTGTCACAGGGAAGGCCACATGGGCAGCGTGCCATGCCCCAATACAGACCAGCTTACTCAGGCTTAGGTGGGTCTTGCGGGGCAGCTTCTTGGTGTGCCAACAACTGGGGGACCCCTTTGTAGCCTTTGCCGTTGGTCATCCCAATGATGTCGATCATTTCATCCTGCCCAAACACTTTGCTCACAGGTACCTGCTGCTCCAGCCTCTCGCAGGCCCAGTCCAGCTTCTCGGCCATGGTGCCTCCATTCACCTGGATCTCCATCAGGTGGGCCTTCTTCTGGCGCAGAGGAAGCAGGTGCATCTGGGTGTGGGCAATGACGCGGATGACTTGGCAGTACTTCACACTGCTGAAGTCCTTCTCCAGCTGCTTCTTTCCATCCTCATCCTGCCATTTCTTGCAGTACTTTGTAAAGGTTTTCCTCTTAGATTTATGCCGATTCTTATAGAAATGCCTCTTGCACTCCTCGCTGATGTGCTCAGTGAAGATGGTCTTGAAGTTCTGAAGGCCTTGAGGGGGTTTCCCACGTAGCCCACAATGCCCACAACCACCATGGGTGGCGTCTCCACAATGGTCACAGCCTCTACCACCTCCTTCTTGTTCACCTTGGATCCCGGCCTGTGGACTTCCCCGCACGTGGAATGTGGGTCATGCCAGCCTTGTATCCCAAGAAGGCTGTGAAGCTAACCGGCTTGCTTGGAAGGGTCATCCTCAGGGAAGCTTTTCACCTTCCTATGATGCCTGCTGCTGTACCTCAGAGGCAGCAAGCCAAGGGACCCATGTCTGGGAGCGGAGAACTTTCTGTGAGACATCACACTGTTAAAATCCACCTTAGTCACCTTATTTCTTAATAACCATTTAAAAATGTCCACCTTCCTGGAAAGTTCTTTGACTCTCTTCTCTATCTTTTTCTGTTCTCTTGTTAATTAACCTTATGTTTTCATTAGCATCTGTAAGATCCTTGAGGGGGAAGCTGTGACAGCAAACTGGATAAAGCTTCCTGAACTTGCTTTTGGGTTTGCAAAATAGTAAGGTTATATAAGGATCTACATTAAAGGAGCCCCTAATAACATTTACCATAACTCAGCAGGTGAATATCCCAGTCATTATAAAGCTGGTCCCACATGGTTTGCATATGAAGCATATCAGCTGCTGTAACTGGAGTGTTTCACTTAGCATTTCTAGGTGAAGTCAGACAATCTCCCTCTTCAGAGAATCCAGTTCACCAGGCTGGCTATTCCCTCAGGAATCACCTCCAGTCCATGAGTGTTTCATAGTGAGCTATGGATATTTCATCAACCCAAACATATTCTTCCACTCTGCAGCATTTAAAACCAAAGATACTGCCCCCCACATTAGCTACTTTCTCAATCCATTTTAGTAAAGGTTCTTTAGGAAGCTGATGATACCAGTCTACAAAATGAAACAATTCCTTCACAGTATACCCTCTGGTTTCAGTAGCTTCTTTGTTTTGCCTTTTCCACACATTGACTACCTTCTTGGTAAATATAGGTCTTAGAGGTACTTTCTGTAGTCCTGGCATAACTTTGTTCGGGGAGATGGCTCTGAGGCTAATGACTGAAGTTCTAACTCACTGAAATCTGCACTGGGCATAGCATCAAGGTCTCACGCAGCACTGTCTTTTAATTTCGTTTTAGCTATTACACATAGCAATAACCATGGAACTGTATATTTTACTTTTCTGCTGTTTGTTATAAGTTTGTGTCTCTTTATGGATCCAGCAAACCAACTCTCCAGGAGTTGAATGCATCTTTAAATTCCACTGGTAACTTTTACATTTAGTAATTGAGTGCAACACAGCTGCTGCTTCATACCATGGTGATACGGCTCCAGTGACTGGAGAAACACCATGGGTCCTTTGTCTCAACCAATAAGATTAACAACACAGACACACGTGGAGTGATTTTAAGGAGTAGAAAGTTTAATAGGCAAGAAGAAGAAAACAGCTCCCCCCGCACAGAGGGAGGGAGGCTCTAAACAGAGAAACCCCACATGCCACAGAAAGCAGTCGGTTATATTGGGAGGCTGGAGAGGCGGTATCTGATTTGCACAGGGCTCAGGGGATTGGTTTAACCAGTTATGTCATTTATGTAGCCCTCAGAAAAAGATGGACTCTCCCACCCTAGCCTTTTAATATGCAAATGTGGGTCACCACGATATCCTGCACATGTGGTGTTATCTGGAGGTGGCCATGACACCTGCCACAGGTGATGACAAGGAAAAGAGGGCAGGAACTGCCACATTGGATGGACCTGGTTTCTAGCTGCCAGCATTTGCATATCAATACTTGTCAGTTTAGTTTTTCAAGCCACTTTCTGTTAGAAAGAAAATGGTTAAGGGGTTCCTTTTAATTAAAGGAAAATTCCACTGAGAACCTTCACCCTATCTAGCTGCCTAAATATTATTTCTTAATAACTCCTGTTTTAATAGGTGGCCACATGGTCTCCCAAGAATCAAAAGTTTATCACCCTCCACCTGTTTGTCCTTTTTTACCCAAAATCACATGTTCCTGTGAGCCAGAGCCCAATCTAGTAAATCCCACTTCTGACACCAAATCTGAACCTATTGAAGAAAAACAAATTCAGTTTCTCCTACTATAGTCTCACAAGACTGAACATTTTTGTAACTAAATGTATAAGGGTTTTTCCCCCACACACCAAGCAAGCATCAGTTCTACAGCTCTAATTCAATTTAATTCTGACACTGTGTACCTGGAGGTAGTATTGGATTCCACAGTTTGAGAGCTAAGTCCTAAAAGACTACCCTCTACTTCAGATGCCAGTTGCAAGTCTGGGTCTCTGGGATAAGTCAGGATTCCCACAACCCCCTCCTTGAATTCAATTAATTTGCTAAATTGGGTCACAGAACTTAGGAAGCACTTACTTACATTTTCTGGTTTATTATGAAGGATATTACAAAGGGCACAGATAAAGAACTGTATAGGGTAAGATTATGTGAGGAAGGGGCACAGAACTTCCATGCCCTGTCTGGGTGCACCACCTTCCAGGACCCTCCATATGTCCAGCTATCCAGAAGCCCCCTGAACTCAGTCTTTTGGGAGGTTTTATGGAAGCCTCATTACATAGGCATGATTGATTAAATCATGGTCACTGGTAATCAACTTAACCTTCATCCCCCTCTCCACTCCCCCAGAGGTTGTGGGATGGGCTGAAAGTCCCAACCCTCTACTCATGCCTCAGACTTCCCTGTGATCAGCCTCCATCTTGAAGCTACCTGGAGACTTCCAACCATTAACCAACTCATTAGCATACAAAAAGACATTGCTTTGGAGGTTTTAGGAGTTATAGGCTAGAAAATGAGATAAAAACCAAATATCTATTTTACTGCAGCACAACGGGTTTTCAAGGCTCTTTGAAATCTGCCCATATTCCTGATCTACTTGGTGAAACCTACAGGGAACCACTTTGGCAAGTGTGGAATGTGGTTCAGAGTCTAGGTTTTGGACTCAAGCTGACTGTAGCTGTATGGCCATGGGCAAGTTCTGTGACCTCTTTAAGCCACATCTCCTCATGTATAAAATGGGAGTAAGAACAGTATCTACTCTATGGACTTAGCCCCTTGATGGAAGCATGTTTTATGAAATAAACTGTGTTAGGCACTTGGTACAAGGAAATCAATCATTATTTGGGAATGGAGGGAGATTAACTCATTGTTCCCAGAGCATTTCTAGCCACCCCCCACATTACAAAATAATTAGGAACTGGCGATCTAGTACCAAGGTTCTAAAAAATGTCCCCCATAATATGAATGAGGGGAAAGATAACAACAGCAGCAGCAACAAAAGTTAAACAAATAGGCTGGGAGCTGTGGCTCATGCCTGTAATCCCAGCACTTTGGGAGGCTGAGTGGGTGGATCACGAGATCAAGAGATTGAGACCATCCTGGCCAACATGGTGAAACCCCGTCTCTACTAAAAATACAAAAATAATTAGCTGGGCGTGGTGGTGTGAGGCGATAGTCCCTGCTACTCAGGAGACTGAGGCAGGAGAATCGCTTGAACTTGGGAGGTGGAGGTTGCAGTGGGCTGAGATCAAGGCACTGCACTCCAGCCTGGTGACTGAGCAAGACTCTGTCTCAAAAAGAAAAAAAAAAAAGTTAAACAAATAGTGAGGTGACATATTTCTAAATACTTAAAAAATTGTTACTTTACTAAAAGGTTCTAGGTAAATACTCTTAGAGTCACAATGCAGCAGGAAGAGTCTCGAATTTCCTCCTGGGAGCTGGATTTTAATCCAGACTTCCCATGCCTCACCAGCCTTAGAGGTAGTGAATGGTCATACCTTGGCTCAAACTCTCCCCCACTGACATCAGTTTGGAACACCCGGAGCCTAGCACATTTTAAGAAAACTCTTCTAAATGGCCACAGGATATGACTTTCAGCAGACAATGCTTATTTATACACTGCATATGTTTATTTTTTTAAAAGGCCACTAGGAAACAACAAAATGTTAATAATTGTTATCCCTGGGAGACAGGGTTATAGATTTAAATTGTCTTCTTTGTATTTTTCTGCACTTTTAGTAATTTGTTTTATAATAAACATGTATTATCTAAATAATTCAACAATTAGACATTAGTCTATATGCCAGGCACTTTGCTAGGCAATGAGAATGCAGCATCCCTTATTCCTGGTATTTACAGTCTAGAAGGGAATAGGACATTGAATACATAGATACACAAATAATTAATTGCTTTCTCTACAGAGAAGTCTAGAAGACTATAAAATCAAGAGAGACTTTACCTAGACCTGGTTGTGGGAAGACTTCTGAAAAAAATAATTTTAAAGCTGAAATCTGGCCGGGCGCAGTTCACGCCTGTAATCCCAACACTTTGGGAGGTTGAGGCAGGTGAATCACTTGAGGTTCGGATTTCAAGACCAGCCTGGCCAATATGGCAAAATCCCATCTCTACTAAAAATATATAAAAATTCACGAGGTGTGATGGTGCGCACCTGTAGTCCCAGCTACTCAGGAGGCTGAGATAGGAAAACGGCTTGAACTTGGGAGGCAGAGGTTGCAATGAGCAAATATTGAGCCACTGCCCTCTAGCCTGGGCAACAGAGAAAGACTCTGTCCCAAAAAAAAAACAAAAAAAAGAGCTGAAATCCAAAGGAGGAAAGAAAGAGAAGAAAGAGGAAGATACTCTAGGTGGAGAGAATAACATGTGCAAAGTGCCTGAGGCATACAGTATATTTAAGAAACCAAGAGCAGGCCAGAGTAGCTACAACTTGGGGGAAAGAAGGGTGTTCAGATATGGTAAGACCAGAGCAAGCATGGCCCTATAGAGCTTATTAATGTTTTTTGCATTTTATTTTAAGAGAAATTAAAAACCAAGGTTTTAAACAGAATATAGTAACAGAAAGTTATGTCTATTTCGTATTTTATTTTTAATTTCAAATCATTTGTTATCTGTAATGAGTTCTTGGATTTGGATTTTTAAGGCCAATTCAGTAGACTGATCCTAGATATTGCATAAAAGTGTTTTATAAAAAACCTTTTTTCTTAAAACATTAACTTCCTCTGGCCAGGCACAGTGGCTCATGCCTATAATCCCAGCACTTTGGGAGGCCAAAGTGGAGGTTTGCCTGAGCCCAGGAGCTTGAGACCAGCCTGGGCAAGATGGCAAGACTTCATCTTACTTTAAAAAATATATATATAGCAACACAAATGACACTTTGGCCTCCTCTGTACTGGGATTTTGAAATCTGCACATCCCTGCAGCCTGGCTCTCCCATCGTCAGTTTGGGGCAACGAAGCATGCTGGAAAAGACAGGAGCATAGAGTAGAAGGCTGAGCAGGAAGACCCTCCCATGTACACCAGAGAGTTGAGGCATGAGACCACCACATGAGCATTCCGTCATGAAATTTCATGTGCCATGGAAATGCAAAACAATTCGATTCCCAGACCAGCTGCGGTCAAAACACAGCTGGACAAACGACAACATCTAGAACCTGACAAATTGGGAGGGTTTTTTCACGGAGGGCAAAGCTGGGTCACTGTCATGCCGATTAACTATAGTTCAAGCTTAGGCAATGATCTCAGGGACCCCTATCCTGAAATGGTATATGAGTAATCCTCACATGCCAATATGAAGTTACATTTGTTACAATGCTTTTGAGTTTGCTTTACATTTTTATTTTAAACCTACCCCTGCTCTATTGTCTTAGGAAATCACTGTATCAGAAGTAATTAGCCATGTGGCTGCTAAATAACAGATGAGAGGTTTCCAGCAAATGCTCCTCTCCAGTGTTCCTAAATCTACTGGGCATGTCCTGACCACTAGGGTTATTTGAATGGCAGAGGTAACTGCCAGAACACACCCCCTGCTCCTGGAGAAACTCAGAGGTTTAGTGGGCTCTGGAGCTGCAGTAATGGGCATCTGGTAGTCAACCTATTCCTGTAATGAGGAGTTATTAAATATTCACATCAGGAATTGAGACGTTAGTCTGCCCTCAACTGGTCTTCCAACCTGTTACCTATTATGCCTCACACTTTATATACCCCTGAATACAACAAGAAGAAACTTGTGAATGTTCTATAAAACCTGCTACTGACATCAGGGTGGGTCTTGAGGCTTATGGTTATCCTAATAAAACGAAGGAATGTGTAACAGACTGTAGCCGGCAGACCACCAACTACTTTATTGTTTAAACACAAAAGCAAAACTTTGGTAAACCTACTGTACCTGAGTCACAGCGTGTGGCTGTTTCTTAACCCTTGAAGACTCTGTTATGTACCCAACTTCGGATGACATCTGTATGTTTCTTGTTCCTTCCATGTGATGAGTTTACTAAGTTACATGCTTAGACAAGAAATTCCTGTTGATGGAGTTGTTAGGAATTACAGATTGGAGTTTGCAAATCAATTTGTAATTTTAAGAAAATAAACTCAAACCAGATCTGAGAGGCCAGCTTCTCCACAGACAGCATAAGCATGAGGCAAAAGAAGAGCCCGAGCAGACAGGCTGTCAGGTAGCCCTAGGATAGGTGGGAAGGAGGTCTTCTATGACCCCAGAATCCTCTTTCCTGATCTCTTGCTTTCTCCACCTCTACCTTCATGCTCAGGAACTCAGTATCCTACTCTAAGATGCAAATGCAGGAAAGGATCTGTATCAGCAGAGGAATGGAAGGAAACTCTCAAAAGAGTTAAGTGCAGGGAATTAAGTGAAGGAGTTATTTCTTGAGATGTGGGCAGGTAATGGAAACCAATGAGGGACAGAAGAGCGCCCTTGGACTCTCACCAGCAGGGGAGCTGTTCCTCCCCACCAAAGGGGCCAAGGTGAAAGAGCCCTTATAAGAATCAAGTAGGCATTTTAGTAAAGGAAGCTGGTGGGGCAGCTTACAGCGGTCAACCTCCTGGGGCACAGAGTAGACCATTAGAAGGACAGAGAACCCATCTGAACGGCCAAACAGAAAATAACCAGCAGAGTCTGGCATTAGGTTATTCAATCTGTTACCATGTTCAGTTCATTAGAATCCAAAACCTAATAGGTGTGAAAGAAAAGTTAGGGATCATGCTAGCATTTTAGTTTTAATTCTTGCACTAAAAAGTTTCCAAACATCAGTGAGGAGATCTGGGAGGGGGGAAAGAACGACCTATTTCTGTTTCCCAGTCACACCCAAAAGTTAGTGCTCACTGGTCTTTTGAATGCTCAGTGATGTGAGCAAGAGCTTCCAGGTGAAACCTGATAGAAGACCCTCTTTGGGAGGGTCTTTTGCCCTCCCAAAGTGCTGCTATTCACTGGACAAATATTGAGTCCAATGCAATGTCCACCTGCAATATTTTGCATGTAAAAGAATTTTCTAGGTCATGTGTGGTGGCTTGCACCTATAATCCCAGCACTTTGGGAGGCCAAGGCGGGTGGACCACCTGAGGTCAGGAATTCAAGACCAGCCTGACCAACATAGCAAAAACCCCATCTCTACTAAAAAAAAAAAAAAATTAGATGGGTGTGGTGGCACGCCCTGTAATCCCAGCGAATTTGGGAGGTTAAGGCAGGAGAATCACTTGAACCTGGGAGGCAGAGGATGCAGTGAGTCAAGATCGAGCCACTGCACTCCAGCCTGGGCAACAGAGTAATACTCTGTATCAAAGAAAAAAAGAAAGAATTTTCTTATTAAGCTTATTTAGTCATCATGAATCCGTGCCCCTCATTTTGGTCCTGAACTTTTGACAAAGCCTTTCCCAAAATTTCTATTCTTCTGGCATTCCTCCCTTCAAATCGTATCTCCCACAGAATCATCAGATTATTCTATCTAGAAAATAAATCCCTGCTTAAAACCCTGCCCTGGCTTCCATTATCTATAGTGTCATGTCCAGACCCCAAGAATGGACTCCCAGGTTCTTCTGCAGCCTCACTTCCTCTCTACTCTCTGCCTTGCCCTTTAAATAACTACCATGTTGGCACTTTTATTTATGTGTGTATTAATTTTTTTATTATCATTTTTATAGAGACAGAGTCTCCCTATGTTTCACAGATTGGTGCTAAACTCCTAACCTCAAGCAATTCTCCCACTTCAGCCTCCCAAAGTGCTGGGATTACAGGTGTGAGCCACTGTGCCTGGCCATGTCAGCACTTTTTCTCATGTCTTTCCAGGACCATGAGACCCTCTTTGGCCCCCATTGTTGGCCTCGTGTCTCCCCAGGGGTTATTTTGAGAAGCAGCTCAGGAGTAACAACTCCAGGCTGCCATGCTGAGATGCTCTCTAGCCCTGACTGTTCTTCAACACAGAATTCTCTGCATCACATTGAAATGCCTCATCTCCCACCTTCACTGGGAACACCGCAAAGCAAGAACTATGTCCTATTCATTGAATAATCAATAATCCTCCCCAATACAGTATATAATAAGAATTGGCATTCAAAAATACATGATGAACTAAACTAAATGATGACTTCCCAAAAAGAAGTGTTCCCTTAGAGCAAAGTTCCTTAGGACATTAGACTTTTTTTTTTTTTTTTTTTTAACTCTGTAGGAACACAACCTATACAGGTATTTTATTACTGTTACTAGGTTTCTCTATATATTTTTGTCTTATTTTGTTTTGAGATGGAGTCTCACTGTGTTGCCCAGGCTGGAGTGCAGTGCTGTAATCTCTGCTCACTGCAACCTCCACCTCCCTGGTTCAAGCAATTCTCTTGCCTCAGCCCCCTGAGTAGCTGGGATTACAGGCGTGTGCCACCATGCCTGGCTAATTTTTGTATTTTTAGTAGAGACGGGGTTTCATCATGTTGGTCAGGCTAGTCTTGAACTCCTGACCTCAGGTGATCTGCCCACCTCAGCCTCCCAAAGCACTGGAATTACAGGCATGAGTCACTGTGCCTGGCCTGGTTTCTCTATATGTTCTGTGTATACCCCAGCCTCTTAAGAATTGGTTTAAATGAAAATCCAAAACATTTTGAAAGCTGGTTGATTAAATGATGTTTGGTAGAATGAATGCAAGGAATTGAACTGCTTGCTGGGCATGGTGGCTCACACCTGAAATCCCAACATTTTGTGAAGCTGAGGCAGATAGATCACCTGAGGTCAGGAGTTCGAGACCAGCCTGGCCAACATGGTGAAACCCCATCTCCACTAAAAATATAAAAATTAGCCAGGCATGGTGGGCTGTACCTGTAATCCCAGCTACTCAGGAGGCTGAGGCTGGAGAATCATTTGAACCCGGGAGGTGGAGGTTGCAGTGAGCGGAGATTGCGTCACTGCATTCCAGCCTGGGCGACAGAGTGAGACTCCATCTCAAAAAAACAAAGAAAAGAAAATAAGAAAGGAGTTGAACATAAAAAATAAGCCATGGAGCTTCTGATTTATGGAGGCTTTAAAACACCCTGCAGTAGAAGAGGTAGAGTTACAGTTACCTGAAGACAACAGTAGAGATCGTCTGGAAATACTGGCATTGATAGGCTGACCTCCATGTCCCTATGGGCCTTATCTTTCTGTAATTCTAAAATGGCTTTCAAATACAGGATACTCCATCAACTTGGAGATGTAACCATCCAGTGTCATTTCACAATTGTGCAGCTGTAAGACTTCCTTGTATGGTCTGGGAGTGTGTTTCTAAGAAATGGGAGTGCTAAATGAAATGAGTCAAAAATACCTCAGTTCTCATGAACTTATATCCTCTGACAACATTATTTATCACCTAAAATCAATATCCTCTAGACGTCTTTATCTTCTTGGTGTTGTCTAGCACTCCTGTCCGGGTGGGCTGAACCATATCTAGAATGCAACCTCATCCATTCAACTGGAACTCACCCACCTGGAGTTACTGGAAAACTTGCATTTCACATTTGGCATGTTACCTCAACCATCAAAATAATCTGGAGTTGGTTTATCCTTTGGAAAACTCTTTGCTGCAAGTCAAAAAATCATTAGTCAGAAAAAGGATGTTAATGACAGAGAAACCAGAGCTGCATAAATAAAGCTGAGATGTTGGCTGCCAACCACTCAACCTGTGGAAGGGCAGACGGAGGGGGACACTCCTCAGACTTCATACCAGCTTGCCAACCCCGTAACTGTCAACACCATCTGAGGGGCCTACACAAGGAAAGCTCATGTGGCTTAAAAAGGGGCAAGGAGATGCTTCAGAAATTCTAACTCCTCTTGACAACTGTTCAGTGCTGCAAATGATCAAAAGTAACAAAACTATCCAATAAAGCCCCCGCCTCACCACTGCAATGCAAATATTTTCTTTTCTTTTTTTCCTCAGAATGTAAAGTTAAAACTCACCTAATTCAATGGTTTTATTTATTTGTTATTTATTTATTTATTTATTTATTTATTTATTTTGAGACAGTGTCTCACTCTGTTGCCCAGGCTGGAGTGCAGTGACTTGATCTCAGCTCGCTGCAACCTCTGCCTCCTGGTTTCAAGCAATTCTCATGCCTCAGCCCCCCAAGTAGCTGGGATTACAGATGTTTACCACCACCCTTGGCTAATTTTTGTATTTTAGTAGAGTCGGAATTTCGTCATGTTTACCTGGCTGGTCTGAAACTCTTGGCCTCAGGTGATCCACCTGCCTTGGCCTCCCAGAATGCTGGGATTATAGGCATGAGCCACTGTGCCTGGCCTCGATAGTTCAATTTATATGGGCAACAAGCAACTGGAAACCCTGTCATTATAAGTTTTGAGGAACTTCTAAACCATTCTCTACAGTGATTGTACTAATTAACATTCCCACCAATAGTGTGTGAGGGTCTTATTTTTAATGTGTGTTTTTCGATGCAGCCTCATCCTCACTTATTGTGTATGGTGTGGTCTAATTCTGAAAAAACCACTTATAAAACCACCTATCCCCACTTAGGTCTCCAGTTGAAGAAGCTGTAACAGTGACTGCAGCTTCGTCTGTACAGTTGCTTCTCCTCTAATAATTACAGCTGGGATACAGCGCCGTTCTCCAGAAATGAGTGCTAGAGCCAGGGAGCAAGGGAGGAGTCAGTCTATCCGAGTGCAAGTTCTGAATGTAAAAAGGTGCCTGTTTTGTACGTACTCATTTGGCAGCACATATACTTGAAAAAAAATTGGAATGATACAGAGAAGATTAGCATGGTCCTTGTACAAATATGACATGCAAATTTGTAACTCGAAGATTCCCCCGCCAAAAAAAAAGTGAAGTGTTGACATAAGTGTGAAGACCATGATAAACAGGTATAGAGATTACCATTTCCTCCACCAATGGCAATTTTTTTTTTAGACTGAGTCTCGCTCTGTTGCCAGGCTGGAGTGCAGTGGCAGGATCTTGGCTCACTAAAAGCTCCGCCTCCCGGGTTAAAGTGATTCTCCTGCTTCAGCCTCCTGAGTAGCTGGGACTACAGGTACATGCCACCGCGCCCAGCTAATTTTTGTATTTTTAGTAGAGATGGGCTTTTTGGGGGGGGGGGGGGGGGGGGCGGGTAGAGTCTTGTTCTGTTGCCAGGCGCCAGGCCAGAGTACAGTGGCGCAATCTCAGCTCACTGCAATCTCAGCTCACTGCAATCTCTGCCTCCTGGGTTCAAGCAATTCTCCTGCCTCAGCCTCCCTAGTAGCTGGGACTACAGGTGGATGCCACCACACCCACCTAATTTTTGTAGGGGTTTACCATGTTGGCCAGGATAGTCTTGATCTCTTGACATCGTAACCCACAAACCTTGGCCTCCCAAAGTGCTGGGATTACAGGCGTGAGCCACTGCACCTGGCCCACCAATGGCAATTTACCCAAATGTGTTGAAAACTATGTCCACAAAAAAATTTGTACCTCTGGGTGCGGTAGCTCACGCCTGTAATCCCAGAACTTTGGGAGGCTGAGACAGGCAGGTCATTTGAGGTCTGAACTTCGAGACCAGCCTGGCCAACATGGTGAAACCCCATCTCTACTAAAAATAAAAAAAAAATTAGCTGGGCTTGCTGGTGGGTGCCTGAGGCATGAGAATCGCTTGAACTTGGGAGGCAGAGGTTGCAGTGAGCCGAACTCCAGCCTGGGCAATAAAGTGAGACTCAGTCTCAAATCAATCAATCAATCAATCTGCACTGAATGTTGATAGCAGCTTTATTCATAATTGCCAGAACTTGGAACAATGAAGATGTCCTTCAGTAGGTTAATAGATAAATAAACCATAGTACATTCAGACAATGGAATATTATCTAGGAATAAAAAGAAATGAGCTATTAAGCCATGAAAAGATGCACAGGAAACTTATATGCATTATACTGAGTGAAAGAAACCAATCTGAACAGGCTACATGCTGTATAATTCCAGCTATATGACATTCTGGAAAAGGCAAAACTATGGAGACAGGATAAAGATCAGTGGTTGACAAAGGTTGGGGGAGGAGGGGGATGGATAGGTGGACAACACAGGATTTTTAGGGCAGTGAAACTACTCTGTATGATACGGCAATGGTAGATACATGTCATTATACAATTTGTCTAAACCCATAGAATGTATGACACCAAGAGTGAAACCTAAGGTAAACTACGGACCCCGGGTACCAATGTACGTTCATCAGTTGTAACAAATGTACCACTCTGGTGGGGGATGTTGATAGTGAGGGAGTCTGGATGTGTGTGGGGCGGGAAGTATATGGGAAATCTCTATGCTTTCTGCTCAGTTTTGCTGTAAACCTAAAACTTCTCTAAAAAATGAAGTCATTTTTAAAAGTCTAGCATATTTTTTAAAAGATATAAAGGAAGCAGAGTGAAAGTGGATCTTTTAAATATTTAATTTAAATATCAGTGTTCAGCCACTGAGAGGTTTAGAGTAGTCAAAAAGGGATGTTTTATTTTTTAAATTCTTGTGGGTGCATAATAGGTATATATATTTTTGTGGGTACATAGTATGTGTATATATTTGTGGGTTACATGAGATACTTTGATACAGGCATGCAATGCATAATAATCACGTCATGGAAAATGGGTATCCATCCCCTCAAGCATTTATCCTTTGTGTTATAAACAATCCAGTTAGACTCTTTTAGTTATTTTTTAATGTACGTTAAATTGTTACTGACTATGGTCAGCTTGTTGTGCCATCAAGTACTAGGTCTTATTCACTCTTTCTAATCATTTTTGTACCCATTAACCATCCCACTTACCCTCCGCAACCCTTCCCAGCCTCTGGTAACCATCCTCCTACTCTCTATCTCCATGAGTTCAATTGTTTTGATCTTTAGCTCCCACAAATAAGAGAGATCATAGGAAGTTTATCTTTCTGTGCCTGGCATATTTCACTTAACATAATAATCTCCAGTTCCATTCATGTTGTTGCAAATGATAGGATCTCATTCTTTCTTATGGTTGAATAGTACTCCATTGAGTATATATGCCACGTTTTCTTTATCCTTTCATCTGTTGATGGACACTTATAGTTTGCCTCCAAATCTTGGCTATCATGAACGGTGCTGCAACAAACATGGGAGTGCAGATATCTCTTTGACATACTGATTTCCTTTCTTTTTTTTGAAATTATATTTTAAGTTCTGAGGTACATGTGTAGATCATGCAGGATTGTTATACTGATTTCCTTTCTTTTCGGTACATACTGAGCAGTGGGATTGCTGGACCAGATGGTAGCTCTATTTTTGTTTTTTTGAGGAACTTCTAAACCATTCTCTATAGTGATTGTACTGATGAACATTCCCACCAACAGTGTATGAGGGTCTGATTTTTAACGTGTCTTTTTTGATGCAGCTTCATCCTCACCAGATTGCCTTCCTCAGTATGGAAATCCCACACCTGCCTTCTTTGGTGTTATATCAGAACTTGGCCATGGGGCAGCATGATCCCTCCTTGGTCTGTCCTGTGGCTTCAGGAGAAGGCCCTACTATGTGGGGGAGGAAGGAAGACAGTGACTTTCCCCAGCACACCTTGCCCATGCATTCACAGATTTGAGATCTGGTCCCAACAGCCCATGTGAACTTACTCTGAGTTTCTGACAGAGGAAGCTGCTAAAGTTAAGGACTCACTTCCGCCCCTAGTGGACAATCACTTGAGATGCACCAAGGGTTAGACCACCATTGCTCTGCCAAGGTCAGAGCAGTCACTGAGGCCAAGCTCAACTCGGATGAGATATCTGGCTGAGAGTGGCCCGGACAAATGGAAACAGAGGCAATGTGACTTCCCCCTTTCCCTATTTGCCCAGTTTGATAATGACACACAGAAAGGAGACATATCGTATATGCAAGTTTAACAGCACAAGTAAAACTAATAATTTTGCAATAAGAAGTGACCGATTTATTCAAATTTAAGAAGTTTAAAGTACAGACTTGAAGCCTGCTGTCCATACACAGTCATTATTAAAGTATACATTTCTCAAACATTGCAATCCTACCTCCAAAGCCACAGACTCTTCTCTCCTTAGTCCCTCAGGCCTGAAAGTCTTTGTCCGTGTTTCTTCATTCTGCAGCCTCATAGTCACGCCCCCTGGTACTGAATATACACACACAAAAGCGTATGGTGGGCAAGAGAGACCTCTGCTGGATGAATGACGGCAAACAAGTACTGCTCTGCACTAACAGAAAAACAGAATAAACATTTTTTACCGTGGTGCTTCTGGAGGAGAAGAAAAATTGTTTTTGTTTTCAAAATCACCTTTTAAACTCTATGAGATTGAAAACCAACCCCATAAGATATGGTTTTTTAGGTTTCTAGAAACACCGTTTGTGGACTGTGCCATTTCTACAGCACTTTGATACTTATGTTGAGCAATTTTGTAAGAGCTCCGTATGTTCTGCACACAGGTTCTAGAGCAACTTCACAGCCTAATAGCTGAACTGTTTCTTTTCTCTCTAATTGCCTGCCAGTGTTCCACGTTATCTGTGCACAGGCAGGGATATGTGAGGCATGATTCTCATAGACCTGAAATCATAGGATGGACTTCAAGACTGAGTTTTCAGAACTCCTGGGAAAGGAGATGTGTTTGAGATAGGTCAACAGGGGTCAAAAACATTCAGAGAAAACTTGACACACCTTGCCGAACTTTTCCTCTCGGCTGCATATTTTCAGAATCTTTAGGTCCTTAATTGGGGTGGGGGGGCGGGAAGAGTGTGAGTGCTTTTGAAAAAAGTTCCCTTGCACACAGCATATACCCTGATGCATTAAAAGTATGCTCAACTTTGCAGTGTCCTCTGTACACACTGTGTTTCAGGGCACAGCAAAGGCAGGCAGAGCTTGGTGGTTCAACTCTCATATAATGCCTAGTTATACTGGTTTCTAATCTGACTCTGCCTAATTAGGCAATGTTGCCCACAGTTTTCCAAATTTCCTAAGCCTCAGTTTCCTCCTCTGTAAAATTAAATTCATTGTAGTGTCCACTGCAGTGTTATTAGGAGGGTTCAATGAGATAATATATGACTAGTGCTTAGCATAGTGGTTGCTGGCCTATAGTAAATGCTCAGTGAACACAGGTATAATTATTAAAGGGAGGTAAACATGTACACAAATGTTTCCTTCCTTCCTTCCTTCCTTTCTTCCTTCCTTCTTTTTTTGACAAATATTTATAGAGTTTCTACTATGTCCAAAACTGTATGCGGGACACTGAGGAGTATAAGAAACTGAAAAACTTATGTTTCTATTCTCAGGGCACTTTCAGTCTCTCTGATGTTTTATCATTTGAATATAGATCAGTGATTCTAAAAGCTGTTTGCTAACATACCAGAATGATCCTAGAAGAAAATTCTCCAAATTCTCAAGAAAATAAATAACAAGCTTTTAACTGAAAAATTAATTTATGCCTTTCAAATCTTAAAATACAGAAAAGTCATGATAAAAATCATGCTAGGCTGGGCATAGTGGCTCATGCTTGTAGTCTCAGAACTTTGGGAGGTCAAGGTGGGAGGATTGCTTGAACCCAGGAGTTTGAGACCAGCCTGGGTGACATAGGGTGACTTCCCATCTCTACAAAAAAAAAAAAAAAAAGGTAGCCGGGTGTGGTGGTGTGAGCCTCCAGTCCCAGCTACTTGGGAGGCTGAGACAGGAGAATAACTTGAGCTCGGGAGGTAGAGGCTGCAGTGAGCTGTGATTGCACCACTGCACTCCAGCCTGGGTGACAGATTCTGTTTAAAAAAACAGAGAACAAAAACATATTAAAAGATTGGCAATCATAGATGTCAGTTTTTGAGAGGAAAGTTGTTGGTAGGCAAACCTTTAATTTTGGGCAAGAATAAAAGCAAATTAATGTTAAGGTTTCTCTGGCTGTTTGAACATTTCTTCCAAAGGACATGGTCAGACATCTCCAGAGAATTTCAAACCTCTTTCCTAGGGAGAATCTGGTCCTTTTGGTGTAGACTGGCACCCCCGAGGCATCATCGGGGCAACATGGCTTCCTCCTTCATTCCTCCTTCACCAGCTCTGTATTGCCGCCTGCCAGGTGCCAGGAAGGGTGCCGATGCAGGTCCGCGAATAACCAAGACGACATCCCCTGCCTGGGAGAGCTGTGTGGCTCCATCCTCACTCGTCCCACAGTCTCTCAAATGGACCCTTCAAGATTATGGCAGCCCCCTCTTGCTGCGCTGATCAAGATTAGGGCTGGAGTTGTGAACCCAGAACAGCAAATTCAGTTCCTCTCAAACCAGTTTCTCAACGTTGTCCTTTAACCTCTTGGCAGGACTGAGGGAGTTTCTTTTCTCTTCAGTAGGCAGGTCGTGGACCTCACTTAAACCAAGCAGCAAAGAGGTTAATTGACCGGGTTTGTGTTGTTATTTATATGCCATGTAAACACCCGGCTTGTCCTGGCCTTTACATTTGGCCGTATCTCAGCAGGGATCACAGGATGAATTTGACACTTGTGAGACTCCCCAGAGAGGTCTTGAGATTGGGAACACATTCTTTTGAAGTGTGTCTTCTGCTTCAATCTATTCTTTAGGCCAAATCCTAATAATCACACCTGTCTTCCTTATAGGGGTCCAAATGTGGATAAGGCAATTTTTCCTTTTTCTGTCCAAAGAAGAGATTATTATCTTTAAAAAAAGACAGTCTTATAAGAGGCAAGTTCAAATACAGATTAAAATAATAATAATACTTAGCATTTCCACCCCACCTTTCATCTACAGAGCTCAAAGTACTTGGCAAACATTAATTAATTCTCAAAACAGCCTTATGAGGTGAGTAGGGGTATTATCTTTATAATAATATATAAATACTGGCTGGTTCATGAAGCAGCCACTTAAAAGGGACAATGCTGCAGGATTAGTTTCAAAAACAGTCTTCTCACCTGGTCTAGACTTAATAATTTTGGGTAACACATTTGGGAGTGCCAAATTTCTTAATAATATGATATCCTAGAGTGAACACATATACCCTTTCAAAGTGATGTCTCTAGTGGTTTAAGGCAGTCTTATTTATTTGAAAGGACTTTTTAATGTTAAAAAATTCTAATTGTGGGTTGTTCACTCTAACTGATGTCAGTCTACACATGAAAGGATTCTAAACTGTCCTAGTGCATAAAGTCTAGTGGCGAGAGTCTGGGATTCTATTTCAAATGCATTTTGCACTTTGAAGGGGTTGTGACAATTTCAAGGTTTTATGTTTTTACTCCTCGATTTAAATTTTGAGCATATCGCAACTCACAGTTCCATTACTTGTCAAAATGGGTACTAGCCAGAATTTCTGCCTCATCACTAGAGATGAAAAATACCAAGACCGAGTAAAAGCTGACCAGGAATGCATTAAATTGGCTCCCAAATGAATCATACAAAAAGATGGTCTATTTCTATTTGGTATCCTTTTATTCCTTTGTCTCCTGTCATGACCTCCCTTAGCAAATAGAATAGTATTCCGTTTTCCAGTTGCTAACCTGAATTCCCCAGAGGTGACTTCTGAGCACAGCACCGTCCGTGAAGCCCACCGCATGTGGGCTGTGTTCTGCCATAGCTTTGGTGCCATCTGTGCTTGTTCTTCCTGAAGACAGTGCTTGTCTATGCAAAATTGCACTGGCTTTTTGATACTGAAAAATTAATTCTTTGCGTTAGTAGAAATTATACTTTTTCTATGCTTAAACTCGCTCTGCATCAAGAACTACCTTGCATCCAGGAAGACCTCAGTAAACATTAATTCAGGATTTTCTTTGTTTTGTTGAAATATAAAAAATATCCCCCAGACTCTGGATGAGACCATTGTTTATCGTCTTGGTTGGGTAAATCCTCTATTTTAAAATTGTATTTGTTGCTCTGAATTTTTTACTTATTGATCCTAGTATGTGAATTGGTTCACTTGATCATGAAAGAAACCATATATACCACTTAACCGTTTAGTATTGATCCGCTACATCTATCCACTTGCCTCTGTCGATGGCTTCACTTAGCAGCCTCAAGAGAGAAAACCTGGCTTTGGTCTCATAGCTTTGGTTGAGCTGATGGTCTCCAATCTCCAAAGTGGGATAAACCAGATTCCTTCACTGTGTTTATCTTGGCCCGCCATGTCTCTTTATGGAGAAAATGGTCCAAATAAAGTGCTTCCTCTGTGTATTTTGACAGGAAACACTACTAATATGCTTTCCTTTTGTTGTGTGCCTTGCTCCTTTCTCCCAGTGTTGTTTAAATATTTTCAGTACAATGACATATTTATTAATCCACTACTCTCTGCATGGGGCATGAAATGATTGGTTCTTCTGTAAAGCTCTCTTAGGAAAGGTGGTTTCACCAGTGAGAGTTAATAATATTACCACTATTCATGTAAAAAAAAAAAATGCTGAGACAATCTCTTAAAAGTGGAACACATTTATCTAAAACAGCTGGTAAAGAAAGCACGCAGGCCCAGCCAGAGGCGGCGAGGTCAGAGGTCAGGGTTAACACCGATCTCGGTGGAACTTTGAAGCTGACATTTTATAGATTATATGTGTCTCAGTGCACAGTGGGCATGGCATATAAATTGGACTTAGAGGCCCCTATTTGTTCTCTGCATTTTTATGAGCCCACAGAGCTCTCTCTTTGAAGCAGCATACATAGAAAATAAAAACTCATTTTAATGTTGTAGAACTATTTACAATAAATCACATTTACATCCTGCCTTTTCCCAAGTATAAGATCTCTCTCTCTCTCTCTCCCCCCCCCCCCTCTCTGTCTCTTTCTCTCTCTCTCTCTCTCCCCACACACACACACACACACACACACACACACACACACGTTCATGGAGTCTGTTTCCCAACCTGGATAGCTTATTTTTCACCTTATAGTATTGTAAACCTAGCTTCACCTCTCTCCTTGCCTTGACTTGGGAATCAGATCATAGATGCTGCTACATTAGTGTCACAAGGACACCTTTCGTAAGTCATGTGAGGTGATTCAGCTAGAAAAAGCATGCTTCTCTCCCAGAAAAATCCCCTCATACCATAAAATGCTTGCTATAGCATGGCACTTCAGCACTAGAAGACAGCATCTGATTTCAAAGAGATTGAGTTCCACTCTGGAACTAATTATATCATTCGTTTTATGGATTTTTTTTTTTAAGTTGCTAGGTGTTTTAACTGGAGGAGGCTGGCAACCGAGAGAGAAATGTACTGGCAGAGATTCTGCCATGGGCACTTTAGCCACCTAATTAATTTTCAATAAAAACTCACAATAGTTAATTTGCTCTAGACCCCAATGTAAATCAAACTGAGACAAATAGGTTAAAATTAGAAATGTGTGATGGAAACCATGTTTATGGTCAAAATTACCTTTCACCCTGGAAATAACACAGATTGACAGGGAAAGAAAATGAGACCACACAGGCTTTTGTTCAAAGAGACTCTTAAGTGAATTATATATTTTATTAAGGGGAAACCTGGACCAAAAAAGTATCCAGGATCTATGAAATAATGTTATTTTAATAAAAAGTATAGTTTTAAAAAGAGTTACCTTAAAAATCACAAAATTAAGACATTATGTTCATTATACAAAGTTGTCTGGTACCCCCTTTTATTTCTTTCCCAGGCTTAACATGATGTAGGGTATAATAGTACAAATACTATAAAGTTATTAAGTTCCTGGGTCTAAATTGGCAGACATACCCACCCAGCACCACATTCCTTCAGCTCCTATGTTTCAAAACACTATTTTCCAACATCAAATAACCATTTTTACTTTTATAAGAACACTGACATATACTTTTATGATTTTATAATTATACTTCAGTCCTCCAATTAAAATGCCCAGACAATATAGATATCTTTGGCCCAGTCTATTGGACAAATATTATTATTAAACTTCCCTCCAGGACTTTATATTTGCAAAATATTTTGTGGGCTTTAATCATTTTAAATTGCCTTAACACCGCCCATTTTCTCCATGCCTCTCCGGTGTTGCTCAGGCAACCATTTTGTTTTAACCCACAGACTACTCATGTGATGCAAGGTGAAAGAAGCTAATTTTTTAATATATTGGAACGTTAGTCTCGGTGATTGTTAGCTCTTTCTTCAACCTTTGCTGAACATGGCAATTTAAACCACCCCTGGATTCTATTTTTATTTTTCATTTGCCAAGTTCACGAAGTAAATTCCCTCTTTCCCACTCAATCTGTTTTTCTTCCTGCCCCAAAGGAACGACATTGTCACTGTGATGTCTCCTAATGCACTATAAATGCCGTGATGAATTGGAGGCAGGCTGGTTTCTTCTGAGTGGGAGTCCATTATCCTGTCAGAGTGTTCCTTTCCTGTAACTTAATTTTTATTGTAACAAATGACTAAGTACCAAAAAATGAAACAATGTGATGGGCCAATCTAAAGTGGCCTTCCTCTGACGGTAAGTGGAGCGGAGTGACAATTGTTTGCAGCTGCTTTCCAGAGGACTCTCTGATGACATTCACTACCCAAATTGGAGTTATCCAAAGCATTTTCTGGGCATTTATGGAAGATCTTCATTCACATTGACTGACTAACACTACTAATATAAACAAAGTGCTTTGCCAAAGAGGTCATGTTAAGCATAAGAGTGGAAGAGACAGATTCTCAAACCTGACTGCACATAAGAATCACCTGGAGATCTTGTTAAACTAAAAATCAGGTGCTCAGCTCCCATCAAAGAGATGTTCATTTAGTCTGCTGAGGTGGGAGCTAGGAATAAGTATTTTAAACAAGCATCTCTGCTAAATCTGTTGAAGCAGGCATACGGATTACACTGTGAGAAACACTAGCCTAGAGGTCTGGTCAATTAATCTTTTCAAATAAATCTCCATTGCACACCCTTTTATTTTATAACACGGCATTTTTTTTCCCCACATGGATTTCTATCTAGGGTATTTCACTCAAATCCTAGTTCCAGTTTGAATATGATCTGTTCACAATTGGTCTATTTTCCCCTCATTTGTTTTGCTGGTTAATAACCAATATGTCTGAAAGATGAAAATCATCCCTGTTACAGATGATGTGAGAATATTAATCTGGAATCCATCAATCCCCAGAAATCCAATAAATTTGGTATGTAAGTGACCGAGCCTTTATCTGGACCAGAGGGTTCACAGATTTCACCATATTCCCAAATGGGTCTGTGACCAAGAAAAGATTAAGGACCAGTATCCTGGAAGTTAACAGATTTGGCCTCATTAATACGAAACTTCCATATCAAATGAATGGTTGCAATATCTAAATGGCATAAATGAATACATGTCAAAATAATACAACTAATATTAAGGTTCTAGCTTTACAAGTGATTGACATTTTACAATAAAAATAAAGCTAATTTCAACCCTTCTGAAATATTAGAATGTTGTTTGATATTTGAAGTTTAACATGTAGTATAGTTGCATTGTCCCAGAAGCACTGAAACTACTCTCCTAAGAAACGTTTAGCAACAAAGGACAGAACCACTAGGTTTTACCTCTGTGGGTTTAAATGGAGTCTATTTTGGAGGCAGAGTGAAACTGAATAAATTCTAGAAGATCATGGAATCTCAGCATCAATTTATCCATCTATTAAATATTTATTGAAGGCCCGTCAAGAAGAATAAAAACTATCATATGTTTATTGGAAGCTAAGGCTAGCAGATTTGTGAAATATCCCAGGTTCATCTAAACATATGCACACCTGTAAATTCTCATGGTGGCATTCTGTAGCCATTAAACTTTCAGTTGGAGTAATTTCAGTAAATCAATTAACTTTAACAATCCATGTAATCTATAAGAACAAAAGGATGACTTTTTTATTTAAAAAAGGTTTGACACTTTGGAAGACCGAGGCGGGCGGATCATGAGGTCAAGAGATCAAGACCATCCTGACCAACAGTGGTGAAACCCTGTCTCTACTAAAAAATACAAAATTAGCCGGGCGTGGTGGTGCGCGCCTGTAGTCCCAGCTGCTCGGCAGGCTGAGGCGGAGAATCACTTGAAACCGGAGGCAGAGGTTGCAGTGAGCCGAGATTGCGCCACACTTCACTCCAGCCTGGTGTCAGAGCAAGACTCCGTCTCAAAAAAAAGAAGTTTGAGTATTACTTAGTTAAAAGGCTGGATGAGGGTGGGAGATGACTGTTGGGGAAAGAAGCAAAATAATAGGTTTGTGAGTAAAACCACAAATCCTTTAATCTATTGATTTCTACAGAAATAATGCTAGCCTTTGTGGATAATCACGAAACATGAAATGAAAGACATATCAAAGAAATATCAAATATTCTGGCCGTACCTAAACAACTTCTGGCAGGAAGACAAGATGTACTTTAAGGGATCTCCAAGTATTTCATTTTAATCACAAACCTTGAGGTGTTAAAGGGGTTCATGAGGTCTCAACTCGTTGTCATCTAATTATCTTTAAGTTGTTGTCAGCACATTCTAATTATTCTGCTCCTGTCAGCCCCACCACTGGGGGTGCACAATCCTGGAGTCATCATTGCCAAAAACACCACCACCACCACCAACAAAAAACCCAAACAAACCAACAAACCCACGGATGACTCACCTGGCTGCTGCTTAGTTTGCTAAACTAAACCATTGCCATCACCAACACACACATGCACATGCAAAAAGCTTTTAGGAACTTTCATCTTTTTAAAAGGGCTAGGGAAAAAATCAATAAAGTGGTGGCCTGGCCAGCAGTAGGGGATAGTTGAAGCAGCATGGGTGGCTGAGCTGTATGAGAAACAGATGTAAGCTCTCCTGGGAATTGGGCAGGCATTTCTCTTTACAGCCAAATCAACCAGCCAATGGAAGGCAATTAATGTCCCTAACATGGATCACCCACCCATTCCCAAAAAGATTATTTGGTGTGGCTGTTGAGGCCAAGAGCAGAAAGGGACATCCACTCAGCTGGAGAACATATGATCTGGGCTCACACTTTACCCAAGTCGTATTCTTAAATATGATTCATTTCAAGGTCTGAATCAGCAGGGAAGGGCTCTCTTGCCGTTCTGACTTGGCACATTCTTACCATCAGACAAATCTAAATTCATCTGTTGCCATTTACATCCATATCTTTTTTAAAAATTTATTTTTCTTGGCCTAGGAATCCTTTTAGAATTGGTAAAAGACATGGACCTGACACAAAAGGATTCTTGCTGGTGTGGGGTTAGAAGTCACAGAATTAAGGATTTGAAATGATTCAACCCCTTTGGAAAACTGGCAGTTTCTCATAAAGACAAACAGGCATCTACCCTACCACTTAGCAATTCCAGTCCTAGGCATTACGTGAGAGAAATCAAAAGATATGTCCACAGAAATAACCATTTAAGAATATTCAGAGCAGCTTTACTCATACTAGCTCCAAACTGGAAACAGCCCAGACATCCGTCCACAGTAGAAAGGAAGGATAACCAAGTTGTATATTCATACAACAGAACACTACTCAGCAATAAAATGGAATGAATTACTGATGCACAGCATGATGGAGAATCTCAAAAGCATTGTGCTGATCAAAAGAAGCTGAATATAAGAGAATACAAGCAGTATGATTCATTTATATGAAGTCTACAAATGGGCAAAATTAATCTACAGTGAGAGATGTCAGAAGTCAGAAAGAAGTTGCCTTTGACAAGTGGATAATTGAGTGAGAAGGGGTGCAAAAAACCTTTTTGGGGTGATGGGGAATAGTCTCTATCTTGTTTTGAATTATGGTTATGTTTGTGAATACAGTGGACAAAATGCATGGAGCTGAACACCTAAGATCTGTACATAGCATTGTATGTAAATTATGTCTCAAGGTTTTTAAAAATGGAAAAGCTAAGGATTTTTCAAAACCCAGATGATGCAACAGAAAAAAAAATGAGGAAATAGGGAAAATGGGGGGGGAAGTGGAAGATGCTAGGGAAAGCCAAATTAATTAAGGATGATAATATGTATGAATGTATGTAGAAATACCTAGCCATCTACCTAAGATTTTCTTAGTGCTTACTAAGGGCCAAATATTGTACTAATCACTTTACTATACATTATCTCATTTAATCTTTTTTCTTTGACCCTCCAGTACACAGGATTGGATTCACCATATTCCTTGGTTCATGACATGTTCTCATCATTGGTCCATTTGTGGCTAATTTGCTAGTTTTAATTAGTTGACTACTTACTTTTATTCATTATATGTGTTCACAAGCCCACCACTGCATCACAAACTAGCACCTTGACTATAACTGGTTATCTCCCTATTTGATCCTCTCTCCCTCCCATTCTCCCTCATGCCCTCTCACTCAAAGTAATCATCACTCTGGACCTTGTGTTTATTCTTCTTTTTCCTTTTTTGCATATGATTCTATTGCTGCTGTATGAACTCATAAACATAGAGATTTCAATGTTATTTAGCTTTAACTTTATGAAAAAATGGGCTATATATAATCTTTGGGGATTTATTTTTTTCCTTTACTATTACATTGCTAAGATTCATCTATATTACTGTGTGTTTCTGTGTCATTTAGTCTTTACTACAACCCTGTAAAATTGATATTACTATCCATATTTATGGAATATGAAGTTGAGGCTCAGAGAAGTTGATTAATATACCTAAGGACACACAGCTAGGAAGGGGCAGAGGCAAGATTCAAAGCTGAAGCTCTTAACCAATATTCTACACTGCCTTCTCAACTCTATATTGCCACTTATCTATAGCCATATCTCTATCCAGACCTATGTGGATCTATATCCATTGCTGTACACATGTATATATAAGCATAAATGTCTCCAGGTAATGGAATACAAAATAATCAGCCAAGTTCATCTAATAATTTATGGGTTGTTATACCTTGACAGAGAAATATGAACACATGCCTATAACTTCAAGGGTCAAGTCCTCTAAAATTCAGAATATGAAAGCTAATGTCTAAAGAAAAGCATCTGAAGGCGGAGTAGTGTGTGTGTGTGTGTGTGTGTGTGTCGTGTGTATGCGCGTGTGTGGATGCTCACACACTTTCTGGAGATTGTCTTAGTTTATTTAATCTCATATGCGAAAAGGGCAAATGTACGGGCATTGTTTAACTGAATCCTTGTTCTGCGCCTTATAACTGTATACCAGAGCCCATGGAAACTGGATCACCCTCTTAGGATGCCATTACAGCCAAGCAGAATCTCATTAAAAATCAATTCCTCGGGTCCATAAAGCCAGTTTATTTCATCTTCCTGGAGTGCCTGCTGCTAGCAGTTACACAGTTCCATTGTGTGGCAGTCTAGTCTGTTAAGAACATTGCACAAAACGGCTATTTAAAGATTTTCCATTTTTATGTTAAACTTTATAATTTTACAGTAGTTTAAGTTTACAGGGTTTGCTCTTCAAGCTTAGGGTATCTTGTTACATGGGTTGGAAGTAGCATTGCCAGTCCTAAGGTCCCACTAATTAAATATTTTCCTTCATAAACTAGATGTTGTCCAATGCGAATGCGCAGATCTAATTGGGCAGCAGGGCTCCAGAGCTAAGAAAGTCTGACTTGGCCAGTTTCAGCAATTTCTCGTTCATTGCCGCTTTCTGATTGTTGAATTGTGCCTAGGGCCTTCACTACTAGTAACACAAAAATCAGCTAGGGAGTTTGCTCTTCGTAGTAAGCTTAATTCAACTATCTCTAAATATCTTAGAAATCAATATCAGCCAAATTTTATAAATGGGGAGTTGAAAGCACATAGAGATTTAGTGACCTGTACAGGTCACCCTGAATGAGCAACACAGGCAGAAGAAATTGGAGAGGCTACTCTGGCCCCATCTGGAATCTTTTAACTCTTTTGACCCCCTTCAGCAGGTTTAAGGGCTTGCTGATTTTAAAGATCAGTGACCTTCTTGGGATAGTGCTTGGCAGTGAAACGGAGAGGCTTGGATTCCTTGGATTTTGGCTACTGTGGTCCATGGTGCAGTCTGAGTTTGTTTTTTAGAAGAGTCTGTGCTGTTATGAGGAGGGTAAGGAGGGGTGGGGAATGGTGTGTTGGGCTGAGATTGCAGTAGGAAGATGTTTAAGATCACTACAAACACCCCAGAGTTCCTTCCCTACCACGGGTTAGGGGCTGGCATAAGCATGTCATTAAATCTTTTTTAAAGGTTAGAAGTTGACATTGGAAGGAACCAAATCCAAAACAATCCTCAGCATAACCTTTTTCAAATTCTCAGTGGAAAATAACAGAGTTATCCTCTGTTATGAACCCTTGCAATTCTGACAATTGCATTTCTCAAGAAACCATCCCAGGCGGGTGCGGTGGCTCATGTCTGTAATCCCAGCACTTTGGGAAGCCAAGGTGGGCGGATTGCTGGAACCCAGGAGTTCAAGACCAGCTTGGGCAACATGTGGAAACCCCTGTTTCTACAAAAAATACAAAAATTAGCCATGCATGGTGGTGCACATCTGTAGTCCCAGTTACTTGGGAAGCTGTGGTGTAAGGATCGCTTGAGTCTGGGCAGTGGAAGCTGCAGTGAGCCAAGATCATGCCATTGCACTCCAGACTGTGACAGAGCACAACTTTGTCTCAAAAAACAAAACCCAAAACTCTCACTTTACAGAGGAAGCACAGAACATTAAATAACTTTCCCGGTCACATACTTAGGGTCAGAAAATGGGCCATCACCCAGGATCACCACCTCCCAAGCCAGTGTTTGTCTCTCACCGCTTTGCCACTAAGAGCACCTTTAGTAAGCCCTACCCCAAATCATCTTTGAATTTAGAGTCATTTTAGTCTGGGCTTGAAAACATAAAACTGAAATGTTGCTACATTAGTGTATAGTGCTAATGTTTGCTTGGGGTGAGACTGGGCTAGGAGAATAAGATCTAGAGAGAGCTCCAAATAAGAGCCCCTGGCCAGGTACGGTGGCTCATACCTGTAACCTCAGCACTCTGGAGGATGAGGCAGGAGGATCACTTGAGGTCAGGAGTTCGAGACCAGCCTAGCCAACATGGCAAAACCCCATCTCTACTAAAAATACAAAAATTAGCTGAGCTTGGTGGTGTGCACCTGTAATCCTAGCTAGTCGGGAGGCTGAGGCAGGAGAATCACTTGAACCTGGGAGGTGGAGGTGGCAGTGAGCTGAGATCACCTGCAAGAATGTGAAAGGGATTCTCCAAAAGGGAGAAAGAGACTACTGAAGCTTTTAGAAAAAATTATAGGTCCTTGGCCTTGTGTGGTGGCTCATGCCTGTAATCCCAGCACTTTGGGAAGCTGAGGTGGGTGGATCATTTGAGGTCAGGGGTTCGAAACTAGCCTGACCAACATGGTGAAATCCTGTCTCTACTAAAAATACAAAAATTGGCCAGTTGTGGTGGTGCACGCCTATAGTCCCAGCTACTCAGGAGGCTGAGGCAGAAGAATCACTTGAACCTGGGAGACAAAGGTTGCAGTGAGCCGAGTTTGTGCCTTTGTACTCTAGCCTGGGCAACAAAGTAAGACTCCATCTCCAAAAACAAACAAATAAAAAATTATAGGTCCAGAAGGTATGCAGTGATGGACAGCCCCTGAAGCTGCATAAAGCAAGAAGGTAAGAACATTTTTGAAAGCAAGGAACTTCTGAAGGTGCATAAAAAGTAAAGTGCACAGCAGAGAGACATAGGAAAGCATTCATGAGCCTCTGAATCAGTGGCTTGACTCAGCACTGAAACATGGATCTTGAGCAAAGACAGAGGAAAACTTGTTTTATGAAGGATCAGGAGAGGAATTGTCTCATAAGAACGTGTAACTAGAAATGGCTTTATATGCCTGGTTCATCTATATGCCTGCCATTGCACTTATTCGTGTATATTTTATGCTAATAGAGGCCCTAAAACTCTGTGTAGGCCCTAAGAATCTGTGTACACTAAAAAAAAAATCGGATTCCCTGAGCTTTGCTGAAACAGAGCCCAGGGAGGGAGATGAGATGGGGATGGGCGATGGGGAACAAGAAACACAGTTTTTGAAGGAAAAGCAAAAACTTCATTCCTTGGGTGGGGTGGCAGAGGGTGGGGTTGAAGGAAGTCTTCAACCACGCCAAGTCTAAATAGACTGGGAGGCTTTTATTTGGAACTCTCCTTTGGCAATGTTTTATCACAGCATGGTTTCCATTCTTGGCGGAGGAAAAGGACCTGGGGGCTACAGAACTGGCTCAGTCTTCACTCTGACAATACGTTCACAATAATGGAAGACATCTTTTCCCTATAACTTTGAAAAACATGAAAGCAGATATTGGCTCTGAGTATGTCTGATAGTCTGACTTTATTTCCTGTCAACAGAAATAACTGTGATTTATCTGTGGTCATCAAGTTCGCACACTCACATACAATTCAGATTGAGAAAGCACAGCGAGATGTAATGCTCAGAGCCGTGATGTATGCCTATCCAGCAAAGCTTCCCAGTCCAAGGAGACCTCAGGGACTGAGAAAGAGTCTTTAATATTCTCACTCTTCTGACACTCTATCCCCAAGTGCATCCTTCCAGTGAGGTATATTACACGGGCTTCAGATGAGCTACATGTCGGCTTTGATCTCTGAGCCCCTCACCTACCCTTCTTGTGATCCTGAAGGTTCGTTGGACTGAATCCAGTAATTACAGTGAGATGCTGAAGGCTGAGGAGCTGATCCATGTTGGCATCTGGCACACCGTTTTATTCTTTTAGTATTCGTTTACATCAGAGGAGTGAGAGCATTTTAAAAATTCCATTTTCTTCCCAGAATGGATTGATAGTGCAGGCAGCGGAAATTGAGTGACTATGCCTTCTCAGTTAATGCCATCTTATGTCATCTGGTTTTGAATTCAAAAGCATTTTTTCAACTGTCCTGTTGTTACACTGTATAATTTATTGAATTTAAGATGTCAACAATCGTAAGATGCACCATTACTTTATGTACCAGTAAGAAAAAAAATACTGCCAATTAAAATATCACCTAATAACTTTTTACATTTAATTTTTTGTACTTTGTCCTTATTAAATGGGTTCTTTTATATTTGTTTAGGTAGATTTTTCTCATGTATCGTGCTCTGCAGATAAGAAAAGAAAAATATATTTAAAATAAACTAAGGTTTATTTTGGCGAAGATGTTCCTAAAATTCTTTCATGTTCAGAGTCCAATTCTTCAGAATTCCTTAGAAACAGAATCTTCAATGCCTATATTATTGTACACAATGCAGCGTTTTGCTCCAAACTATGGCAATACAGCACGATGACAACTACATCCTGACCTTTGCCGGCTGACAGTGAGTCTGTCTGAGTGCCAGCAATTGTAAAATGCCATGGATTGGGGAGAAGGCAAGACTTTGAGATACATCCTGATTTTAGAAATGTTAAAATGTTGGCGGGGAGGGGGGAGAGGGGGAAGTGCAGCTTAGAATGGAAGAAATATTTGTTTTGGTATTGAAGCATGGTACCAGATTCATTCACACTATTTATTTTAAAATAGCTTACAAAAATTTAAATTTCTTAGGTTCAATATCCACCTCAGAAAAGTATGCAGAGTTTAAATCATTCCTACCTAAAGCTTTTTGCTTAGATTAAATGACTGTTTCAGTATAAGCAATTCATAGGATCCTAACTTGGCTTACTTAATTTTGCTTCTAGAATGACTCTGGAGGCTTTCTGCTTCAGAAAGAAGAAACTATTTTGAGTGTATCTGTCAGTCCATTAAGCTGTGAGTCAATTTCATATAGTTCCTGGGAAAGGCATCTGCCAATATTTATCAGTCTTCCACTTAAAAAGAAAAATGTAGTTTCAAATATAAAAAGACATATTCTTCCTATTTGGCAAAGCCATTTGGTGAAAAGAAGAAAGTGGTAGTCTTTTCTGTTTTTTGTGCCTGTGCTTATGACAAAGTAAATGACGTGTACTTTTCCAACATTAGAGCCAAGAATTTTTTCTTTATTACATAGTTGTAAAACTAACACATTTATGAAAAAGGTTTTTTTAGAGAAAAAAAGGAAATTTATAGTAACCACTAGAATTATATTGAAGAAAATATTATTTGAATAAAAATTAAATATGTTTTTATCAGTTAATTGGAATATATAGAAAGTCACAGAATTATAAAATTTGTAAACATCCATACTGTGTTCACTCTCAGGAACTTTAATATATTTATTTTTATTTAACTTTTAAGTTCAGGGGTACACATGCAGATTTGTTACATAGGTAAACTTGCATCATGGGGGTTTGTTGTACAGATTATTTCATCACCAGGTATTAAGCCTACTATCCATTAGTTATTTTTCCTGATCCTCTCTCTCCTCCCACCCTCCACCCTCTGGTAGGCCCCAGTGTATGTTGCTCCCCTCTATGTGTCCATGTGTTCTCATCCTTTAGCTTTCACTTATAAGTGAGAACATGCGGTATTTGGTTTTCTGAGGAGCTTTAATTTTCTATTTCACATGGACATACACAATCACCTAAGAGCAGATTTTTTTTTTTTTTTTTTTTTTTTTTGCTGTCATTTGCATTAGGCCCAAAGGTAATTAAACGCTGGTGATTCTGTGTCCAGCGGAGGGCAGTATTGCACATCTTTAGAAACGGGATTCTCATACAGATTGGACTGGCATCAACCTGAGAAATCGTACTCTGCGTTCCGTGTCGCTGGAGTCAGGCTCCGGCCACACACCTTGGCAGGGGCAGCGAGGCCACGGTGAGGTGACTTCAGGGGGCCAGGTGGCAGAGTTGAATCCTTTTCTTGATTCTGTAGAACCTCCTTCCCCAGCCCCGGGGTTTACAGCGCAGGAAAAATGCAAGACTCTTATGACATGCAAGGAGCTGGCACTGAGCCCACTGCTTGGCTGCTGAGTTTAACCTTTGGTAGTAAATTTGAGGAAATGTGGCTAAAATGCTGCTTATCCCCTTCCCAAAATTTCTGTCTTGGGGTAATTTTTACTTAGATTGCGTGGCCTCCCGCTTTCAGCTCTGATGGAAGACAATGAGGTTGGCTGCGGTGGCTCACACCTGTAATCACAGCACTTTGGGAAGCCAAGGTGGGAGGATCACTTGAGGGCAGGGGTTCGAGACCAGCTTGGCTAATAAAATGAGACCCCTGTCTCCACAAAAATTTTTTAAAAAGAAAAAAGAAAGACGATGAGGAGATGTCACGGCTTTGGTACTATGAATATCCTGCAATACAAAACCCATCTCTCCATGCCAGCACCGGCCAGAGTTTTGCTTCCTTGATACAATGTCTAGACTCACAGAAATTACAAGGGGGCTTACCTGCAGGGGGTGCCTGTGTTCTTTTGAACGTCCCATTAAAATGAAGTGCATTGGGCGGTAGTCCACCTAATGACATTTTTGTTTTTCAACTTAAAACAAATTTTAAAATTATCCAAGTTTCTTAATGAGGTCGCAAATTCTTAGGAATGAATTATTCTAACCTTGTGGGTTACTTGAGGCTATAGAAGCACTGATGCAACACAGAAAAAAGTAGACTCTAAAGGTGTCATGATGCGATGGCTCACACCTGTAATTCCTGCACGTAGGGCAATGGAGTCTGCATCAGCCCAGGAGATGAGGCCAGTGTGGCCCACATAGCAAGACCCTGTCTCTACAAAAAAACTTAAAACTTAGCTGGGTGCGATGGCATGTGCCTGTAGTTCATGCTACTCAGAGGCTGGGGTGGGAGGATCACTTGGGCCCAGGAGGTCAACGCTGCAGTGAGCTGTGATTACAGCACTGCACTCCAACCTGGGTGGCAGAGCAAGACCCTGTCTCAAAAAACAAAAATACAGACAAGTAAAGATGTCATGAAGGTGTTGCCTTAGATTCCCTGCCAACCTTTTCATCAGCACGGAGTAAATTGCCCAGACTGTTAGTATTTTATCAGTGCTAAAGAGTATATACAATATATGTACAACTTAAGGAATAATAGCAAGATGGACACTGGTATACCCACCTCCCCACGGTATTACCAGTACTTTGATACACCTGTTTGCCCTCCCTGCCCCGATTCACCCCTTCTCTCCCCAGGGATAACCACTCTCCTAAATTGTCTCTATTCTGTTCCGTTGATCTACTTGTCTACCCTACACTAAAATCGCCCTGTAGTCCCAGCCCTGTCCAAGTCACTAAAGCTTTCCAGTAAGTCTTCACTTCTGGTAGGTCAGGTGAAATCTCCCTCCACCTCCTCACACCTTCAACTCCCATTCTTTTTCAGGACTGTCTTGACTATTCTTGTTCCTTCACTGATTTAGTCTTAACATTCATAATTAATCATTATTTGCATGAACTCTGAAAGAAAAAGGATGAGAAGTTGAGTCTTTTAGCGAGCCTCTTAGTCGGCCAACCTGGTTTGAATTCTGGCTCTCCTTACTACCTGTGCTGCCTTAGGCTAGTTATTTAACCTCTCTGAACTTGGCTTCCTCATCTGTGAAATGCAGTTAATGTTGGTACCTACTTTACAGGATTGTTGTGAGGAATACAATGTGATAGGCAAAGCACTTAGAACATTGCCTGGAGAGTGCTCAACAAATGGCAGCGATTTGTGTTGTCACTGCTGACTTTGAATAGCCAGGGAGCTTCTGAAGTCACACTGCCCTCAGCTGGAATCCTGGCCGTCCCCAACCAGCTGCATAACATTGGACCAGTTTCTTTCTCTCTCCAAACCTCTGTTTCTGAATTTGCAAAATGGAGATAACATTAGGGTTGTTTAAAGATGACATGAGAAAACCAAGGGAAATCACTCAGTGTGATCTCCGGTACGCTGTACGTGCTCAACAGGATTTTAAGTAGATTTCTTTCTCTCTCTCTTTTTTTTTTTTTGAGATGGAGTCTTAGTCTGTTAACCAGGCTAGAGTGCAGTGGCACACTCTCAGCTCACTGCAGCCTCCACATCGTGGGTTCAAGCAATTCTTCTGCCTCAGTCTCCAGAGTAGCTGGGACTACAGGCCTATGCCACCATGCCCGGATAATTTTTGCATTTTTAGTAGAGATGGGGTTTCACCATGTTGGCCAGGCTGGTCTTGATCTCCTGACCTCAGGTGATCCACCCTCCTTGGCCTCCCAAAGTGCTGGGATTACAGGCATGAGCCACCGCGCCCAGGGTATAGATTTAATTTTTAAAGTAAATTGCATCTTAAGGCTAAAAATGGTTGTTACCATTGCTTTCTAATATCTACAAAAACACTTGCTTGGGAGTCACTGGAAAAGAGCGCTGGTAGTAACAAAAGTTTGTAAATTCACCTCTTGTGATCTTGCAACTTTTCTTTGTTTTCAACTGTCTGAGGTGCAAGGAGGAGAAACTGTTTCTTACTCAGGGCCGAACTCCCTTTCCCTGGATACTTCATCTGGTTCCACAGCCTGCTTTACTGGCTGAGGGCAGACAATGCAAAGCCATGTCTTAACTTGTTTTCCAGAATCAGAGGAAAGTTTAACATAACAAAATTTTATAGCTCCTGCCCAGTAACATAATTACTTAAAAAAAATAAAAATACCTTTCCCTTATCATGCATTATTCTTTTACATGTACATTTTTCCTGACGTATTGAAGTAATATTCCACGGTTTGCTATGACTTGGAGGTTTATGGCCCTTCTGTGGCAGATCAGACTAAACATAATTCATTCATAGCTACTTAGTGCTCAGGGAAATAAACCCCTGAACTTAAATAACTATGGTGTGACCTCTGTAAAATATTATTTACGGCTTTAAAACTACTATTATGTAGATATCAAGATGTGCCAAATGTTATAAACCAAACACCAGCCAGCAAATGGGACAACTACTATTCCATTTATTTTTTCCTTCCTTTGTGGATATTTCTCTGCAAATACTACTTTTGTTTAAATGGATTCTGGGGTAATTACCCGGCAGGGGAAAGCGATGTTCATTTACATTTTATTACAGACTATTGCAGTAAGTAAAAAATTCTCTTTCATAAAGAAGCACCGCAAAATGTAAACATTCATTAACATACTGCAGCTTAATAGGAAAGATACTGATTACTTTTGAGCATAAAGTGACTATCCTCACTATCAGTGGACTAATGTAACCCATCTGCTATGCATTTCTGCAAATTAGTTTATGGAGGAAAACCTGATTGTAGGTTTAAGTTATCCAGATGGGAACTCTACACTGAGCATTTCCATGCTGTCAAGAATATATGTGCATTCACAGCACTCTAAGATTTTCAATGTTTAGAATGCCATCTCTACATCTTATATTATTAGATGCAGAGATGCATCTAATAATTTCCTGAATTATTTCCTATGCATTCAGCTATATTGCAGGAAATAAAATGTTCAGTAATAACAAAGCAATGGAGTCACTGGTTTACTAGCTGTCATTCAACACATGTTTGAGGATCCATCATGTGCTGGTTATGGGAGTTGGCACTGGCAATAAGAAAGATGAATGAGAAAAAACTTCTCAGCTCTCATAGAACTAGAAGCCTGAATATGGAGAGATAGATAAATGAATAATCAGCTTCTAGGCAACATGGCAAATGCTCCGAGAAAGAAATGGAATAAGTACCAAGAGATGAGTAGGCTAAGGACAAGGCATGGAAGAGGCAAAGAAGACTTGGAAGGAACTTCACAGAGGATGAAAACACAGAGTCAAGTCTTAAGGAAGAATGAAGGAGCAGATTCTGGTGGTCACGTGGAGGAGCAAGACCAGCAGGAGTAAAGACACAAAGGTCAGGGCCTCTTCAAATCATTCAATATGGCTGGAATTTGGTGGGGTGTCAGAGGAAAAGTGGATGAAGACTTAGAATGAGGCCAACCATGAAGGCTTGTATGTCCTGCTGAGGACTTTACTTTCTCCTGTAGGCTGTGAGTGGACATGAGTAATTTTGCATTGAGGGGTAACATGATGAGATTTGTGTTTTGTGTAGCTCATTGTGGCTGCGATGTGGAGGATAAACTGGAGCCCAGTTAGGAGGCTCCTCCAACTTTCAGATGAGAAATAGCAAAGCCCTGGGACAGGGCAGTGATAAAGAGAGAATTGACTGAAAGTGCATTTGGGATATAGAAATAACAGGATCTGACAACTAGGTCGATGGAAACAGAAAGGGAGAAATCAAGGAGGCAGTTCAGGGGTCCTTGAGGAGATAGTGGAGTCATTTTCAGCATCTGATGCTATTCTTAGAAGGATGGGTTTGGAGAAGTAGCCAGTGAAATTAGTATGGCCCACACAGAAGTCATGGTACCTATAGGGAGGGCACTCAGATTTCTGGAAATGTGAGTTTGGAGAGAAGTTAGGGTTGGAGACAGAGATTATGCCACTTATATATGTGATGTTTAGTAATGTTTTAAAGATTCATGAAAGTGAATATATGAGCTAATTGGCTCCTCTAAGTAAAACTTAAGACCACAGTTGAGTTGTTTGCAAACTACATTGAAATAACAGATAAGTCTTCATCTTCAAGACCAGTAGGAAAAAATGAAAAGAATAGAAGCGGTTTTACATGTTGTCACTTAGCATGAATAGGAAATGTTTCCTTTCCCATTTTGGATTCTTTAACAAAAATTGGAAATGTCTTTTACTTATTAAAATCATAACAAGAGTTAATCAAGTCTTCCTTTGAAAATACTCATGGTCCATTTCAATGATTGTCATTGCCTCATCCAGAAGTTATGCTTTCTTTTATTTTAGAACATTACTTAATTTTATAGATTTCTGTACCAAACTGAGCAAAATAGAAAGGAATACATTTCTACCCCATTGGTCTTGATGACTTTCTAAAACCTCATGCATTTTGATGGATAAGATTAATGAGACCACATAGTGTTAAGCACCTTGGACTTTCAGAACAAAGGCCTTTTAGAAGAACAAAGTATCATTATTAATGACACATCATTTACAGTTTTCAACTGTAATGTAAGGTTCCAGCCACTATAATGGGAACTTAGTTAAGAGCTCAATGTAGAGGGCAAGTCTATTAGCTGAGGTTCTTGACAGTAATACCACCTTTTGCTCCTAAGGAAAAAGATAAATCACACTCAAATTGATCAAAAAGACAAGCCAAGGGGTTCAAAAGGAGGTGAGCCACCATTCGCTTACTAAATTTCTCAAAGGCCTTGTCATCAGTGGCCCTGGTGGTGAGCCCTGCCCTAGTCATGGGTTTCCTTTACTCCCAACCCCTTGCCTTCCAGGTGTCCTGCTTCTCCAGAAAAATGCCTCATGCTTCAGACCTCATCTTTCCCTTTATTCTCCTCTCCTGTCTTCCAACAGCCCCCAAAGTTCATGTTGGGTTTCACTGCCACAGGATTTTTCTCTGTCCTATGTGAACCTGGGCAGTAAACTACATTAAATAAAGGAATGTTGGTGTGCTCCAGTAACCTAATTGACATGAGTACCACTAATGACGGCAATCTTAATGCCAGGTGGCAAAGCAGTGGGGAAGCATTTTTCCTGAATATGTTTTGTCAGTGTATTCACTAACAACCAAGGAAATAATAGAGGATGCCTGTGTACATAGCATCAACACTATTAGAAAAGTTTGCAAATTCCTGACGAACTGCTGCTCTTATGTAAGAATCTCTTTGGGACCTTAATGTACTTCAGGTTCATGAAGACCTTCTTAGCAACTCTTTTAAAACTACTCTGTTTTGGTTGGAGGAGACTTAAGAGACATTCTCTTGGGGGAAAAAAAATTAAAATTATTATTATTTTTTTAAATTGCCATCTAAAATCAGCCAGTTCTGTTTTAGGTAGAGAGAAAAAAAAATCTGGAACACAAAGAAATAAAAATAAAAAAAGAGCGAATTTACTTTTTTTTTTTTTTTTTAAAGACAGAGTCTCACTCTGTCACTCAGGCTGGAGTGCAGTGGTGTGATCTTGGCTTACTGCAACCTCCGCCTCCTGGGTTCAAGCGATTCTCCTGCCTCAGCCTCCCAAGTAGCTGGGACTGCAGGTGCCCACCACCATACCCAGCTATTTGTATTTTTAGTAGAGGTGGGGTTTCACCATGTTGGCCAGGGTGGTCTTGCTCCTGACTTCAAATGATCCATCTACCTTGCCTCCAGAAGTACTGGGATTACAGGCATGAGCCACCGCCCCTGGCCGGGAATTTACTTTTTGATTACTTATATGCCCTTGGACTTCTTATTTCCAAGGCATATAGGGAATGAGTTGATGACCTTCCAGCTCTACCAGCAACTCTGAGAGTTACGCAAGATTGTCGAGATCTCCAATGACAGGAAGAGGACAATGGACTTAAAGTAAGGTAGAAAGGGTTGTGGTTATTTATATATTATGAAGTGATATTTGCTCTAAAGGAAATTCCAGACTATTTCTGATTTTTAATAATTACATAGGCCAGGTGCGGTGGCTCACACCTGTAATCCCAGCACTTTGGGAGGCCAAGGTGGGCAGATCATTTGAGGTCAGAAGTTCAAAACCAGCCTGACCAACATGGTGAAACCCCATCTCTATTAAAAGTACAAAAAATTTAGCTGGGCATGGTGGCGCACACCTGTAATCCCAGGTACTTTGGAGGCTGAGACACGAGAATCTCTTAAACCAGGGAGGTGGAGGTTGCAATGAGCTGAGGTCACACCACTTCAGCCTGGCCAAGAGAGTGAGACTCTATCTAAAAAAAAAAAAAAAAAAAAAAAAATATATATATATATATATATATATACACACACACACACACACATGCATATATAATAATTTTATAGTGAGCAAAATTGGTTAGTTGATTTGATTGTGGAGATACCTGGAAAATCTTTCTTGTCATATTATTGTTTACTTTTTTTTAACCATCTGAGGAAATACAGTGACATATTATTGTATTAGGAACTCTCACCAACTACTTTACTTTCTCTTTTGTTTGTGCTTTTATTTTACAAAGTTAGGTCAAAGCTCATTTCCAGTCCAGTTGTTGAGGTTCACTCTTTGCTATCTCACTTGCAGAAGACACCTCTAGCTAGGGAACATTTACTGGGCACCATGGGAATTCAGGCCAACAAGAAGGCTGAGACACCAGACAAAATGCCACAGCACAGGGATCATTGTAGGAAAATGTTTCACATTTCGGTTTTAAAGTTTCTGCTGTTTTAAAGTCCAGAATACCCAGTAAGTAACTGCAATTTATAATTAAAGTAAAGTGCAGAAGACTACTATCATCACATTCTTTAATAACTTTTAATACTACAAAAAATTTTAATTGACATTTATTAAATGCAAACCATATTTGAGAACTAACTAGTTTATATATATGTTGCGGCTGATAAAGTTCAAATTCTGTTTTAGGAAGTTAACAATGAATTGAGTTCATTTTAACTGAGTGTTATTATAAAAGATGGTTTTCTTGCTGCAATATAAATCTACTATTAAGAAATTAGCAAAGTGGCTGGTGCTGTTTGTGCCTTTAAGATCATAGTTCAAAAGAATTAAGCAAACTTGATAACAAAGGTAAAACAAACATAACCTTTATTCTCTCTCAAAAACCCAGAGAATAGGGCCTGGAGCCATATTCATTAATTTAAACAGAATCAGAATACCTTAACTTTCATGGTCTCATTTAAAATTTTATAGCAATAGATTGATCATTCTAAAAATAACAAAATACATGTTTCTCTCAACTACATAGTAAAAAAATGTAGTAAATTCTGTTACCCAAAATAGAGGAGGGCTGGGCTAGTAAGCCACTCAAACATTTGTAACAAATACACATTTCTCTATGTACATATAATGATCATATTTTCATAGCATAAAATCACCATACAAAATCTAATAATAAAATTATGTCGTGTTTAGGAGTTGGGAAGCCAATACATAGAATTAACAAAGTATTTTTTGGTATCTGTAAATAATGGGATAGAATCTCTTAAATCAGGACTGTCCCAGAAATTTTAAGGCAGATGTCAGTGACATGCACACTGTCCATTGTTCATAATTTTCAAAGAACTAGAATAAACTATGTAAACTATTCAATACAATTCAATATTACTTAACTGCTAAAAAATACTTCAAGATCTTGCACTGCCTTAAGTGAATGAGTATAATCAAATGAGTAGTAACTGGAAAATAGCTGTAATAGCAGGCACTGAAGAATTCTGACAAATGCCAAATAATTGTTTGCTTTTAGCAAATCAACTGATAAGATGATATCACAAAGGGCTTTTTTTTAAGTTCTTTTGCCATACAAGGTTTTTTTTTTTTTTAAATAAAGCTATTGCTCCTTAGAGTAACTTTAAACATATGGACTGATGTTAGTCAATCAACAAAATCAATTGAATGCTTTAAGTTGAGTTTTAATGTCATCTCAAAGTTTCAAATAATCTTAAGATTCTAGTTTACATATAAGAATATATATGCCTTTGAGTTGATTGAAATATGATTACTAGAAATCAACAGATTTCATTTGAAAACATAATTTTTTTCCCCCAGATCCAAGGAAAAAGATTTGAATGAAGCCCTTTCTAATCACACACACACACACACACACACACACACACACACAATTAAATGACAAAGAAGAATGAGCTAGGAGACACAGATGTGACTTTAGGGAAATTACTTTCCCTCGAAGATCTCTTCCAGCTATCTGATTCTACGTTAAAGCATTTCCTCTGAACTGCACAAGCTGGCCTCACATTTTCGAGTTTCTGCACAGTACCTGGCTTTTATACTGAAATATCAAATGAATAACATAAACCCTGACTTACAAATCTGTATGCCAACTAGTTTTCCCCAGATAGTGATTTTTTAAAATTCATTCAAGTCACCAAGAGCTTCCTACATCTGAGGCAGAGTGCCAGACCACACCTGGAACATCATGGTTGTCACTGCCCCTGGGAACAAACTGCTATCTGAAAAAGTGCACTCAGGTGACTGCTTCAAGGCCCAACCTGGTTCGGGTCGTGATTCCCAAATTTGAGGGAAAATGGGAATCTCCAGAGGAGTTTGTTAAAACACAGCTTCGAGGGTGTCACCCCAGCCTTACTGTGTCTGAATCTCTAGTTGGTGTCTCCTAATCTAGCTGCATATTTAACAAGCATGTTCTCCCTCACGCCTCCATGTCTCTTCAGGTAATGTGAGGGCCTCACTCTCCATTCCAACCCACTCTCCCCCTCAAAGAAAAGAAGAACACCACTGTGCTGTAGTGACAAAAGCTCTGGACTCAAGAGTCGGGAGTCATTTGCCAGTTGCCTGATCTTAGTTACTTCACGTTGCTAGGTCTCTCAATCTCTTTCTCTAATAGGGGTTGAACAGGAGTCTCCATAGGGATCCCTTCCACTCTCAGATTGAAGAACCTAACATGGCAACTCGGTGTCGTGAAGGAGGTGGGGAGAATCTGCAAGGATGTTTCACTCTGTAGTCAACATCCCTCCCCACAGCAAGACAGTCTAGCAAGCCCAACAAGGGCAAGGGGGTAATTCCCTTCTCTGGTACCCTCATTCACAAAGGGAGGAAAAGCGAGGTGAGGCTGGAATCCGGGTGAGGGCGCGAGGGGAGATGCCAAAAGAAGCTCGCAAGAGTTTTGGCAAGAAGCAGGGAAGGGTCCCTGGAAAGCTGGAATCACTCCTCGTCGTCGTTGTCATCGTCCTGGTCCTGGTAGCGAATGTAGACGACCAGCATGACAAAACCGATGAGGATGCAGAGGGAGCCGATGACCAGGTACGCGATGCCCAGGAAGGGGTTCTTGCCGCCCATCCACGAGATGCTGCTGAAGATGAGGAGCTTGTGGCCGCCGAATGCGCGCACCGGGTAGTTGTAGGTGATGTTGACGCGGTAGGCCCCCCGCGGCAGCCCGGCCGAGTAGTTGCCCTGGCGGATGCGCGCGTACAGCTTGCGGAACGTGGGCAGCGCCGCCGTGCGCATCCACACCACGAAGTCCTGGTTGATGAAGCCGGTGTTGTTGGGGTCGGGGCTGAGCTCGTAGACCGGCCGGCGCCAGTTGGGCGGAGGCGCCGTGCCTTGGAAGGCCAGCGCCAGGCTGCCGTTGACCAGCGGCGGGTTGCGGAACTTGACGTGGTAGTCGGTCCACCAGGCGATGCCGGAGCGGTCGAGCGGCACCTCGACGTAGGGCCCGCCAGGCAGGCGCTGGTGCCACAGCGAGAAGGAGTCATTGAAGAGGCTGTTGGCGATGGCGCCGCAGGGCGCGATGGGCAGGCCGGCGGCGCTGCGCTGGTAGGGGGCGCACTCGTTGGCCGGGTGGTGCAGCGCGCTGGGCATCCCGCTCAGCTGCTCGTCGTCGCGGGACACGCTGTAGCGCCGGTTGTTCTGGTAGAAGTTGGTCAGTTCGTAGTAGAGGTAGACGGGGCCCTGGAAAAACTCGAGCAGCGAGAAGTACCAGGCACACGAGCAGGGGGGCGGCGGCGCGAGGCCCTCGCCTGCCGCGGCGCACACCGAGCAGTTGCCGGTGCCCTGGTCGCCGGTGTAGTCGTACTCCAGCTCCTTGATGCCGTTGGAGGAGTAGTAGAGGCCCAGGCCCAGGCCGATGAAGGCCAGGCCCGCGCAGAAGAAGAGCGGCAGCGCGATGCTGGCCGACAGCAGCGGCTGCCAGGCCGGGAGGCGCTGCTGCGTGAAGGCGGTGTTGTCGGGCTGGTGGGCGCCCCGGGCCGTGGCGCTCCAGGTCATGGCGGCCGCGCGGGGACCGACGCGCGTGCTCACCTAGGGGGGGCCCCGCCGCGGGGCCCCTCCCGCTCCGCGGCGAGCTAGCCGGGGGGACTGCTCGCGGGTCGGGTTTCCCGCCGGCTCAGGTGGGTTTTTGCCTGAGCCCTGCCTCTGCTTCCCGCACAGGTGAGTTTAGTTCCAGGTCCCACGGGCAGTGCCCACACCCCCCCAGTTCCGCCTCGGCCCAGGTGAGCTCCGCCCCCGCGGATCACCGGGAGCCGCACCTCGCCCGCCCCTTCCGAGGTTAGCTTGTGGGTGTTTTTCTTACCTTACCTGGTAGACTCAAGCTCGCCTTTCCTCTCCGTCCGGGTCATCGGACTCCAGCTCCTCCTCTCCGAGGTGAGTGGCGGTCCCGGGCTGCTTCTGAGTGGCTCATACCTGGCTCAAGTATCACCTGCCTTTCCGCCTTCCAAGTGACTAGAGTTCCTGGGCCAGTCTCCCGAAATCAAAAGGCGCTCCGGCCTCCAGCAGAAGTTTCTGCTGAGGACTTGCTCCGTGGTCCTGGAAGCTTGAAGATTTCAGATTGTTAATCCTGTTTCATTTGCGGGGGAAAAGGTGACTCTAGACCGTTTTGTCTTTTAGGTTAGCTTCAGAAACTCCTTTCGCTCAGCTTTCAGTCTCAAGTTGGAGTGTCCAGGGAATTACACTATGCTAGATCTGTTTCGAATTCAACGCCTGCGTTCAAATGTTAGCTTTTTTTTTTTTTTTTTAAGGGAAAACGATTTTCTGGCCAGATCGCCAAGTCTGGCTGTATAACTAGGAAATGTGGAAAGTTCTCTAAAAATAAAATGATCCTTAAAAAAAAATCAAAGACTGGAGAGTTTCAGAGCCTTTAAATAACTCTCTAGCTGGTGGAGAAACCAAGAAAGGAGAAAAATGTGCTGGACTACATATGATTTCTTTTTCCTTTTAGAATATTTGCCTGACTAGAGAAGGGTCCAATCCAAAGTCCCAGAAGACCTAGCTGCTATCCACAAAGACATCTGGAATGTGTGGCCTAAGGAGTTGAACTCCAAGGGTTTATAGGATTTATTATAAAAAGAACTCAAATTAGCTCCCTACGTTGCCTGAGATTCTGGCTTTTTTTTTTTTTTTTTTTAAACCTAGGTTGGTATAACATATACAAGGGAGTACTGGGACATGCCGATTTCTTACTAAGTCTTCTCTAGGTATTGTGTCCTTGCTTCTCTTCTAGCTTGTAAAATGCAAGTAATACAAATGTTTTCTCTATTAACACTACATCTAGTATATTGTATTCAGAAGTCGTTCAAAACCCATTGAAACTTGGAAAGTTAAAATGCTTATTAAATTGAACAACAGGAATTTTGTTAGCATCTCCCAAGTGTTCAGCCTTATGCTAATTAGACAAAAAAGGATCCTTGACCTGAAGGCATTTGCAGTCTGATAGGGGACATATTAGGAGTAAGAAACAATCAAAATAGCCAATAGTAGTCATTAATCATAGCGTGTAATTAAGTATCAAATTGCACTTTATAAGTCACACTAAAATTAAAAAGTAATACTGTTTTAAATAATGGAACATTGATTCCATTTTGTTGAATGAATGCAAGTTGGAAACTTTAGGTATTAGAGAAGACTGAGGGAAATTCAAGTGACTTGAATTTAATTCCCTCACTTCTTATACCCCAAGAGAGGAAGTTCCAAAATTCTCAACAAGTGCCCATAGTGTGATCCAGTCTTCATTCACCCTTTTTTTCAATAAAAAAATAAACAGTTCTTTGTAGCATTGTGGTTGAGTTCCACCCACCCCTGTATCATTGAATCACTAGTCCACAACACTAGTCTCTAGGAAGGAATTCAGTTTTCACAACTTTAGCAGATTTTTTGTTTGTTTGTTTTGAGAGAGAGGCATCTGCCTCTATTGTCTAGGCTTGTCTCAAACTCTTGAGCTCAAGAGATCCTTCTGCGTCAGCCTCCCAAATTGTTGGGATCTTAAGTCTTTATCTAGTAGGTCACCACCACACCCCTAAAAGTGTAAGCCCCATTCTTGAGCTCAGAGCCTTTCCTCCTTTTCTCCTCTCCTTGGATTACCTAAAGGTACTAGTTTATTCATTCCACTAATTAAGGTAACAGATTTTCAACGTCAAAGGAGAGTAAAGGCACTTTGGAAGGCCGAGGCAGGAGGATCACTTGAGCCCAGCAGTTTGACACCAGCCTGGGCAATATAAGCAGATCTTGTCTCTACAAAAAATAAAAATAAATTAGCTGGGTATGGTGGCATGTGCCTGAGGTCCCAGCTATTCAAGAGGCTGAGGTGGAAGGATGGCTTTAACCAGGGATGTCAAGGCTGCAGTGAGTTATGATTACACCACTGTACTCCAGCCCTGACAACAAACAAGACCCTGTCTCAAAAAAGAAAAAAGAGAGAGAGAGAGAACAAGGTTCTAAAGGAGAAAGACTGTTTTTAGAAATGTGTGGAAAGGGAAGGAGAAGAGAATGGCAAGTGGTAACTGTCTAGAAGAGCATGTGTTCTAAAGGAAAGGCTTCTTTTATAGATGGCAGAGAAGTGTTTATCCTGAGGGAAAAAGAAAACAGTGCAGTTGAGGTCGAAGAGAGGGGTGGCAAGCTCACTGATGGTGCAAAGGCAGAAGCAGGCTGGAGATGCTGATCCACTCGCCAGAGCCACTGGTTTCAGAGAACAGGTGCAGGGTTATCCTACCTCTGAAACGAGAGGGCAGGGTGATAAAAATGCCCTCTGCAGAATGCAACTGGGCATTAGGGTCCCGCACCTCAGGCTGGGAGAAAGAAATTACTGAATGTGACCAACATATGGTGGTTTTCAGGGCAGATGAATTAGCAAGATAAAAATTCAAGATACTGCAGTCCTTGTGGAGGGGCGGCTAGAGTGATGGTCCTTAGTAGTTAATCTGAATAGTGAAGAAAATGAAACCAAGCCTGTGGATCAAAGAAAAGAAGGTATCAGTAGACTGGCAGTCCCAATGATGTTAATTGGCAGGTGCCATGAAAGCTGGAAAGATAAAGTGCTCGTATGAGATGGGGTGTTAAAGATGTTGGAGGCGAAGCTGTACCAAGGTCCATGTATACACTATGTTTCCCCTATCAGCTTGTAAGTTCTGAGAGGCAGAAGACTGATATACCTTGTCATGTTCCTCAGAGTTCACTATGTAAGGAAGGTTCAGATCTCATGACTCTCATTTTATTACACAGGTTATGATGTATTAAAGGACACTTGGATCATGTAAAGTCTTTAGTAAAATAAGAAACAAGTTCACTCTAAACAATTCTTTTTTGTATCAGTATTATTCTGAGAACTCAAGAAAAGAAAAAAGTCATTTCTAGTCCAAATACTGCTAAAATCACTTCATTTTGTCGAGGCGTGGTGACTCATGCCTATAATCCCAGCACTTTGGGAGGCCGAAGTGGGCGGATCACGAGGTCAGGAGTTTGAGACCGGCCAGGCCAACATAGTGAAACCCTGTCTCTACTAAAAATACAAAAAAATTAGCCAGGAATGGTGGCGTGTACCTGTAGTCCCAACTACTTGGGAGGCTGAGGCAGGAGAATCACTTGAACCCTGGAGGCAGAGGTTGTGGTGAGCCAAATTGTGCCACTGCACTCCAGCCCGGGCAACAGAGCAAGACTACATCTCAAAAAAAAAATCCATTTTTTTTTTCATTTTATCTCCTGGATTTTATCCATGTAAATATTTAATTTTTAATCAGTTATAATTAAGATATATATAAGATATATACACAATTGTTCTAGTTGTCAAGTTACCTCCTTTTGGAATGAGATGAAGAATGAAATAAATATTTTCCATGTTCCTTAACGGTGCCGTTATTCATAGGTCTATCATATTTAACTATTGTTGGACATACAGGTTATATCCAGTTTTTCAGTATTCCAAAGAATATGATAATGGCCATCTTTTTTGCATCTAACCCTTTTTAAAAACTTCATGTCTCCTCTTCCCCCAACCTTTTCTTTCAGATTTTTTTCCTTAGGATAAATTTCTAAAAGTAGGAAAGGGAACTAAAGGTCAAACTCTTTAAAAATACATTCTGCTAGAGTCACATTTACACGGCCACATCAATGTATATACTTTGCCAACAAAACCAAAAGCTAACCACAGAATATATTTAGTCTATTGCTAATAAACTCTCAGATACTAGGAGAATTGTATAGGATAGGGGAAAGAATGCTGGCCTGAACTTAAGGAAGTTCAGATTCTACCCTCAAAGTTCATTAGGATGTAACTATGTGACCTTGGTCAAATTGCTCAACTTCTCTGTTCTCATGATTGCCTGTCTGTATGAATGTGCTTACCAAAATGATTGATAGTGTATCTTTTTCAAGCAAAGATTTCTGTTCCTAGTCTTCTCTTCCTTACAACGACTCAATGATTAATAGCTAACATTTATTGAGTGCCTTCTGTGATCCAGTGCTTTCAGTCACTGTGTAAGCACATTATATACATTGTCCTGTCTAATTCATACACAAATGGGGGCATTCGGTACAATTATCATACTCAATGAACTGATGCAAAACTAAGATTGAAGCCAGTGCAATGGAGGCTGCCCAAGTTCTCATAGTTGTAATGGGGAGGTGAGCAATTCAAAGGTCAGCCTCATTCCAGCATCCTACATCTTCAACCACACTACACTATAAGGCCTTGGCATATTTCCTCCTAAAAAAAAACCTCCAAAAATGTTAACCTTGAACCAGTGTTGATTGTTGCAGATCTTCTCTTAATACCCCAAAGATAAGCAAATTCTCTTCCATTTACACAGAGTCCCAGGAACAGCTGAGTTGCTTGTATTTTTGTTTTCACAAAAGCTTTTGTTTTTGTTTAGCATGCTCATTTCTCTTGCTAAAATAAAAATAATTTCACTTGTCTGGCTGTTCTCAGTTTTTGCATTTATTTCATTTAATTCATGACTGTTTATCTTACTGTAACAGAACCTGGGTCTTTAATTGGCATTCCCTTATATAGGTTTATACTGCTCAAGATTGTTGCCTATTACTCTGCCCATGGGGCAGCTTTTATTTAAAAAGAATCAAATTAAATTGCTTCATGAAATTACAGCATGTGCTCAGAAAAGTTTTTAAAAAATTCAGTGTGCCTGGACTTCATTTTTCATTAAGAACTGCATTCAGCAGACTTCCAGTTTCAAAAGTTATGGAGTGGTACCCCCTAGTGGAAGATGCAGAGAAACTTTAGTTAACTAGCACTGTAAGCCCCAGAGGCACAAAAGACAGAAGCGAATTCTCTCCACTCCTTGCTGTGGTGTGTTGATTCTTTGTCACTAACTTATTGCAAAACAGTCGTCAAAGGGAGGGTGAACTATGAGCACAGCTGGGTGGATTGAGTTGCAGGGGGCAATATAAAGTGAAAAATGGGAATGAGATAGATAACAGTAGGTCTTCAACAGCAGAGGCATTTGGTGTGGGATGGCCAGATTAAAAGACAGTCGGCAGGGCACAGTGGCTCACACCTGTAATCCCAGCACTTTGAGGGGCCAAGGTGGGTGGATCACGTGAGGTCAGCCTTGCTAATATGGTGAAACCCGATCTACTAAAAATACAAAAATAAGCCAAGTGTGGTGGCACATGCCTGTGATCCCAGCTACTCAGGAAGTTGAGGCAAGAGAATCGCTTGAACCCGGGAAACAGAGGTTGCAGTGAGCTGAGATCACACCACTGCACTTCAGCCTGGGCAACAGTGCAAGACTCCATCTCAGGGAAAAAAAAAAAAAGGATAGGGTTAGGCTTGAATTATGTGGGTAGAGTTTGGCTGTAGGGGTTGTGCTTGGTGAGTTGGCAGGAGAGAGACCCCAGAATAGGCAGAAGACAAGTTAGGTGACTGAATTGAGACAGAGGGCAAGAAAGAGCTCTGTACTGAAGAGAAGACAGGGAGTTGACTCAAAACTGAATTAGGGCTGTGCCCAGTGGCTCATGCCTGTAATCCCAGCACTTTAGGAGGCCAAGGTAGTCGGATCACTTGAGGCCAGGAGTTTGAGACCAGCCTGGCCAAAATAGCAAGACTCCATCTCTACTAAACATACAAAATTAGCCAGGCATAGTAGTGCATGCCTATAATCCCAGCTACTCAGGAAGCCAAGGCATGAAAATTGCTTGAACCTGGGAGGTGGAGGTTGCAGTGAGCCGAGATCATGCCTGGGCAGCAGAGTGAGGTTCTGTCTCAAGAAAAAAAAAACAACTGAATTGGACTGTCCAGTGTGGCCAGTGTGAGGGGCTTTATACTGAAGGTGAGGACTGGCAGAGGGAGGGGGAACACCATGACAGTGTCTGTGGAGCCAGCCAATCTTTTGAGGCTAGAAGCTACCTCCCTCTGCCATCCTCCATCCCTGATGTAGTGAAACTCATTGGTTTGGGGAAGGCTTCACCTCAGCGATCTCAGACTGGCTTTACCCTCCGCATAGTGACTATATCGATTTGAAACTTTGGGAATTTCTTATGTATCAGTAAATAAACATTTCAAAAATTTAAGAAAGTTATCAGATTTTAAAATTGAATATAAAATTGAATAAATATCTGTTGCTACATCAGAACAAAGCCATATATTCTAACAGCCATAAACTAGGGAGGGAGGGCTGACATCCTCTAGAAAACAGAGATCCCCAACAAAGACATGCTTAGATGCTCTTCCCTATGTGATATCATCAATAAGCCAAATACGCATACTCCTTTTTTTCATTTTCCCCCTAGAACCACCAGGAAAGAATTGTTTTTTTAAAAAATTAAATGTTATTTGTTTGTAGAAGGAGAGTCTAACTCTGTTGCCCAGGCTGGTCTTGAACTCCTGGGCTCAAGTGATCCTCCTGCCTCAGCCTCTCAAAGTGCTGGGATTACAGGCATGAACCGTGGTGCCCAACCTGAATTAAACATACTTTCAATTCCATTACCTAGGTCACTGATTCAAATGCAAAAGTACCTTGGCCCAGCACCCTGGGAACCTATATTTGTCATGTGTGCTGATCAATACTGATTTGTTAATATTCAATCTGGAGATTGTATACCCATGGAGGGTTGCAGGGGCCCCCGACTTTTTCTCTGAAGAGTAACTCTGAATTTGTAGTGGCTGTGTTTAAATTTTTAGTTTTCTTTCTGTAGGAAAAGTTTCGTGAGGATGGCTGCATTGTGTCAACTTCTAAGCCAAAGTTTGGGAATCTTAATGGAACCAAGACTGCAGATGATATCAGGAAGTTCACTCAGAGCAGGCTCTCATGTGATGATAGGAGCTCTAGGAGCCACTCACCTACTGCAGCTTGATATTCCATCTGGCGATTCTCTTTGACCTTAATCAGAAATTTCTGGGATGCAAGGAACAGAAACTTATTCAAGTCAGCTTTAGTAAAGGGGTTGTCATTGTTCCGAGGCGAGGTATGTCACAGAAGGAAGAATTGAGGTAAGCAGATCAGATCTGGCTGTCATCGGAATAGAACATCATCAGGCAGCTCCCTTCTGTCTGCATTGTCTCTTGCCTCTGCTTCTCTGCAGCTCAGGCAAGCCATTTTCTTCAGCAAGGCTCTTGTTTTTGCATCTCCAAATCCTGGCTTCTATGGCTTTTGGTTGCCACAGCTTTGACTCTGGCACTAGTGAAATATCACCTTACAGGTAATACAGGCATGAGACACCACACCCTGCCCCACTTTTAAAACATGAGTGGATTAGCAAATGCCTTAATAAGAACATCTATAAACCCAAGTCACGTGTAAAGGAAGGGGACCAGCATGATTTGGATCTAGATCCAAAGAGGACCAGGTCAGGGAACTAAGCATGTATGGGCTGGGCATAAAAATATTGAGGTGAACACAGTAACCATCTTCAGCATCCTTAAAAGACAAGGAGTGAGTTTTTTTCTGTATTACTCCAGAAAATGAACCTAGAATGCATGAGAGTCATTACCAAGGAAACTGCCAAGGCCAGGTGTGGTGGCTCACACCTGTAATCCCAGCACTTTGGGAGGCTGAGGCAAAAGGATTGCTTGAGTGCAAAAGTTTGAGACCACACTGGGCAACATGGCAAAACCCTGTCTTTACAAAAAATACCAAAATTAGGCCGGACGCGGTGGCTCACGCCTGTAATCCCAGCACTTTGGGAGGCCAAGGCAGGTGGATCACGAGGTCAGGAGATCGAGACCACCCTGGCCAATATGGTGAAACCCCGTCTCTACTAAAAAATACAAAAATTAGCTGGGCACGGTGGCGTGTACCTGTAGTCCCAGCTACTTGGGAGGCTGAGGCAGGAGAATTGTTTGAACCCAGGAGGCGGAGGTTGCAGTGAGCCAAGATCACGCCACTGCACTCCAGCTTGGTGCCTGGCAACAGAGCGAGACTCTGTCTCCATAAAAAACCACCAAAATTAGTTAGGCATGGTGGCATGTGCCTGTGGTCCCAGCTACTCAGGAGGCTGAGGTGGGAGGATCACTTGGGTCCAGGAGGTGGAGAGCTATGATCGTGCCACTGTACTCCAGCCTGAGTGACAGAGGGAGACCCTGTTTCAAAAATAAAGTAAGTATTGAGGGTGGCTTTAAACTACACAATAGAACAACATACAAAAAAAATATTTCACAGTATAAGGGTGAAGGCAGAGGGAATATATTTTGTAAAACAGAATGGAGCTGAGTAAGAAGCTGGTTCGTGAAGCACCTGTCGTAAAATCCCGTGGCCTGGGTGGAGGTAGTCTGCAGGGCTGCCTCTTAGGTTTCCTAGTGGCTGGGAAGGGAAAGGATAAGCCATTGCATCTATGAGAGAAAAGAAGCCATTAGTTCAGAAGAACTTTAAAGATTTCTGCCTCAAAGAAAAGAAAAAGTGTGGCTGGGCGTGGTGGCTGACGCCTGTAATCCCAGCATTTTGGGAGGCTGAAGCAGACGGATCACAAGGTCAGGAGTCTGAGACTGTCCTAGCCAATATGGCGAAACTCTGTCTCTACTAAAAATACAAAAATTAGCTGGGCGTGGTGGCGTGCACCTGTAGTCCCAGCTACTCGGGAGGCTGAGGCAGAAGAATTGCTTGAACCCGGGAGGCAGAGGTTGCAGTGAACAGAAATCGTGCCATTGCACTCCAGCCTGGGCAACAGAGCAAGACTCTGTCTCAGAAAAAAAAAAAAGAATAGGAAAAATGTTCTCCTTGGGATTCTCCTGGAGATGTTATGAAATCGGGGGGGAAATGACATCTCTAATAACATCCTTATGGTGAATACCTCAGTTCCTAGGACTGTTTCTTGTAACATCTGTCAGAGTGAGATAGAATGGCACTCAGTCAAGGCACAATTCAGAGGCCCCATGATCCAGTCTGGGTGTGCCATTCTGTGGGTCTCTGCCCTGATGTCTACGGATGGGTTAAAGGACCTAGCAGTGTTTCCAAGATGTCCTCTGAGGGGGCAGCTTCCCAGCATCCCATTCTTCTGTCCCTGGGCTTCTAAGAAAGACAAGGTTTGAACAAGGATTCTATGGTTTAAAAAGTTTGAAACCTACTGACCTAAAACAAATGAGTGCATTGCTGTCCTGCACATAATTCTCTGCAAATATTGCTCATTTCCCAAAGTTCAGTAGTTAAGGAGCAGCAGTGAGTTATAAGATTAAACATTCTTCAGTTAATAGGGTTGCTAAAAAAGAAAAAAGATTAAACATCCTGATAAATTCCTGGCACACAGAGCATCCATGTTGCCGGTTAAATGCAGAGCCATATGTTTTTTGTTTTATATATATATATATATATAAAACAAAAAAAATATATATATATATAAAACAAAAAAAATATATATATATAAAACTATATATATATATATTTTATTGCATTTTAGGTTTTGGGGTACATGTGAAGAACATGCAAGATTGTTGCATAGGTACACATATGGCAGTGTGATTTGCTGCCTTCCTCCCCCATCACCTATATCTGGCATTTCTCCCCCATGCTATCTCTCCCCCAACTCCCCCACCCCCCCATATGTTTTAATAAGCCAGAAAGCTAGGAAGGGATTGACAACTTCTTATTAAAACTGAGGTACATAGCAAGGACATATGGTGGACAGAAGGCCACCACATCTCAGCTTGGAGGTGGGCTAAGAAAGGACCGTCTGTCTGTGCTCAGATTCTCCTTAAGAAATAATTTAGTGTTTGCTCTAACAAGACAATACACCGAGTATAGCCTCAGTGATTTTAGCCTGAAAAAAAATTTTAATTTCTAATAACCAAATGTCTATTTTGTCCATAAACAAATCTTAGTAAGTCCCTTATAGAATATCTAGCTTTTTATACTGAGAAAAATATATGCATACATTTTAAAATATGTATAAATTAGAAAGTTGGTTTTTGATTTAGAGCAACTGGTCCTTCTTTGTGATAATAATGGCTAAGATCAATGATCTATTTATTCATGCCCTCTGGTTCTTGATAATAAAATCATAGCACTGATGAAACAGAGAAAGGCCTCTGTATTCCTTGTATTTGGAGTAAACACTGTATCTAAACTTCAGTGTGGACTGTTACTCTTGACCTTGAAACACAGTGGTATTAAGTGCAGGTTATAAGCTTTTGTGGCTGAGGGTGGGAGTGGGGATGGGGAATCAATACTGAACTTGCGTATCTTTCGCTATAACTGATTTCAGTCTCTCTGAGTCAAAGATTATGGAAAGGGCAATAAAAACTGCCAGCACGCTTACGTTTTTCTTATCAGACTGCTCCACAAAATTGACAGAGAATTTAATAACGATCAGTGGTGAAATAGCTGGGCCTCTAGAACCTTGTGTAGAACATTGGCCCAAGAGTCCCAGAACTCACATTGTATTAATCAGGGAAGTGGCATATATTTTAGATGAACCACCTAGTAAATTAGGAGGAGATTTAAAAAATTACCCTTGCGAAAAATGTGACAGACCAAACTCTGGTCCAATCAATAAGGAAAAAATTCTCATTAAAAATATCACCAAGGGCTAGGCACAGTGGCTCATGCTTATAATCCCAGCATTTTAGGAGTCTGAGATGGAAGGACCACTTGAGCCCAGGAGTTCAAGACCAGCCTGGGAAACATAAGGAAACCCTGTCTCTACGAAAATAAAAAATAAAAAATTAATTAGCTGTGTGTAGTAGTGCACACCTGTGCTCCTAGCTACTAGGAAGGCTGAGGTGGGAGGATTGCTTGAGCCTAGGAGGTCATGGCTGTAGTGAGCTGTGATCACACCACTGCACTCCAGCCTGGATAGTGAGACCCCATCTCAAAAAAAGACAAAACAAAACGACTAAGCTGGGTGCTGTGGCTTGCACCTGTAATCCCAGCTACTAAGGAGGCCAAGGCAGGAGTATCACTTGAGGCCAGGAGTTTGAGACAAGCCTGGGCAACATTGTAAGACCCCTGTCTCTAGAACACAAATAGAATAATACCACCAAGAAGGGATCTTCCCTGTCTGCTCACAAAACCAGGTGATGATTCAACCTTTGTTTTAAGAGTTCTGTGGGAATAGTGTATATGCACCAAAGGCCCTATGTAAAGTAGTGGCACATGATTAAAGAGTGAAAGTGGTAAGTTCTAATATTACTAAAACATAAGCTAACCTTCATTAACCTCCAAAGAGGGCAACAAGAGAGGTACAGGTCGATGCCAACTGTCTGTCAGGGCAAAACCGTAAAATGCCTGACTGACTACAACTGCATTGACAGATGGACCTTCCATCTTCACAGAGGGCCTGTCAGCTGGTGCCAGAAGCAGCACCTGGCTACCAGTAGGCCCTTTAACCTCATCTCAACATGACCATGGCAGGGGCAACACACTAGAGCTTAGAAGCCGGGGTGGGCTAGGCAGCAAGTGTGACAGAAACAAAGAACAGACTTCTGAAGGAGCGGTCTCAGGTCCAGAAGCAGAGAAAGAACTTCCCATTGTCCCCTCCCCTGAAGGTCCACACAGCCCACCTCTGGCTGACCTTACGTCCAAGTAGATGCGGAATCTTATCCCAGCACTAAAATGATGGCATTTCCTCTGTCCACCTTGTACAAACAGAATACTCAACCAGAGACCAAATCACTCAGTTCCCAAAACACCTGAAGATTTTTTTTTAATTGTTAAAAATCAGAGCTCTTTATTAGAAGCAATCTGTGGGTGATAATAAATCTACTCTTAGAGTTTTATTTACCTAGAGTTTTAAAATGTGCTAAATAATAGAAGGTACTGCCAGCACCATCTCTGACCAATCTGCAAACTTAGAGCATTCAGCCTCTGCTTGCAAACCGAAAAGTTAGTTTCCAAGACAGCACCTGAACTTCAGTACTTCTCCAAGGAAAACCTTACCAGGAAATCTCTGCCTCAGAATCTGGCTGTTAACAGAGTGGATAGGCCCGGTGCTGTGGCTCATGCCTGTAATCCTAGCACTTTGGGAGGCCAAGGCGGGTGGATCACAAGGTCAAGAGATGAAGACCATCCTGGCCAACATGGTGAAACCTCATCTCTACTAAAAATACAAAATAACTGGGCATGGTGGCACCCGCCTGTAGTCCCAGCTACTTGGGAGTCTGAGAGAGGAGAATTGCTTGAACCTGGGAGGCAGAGGTTGCAGTGAGTCAAGATCACACCACTGTACTTCAGCCTGGCGACAGAGTTAGACTCCATCTCAAAAAAACAAAACAAAACAAACAAAACAAAACAAAACAAACAAACAAAAACCAGAGCGGATAACCAAGCTCTTTAAAGGTAATAATATGTTTATATTGAGTTTTACGCTTTACATGTTCCAAGGTGGCCATTTTCGTTGCATATGTCATCCCACTAACCTGGCTACACTTACTTGTTTTTTGATGCCTGATGTTCAGGTCAGTCAAATTGCCTGCCTCTGTCAGGCAGTGTGCACTCCACCTCCAGAGATGTGAGATTTAGCAGAGACACTAGTTAGACGTTGTTTGAAGTTTTAGATTTTTAATTAAATTTTATGTTGATTTAGGATCATAATTCCCATTTATTAATATTGTTTATGTTCTGATTCTTTATATCTAGTATATTAGCCTTGTATCACCCAAGCATGTGATCAATATATCCCTTCATCCAAGTCATGAATAAAAATCTGAACTCTGATGGTAGGTTTATGGATGGAATATAAGATGAGCATTGAATATGCTGTTGCAGACCTGTTTATTGTCATAATAAGATATCAATGTACATTGAAGACTGAATAAAAAGTTATTGAATATTATGCATTTTAAAAATTCTATTGCTGTTACAAATGTGTTTGAACATATATAAACAATAAAAAGTCCTCCAAAGAGATGCACCCCCCCCAGAAATCATATCAGTATGTGTCTGTGAGTGGTCAGGCTACCAGTAATTATTAGCTTCCTTTTTAATTCCTATACCTATGTTCTTTTGTTGTTGTTGTTGAGACAGTCTTGTTCTGTTGTCCAGGCTGGACTGCAGTGATGCGATCTTGGCTCACTGCAACCTGTCCCTCCCAGGTTCAAGCCATTCTCATGTTTCAGCCTCCTGAGTATCTGGGACATGCACCACCACTCCCGGCTAGCTTACTGTAGTTTTAGTAGAGACAGGTTTTGCCATGTTGGCCAGGCTGGTCTCGAACTCTTGGCCTCAAGTGATCTGCCTCCCTCAGCCTCCCAAAGTGCTGTGATTACAGGCGTGAGCCGCCATGCCTGTCTCCTGTACCGATCTTCTAAAAAATAATTTAATTGACAGGCAGTTGTTTTATAAACAAAGAACATGAAAAAGGATTCTCTATTTAAAAAAAAAATTCAAAAGAAAAAATATAAAAGAGAGTCCTGTGGTCTCTAAAGAACTTCCAGGTCTGAAAGACTGGTTTCAGACTGCCATGTTGCACACAATTACTGGAAAAGATTTTTAAAAACATCTCCCCTGGGAGAGTCACCAGGTGATACTGATGTTGTCAGTCCCCGGCCAGCTAAAGGACAGAGCCACGTAACTTAGCTACTGACACACTCAACTCCTCTGCCTCTTACTAAATGTGGGACCTCAGGTTACTTGAATTTAAGAAAAAAAATTTTTTTTCTCCTGAGCAGCAACAGGGAATATTAACATCAATCCTGAAGGATGGTAGTGAGGCTTAGTGGAGTAATGCCTAATCCAGTGCATGGCACACAGTAAAGCCCGAATAAGCGATACAATGGTCTCCATAGCATCTAGCCTGCAGTTCTCAACCTTCTCCATAGGTCATTCTATACCACAGGTCTTCCCTTTCCCTTTGCAACATATTCTAGACCAAGAGGAAGTAAAGAAAGCAATGGCTTAGTATGGATGTTACTGTTGCTGCCAATTTGTGAAAATCATTGCTTCTAATGCTCTCCATATTAAGTGATAAACCGCTGATAAATAACTTAAATTTTCACCCTTTTGTTTAAACCCCTTGCTTCTTTTCTTGTGGCTTTCCCATTATGGTGGAAACCCCCCTTACAATTCAGGTAAGCCTAGAAGTTCATTCAAGACACATTTGCAGTTGTGCCTGAAGCAATCTTCTAGGGATTGATAGGATCTTCATTCCCCAAAGAACTTGAAGCCAAGTGAAAAGACAAATCAGTCAAATACCAGTTTCCACATCATAATATTTTAGAGGAATTTTGGTTTTTTGAATATCCCACTTGCTGGGAGAGAGTAAAGAGTCAACTTAATTTTTAAAATTCCTTTTTCAAATAGAGCATGATATTTAAAAAGCAATTCTTACAGATGAATTATCAATTTTGTATAGAATATGGTCCAAACAACTTCAGAAGGGCTGAGATCAAAGAAACTTAATCTTGAAGAGGTCACAGAGGTGTGAGGCATTGTCTGGGAGGCATTGTTCTTGGGGTAGCAAGCTTGGCAACTCCTCAGGGTGATCCGCTAAGCTGACACACAGCCCTGCTCCTCCCATCCCTTCTCTATGTGTGTTGTACCCCTTCCACACTTATGCCCCAGAGTTGGGTGGCAGTGTGAGCAATGGAAAATTACCTTGACCCCAGAGCTGAGCTGTGAAGGTCGTGCCACTGGGTGTGTCTTTCCAAAATAGAACCAATGGATCTCAGCTCAGCTTCACTTTCTTTCTCTAAAGTCCAAGATACATTCAGTAGCCCCATAATCTCCTCAGTCTTGAAGGGCTGCAGGGAAAATGGTTAGAATAATTATTTTCCATGCAGAAGACTGACCATTTGCTAAACTTGTAGACATCAAGGTAATATCCTTGTATATATCTCCCCAATCTTACCCCTGCTTTAAAAAATTATCCCAGTTGAACAAATTATTTCATCCAAGGTATTTCTAATGATTTTGTTTCTGTGGGAATAGTGTGTATGCATGAAGAATGCTGTGTATTATAGTTTCAGATGATTGAAGAGTGAAAGTAGAAAGTTGCAAACTGCATGTAAGTTACAGTTTCAGGTATGTCTTGAATTATTTTAATTTAAAATGTGATGTGTAGTTATCTATGCAATATGATCATTTGTAACTTATATGATTGTAACTCGCATGACAAAGACTAAGGCAAAGATAAAATTTTTGTAGGCTAGAGGAGTTAACTATGCAATTTTGAAGCTTGTAATGTATTAGATTTTACTATTTTTTAAATTATTATTTCAGTTCTGATTCTTTCTTCCTCTTTTGGTTTATGGTTTGTGACCATTAGATGGCACTGTGCATCTCAAATATGGAAAGCACTTGAAATTCAAATGCTAGGCTATGCAGAAGAAAGTAACATGATTAGTTAATATTTTCATGCCATGGTTTCAATGAGGGTAGAAACATTTTATTTTTCATATAAAATTTGCCAGTGTTGTAGTTTATTAAGGAGAAATCTGGAATATAATTCCACAGTCGCATATGAAACTTAACCTTGCATACAGAAACTCTTCCTTTCTGTATGACATAAGAATAATGCCTCTCAAACTTAGACCTGGGCCTGGGGCTCCTGAGTCAAATGAGAGAATACAACTCCTTCACCTCCATTTAAGAGCATTGTGCCGCTGATTTTTTAAGAATGTTGGTGAACTTGTATTTGTCTGCTGCAGTGGTCGCCAACGTTTGGGCCCTAGGAACTGGTTTCGTGGAAAACAATTTTTTTTATGGAAGGGGTGGGGGATGGCTTCAGGATGAAACTATTCTACTTCAGATAATCAGATATTAGATTCTCATAAGGAATGTGCAACCTAGATCCCTTGAATGTGCAGTTCACAATAGGGTTTGTGCTCCTATAAGCATGCAGTGCTGCCACTGATCTGCTGGGAGGTGGAGTTCAGGGGGTAACGCTTGCTCATCCACCGCTCACCTCCTGCTGTGCGGCTGGGTTCCTAACACACGGGACTGTTACCTGTCCGTGGCCTAGGGGTTGGGGACCCCTGGTCTAGTGTGTTCTCTCATTGGTAGGTCCTTATCACCAAAGCATTTACTTAAAATAGGATGCAAATTCATTTACAAATTACAAATAAGTTGAGGTGCTAGTCTTAGCTCTAGAAAAGAATAAAATTAATTGGCTTTCAATCCCAGGAGCTAGCTTTATTACTCTCATCTTTAATCAGCTAATGGAAGATGATGTTACTGACATTTCATCCCCAGACTTCATCCCCTGCATAGCACAGCTCTTGATACACCAACAATCTCCTTGTTCCCCTTAATCTCCAGCCTTCTCTCCGGCTGTACACCCCCTTCACCCAGAGCTCTGCCTGAGGCCTCATGTCCTCTCCTTCTACAACTCCCCGGGAGCAGTCTCACCTGTGCCCAGGACTCCAGTTCCTCGAGGGTGGTAGCATTCTACTCTGTATCTTCAGTCTATGTAGCCACTTCTTCCGCTTGGATGTCTTCAGGCACTTCTAAACTTAACTCATCCAAAATGGTACTCACTATGCCCAGCTTCAAACTCAGTGTTCCCTCTCTTGGGGAATGCCGCCATCATCAGTGACATGCCCCATGCAGAGATCTGAGAGTCAGGCTCCACCCTCTCTTGCTCTCATTCCTCATCTTACCCAGGGATGAAGGGAGGAGCCAGGATTTGGAACCAGGAAATCCAGCTCCGCATCAGGATCCCTTATCTACAACATGATAGAGAAAACAAATAGGATACAAATTCATTTACAAATTACAAATTATCTGAGGTGCTAGCTTTAACTCTGGGAATGTAAAACACATTTTCATTATTTTAATTGAGGATACTAGTATCTATTTAATAAAGCTTTGTCATGTGCCCCTGTTTCAGTATGTAGATATCTGAGAGTAAGAAAGTAGTTTTTTTTGTTTTTGTTTTTACCAAAACTCTTCCTTCCTGATTTTTACTGTTACCAGCGGTGAATCTTTCTGGGTCTGCAGCACCTCAATCCTTGCCTTCTCAGAAGAATTTGACCGAGGTGCATAAAGCAGAAAGATAGTCCAAGGCAAGTTTTAGAGAAGGAGTGAAAGTTTGTTAAAAACTTTAGAGCAGAAATGAAAGGAAGTACACCTGGAAGGGAGCCAAGTGTGCAGGGTTTTACCTTCTGACTTGGGGTTTTGTATGTTGGTATGCTTCTGAAGTTCTGGTGTCCCCTTCTCCTTTGATTCTTCCCTTGAGATTGGCTGAGATAAAAGCACTATGTTATGTTGAAAGATCACATAATGTAGGGTAAAGGAGAGTAACTATATTTACACCATCAGAACACAGTGCATAGGTGCTCTAAGGGAGATATATACTGGGGGCCATGGGTCTGGGGAGGGAAAATTTAAATCCTCATAGTGATTCCAGAAAGATTACACTGAAGAAGGGTCTGCGTGTGCAGTGGCCAGCCAGCGCCTGGGAGGAGCTGCATGCCCAGTGTGTTTACTGGAGTTGCCAGTAAAAAGTCCCTAGAAGGTCATATATACCAGTTAAACTCTGCCATGTTGCCTCTTAATGCATAGGCTTGAGCCCACTAGCACAACTCCTGAGATTGTATTGGGAAGCTACAGATCACAACTTTCAGGTTTTTTCTACTGGGAGACGGCCTTCTCCTGGTGCTACCTGTGACCAATTATTATTTTAGAGAAACAGCGAACCAACCACCTGACCATCACCTGATGGTGGCCTGACATTCCTGGTGGAGCAGGAGGAGCCCTCTTCTGCCCTACTTACAACTGACCAGCTATTTACTGTAACACTACCACAGCATCCTTGTCTCAAAACCTTGCAGTAAACTTGCAACCCTTTGCCTTTCAGGTTTTCAACTCCACTTTCATCTCCCATGACGCCTTTTCTTGAGACAAGCAAACTCAGTTTAGCTTATATATGTTTCAATACACCCCACTTAAGCTAAAATCAAACTAGAGTTCTGCAATTAGAACATAGCTACAGAAGTTAACAAACTGTATTGTTATTTGATATAAGAAAATGTGATCATAAACATATGAATCATTACAAAGCCTATTTTAAAATAGATGTTTCAAAGGACAAGTAACATTTTTCATCAGTTTGGATACTGTCTCACCTTTTGGGAAGTAATTAATTGCAAAGATCCTTTCCCCATATGTAAGTTTTTCTTTCTTTTATAATCCAAAGCCTGTGAGTGTATGTCCAAGGTCTCGTTTCTCTACTTCGCTTTATCTCAGAATACAATTTTCCTTTATCTTTTCTATTTTTCATTTAATATTGAACTGGAGCATTTTTTGAGCATTTCATTCAATATCTGATATCTAATCTTTTTGTTTTGTTGTGTATTTTACTTTTTTCTCCGGGGTTTTGGAATACTCCTGTACGTGTAACAGGAAAGGAATCAAATTTAAAGAGAAAATGTTTAAATTATCTTCTCAAGACCAATAGTACATTCTGGCTGGAAGAATCTCCGTATCGTTCAACCACTTGATCAAACAGCATTTACTGAGCACCTGCTAAACCTGGCAATATGACAGGGACTAGGAAAATGAGATAAAAGCACAATCTTATGTTCAAAGATCACATAATGCAGGGTAGAGGAGAATAAGTATATTTAGACCCTCAGAACATGGTATACAGGTGCCATAAGGGACAAGGGAACCGAGAGGGAGAATGTAAATCCTCACTGATATAGGAGTTAAAACAAATTATTTAGTCAGAGAGGGAGGGTAAGGAAGTCCTTGGTAAGGTTTTCCTTTTAATAAAAAGCAGCCCCCAAATCATTTCTTTTCTAACAAAAAGTAGCCTGAAAAATCAAGCTGCAGACATAGATAAGCAAGCTAGGAGCTTGCACGGGTGAATGCTCGCAGCTGTGACAATAGGAAAAGGCTAACTGAGGGCTAGGCATGCTCAGCATGGCAGCTCCATCCTCCCTTTTCTTCTTCTTTTTTTTTACTTTAAGTTCTGGGGTACATGTGCAGATCTTGCAGGATTGTTATATAGGTATACACATGCCATGGTGGTTTGCTGCCTCCATCTCCCCCTTACCTACATTAGGTTTTTCTCCTAATATTATCCCTCCCCCAATCTCCCCTCCCCCTGCTATCCCTCTCCTAGTCCCCCCACCCCCCCAACAGACCCCAGAGTATGATGTTCCCCTCCCTGTGTCCATGTGTTCTCATTGTTCAGCACCCACTTATGAGTAAGAACATGTGGTGTTTGGTTTTCTGTTCTTGTGTCAATTTGCTGAGAATGACGGTTTCCAGATTCATCCACATTCTTGCAAAGGACGTGAACTCATCCTTTTTTATGGCTGCATAGTATTCCATGGTGTATATGTGCCACATTTTCTTTATCTAGTCTATCATTGATGGGCATTTGGGTTGGTTCCAAGTCTTTCCTATTGTAAACAGTGCTGCAATGAACAGATGTGTGCATGTGTCTTTATAATAGAATGATTTATAATCCTTTGGGTATATATCCAGTAATGGGATTGCTGGGTCAAATGGAATTTCTATTTCTAGATCCTTGAGGAATCGCCACACTGTTTTCCACAATGGTTGAACTAATTTACACTCCCACCAACAGTGTAAAAGTTCCAATTTCTCCCCATCCTCTCCAGCATCTGTTGTCTCCAGATTTTTTCATGATCGCCATTCTAACTGGTGTGAGATGGTATCTCAGTATGGTTTTGATTTGCATTTCTCTAATGACCAGTGATGATGGGCATTTTTTCATGTTTGTTGGCTGCATAAATGTCTTCTTTTTAAAAGTGTCTGTTCATATCCTTCACCCCTTTTTGATGGGGTTGTTTGTTTTTTTCTTGTATATTTGTTTTAGTTCTTTGTAGATTCTGGATATTAGCCCTTTGTCAGATGGGTAGATTGCAAAAATTTTTTCCCGTTCTGTTGGTTGCTGGTTCACTCTAATGATTGTTTCTTTTGCTGTGCAGAAGCTCTTAAGTTTAATTAGATCATATTTGTCTATTTTGGCTTTTGTTGCCATTGCTTTTGGTGTTTTAGTCATGAAGTCCTTGCCTATGCCTATGTCCTGAATGGTATTGCCTAGGTTTTCTTCCCTTTTCTTTGTCAAACACATGAACTGTAAAGGACAGCATTGTGCCGGCCAGGTAGAAAATCTATTTGCATAATAAAAGACTAGGGTGGAGTGGTCAGCTTCTTCTCCTGTTATGTAAATGTCATACCTGGTCCAACCAATCTTTGGGCCCTATGTAAATCAGACACCAACTCCTCAAGCCAGTCTATAAAACCTATGTACTTCACCACAGGACCAGAAGACCCACTTAGGTGCCCCTCTCTCTGCAGGAAAGAGATTCTTCCCTTTCTTTTGCCTATTAAACCTCCACTCTTAAACCCACTTCTTGTGTGTCTGTGTCCTCAATTTCCTGGCGTGAGAGAATGAACCTCAGGTATTTACCCCAGACAACGACTCTACTTCATCATGGTGGTTCCAGAAAGATTACACTGAAGAAGGCTCATAAGCTAAATCTGGAAGGATGAATCAGCACAGTCATTATTATCATCATCACTGAAAGAAAAATGACTGGGTTTGAACTTTAGAACTTTTATTCAGAAGGAAAAGAAATGTTTTTCAAATAAAGTTATAGGATAATTTTTGGATATATCTTACCTAAGATATCTCATGGGACTTTTTACTTCAATTATATTTAAGATTTAAAATGTCAGAATGTTTCACGTTTTGTGTTCATGTCATAGTTTTTGGCATGCAGCTTATGCTCAATTAAGGTAAAATGTGCATACAGTGAAATGTACACATCTGTCCAGGCACTGTGACCCATGCCTGTAATCCCAACATTTTGGGAGGCTAAGCTGGGAGGATTGCTTGAGCCCAGGAGTTGGAGACGAGCCTCATCAACATGATGAGATCCTCTCTCTACAAAAAATACAAAAATTAGCTGGACAGGGGTGGTAGTGTGTGCCTGTAGTCCCAGCTACTCAGGAGACTGAGGTAGGAGTATCACTTGAATCGGGGAGTTCAAGGCTGCAGTAAGCTGTGATTGTGCCTTTGTACTTCAGCCTTGGTGACAGAGTGAGATCCTGTCTCAAAAAAAAAAGTACATATCTTAAGGGCAAAATTTTATGGATTTACCAAATGATGCACCCTTGTAACTACCACAAAAAGTTTATGATATGGAATTTTTTTCATCATTCCCGAGAGTTCTCTCATGTTCTCTTTCAGTTGACATTCTACGGAGGCAACCACTGACCTGGTTTCTATCACCACAGAGTTTTCCCTATTCTATTTCTTTAACAAAGACAGGGCTATTCAGATTTTCTGTTTCTTCTTGTGTCAGATTTTTATATGTTGTATTTTTCAAGAAATGTGTCCAATTTATCTAAGTTGTTTAATTTATTGGCATAATGTTAAGCACAATATTTTTTTTATTATTCTATTAATAGCTATATGATCTGTGGCATAAAATGTAAGTATATACTTACCATAAATCCTGCCTTAAGCAAATTATAGGCTGTGAGGCACATAGCATTCTTGCCTTTTCTGGAGGGGCCCACCTCAGTTGTTTTACACATTCTTTCTGAAGAAGTATACTTGCCCTTTCCTTATGGTATATTAGCCTTGGGTCGGGGGAGGGGGGGATGTAAGAGTGTGGGGGATCCACCATCTCATCTTGTGGCTGCCACAGACATGGCTTCTGTTCACAAGTTCCTATTAAATGTTTCTTTCTGAAAAAATTGATTTATCAGCCTCTTTCTTCAACATCTCAGCTACCTTAATTTTGGGGGGCAGGTAAGTTTGCATAGAGCTGCTCTCTATGGAACATCTACAAATTTTGATTTTTAAAATTATTATTCAGGTTAAAATATCTTCTAAATTTACTGTGATTTCTTCTTTAACTCATCAGTTATTTAGAACCGTATTGTGTGATTTCCAAATATTTGGGAGTTTTAAGATATCTTATTGTTATTGATTTCTGATTTCATTCTGTTATGTTTAGAGAGCATATTCTATATTTTTCAATCTTTTGAAATTTATTAAGCCACATTTTATATTTCAGCATGAGACCTATCTTGGTAATTATTCCACGTGCACTTGAAAATCGTGTTTATTCTGCAGATGCTAGGTGAAGTATTCTTTATATATCAATTAGGTTAAGTCGCTTGATAGTGTTCAAATCATTTGTATTCATATATTTATGTCTAGTTCTATCAATTACAGATAGGTGAATTAAAAATGTTCAACTATGATGATAGATTTGTGTATTTGTTTCTTCAATTTTTTTTTTTTTTTTTTTTTTTTTGAGACAGAGTCTCACTCTGTCACCAAGGCTGGAGTGCAGTGGCACAATCACAGCTCACTGCAGACTTGACTTCTTGGGATCAAACGATCCTCCTGCCCCAGCCTCTTGAGCACCTGAGACTACAGATGACCACCATCATGCCCACCTAATTTTATAATTTTTTTGTAGAGATAGGATCTCACTATGTTGCCCAGGCTGGTCTCAAAATCCTGGGCTTGAGGATTCCTCCCACATTGGCCTCCCAAAGTTCTGGGATTACAGGCATGAGCTGTAGTGCTGGGCCTGTTCCTTTAATTTTCATATCTTGTTTCTTGTACTTGAAGCTTTTTAATCACATAAACATTTATATTTTTTATATCTTCATGATGAAATGACCATTTTTCATTAAGGAATGTCACTCTTCAACTTTGATAATTCTTTTTGACTTGAAGTTTGTTTTGTATAATAATAATATATCAATACCAGGTTTCTTAGATTTGCTTGGCCTATGTTTTCCCTTCCTTTTATTTTCAACCTATCTGGATCTTTTAAAATGCATTGCATCTCATGCCAAAGCACTTACTTTAATCTTGCTTTTTATTCATCCTTGCAACCTTTTTCTTTTCTTTGGATTGTTTAGTTCATTTATATTTAATGTAATTTTGATATGGTAGGATTTAAGTCTATCACCTTGCTATTTGTCTTCTGCTTGTCTCTTGTTTTTCATTTCCTCCTTCATGGCTTTAATTTGGTTTATACAACATTTTTAGTATTCTATTCTAATTCATCTATTGATTTTAAAGTTATATGTATATTTTTATTTTTTCATGGATGCTCTAGGGATGCTCCAATTAAATGTTCTTTAGTAGTGACAATGTTCTGTTTCTTTCCAATATGGTAGACACTGGCTATGTGTGACTACTGATACCTTGAAATATGGCTAGTACCACTGAAGGCTCAAGTTTAAATTTTACTTATTTTTAATTAATTTAAGTTTAAATTTAGTCATTTGTGGCTAGTGACTACCATAGTAGTCAGCACAACCTTGACAGTCTATTTAGAGTTAATATTGTGCTACTTCATGTGAAATGTAAGAATCTTACAATAGTACAATTTTGTCAACTCTGTCATTTTTTTCTTTCTCCAAAAGCATTGCTGAAGATAAAACACACACACACACACACACACACACACACAATTCTCTGTCCTTTTTTTTGTTTTCATGTATTTTACTTCTACACAAGTTGAGAGTCCTACAATATATTTGGCTTTAATAGTCTGTTGTTTTAAAAAAAAAATGAGAAGAAAAAAGTTCTTTATATTTACACATCTACTTACCATTTCTGGTGCTATTTATTACTTTCTGTAGTTTAGATTTCCCTCTGCTATCATTTTCCATCATCCCCCAAAATTCTTCTGTTAGAATTTCATATAGTTTACAATGAATCCTCCCAGCATCTGTTAATCAGAAAATGTCTATTTTGTTTCTATTTTTGAAAAATGTTAGAATTCTGGCCAGGTGTGGTGGCTCACACTTGTAATCCCAGCACTTTGGAAGGCCAAGGCAGGAGGATTGCTTGAGCCCAGGAGTTCAAGAACAGTTTGCGCAACATAGTTGAGACCCCATCTCTACAAAAAAAAAAAAAAAAAAAAAAAAATTAATTGGACATAGTGGTGTACATTTGTAGTTCTAGCTAACTGGAAGGCTGAGGTGAGAGGATCGCTTGAGCTTAGGAAGTTGAGGCTGCAGTGAGCTGTGATTGTGTCATTTTACTCCAGCCTAGGTGACTGAGCCAGACAAAATCTCAGAAAAAAAAAAAAAATGCTGGGCGATCTATTCTTTCAGTACTTTAATGACATCATTCCATTTCTTTTGGCCTCCATTGTTTCTAGTGAAGTCAACTGTGATTCATAGCATTGTTCCCTTTATGTCATTGACTTATTTCCTCTATTTCAACATTTATTCCATATTTTTGGTTTTTAACCTTTCACTACAGTGTAACTGGTGTGTTTTCTTTCTCTATCTTATTTTTTGTATTTATTCTGCTTGGAGTTTGTTGATTCTTCAATTTGTAGACTGTTTTTCTTCAAATTAGAGAAATTTCAGCCAATTTTTAAAAAAATTCACTCTACCTATTTTCTCTTTCCTTTCTATTAGTGAGACTTTTATTATTATTATTTTTTATTTTAGTAATGGGGTCTCGCTCTGTTGCCCAGGCTGTAGCACAGTGGTACAGTCAGAACTCACTGCAGCCTTGACCTCAAGGCTCAAGTGATCCTCTCACCTCCACCCGCGCAAGAAGCTAGGACTATAGGCATGTGCCACCAAGCCCAGCTATTTCTTCTTTTTTTGGTAGAGATGGGGGCTTCACTATGTTGCTCAGGCTGGTCTTGAACTCTTGGGCTCAAGTGATCTTCCTGCCTCAGCCTCCCAAAGTGTTGGAATTATAGGTGTGAGCCACCTCAGCCTTTTGACTCCAATTATGTATATACTGACTACTTAGGGTTGTTCCAGAGTTCACTGAGGCTGTTTATGTATTTTTTCCAATCTTTTTCTTCCTGTTATTAAATTATATAATTTCTATTGATCTCTCTTAGAGATAATTGACCCATCCCTTTGCCATCTACAAACTGCTCCAACCATTGAGTAAATTTTACATTTCAGATATTTGCTTTTTCTTTCTTTCTTTTTTTTTTTTTTTTTGAGACGGAGTCTCACTTTGTCACCAGGCTGGAGTACAGTGGCATGATCTCAGCTCATTGCAACCTCCGCCTCCTGGGTTCAAGATATTCTTCTGTCTCAGCCTCCTGAGTAGCTGGAATTACAGGCACGCATCACCACGCCCAGCTAATTTTTATATTTTCAGTAGAGACGGGGTTTCACCATCTTGGCCAGGATGGTGTCAATCTCTAGATCTCGTGATCTACCTGCCTCAGCCTCCCAAGTGCTGGGATTACAGGTGTGAGACACCGCACCCAGCTGCTTTTTATTTCTAACATATACATTTGGTTTATTTCTTTGCCAGTCCTTCTCATCTATTCAATCATATATTCATCTTTTCCCACACATCCTTACATATATTTATAATAGCTGTTTTAAAGACCTCACCTGCTAATTCCAACATTTGGGTTATCTTGGATTCTGCTTCTATTGACCATGTCTTATTTTGATTATGAGTCACATATTTCTGCTTCTTTATATGTGTAATATTTTTCACCTACTGTTGAATATTGCTGTAAAGGAGTTACAGAGAGTCTGGATTATGTTATCTTCTTTTAAATGGTGTTGAGGTTTATTCTATCAGGCTATTAAACTACTGAAAAATCCCCTTAATCTTGCTATGCTTTGTTTTGTTTATTATTATTATTATTATTTATTCTATATCAGTTTTATCCTTAGTCCTGAGACATGGCCCTTTGTCTGGGGCATGGTATTTACTATAAGGTGTGGCCTCTTTAGAATTTCACTTGAATGCATGAAGTGCTTATTAAGATCTCTCCCTTTAGACTGGGACAATATTCCAGTGTTTGGAGTACTGCACAGCCTGTGATATCTTGGCCAGTTCCCTTGTTCATAGCAACCATTCTCTTCTAGGCCTCACCAAGTCCCATCCTGCACATGGGCTACACAGGAACCCTTATGAAATCTTCTTTGTTCTCTTCTTCTGCACACACCTTTCTTTCTGGTATCCTGTCTTACAAATTTCAGAGATGACAACCACTCGAAACTTTTATCTAGATCTCTTCAGCTTAGCAAGACTTCCGTATTTCCTTGGATTCTACTTCCTTTTAGCGTAGCTGGTGTCCCCAGACAGAAAGCTGAAGAGGATGTGCAGATCACTTTGTGTTTCCTTTCTCTCAAGCATCACTGCCCTGCAATGTTTGTTGTTAAATGCCTGGAATCAGTTATCTTGGATATTTCTAGGTGTTTCTAGTGGGAGGATGTGTCTGGCATTAGCTACTATCTATGGCCAGAAGTGGATGTCCTCGTATGTATGTTTTGGTGTGTTGTCTACAACATACAAAACGTATGATCATGTTTTTCCTTTTCAAATTTAAAGATCTGTCTTTCATTACTGTATCAGGCCACTACTCTCCACGATTATAGGTATTCTTAATCTAACCTCAATAACCATTAGTTTATTGAGGTTCCTTTAAATGATTATAATTAACATTTCTAAATTATAATGATTAATAATTAATATGTAATATATATCTGTAAGACTCACTGCTTTTACCAAACATTGAAAAGACATTTTTAAAGAGTTTAACACAAAATTTGGGTATAGAACAAAGTGCATTCTAATATGTTTCTATTTTTTAAAGTGAGATACAATAAAATTTCAAGACAATAAAATTATCTGTACAAACCTTGTTCACTGGTACAAGATTTAACTTGTAATTTTCTTAAAAACAACAGGGCCAGGTGCAGTGGCTCATGCCTGCAATCCCAGCACTTTGGGAAGCTGAGGCAGGAAAATCACTTGAGGCTAGGAGTACAAAATCAGCCTGGAAAGTATAGCAAGACTCCACTTCTTTTATACAAACAACAACAATAAATAACTTTTTTTTCTACTTGTTGTAATTTCACTGGGACATCAAAGAAAATGCTGGAAACAAACTTGACACAGACATTGAATTTTTTTTGTAGAGATGGGGACCTCACTACGTTGCCCAGGCTTGTCTTGAACTCCTGGCTTAAGTGATCCTCATGCCTTTGTCTCCCAGAGTGCTGGGATTACAGGCATGAGCCACTATGTCTGGCCCCAGGCAATTTTAAGTTTAAAATGTGTAGCAATTATCCCATAAATATAATGCATTGAGTCTCTGATTGCTATTACATAAATGGACCAAAACTAAGAAACATAGCTTGTGCATTTACATGGAAATACAGATGCTAGAATGATATCACTGCCTGCCATCAGTTATCTAAAACTGTGTCCAAGTTTTTAAAGTCATTTCCTAACTAATGTTAACAAGCACAGGTGTTTCCTGATTTCAGTTGCTTGGACTCTTAAAATGAGTAACTCAGGGAAATGTGTAAAATTCCTTTGTTGACTTCCTTTCTCTTGTATCAAGGCCAAGTTTCATCTTAGTACTCAACGTGGTTTCTGCATTATCACACCCATTGTACCCATGAGCTTATCATCTTCCTTTATTTTTGTTACACTCACCAGAGCACTTTCGTCTTTCTTGCTACTTGTGTTATTTTTCAAGTGTTCCTCCACGTGTGTGTGTGTATGCACCTGTGTGTATTTTATTTATTTATTTTTTGAGACAGAGTTGCTCCATTGCCCAGGCTGGGGTGCAGAGGTACAAACATGGTTTACTGCAACCTCGAACTGCTGGACTCAAGTGATCCTCCCACCTCAGCCTCCCAAGGAGCTGGAACTACAGGCATGTGCCACCACACTGGGCCTATTTTTTATTTTTATTTTTGTAGAGACGGGGTCTCACTGTGTTGCCCAGGCTGGTCTCAAACTCCTGGCCTCAAGCAATCCTCCTGCCTCAGCCTCCCACAGCGCTGGGATTACAGGCATGAGCCACCACATCCAGCCTCCTGCATATTTAGATCTCAGTTTAAGTGATTATATTTGGATTAAAAGAATGTGTCAAAAATTCTGCCTTTGAGCCAGGCACCATGTCTCATGCCTGTAATCCTAGCACTTTGCGGGGCCAAGGTTGGAGGATCACTTGATATCAGGAGTTCAAGACCAGCCTGGACAACATAGTGAGACCCTGCCTCTACAGAAAAATACAAAATTAGCTGGGTGTGGTGGTGCAAGCCTGTAGTTTCAGCTATCTGGGAAATAAGGTGGGAGGATAACTTGAGCCTGGGAGGTCGAGGCTACATTGAGCTGTGATCGTGCCAGTGTATTCCAACCTGGGTGACAGGAGTGAGACCCTATCTCAAAAACAATTACCTCTGATTTGAAGGTTCTCTGCAAGTGGCAGGGTTGAGCCCCCTGCATAATCATGGATCTGTATCAGGGGACAAAGGATGAGGCAAATGAAAGGGGATCTATGGCAGACAGCAAGGATGAAGCGAATGGAAGGGAAAATGAGCAGCAGGTTGAGGCAGAACTGATAACATTAATATAATGTTGCAGGGCTTTGCAATGTGCTTTAAATTCAGTTTCTCATTTAATTCTGTGCAATTTTATGATTAGTCCAAGGCCATCTATCAATTTTGGGAGGATCCAAACCAAAGTCTTTGAATGCTATTGTCTTCTATGCCTAGAGTTCTTAAACTTGAGTGCAGAAAAATCACTGTATTTGTCAAATATTGTCAAATGCCAATATTTGGGCCATCTGACTCCCCGTGCCACACCAAAAGGTTATGGATGGAAGATCTGAATTGCCTTGTTATTACCTACTGGCTTCTAAACTAAAATTATGTTGACTACTGTATTAGTCCACCTTCATACTGTTATAAAGAACTGTCTGAGACTGGGAAATGTATAAAGAAAAGAGGTTTAATTTACTCACAGTTCTATATGGCTGAGGAGGCCTCAGGAAACTTACAATCATGGCAGAAGGGGAATCAGGCACATCTTACATGGTGGCAGGCAAGAGAGAGAGAGTGCAAAGGAGAAAGAGACCTTCATAAACCATCAGATCTCATGAGAACTCACTATCACGAGGATAGCATGGAGGAAACCGCCCCCCATTATCCAATCACCTCTCTCCCTCAACACATGGGGATTACAATTCGAGATGAGATTTGGATGGGGACACAAAGCCAAACCATATCATTCCATCCCTGGCACCTCCCAATCTCATATCTTTTCACATTTCAAAACCAGTCATGCCTTCCCAACAATTCTCCACGATTACGGACTGGATGGTCGCCAAGTATACCAGAGAAAACCATCAAGACTTGGAGAAAACAGAGTAAAGGGTGAAGAGAACCATGCTATTTAGTCATTTTCCTTTCACAGGTTTCTGACCAAAGCAATACAGTTTAATAACTTGGTTATAACTTGTTGTTAATAACTATTTGGCTTATTAATGGACTGGAACCAAATGAGAAAAGTTAATGAAACAACCTGACCATTAGCTATATTAATAATAGCTTTAGAGAAAAATGATTACTATTTTAAACCATATTCACATGCTTCTATCACTAAGTCTTTTTTTAAATGTCAAAAAAATAGTACGTTCTGCATTCAGAATTAAAGAATTTTTAACCATTTTATTTTGAGACAGGGTCTTGCTCTGTCACCCAGGATGGAATGCAGTAGTGTAATCATGGTCATGGATCAGCCTCAACCTCCTAGGCTCAAGCAATCTGTATTATTCTGTTTTCATGCTGCTGATAAAGACATACCTGAGACTGGGCAATTTACAAAAGAAAGAGGTTTAATTTTACTGACAGTTCCACGTGGCTGAGGAGGCCTCACAATCATGGTGGAAGGCAAGGAGAAGCAAGTCACATCTTACGTGGATGGTGGCAGGCAAAGAGCTTGTGTAGGGAAACTCCCCCTTCTATAACCATCAGATCGCATGAGACCCACTCACTATCACAAGAACAGCATGGGAAAGGCCTGTCCCCATGATTCAACCACCTCCCACTGGGTCCTTCCTACAACATGTGGGAATTCAAGATGAGATTTGGGTGGGGACACAGCCAAACCACATCACAATCCTTCTGTTTTAGCCTCCTGAGTAGCTGGGACCATAGGCATGCACCACCATGCTCAGATAATTTTTAAAATTTCTTGTAGAGACAGGTTCTCGCCATGTTGCCCAGGCTTAAATTATTTTAGTTTGGGAAGATATTTTTGCTTAATTTGGTGACATGCTAGTTTTACATGTTAGAAGTAGATACAAAGAAACATTTGCAGTGACTAAATGTAGTTAGATTTGGCTCCCCTAAATAAATTTATCTCTTTTTTTTATTGTGCATGAAGTCTTTTTTATTGTCTATGAATTTTTTTATTGTATATGAATCTATAAAACTATAATTGGGCTATTGTGAATCTGTTTCTTAACAGAATGGCAGCAAGGTTTTCCAGGGTTCCACACTATTGCTAGAAAGGCACTTAGGTAATATAAAGGATTTCAAATCAAAATATTCTAATATGGGTAAATTCAAGTAGGTGAGATGTCAAAAGATAAATTAACCATAGGAGAGATTTGTATTTGTTCTGTTTACATATGTAAAATATTTCACCTCACTAGATTTTCCTGTTAGAAAGCAGTGGCAGAATGTTTTATGAAGTCATTGCTCTTGATCACCAGGCTGTCTGGGCAGTTGTCAGTACAAAGTGTTACTAACTGGACTGCTTTTTATGGGAGGATTACTTTTATTTGTGCTTTTCTGTTCTGATCTCAATCCCTGGAATCTGTCTTACTTAAGTGGGCTTTTGAGGCAAATAGTAATTGAAGGCCCTTCTTTTGGGGAAACCTGAGGAAGGGTGAGAAGCGCTGCCTGTCTCCTGGATCTGCCTGCCTTCTTAGGACTTTTCCCCTTTGGGCTTCCTCCTTTTATTCTCTCTCTCATCATGAGCTGTGCAGCCACTGACATCCTAACAGACTGGCTGTCAGGACCCTTTGGCTAGCTGAAGTCCTCACTCTCTGATCTCATCCCTCTGTAACACCCCACCCTCACTTCCCCTGTTTCTTCCTCCAAGTCACTGAAGATCTTTCCTTTATCCATCATGAAGTCTGGAAACTTCACAATGATGTGTCTAGTTGTGGGTCTTCCTTTATTCATTCTGCCTAAACACTGCATCATTTTCAATATGAGACTAGTGTCTTTCTTTCATTCTGAGAAATGTTACTATATCTTTGAAATATCTTACCTTTTCTGTTTTTTTGTTGTTTTTTTGTTTTTTTTTTTGTCCCACGAGGAGGACATTGTGGCCCCACTTATTTAGATGTACTTTTGCATACTCAGAAATGGATATAGACAGGCACTTCTAGGACCCCTGCCCCTGCAACCACTATCTCCTGCTTGCTGAGAGCCTCAATCTTCTTCCCCCTCGTACTCAGTATGTAGTAGTGGTAGTTTTCAATCCTGCTATGCATTAGAATCATGTTGGGATGGAGCTTAGGTATGTGTCTTTCTAAAAACTGGTCAAATCTTGGCTGTACCATGTATTAGCTATGCGATCCAATTCACTTAACCTTTCAACCCTCAGTTTCCTTATTCATGAAATAGAGATAATGATAAGACTTCATTTGGTTGTCATGAAGATCAAATGAATAATGTTTGTCAAGTGCCTTCAGGTGGATGCTCAGGAAATTATAATATAGAAGCCGAGGTAACAGCTGAAGTGTAACACGTGCCTGGCAAGGTATCAAATGCCTTATGTGAATTATTTTATCTTCAGAGTCCTTTAAAGTAAGTACATTTATTATTTGTACAATGCTCTAAAAATTGTTTTCATTTACCTGTGTTGCATTCCTTTCTTCGTCCTTGGTATACATTTTTTTTGTACTTCTTAGCATATTTATATTTCTTACTCTAGTTTTCAAATGTTATTTACTGTTTTTTTCTATGTTGTTTATCATGTATGATTTGAGTAATTACATAATATTCCATTAAGTCACTATTCTGTAATTTACTCAGCCATTCCACTATGGCTGAACTGGTTCTTCAAGCATAGAACTCATTTTACTTTGAAGCTTTTGATGTACACTGTCAAACTGCCCTTCAAAGCCTGTGCCATTTTACAGTAATATGGGATCACATTTGACCTGGCTGTGTTATTCTCTAAATTCTCTAATTCTATTAAATGGAATGGGAGTTATGTGAAATGTTCCTTAAGAAATTTAAAAAATGGCAGTGATTCAATCAAGCAACCAATCAATTTAAAAAGCATTTCGATAATGTATTAGGAATTATATACAGAGAAGTCTAAAGTTACACTGTTAAGAAACAGTAACAGTGATCATGGAATAAAACCCTCTAGTCTATAAAGGACCTATAATACAGATATATCTGTATTGCAATAGTTGCTGTAATGTATCACATACAAGACACTAGTAATCAGAGTGATCCCCCCCGTGTAGAGAGAGGAAACCTCTTCCTCCCCCTGCTTTCAGGGTCAGAACCAGCTCTGGATAAAAGTTGTTACATAGGAGAAGTTGATATTGGCAAACAGTTCCTTCTGACAAAGACCTTGTACTATGTGCTGCTTCCTACCTGACCTCATGTCACATAACATAGGATGGAGATAATCAGAATTTTCCTGGAGATTAATTTTGAGATGCTGATAGGAAAGATCCTTGTTCTGCTGGGGCTGTTAAGCTGGGAATGTGGGAAGTTGGGGCTGTTGATGACCATCTTCCCTGGATGTATTTAGGAAGCCAGTTGCAGGAAGAGAAAATGAGGAAGAGGGGAGAGGGGGAGAAAAACCAACAGGTGATGAGAAGGGGGAAGGAAGGACAGAAAAAGTACTTGAGCGAGAGAGTGAGAAACTAGCTTGATAAATACCATGGTAGCCTGCATTTTGCCTGTAGCCTTTTGGGGTTTAAATCAGGCAATGTTGGGCAGCAGGCTGAGAGCCACAACATAGCTGTTTCTTTTTAACTAAAGCCCGTGCTCTTGCCACGTCTTGGATGTTATTCTCTCCTGCAATCTCAGAACCCTATGATCTCTTTCCTAGGTGTTGCTTACCCATTCTAAACAAGCCCCTTTTTCTAGTGATTCCATCTTCCTCCTCAGTTCTCACTCTATTTCCCATTCCAGCCAAACCTCTTGAATCAGTGTCTACATTCACTCTCTCATGTCCTTTTCACCTCAGCCTACCCCAACAGGCTTCCACTCACACCCCCCTACTGAAACTGTTGAAAGATTACTAAGGACCTGTCCATGCCAACTCCACATGGCATTCTTTTTTTATTTATTTTTATATTTTGTAGAGAGAGGGTCTCACTTTGTTTCCCAGGCGGCTCTTGTACTCCTGGGCTCAAGTGATCTTCTTGCCTCAACCTCCCAAAGTGCTGGGACAACAGGCGTGAGCCATGGCGCCTAGCTCATGTGGCATTCTTTAGTCCTTGCCTACTCTTGGCATCATTTGACCTAGCCGACAATTTCTTCCTGCTTGAAAATGTTTTAGTTGGTTTCCATCATACCTGGACACCACATCTTCCTGACTGCTGCTTTTCTCTTACTTCCGTGGCTGCTGCTTCTCAATCTGCTTGCCTGCTTCTCCTCCATCTACAAATGTTGGAGTTGCTGGAGGGCTCTGTCCTAGGTCCTCTTCTCAAGTTACATTTTCTTCCTATCTTCCCATAACAGAGTCTGATCCACTATTCTAGCTTCAATTACTATCTGTATACTGATGGTTCCCAAATTTGTCTTTAGCTAAGAGACTGCCCTCTGAGTGTCACAACCACATAGTCAATTCCCCACTTCAGATTTCTGCTGAAATGTATCAAGATATATCAAACTTGACAGGTTTTGAATTGAACTCTTCATCCTGCCCTCCCATTCCCAACTCTTCACCCCTGCCCCAATATCCTCTTGCCATGTTTATCTCTGTTTTAAAGACAGCATCTCACCGTCACCCAGGTTGGAGTGCATGATGATGGGTCACTACAGCCTCAACCTCCCAGGCTCAAGCGATCCTCCTGCCTCAGCTCCTGAGTAGCTGGGACTACAGGCACTTGCCACCACACCTGGCAAATTTTTAAACTTTTCTAGTGAGACAAGGCTTCACTATGTTGCCCAGGCTAATCTTTAGGTTCAAGTGATCCTCCTGCCTTGGTTTTCCTTGGGACCATAGGCATGTGCCCCGGCTAATTTAAAAAGTTTTTTTTTTTTTTTTTTTTTTTTGTAGAGATGGGGATCTCCCTATGCTGCGCAGGCTGGTCTTAAACTCCTGGGTTTAAGCCATCCCCCCTGCCTTGTCCTCCCAAAGTGCTGGGATTACAGGTGAGCCATCGCACTGGGCTCATACCGTTTCTTAACTCTCTAATAGCTCCCCAGTCTACACAGTTGCTCAAGCCAGATTTTGCAGGTCATCCTTAATACTGTCCTCTTCCTCATTCCCTTCAATCTTTCACCAAGACCTATCGATTCTACTTCCAAAACACTTCTTGAACTCATCTATTTATCTTCATCTCCATCACCACCTCCTGAGTCTTAGCCACCATCTTCTCACTTCTGGACTTTGGCACCAGCCTCATAATTGGTCTCCCCCACACTCACGCTGTTTTTTCTAGTCCACTCCCCAGAGAGCTATTTGATTTTATTAAAAAAATATATGTAATGGGACTACAGGCATGTTCCACCACACCCAGCTAATTTTTTTAGTTTTATTTTTTGTACAGACAGTCTTGCCATGTTGCCCAGGCTGGTCTCGAACTCCTGGGCTCAAGCACTACTCCTGCCTTGTCCTCCCAAAGTGTTGGCTTTATAGGTGTGAGCCACCTTGCTCGTCCCCATGAGATTTAAAACACAAATCTCATCTTGCCCTGGCTCTACTTAACGGCCTTCAGAGGCATCTATTTGCCCACAGATAATGTCCAAAGACTTTCCTATGATCTATCAGTCTGGTCATTGTGACCACCTTTGCAAACTCATTTCAGCCACTCTCCCCTCACCTTCGTCAGCTCCAGCCACATAGAATCCTCTCTGTTCCCAAACAGGCCAAACCATCTGTTTTCTCGGGAGCTCTGAATGAGCTGATCTCTCTGCTATTTGCTTCTTCAAAGAACCCTTCCCTGACCACCCATCCAGTTATAATGCATCACCCCTTGGCACCGTGGGCTTTTCCTTCACTGCACCCTCCACATACATCGTCTTGTATTTGTTGTTTTTTCTCCTTGTGGGACTGTAATCCCCAGGAGGGCAGGCACTATGGCTGTTTGACCCACTGCTCTGTCACCATTGCCAGTCCCAGTGCCTGACAGGTACTGACCGATAGGGTGAAGATGGAGTGTCTGGTGTCCTCACATCCCAATCCCAGAGCAGCTGTGTGGCCACCTGCCATTTGGGGGACTGTTTTCTTTTTTTAAATTTTAATTTCAATTTAAAAAAATATTTTAAAGTCTACACACCATGATTCTGTATGGGGGACTGTTTTGTTTTAGCGCCAAAGTCCAACAGCAGCAAATCCTTTAGTGGTTCTTAAAGCTAGAGCCTTTTCTCTTTGGAGAAAAGGGTGACAGATTTGACCCACACGGTAGATGCGACCTCTTCCCCCTGGAGCACTAAAGCCAGACAGGAACCCCCTGGACATTTGGGAGCATACTTTACAAATCCTGCCTAAAGCTAAGGTGTCATTAGAATGACATGTTGCATCCCTGCCTCGTTCTCTAAGGAAGCTTTGGTGTTTTTAAGACAGGCCCTCTGCCCCCTGGCCCATTGTCCTTATTTGTTTTCATTCTGTATAGTATAGTTATTAACAGGTGAGGCCTCATTGCACCCATGTAAAATCGTTGAGAACCTACTCAATTAGAAAGCTCTGAACAGGACCTTAGAGGAGGGGGGCTAGAAAGATGAAGCTGGGGCCAGGCATGGGGGCTTATGCCTTTAATCTTAACACTTTAAGAGGCGGGGGCTGGAGGATCACTTAAGCCTAGGAGCTGGAGGTTATAGTGAGCCATGAGCGCACCACTGTACTGCAGCCTGGGTGACAAAGCAAAACGCAGTCTCTAAAACATAAAAGAAAGAAAAAGAAAGAAAGGAGCGAAGGAAGGAAGAAAGGAAGGAATGAAAGAAAGCCGAACCAGCTCCAAGGGAGCCAGTGTAGCAAGACAGAATGTCACCAAGTATCTTAAGAGTGGCCTAGGCTTTATGGGAAACAAAATGGTTGTGGCTGGCCCTCGGGGAAGCGCTCTTTGCTGCATAGCAGAGTAGTCCACAAGGCCCTCCCACTAGACAAAATCTACAGGGGCCACAGGGTGGGAAGCATCAGAAGGCTGCCCTCTCTGACTGCAAATACAACAAGCTGGAGTCTTCGTAGAAGAGGCGATTTCTTCCGCGTGTGTGTTGGGAACAGCCTGTGTGTGTGTGTGTGAACATTTTCTGCCCTTGCTGTGCAGGACAGGGTGGACCAGGAACCACCAGCAGAGGAAGAGACTTACTACCTCTTGGCCATGTCTGTCTCCAGAAGAACCGACCTTTCCTGCTCTGTGCAACCAGGCACACCTTCCGAGGAAGGAGGTGAACAGGATTTCCACCATTACTACTGCCCTATTAAAACACACACATACACACAACTGTGTAATTAGCCTCTGTAGGAAAGACTCACAAACAGGATGCATTCAAGCTGACCCCGGGATGAGCCATCCCTGTAAAGATTAGGAAAAAGAATCTCCCTGCCGTGCGCCCACCTCCGGCCAGGGCCTCTTGGGGACGGTCCTGCAGGGTCACCAGCCCACCGAGGAGGCTGGGAGAGAGGGGCGGGCGACTCGTCAACGCGCGGGTTCCTGGCTGGAGCGCCTCCTCCACATCCTCCAGACCTTCCATCCCTCCCCAGTCCAGTCTCCTACGCCCCAGGTGTTTGCTGAGGCCGAGCCACGAACCCTTTCCTTTTTGGCCTGCGCCTGGGGGGGCCCCTAACCCGCAGCGCACGGCCAAACCCGGCGCTACAAGGAGGGCGCGCAGGGCGGCGCAAGCGGGCACTGGGCTCCCGGGGGGGCGTGCGCGGGGATCCACCCACCGCAGGGCCGGGTCGCGGGCTGCGCGCCACTCCCCCGGAGTCCGGAGGGCGCGGGAGCGGGCGCAGGGGTTCTGTGAAGTTGGAACCTGGCGGCGCGAGGTTCTCGCTGGGGATGAGGCGGCGGCAGCTGCTTCCTGGTTTGAAGTTCGCCGAGTGGGGGAGAGCGTGAGCCTGCGGAGGCGGGGGCAGGAGAAGCAGGAGGAGGCGGGCGAAGAGACGCTTGGGGCTGGAGCTCACCGGACGGGTCGCTCCGGCTCTCCGGAGAGAGGAGCTGCCCGGCCCTGGAGAAGGGGCGAGTCCAGCGCGAGCCCCTGGGAAGCGCCGCGCGCTCGGAAGGGACGGTCGGGCTTCCCCTGCCCGCTGAGGGCTCGGCGGCGGGCTCCCCTCCTTTCCACCTCCGGAGGGAGGGAAGGAGGGGGAGGGAAAAGTCCCACGGAGGAGGCAGAATGGCCGGTCGACGGGCGCTTGGGCGCTGCCTTTCCCCAGAGCTGCCCGGGCTCCTGCAGCTGCCCCGAGGGCTGGCCTGAGCCGGGACGCCCCGCTCTCCCGCTGCGAACCAGTGCGGCCCCCCGGGGCTGGGGCAGCGGCGCCGGTATGTCGTCTGGAACCATGAAGTTCAATGGCTATTTGAGGGTCCGCATCGGCGAGGCGGTGGGGCTGCAGCCCACTCGCTGGTCCTTGCGCCACTCACTCTTCAAGAAGGGCCACCAGCTGCTGGACCCCTACCTGACGGTGAGCGTGGACCAGGTGCGCGTGGGCCAGACCAGCACTAAGCAGAAGACCAACAAACCCACGTACAACGAGGAGTTTTGCGCCAACGTCACCGACGGCGGCCACCTCGAGTTGGCCGTCTTCCACGAGACACCCCCTGGGCTACGACCACTTCGTGGCCAACTGCACCCTGCAGTTCCAGGAGCTGCTGCGCACGACTGGCGCCTCGGACACCTTCGAAGGCTGGGTGAGTAGCGGTGACCCCTTCCCTTTGTGTCCACCCAACTCCGGTTCTCTTCTGTTTTTCAAAACTCACCCGGGTCCCGCTTTCCCGTCGCTCCGTGGCTGAGGGAATTCCCTCCAGACTTTGGTCCTCGCCCAGGTGGCCGCGGCCCTGGTGACGCGACCGCGGTGGGTGTGTGCAGGCGCAGGTGTGTCTCCAGGAAGCTGGCCTGAACACTATCCCCTTTCGGGATGGCGGCTCGGCCTAACGGGAAGTCGGGCAGGGGTCCAGGGCGGTCACCCCTTCCGCCCAGTCTTTGGGCATGAAGCTCCAACTTTTAGCACGCCAGTGATAAGAAAGTAATTTGATGTAGGCAAAGTGCTTCAAGCGCTACTTAGGAGAAAGCCATACATTCTCGCGAGTATTATTCATAATGTTTATGGATACATGTTGGTTCAGCCGCTCAGACGTGCACACATGTTTCGGCTTGCACATCCCAGAGATATATGAACTACACTGGCAGGGATCTGAGCGCCTGGGGTCTGCACGTTGGTAATGTTATTATTTAGCAGCTTTCCAAGGAGATGAGATTTACATATACTTACAAATAATTCAGTCCGAGGTGGGAGTCCTGCAGTATGGGTTTCTGCTGCTATTGGTCTGAGAAGAGGCTGCGAGGACTCCTCAGGAGGTTGTTGACCGCCCTCCCTCCCCCCCATCACCTGCCCGTGTTCCTGGGTATTGACGTGACGTGTAGCTACCCCGCATTTTCCCACTTGCCTCTGCTTTTCGCATAGTTCCCATGAGGCAAAATTTCTGCTGTAAATAAATTAAAACTTCTAGAGCACTCTTTACAGTGCTAACATGCTTTTGCTGCCTAATCCTCACACTGTCTTTGTGATGCGGGTGTTATCATTCCCACTTTGAGATGATGGAATGATAATTATAATAAAGTGATCTGGTTTGGCAAAATGGAGTACGTTATATGAAGACTCTCAGGAGTTTAATAATTTAAGTTCTGGAGGGAGTCAGTTTTGAACCCAATATCAGTATTGAAAATCTGTTTGAAATTTACAAGTGGTGAAATCAGATGGATGGTGATGAAGGCTCATTTAGGTATTTATTTTATACTTTGTGGAATTGGTAATTTTATCTTATATTCTCTAACATTAAAGATGTCTTATGGAGCTATTCCTTTCTTTTAAATAGAAGTACAAAACCATAATGACTGTTTAACCTTAATCGTCAAATTATATTGAGTTAATTTGTCTTCAGCCTAGTTTACTTTGTGGCACTTAGAAGTGGGGGACTAGAGGAATTGCTAAAATACAGTTAGATATTTACATTTATTCTGTGAATTTCTGGATATGAAATAAAAGTGAGTTTAGGCATCCAAGTGGTTTGTTGAGTTCTGTTAGTGCCTGATTAGGAGTTACGTTCAGCAAAGCTCAAGAGGAACCAGGTTCTGAAGTATGGTGGTGCAGATTGGCCAATGGCCATGAGAAGTATCCCTTCCCAGAGAGAGCCAAGACTCGTCCTTCTCAAACGTAATCTGCCCACTTGAATTACCCAGGGACCTTAAAAAAATTCCCCTCTTTTAAAGACTCTGGATAGGAATCTCTGGCTGTGGAACCTCATCATCTTTACTTTTAGGCTTCCCAGGTGATTTCACAGTGCAGTCAAGGTAGAGAACCTGTGACCTACATGAAGACTAAAAGATGAGGACTTCTTGGTGTCTAAGAAGCATGAGTGTAGGAAGATCCAGTTACCTGACTAGGTGGCATGTATAGAGCTGCTTATTGTTCCACTGGATGAATAAAAGATTCAATGTAAATGAGATTTCAGTATTTATAATGTTCTGAAATAATTGCACTTAGATGTTTAATATAACCCACTGGTGGTGTTTTGGAAAATGCGAGTGTTTGGTTGGTAGAGAGTTCAGCATTTAAATGACCTTGAGATGACATTTAAATGATGCTTTGTTGTGCATTTTTATACATTAGAGGACAGAGCTTTTTCTGTTTTTTTTTTTTAAGGTTTTGGGAAATAATGATTTGTCATGCATTTGTGTACATTAGAGGGGCAGATTTTTTTGTTTGTTTGTTTTTTGAAAAGGTTTTGGGTATTCTGGAACTGTGAGGATAGGGTAGAAAGGATGAGCAGAGTGTTGTCCTTTTTTGTTTTCTTTTAAAGAAAATCTTGTTAAGAAAATATTTGGAAATATATGGAATGCATGCTTGTTTTTAAATAATTATCCTTTATAGTTTCAAAAATACTTTAAAAAAATAGAGATGAAGTCTTGCTGTCTTGTTGACCAGGCTGGTCTTGAATTCTTGGCCTCAAACCGTCCTCCTACTTCGACCTCCCAAAGTGCTGGGATTACAGGTGTGAGCCACTGCACCTGGCCCAAAGGGGCTTTTGGAATTCAGGATTACATAAATACTTATTTATCTTTAGTATGTTAAATTGACATGTGTAGCTTATTCAGTTACATGTGGAATAATTGAATTTACTCCAATATAAATTTATGTGTTGCAAGTGGAACTACAGATTACTGACTTAAAAACAAAACAAAACAAAAACTCTTTCTTGAAGTAGCAGGTTCAAAAACCTCCCCAAAACCTAGTGACTTAATTTTTGCTAGATCATGAGACGCTCTCAGCTGTAGGTTATGGATGAGAGAATTCAATATGGTTAAGATCTCAATTCTTCCCAAAGTATTCAATAGATTCAATGTAATCTCAATCAAAATCCTTCTAAGTTTGTTGTAGAAATTGACAGACTGACTTTGAAATTTATATGACAATGTAAAGTACTGAGACCAGTCTAAGAATAGTTTTGAAAAAGAACAAGTTGGGGGACTTACCCTATCTGGTTTCAAGGCTAACTGTAACATGACCAGAATCAAGATAATGTGGTATTGGAGTAAAGAGAGTCCCCACAGATCAGTGGAATGACTAGAAGAGAGTCTAGAAATAGAGCCACACGTATATGATCCACTGATTTCTGATAAAGCTGCCAAGAAGGCAACTCAGTTGGGGAAATGACAATCTTTTCAACTAATGGTGCCTGAACAACTGGATAGCCACATGTAGAAATATGAGCCTTGGTGCTCGCCTTACATCATACAAAGACAGTAATTCAAAATGGATTCTAGACGTAAATGTTAGAGTTTAACTGTGAAACTTCTATAAGAAAACAAGAAAATTTTAGTGACCTTGGGTTCAGCAAAATTTTTTTAGATGGTGTACAAAAGGCACCAACTATAGAAAAATCAGTAAGTTGGACTTTATCAAAATGAAAAACTATTGCTTCCCAGAGGATGTTTAAGAAAATGAAAACCCGAGCCACAAATGGGAGAAAATAACTGCAACATGTAAATGAAAGGCGTGTAACATGAATATACAAAAGAACTCTAACAGCACAATAATAATGAGAAAAATACCTAATTTAAAAATCCAACAAACGACTTGTAACTTGTCAAATATTTGAATAGGCACTCACCTTCATGCCAAATAGCACATTAAAAGATGCTCAAAATCATGAGTCATTAAGGAAATGCAAATTAAAACCAAAATGAGATCTCAATATGCTCCCACTAGAAAGACTAAAATTAATAAGACTGACGATACCAAGCGTTGGTGAGGAAGTGGAGCACCTGGAACTCTCACATGCGACTGTGAGTAATGTAAAATGGTACCATCGTGTTGAAAAATAGTTTGACAGTTTCTTAAACTATCAAACATATGCCTACCATATAACCTACTCTTTAGTATTTACTAAGAGAAATGAAACCATTCATACAAAGGCTTGTCCATGAATGTTCATAGCATCTTTATTTGTAAACCCCCAAACTGGAAACAACTCGAATGTCAATCAACAGATATATGTTTAAACAATTGCGGCTTATCCATACAGTGCAATATTACTCAGCAATAAAAAGATGAGCACATGTAACAACAGAAATGAATCTCAGAATAATTATGCTGAATGAAAGAAGCTAGACAAAAAAGTACGATTTCATTTACGCAAAATTCTAGAAATGAAAAGGAGTCTATGGCGACAGGAAGCAGATTAGTGGTTGCCTAAAAATGGGGAGTGGAGGTGAGGGAGGGGGTGGATTACAAAGGAAGCAGAAACTTTTAGGATAGATGAATATATTTATTATTCTGATTGTGGCAATGGTTTCACAGTTATATACATATGTCAAAGCTTATCAAATAGTTCACTTTAAGTATGTGCATGTTACTATATGACAGTTATACCTGAATAAAGCTGTGGGGGAAAAAATCAATAAGGACTTATCCATATTTTACTGAAGATGTTAAGCGAGATGCTAGTAAATGACGGAATTTCAATTGAGCCAAGTCTGACTCTTGAAAACTACATTTCCTCCTTGGTGCAGAAAATATATATGAGAGTAGAAGCATAGAAAAAATGAAATCACAATAAAACCAATTAGTTTCTGATTTTTGGACATGGTCTCATTTTCTAAATTATCACTGTCAGTTTTTCTCTGCTGCTTCTAGAACATGTTTATTTTGCATAATTTCTCTGGCTTCCAAAAATGGAAGAATTGCCTCTGTTAAAACCCTGTTTTCTTCTTTCGTGTACTTGTTCTTGATTTGCTGACCTTCAAAATGGGGACCAACATCTAATGCTTAATGCATAGGGCTGGGGACATGGGGAGGCAGGAGGAGCTGGAGGCTGCGTCATGGAAAGACCTTGGCGCCCCCTCAGGAAGGAAGGACCGGCTTGGCAGGATCCCAGGCTGTTTTCCTGGTTCAGCCCTCTCGAAGACATTGTGTTCTCTGCAGCCCGGAGGGCTGCTTTCTTCAGTTTCTCAGTGAGGTACCTGTTTTGTAATCAATCCTGTCAGGTGAGGTAGCCAGGTTACTACTGGACAGTCCTGGGTTATCTTTTCTCTTCCTTCCTGGATCCAGGTGTCTGAATTTATAGCACCAAAATTCTTCCAGATTCTCTATCTAGTGGTCCTTTTTATACTTAGTGGTACAGTTATTTATTCTCATGATTTATTTTTTTCTGAACCAATTGGAAGGAGTGTCTAACACTGATCAATCCACAGTGTGTTAGGGAAAAGATGTATTTCAGAATCTTGAGGGAATTTTGTTTCTGTGTACGTGAATTGTATTGGCTATGTAGTGTCTTCAGTTTCATTGTAAGAAGAATTTTGCTGCAGTGGGACGGGCTGCTTCTTATCACGAACAGATTGTGGCTCAGCTGTTTTCCCCCTTGGAGAGCATTATTATCTTGTTGTCGTTCATTGCATTCATTGCTCTCTGAGATTGTTTTGTTAATCAGTTTGCTTATTATACTTACCTCCTTTAGATTAGAAATGGCTTGAGAGCAGGGACCCGCCTTTCTTATTCGCTGTTCTAACCCTGGCACAATGCCTCAGACATAGTAAGCATTAAATATTTGTTAAACGAAATTTTATGTGACTGGGGGGACAAGTAAAGTGTAAGTATTTTGGGAGCATTTTTCCCCTCTTTCTAAAAGAAATAAGTGAAAATAGTTGAGGAGTGACCAGAGGAACAGTATTCCTCTATTAAATCAATCAGTGACATACAAATATGTACTTGAAAGACTTGGCCTGACTGCTCTGTTCTTTGAATATGGTAATGGATTGAAAACCTTGTGTGTGGAAAAACTCCCTGCTCTTACGTCATTTTAAAAGACTGTGATTTTTAAATTATAAGACGTGGTTGTGACGTTTTTCACTTGTAATTTTCACGCCCAAAATGTTAAAGTCAGGGCAGAAGCAAGACATCAGCATTTGAAAGGTTGTACCTCAGCCTTGGAGAGGAATGAGGTTGGTGGGTGGAACATGAATCATTTTATCTTATGCAACTCTTAGTGAAGTTTTGGTATCTAGCAAGTGTTTAGAATGGTGATTAGTGGTGATGGTAAAAGTGTGGTGCATTTTTATGAGAAGAGTAGTATTTGTATAGAATAATAGAGGTGCCTGGGATTCTTGGTAGTCCTTTTTTATTTAATTAAACAACTGGGGCCAGGTGCTATGCCTCACCTCTGTAATCCCAGCACTTTGGGAGGCCAAGGTGATAGGTTCCTTCGGCCCATGAGTTTGATACCAGCCTAGGTAAAATAGTGAGACTCCACCTCCATAAAAATAAAATAAAATTAGTCAGGCATGGTAGCACATGCCTGTAGTCCTAGCTACTCCAGAGGCTGAGGTGGGAGGATCACTTGAGCCTAGGACGTTGAGGCTGCAGTAAGCCATGATCGTGCCACTGCATTCTAGCTTAAATGACAGAGCAAAACCCTGTCTCAATTAAAAAAAAAAAAGCTAAAAAAACAGTCAACTAGATTGTGTTCCCCCTTTTGTGTTGACTTCTTAGCTCCACTTTATTAGAATGTGATAAAAATGAGGCCTGAGTAGAAACGCAATCCCTGTCCATTGTTTTCCACTCTTATCATTACTGTATCCAAAATAGTCTTTATCAATTGCCAAGCCAATAGTCAATTCTTTAATTAAAACTCTTCTGTGATTCTCCACTGCTCTTAGATAACGTCCAGAGTCTTTTTTTTTTTTTTTTTTTTTTGAGACAGAATCTCTCTCTGTTGCCCAGGCTGGAGCGCAATGGCACGATCTCAGCTCACTGCAGCCTTCTCCTCCCAGGTACAAGTGATTCTCCTGTGTTAGCCTCTCAGTGACTGGGATTACAGGCATGCACCACCATGCCTGGCTAATTTTTATATTTTTGGTAGAGACAGGGATTTGCCATGTTGGCCAGGCTGGTCTCGAACTCTTGATCTCAGGTGATCTGCCCACCTCAGCTTCTCAAAGTGCTGCGATTATAGGCATGAAGCCACTGTACCTAGCCAAAGTCCAGAGTCTTTAAAGTGATGTAGGATGTTCTCCATGATCTGGCCCCTGTTTTCCTCTTGAGCTTTTTTCTTACCTTTCCCCAAATCCATACCCTGTGCTTGGGCCACAAGGAGCATCTTTCAGTTCCTCAAAGAAGGAACACTTTACTAATTCTTACTTGTGCTTCAGGTCTCATTGTAGTCAACTATTACCCAGACAACTGTCCTAGATGTGAACCTGGGACCAGATGAGGACCAGTCTGGGTTTGGTCCTCCTCCTCATTGTTCCCTCAGTATCCTGAGGTCTCCTTTGCTGCTGTCTCCTCCGTCCTGAAAGAACAGATGTATGAATGGATTGGTCTCTAATGGAAGCATGTGACACTGGTCACAGAGAGTTTGGGGTGTAGTTGTTTGGGTGATTGACTAAGATTCATCTGCTTGGCTCTTGTGGTAGTGACTCTGACAGACTATTACATGTTTCTATTTGAAATACCAAGCCCTAGATGAGCATCCGTCTACTACTGAGCATGTACTAAGTACCAGGCATTGTGCTCTATCCTGTAAAGTCAAGTGGACAGGACACACATGGCCCTTCCTTTGTACGTCTTGTAATTCCAAGGAGGAGGTAGATTAGGGTAAAAAACAAACAAAAGAAACTAGGGAATTACAGAAGCACTCAGAGGCAGGTAAGCCCCTGGTCTGGGGGAGGTCAGGAACATCCTCCTGGAGGAAAAACAAAGAGCTGACTTTTAAGCATCCAACATAGAGAGCCACAGCCTGCTTCAGTTAAATGACTGTGAACAATCTTTCCTCAAAAGAAGAAAAGGAACTTCTGACCTGATACTTTCCCAGAGAGACATCGTAGATGCCCTTTTGAAAGGTAAATGTTCCTGACCCACAGAAATGTTTCCATCTTTGGAAAGTTTGGGAGGAAACTGTTTCCATGCTTGTGAACAGATGAACTGCAAAAGAACTTTTGACTCCCAGAGGCAGAAAGCAGGAACACTATATTTGAACCATCAAATACCTTAAGTTTTGTATAGGTCATAAAATAATCATAGATGTTGAAGCAGGAGGATCATCTTATTCAGAACAACAAAAAGCCTGATAGCTCTTAGGCCTGCAGACAGCCTGTAGGTATATTCATTTGGCACATATGTTTTTAATATTGAAACTGAAGGCATTTGGTGCTATGGTGCTCCAGTTTGCCACAGATCCCAACACTGCCTATTATGAAGCCAACCCTCTTGACTCATTACTTGCTTGGACCTGGGACATTTTTCATTTTGTTTGACACTGTAGCTCAAGCCTTTGTTTCCAGATTGTGGGAACCAAAGTTCCAGCCAAAGCATTACTGTTGCCCTAACAGGGGTATCCACTCTTTTGGCTTCCCTGGGCCACATTGGAAGAATAATTGTCTTGGGCGACACATAAAATACACTGACACTAACGATAGCCGACGTGCTAAAAAAAATCCTCAGAAAAATCTCATAATGTTTTAAGAAAGTTTATGAATCTGTGTTGGGCTGCATTTAAAGTCGTCCTGAGCCACATATGGCCCATGGGCTGTGGGGTTGAACAAGCTTGCCCTAGCTTGTGAGAAGTGTGATAAACACACTTTTAATGTCTATTAATATCTATTTATATCTACAAAAATATTGATGTACTTAGATTTATTTAGATATGTAATAATTTATTAATTTATAAAATACATTTGTTTAGATGTATATTTAGATGTTTACTTACATAAATATTTGTGTCCTAGTATTTCAGAGAAAGCTAGCTTACCAGTAAATATATGAGGAGTTAACCTTTACTGCAAATTAGTATTGTATTAACTATCCAATTAGAAAAAGACAAACTCTGCCAGGGTGGTGTGGTGATGTGTACCTGTAGTCCCATCTACTGGGGAGGCTGAGGCAGGAGGATTGCTTAAGCCTAGGAGTTCAAGGCTGCAGGCTGCCGTGAGAGCTGTGATCGAGCTGCTGCTTTTCAGCCTGGGCAACAGAGTGAGACCCTGTCTCAAAAAAAGAAAAAACAAAAACGAAACCCCTCTTTTTATTTTGGTATACAACTCCTGGCAATATGGAAATGCTGTACTTTAATGGGAGTCAGAAGAACTGGATTCAAGCTGTGATCTTAGGCAAGCCTCTACTTACCAGGGTCTCATTTCCCTGCTATATTTTGAGGGGGCTGCACGAAACTGTCTCTAAAGACTTTTACATCTCTAAAGCCTCTGCTTCCATGTATTAGGCAATTACATAATTTCTTCCCTTTTGGAGTAATTGGTTTGGTTTTAAGCTGTCAAAATGAATTATGTCTTATCAAAGTTAGTAACTCCTAAGAATTAAATTGGTCCAAATCTAAATTGCTCAGGGTTAGAGAGGATTTAGCTCACGTCTAAGTGACTTGTATAGCATTGCTAGTGATGTTGGTATTATTTTCTTGGTTTAGAATCAGCCTTAAGGAAATACATTTCAAGCCATACAGTTGTATGTCTGGATTTAACACACTCCTTGTTCTATGGGATGGTTGTAAGTTATGGCCCTGTTATGTCAAGTCAGAGAGAAACTGAGAATCCCACTGTTTTGCTAAAAGCCATTCCCACTAGTATGGCAATTACAGCATTATAGTCCCAAAGTGTCTGTAGCCACCAGTCTATGTATCCATCCAGGGTGATGACAAATACTATAAATCACTGTAGGACAGACATTTTAATGAGATGGAGGAATGAGCCCAAGGGTATTGGCTGTAGTAGTGTTTAAGTGCTATGCTAAAGAATTTTATGAGACAGGAAATTTTGTTGAGAATCACGGTCCTATCTGGAGAGATTTATCAAGATTATTATGTTAGTGTGTTTCTATAGCACCAGTAAATTAGAGCAGCATCTGTTAAAGCACATAGTACTTTGTAGTAGAAAGCCCATTTAATAGGAAGCTTACCAGCAATGTTTTATTATGCACTGCCTTCCCCAAAGTTCCTTTGATTCCATATAAGTTTTACCCTTACACATCTTTGACCTCATAGGGAGAGAAATGCTTAAAAGGTTACCAAAGATGTTTAGTTTGTACTTGTGGTAAAAAATTAAGAAATTTGCCAGAGCATAAAACTATGGTCAACATGAGCGCTGTCATAATTACATTAATAAAATAAGTCATGTGGGGCCAGAGTGAGCAGGTATATATTCTATACCTGTTCCTGTATTTCCAATTTCAGACCTAGCCTCTGTTCTCCAGGCACTTAAGCTAAAACTGCAAAGCTGCATATTTATTTGTAAGTGACATTTGTCCCTTGGACTTGCATAGCTCTGTCTCTCCATCTCTTGTGTTGCAAGCACTTAAATATGATACAGTGCTCTCTTTCCTTACAATGGGCTTTGGTTTTTACGTCTGTGATGTTGGAGGACTGGGCCCTCTGAGCTCTGTGGTCCTTCCGGTATTAGAGTTTTGTGGTTCTGGTAACGGTTCCACTGGACAATGGAAATTCTGCTCCCTTCTGAAATATCTTCAGGAGACTTCTGATGCTCAGTTTTGTTCTGGGCTCTGAAATTATTTTGGGAAGCATACCCAAAAGTCATGTGTGTATTAGCCTAATTCCCTAAACAGAATGCATTTATTTATTTGCAAGCTGTGGACCCCTTAGATGCTTTAATGTAGATTACTGTTGTTTTATTATGGTACGGAAGAGTTGAGAGCAGATTCCATCTAAAGCAGTGATTTTGAAACTGTTGTTGAGCCCTAGACTCTTTTAGTGATGATGAAAGCTACAGACCCTGTTTCTAGAAAAATGGACATATATGCATATTGATGATTCTGGGAACCATGTCATCAGATTAGTAGCCCCCCCCAAAGCCTTTCCTAAACCTAAAGGACACAAAGAAACCTCAGTTGAAAAGGTTCAAATATAAGGCTTTTATTAATTCCTAACATTCAGGGTGTGGTTCTAGAGTTTTCCTTCGTATTTGAGGACATTTTCACTTCAATTAAATTTAGAAAAGAGTTACTTAGTAGAAAATAGGAGCTAGGAGCTATAAATTTTAGAGAAAAATGTTCTTAAAAATGTGTTCTCACTTACGGCTCCTGGTGAAATATACTAGGTGATGACCCATTTTAGGACCTATTTGGTTTTGTTATTTAGGTATTTTCAAAAGCCTCTATTTTTTGAAAGGGTTTCTTTGAGGTTTGCACTAGATGAAAACTTAAAAAAACAAAACTAGGACAGTTTGAGTGACCCTGGCTTGATACCTTTTGCTAATATAAACTTTTCCTTTGTAAAAAGAAATAGGATTTATTTTTTTCATACATTTTTTCTTAAAACATTTACCCTCTTTTTGAGCTGCAGTGGGCATTATGGTGCTCTGCTGTGGTAGTTCAAGACAAAATGATGAGATTGGTGAGGCCTGCCTGATCCTCTTACCCTTTGAGCTACAGTCTCCCATGGCCTGGGTCCCCATGACCCAACAGGTTTTCTGGTCCTCTCTGGAATTTTGGTTCACTCGGCTAGCATCTTACAGACAACCTGATATTGGTGGAAATTGAGCTGAATGGAGATTGTCCAGAGAGCAGCCCCCTAGCCAAACATAAAGTGAGAATCCAGCTTTCCAGACTTCAAACCAAGATTCTTTCCCGACTCCACCTCAGTGTGTGGTGGAGACAGCAGGGGGAGCCATCCAGTGAATCATTCATAGGTGTTTATTAAGTACCTACTGTGCCCGCTTTTTAGGTGTTACAGGTAGGTCAGAGAACGCCAGACCCAGCATCTCGGCTCTCCAGAGCTGCTGCCCTAGCACAAGCAGACAAACGCACGACGGAGAAAATGACAAATGCTGAGTAGGTGCCAAGAAGGGAAGCAAAGCCGTGTGACATGATCCAGTGCGACAGGGTGGCTGCTTTACCTAGAGTGGTCAGAGAACACTGCGCAGAAAGGGTGACAATTCGGCTGAGAGATCTGAGTGACAAGAAGCATGCAGCCCTGTGAAGATTAGAGAAAGAGCATTCCAAGCAGAGGCAACAAAGGCCCTACGGTGGGGAACAAGCTTGGCAGGTGGAAAAACAATGGAGGGTGGTAGAAGGGGGTGAGTTTCATCTCAGCACGCTCGGGGCACTGTTCCAGGTCTGCCGCTTCCCAGGAGCGTGAACAATGAGCAAGTCCTTCCATCTCTGACGATTAGTTTTCTCTTCTGGAAAATGGTGCTGACGTTTACTAATTCATAGGCTTGGTATGAAGATTAGATTTACTACATTAAACATGCCCAGCACAAGATAGGCACTGGAGAAACACTGGCTTTGTTTGTTTTTTAAATTAATTAATTAATTAATTATATATTTTTAGAGACAAGCTCACTCTATATTGCCCAGGCTGGTCTTGAACTCCTGGGCTCAGGCTATCCTGCTTCAGCCTCCCAAAATGCTGGGATTATAGGTGAGAGCCACCACTCCTAGCCTGGTTGCTTTTTTTTTTAATTTTAATCTTTAAAAAAATTATTTATTTTTTCTAATCCTGGCAGATGAAGCTTTGGTTGCTTTTAATTTCCCAAGGAAATGAATATTCTGACAAGGACCTTCTGAAAAGAGTCATACTGGCTGAGGAAAGATACTCACAGGATTGCGTCTTAGAAAACAGGGGTGGTGGTGTGAAAGTTTCTTAGGGGTGGGGTAGGGTATAGTCTTGTTGGTGCACACAAATGACGTCATAGAAGCATCTAGTTATCGCCGCCTCCTTCAGCAACATGGTTTCTAAAGAGAGAATGGGGGAAAGGAAACAGAGTCTGAAGTTTATTCCAGATTTTTCAGTTTCTGAAAAGTATATTTGTTTTCTATCGACTCATAAATATTAATGGAAAATTTCAGTAATTTAGATGGACAGGATAATTGCATTGCAGTGATACAACTGATAGGGCCTCTAATTGTTTTTATTTGTTACATAAATGCATGCAAAACCATACATTTATGGCTGAGAATTAATAAACATACTACTGCCAGTAATCATAAAGGAAATAAAACCTCAGCCACTGTAAAAAAAAAAAAAAAAAGCAAAAAACTAGATATAATTGCTTCTTGCTTACTTCTGAAAACTCATTTACTTTTTTTTTTTGTTGTGGATTACCTCTGGATAATTTTGCCTATTTTGGCATCTCCCTGAAATTTCTGACCGTCCCTTCAACATTTATTTGGTCTGTGTTTAATATAAGAAGGCACATTAACATTTGCCTAAGTTACATTAATTAGGATGCAGAATCTATAATTATGGACTAATAATATAGAAATACAGGCTTTGAGTAATATTTATTGGACAACTACCATAATTATCAGTGCATCATAGTGTGATAGTTGGGTGTCAGCCAGATTGGGGTTCAGCTATTCATTCTGCCTCTTATTAGCAGGGATAATTTAACCCCTGCAAGCCTCAGTTTTCTCATCGACAACACAATACCTGCCTTACAGGGTTACTTCAGAACACAGTGAGGACTTATGTAAACTACCTATACAGGGCATGACACATACCACCACAGAGAAATGATTGTCGATGTCACCACCACCACCCTACCCTCAACACTTCAGTATGAAGTTATGGGCCCAGCCCTGTTCTGAAGTTAACTTTGAAAACAGTAAGACATTTATTTACATAGGATTTTAAAGTTAGAAGGGATTTTTGAGTGCAACTTTCTCACTGGTTTTGCTTTTTATGTAGGCTTCTGGAACATAAATCAGTAGGGGGATGTCTACTTACTGGTGGAGAAGAAGATGGCTTCCTTATCCTGGCATCATAGGGATTGGGGGTAAAGTCTGTACGTAGGTCCTCTCTCAAAGATCTTGCAAGGAATATGGGAAAATGAAGGTGGAATTATTATAGTTATAATGTTGGCCAAAGTTGGTTCATGGAAAACCTTGAAATGAAGTCTGTTGGTTCGCTTATTCAATATCGGACAGTAGAGGGTCTGAGTTAGAACCAACAAACCAGAAAGAATTCAAGTTGCAATATTTAATTGCAAAGGACAAAAAAGGCCTTTGAAAAGCTGAAGTGAGTGCTTTTATTGCTGTAATTAAGAGAAATAATGGTAAACAGCCTCTTTCCACTGGCATTAAAATATATTTTCCTTCATTAGTTTGAATATCCAATACAAGTTGGTGGATGTGATTTGTTCTGTCATGCTTTCAAGGAGGAAAACTCCAGTTTTAAAAGTGCATCATTTGGGCTGATTGTGGTGGCTCATGCCTGTAATCCCAGCACTATGGGAGGCTGAGTTGGGCGGATCGCTTGAGGTCTGTTGTTCGAGACTAGCCTAGCCAACACGGTGAAACCCCGTCTCTACTGAAAATACAAAAATTAGCTGGGCTTGGTGGTACACGCCTGTAATTCCAGCTACTTGGGAGGCTGAGGCATGAGGATCGCTTGATCAAGGAGGTGAGGTGGAGGTTGCAGCGAGCTCGAGATTGTGTACTCCAGCCTGGGTTATGGAGTGACAATCTGTCTCAAAAAAAAAAAAAAAAATGCATAGTTTCAATGTGGATTTATAGATATAATCAAGGACACCAACAATTTTATTTTAATTATATATATTTTTTAGACAGGGTCTCACTGTGTCGCCGAGGCTGGAATGCAGTGGCATGAACATGAGTCACTGCAACCTCCCCGGGCTCAAGTGATCCTCCTGCCTCAGCTACCCAAGGAATTGGGACCATAGGCATGTGCCACCAAGGCCAGCTAATTTTTTAATTTGTTGTAGAGACAGAGTCTTGCCATGTTGCTCAGACCGAACAGTTTTGATTTGGCTTGTGGAAAATACGAAGTACTTTTTTTCCTATGTGGAGTCAAAAAAAAATTTTTTTTTTTACAGAGATAGAGTCTTACTCTGTTGCCCAGGCTGGACTAAAGTGGTACAATCTTAACTCACTGTAACCTTGACCTCCTGGGCTCAAGTGATCCTCTTGCCTCAGCCACCTGATTAGTAGCTGGGACTACAGGAGTGCCGTGGTTGGCTGATTAGAAAACTTTTTTCTTGTAGAGATAGGGTCTCACTATGTTGCCCAGGCTGCTCTCTTAACTCCTGCTTCAAGTGATGCCACCCTTCATGGCCTCCCAAAGTGCTGGGATTATAGGCATCAGCCACCGTGTCCCACCTGGGGACTCATTTTGAAGGTGGTCATTTCTACTTTTATTTGTTTACTGGACACTTGTTCTGGGACCAAGATCTTTCACAGTTGATTTTAAGCTAAAGGTTTCTGAACTGTATATATGTAATTTTTCAGAACAAAAGTTTCCTTTGCTTCATGGTACAGCACAACAGTGTTTGCATTTGATGTTCAGCATAGCCTTGGTTTTGGTTGTTCAGAAGCCTTTGTTAGCTCTTTGGCTGTGACAAGAATATATTGTTTTTAAGTCTCCTTGCTGGGCCTCCGCGCCTTCTTGTCATGTACATCCTGTACCTGGGTTGTGGTTGTATTGATTTGCTGGGGCGCTGCTGTTGCAAATGTCTGGAGTGAATGAGAATGTGTTTGTGGGTGTCGGCGCTCACTTTGACCACTGACATGCTACTTTCAGCCCCGAAGTACTGCCAATTGCATGAACATTAGGGACCCTCAACTTCCCCCCACCACCTGGCAAAGTACCCTGCACATGCTTGGGATTCAGGAAATGTTTGTAGAAAGAAAATGTTCCTGATTCTCTGTCTTCAGTCTGAATCATGATTCAAATACTGCCATCTATACTACTTTTGCTAAAAGGTTTTCCTTTAGAAATTCGTATTTCAGATATAGACATTAATACTTTTTTGGTGTGCGTGAGTTGAAGAGCAGCCTCAGGAGTAGTTTAGAGAGAATGAATATGCCAGTATGGTTTTTAGTCCCTTTGATTACTTAAATAAGGAATAAAAGTGTGTGCAAAAATGAGCTGAATCCCAGGTTCTTCAAACAAAATGTTAACTTTTGTTTGGGTGGTAAAAGATGGATTTCAAAATAGGAAAAGCGAGAGACTGAAACCATCATCCAGCACGCACCATGTCAGGAATGTATTAATGACAGCCTGCCCTTGGTACGAACAGGGCACCAGCAAGGGGCGTAAACAAAGTCAAGGTACAACTGTGACCCTGAAGCGACGGTTGCCATCTAAACTCATTTTCTTTAAACCGTCCTTTTCTGGCAAAGTAAGTGACTCCTGAAGTTGCCTCATTAGAGCTCTTACATGCATTTTTCTCTCTGAACTGTGTCTGATGGGTGTTGACGCCCTCTGTTGTCATTTGGTCCTATAGGACCAAACTTGTGTATATAGAATTTTATTTTAAAATAGGAAAAGTCATGATCCTGAAAAACTGTTCCTGCCAAGACATTAAATGAGTGTTCCCATTAATATTATTGCCATTAGTATTTTGAAGTCAAATTACATAGTGACAGCTCACTGCTTGAATGATGCTTGCATTAAAAGGAAGAAACTGTTTGAGAGAATTGGAAGAGATGCTAATGAGGCCTCCCTACCACTCTCCCTTTTAGGCCCCTCACCCACTTCCTACTCCTCCATCCCTAGACTTAAGCAGGTCCCCTTACTTTTCTTCTGCTTGGGCCATTGTTTAGAAAGATCTCAGAGTCTCCGGATGAGCTGACCTCCTGTTCAGGCCCAGCCCTCCACCTGCTCTGCCTGGGTCCCCTCCGTGTTCTCCCTGGATTAAGCTTTCCCTCTCTGTGTCTTCATCCTCTCCTGTCTTCCTGACACCTTCATTTAATTTTAACTGTATTTTTTTTTTAAATAGAATTAAAGTTAAGGTTGCAGTGAGCTGAGATTGCGTCACTGCACTGCACTCCAGCCTGGGTCTCACTCTGTCACTCAGGCTGGAGTGCAGTGGCACAATCTCAGCTCACTGCCACCTTAACTCCTACACTCAAGCCATCCTCCCACTCCCAGCTCCTGAGTAGCTGGGATTACAGATATGCGCCACCATGCCCACAGCTGATTTTTTAATTTTTTTGTAGAGACAGGGTTCACCGGGTGGCCCAGGCTGGTCTCAAATGGCTGGGCTCAAGCGATCCTCTTGCCTTGGCTTCCCAAAATGCTGGGATTACAGGCATGAGCCACTGTGCCTGGCGAAACCTTCATTTAAAAACATACCCAAATCTCTCTGAACACTCAGCCTCTTAGTCCTCTGTTGGCCTTGCCCATTTTCCTTTTGAGGTGTGGCACAGTGTTTTCCCTTCCCTTCTCAGCCTCTTCCCCGACAGCTGTCTGCAAATGCCCTTCCCTGCCCTGTTCGTTATTGTTTCCGGTGCCCATCCCGAGGAGACTGCACTGGCGAAGTCAGGTCAATTCTTCTTTGTCTTGTTGGCAGTTACCTTCTCCTTCAGATTCATTGCTCCCCTGTTTCTGTGTTTTTACAATGCTTACTGAGTTTTTTTTTTTTTTAAGTTTCTTTTCGTGTCTCCTCATCCCTCAACTTCCTTAAATATGGGTGTTGGGGGAGGGTGGCTTTGTCTTTACCTTGTTTTCTTTCTCACGGCATATGGTCTCATCAGCTTTTACGTCTCAACCATATTGCCCATATGCCAAGGACTTCCAAAGCTCCATCTCCTATTTTCCTCACTGAGCCCAGCTACTGCTGCTGGAACTGCAGCAGGCTTAGGACAAAGTATTTTATACTCCGTCTCCTTTAATCCTCACAATAGACTGTGAGAGAGGAGGGGCACGGTGGCACCTGCATTTCCCACCTGAGGAAACTGTAGCTTAGACAGGCCTGATATCAAGTCCAAGGTCCCATGTCTAATATGCTTGCTGGATAGACCTGCTTGGACATCCTTTAGGCATCTCCAAGTCAACATGTCCACAATTAAATATCCCATGGTTCCCCATGGCCTGCTCTTCCTCTTTCCCAGTCAGAACTGGTCTCACCATTGTTCTGTCACCTGGGCACCATTGTAGACTTTCTTTCTCCTTCACCTCTTTTCCCACTTCAGTTGATTGCCCAGTCATGCCAGGTTGGCTTGGTAAATACTTCCTGAGTCAATTTTTCCCCCATAATTACCACACTTGTTTATATCATACATGAGGATTATTGATTATTGTGATGGCCTTGGAACTGGTTTCCATGAATCTAGCTGTATTCCCTCAAATTCATCCTCCGTAAACTGCCTGGATGAGCTGTCAAAAACTCAGCCCTAACCTCCCCTCCTGCTAGAAGTGATTCAAAGGTTTCCTGTGCCCTATAAAGTTCAGGCTCCTGGAGAAGGTTCCCAGTTGGCTGGCCCTTGCCTGCCCTCCCCATTCCATCTTCCACCTCTCCTTCCCCTCCCAGCTTATGAGCTAAGTACTAATGGGCAGACTAGGTTTTCTCGCCTCTGCTCATGTCCAGTTCACCTCATTTACAATATATATCTTGAAGGAGGAAGGTATTCTTTTGTAATTTGTACAGAAGGACTTGTATAACATTAGGAAAGACAGAGGTGAAGAAGTTGTATAGAAAAAAATATGTCACCCTCTACGATACTACAGAGACATCCATAAACAGGCCAGAGCATGTCACATGCACATGTCAGCACACCCTTCCATATTCTTCACAGCATTCACTGAGCACCTGCTGTGGCCAGAGACGACAGTAGATGCTGGGGGTGAAAAGCTCAAGGAGCTCTCCCTGTAGTGGGGGGAGACAGCAGAGACCCACAATTTCATCATAGGGTATTTGGGTTTAGGAATAGAAATGTGTACAGGATAGTAAGGGATTGTGAGCCTGAGTATTCAGGGAAGACTTCTTGGAGGAGGTAACATGCAAGATCAGTCTTTAGGGACAGTCAGTAGTAACCAGGTTGAAGGTAGTGTAAATTCCTTTCTCCTTTTTCCTCTTGGAGATTTGTATTTTTCCCATGGAATTTTATCTGTACAGGTCATTTTACACTGGACTAACGATGCTAAAGTGCTTTTTAAAAGCAAACCATGCCTGGTTTATCCCACTGGTAGGAACTTTCTTCGTGAGGTCAGAGGCTTTGTCTTGGTTCCGGTTGTATTGCCAGTGCATGGCCCCTGGTAGGTGCTGAGTAAATGCTGGTTGAATTGGATGCCTTGAGGTGAGGCATAAGAAAGTTTCTCCTCCTCCCCCTGAAGGTGGCAAAGATTAGGTGTGACAGTTGAGACTTGCATGGAGGTGACCTTGTGAGGTCCTAAGCCTGGTGACTTGCCTCTGCAGTGTAACTGGGCTGTCTCATGGGAAGGGCAGAGCCTTTTCTAGATGGCCAACTCCGTGTCCTGAACAGGAGAGCCAAACTCATTTGGAGGGGAAGGGAGTGCCCTTTTAAAGCCTCAACTACTAATTAAATTTAAGCAGAAGGATGGTGGAGGTGGAACTAACACATTTATTAGCATATAATACGATCAACCTAACTCATATAAATGTAGATTATCTTGGTTTGTCTTTTCCTGGCTGCAGAAAAGGCTTGGACAGCTGCCCTGGATTGTGAGTGAGTCAGTGAGCAGCTGCTTAAAGATCTGAAAAATCCTAGAATAGGTCATCTCTGTAGGCTTTATCCTTTAATTAATTATGGATTTTCATCTCCATGTATGTGAAGTTAATGATTGACTTTGTTCGGATTCTGAATCGCCGGCTCAAACGTGTCATTCCATTGGGCTTCATCACTATGTTCTACAAGTGTGAAGCCTTTGTTTTTTCAGAGACCCATTTCCACCAGCGGGTTTGCACTGTAAGTGTTTCCACAGGAACTCTGCCCTTTGCCAGTGTCACTGTTGTGGTTGTGCAGCAGAACACACAGGGTGGAGGTGTTTTAGCCCTCACTGAAAATGCAGCAGATCTGAACATCTCTTGCTGCAAATTTTCCAGTGTGTTCTGGTCTGCCTTGGTATCTTAAAACCAGGCTCACTGACTACCACGTGAGAACTGACAGTGGGGTGTCTTAAATGATCTGTTGAATACCAGCATCCAGAAAGGTTGCCCTTAGTGTTTCTCTCTACCAGCTAACATTAGACAATGCCATGTAGAAGCTGCTCTTAGGGTTTGAGAACTGTGTCACCTCATTTTAAAGATAGCCAAGGAAGTATCACCTCTGGAGAAGGAAGTTTTGTCTCTTTCAGTTTCTCCATGGATCAGATATTGTTTTGAATGAGGTGGTTTTACCGATTTCTCTCTCACACGGACTTCTTGCCTTTACTTTTATCTGACTGCTCACAGGGTGGCCTGGAGTATAATTGATGCTTAACTGGACTTGACTTTCAAGGCCTGATTGGCGTTTCCAGTATAGCAGTTGCCTGCGTCATCTAGTTTTGGGATTGATAAATCAAAGGACTTGCTTGGGGCTAGTGTCCAGTCTGGAGAATGGGCTTGATGTAACTTCAGTTAAGAAATTAATGGATTTCTTAACTTGGGTTATAACCCAAGTAAGAGATTTTCCAAAAGAATGCCCCTTTAGAGAAACAGTGACCAGCTCACTCAAAAAACAAACAAACAAACAAAAAAACACCAGACTGGATAAAAAGACTTACATGTTGAGGCTGATTTCTCTTACAGAACTGTAAAAGGACTAGACTGTATAAGGAAATGAGGGTCTTCAATTTTATTGATGTTATTTTCATTTGTTCTGGAGCTGTGATAGAACCAGGACTAGAGAATGCAGGGTACCATGACAGATTCCTTTATGCAGCACTTTTAAACATAAAATATAGATGTGATGTGCCACTGTAAGACCTGGCCTTTTTGTAATCGAGTAATATTTTGAGTCATAATTTATTGCACAACAGCCTGTGACACACTGTGAAAGAGTAAAACTGGCTTAAAAATTAGAAGTACAAAGACATTCCAGAAGAGTTTTGTGCACAACTTTGTTAGACTGAAATGAGTGGAATTGCATTTGGCACCAGGAAATGGATCTGGATTATTTGGAACAAGCGTTTTTCAGGTTTGAATCTTCTATGTAGAAGTACAGCCTGACCTCTTAGCCTTTTCACTGGTCTAGGATCCTGACAGTCAGTTCTTAAGCCCTGTACTTCCAGAATTTCATCTTTATGCTTTGCAGGACTTGTGTTTGGTAATGGCGGCTCTTTTGGATGATGACTTCCTCGATGGTGAAACTTCCAGTAATCCCCCCTCATCATCCTGAAATGATATCAGTATATCATCAGAACACTATGGAGCTTGTCATTTGAGGGACACAGCTTGCTTGAGTGCTTGGGAAAGAAGAGGTTTAGCTTGGTTTCAGGCCAGTGATGAACCCAGTGAGCTCTGCAAGTTCCCTTAGCTCTGAGCATTCTGATGTCATGCACTTCCGCTGCCAGGGTTGCTGCTTCATGACACTGGATGCATAAGAAGAAAGGAAAATAAATGTAAAACACCTAGCACCACCGAGGAAGTAGGGTCAGACAGTGACTGGCATTTCTCAGCCATAGTACAGAAGTGTCCTATGGGATGAATAGAGGCAGGCTGGGGGGTCCATTGTGTGCCAGGTGTTTCCATGAAAATAAGCTGTGGAGTGCGAGGTGTAGCACACTCCAAACAGGGATTTGGGGGGGCAAAATTTAATCTTTTTTTGTGATTTGTTGAATGAAGTGCCTAATGGCCTAATGTGCCTCAGTAACTTACTTGAGAGAAAAAGAGACACAAGGAAGGCAGTGGAGAGAGCTGGATGGTTGCCTTGTGAATAGACCTGTTCTTTCAGGCCTCTGGAACCAGCTGTGGGACGGTCAATCCAGCAGCTGCAGGGACACCCAGGGTGGCACTTGGGTCTGTAATCAACAGGGTTGCCTGTGACTGAGAGTGGCGGAGTGGTCCCTTGCACTGATGAATCCTGACCCTGCCGATCTTTGCTTGGGTAATGGCTGTTTGTGTGCTATTTCTAGAAGTTCCTCCCAACGCCTGCCTGTGTGACCCGTTTTTGCCAGATCCAGATTGCTAGTCCCTTAAAGCTCGAAGAACCTTAAAGGTCATCTGGAACAAAAGAGTTATTTTCTTAACCCGGTGGCCCCCTGAGCCCCCAGTTGATTGAGGCTGGTCTTGAGCATGCCCTGCTTCACATGCCAGTTTTCCAATTTCTACTTTGGGAGAATGACCTTATCAGTAGGCTTGCCAAGAGGGCTTCTTTCTGTTCCTGTCACAGCACTAGGCTGTATACTCATTTACCCTCAGTTCCCTTTTCTGGTATATTTCCTAACAAATTATTTCCCTCTTTCCACTATTTTTAGGCGTGACAAGTCTAAGATATTTATATATAAATGGCTGTCCCTTCTCAAACCCTTTTCTAGCAAGCACATTCTGGGAGGACAGTGTCTTATCAGGATCATCTGTCACTATAATCCCTCTGAGCCTAGAAAGAGCAGATTGTTGTCAAGTCTTCTGTTGGCGTCTTCATGTTGATAAGCACACTTGGTTTTCCAGACTATGTAGGTTTTAGACTTCAAGTGAAAAGAAAATACACCGTTATGCAGCAGTAGGAAACAAAACAACTACAACAAAATTCTATTTTTTCCTCCGTCCAGAGGCTTTCACTTTCAATATTTGTATATGGAGACTGAGCTGACAGCCACAGCAGTCATTTCATGGTGGCTGGAATAACTGTGAACTGTGCATTAACTTGTGCTCTCTGTCTTACAGTTCTGCTGCAGTGTGGAGCGGGGGAGGGCGAGCAGAGGAATGATGAATAGAATAGCAGGTGGGATAATGTACAATAGGAGATACACGGTAAGGATTAATTAGGTGTCAAGCTAAGTACTTCATGTGCATTAACTAATTTAATCCTCAGAATACCTTCGAGATATTCAGATTCTCTTATTATCCTCCTCTTTGTGAGGCAACCGAGACTCAGAGAGGTTAAGATACTTGCCCCAAATAAATGACAAAGGCTGGGCATGGTGGCCCAGCTCTTTGGGAGGCCAAGGCAGGAGGATTGCTTGAGCCCAGGAGTTTGAGACCAGCCTGGACAACATAGCAAGACCCTGTCTCTATTTTTTTTTAAGTGGTGGAGCTAAGAGTTTGAGCACCTGCATGGAATCACTAAGGTAAGCTGCGTTACACCTGCCTCAGGTGGTTGATATGAGGAAAAATAAAAAATTTTCAGATGGACTCTTGGGTATTTGCCTTTTAAGGCTATATGCCTGTTAATTCTGATGGCAAGTGGTAGAGAAATAATTAAAGGTTAGAGTTGATAGGGCCCTGAGTAGGAGGGACACTTTACATGCATTGCATGTGCATCTGCAGCAGATGACATCTCCCCAAAGTGATATGCCTCCCTTGTTCAAGCAGGCTTGTCAGGGTGGCACCAATTTTTCTTGGCAACTTAATGAATGAAGTATCAAATGATCACATAATACGCATTTGAATGATCTTTGGGATGTATCTCCCCTTAAACATTGTGCTGGCTACACCATCCATTTCTATAATACCTTTGGTTTTATCCTCTTTACTCCTAACAGTGAATTCCTAGGTAAAGTTACAACTGAATTTATCAGCACAAGCAGGCTGCATCATGTTGTGTGTTCTGCAAACAGTAACTTGAGGTAGTGTGTAATTTCCCAGTTCTTAAGGGTGTGGCCTACACCAATGGCCTTATTTTCCCTTTTAATTTTTTTCAAAATTAACTGTTATTTTGCCAAGAAGTTTAACATTTTATTGGAACGATTATTATGTGTCAAGTGTTATGCTACACATGGGATGTACAGAAATAGAAAGATAGGTTCCCCTGTCTTCAAGGAGCTTGTCTTACAGGGAAAACAGATACATAAACACTTTTAGGGCACAGAGATCTTCATCTGTGTGTGTGTACTGGCGTTAATGCAGAATTCTGAAAGGAATAAAGCTTTCCTGACCAAAGCAAGCATGAGCAAATGTTTCACATCTCTCTGCCTGTGCTTCACAAGTCCATTCTGTTTAATGTGGGCTTGATTTAAAGTCTACCGGCAGTCCTGGACTTCACCCAAACAGCCATTATAGTAATGAACGTTTAAATGAGTTATTTTTCCAAAGCATTATAGTTTTTCACATCCATCTTTTCATTCCCTCATTAGCATGATGTTGATGGCCTCACAAACATTGTTTAGGAATGGCTTAGGAATTTTACGGTATATTTACTTTGGCTCGTCTGCTGCCTCTTGCTTATAATCTGTTCACTGGAGATTCAGTTGTTTCTTTGAGTCCCTTTGAAGTTTCCCGTTGATGGGTGGGGACTAGTGGGGAAAGAAATCCAGAGTAGATATTCCTAAAACTATGAAGTGAAAATTCAGGAGAGACTGTCATAACTCTGCTTATTTAAGGTGGTTTGGTTTGTGCCAAGCTAAAGGAGGGAATATTGATTGAATTACTTTTTTAATAATGCGGTTAATTTTTATTTAATTGTTTTCCCTGGAGATGTGGGGATGAGGTATTTCGGTTTAAAGCAGTTTTGTTATGCTGATAATTTTTTCTGATTATCTTAAGGCTTCATGGACAGTGACATCACGGGTCTATTCATGCTTTCGTTCCTCCTTTACCTGCCTTCATCTGCTTTCTCTGGTAGTTAGTACCCATATCCAGGTGTGGTCAGTTGGAGTAACTCCTGCCTTACTGGACTTAACAGTGGTGTTTCTGTGCCTAAGGCATTTGGAACATCTGTAGTTTATTTCCAAATCCCAATTTTGTGGAGATTTGTGTTCTAGCTTCGATTCAATTGCTCCTAAGTAGTGGCCGGTGTTAACTAGAGGCCGTGAGAGACAAGACACTTGATGTAGGCCCATTGGAGGTGCTGGGTCCTATTCATTCGAATTTGGCTCATAATGCCTCCCTTTACACACCTAAAGCCTAATATAACTAGTAATGAACCTCATTAATAATTTGTATTGGCAGAGCTGAGGTGTCACACATTAGAACGGTTTACACCATGAGCATTGACTTCATTCAATCAGTGAGGGAGGATGCAACCACCTTTGCCAAAATCGAAAGGAAGAGAGGACCCAGAGTTTTAGGGAATGGAATTAAACAGCACTTTAACGATCTTGGCGGAGGCAGTGGGGAAAGGAAATAGGCCCAGGGAGGAGAGTATCTCACTGGTTTCTCCAAGCTGATTCATTTGGGTGCCAAGAGAGCTGTGGAAACCCACAGAGGAATGCCCTGGTTCCTTTCCATCCTTCTGTCTGATAAGGGTTTAGATCACTTTATTTGATGGTGAGCCTTCCAGTTTTATCAGCACCGATCTCTTTGTACATTCTCCCAAATGTACAACTCCAAGCGGATGAATACAGTTGGTGTTTTCTGGGGAGGGTGCTTCTCCCTGTGGTCTGTCACAGTCAGAAAGCAGGGGGCCAGAGAGAGGACTACCGATTGCCCACATGTTCCAGGCGAGTCGTCAGTGGCACACCCAGTTTTATAATGCTCTGAGGGTGTGTGGCCATGAAGTGGATTTTGAATGAACAGAAGGAAAAAGTTGTTGGATGAAAAACATGAGCCATTTGAACCGTGTGTGGCGTCTGGAGAGACAGGTGGTCTGAGAAAACTGACAAAGTTTGCTTGGGGGAAACAAAAGTTTGCTTGCCTCCACCTCTGACGTTTGGGCTGGGATGAAATAAGTCACTTTTCTGTTTAGACTGTGTTAAGATGGAGGGAAGCTGCTTTAGTTCTTTATTGGCGGTGAAAAGGCAGAAACTTTGTTACTTGCATTCTTAATTTTAGTTAGCCATGCTGTGCTGGGTTGTACACCCACCTTGGTGTGTAACTTCTGTGACCTTTTCCTCTTCCTTCTCTCCTGTCACAGTCACCAAAAGCCACTAAGGGTAGCCATTCATTAAGATCACCTTTATTAGGCATCCTCTGGGCTCAGTTAAGGTCTCCCTCCATCTTTCCGCCCCCTATTTTTATGCTTTCGTAGCCACTGGCACTCTGCCTTGCAGCACTTGCACGTAATTATTTATATTCAGGGAGTCACCCTCCTGGATTATAAGCACCGTGAGGGCAGTGGCCGCAGCCCACCCGCAGCCTCTGCTTCCAGCACAGCACTTGGCCCACGGTAGGTACTCCCTTAGTATTTGTTGTACTTGTCAGTGTTTGTTGCCTGACTGACACAGAAGGGTTCCCTGCTGGAGCAGGGATTCTGGTTAAATGGAATCATCCAGAGAATTCGAGAAAATGATGATGGCTATCTGTTTCTGCTCTTAAAAGTATGCAGTTGAGACCTCTAAGTAGATGTTTATTTGCTTGGCCATTTCCAGGGTGCATGTGTTTATCCTGTTTTCTTTCATACATATTTTCTGCTTTGCCCCTCACACAGTAATTCTCAGAAGCAAGTAGATCATTGTTTCCATTTCAGTTGAGATCACTTTAGGGGCATGTCTGGGACTTGATGACAGATCTTCCACTGTCTTATGCTCCCTACATCACATTTGTTGAGTACCTACTATGTGCCAATCCTTAACATTTGTTATTGTAGTTTATCTCCCATTAGTCCTGTTGAGGTAGGTATTGTTATCCCCATTTTACAGATGAGGAAATAGAGGCTCTGAGAGATTAGGTAATTTCTAGGAACATACAGCCAATAAAAGAGAAAGGAAGAGTCTGAGTTCAAACCCAGTTCTTCGGTGCTAGGGGTACAGCTGCTGCCTGCAGAGTATGCCAGATGGCACCTTTTTGACTCTTCTGGTAGGGAATGGGGAGGAATGCTTGTCACCTTAGAAATGCTGGTATGCGGCCAGGCATAGTGGCTAACGCCTGTAATGCCACCACTTTGGGAGGCTGACGCAGGTGGATCATGAGGTCGGGAGTTTGAGACCAGCCTGGCCAACATGGTGAAACCTTGTCTCTACTAAAAATATAAAAATTAGCCAGGCATGGTGACACATGCCTGTAATCCCAGTTACTCAAGAGGCTGAGTCAGGAGAATCACTTGAACCCAGGAGGCGGAGGTTGCAGTGAGTCGAGATCGTGCCACTGCACTCCAGCCCCGGTGACAGAGCAAGACTCCATCTCATAAAAAAAAAAAGAAAGAAAGAAATGCTGGTATGTCCAAGTCTGTGTTCACTCTTATGTTCATGGTTGTTTTACAAAAGCTGTATTTAGCAAGTACTCAATGGCAAGTTATGCCAGCACTGTGCTTGGTATAACTTGGATATGCAGATGAATGAGACAGCCATACAGAGAAGTATGTCAAGAGTATGGTTTAAATGCCCCAAGGAAGGTTTATGGAAGTTGCTTCCAGAATGTAGAGCTGGGAAAATAACACTAAACATCATTTATACAGTGCTTTATGTGCTGTTCTTGCTTTTATATTTGATCCCATTGTATTCTCTTTCTCTCCCCTTCCTCCATGTCTCCTCCCCTCTCAAGGGCTGAGGTTGAGACAGCGACCTATCCAAAGCCTGTTGACCGCTGGACCCCAGAGGAACACCAGCATGTGCTCTTGCCCAGCCTGTTTTTTGTATACAAACAGTATATAAAACATAGAGCAGAGAACTGACAGATGTTTATATCTATGGGCTTTCATAGAAAATAAGAATTGCTTTTCTCTGTCAGGTCGGTGTTTATGCCTTGTCTGCTTGCTCCGTACTCCTCTAGAGACCAAAACATCTCATTGCTTCTCAGAATCATTTCGGAAACTGAGGCTAGAAACTACAACAGACTCTCTCCTCTCCTCACCTCTTCACCAGCACCCCTTGTCTCTTAAAATCACTGAAAGAATGTCCCCCTGCCCCCATGGAGGGGTAATAGCACTTCGCATCTGTCTATTCCAGGAAGCTGGGGTGCTTTACAATGTGTTACCCAGCATCCTGGGGGCGGGATTGGTGCGCGTAGATGCTTACTCTGCCAACCCCTTAAAAGGCCTTCTCTTAGCTTAGACCTTCATGTAACCCAGACTAATAATAAAAATTCCCCAATAACTCTGTTGTTGTAGATCTTACAGTGCTCAGAGACTGGCCCTTTAATATCCATGGCTGGCAAACATTTCTGTTGAGGGATTGTAGGTTATTTTGACTCTCCTTGTAAGAGCCAGTCTGTCTTACGTGGCCTTAGTCAAGGAAACGGGTAGTTCAGCCGCTTCCTCTTTATGGCATCCTTTTGATGAAGCACCACTTACTTTTACTTTGCATGTTAGGATCCCAGGATACATGGATTTTTAATCTATCTATCATTTCATACGATGCAAGCAGAGCTCATTTAGGAAATTGCAGAAGTTTCATAAAAACATACTCTACTAAAAAACTTTAAGAGAGCATTGATTCCCAAAAATAATTGATCGGGCCGTAGCATCAGGTGTGCTGATACAGGACCACATCGTTGTGATTTATTTCTGCTGTCTTTGTGAGGGGGATGGAGGACACAGGATTCTGGAAGAATGTGTTTATAAGTCTTCCTTCTCCCAGATGGCGCTTCCAGCTAAGGTCCTGCAGAGTTGCATTCTGCCACCTTTCCTGGAGCCTGAGAGATGGGTGAGGAGTGCAGGTGGTATTGCCACGTGGTGGCATGTCAAGGAGGCAGATAGGAAAAGGCAGACTGATTTTTGGTAGCATTAGTCTTTCTTCTCTCCTCTGCTTTTCTGTATCTGAGTTTTAGGATTTGGATGCATGTGTACATTTAAGATTTGTTCTAAATACACGAAAGCATACTTGCTTGTTGGAAGGAAATATGTGACGGAACTAAGTGGTGCTTGGAGGTGCAGTGAGGATTGGAGAGATTCTGGGGGCGCATATTGGGTGTTGGTGGTTTTCCGATTGGCATCATAGTGTCATGTTCTCTTCTCCAACATAGGTTTAGCTCTTTGGGGCCCCAAAAGACAAAATTAGTCAGGAAAGTGACATGTACTTGGCGTGCTGTGGCTTCTTTTGAGGAAAAAGTGACCCAAATTTGAACATCCGACTTCAATTCTTAATAATTGGCTGGGGCTCCTTGTATCTTTCCTGGCTATAAAACTATAAAATGCTGCTGTTAACTTTGAAGGCTGCTACTCACAAGGCCGGGTGAACAGACTTTTATATTAACAGCTCAGGCTAACCCTGGGAAGCATCTGTGCTCCCCTCACAGAGAAGTTGTTTTCACGTTTTTCACATTCAACCTAAGTGACCCTCACCATCGGGAGTGTGGAATCTCAGAGTAGCTGCACAAAGGGGTGGGAACTTGAACCCCTGGATTCTAGTCCCAGGTCAGCTCTAACTGCTGTGTGAACTCAAGGAAGTCATCCAACGAGATGATCTTTGGACAAAAGATGATCTTTGGACAAAGACCTTAATCACTAAGGTCTTTTTCACCTCTGAATTCTGTGATCTCTACTCTTGTAGATTTCCTCCCTAATAATTTTTGTGGGTCTACTCTTTGAACTATTTCCCTTATTTATCCTTTCCTTAAAATCAGGGTTCTTCTCATTCCGCTGTTCTTTTACCCTGTCACCCACATCCACATGGCTGTTAAAGAACACAGTGAATTGATGTAGAAAGATGTCGCAGATATAGGCCGGGCGCAGTGGCTCATTCCTGTAATCCCAGCATTTTGGGAGACCGAGGCAGGTGGATCACTTGAGGTCAGGAGTTCAAGACCAGCCTGACCAATATGGTGAAACCCTGTCTCTACTAAAAATACAAAAAATTAGCTGGGCGCGGTGGTGTGCATTTGTAGTCCCAGCTACTCAGGAGGCTGAGACAGGAGAATTGCTTGAACCTGGGAGGCAGAGGTTGCAGTAAGCCAAGATCAACAGAGGGAGACCCCATCTCAAAAAAAAAGAAAGATGTCCCAGATATATTGTTGAGTGAAAAAATATACTAACAGAGAGGCATGGCTGGTATGATCTATTTCTGAAATGAGAATGATAGTAATATTAGTATGAACTTGCATCTTTAATTTGAAGCAGTTTAAGTCAGAGGTGTCTCTGAATTCAGGATTTTTTCAGTTTTACATAGGACACTGTATTAAATATATTTACTATTAAATGACACCTCCAATGGGGGCTGGGGTGGCACCTGTAATCAAAAACATTAATATTTCTGTGGCGAAACATGGATAGTCACACTAAGTGGGGTAAATAAAGATTACACATTGCCTCATGTCAGTTTAGGTAAGATTTTGACAACAAATGTTATAAAATTTGTTTGAGTTTTGAAGCGTTTTGAATATTGGGATTATGGATAAGAGATTGTGGGCCTGTATAGCCAAAGGGGGTAAAATCTGGAAAATAAAGGATCGAACATTTAGCAATACTTTTCTCGAGTGGAGAGGTGGGGTGGGATTATGGGGGATTTTCATTTCCCAAGTTATATCCCTTTCCTAGTAAGCTTGTATAATTTTATAACCAGAAAAAATAATTAGAGATACATCTGAGATGTAAAGATTTATATAAAGTAGCTGGAAACATTTAACCAATCTGTAGCTGTTTGAGACTTGTTTATATTAGGACAATTGAGACTTGTTTTCTCAATTTTTCAAACTTTTGTGATGTCATTATATTTCATATACACTTAAAATTTTTTCTAGATGACAGTATTAGGAAAAACAAAAAGGAATATATGATAGTAATTAAAATGTCAGTGTAGGAAAATAAGGCCCTTGGAGTATCCTACAGGAAATCAGGAGCCACTTCCTCCTGGATGCCTTATGTGGCACATTATACTGACCTATTAAATAATAAGAATCAGGCTGGGCATGGTGGCTCTTACGTGTAACCCCAGCACTTTGGGAGGCCGAGGTGGGAGGATCACATGAGGCCAGGAGTTTGGGACCAGCATGGGCAACATAGTAAAACCCCATCTCTACAAAAAAAAAAAGTAGACATTAGCCAGGCAGGGTGGCACATGACTGTGGTCCTAGCTACATGGGACACTGAGACAGGAGGACTGCTTGAGCCCAGGAGTTTGAGGTTGCAGTGGGCCATGGTTGCACTACTGCACTCCAGCAGTGGCAACGGAGTGAGACCCTACCTCTAAAAATAATAATAAGAAGAATCACATGGATGAAGCAAAGGATGATAACCAAAATATAATGTATGGGAGATCACTTTATGAAGATGTAAGGCTATACAATAATCTAAGGTGTTTTTGAAGTATCATTGGAATTCTTAAGAGGACCAAAATTGTGTAATAGGTCTTAAGAGGCTTTGTCTGAAAATTGGCTGGAATAATTAGTTCAAAACTGAAGATACTTGGAATTTAATATATGGAATATGGATGAGATGGCTGGTATTTGATTGTTCAATTTTATCAGTTAATACAAAATGATCTATATTCTTTTTAATTTTCACACTTTTCCATATTTCTTTTTTTTTTTTTTTAATTGTACTTTAGGTTCTGGGGTACATGTGCAGATCATGCAGGGTTGTTGCATAGGTACATACATGGCAAGGTGGTTTGCTGCATCCATCCCCCCATCATCTATATCTGACATTTCTCCCCTTGTTATCCCTCCCCCACCCCCAGTTGTCCCTTCCCTAGCCCCGCCAACTGACCCCAGTGTGTGATGCTCCCCTCCCTGTGTCCACGTGTTCTCATTGTTCAACATCTGCCTATGAGTCAGAACATGCGGTGTTTGATTTTCTGTTCTTGTGTCAGTTTGCTGAGAATGATGGTTTCCAGATTCATCCATGTTCCTACAAAGGATATGAACTCATCGTAGTATTCCATGATGTATGTGTGCCATATTTTCTTTGTCTGGTCTATCATTGCTGGGCATTTGGGTTGGTTCCAGGTCTTTGCTGTTGTAAACAGTGCTGCGATGAACATACGTGTGTATGTGTCTTTATAATATAACTATTTATAATCCTTTGGATATATACCCAGTAATAGAATTGCTGGATCAAATGGAAGTTCTATTTCTAGATCCTTGAGGAATCGCCACACTGTCTTCCACAATGGTTGAACTAATTTACACTCCCACCAACAGTATAAAAGTGTTCCTGTTTCTCCACATCCTCTCCAGCATCTGTTGTCTCCAGATTTTTTAATGATTGCCATTCTAACTGGCATAAGATGGTATCTCAGTGTGGTTTTGATTTGTATTTTTCTAATGACCAGTGATGATGAGCATTTTTTCATATGTTTGTTGGCCTCATATTGTCTTCTTTTGAAAAGTGTCTGTTCATATCCTTCGCCCACTTTTGAATGGGTTTGTTTATTTTTTTCTTGTAAATCTGTTTTAGTTCTTTTTAGAATCTAGACATTAGCCCTTTGTCAGATCGATAGGTTGCACTTTTCCACATTTCTAATCCCAGTATACTCAGTTGTTAACTTTTCTCACTTAATTGTATAATTGCAATTTCTGTGTCGCTTATAATAGCTGCATAATATTTAGTTACTGGTTTACATAATTTGCCGTCTTCTTATTGCTGTTTCTATTTGTGTGTGTCTGTGTGTGTTACAAGTAACACCTCCGTACCTGTAGATCTTCCTTTTTCTTTTTCCTTTTTCCTCCTATATTTAGGGGTTGTTTTTCTTAGGAAATATTTTTCTGAATATATAAGGAACTTAAAGTTTATTCTATAAGCATTTATTCAGCATCTACTGTGTACAGAGCACTGGAGATACAAAGATAAATTTTGAACCTATATACAAGCTGTGTCCATTTCCTGAACTCTCTTCCTTCTTCTCCCTTCACTTGGCGAATTCTCCATTTAAATTCCACTTTGCCAATGAGGCCTTTAGGTATTCCCCAGAGTATTTTAGGATTTTTCTATACTTTTTCTTCTCATTTAATCACAGTTGTACATTCTGTGTACATCTCAGAATAACTGAGATTACTTCATTTTTGCCTTCCTCATTAGACTATTAAACAGTAAACTCACAGAACAGGTCTTATGTCTGATTTGTTTTCCTTGGTACCCTCAATACCTAGGACATTATGTCTGGCATATACCAGGCGCACAAATTCAAACGAGTACTTGTATAAATGAATTAGATGAATAAATGTTTGAATATGATTCTTGCTTTGAGAAATTTAGATTAGAACTGAAAAATGGATTCAGTGGATAATTTCAATGATGTATAAGTGCTTTATAGAAAATAGAAAGTAGGCCGGGTGTGGTGGCTCACGCCTGTAATCCAAGAACTTTGGAGGCCAAGGCAGGTGGATCACCTGAGGTCGGAAGTTCAAGACCAGCCTGAGCAACATGGTGAAACCCCGTCTTTATAAAAAAATAATAAAAAAAAGAAAATAGAAAGTAAACTTTTTCCTAGCTATTATCTTTCCTCCTTTACAGTGAAGTGCCCTGGAAGAGAATTCAGTTCCAACATGTCATTTAATGTCTCACTTTTGTCCATACTCTGCAGTACAAATGGGCTCATCTTAACTTCTTTTCTGCTAACACTGTTGCTTTTCTATGCAAATGCTACCGTATTTCTCATTGCACTGAACATCATTATCATTCGCCTTTGTCACGTTTTTTCAACATCTTGGGTACCTCTGTTTTCTTATTATTTAAAAAATCCCGTTTCTTCAGTGCCTCCTTTTCATGGTCTTATCTGATAGCCATACCTATTCTGCTGTTTATGATCTTTTAAAAACTGTTAGCTCTTTGAGGGAAGGCATAGCGTGATCTTTTGTTAGGAGACTTTAAAAGATCCACTTTCTTATATTTTAGTGTATCCCCTGGGTCGAAAAGGAGAATTTTTATTTTTAAAGGATGATCATCAAATAAATATTTAAGTAATTTGACCAAAATTTATCTTCTTACCTTTTTACTAAAAATATACACTAAATAATTTTAAGGGAAGATTTTGTAGTCTCAGATATGGAAATGTCCTGATTACTATTGCCCTGACTTTACTGGTTGCTTCATGGGTGGCTTCTGAACTCATTTCTTGGAATGTTACGATTCAGGGCCAACATTGTTAGTATTGCTACATCGTGATTTAATTTTTTGCCACTTCCACATTCTGGTCAATCCGAAGATCTCCACCAAAACACCTGTATAAATTTAGAAGTATTGCAAGAGAGACAGCAATGTCAGGCCCGTGAGACTCAAGTGAAGTCTCCTTCCACGATAGAGCTTCTTATACTTGGTAGAAACTGGCAAGTGACTCAGCGGGGGTGGAAGCCTGGAAAACAGCCTGCCGAGGAGGGTAGTTTTTCTGGTAACACATCGCCACCCCTTTGAAGCATCTAGAGAACCGGAAGAGCAGGAACTGCCCGTCAGACTGACTGAGCGCTTGGCATTCTTTCATGGAAAGATGACAACTCATCCAGGGTGAAAGAGGAAGTGGAGGGGGTGGCAGGGAACAGGAGGGTGACCTTACATTTCCATTGTTTTGCAGGCTGCCTGGTCCAGTGCAGTGGGTTGTTTGGGGGTTGGGAGGAGTTGGAATAATATACTTCTATTGTTACTGTCCAAAGTGGATGTCCTGTGCTATGTTGCCAAGGAGGGGGAGCTTGTACCCATTTAATCCTTGTGCTCCTTCATGATCCAGATGGTTTGTGATCCCTCATATTTCTTTCACGCTTAGCTCTGGAATCTACTGGTTAGAATCCTAGTATCATTTCAAGAACTGGGATTTTCCTATGCCAAATTTCTGTGAGATCTGAGAACGAACAGACTGATGTATTTTCTCCAGGCTATCTCTGGCTTTGACAATGACATATTTTGATTGTCAGTTGATTTTTGTCTCAGTTTATTGTCTTAAGTAGTAAGAATCAAGGGATTTAACTGCAGCAGTAGTGTTATTTTGATAATTTATCAAGTTTTGTTTTGGGAGATCTTTGGGGGAAAAAGAGTTATCTGGTTTAGTTTTTTTCTTATAGGAAATTTTGTTTTGTTTTGTTTTTGAGACAGAGTCTCCTTTTGTCACCCAGGCTGGAGTGTGGTGGTGCGATCTCGGCTCACTGCAATCTCTGCCACCTGGCTTCAAGCAATTCTCCTGCCTCAGCCTTCTGAGTAGCTGGGATTACAGGCACCTACCACCACGCCTGGCTAATTTTTGTATTTTTAGTAGAGACGGGGTTTCATCATGTTGGCCAGGCTTGTCGCAAACTCCTGACTTCAGGTGATCCTCCTGCTTCGGCCTCCCAAAGTGCTGGGATTATAGGCGTGAGCCACCATGCCCGGCCTTGTTTAGTTCTTTCTTATTATGGTTAGAACCCTCCCGAGAGTAAAATGAAGACTTCAGTGGACAACCAGTTGTGAGTGCACTTTCTAGAGAATGGTGCGTCATCAGAACCCTGGTCAGTACTCCCAATTCTATGGCATATCTGCACGTCTGCCATCTTTGGTCAGCAACCCTCCAGGATTGCCTTCTTCACACCTGTGGCTGAACATCCACGCTGTACTGGGCAGGTTGGTGCTGCCCATTTCTCCCATGCTGTTGAACAATTACTCCATGCAGTTATTGTTCTTCTTAAGGCCTCTCCACCCGCCTCACTCCTAACACATGATTTTGTATCTGACTTTGCTAAGCAACTTGAAACTTCCTAGAATGAGCTCCTCCTTTTCCTGCCCTTTGGAGTCACAGTTATCTTCATCTGGTTTTCTCCAGGGATTTTCCCATCCGCTCCTGCGTCCTTCTAGACCTTGTTCTATTAGTCATTGTCCCTCCCTCTCTTTCTCATTTTTAGGCCATGTTTCTTTACTATCTCCTTCTCCTTGGCTGTCAAATGTTCTCAGTGTTTCCCATTTTTCTATTTCTCACACCTACTAATGACTTACCTACTTGTCAACTCCAGTGGACATGCTATAGTCCTTATCTTTCTGGAGCTCTTTGTTGTATGCAACCCAGTTTGTCCACTCTGTTCTCTTGAAGAGTCTTTGGCTTCTGCAATGGTCCATGCTTCTGTTCTCTTGCTACCTCTGTGTCTTATATCTCCTTGGTGGGCTTCTCTTCCTTTGCCCACCTGTTAATTTTGGAGTTTAGTTCTAGGAATCTTGCTCTTCTCTTCTCATACATACTCTGGCTTTGGCCCTTCATCTACTCTCTGGGTTTTCATCACCTATGTGCCAGTGATCTCCATGTCTCTGCCTTGCACTGCCTGGTGACTAGGTTCTGCTGGTAGTCATGTGTGTATCTGAAAGGCTCCTTAAACTTTCCAGGAGCTGAATGCACAACCATTTCTCCCCAAACCTCCCCTTATTTCTGTATTTAGACCACCATATTATACATGATGGTTAAGACTGGGGCTCTGGAATCTGATCTGGATTTGAATTTGGGCTCTGATACTTCCTGGATGTTTGATCTCGAATAAGTCACTTAATTCCCTGAACCTCAGCATCTTTCTTTTTAAAATGGGGGAAAAATAGTATTCATCTCAGAAATTCTTATGTGGTAGACCATAATGCATTTGTACAGTGCCTGGCTCAGAATAAGACTGGAATCAGTGTTAGCTGCTGCTGTTCTCTTTCAGTTTTCTGCTGTTCTGAGACATCCAAGCCAGAAACCTGGGGGCTATTCTTAATGCCTTTTTCCTTTAGATCCTTAATGCCTGTTTTCTTAACACGTGATACCTTAATGCCTCACTCTTAACATGTGATTTTGTATCTGACTTTACTAAGCAACTTGAAACTTCCTAGAATGAGCTCCTCCATTTCCTGCCCTTTGGAGTCACAGTTATCTTCATCTGGTTTTCTCCAGGGGTATTCCATCCGCTCCTGTGTCCTTCTAGACCTTGCTGTATTAGTCATTGTCCTCCCTTGTACCTAGCCAGTCACAAGTGTGGGTGATTTCTAATTACTGTTTACTTCTTCCTTCTGGACATTTCTGAGTTTTCCTTTCTCTTGATTCCCATTACTACTACCTGTGCGAGGCCTTTATCCTGCTTTCCAAGGTGGAGCCACAGTCTCCCGCCTTCTTTTTGTTCCTGCGATCCTTCATCCGGTGTCTAACAGGGTTTCCACCCTGGTTGAAGCCCTCTCATGATGTTCCATTATATACAAATCAAAAGCCAGGGTCCTTAACATGGTATTTCTGGCTGTCCTCCTCACCCTTGGTGGCATTCTAGCCTCCCTCTCTCCCCCTGCCTGACTCTGGAGGGCTTCATCCTTGAGTAACACTGTCTTGCTGTGTTCCCTGAGCATGCTGAGCTCTTCGGGCTCTTTCCCACCTTTGTTAGCCACACTGCTTGGAATGCTCCCTTCCCTGCTTTTGCCTTAGTAACTCCTTCTCATTCCTAAGGACTCAGCTCAGGTGTCACCTCCTCCAGGAAGCCTTCCCTGACCCTTCCAGGATAGGTTAGGTAATCTTCCATAGAGTCCTGTCATTCTCTATGCCCACGATGCTGTTACCACGTTGGCTCATAATCTATTTATGTGTCTTTCCTCCCTACCTCAGTCCTGAAGGGCAGAAACCATGTGTCATTCCACTTCATATTTTCGTGCCTAGCTGGATGCTTGACATGTAATAAGTGCTCAAGAAATGCTTGTTCATTGAATGACTGAACTCAAGGACCAGCAGATCTCTGGATGACTCTGGTTTCCTGTTTCTGTGGCCCACAATGCTCTGGGGAAGGGCTAGGTATCACAGGTTCAAACCATAGCTGGGGCAGCCACCCTTGAAGTAGACACCCTAATATCCTTCCCACTGAGTCCCCCGGTCCTACTTCCTGGAGTGAGGCTGTCAACTTGAAGTGTCAGAGTGTGTCTGAAAATTATTCCTGTGAAAAATAAAATATTTGACGTTGCAGGCCTCATTCTTACGTTATTTTTCTTAGAGAACACTTTCATATTTTGGAACTTATGGTAATGTTAACACTTTCTATTTGCATAAGAACTTCCCTGATGGGAGATACTGCAGGTGTAAATTTTTCTGAGGGGTTGTCACACCATGGTAGAACTGTTTTCCATCGATCTGGAGATAGGGAACATGTACACTGTGAGAGAGATCCTCTTTGATATGTAAAATAGACTGACCTACTTTAGAGGCTGCCTGTATACTAATTTTCTATTTTAGAAGGATGATGGCCAAACACTGAAAGCTTGGGACGTTTTAGAACTGTGCTGCCCAATATGGTGGCCACTAGCCATATGTGGCTACTCAAGTTTAAATTGAATTAAAATAAGATGAAATGGAAAATTCATTTCATCGGTTATATTAGCCACATGTAACTGATGACTAGTGGCTACCTACCATATGTAGAACATTTATATTATTGAAGACTATTCTACTGGACAGTGCTGTTTTAGGATGTAGAAGTCCTGATGGATAGTATCAAAGCCACCTTACCACGGACAGAGTTTTACAGAGCTATGAAATAATTCTTTTTTTTTTTTTTTTTTTTTTTTGAGACAGAGTCTCACTCCCTCACCAGGCGCCAGGCTGGAGTGCAGTGGCGCAACCTCGGCTCACTGCAACCTCCGCCTCCCATGTTCAAGCAATTCTCCTGCCTCAACCTCCTGAGTAGCTGGGACTACAGGCACGCGCCACCACGCCCAGCTAATTTTTTACTGGAAACGCCAGATACTTACTACACCATTTTATATCTTGTGTGTGGCATTCTGTCACCTTATCACTAGAGCATGCCCATATCTTTAGGGACAATAGCATTCAGACACCAAATAATGTTATATTGTTTGTCTAGAAATGTTTTCTTATACAACTCAAAGGGGAAGAGAGGAATATATCATGAGTAAATGGAATTGTTTTTCTCTGCAACACATTATTATAAAAACTTGCAGAGGAAGAGGTCGGGTGCGGTGGCTCACGCCTATAATCCCAGCCCTTTGGGAGGGTGAGGTGGGTGGATCACTTGAGGTCAGGAGATCGAGACCAGCCTAACCAACATGGTGAAACCTCATCTCTACTAAAAATACAAAAATTAGGTGGGTGTGGTGGCAGGTGCCTGTAATCCTAGCTACTCGGGAGGCTGAGGCATGAGAATCACTTGAACCCGGGAGGCAGAGGTTGCAGAGAGCCAAGATCATGCCACTGTACTCCAGCCTGGGTGTCACAGCGAGACTCCGTCTCAAAAAAAGAAAGAAAAATCTTGAAGAGTCTAAAATGTATCCTGGAACTAAATATTTACATTTCTTAAAGCCATGTGTGTTTTCTTTGGATGAAAGGATAACAAATGATTTGTATTGTTGGATAATATAAAAACACTTTAAAAAGTTAAAATTGAATGAAAGGGAGGATCTTTTACTTTCCTTTATTTTCCTCCCCAGTTATTCAACCCACTTGGCTTCTAGGAGTCCGAGGAATTAAATAAGTAAACAGAGGTTTAGTTTAACTGTTACCACACTAGGAAGTTCTAGCTATCTGGTAATACCAGAATCTTTCACATGGAGCAGCTACTTTTTACACTTGGATACCAGTACCGTAGATGGTGGGAGGGACTGGAAGGATTGTTCAGGTCAGGGGTGATGGACCTCTGTGGTCCCTCTCACATACACTGTTCAAGTTACCTACGGTGGCTACGCACAGGAAGTAGAGTGTGAGTCATTCTATGGCCGACAACCCCATGGACCACAGGTGACTCCCACCTGGTTGGCTTCGGGAACCCAGTTCGGAGGCTGCAGCAGGTGGGATCTTTTTTGGATTATGGAGAACTGTTTGATTTCATATCAGTGGGTTCTTCCCTCAGCCTTGTTCAGATCAGTGCTTGAGTAAGTTCTAATATTTTAACCTTTTCTGAGGGAAGAGATTGAGAATGAGGGTGGAGCATGTGACTCCTATTTTCACCATCCTGTTTCTCTTTCTTCATATGGTGCCCCCTTACTGAGGAACAGAGTAGAGGAGCTCTAAATTGGGGTATAGTGTGGAAAAGTTTGTGAGAACAAACTTTGTGAGAAGGAACTTAAGAACAAAGGGTGTTTATCATAGGTAATTATCACAGTGTTGTTAGAGTGTAGGCAGAGCAGCTTGCTAACCAACATTGCAAGTTTATTTTGCTAGTGAAAACTTTTACTTACTAATGAAGCATTAGAATTTCAGAGAATTAATTGTTTGTGAACATTGTTCATGGTCTTTCAGAAACTTTCAACTCTGTTTAGTTACAATGAGGCTCATTTTATAGCCTTTATTGTCCTCTTTTGAGAAGAGGTAGTATAGGCAGTGATAGGAACATCGGTTTGGGAGCAGACAGAGTGGGAATAGAAACCCATGCCTGATGCTTGGACAAATGGATTAAACTTCTGAACCTTAATTTCTTAACCTGCAAAGTGGGAATAATAATGCTTACCTTACAGGCAAGGGGACAATCTCCATATGTGGAATAAAAAAGGAAGGTAAGCTGATGCATTTTCGAGAAAGACCTTTAAAAATTAATAAACATGCCATATTCCTTCATCTTATTTATGATTATATTTGGTTTATTTAAATTTTACCATGCGTATCTACTTACTGGTATCAAACTATAAGGAGGAAGGGCTCTTTGTAAAATCAGTGAGACACTCTCAGAGCCTGTGCTGTTGGAGAATTAATAAAAAAAATTAATTAAATCTGGTCAAAAAGATCTGTTTTAATAGCAGATTCCTTTTTAAGACTAATTGCTGCATTATCTAAAAGGGAACAAGCTAAGTGTAGTGGCCCATGCCTGTAATCCAAACACTTTGGGAGGCTAAGGCGGGAGGATTGCTTGAGCTCTGGAGTTTGAGACCAGCCTGGTTAACACAGCGATACTTCATCTCTATTTTTTATATTAAAAAAATAGCTAAGCATGGTGGCATGTACCTCTAGTCCTAGCTACTTGGGAGGCAGAGGAGGGAGGATAGTTTGAGCCCAGGAATTTGAGGTTATAGTGAGCCAAGATTACACCACTGCACTCCAGCATCTTGTGCATTGGTGTACAGAGTGGGACCTTGTCTTAAAAAACAGCAGCAACAAACAACAACAAAGGAAACAAGGGGCCAAGGGAAATGGGGAGACTAGGAAATTCAAAGGATTATTTATTAGCAAACAACAAAACCCTGGATTATTTAAACGTTTTGCTGTTTTGAGTAATATTATTTACTGATTACAGTCCAGTCTGGGAAATAACAAATCCATCAATCAAAGAGTGTTTGAGGCTGGATCAGTCAGTTTTGGCTGTTCACAAACATTATTACATATTTGTAAAAGTGGGTTTCATGTGACTCTGACACAGAGGAGGTAGAATAATCAAATGTTCCTCTCTAGAACACTATGCAGTGATCATAAGGAAAGGAAATAAAGGTTCCCTTTTCCCTAATGCTTGTGCTACTCAGGCCAACACTGCTGAAGATACATGTTCTGTTGAAGCTTCTTAATGTGTGGATGACCCTCTTTGCATCTGAGGCTGGGTTAATCCCCAGAGGTACAAAGACAAGTCAAGGATGGCATCTGCCTTGGAGATGAGGTTATCCTGAAGGGGATATGGACATTGGCACAGGGGATGCCAGTATCAAATGATGGGTGTTGTAACAGGGAGCTGGGAGATCATAGAAAACAGCCTCTTCCCCTGTGTGAGAAGAAGAAGGTTAGGGCAAGGCTTCCTGGGGAAGTTGCCTAGATTGAGTCTTGAACAATAGGTAGGACTTAGATGATGAATGGATAAGAGAGAAGGAGAAAGGCATTGTAAGCTAAGACAACCACATGAGTGTCAGTGCATTAAGCAGTCTGTGTATGCTTGCAAGGGCAAGCCTTTCCATGTCAATCACGTTTAAAGCATGAGGGTTGGAATCAAGGACTATAAAGGTGTAGTTGGGGACCCAGCCATGAAGAGCCAAGTATACTCTATGAGGGCTTAGAGCATATTCTTCTAACTGATGGGGGACTGTTGAAAACTTTTAAGCAGGGGTGTAAATGATCAGATTTGCCTGGTTTGCTATGGCAGCTTGTTGAGTCATAGTTTTAGGGGTGGATGGCAAGAACCTATCATGATAGGCTTAATGTGAGAGGATGAATCTGTGTAAGAAAGCAGTGAAAGTCAGGGCTGAGAAGAGAAGATGGGTTTGAGAAGTACAAAAGATTTTGAGTTGATACGATTTTGATCAACTGGCTTTGGGGGAGTGGATTGAAGGGGTCAGAATGACTTTTGAAGTTCTGGTGCCATTATGGACCTGGGGAATGTAGGAGGAAGAATGGGTATGTAGGGGCCAAGGTAATATACTGATTTGAAAAAGTGTCCATGTGGCAATTGAATGTGAGTCTGACATTCTGGGAAGATGGTGGCTGGAGATAGGAATCTGGGAGACAGAATGGGGTTGGGAACTTGGAGAGAATGGAGACTGTTTGGAATATCCCAGGCACTGAAGGAAATGGGAGATGAGATTATTGAGGAATTGAAACTTGAGAATGATTGAAGCCTTGTTCTACCACTTATGCCTTACCTTGTGCCTCAGTTTCCCAACCTGTATAAGACAGTGATGATGTGTTACCTCCCAGACTGTCAGAAGATGAGACAGTGATTGCTAGAGGTGGTAGTTGTGGTAGTTACAGCCATGTGAGTAGGTTGGTGCCCAAGGAGAACTCCAAGGATGATGAAGGCAATGGGCACGGGATGGAGTCCGAGGGAACATCAGACAGAAGTGGAGGCGGGGGAAGAGGACATTTCTAGAAAAGACTCAGAAGAATGAGTCTGAAGGTAGATCTGTGGTGTCACAGAAGCCGGGGTGGGAGACAGTTTTATTTTTAATAAAAACTTTTTTATATATGTAAAAATATGTAAATATATAAAATTATATATATATGTGTGTATGTATATATACACACATATATATGTGTGTATATATACATACACACACATATATATATACACATATATATGTATATAAATTGCCCAGGCTTGTTTTGAACTCCTGTCCTCAAGCAATCCTCCTGCCTCAGCCTCCCAAAGTGCTGGGATCACAGGTGTGAACTACCACACCTGGCCTGGAGAGATTTTAAGAGGTTTATTATAGCTGAGATAGCTAACCCAAGTCACCCTTAGTATTTAAGGAAGTGGGAATAAAGGTAGATTGGGGTTGGGAACTTGAAGAGAATGGAGACTGTTTGGAATATCCTAGTCATTGAAGGAAATGGGAGATGAGGTGATTGAGGAAAGTAAAAGAATATGAAGAGATGCTGAGGCTCAGCTGAGATTAGAAACTGAATTTACAGTGGCCCAAGTGTATGTGGCTCCCCAGCCTTTGTGTCAGAGGCAGCAGATGATGAGACTGGTCCAGGGTGGAGTTTTACCAGTCAGATGTGGCAGAAAAGGTGTGAGGGTGTGTGTATGTGTGTACAGTGGGTGCTTTTAAGAATAGGAATGGCCAGGTGTGGTGGTTCATACCTGTAATCCCAGCACTTTGGGAGGCTGTGGCTGGTGGATTGCTCGAGCTTCAAGAGTTGGAGAGACCAGACTGGGCAACATGGTGAAACTCCATCTCTACCAAAAAATACAAAAAATTAGGCAGGTATGGTGGTATGTGCCTGTAGTTCCAGGTCTAGGGAGGCTGAAGGGGAGGATCACTTGAGCCCAGGGAGGTCAAGGCTGCAGTGAGCTGTGATTGCACCACTGTGCTCCAGCCTGAGCAATAGGGTGAGACCCTGTCTGAAAAAAATTTTTAAATAAAAATAAGGAATAGGAAGGAGTGTGGCCAGGAGGGGGCCTCAGAGGACGAAAGGAAGCAGTTCATAGACCTGGATGGCTCTGTATGATTAAAAAGCAGATGTAATAGGAGAAGTGCAGGAGGCTGTAGGGTGATGTAGGCTCCAAGATAGAGCAGTTTGAGGGAGTGGCCGTGGGAATGGCTGGGAGAAGTGGCCTGGCAGCGAAGGCCAGTGAGTTAGAGGATAGCCGACAGGGAAACATTTGTAGAAATGGAACTTTTATTCCACTTGAAAGATTCACACTGAATTATAGCATTGGATGTATAGAATAAGAAACTTCATTTGGGTGTTTAAGAACACAGTAAGTAGGTGTGTGTCCTAAATGTTTTGAGCCTATATACAGGGGCATGTATAGGATAGCATATCTGAGGATGCTGTTGGATACTGTTGTCATTTAAGATGTGATAAAAAGTCCGACTTTGTATCTCTTTAAGGCAAAGTTTTGACAATGAATATAACTTATGATAATACTTTATGTATTTATACTTTTCAAAGTCATTTCATAATGTTTGCTATTGAGTTTAGTTTAGTGACTCTGGGTAATCTATTTAAAGTTAATTTTCAGTTTGTTAGTTTCTGTAGACAGTAGGAGGGAATATGCATTTCACATAATTCACTGGATAGAGACTGGATTATTAGCCTGAACTGAAATCTAAAATAAATTTAAGCAGTTTCTAGTGCTGAGAAAAGGAATAGATTTATGCTGAATTGTATGTATTTTTTATGCATTCCCCGTCTAAAATTTCACATTCAAATTTATATTTCCATATTTGATTTTTTTAAAAAAACTGCAGGCATCTATGTCTTCTAAGGTGAGAAAAACATTAAAACACATCACACTAGTGTGGATTTTGGATCCCTACTATGTACCAAGTGGTTTGAGGACATAAAGAGGCATAAGACATGATTCTTGCCCCTAGAGAGCTTCACATTTAGCTGAAGAAACAAGACATAAACACAGGAAAAGTTAGCTAATCATGCAGAGTTTAAATAGCAAGGCATGACATGACTAATGGGGAGGCACATTGTTTAGGCAGTAATTCCTATAGGAGTTCAGAAGAAAGAGGTCATTTTAGGCTGTGACAGTAAAGGAAGGGTGTAAAGACTTAAAAAGAGAAAAGAGTAAAGGCTTGTGTAGAGGAACTGAAACCTGGGATTGACTGAAGCCCTACTTATGCCTTACCTTGTGCCTCAATTTCCCAGTCTGTATAAGACAATGATGTCACGTTACCTCCCCGACTGTCAGCAGATGAGATGGTGTCTGCAAAAAAACTCTTTGCAAATAAGGCCTGGTCCCTCTGTAATGTGTAGACAGTAAAAATTGCACACTCTTTGAAAGTATTTGTAAATTTAGGTTACTAGGGTGTAATTTCTGTCGTTCAGGTTTACAAAGTAAGATTTTTAAAATTAGCATATTGCCAAAAGTTTTCTTCTTTTTCCCAGTAAGGAGAGATTTGTAAGACACTGAAAAAATTTTAAGCAAATTACTTCTTTGGCAAAATTGCTTTTGTGGCCAGGCATCCTTTTCTGTTTCTTTATTTCTTTGAGCAAAGATAATGATTGATAAGGAAGTAAAACTGGAGAGGAGCCAGATCGAAACTTAGGAGGAAAACACTTTGTCACCTGTTAACCTGACCACTTTATGGAAGTTCAGTGGAGGTTGTAGGTTGGCTGATGACCACTTTGGGTGAACCCAGCCTCACACTCAGCATTTTGGAGACGATAGTCTCAGAGTTCACAGGTTTCCTGGGTTTAAGTAAATGGGTGTTGGTCATTTCAACTGTACTGTTAATTGCTTTGGGAATATGAATGGTATTCATTAGGCAAGGAAGCTTGTACCCAGCTCTGTAATTAATGTGAAACCTTTTCATACAACCAATGGCTCTTCAGCATCTCTGTACTTCATGTTTATTTATATACTTAGGCTTGCTTCAGTGACCAGAGACTTTGAGGCATTCAGGACTCTGCGGGAGTCTTATTATAATGGTAATGAAATTTGGACCCTAGATCTTCAGACCTCCCTAGCCTTAAATCCACTGAGAGGAGCTCTCTGTTTAGCGAGGTACCTCCTTCTGCTGGCTTCTTCCCCTTCTCTAAGACAGCAGTAAGATGCACTAAACATGAAATTTCTAAAACAAATATTTTGATGAGTAGGAAAATCTGTTTTTCTGAATATGTCCACTTTTCTATATATTCCATTGCTTCTGGAAGCAGTGATCCAGGGGGTATATACAGGACTTTTTCTTACTTTGGCAGACTGGAGACCCAGAGCTCAGAGAAGGCAGAAAGTGTGATAAGAACAATAGGAAAAGAGGAGAGAGACAGGCAGAAGAGGAAAACATGAACTACCATCACAGAGAAAGGGTAGAGTCAGCTGGTTATTCTCAAAGGGATGTGCATCTGCCCCAACCCAATCTAAACGCCTGACTCAGTTTCCTTAGAGGACACAAACACTGGAAAACAAGTATGAGATAATGCTACTCAGGTATTGCGGAGAGAGAGAGAGGGAGAGAGAGTGTGTGTGTCAGAGGTCAGCCCTGACGTAATTGCCATGGAGGTCACCATGGGTGAGGTTAATGTGCAAGAGGCACAACTGAGCTGTCTCTTGGTGCTGTTCTCGTCCCATGATTTCCCTATTTTCAGCACCCAGTAGGCAGGTGCTCAATAAATATTTGTTGGAAGAATGGGTGCTGGGGCCAACCTCCTGACTCTGGCATCTGTTTTATGTTCTGTGACCTGGAATCATTCTAGAAGGAGGAGACTGCCCAGAGTGGATTTGTGTCCTGCTTGTGCCTTTCTTAGTAAGACTACAGTGAATATGCTCTGTAGGCTCTTAATCTGGAGAGCTCTTGAATTGGGGGTGAAGCTTAATATGAGAGCCTTGGAGGAGCTTCCAGGTATCTGAGAGCCTCACGAAATGGGATGCAAAATTAGAAATTTCTAAGGAGAAAGTCAGAGGAGCCTGTGACTCCGGCAGGCTGCTAAGCCCTTCTTTAACCAAGGTTCATCCTCCCATGTTGCCTGCTGGGCTGTGTTACAGCAGCCTCTAGTTCCTCCATCTGCTGTAGATTTCTGACACTCACAGCCTATCTTTCACCTCTTCTCTGGCTATTACCAGTACTTCCCCATTATCCTTAGGCGTGAAAAAAAAAGAGAAGCATGTCCCCAAGATGATCTTGCCTTTGAGCCTTGTGTGTTCCCAACAGGGAAAAGGCCCTGGACTGCCATGTCTTCCCCTCTGGCTGCTTCATGCTGGGTCTTCTGCCTAGTACCTGACACAGGGAGACTTTCTCCAGACTGAACTGCAAGGAGAGGCTTTACAGGCAGAACAGACTCTACAGAGTTGCTCCTCAGTAGGCCAGGGGTCAGGAGATTTCATGCTATGTGCCTTGGGCCACGTGAGTGATCCTCCTGTAGATATTTCCCATCAGTGAAAACAGAGCTGGCACTCATCACCTCCTCTCTTATAGACTGCGGAGCTAAAATGGGCCGATAGTTGGAGTGTGCTGTGAAAAGTCTGAATGTTTTTGCAAATTTAATTTTATTTTTTGAATTTGAAGTAGAAAGATGTTTGATCATAGATGGCGACTTTTCCCTTCTAAAATCATTTACAATTTTTGCAGCTTTTGAAAATGACATTTAATTATAGGCACTCTAAGCGCAGTTGACAACAATTGGTATTCTGGGGGAATCGTTTGAAGGATGTTCATTCATGCATGTACTTTTTTCATTACGCACTTATTCAGAAATGTGTGGAAGTCTAATATGTGCCAGGCACTGGGAAACAGTGATCCTGCTGCCCATATTTCCATTCTACACTCAAGCTGTGTACTTGGTCATGTGGTTTGGAGCTTTGTAAATCTGCCTTTACCCTCCTTGCCCTGAAGAACGTTATTAGAACTTGTGCAAAATACGCCATTCGTTGATTTTTGGGAAACTTTTGAACAGGTTTGTAACCACTTTCAGTGTGTGCTGTGTGAAGAGCCACTAAGCAGTGGTTCTCAAGGTATAGCTTCATCAGCATCACCAGGTGGGTTTGTTAAAACAGCTCGCTGGACCCCCATGCCCAGATATTCTGATTCGATTCCTGACTGCATTTCTAAGAAGTTCCCAGGGGGCACTCATGCTGCAGGTCTTGGGGATCACACTTTGAAAACCTCTGCATTAGAGACATTTCTTTAGACCTAAGGGCTTTGAGGTCTCTCTTCTCCTTGGAAATTGGTATGGTTTCATTAGGGTTAACGTGAATCTTGTTTGTGAATCTGGTTTTCTTTTTGTTTGCTTTGCTTCAGAAATTCAGATTCTAATTTGTATCTCAACTTTAGGAAAATTTTAAGTTTACATCTTAACTTTGTCCCAGGCTTGATTTCCTATTTTATTTTCCCCATTCTGATTTTACATGTTTATACAATATAACTTCCTGTATACTGACTGTTTTGTGGAATGTAGTATATATTGATAAATATGACTGCAGTCAGTATTCTTTTCTTGGGCATTTGTCTTTCGAATCAACCCTAAAGTATTATATGTTTTGACTGTTTAATGCATTATGGGAGTAGTTTCCCTAGAATAATTAGATTATTAATAGCAACTAACCAAAGGATTGGATAGAAAAAATTGGGAAAAAATGTGACAGAAAGTTCTGGGTAAAAAACTGAACTTTTTTTGTAAACTATTGATGCATAGATAATATCTGCAAGCAGTAATACATATGCATATATCTGTATTTTCATATATGTTTATATATGTGTGTATGTGTGTATTCTTTTTCTTTTCATTTCTTTTTGAGATGGAGTCTTGCTCTGTTGCCCAGGTTGGATTGTGGTGGCATGAGCTCCACCTTCCAGGTTCAAGAGGTTCTCCTGTCTCAGCCACCCTAGTAGTTGGGATTATAGGCGCCCACCACCACATCTGGCTAATTTTTGTATTTGTAGTAGAGACAGGATTTCACCATGTTAGTTAGGCTGGCCTTGAACTCCTGACCACAAGTGATGTGCCCACCTTGGCTTCCCGAAGTGTTGGGATTACAGGCTTGAGCCATTGTGCCTGGCAGTACACACTTCTTTTAAAAGAACACACTTCTTTTAAAAACTGAGAACTGTAATACATAAACACAAACAATATACTTTCTTTGGTTGCTGGAGCAAAGAGAAGGGATGAGGTGGTGGTGAGAACAGTGAAGGCAGGCTACAGTGGTTGCCCAACTTTATTGGAGTCACCTGGAGTTTGTTAAGTGCGATGCTGGTTTGCTAGGCCTGGGGGTGGGGGCTGCCTTTGTAATAAGCTTATCAGGAGATTCTGGCCCAGGGGAGCTGGGAGAAGTTTAGCACTGGGGAGAAAAATGAAAGGCCCAATTTGTATTAAAACTGCTCCAAATCTTTATATTTATTTTTCGATAAGGAGTTCCTGTTCAGATTTTCTGCAACTTTTCCTGAAATCAGAGAGTGTAATGGGCATGATGTGTCATTCATATTACTCAGTCTTAGCTCCAAAAAGTACTCATTATGTTAGATGTTCATTGGAAGTAGTTTGTAGCTGACTTCTTCTTTCTCTCACTCTTCTCTCTCTGTCTGTATTTCTCTCTTCTACTTCTGTTTTTACTTTGAGAGAAGACACTTTACCAATAGCTTGTCTGAAAACAATTTGCAGATAGGAGTACTCATAGAAAACTCTTGGGGTTCTCACTGTGGGTCTTCTCCAGGGGTGTGGATATCACCAAACACTGCAGTATGGAAACTGGCTCAGAGCGGGATGTGCTGTGACACTGGCCAGCTGGAGACAGTTGGGACAGGGGATGACTGAACGTTGACATGGGAATGTTACACACACAATCTAGAAAGGCTAGGTATGCTTCTGCACTGCTACCTCCAGCTCTCTTTTCATCTATTTAGTGAAAGAACCAAATTTATCACCTGTAGTAATTGCTTACTAATTTAGGATTTCATTTCTCTAAGAGTTACCTGGATTTAGGGCTCAGTGAAGGCAGTTTTTATTTAAAAGCATTTTTCTTGAATACACATTTTATTTTAGAAGAGTTTTAGAATTACAGAGAAACTGAAGATAGTACAGAGAATTCCCGTACACCCCACACTCAGTTTTCTGTATTATTAATGTCTTATGTTAGTATGCTACATTGTCACAGCTAATGAATCAATAATGATATATTATTACTAATTAAATGTCATAGTTTAATATGACATATCCTTTGATTTTACCTGGTGTCCCTTTTCTGTGTTAGGATCCTGTCCAAGATACCACATCGTGTTTATGTTTGCTTAGGTTCCTCTGGTCTGTGACAGTTTCTCAGACTTTCCTTGGTTTTGATGAGCTTGACATCTTGAGGAGTCCTAGTCAGGTATTTGTAGAATGTCCTTCAGTTTGGGTTTGTCTGATGTTTTTCCTGTGGGTAGATAAGGGTTTTGGGAGGAAGACCAAACAGGCATAGTACCATATTTCATTCCATCATGTCATATCAATTGCATAATTAGCTTTTACATGCATACATGCTATCTAAATGACCTACCACTGTTGATGTGAACCTTGATTGTGTGGCTAAAATTATGTTTGTCAGGTTTCTCCCATAAAGTTCCTCTTCCCCTTCTTTTCATAGTGTACTCTTGGGAAGAAAGTCACTGTGCATAGCTCACACTTTAGTTGTGGAGAGTTATGTTCCACCTCTCTGAGGGAGGTAGTATTCAGAGAAATTATTGGGAATTCCTCTGCTTAGGAGATTTGTCTATTATCCCCCCATTTACTTATTTATTCCATCACTTATTTGTATCAGTATGAACTCATGCATATTTTATATTTTAGGTTATAATCTAATATCACATAATTGTGTTGCTCAAATTGTTTCAGATTTGTTTTTTTGGGAGCTGTTTCAATGTGTCCCTTTGTGACATGCCACCATCCTGGTGGGTTTTTGTGATTGTTGCATGTGTGCTTTTAAAAAACACTTCCTTATTCTTTCTGGCACTACAAGACGCCCCTGGCTTACTTTATATATTCTTTCCCCCTCCCCTAGAATCAATTTATCTCTCCAATGACCCCGGTTCCTTTTTGTTGGAGAATGGTTTTAGAAACCAATTTCTGGGCACTGGGTGTCCTTGTTGCTACTGGGATGTCATTGCTTTTAGGTCCTCTCAGCTGACAGAACAGGGAAATAGGTATATACTCACTCTTGTATATACATATATCTATAAATATTTCTATATGTATCCATCTGTATCTATGTATCTGTATTAAGTTGAACATGAGTTCATGCTGTTTTCAACTCCAATATAGCATTACAGGGATAATTCTTAGGCTTTCCCCCTTGTCTGCAAACTCCTGCTCTAACAGTGAAAAACTGGTCCTACCATCCACCATCCATTTACTTACATGTATGAGTGGTTTCAGAATTGCTAACCTGTACCCCTTATAAGAAAGAACTTTATTGGCTACAGTTCAGTGATTATGTGAAATTTATTATGTGAAATTTGTTTTTGCCCTTAGATCTAGAGTCTCTACTCATTTCTGAAGGTGCTTAAGCTAGCACCTTTTCCCTGACTTCTTCAATGAGGTTATTTCATGCGTTTTGATACAGTTGATTCTCATGTCACAGTCTGAATTCCATATTTCACCCCAGGATCTCTTGATACCCTAATTTTTTTAAATTGCATATATTGAAGTTCAGTGTGCTATAAAGTTCTATGGGATTTGACAAATGCTTAGTGTTCACTAGGTACCATTATAAGTCATAGAGAAAATTTCACTGCCCCCCAAAAATTTCCCTAATGGGCCTCAACTCACCATTTGGTTTAACAGTCCTGCTGGGAGTCCTGCCAATCAGTTGCATCTAAAACCAGTCTGGTTTTAATTTTACCTGATGTTCAGAAAATACTCTCAGTCTGTCACCTGGCTCAAGAACTAGTCGGGTTGTAGCTGTAGCTGCGAATCTGGTTCCCAAGAACTGGCTGTATTAGTCCATTCTCACAGTGGTATAAAGAACTACCTGAGACTGAGTAATTTATGAAGAAATTACTCAGTCTCAGGTAGTTCTTTATACCAGTGTGGACTCACAGTTCCACAGGCTGTACAGAAGCATGACTGGGAAGCCTCAGGAAATTTAGAATCATGGTGGAAGGCAAAGGGGAAGCACCAGCATGGTGGAACAGAGAGAAGAGCGAGAGAAGGGGGAAGTGCTACACACTTTCAACCAACCAGATCTCATGAGAACTCACTATCATGAGAACAGCAAGGGGGAAGTCTGCCCCCATGATCAAATCACCTCTCAGCCGGCCCCTCCCCTGACAGGTGGAGATTACAATTCAAAATGAATGAGGACACAGAGCCAGACCATATCATTCTGCCCCTGGCCCCTCCCAAATCTCATGTCCTTCTCAACCAATCATGCCTTCCCAACAATCCCCCAAAGTCTTTTTTTTGTTTTTGTTTTCAAGACAGAGCATCAGTCCATCACCCAGGCTGGAGTGCAGTGGCATGATCTTGGCTCACTGAAACCTCCGCCTCCCAGGTTCAAGCAATTCTTCTGCCTCAGCCTCTTGAGTAGCTGGGACTACAGGCATAAACCACCATGCCCAGCCAAGCTTTCGGATTTTTGGTAGAGGTGGGGTTTTGCCATGTTGGCTAGGCTGGTTTTGAACTCCTGACCTCAAGTGCTCCACTCACCTTGGCCTCCCAAAGTGCTGGGATTACAGGCATGAGTCACCATGCTTGGCATCTCCCTTAAAGTCTTAACTCATTCCAGCATTAATGAGTCCACAGTTCAAAGTCTCATCTGAGACAAAGGCAAGTCCTTTCCACCTATGAGCCTGTAAAATCAAAAACAAGTTAGTTACTTCCAAGATGCAATGAGAGCACAGGCATTGGGTAAATGCTCCCATTGCAAAAGGGAGAAATTGGCCAAAACAATAGGTCTACAGGTCCCATGCAAGTCCTAAACCCAGAAGGGCAGTCATTAAATCTTAAAGCTCCAAAATAATCTCCTTTGACTCCATGTCTCAAATCCAGGGCATGTCAATGCAAGGGGTGGGCTCCCAAGGTCTTGGGCAGCTCCACCCCTGTGCCTCTGCAGGGTACAGCCCCTGTGGCTGCTTTCATGGGCTAGCATTGAGTGCCTGGCTTTTCCAGGTGCAAGGTGCAAGCTGGAGTCTGGAGGATAGTGGTTGTCTTCCCACAGTTCCACTAGGCCGTGCCCCACTGGGGGACCCTGTGTGTGTGGGTTCCAACCCCACATTTCCCCTTTGCACTGCTCTGGTAGAGGTTCTCCATGAGGGCTCCATCCCTGTAGCAGGCTTCTGCCTGGACATCCAGACATTTCCATACCTCTTCTGAAATCTAGGTGGAGGTTCCCAAACCTCAGCTCTTGCCTTCTGTACACCTACAGACCCAACACCCCATAGAAGTTGCCAAGGCTTGGGGCTTGGACCCTCTGAAGCCACAGTCCAAGCTGTACATTGGCCCCTTTAGCCATGGCTGGAGCTGGAGTGGCTGGGACGTAGGATACCAGATCCCAAGGCTCCACAGAGCAGTGAGGGCCCTGGGCTTGGCCTCCAAAACCATTTTTCTCTTCTAGGCCTCCCAATCTGTGATGAGAAGGGCTACTCTGAAGCTCTCTGAAATGACCTGGAGATATTTTCCTCATTATCTTGGCTATTAACATTTGGTTCCTTGTTGCTTATGCAAATTCCTGCAGCTGGCTTGAATTTCTCCCCCAGAAAATGGGTTTTTCTTTACTACTGCATGGTTGGACTGAAAATTTTCCAAGCTTTTATGCTGTGCTTACCTAAATGTATGTTCCAATTTCAGACCATCTCTTTCTTCACTCACATGAGCATACACTTTCAGAAACAGCCAGGCCACATCTTGAATGCTTTGCCGCTTAGAAATTTCTTCCTCCAGATACCCTTATCTCTCTCAAGTTCAAAGTTCCACAGATCTCTAGGGCAGGGGCAAAATGCCACCAGTAATCTTTGCTAAAGCATAGGAAGAGTGACCTTTACTCCAGTTCCCAATAAGTTTCTCAATCTCCATCTGAGACCAACTCAGCTTGGACTTCATTGTCCATATCATTATCAGCATTTTGATCTCAACCATTCAACAAGTCACCAGGAAATTCCAGACTTTCCCATATCTCCCTGTCTTCTTCTGAGCTCTCCAAACTCTTCCAACCTCTGCCTGATGCCCAATTCAAAAGTTGCTTCCATACTTTTCAGGTATCTTTATAGCTGTACCCTACTCTTGGCACCAACTTTCTGTATTAGTCCATTGTCACACTGTTACACAGAACTACCTGAGAGGGGGTAATTTATGAAGAAAATAGGTTTATTTGACTCACAGTTCTGCAGGCTATACAGAAGGATGGCTGGGAGATGAAGGAGAAGCAAGCACATCTTACCATGGCAAAGCAGGAGAGAGAGAGAGTGAAGGGGGAAGTGGCATACACTTTTGAACAACCACATCTCATGAGAACTCACTCACTATCATGAGAACAGCAAGGGGGGATATTTGCTCCCATCATTCAATCACATCCCCAGCAGGCCCCTCCCCAACATGTAGGGATTACAAATTGAAGATGAGATTTGAGTGGGAACACAGAGCCAACCATACCACAAGCAAAAGTTGATTTCATAAGAAGTGAGAGAATGAGACAGGTGAACATTTTGAAACCTTGTGTGGCAAATAGTAATTAGCCAGGTTTATTAAAAACTCAGCTACTTGGGAGGCTGAGGCAGGATAATCACTTGAATCCAGGAGGAGGAGGTTACAGTGAGCCAAGGTCATGCCACTGCACTCCAGCCTGGGCAACAAGAGTGAAACTCCGTCTCAAAAAAAAAAAAAACCCTCATAAATAAATTAAGATTTTATTCCCAGTGTGGTGGGTATGGTACTCAAGGCCTTTAATGGGATTTTAATAATCTAAACCTAGTTCAGTCCTCAGATGACTGTGCAATATAACGGGGATAATGCCATTATACTTTTCCTTACTCAGAAGGTAGTTGTGTAAGTCTGCTCAGGGTACCTAGAGTAGATGTAGTTCCTTTCCCAGCACTCTTCTTTCTCTTTTTCTGGTTCTGCTTTTGCTTATTCTCTAAACATGGCTTTGGCCCTTGACTCTCTGCTCTCTGAACTGTTCAATTGCTCCTTGGGGGTCAGTCAATTGTCTCGTGGTTCAGTTACTCTTGTGTGGATGACTTTACCTACCTGCAGCCCAGCCCTTGATTTTGTTTCAGCTCCCATTTATCTTTTTGTCAAACATTTCTACCTGAATGTCTCCCTACAAATCAATATTTTTAAAAACCAGAGTTATCCCAAACCAACTGACCCTCTAGATTGCCTTACTTCTTGCAGGTTTACTCTTACAGTCTTCCAAATACTAGAGGCCCCTTTGGGCTTTTCATCATCCCTAATCTTTAGCCACCAAGTCCTGCTGAGCTTCTTTTGTAATATTTGTCTCCTACCTCTTCCACTGCACATATGTACCATTGAGATAGTCTCTTAATTCTGCCCAGCACCTCCAGCCCAGTCTGCACCCCTCTAGCTTGTCCTCCAACCTGTTGTTATAGGACTCTTACAAGTCTATTTTTTGAAATAAAATTTCAGTTATTAACTTGGCATCCAAAACCTTTTGTCCAACTTGCATTTCTAGCTTTACTTTCTAATTCACTTAAATGAGATACAGTTTAATTAAGCCACATATACCTTGCTGCTTCTGTGCTGTTTTCCACATCTCTCTCTTTCCCCATCGTGGCAGGGTAAATTCTAGAGCTGGAATTAAATTTGCAGGTGAAAGTTATGGGGGATATGGATGGACTTTAGCTTAGTATAAGGATGCCCTTCCAACAGAACTGTTAATGATGGGGTGGGTATCATGGAAGAAGTCTGCCTGGCATCTCCCAGGTCATCTGCCTGTCATCTCCCCTTTAAAAACCTCATCTTCCACGTCTGCACATTTGGCTTCTCTCCTTTGAAGCTGTTTTTTCTGATGTCCCATGATGCTAAACTTGGGGACTCCTCCAACCTCTCAGATTGCATTTTCTCTGGTTCTTTCTTTCACTCCTTAAATGAGTTTGCTTTTTCTTTTCTTTACCTGTGCTCTTTCTTGAAAAGTTTCACAGCTCTTAGTCTTAGTGTTTACCATTTGAGAAAGACTCCCAAATGATAACCCCAGCCCTATGTTTAACTACACAATTTGTCTTTATTTCCAACTTCTTGTCAGATATTTCTATTTGGGTACTTTTGTGTCCAAATTTAAACTCATTTCCTTCCCTTTAAAACATGTTCTTTTCCTGAGTTCCCTGGCTGATTAATGGCAACAGAGATTGGCAGATCTTTCTGTAAAGGGCCAGAGAGTAATATTTTTGTCTTCGTGGGCCGTAAGGTCTCGATCACAACTACTCATCTTGTAGATAATATGTAAATAAAAGGGTGTGACTGTGTCTCAGTAAAACTTAACTTACAAAAATAGGCAGCAGCTGGCATCGGCCTTTGGGCTACAGTTTGCTGACCCTGATCTAGGATAGGCCCCAAACTCCATACTCCTTTGGCCTTTCCACTGCTTTTGTTCGCTCTCTTCTAATGATTATTAATTTTCACTGATTTCACCCTTAGGAAATGGTTCATACTTCTAGACCATAGTGGTCTCTCAATTCATTGATCTAGTTCCTTTCGCATGTTAATCTCTGTCATTTTCCGTAATCAAAAACCTCTAGTGACTCCCCCTTGGCCTGCAACCTAAGGTTACAATTCTCTGGGTGCAGCTCTTTCTACGTTTTGCCTCCAGCCTTCTCACTCTTATACGGACATTCCTCCAATGATACTGATCAAGTTTGTGTTCTGATATTGTTCCATCTCTTCTCACAAGGCGCTCCTGAATCAGAATGGTCTTACCTCCCACTAAGTGAAACTTGCCTTCGGGCCTCAACTCAGGGTCCCACTTCCCAGGTAAGGCTTTGCCCTAGCCCAGTGATTACTCCTCCTACAGCTTTTTTTTTCTTTTTATTTTTCTTTTTTTTTTTTTTTTTTTTTTTGAGACAGGATCTCTCTGTGTCACTCAGGCTGGAATGAAGTGGTATGATCATTGCAGCCTCCGTCTCTGGGGCTCAGGTGATCCTCCTGCTTCAGCCTCCCAAGTAGCTGGGACAGCAAGCATGTACCACCCCATCTGGCTAATTTAAAAAATTTTTTTGTAGAGATGGGGTCTTATTAGGCTGTTCTGGAGCTCTGGCCTCAAGTGATCTTCCTATCTTGGCCTCCCAAAGTATTGGGATTACAGGTGTCAGCCACACACCCAGCACTGAATAATGCTTTTGATGTTGCCACTGTCCTATTCAGTTGAGACCGCATTGGGTTGTAATTTTATCTTGTTGGTGTTCCTTCCTCTCCATCAGAATTTTCAGAAGCTGCTAAGGATGGCCCAGTACATGCTCAGATGTCATAGGCAATGGTCATACATCAAACTCTTTGTCTTTCCTCCAGTTCTACTCATCCCCTTGGAGTCCCTATCTCAGTTAATGGCACCAGAGATCATCATCCGCCCATGGACTCTGACTCCTTCTCTTCTACCTCCACGCTACCTGCATCAGTTACAAAAAGTCCAGCTGCTGCTCCCCTCCTATGTCTTTCTCCTATCTGCCCCCTCCTCTCCATCCCCTCTGCTGCTGACTTAGCTCAGGTCACCACTGTCTTTCATTCAGACCATTGGAGTAGCCTTTGAACATGAATTCCCACCACCAGCTTCTCCCCCGCTTGTAATCCCAACAGCCCTGTTAGGGATCTGACATGTAGGTATGATCTTGTAACTTTGCTGATTGAAACCCCTCAGTGGCTCCCCATTGCCCTGGGATGAGGACCAGCCTGCCAGCATGTCATAAGGCCATTATTGATTGGATGCACTTTCCTCTACAGCCCTATTTCTGACTTATTTACACAGCTTACATTTTATCATCTGTAATGCTTGATACACCCTTTGTGCATTTGCACATTCCTCCCCTCTGTGTAGATGCCCCCCCTCCCCAGGTCCACCTGGAAAACCTTCACCTGAATTTCTAGGCGTTGTACAAATGTCCCCCTCTTTGGTGGAGCTTTCATCTTGAAATGCTTATGTATGCTAACTATGTAGTTTCTGCTTCTCATTTTGGTTTTGCTGGAGCTGTTGCCTTTCCTCCATTACAATGGATGATGAGAATCAACAATGTAGAATTCTTCTAGGTTTGTTTATATCTTGTTTTTAACCTGACATCTTCAGTTTGTTAAGGTATTTTTCCTTTCTTGTGGGGGTTCCTCGGCAAGGAAGGAGGCTCACTGTGGGGCCCACGGCCACTCTCTCTAGGCAACCCAGAGAAGTGTGAAAGAAAGAAGGGGGCTGTGAGGCTGCAGGGAGTATATTCCCCATCTCCAGCCAGGGTCACACCTGTCACTTCTGTTTAGTACCTCTTCCTAGTAAGGACAGTGTTTACTTCCTTTCTGGATGGGTCTACTTAGCAGAAACGAGAAGGGGCAAGCTCATGTGGAAAGTTCGTTTTTGAAGGTTCTTTGATATAGGGGACACATGGTACGGAAGGGATGCACAATTACTGTTCTGTGGTTTCCCTTTCTTACTCCAGGGTCTCCTTTGCCATGAGGTCCTTAGGGACGCCTTATTGGAGGAGAAGAAAAGTACCTTCCTAGTTCTTTTTTGTTTTGTTTTGTTTTATGACGGGGTTTCACTTTGTCACCCGGGCTGGAGTGCAGTGGTGCAATCATGGCTCACTGCAGCCTTGACCTCTCAGACTCAAGTGATCTTCCCACCTCAGCCTCCCAAGTAGCTGAACTACAAGTGCATGCCACCACACCTGGCTATTTTTTTTTTTTTTGTAGAGATGAGGTCTCCCTTTGTTGCCCAGGCTGATCTTGAACTCCTGGACTCAAGTGACCCCTCCTGCCTTGGCCTCCCAAAGTGTTGGGGTTTCAGGCATGAGTCACCACAGCCAACCCCTTCTTAGCTCTGGAGAGCCGAGTCTTGCCTGGCAGCCTAGTGCTATTCCAAGCGTCCTCTCCTGGTTTCCAGAGAGGACATTTGACTTCTTCAGGAGAACTCAGCCCACTCCTTTGGGTCCGTTAGGAGCACCAGAAGCTCTGGACCTGATGGGCTGGGCTTGGTCTCTTCAGAGCCTCTGTCCTCATTCACAGAATGAGGAGTCAAAAATATTGGAATCAAAGATTGAGATACACACACAATACCATAGCACACATGAGACCATTTCTACCCTTAGCTACCTACTTCTTAGAGGAAAAATAGTTTGGTTCTCAGAGGTATCCAACTTGACTATTTGTGATTTTTTATTACGGGCAGAAAAACCTTGAAAAATTAATTCTAATGTAAATGAGTTTTACTTTTGCCAGAAGATAGCACTTCTTATACTAGAATCTGGGAGTAATGGGATCTGAGTTGAAATAATTCTAAGTTTAAATTTATAGCAACCATGTGGATATGTTGAGCTGGGAGGAGGGAATAATTATTGTGAGCCGGAAGGATGTATTTTAGAGTTTCTTTCATAGTCTTCAGATGTCTACTTGCTCTTTAAAGTTCAGAAAATGTTTAGGACTTGGAACCTTAGAATATTAGATAGAAAAGGATTTACAGGCTTAGTCTACTCTGTTTTTGGGATGCAGAAGCCCCATGACCTCTCCTAGTGGCAGGTAGGCAATGTTAGAGTTGTGATCATGGCCTGGGGCCCTTTTCCCACATCCCCTGTGACTTCACATAGGATCCAGGTTGAGCAGGGTAAAGGATGGACCAATGCTTTAATCACTAAAGTAATGACAGTGTTTTCCTTCATTTGAAATCAGTCAGATTTGATAAGCCCTGCTTTTCTCTTCAGTTTTTGCCATCATCATTTTCTGGAAGTTTTTAGTCTCTGCTACCACTTAGTTTGCTTCTAACACATAACACCTAGTGTGATTGTTATAGAGCTGAAAGTAGAAGATTAGCAGGGACATAGTATTTGTTTCACGCAACTTCTTTTCCTTTAAAAAGCTTCCCACATCAAGGGACACATTGTGTGTCTGCAGCATGTGACACTGACTCAGAATCTCCAGGCAGCTGACTAATGGCACCTAAACTGCCTGCTGCATTTTCCCTGTCCCAGCACAGACTTGCTTAGCAGCTCCTGCCTCAGGCCCCCCATGGAGAGCCATCCAGTGGCACATCAGACTGGTGCCACTCCCAGTGACCTTGGCAGTGAGGAGGTGAGGCGGGAGCAGCCTCAGGTGCTGATGGCACGAGTCTTGCTTGGGATCCCAGGAGGATGAGTGATGTGATGACCTCATGTGCCAGAAGCCAGGGCAGGCAGGCTTCAGGCTGAGAGAAGACCTCAAGCAGATGCAGTCAGAGCAGCCTCAAGGGAGGCTGGTGTGGCACCAGCGTGGGATCTTCCCAGCATCTGAATGTTGGCTTGACCTTCACTGTTTGTGTGACCTCACCCAATTCAGTAACCTCATGGAGGCTCTGGGTTTCCAGCTGTGCAATGGTGTCGGTAATACTTAACTTTACAAGTGGTGAAGGTGAGACATAATGTAGGTCAAGCACTTAGCAGTTGACCAAGTTCAAGACATAGCTGTTATTTTTATTATTAGAAACACAGCCTCAGCCAGGCACAGTGGCTCATATCAGTCATTTTAGCACTTTGGGAGGCCAAGGCGGGTAGGTTGCTTGAGCGCAGGAGTTCGAGACCAGCCTGGGCAACATAATGAGACCCATCTCTACAAAAAATACAAAGATTAGCTGGACGTGGTGGTGTGCACCCATAATCCCAGCTACCTGGGAGGCTGAGGTGGGAGGTTGGCTTGGACCCAGGGAACAGAGGTTTCAGTGAGCTGGGATTGTGTCACTACACTCCAGCCTGGGTAACAGAGTCAGACTCTGTCTCAAGAAAACCCCAAAAAACAAAAACAACCCAACACAACCTCATTTTTCTTGTTAGGTTATTTGTAGAATTTTTTTTTCTTTAGGAATTTGAAATTGGTTAGAATTTTTTTTTTTTTTTTAGGAATTTGAATGCTTATTTTTAAGCCTGACAGTTTCAGGTGGAAGAGAATCATGAAATGCTTTATCATGTTTTTAGATTCCTTTGTTATTTATCCCTAGAGTAAGACTTAGTAAAGCTGTTGAAAAGAGCCATCCAGCCAAGAATATAAATTTTGTCAGCTTCTCTATTACAGAGGTTTGCTCAAAGCTTATAGAGTCTAGATGAACCTTCTACCTTTGCCCAAAAAAGTGTTTTTTTTCTTCTAATATGCTAGATCCCTCTGCTTATTCCAGGCTGAAATGAATATTATGTAGCTAGAAGTTTCCTGTCTGTGATCAATTCTAATGGCTTTTGTGAAGGGAAATGGTTGTAAATTATTACCAGTTAATTAAATGAGTGTTTCTCTTGAGTCCTGTGTGCAGGCTTTTATCCAAGTCTGTTTAGAATCATGGAACATTAGAGCTAGAACATTTTTAGACATTTCTTGTTTCATGGACAAGGAGATTCAGCCAGGGATATAAGTACTTGCTCAGCTCCTGCAAAGTGATGCCAAGGAAAAGCAAACTTTGGCTGAGGATGTAGGAGTGGCTGTGCTGGGGATCTGGCTGGTACATCAAGCTAACAGAGTATAATTTCTAAGCAGTGAGCCCTTGTCATCCGTATGTCACCAGTATTCCTTGGAGCCATCTTGGAGTGATTTTATTTTTTACAAAGTGCTATCATGTAGGACTATTCTGTAGTAAATATTATCATTCCTATTTTTATAGGTGAGGAAATTGAGGTAGTCAGATGACCTTATTTAGCTCTTAGATCAACTCAACAGATATATGTTAAGTGTTTACTTGGTTCAAGGAACTCTGCTAGGCCCCTTGGGAACATAGTGTCAGATCCTGCTGGAATGGAGGTTATAGACTTACTGCAAGTCATGAGATGTGTGTATGAAAATGTAAGTAATTGTTCAAGATATAGATAAGTGTTAAGATAATAATAGTTGAGATGTGAATTTTGAGACCAGAAGGATCAATGTGAATAGCAAGTCCTGGCACCAGCTCCTTCCTTCTGCTCTTGAAGCTGCGTCATCTTCTGTGCTCAGTGACCCATTCAACCTGCAGCCCTAGGAGCTCCTCTGGGGAATCTTGAGCACCTGGCAATTGTCCCGACCCTGGGAATCATTCAGTAAAGGTTTGAATGAATGAATGGATAGGTGAGGTGAAAAGGGACAGGCTTTCCAAGCAGAGAACATGGCATGCACAAAGGTGTGGCTGAATGGTAGAGCCAGGAGATGGGCCTGGCTAGGAGAGCAGGTTTTAAAAAGGGATTTTTTTTCCTTCTTTTTATATTTTAACTTTCCAAAGTGACAGTGGAAGGAAGCAAATTTTGAAAACGAAGTTTGGATAGATGGGTGAGGAGGCAGCGAAAGGGGGAGCCCAGGTGTGTTATTCTGAAGACTCTGGGAAGCCAGTGGAGGCTTTGGAGGGGGGAAGCTGATGAGAGTAGCACTTTAGAAAAGGCTGGTGGCTTTTGATGGCATGTCCCATGACTGCAGGAGAAAGGATGAGGGAGGAGTCTTGCAGTGACAGGGATCCCAGAGTGATAGAGGGAACGAAGGCAAAACAGACGGTCACGGTGCCTCGAGTCGGAGTGGCTCCAGGATTTTAAGCCTGGGAATCCAGAAGAATGTGGTTCTGGTAATTCAGTGATGACCACTGGAAGCTTTAGGAGGAAACACGGGATTGGAGCCCTTTAAAGCTGGAATCAGTCCCTTAGAGAGAATCTAGCTTAGGCTTCCAGATGGTGGTTCGTGGTCTGGCTATATCAGAGTCACCCGTAGAACTTAAAACAGCAGATGCCTAGACCCCATTCCCTTGCCCCAGAAAATTCAAAATCAGTAGATCACCTGTGGGGCCTGGGAATCTATATATTGAATCCCTCTCTGTGATTCTATGGTAAAAGAGGTTGAATGGCCTTCCTGATGTCACAGGCTGGTCAGGGAAGAGCACCAGGACGCAGGTCTTCTCTGGCATTGCTACTACTCAGCCACAAGGTGGGAGATAGGGGATAAGTTCAGACGGGGAGTGTAATATCGGAGGCCACGGTGATTCATGTGAGTTCAACAGTGATGACTCTCTGAGGAAGAGGTTACTTGGCATGAGAACTCAGTGGGTAGATGGCTCTGAGGATGCACGTTGGGAACCATTCAGCCAAGAAATGCTTTCCCAAGTGGCTGCTGTGAACCAGGCACAGGGTTGATCTTCGGGGACTCAGAGTGTAGAACAGAATAGTAGAAACAACATAAAGAACTCTAAAGGCTGAAGCTGTGTTTATATTTTGTTCTCTGAGCTGTTTTGAGTTAATTTATGTGTAAGTTACAATGTATGGGTTGAGATTCATTATATTGGGTATGGATATCCAATTGTTCTACCTCCGTTTGTTGACACTGAGTTTTTATACTTTTGTTCATTTGTCTATTTGTGTATAAGAATCACATTTTTAAAAAGACCAGTGCTTTCTGGGTTTCAACAAGGACCCAGGAGTTGTTCTTCTTACCAAGAGAAGTGGTCTGTAGGGCAGGGGGTTAGTGTATTTACTGCTCCTTGAATGACTGTTACAGTAAGAATGCTAAGTGCGTTCATTTCTATGTGAGGCTGCCCTAGACCGACCTCAGCTCTGTTCTCTTGGACACTCTGTCAGTGCATTTAGCTGATGACATAGCTAGCCTGAGGCCTTGATTTGGGGATCCATAAAACTGAGAAGGAGAGTGAATGAACTGTGACTGAATTTGGAATCCAGTGAACCCTGCGACCTGTAACAACAAGCCAAAATATTGCAGAACAAAAAAATGAAGCACTTAGGTTTTTGTGAAGGTTTTGAGCCTACCCACTGCACAAGCACAGGGTGTGGGAAGCAAAGCCTTATAGCACATAGAAAAGATGCGGAGATTTTAGTTGATTGCAAGCTCAGCCTGGGTCACGGAGGCTTCTCAGAGCGCCCATGCAGTCTCGCTCCATCGGTAACGGGCAGTGTCACTGTCAAGATCAATGTTAGTGATAATCTCGCTCTCGTTTGAGAAGGTCAGGTCACATGCTCAGGTTGATTTCACCCTTTAATGGGGGTGTGGAGAAATTGGGGCATGAAATGACCAGAATGGTGAAGGAGGAGAAAATCATGTTCTACCTGAAGTTCCTGAAAGAGTTTGGGATACCCAGATCTATTTTATTTACTTATTTGTTCCACAAACCATTTTCTGGCCCCTTATATGCAAGGTGGGGTCTTCAGGGACAGGACAGAATGACTATAACATGATGTGGGTTCAGCAGTGGTCTCCATAACAGGTGTGCAGTTGCCCACTTGTCTAAAAGAGGTTTGGGAAGATCCCGCCTATACCGGTGGGTCCCGAACTGATGGACGCATAGGAGTCTGACAAGTAAGGGAAAGGAAGAGGTTTCCAGCCAGAAAGATCACATGCCCCAAATCACTGGGCAATAAGCTACAGATGGGTAATGTGTAATTTTCATAATTTTGACTATATTCCCCAGTATGCTGCTTGATTCATAACACGTTTGGTCGCTCTCTCAGAATATATCAAATAACATGCCTCCCTGGAGAGTGTACAAGAATTAAGAGATGGGGGTACAGGTTGTATGCAGCTGGAGTGGTGGGAAGAGTTTAGGCTGAAAGGTAGGAGGGTTATAGTGTCTAGGGTTATGTGTTGGGCAAAAGAATTTGGACCTTATCGTGAAAAGGAGAGGAAACACGGATGGTTTCTAAGTTAGGAAGCCACATGGTCAGATTTTAATTTTTGAAATTTGTCACTGGCAGCAGCTGGAGGATGGTAGTCTGGACATAGAAGCCAGCTAGAAGCCCATTAAGGGAGGCCAGATAAGCCACGGCAGTAGGACTGGAGCAGGAGTGGATCTAGGAGATACTTAGAGAGTGGGCTTGTTGGGATCAGATAGCGATTGCATGTACATGCTGAGGAGCTGTGCTTCTGGTATGGACTGCTGGGTAAACACAGGGCTCAGGAGTGAGAGGAGGGCCAGATAAGGGTGGTGTCCTGGAAGCAAGGAACGAGAGATTCATGAAGAGGAAGCTGTCAAGATCAGATGCAGCAGATAGATCAACTGAGATGAAGACAGACACATCTTTGTATCTGAAGCAGGATGTGATAAGAGTTGCTGGAGCTGTTTCAGAGCTGGTGGGGCACAGGGAGGCAGACTGCAGGGGATGGCAGGGATGTTAGAAGGTATAGAGGGATGTGATAATTGTTGTCAAATATTTGACGTATTCCTTTTGGCTGACAATTTGGATATGTTTTTTGAGTGCAAGTGATAGAAACCCCTACTCAGACTGACTAAGACCAAAGGGATTTATAGGCTAAAATAAAAAATCCCAAAGAATCAAGCAAGGCTTGATCTAAGGGTTTAAATGATGTCATGAAGAACTGGTCTCTTTCTGTCCCTCAGTTCCCCTTTCTTCGTTGGTGTCATTGTGTAGCTCAGTGAAGGGACCACACAAGTGCCAGACACTCCCAAGTTTGTGTCCTTCCAGATTGAAGTTTAGCAGAAGCAAGATCTTGTCCCTTCCTTGTAGAGCCAGGATTCCTAGTTGGACCTACTTGGATTTTGTGCCCAAACCTGAACCAGTAGATGCTGAGGGCAGGGAGCTGTAGTTATACTGATAGCCAGATGGAAGGAATGTGCCTGCTCCAGGCTAGCTGTGCAGAGTTCAGTGCTCTGATCTGCTGGGCCTGGTCACATGTCTACTCTGGAGCTAGGGGCAGAATCCCAGATGAGCCATTTGGACTACATGTGAGGGAGGGGGTAGTTCTCAAATAAAGCTCAAGTGTTATTCCCAGAAGGTGGAATGGATATTCTAGCTAGAGACAGTGTCCACTGGAGCTGTGGAGGACAAAACTAAGGTAAACCAGTGGAAATTATTATCTTGATGCATTTGTGTTCATTGAGAAAGATCTGTCTATGATGTACAGGAATGAAATAGGCCAGCTGTTAAAGTAGTGACTTGGCTGTCCAACCACCACGAATAAATGATAACAGCCCATCACCAGTGGACAGAAAGAGTGGATAACCTCCAAAGCCACATTTTTCAAACTGTTTCTCTGTGACACAGTGAGGAATACATCTTAACATTAAAACCCAGTGTACCCTCTTATATGTATACAAAACTACACACAAAAGTTACATGAAACAGTGCTTTTCCTTACTACCTGTGACAGGTTTATATTTTCTGTTCTGTTTTTATTCTACTTAAAAATCCCTATTGTGGGCTGTGTGCGGTGGCTCATACCTGTAATCCCAGCACTTTGGGAGGCTGAGGTGGACGGATCACCTGAGGTCAGAAATTTGAGAGCAGCCTGGCCAACATGGTGAAACCCTGTGTCTACTAAAATTAGCTGGGTGTGGTGGTGCATGCCTGTAGTCCCAGCTGTGTGGGAAGCTGAGATAGGAGAATCACTTGAACCCCAGAGGTGTTCTAGCCCGGGTGACAGAGCGAGACTCCCTCTCAAAAAAAAAAAAAAAAATCCCTATTGTGTGCAACCCACTAAATTGCTTTCATGTCTCGCTAAAAAGTTTCAACCTGCAGTTTGTAAAACCTGGTTGTAAGGTCCAGTGTCTCACCACATCTGCCCTAGATGGACAACACTTTAAGACTATGTTTAAATCCGGCTTCTTCACCACGATGGGTGACATGGGTCAAAAATGTGGAAGGAAACCTGTTCTACTGGTGAGAGCTCCTGCTTCGAAGTGGTGGAGTCTCCTGCTGTCTGTCAGAGGAGCTCCTGACCCATCTTAAGGTGGAAAGGCCTTTGCAGGCCCTCGGGGAAGTGTTGAAGGGAGTTTACGGGCTGGCTGTGGGCTGCAGGATGGTGGAGGCGGCCAGGCAGAAACTCCGCCTATGCAGTAGTTTATGTTGTGAGGTCGAATGTATGTGTATGTATGTATTCTCTTGGCAGGCCTTTATATTGAAGATGAGGGAGTGGCTTTTAAAAATAATGTATTTTTGACTTGAAACAAGTCAAGGCAGAAAATGGAGACAATTAGAGGTTGATATCCTGTTTAGTCATCTCTCTAGAGAGCTCTATTTTCGGAGCTGTTCTGTAAAGGTTCACAAGTGGTGTTAAGATAGTTCAGAGGATGTTGTTAACAGTAGTCATGATGCAAGTAGCTGATCTGAACAGGGAGGTGATTTATAGTGTGATAACCACGTTGGTAACAGGTTTTATGCAGAGAAAGAGAGGGTTGTAAGAACAGGTTGTTATACAGGTAAAGCTTTCTGAATTGGAACAAAGCAGGCATCTTTTATTTTGGAAAAGTACACAGTCAGGGTGTGGTGGTGACTTCGGGTAAGTCCAGTGCATTTAGGGGGCTTTTGTCATGAGTAGATACAATTAAAAAAAAAAGCAAATAGTACTGTTAAGAATCTTTGAGATCAGCTGGGCATGGTGGCTTTCAACTGTAATCCCAGCACTCTGGGAGGCTGAGGCGGGGGTTCCCTCTCTCTTGAGACCAGCCTGGGAAACATGATGAAACCCCCCTCTCTAAGTCAGGCATGTTAGCATGTGCCTGTGGTCACAGCTACTTGGGAGACTGAGGCAGGAAGATCACTTGAACCCAGGAGGTTGAGGCTACAATGAGCTGTCAATCCAGCCTGGGTGACAGAGGGAGACCCTGTCTCAAAAAAAAAAAGAGTCTTTGAGATCATGTGTGGAGGCTACGTTAGAAACGCTAGGTCAGTGCCGGGCGCAGTGGCTCATGCCTGTTATCGCAGTGCTTTGGGAGGCTAAGGTGGGAGGATTGCTTGAGCCTAAGGGTTTGAGACTAGCCTGGGCAACATAGTGAGATCTTGTTTCTACATACATGCATACTTCCATACAGACATACATATATACATAAGCAAGCAAGCTGGGCATGGTGTCACATCCTATAGTCCTGTCTACTTGGGAGGCTAAGGCAGGAGGATCACTTGAGGCCAGGAGTTCAAGGCTGCAGTAAGCTATGATTATGCCACAGCACTCCAACCTGGGAGCCAGTGAGACCCTGTCTCAAAAAAAAAAAAAAGAAAAGAAAAAAGAAATGCTGAATAATGATGTCACAGACTTTTCAGATTGGAAGAGTAAGACTCAGCACAGTAAAGGACGTTGCCCAGTGTCCAGAGCCAGCTGTGGCAGAATCAGACTAGAGTTCATGTCCTGGTCTAGTAGGGAGCTCTTTCTACTGTACCATGTGACTTATTTGCAGCTTATTTAAGTTTACCTATTTGACCAAAAATGATCATCCGTGTCTGTACTCAAGCTTCTCTATAGGTCAAATTTCTCTTCAGATGACAGGTCAAAGGCAGAAATGGAGCCACAGCCAGAAAAAAAGAGAAAAATAAAATAAAAATGGAGCCACGGGCTAAATCTGAAAAGATTTATTTAAGAACAATTGTAAATTCATGTATTTGAGTCCACAAGAGACTCATAATGCAAGGCCTAGAGGTGTTCATGGATAGTGAGGTTAGCATCCGGTAGGAAGAGGGGAGTCTGCCCACCTAAGCTAGTGGTGATCAGAACAGAGCTGGAGGGCGCTGTTCATCCTGGGTGCCATGCTGCATGGGGTCTTTAGGAAACTGGAGTATATGCAGAGGATGAGACCACATGAGAAGACTTCAAGCTGCATGGCTTGCAGAATGCATATCTTGATATTTCAGCTGATAGGTAATTTCAGGTTACGTTGATACTTCCATGACTAGTCAAGAGTAGTAGCCCAGCACTGTGACTTGTGCCTGTAATCCCAGCACTTTTGGAGGCTGAGGCGGGTGGATCACTTGAGGTCAGGAGTTTGAGACGAGCTTGGCCAACATGGTGAAACCTCATCCATACTAAAAAATACAAAAACTAGCCAGGCGTGGTGGCACACTCCTATTATCCCGACTACTCGGGAGACTGAGGCAGGAAAATTGCTTGAACCCAGGAGGTGGAGGTTGCAGTGAGCTGAGATCGTGCCACTGCACTCCAGCCTGAACAACAAAGCAAAACTCACTCTCAAGCAAAAAGAGTAGTGAATGCAAGGCTCATAAACTTCCTTCCCCAGTGCTTCCTTAAGATTGCCTAGATTTCAGAAGAAATATACAGCAGAGACTCTTTATACTATTTACTCCATAAAACTAAAGATTTGCGGTTGACCAAGCTACATGTGTTCATTACCTTCTATGTTTATTACTTCTCTATTTCATATTCTTGCCATCCAGCTTAGTAAAATGCTGCTCTTATAAGCCATATGCATAAGATATGGGGGTCTCATAAACAATTACCAAGTATATGGAGTGCCTCTCTATATTATGATAAGCCAAAAATGGGGGAGAATAAAATTCAAGAGGAAGGAAACTGAAAAAAATGCAGTTTCTTTTAGAATTGCTTTTCAATCTTTACAGTTTTTTGAGGTTTCACTTGTTTCCCTGCCCCTCTACTGTTTAATGAAAGATGTAGATTTTTTTGATTTGTAGCTGTGATTTACACATTAGGCCTCTCTATGATGAATTAAGGCCCACAAAATGTATTTTAATACTAAAATATAATATACAATTTTTTTTTTTCTCTTCTAGGTGGATCTTGAGCCAGAGGGGAAAGTATTTGTGGTAATAACCCTTACAGGGAGTTTCACTGAAGGTAAGAATGAGTTTTGGGTGGTTTCCAGAATACCTGTAATCTCAGTTTATACTCAGTAGGAATTTCTATCATGGAAATTATAAAGAAGAGCATGTTGTAGGAGATGCTTAAAAGAATCACTTTCTTAAGTTGGGCTGGCTAGTATTTTGTTGCCCAGTGGTCTGTTGGTTCAGGTTGCCAAATTAAATATATTTACTAAATCTGGCAATCTCAACATTTCATTTAACACAGTCACCAGGTTTTTGTTTTTATCCAGTGTCATTGTAGCTGAATGGTTTTTGCCTCTTTTTGGTTCATGACTGTGGAACTCTACTTTAGATCTTTGGTTTTGTGCCAACCTTTTAGTTTGCCCATGAATGTCTGCAAAAGAAATTTAGGGATCCAATTATCTTCTTCATAATCTCTGTCTCATTTGTGAACTGTAAGGGATTCTGGTTCTCATCTCTGGCTACCATACTTCCTATACCCTCATCCAATATATTTTTTTTAATGGAGGTAAAATTTATATGGGGGGTGAAATGAAGATCAGAAGTGAACAATTTGAATTTTGACAGATGCATATAACTGCGTAACCAACAGCCCAATCCAAGATACATTACATTTCCATTATTGTGAACATTTCCCTGTACCCTTTTTTAATCCCCTGCTCCCAAAGGCAATACGGAAAGTGCTTTATTTCACCACAGGTTAGTTTTACCTACTCTAGAAGTTCATTTAGGTGGAAATATACAGTATATTCTCTTTTGGATCTGGTTTCTTTCACTCAGCATACTTTCAAGAAGATTCATATCATTGTGTATATCAGTATTTTTTCCACTTTGTTTCTGAGTAAAATCCCATTATATAAATGTAGCACCTATTTGTTACCCATTCTCCTCTTGGCGGCCTTTTGGGGTTTTCCTGTTCTTGTCTATTATGAACAATGGTTTTATTAACCTTCTTACACATAAATTTTTCTTGACATAACACCGTCATTTCTCTTGGTTGATTATATAGGAGTGGAATTGCGGGTAATAAAGTAGGTGTATGTTAAACCAAATGGTTTCCAAAGTGGTTTTATTACACTCCTACCAGCAATGTATGAGAGTTCCAATTACTCCATATCTTTTTGCCTTGCTTGGTATCTTTTATGTACAAAGAAAAATGAGTCTGTTTCTAGCCTAGTCAAATAAAATGAATGTAGTATTATGGAACATGGTTGATAAAACGTTCTCATCATGCACATAGAACATGGATCAACTATGGTAGAAAGAAACACAGCAGTGAGAGAGGCCAGAGGAGGAGTGGGTAAGATTCTGAATGAGCTGAATTACCTCTCTGCATTAAGTTACAAGGGACCAGTGAAGTAAGGTGATGCATGTTAGACCAGGTCTGACTGTGCCATAATCATTACATGACTTTTCTAGAGCCATGCCACCTCTCTGGGACTAAATGCTTACCAAATACATCTGGTTGTTCTCATTGTATTTATTTCTTAGTTTCAGTGTTAAGAAGAAAGAAATAGTAAGTCATATTGGGGGGTGAGTTCTACTAGGTCATTGCAATTGTTTCTTTCAGAGCTGACCCTGGGTAAAATTGTGAGATGAGTTGAGTTTGTCTTTGGCACTTCCACCTTTGCTTTAAGCTTGTCCTCTCTGCCTACAGTTGTCTCTTACTGCAGTAGGAAGTTCAGTGGTCCCTGTCCAGAAAGAGTTGCTGATAAGGAAGACAGTGAATTCATAGGCTAATTCACACTAAAGTGATAGAGATTGATGTCTTAGTCCTCTACTCCTCTTAGGTGTGTTTGCATATTTTAAAAGATGCTGGAAGAGCTGCTTTAGCCACAAGAAATAGACTTCTAATGCTGACATTTTAATGTTGAAATCTATGGGTGGGATATATCTTAGGAACCCCAGATCTGTTCTCTGTGTCTCTGTGGGTGCATTGTTTTTCCAGTTTGGCTCCTACACTAGGGCTCAGCTTGAGCTTGCTCGTTGCTGCTGCCTTTAAAACACAGCTCCCTTGTCACATGCAGAGGATGTGATGGCTGCCTCTTGGTTTGTGTTAAGCAAGAGGAAATGGAGCCCCCCCTCCCATGTGCCTGCCACAGCTGTGGCAGCAACCTGGGCCTGGCACTGTGAGCATGTCCCTAGCTTGGCCTTGCTCCTGGAAGTCACCTTAGATTATGCCCAGCCATAATATGACAGGTTGGCTGTGGAACATTTGGAGCTCTGGTTCCCATCTTCGATACTGAAAGCCTTCATGGAAAAGCAGTGTAAGGTCAGGCCTGCCCAGTGTGTTTTGGACTATGAAAAGGGCATTGTCTTGGCATCCTAGAGGCATTGTCAAAGCTCAGGAAATGTTGGCTGATCCTCAGTCTGTCTCACAGGATTGTCTTGAAGGTCAGATGATATAATACATAGAGAAGTGCTTTGCAAACTGTAAAGTTCTATGCGAAGGTATGTTAGTGGGGTTTTAATTTCCTTGTTCCAATTGTCATAGCAAGGAGATCCCAGTCATTTCCCCTATCCCTGCCCTGGGACCATCTTGTATACTCAACAGGTTGGTTTTACCTTAACATTGACTTTATTTTAGGCCAGGTGTGGTGTCTCATGCCTGTAATCCCAGCACTTTGAGAGGCTGAGGCAGGCAGATCACTTGAGCTCAGGAGTGTGAGACTAGCGTGGGCAACATGGTGAAACACCGTCTCTACAAAAAAATACAAAAATTAACCAGATGTGATGGTGCACACTTTGTAGCCTTAGCTACTCGGAGGCTTAGGTGGGAGGATTGCTTGAGCCTGGGAAGTGGAGGTTGCAATGAGTTGAGATCGTGCCACTGCACTCCAGCTTGGGTGACAGAGTGAGACTTTGTCTCAGAAAAAAAGAAATGACTTTACTTTATACAAGAAGCCTCAAGAATTTCCTGGACAGTGGCTGGCATAATGTTGGCTTATCTCCATGCCTGTTTTCGTGATCTCCTATGGGGGTTCTGCCATAAGCTCACATTCTATAATCTCCAAGCTTTCCTTTAAAAAAAATTACTTAATTTGAGCTGTGGTCTATGATATACAGGACTGGTATTGTGGTCTATGATATACAGGACTGCTACTTAACTCATTCTCTCTCATTTTTTTCATTTTTCATTTAATTATTCTGAACTAGCTCAGGCAAAAATGTTTTTGTTAAATGTAAGACATGATTGAGAAATGACATGAGAAAAACATGCTGGGTGCAGGCCTATAATCACGTCATAGGTGCTGGAGAGATAAAGATGAACAACGCATAGACACTCTCACAGGAGCTCATAGGAGGGAAGGCAGACACATAGTATGTGTGCCCTGCAAGGAGCCAGGTCCCATGGCAAGAGTAAGTCCAATGCAGATGGGACTATGTAATCAATTTGGCTAGAAGGATTTAGAGAAAGCTTGTTAGGGGAGGTGATATTTAAAGCAAGTCTGAATGATAAATAGGATGATGCCTAGAGGGGAACAGAGTTCAAGATGGGGAGACAGTTGGTACAAGAAGCGAAAAGGAGTGTGGAGGTGCTCAATGTGGGGGCTGTGGAGGAGCTGAAGATGGGGGAGTGGGATGGTGGGATGTGGCCAGAAATTTGGGAGGGCTTATGTGTGAGCTTGCCCAGGACAGGCTGAGTTTGTTAGTTACACCAGAATAGTTATACAACAGTGCCACCTTTCACTTTCAAAAGGGTGATAGGTCAGACAACAAATTGCACGTTCACACCACTTTTAGGCTAGTAGAAACGATGGGGTACCAGTGAAGGGTTTTAAGCAGAGATCTGATTTGGTGGCAGCAAGTTCAAGGGTGGAGAAGGGGTGTTAGTTCATAAGAGTAGATTTAAAGTGTGTAGAGCCATTAAAGTGACTCAAAAGGTTGTCTCAGTGCAAGATTATTAGGGCCTAAATTAAGTTGGAGTATGTAGGGGTGGAGAGGAGGGGGGACAGCTTTGAGAGATGTCTGTGTAGTAACATCAGTAGGAATTGGCAATCCATTGGATGTGGGGGGATGAAGAAAGAGGAGTCTCAGATGATGCTCAGATGGTGCCTCAGAGTCATTTACTAGGGTAGAAACTGGGGGAAGATGATTAATTCAGCCTTGGACAAGTGGAGTTTGGGGTGCTTGTGGGAAATCTAAGTTGTGATGTCTAGGAGAAATTGGAAATAAGATTCCGGAGTTTGGAAAGATGCCTGGGCCTGAGATGTAGCTCCAGGTGCCAAGTGGAAGGCAGGCACATGCATAAAGAGGGAGCTCTGTGGAGCATTAGCATTAAGGTCTCTGGCTCATAGATTATAATTTATCAAACCAACCAAAACCATGGTGAGGGTTTACTTACCGAACACCCATTTTGCGAATATATTACTTGTGCATTAGTATCTGAGTGCTTGCAGTATGCCAGGGACTGTTTCCCCAGATGGTTTACTGTCTTCCAAATTGGCACCAAAATGTTTGATAATGAAGTTTAAAGAAAGAACGGAACACAAAAGCTTTGAAAAGTAACATTTGGATTGGTGGTAACAGTGGCTTCCTCAAAGTTTGATGCCACAGTGTACTGTGTACAGGTTTATGCCTAATTCTGGGGTAAAAAGAACAGATGAACCGACCCAAAACCTACAGTGAGGGGTCTTCATTGAACTTAGGTAGATCAAGAAAAACTCTTTTACAATCATTGCTTTGTGGAAGTCTCTCACAGATCCCAATGTGTAACGTTGTCAACTGGATCAGAAACCCCTCACTGTTGTACATCTTGTTAAAGGTGTTGTCACTCTCCATCATATGCAGAATTCCCCTAGGTACTGAGGCAGGAGTAAAAGTGATTTATTATTTTGAAAAATCTGCCTAATGTCAATCTTTATTCCATTCTAACTAAGTCTTTCTGGAGCTAAGAACTGGATCTGAAGTCTGATCAAATTGAAATTTATTGTAGTGATGAAACAGCCCTGGATTTTTAATGCAGCCTTTAGATGCTGACATTTGGCCATGTGTATGATTGTCACTATGTTGGATTAGTTTTTCACTGGAAGAGCAGAGTGGCAAAAAAAAGAATAGATTGAAACAATGGAAACAGATGAAAATGCATTAAACTAAATTCGTAACTGCTTTAATTGGAAGAGAAACAACAGAAAGAAAAGTATGATGTCATCTTATGTGAGGACAAAAAGACGTAGCTGGATTATTATGCTATTAAGAAATATGGTGAAAGATTTTATGATTCAAAGAGAACATAATTTGCAGTAAATGAAGTTTCCTTGGACTCAGGGAAACTCAAGCTTAAATGGTTGGCACACAAAGCAACAACCAGACATGATGTGTCTCCTGATGGAAGCCCACACAACATCATGATCTTGCCAAGAAGTTGAGGAAAAGGACTTTTGGAAAGACTTTTCCAAAAAATCAAGCCCGAGTCCAGTCAGGCTTCCAGATCCAACCACCAGTTTAGCAGAAATACAGGGGACAGAGGAACATTTTAAATTACACCATGGGATGTAATCAGCAAAATCCAGACTGTGGAAAAATTTTACAGGAAAAGAGATTTGATTTCTTCTACCACACATTGTAAGAAAAAAGTAAAGGAAAGAGAACCAAAATAAGAGAGAGTCCTATTAATCATTTGCAATACATGGACCACCTTTTATCCCAATTTAAAGACAAAGTATAAAAGAAACATTAACTCCCAGGAGGCAAGTGAAAAAATGGAAACAGTGCTTGGATCTGTGATGATATTATGGAATTGTTGATGTTATTTGGGTGTGATTGTGGTATTGTGGTTTCTTAAAACAAAAAGAACATTCATTGGAAATACATTTAAAAATATTTACTGATGATATGATATGACATCTGGGATTTACTTCAGAATAGTGCAGAGGTGGGCAGAGGGGGATGGGATAGAGCTGAAATCCCATTAGCCATGAGTTGTTTGCTGAAGCTGGGTAATGGTTATACATTGCATGTGGTTTATTATACCATTCGACTTCTGCATGTGTTTGAAATTTTCATTAATAAGTTAAAAAGTAAAATAAAATGACAAGTTTCAAGAATATCTGCTTTTTAAAAACCAGAATCTGGGTTATGACATCAAAACGATGCTTGAATTTGAACATGTTACCTGTTTTCATTTACAAATTAAAGCTGGAGGGTTTTTTAATGTATATATTTTATCCATAATTCTCAATTTTTATGTATTATGAAAAGGTAAGTTAAAAATTTTAAATGACTAAAGTGTAGTGCTGCAGAAAGATTTTTTAAAGTGCCAAACAAATAATAAGCTGTGAGTCAAAAACTGCAGGTAGGAAGATGTGAGTAAGAGAATTCCTTTTGTTCCATCATAAAGTTCTCACTCACAATGAATGACAAGTAGATCATCTCCTACTAACACTTACATAACATTTTGCAGTTGCAAAGTTTAATTTTAAGATAATTTCCTAAAAGAATAAAGTAAATCAGAAGTATTAATGGTAGAAGTATCTTTATAAAGATAGCAAGATGAGAGTTCTTAGTGTACATGTTACTTCCCCAGAGTTCCCAAAGCAAACATAAAGGTATTCTAGTTTATACCAGTTTTGAGAGAAGAAAAACTTCTTTAAAAATAAACCTGACAAAGAACCTGCTATTTGTGAATTTGAAGCTTCTTTAGAAAAAAAGGCCCTTTACTTCTGCTAAAACCTTGAATTGTTCCCTTATTAGAGACATTTAATATATAACTTGGAACAGATATACATTTCTCCTGGGCAGACGATGGAAGGGCACTTGAATTTTGGCATCTGCTTTTTCTCTCTACTAAGGTAGTGCACAGTGGTGCAGAATAAGAGTCTGATCTTTTCTTTTTTTACCACTGCCTCAGTTTTTAGCTCACATTTCTTGTGTCAAACCCACTGATTTACAAATAATTATGTTCTCTGCTAAATCATTGTGGCACATGGACCAAGAGGCAGATGAAGCACGTATTACTGCTTTGAAGCTGCAGCCCACAGTTACCCACTGTATCTAACACTTCTGATGCATGTCATTTTTCAAGAGAAAAAGGGATCTCTGCTGGTAGTTGATTTACAGCATCTCTTTCTCGGTTTTCAAGCCTGGTGACAATTGATTTAATTTTTTAAAAATTTAACTATTGAAAACTTTATTCTTTTGGCATATTAGCCTGAAGAATGAGTGACCACTTTAGTTTTTGTGTGTGTTTTTTTTTCTGGTTTAAGCAGTTGTGGTTATCAGGCTGAAGACAGGATAGAAGAGAAGGAAAGGAATCACCGGAATAGAGAAGAGGAACTGGAAAGGGACAAATGATGTTTTTAAAGAATTGAGACTAATTGTCCCATGTCATAGAGGCTCACTCCTCTTCTCCATAATATCCAGCTCATTTGTTGAATGTCTTCTTAGGACCAGACATTGGAGTAGTCTTGTAATTTAGCAAATAGCAATGGGAGCCCTCATTTTCTTTTATTTTCTGGTAGCAGGATAGTCTCTTACCTAGTAATTGAGTACCTCTATGTGTTCATACCATGCTATACATTATTTCATTTTCTCTCTATAACAAATTTCTGAGGCTGGTGTAATTCTCAGTATGCAAATGGAAAACAGACTCAGGGATGCTAATTTGCTATCGTCTTTCCTAGATAGTAAGTGGCAGAGCCCAGACACAAGCTCAGATTGCAGGTCCAAGATTTTTCTATACCATCCAGCTATCTAGAGGGCTACGGGGGGGCAGCATTTTAGTTTGTTTTTTTTTTTCTTTATTTCATCTTAGAGGAAAACTGTCCTCAGGGTAGTATAATGCCACCCTCTAGAGAGTCTTGTCTTTTGGGATGATGTCCTTTTTCAAGGCTTCCCTTGGGTTCCTCCTCCTTAAACCTGAGGACCAACATAAACCCAGGAAAAGTGCAGTGTTCTCAGACATCAGGCATGGATGGGCCAGAAAATGCTAGGCAGATTGAGTTGAAGATTTGCTCAAGTTTTGCTGTCAGTAGGTTCTCTTCATGTACATCTTAAGTTAGAACTCAGAAGGTAAATATACAATCAGTGAGTTCAGCATAGGGTATGATAGCTATATTTGCCTATTTATACCCCAGTCATCATTGGCTTTACCATACCTACTTCTGTTGTTTTGACTATGAATGAAAAAAACTAAGTGGTGGCTTTGTTGGAAATTTTCAAATTCATTCTCAAAGTGAGATCCTGAAGATTTCTGATAGTTCCAGACATATTTTCAGGAAGTCTTCAGTTCAAAACTTTTTTCCTTATAATATGAAGATGTGATTCATGCTTTTTCCCCCCCACTGTTTAACATTTGCCCCAATGGTGCAAAAGAGAAATGGTGGGTAAAACCATGGCACTAAACGATGAAGTCATCGTTGTATTCTTCATGGTCACTTGCAGGAGGAAAAAGCTATTTTCACTTAAGAATGTCTTTGATGGAACAGTGAACATTTTTCATGTTATTAAAGCTCAACCCTTGACTATGTATCTTTGTAACATTCTGTGTGACGAAGTGGGAAATATGCTAAAAGCATTTCTGCTTCATACTGAAATACCATCGTATCTCAAGGAAAAGCACTTGTGTGATTGAGTTGTTAGCTGAGCTAGCCACTTTTTGCATTGAACACCATTTTTAATTTGAAAAAATGACAGACAAACCATACTATGGAACTTGCAAATTTGTCAGACATTTTCTAAAAAACAAATGAACTGAGCCTGTTACTTCAAGGAAAACAACTGCAAGTATTTGGTGCCAGTGATAAAATCAGAGCCTTCAAACCGTAATTAGAATTTTGGGAATTTTAAATCCACCATTGTGAGCTTAACAACGTCCCAGTACTTAGTCTTTTCTGATGAGCTTGTTGTTATTAACAACGGTAATTTTTAAAAATTGTGTTATGAGATATGTCAGCATTTAGAAGATGACTTCCAATGATTCAGTGAACACATATTTTCACATGGCCAATATGAGATGTTATAAAATCATGTATGGGTCAAGGATCCCTTGAAGACATTAAGGTAGACTAATTGATTTTAATGTAAAAGTAGGAAAAGTTCATTGATACAGTTTTATATTACAGCCAACTTTTGAGAAACTACTGCTTGTTTAATGTCATGTAGTATTAAGAATATCTGCAATTATCTGAAAAATCTATTAAAATATATATTTTAAAATTACTCTGTCTGAGGCTGGACTGTATTCGTGTACTTCAGCTAGAGCAACATTGCAATGGATTGACTACAGAAGCAGGTATAACGATCTAGCTGGCTTTTAAGTCAGACTTTAAAGAGATTTGCAAATTGTAAAATAAATGCCACTCTTTTCATCTTTGGGGGGGATGTTTGAAAAGGTAGGTATCTTTTGTTAAAATGTTTATACTAATATGTAATGGAATTGTTATTATTTTTAGTAAATGAATAAATGTTTAAATGTCTCCATTTAAATTCCTAATTTGACAAATATCAATAGAACCTATACAGACCAAAACTCTTTGTGTCCTAGTATTTTTTAAGACTGTAAAGGAGTCCTTGGACCAAAATATTTTACAATTTCTAGGGTAATTTTTAAAAATGTTCTTTCAAAAGCCCAGTGCTTTAAATTTTATTGACCACAGGGAGAGGGAACTGACACATATTTGTGTATGTTATAATCAGAAAAAAACATGTACGATTAGGTGATACAGTGACAGAATTAACTGTCATTTTTTTGAAACTATCATTCTTTTTGTTTCTGATCATTTTTACTGGGCAAGGTACTTTTTCAGCCAGTTTTTGTTACAAGCCTGTTCTCATAAAAATAAGGTCAGGAAGTGACACCGAAACAACTCAGAAGCCTCTGGTGGTTTCTAGCTTTAGAGCTGCCTCTTACAGATAGCTTCATGCTAAACCTTTGCTTGATTTGAGCAGGCTGCCACGATACTTCTGAGCAAGTGGTCAGTGCTGTAAGCACTAAAAACTGAACCTCAAAAACAGCTCAAGATCTATGGTCAGAGCCTCAGGAGACACATTTCTGTGGCACTCACTTACTACTCCTTTTGTAAACAAAAGCTTCAAGGTTCTTGAAAAACAGAGGCTGACTCATTTGTTAGTTTTTTTTAAGCTTCGTTCTTTTTTCCTTGAAATTATAGTGATATAGTATTCTCTTCATGGAACTGAGGTTTGGGTAAAACAAGAATGATTTAATTTTTTGATAGAAGAGTTAATTGCTCCGGCGTCTGTTTTCATTATACTACCATTTTATTTCCAGCAACCCCTTATCTCTCTGCTCTTCTGTTTCAAATGAACAAGACAGTAGAGTTTCTGTTTTCCAGGCCTCCGGCTTTGGTAACCCTTTTCCTAAGCTTTCCGTAGTAACACCCTGTGTCAGTGGACAGGTGGGAGGTAGGAAGACCTGTTTCTTCTCTTTCTCCCATAAAACTTGTCTTCAGCATCAGTCTTTTGTCCTGGTGTCTGAGATTTCTGTTGGCTCTCCAAGTCAGCAGTGGATGACCTGCTGCATGAAATTGAAGGGGAGTGTGGGGCATGGCCAACAGTGGCCTGAGGTTGCAGACACGTTCTTTGTATATGTCAGAGACTGCCTTAGATTTTGTAGGTGGAAACTTAGTTCTCATAGGATTTTGAATAAAATCAGTTGCCACTTCTCAGGAATTTTCATTTGTTTACAGAATGTACTGGGTCAAGCAATACTTGTATGTTAACACCACTTAGATTTAGTGTATCCATCCATCCATCCACCCATCCACCCACCTACCCACCCACCCACAGAGTATTTATGTAGAAAACTATGTAATGGATGTATATATTCATGCATGTGTGTATTTATGTACTTTCTAGTGACACTGGTTTATTCTCACAGAACTCAAAATTTGGTGTGTATGTGGAGACATAAACACTTAGAAAGGTTAACATAATATGTACCTCCACAGGTGGTACACGCTATGGAGAAAATAAGACAGAGTAAGGGGGACAAGAAATGGAGCCTATGTGTATGCTGTTTTGTTCAAATCAGGTGGCCAGGGAAGGCCCCTCTTGATGAGGTGTTATTTGAGCCAGAGGTCTGAAGAAAGGGAGGAAGTGGACCTTGAATCTGTCTGTTGGGGAGAGGGAACAGGAAGTACAAAAACTGTAAGAATTGTAGCATGGGAGAGGAGTGTAGCTGGGCCTTGAGGTCAGGGGAGGTGCCCACATGGTTGTTGGCACAATTTTGGTACCCTGCTAATGTTACTTCCCTCTTCAAGAGCATACCCTTGTTCCTTAAGTGATACTCACTTTCATTTGGTGCTGGCTTACCATTTGGCTCACTCAACATATCTTTCCCCCTTTAGGGGCTTGAAGAGCGCAGCATCACATCTATTTATGACTTGATATATTTTACTAAAGCAGAAACCATTCCAGATTCATGATAACAACTTTCTCCAGTTCTGTGAATTCCATCATGGTTTCTTTTTGTTCCAAGCTAAATTAGGAGCCAACTCCCAGCTTAATAAGCATTTAAAGTTCAAATTAACTGTCTGGAAATCTATAACAAGTCCATGCACTGCTAAATATAATTAGCTGTAGTTCGGTTCTAGTTATGGATTATTAAGAAATTACTGTTATTTGAGCAGCTCACCCATCTAAAATATAGTCAGAAAATTTAGGCATGGCTGGAATTTTTTTTTTTTTTTTTGAGACAAAGTCTCACTCTTGTCACCCAGGCTGCAGTGCAGTGGCATGATCTCAGCTCACTGCAACCTCTGCCTTTCAGGTTCAAGTGATTCTCCTGCCTCAGTCTCCTGAGTAGCTGGAATTACAGGCAAAAAGCACCATGCCTGGTTAATTTTTGTATTTTTACTAGAAATGGGATTTCACCATGTTTGCCAGACTGGTCTCAAACTCCTGACCTCAAGTGATCCATATGCCTTGGCCTCCCCGAGTGCTGGCATTACAGATGTGAGCCACCATGCCTGGCCAAATCTTCTGTTCTTGAGCTAGTTGTGAACTATCATTTGTTGAGGAGTTTTAATAAATGTTAGTGATACATCTCTACTAAATAACTGGAGAGGTAAGTGGGTTGGAGCTCTGTCTGGGTACCTTGTAGGGACTTAATATGTAACTTTTGGAAGGTTAATTCTTATTGAATTTTGATGGTATTTCTTGTTTCATGTAAATGTGGATGCTTCCATTATGTGAGTCCTAAGATTTGGGATTTACCAAGTACTAGAACAGGAGCTTCAAAAAATGTGAAATGCCAAGAGGATCTGTTTTAAAGCAATGGAATTAATTGAGAATTTTGAAAAAATATAGATTCTTAGGACCCAGTCTGAATGAGAAATCTCTAGGGAAGAGGCCAAGAAAACAGAATTTAGATAAGCACCTTGGCTGATTCTAATGTTTGGAAACCCCCTGTTGTGGCCTAAATTATGCCTAACTTGATTAAGGTAAAGTTTTGGTGGTTAAGAGATTTGCTAGTTGAAAAACACACACACGGAGAAAAAAATGTATAGGGGAATGTGTTGCTTAGGTGTAGTCTTTTAAGAGTTGACAAAAACCCCAAATGTGTTCTTTTAAGAACCTTTTAAACTGCTATGACGAGGGTCAGGTTACAGTTTTTGCATTGTTGGGGGGCAAATGAGACTCAAAGGCCACAGGTCTTGTTAATGTCTGCAGACACTCAGTGCTAATGTGGAGACTCAAGCCAGCCTTGAAAGTGATAAAAATCAGGATGGGAATGTTGGCTTTGCCGCCCATCAACTGTTAGACTGGAGACAAGTTACAGGCATTTCCTTTTTCCTGGGGTAACTAGACCAGAAAAAGGCAATTGAAAGTAGTTCCAGCTAAAATGGGAGCCACAATTTTTTCGTAGTATATACCTTTAAAAAAGGTTTGATTAATATTCTGTTTTTTAAAATGGCAACAAAAATTGTGAAGAGAAATTTGATTCATCTTATATTTATCAGTGTTTGCTTCCAGTGGCACCTACATGCTAATTCTTAGAACCAAGAACGGATCACATAACTCAGTATGTGTTTCTCTGACTGATCTGAAAGCTTGGTAACAGCTTCCACTTCATGCTGCCTTTCTCAGCATTGTCCTGAACAGGGTTATTTTTGCAGAAAGATTTGAAGATTTCCTCAGTTTTTCTAATAGACAGGCATGGCCCCATCAGTGTTGGTCTCCTGTTTGTTGGTGATGGACCTGACATCCCAGATTTACTCTGTCAGGGGTTTGCTGTGATGGGAGCAGCAAAATCAGTCAGTTTCATGACTTCCTGCATCCACTACAAGATCTCACTTTTTGATCTGGGGCCAATTTTTTATAGCGCAGTTTGAATTATGGGATGTATTTGCTACACAGAAAGAGAGAACAACAGTCATTTACATGGTGGGCAGGAATAGGGTAGTTTTAAGCAGGGAGATGTTAGAGAAGGAACTGATTTAAAAGTGATTATTCCATTCATCAAAGACTATTCTGTTGCTCTGACCATTTAGTTTACCTATCTAAATCTTAGGATTACGGGGATTTTAGTAGTTAATACTCAGATGATGAGTTCAGGTGTCTCTGTAAAATGAATAATGTATTTATTATGAAAGGGATAGCAACTCATATATAAGTCCAAATACCCTACCATTCTAAAGGCGGGACTGCATGTCTAATACCACCATCTTATCTAATGGCTCCTTGGGATCCATCCAGGCACAGGAGAACATAACAATGTGTGGAGGGGTTCTAACCTAGGACTTCAGAGAGAATCCATTGACAAAACTGAAGCTTAACTCTGGGAGGAAACCATGTTGATTTTGTTAAATGTATTAAGGAATGACAATTCCACAGGGCTCTGATGTTCCCTTCCCAGCCCCCTCCTCCTATTGAAGACCTGGTGGGGACACTCAGCCAGGGTGTGGAAGGAACAGCTTCAGGGGCCCTGCTCACATGTGTCTGGGACCTGTCACATCTTTTCGATGCTGCTTCCTTGGGTGTTACATGTCCTCATTTGAGATCTTTAATTCCTACATTCTTGGTCTTCGCCTCTGTGAATGCTTGAAGGTGACACTTAAGTGCAGCCTTTATGGAGCCTTTTGTCTGATATGCAGAATATTGACTGCATGCTGGCTGTGTCTGTCTGTGCCTCTGTCTTTCTCTAACCAGACTACCCATGGACTGAAATCAGCCTGTAGACCAGTTTTGCTTTGTGTGCAGCATAGAATAATGCTTTTGAGGTTTTCTAACTTGAACTCCTTAGACAGGGCAGGGTTCTCCAGTGCCCTACATCCCCCGTTGTCTGAATTTCCCGACGTCACACCTCTATGCCTCCTTCTCTGGCCTCTAGTTTGCAATCCTGAATCTGAGCATTGTCCCATGTGTTTACTGGGCAGTGTGCAGTGGCCTTGGGGGGGACTTTGAAACATGTTTTAGTGAGAAGGATCACTTCTTTACTGGAGTCAAAACTGAAAATACGTTCCCTTCATGGAATACTGTAAAGGCATCTCTCTTGAACTGTTCAGCATCCCATCCTACTCGGCAGCACTCCCACTTTGGGTTTGGGGTAGTATAGGGTCTCACTGTTTTGGAGAGTTTTGGGGGGGCATGGTGGGGAAAGAAATCTCTTCATTATTTTCAATTTGGATCAGAAGATTAACCTGCTTTCAGATAATAGCTTTACTTTTAGCGATGCCTACAGTTCCCTGAATGCCCCCAAAAAGTTAACTTCTGGTGTCAGTGTTAATCCTTACAGTTAAAATTTCCTGGGAATTGCTATTAAGGATCTCTAGCTGTGCTGGAGATAGTGGGGTGGATGGGGGAAGATCATCAAGCTTTGGATCGGACGGACCTGGTTCTGCAGCCTGTTCTTCCTAGCTGTGTGACCTTAAGCAATGGTTGCCTTATGTGTAAAACAAGGGGCTAATGATACCTACTCCCAGAGTTGCTGTGAAGGTTACATGAGCTTATGTACACAAGCACACACCCACAAAGTGTTGTATTAGGATCTGATGCAAACTATATTCCCACCCACTTGGGAAGGAAATCCGTGCCCCATTTAATTCCATGTACTTGGCAGTGAATCATCTATGTTTCATACATAGGGAAACTATGTTCCCTATGTGTTAGGATTTGATGTAAACTGTGTTCCCCACCCACTTTGGAAGGAAATGGGTGCCCCATTTACTTCCATGTACTTGGCAGTGAATCATCTAAAAGATACTGGAAAAATGTGATTATAGAAGCCCCCTTCAAATTATAGAAGCCCCCTTCAAAGCCCCCTCAGCCATTGCTTCAAATCCTAGACAGCTATCGAATGTCATAGGATAGAAGTCATATTCTAGGAGGGGTGTCATGTACATACTGGTCTGTGTTTCTAGGTGTTTTTAGTAGGAGCTATTGTCCGTAAAGCTGTGGGTAAGAGAGAATTCCAGGGCCAGGTTGGGAAGGTGTGTTATGTGCTGCTTTGCCAGTTTCTTGCTCACTGGGCCACAGGAAATAGGTTATCTGATTTCTTAATCTGCCCACTAGAGCCAATGTCATACCTTTTCCCAAGCCACTGCTTGAGGGTCCAGCTAATTGATGCCACCACATTGCTTCTCCTGGTGAGGACAGACTGTGCCATGGGGGGTGGTGACTGTGGGTGTAGACAGCCCCTGTTCATGGGCATGTACACTGCCATGGGTGCTCCATGGGAATGCTGGTAGATAACAGAAAAGGGATTGGGGGTTCTACTCTCCAGTATAGCATGACCCAGCCATAGGCCCAAGGAATTGCTCTTTGGGGTATATTTGAAACCCATCCCCTACTCTGGGTGAATCTTTTAGTACAGTATAGAAATGCAATGAGAGCCTTCTCCCTGTAGTTCTGTTAAGATAAATGAGTTGTAGTGGCTCAGACCTGTAATCCCAATACTTTGGGAGGCCAAGGCAGGAGGATTGCTTGAACCCAGGAGTTCAAGACCACCCTGGGCAACATAGTGAGATGCCAGCATCTCTACTCTCCCCCCGAAAAAAAAATCGAGGCATGGTGGTATGCTCCTGTATTCCCAGTTACTTGAGAGGCAGGAGGACTGCTTGAGCCTAGAGTTTAGAGGCTGCAGTGAGCCATGATTGTGCCACTGTGCTCCATCTTGAGTGACAGAGTGAGACCCTGTCTAAAAAAGAAAAGAATGAGTTAATATTTATAAGGTGTTTCTAGGTCCCAGGAAAAAGGAATGTTTTAAAAGCAGATTGTATATGCTACTTGTTGTTAATTTCTTATCTCTGGAGATTGAATGGTAAATGCCAGGACCAGCATTGTAGATTGTCAGGCTGCGGTAGCCCCTGTTGTCTGCGTTTTCCTCCTGTTACTAGGAGCTTGTTAGGTTTGGCCACCAGCCTGATGACCTGATCAAGTACTGCCCATCAATTTGGAGTGGCGGTAGTTGTTTATTTTGTTATTTATTCACTAATAAATGGAGTTGGTTCACCATGTATTTTTATGGCATTTGGCCTTTGCACTTTTACAGCATTTGGCCTTTTCCCAGATATTTGCCTTAAATTTATTAAATTAGCTTCTAAATTATAAGTTAAAGTATGTATTGACTTTTATGGTTTTAATTTTACAGGCTTGTTTGTCTACGAATGACCAGATGGCATCTCTTGAGTCTGTGAGGAGGTTTTGTTTGCTTGTTAGGTTGTTTCACTTAGGACTTTACCACCACCCGGTTCTTAAAAATGATGCTATGTTAGATCTATTTTAAATCCAGTTTTTGATTATTAATTAAAATATGTCTTGTATGTTTTGAAGGTGATATTACAATTTTGTTGCATGTGAAGTGGGAACATGTGTTGACAAACAGTCGATTAACATGAGTGGATTTGGGTTAATCTTTTTACTCTGCTCCATGCTGGCTGCCTGTAGGGTGATATAAATCCAGTGGGCCGATGCTAGGCTTAGCTGCTTCTGGGTAGTCTGCCAGGTTTCACCCTGTTAAAGGCTCTTTTTCTCTAGGCCCTAGATTCTAGGGACACTGGGGGTGATCCTGGTGAATAGAGTCTAACTATGTATTTGCTTCTTGCTTCCAGCACCAATTATGGCCCATGGAGTGAGGCAGAGAGCACTGGTATGGCTAAATTACTCCTGCAGTCCCCGGAATATTATTGGATGCTCTTTCCCCCTCTCCCAGAGCTTCCCTTTTCTTATAATTTCAAAGATAAGCATCACGTGTAGCCAATGCACCCACCCTCTATCCCTGTTGTGGTAGCTACACATAAACATAGCCATCACGGCCAGGTCCCTTGGGTGGTCACATTTCTTACTGTTCTGATCACCTTGCACCATCAACACTGACCAATGTGCCTGGCTAATTCCAAACCATGTGATTGGCTGTATCCCTTGGGCTCATGAAGGCTGCCAAGAAGAGCTGTGCACAGATGAGTTTTGAAAATGAGGATAATTGCAAAGGAACAGAAAATATGAGATATCATGGATGCTGTCTTTTCTTTAGGCCCTCAGTCATTTGGATGTCAGGACTTCCAAGCCTGGGGTATCCAGTGGGCCGCTAGGGAAAGTGCATCAGAACTCAGCAAGGACTGAGCCCCAGCGACTTCCAAGAAACCATCCCATGCAACAGAGGGCGTCTTCACTGTTCAAAGCTTCAAGCTACCTCAGAGGCCACCACCTTCATGCCCATCCTTTTCATGTATCTTTGGTTCATGTCCCAGTCCCTTGTCCTCCTCAGTGGTCAAGATAGGAATGGTGTCGATGGATGATTATGGCATGATGTAGAGTAACTCTTCACATAAAACAATGGACAGGGCAGGCAGTTAACACTTGAGGACCCCTGTTCCAGTCAGCCACACTTGTGTTTATTAGGCCTTAAACTAATGGGATAGTTATTGGATTTTTCAGTTTAAAACCTATAGGGATACTTTATTTTTGGCCAAGAGGTTGAAACAAGTGTCAGATTTATCTTACCACTTGAAAAAAATATATGGACAAAATAAATGAAACAATGATTTGTAAGACACTGGATACATCAGACAACAAAGGCCAGTGATTCCTGAGAGTTAGGAAACAAATTAGGTGAGACCGATGAGTCTTTTCAAACTGCCTTAAAAGAGTTTTCAAGCCATAGTACAGGAAAAGGGAACCATGTGGAGCCCAACAGACTCCCCTGAGTTGGGGGCATGGATCTGAGAGTCCAGAGAGACTAAGGCCACTAAGGATCATGGGATACAGTACCAGAGAAGAGGCAGGTGCACCAAGAGATAACTCTGGAGATTTACAAACTTATCCCAACTTTGAGTAGTCAACTGAGAACTGATCAGTGTAAAGAAGCTGCCTGAGTCTGGGGAAAGAACCATTCAAAAGGAGCAAAGATAACTGTTTATGGTGTTCACACAGGGCCAGGAATAATGCTTCTGCCTACCAACCAGACTGGAAAACTTCAAGAGTCATGGAGCATTGGGAAGAGTACATAGAAGGGCCTGGCACATCTTAGTGGGAAATAACTATCCCAACTGAGCATAGCTCTAGTCTACCTAACAAATCTAAAAAGCAGGATCTGATAGGGTTGAACTATTTCCAAGTAATAGTTAATTGTGTCCCAGATCAAAACTGATTTTATAGAAATACAAAACTATCAATAGGCAAAAATCACAATGTCTGGCATCTGACCAAAAATTACCAGACATTCAAAGAAGCAAGAAAATACAACCCATAAGGGGAGCAAATCAATCAACAGATCCAGAACTAACACAGTTGTTACAATTAGCAGATAAGGACATTAAAGCAGTTATATTATATACATATATATTCCATATGTTAAAGTTAAACATGGAAAATTTTTAAAAAGACAAGTAGAAAAATGAAAATAGAACAAACAAAACAAGACCCAAATTGGATCTCAAACATGGGTTGCTTTTCTGTGACTCCATCTTTATGTTACTTCAACCAAACCCGTATGACTTGAACCTGGCCTCTACTAATTTATCTGAACCATAAGCTCCTCCTTATCTACTCAGTGCTCTCTCTAGCCCAGACTGTGGGGTCATCCCTGCAGTGCTAACTCAGTGATGCCCAGGGGTCACTTGACCCTTTATTATTCCTTCATGCCTGCTGTGCCAGTGCCTGACCTGAGCAATCATCTCACAGATGATCGGATGGTGCTGCTGGACCCATGGCATATAAATTCTTGGTATTAAGCAGATATTTAGCAAAAATTGAAGCATGCTTCTTGTGTTGGTTTCTCAGCAATTCCAAAACTTTTACATGTGAAAGCCCCTTCCCACTTTTTTCCCACTCACATTCTGTTTCTCTTACTCCGCTGAGAAAATCCTGCAAGATCTGCCATCTTTATGTGCCTGCTGTCCCTCAGTTTGGCCATCTCTTTTATTCCTTTCTCCTGGCTGCCAGGGAACCTTTCTTCCTACAGAAGCTACACATTTCCCTGGGTGGATCCATCCTTCTCTGGCCTCCTGACACATTCTTGCATGTTCATTTACCTGGTCTGACCACACTTTGTTCAGTCCCTTGCTCTCCTTTGGTTGCTTCTGCTGTGGTGATTTAGAAAGAAAAAAATTCTTCACCTGATTGTAGTATCCTCAGCCACCATCCTATTTGTTTCCCCCCCCTTTACAGCCAACTTTCTTGACAAACGTTCTGTATCTGCACCTCACCAGCTTTCTACTCAGCCGCTGCTTCTCTCTTGCCCAGACACTTCCTGATTACAAAATGTACCACTCGTTTCTCTATAGTCGTTCTTGTGACCATGCTGCTGCATTTGGTTCTGTTTCATATTCTCCCTTTGGAGGCCTCAAACAACAACTGCAAACCCATGGCCTCTATTCTGAGTGGTGGTCCTCAACACCCCCAGCTCCTTCTCCTGTTCCCTTCAGTGACTCAATCTTCATCATTCTTTTCAAGCCCCCCCATGTACCCTATGCCTTTATTCTAAGCAGGTGGCTTAGATCCTACTTGATCAGGAAAATTCCATCAGGTGTGACTTCCCTCAACTACACCCTGCTTCTGACTTGATCTGCATTCCTACCCATCCTCAGTCCTTAGCCTCTGTTCCAGAGGATAATTGTCCTCAATTTTGCTAAAGATCTGTGCTTCCTCATGAACTTTGCTTCCCGTTCTTTAACATCTCCATTTTCTTCTCTCTCTGTTTTCTTTTTCTGATCTGTAAACATGGCCATGCCTCCTCCTAAAAATCTTTTCAGCATTCCCTTGGGTACTTTCTAATTCATCTCCTCTTTTTCATCCAGATGTGTTAGCCTACAGCCTACATACTAATTCTTTATTCCCTTCTGTTTTCTCCTCCAGCTGCTACTTAAGCTTTCTGGCTTCCCTCACCGCTGTTCTGCTCAAGTAGAGCTTGATAAGGTCACTCAGGGCATCTATATTGCCAAATCCAGTAAGCAGTTTCTAGCCCCCATCTTACTGGATGTCTCTGTTGTATTTGACAGTGTTCATCACGCTTCCACCTCAGAGCCCACACTTTTTGACTTTAACGTCTCTGAAGTCTGCGGGTCATCCCGTTCCTCCCTGACTCTTCATTTCTCGTATCTTTGGGCTTCTCTACCACTCTCTGAGGTTTGTATCCTTGGGGATCCATCTTCAGCCTGCTGCTATCCCCCACTCACATCTCTGGTGATCTGTTTCAGTCAGGGATTTCACTCTGCCCCCTCCATCTGTATCTGCAGCCCAGATCTGTTGCCTGAGTTCCAGCTTCCTCTGTCCAGTCATGTGCTGGGCACTCCCAATGGGCTTCATTTAGTTTAGTTTTTTTTTTTTTTTTTTTGAGATGGAGTTTCGCTCTGTTGCCCAGGCTGGAGTGCAGTGGCACGACCTTGACTCATTGCAGCCTCTGCCTCCCAGGTTCAAGCAACTTTCCTGCCTCAGCCTCCTGAGTAGCTGGGATTACAGGTGACCACCCCACACCCATCTAATTTTTGTATTTTTAGTAGAGATGAGGTTTCACCAGATTGGTCAGGCTGGTCTCAAACTCCTGATTGAGTGATCTGCCCACCTCGGCCTCTCGAAGTGCTGAGACTATAGGTATGAGCTACTGTGCCCAGCCTGGGCTTCATTTAATCTTTTTTTTTGTTTGTTTGTTTGAGGCAGAGTCTCGCTTTGTCACCCAGGCTGGAGTACAGTGAGGTGATCTCAGCTCACTGCCACCTCTGCCTGCGGGTTCAAGCAGTTCTCTTGCCTCAGCCTCCCAAGTAGCTGGAACTACAGGTGTGCGGCACCATACCTGGCTAATTTTTTGTGTATTTAGTAGAGATGAGGTTTCACCATGCTGGCCAGTCTAGTCTCGAACTCCTGACTTCATGATCTGCCCACCTCGGCCTCCCAAAGTGCTGGGATTATAGGTGTGAGCCACCATGCCTGGCCCGTTTAATCTTTCGGGTAGCAAACATGCATCTCTGTCCCCACACTCTTGAATATGAAATGTTGAATATAGTGAATAAAAGCATCCCCCTCTGCCAAGCACCATGCTGCTCTGATTCCGCTTCTACCCTTTTGTCCTTCTGTTTCCTTCATGGGCTTCTGTTCTCCAATATCTTAGAAGTGGGCACCCATCCTCATAGGGGCTTTCATCTGCAGGACCACTGCCCGTGGTTACCTTCAGGCTGCATTTTTCCTGTGAGCCGTGGTTCCCTGCTATCTTTCCAACTCCTTTGGCTCAGATCCCAGTCATCATTTTCCTCCCATATCAGCACTCTTCACTCCATTTCTGTCATTGCCTTCGTCTGAACACCCAAGCATGAACTCACACATTTTCCCCACCTACATACTTTGTCTTTCCTACTAACTTAAAAGCAATTTGAAGTGCGTGTTCTATTGTGTACCTCTGTACCTCTCCGTCCCCAACGTGGTGATATGTGAGGGTATAAAGTGAGGCAAAGAAAAGGCAAAAAGAAGGTTCCTGTCGTTTCCCATTTTGACAAGAGCTGCAGAGGGTCCGCCTACAGCCCCACCACCCACAGCAACTGTGACATGAAGCGATCACTTTAGAGGGGGTATGTGTGGAAGAGGTTTCACCCCCCACTTCCATTTCCTGAGGAGAGTGAGGAAGAGGGTTAGCCATTGAAGGATGAAGCTATGTAATCAATGTAACGAGGACTCTCATATGGGGGATGTTTACAGGAATTTTTGACAGCAACACTATGTGGAATCTTCCTTTCCCTTTGGGTAGTGGATCCCTTAATGCCATATTCGTCTGGTTCCACGACTTTCCTGTCACCTTCAGTTTTTTGAAAACTTGTGAGCTGGGCACCGTGGCTCAAACCTGTAATCCCAGCACTTTGGGAGGCTGAGGCGGGCAGATCACAAGGTCAGGAGATCAAGACCATCCTGGCCAACATGGTGAAACCCCATTTCTACTGAAAATACAAAAATTAGCTGGGCGTGATGGTGCGTGCCTGTAATCCCAGCTATTTGGGAGGCTGAGGCAGGAGAATCGCTTGAACCAGGGAGTTGGAGGTTGCACTGAGCCGAGATCGTGCCACTGCATTCCAGCCTGGTGACAGAGCGAGACTCTGTCTCCAACAACAACAAAAAAAAGTTGTGATAAAATGCACATAACATAAAAATTTACCTTCTCAACCATTTGTAAGTGTATAGTCCAGTGGTATTAGGTACATTCACATTGTTGTAAAACCACCACCCCCATCCATCTCCAGAATTCTTTTCATATTGCAAAACTGAAACTCGATACCCACTGAATACTAATTCTCCATTTGCCCTCCCTCCAGCCCTTGACAACCACCATTCTGCTTTCTTTCTCTATAGAGTTGGCTACTTTAAGTACCTCCTATCAGTGGAATCATACAGTATTTATCCTTTTGTGATTGTCCTGTTTTACTTTGCATAATGTCTTCAAGGTTCATCCATATTGTAGCATGTGTCAAAATTCCCTGTCCCTGCCTCTTTTTCTTTCTTTCTTTCTTTCTTTTTTTAAGACAAGGTATCATTGTCACCCTGGTTGGTGCAGTGGCATGATCTTGGCTCACTGCAACCTCTACCCCACGCCCCACCCCACCAGGCTGAAGCCATCCTCCCACCCAGCTTCCTGAGTAGCTGGGACTACAGCATGCACCACCATGCCCAACTAATTTTTGTATTTTTTATAGAGACTGGATTTCTCTATTTGCCCAGGCTAGTCTTGAACTCCTGGGCTCAAGTGATCCACCAGCCTCTGCCTCCCAAAGTGCTGGGATTGCAGGTGTGAGCCACCATGCCTAGTCAATTTCTTCCCTTTTTATGGCTGAATAATATTCCATCGTTAGTATAGATCACGTGTTGTTTGTTTATTCTTCCAAAAGGGGTGCTTAGGTTACTCACCTTCAGTTTTAAAACAATCTCTTTTTAGTATTTAAGATTGGATCTTGTTTATGTTGAAAACTTAGTCTCAAACTTAGTTGAGATCTCCTTGGCATATATCTCCCAGCTTGGCTCAGCTGCTGGACGTGAAGAAGATGATGAGGCCTTGTCCTGAGATACAATACCCGCTAACCTCTTTTCAGCTCTCCCTCCTCTCTCTTTGTTCTCCCCTCCCCTGCTTTTCTCTCCTCTCCCCTTTCCCCCTCCCCCCAAGAATGAGAGTAAGTAAACTCACATTGTGGTGAAATCCCTTGGAGCCTCCTGCCCTTAGCTTTCTGCTGGGGAGGGAATGGTCTCAGCCAAAACACTGCATGCCCTCTAAGGCCAACACCCACTTCCTTTCTCAGACTCACTCTGACTTTGAGGAAGTGGTCCAGAGTAGTGGAAGGGCTTAGCGTCCTGTCTCCAGGAAGCCCTGATGGGAAGAGGCTCTCAGAACTTAGATTGTGGGGTACTTTGTGCCTTTGTCCTCAGTGAAAATTCTGGGACAACAGGAAAATTGCCACCCAATATCTTTTCAACACACAAAAAATGAAAGGGGACCTAGATTGATATGATATTTATAAAGGCTATACATAGGATCCCTGAAATTCTGTCTTTGTCTCTTCATCCCTTTTTCAGTATCCTCCATACTTGAAAAGGAGGGGTTGGGTCCAGTATAGGATGGGGTTTTAAAGTCCCTTTATTAATCACAGAATGTGATATCATTCTTTCCAGAGGTGAGACTGCTCTTTAAGGATAGATGTTTTTGAAAGGGCTTCCTTGCTGTTGTCTGGACTCGACTGCTTTACCAAATAGATCCGTCATTCCTTTCCCTCTTTTGGCAGTCTTTTTTGAGTTCGCGTTATCGGTCTAACTGAAAGTGCCTGATTTCTGGGGCTGTTACTGCAGCACAGCAGAGGCTGCTCTTTAAATGGTCTGGCTTAGTGGTTTCTAACCCTTTTGATTATGAAAGCCACTGCTAAGTTTCCCAGAGCCTCACATAAGTGTTGTACTTTGGGTGTCTTTTGACTAGTCATATACTTAATAACCAAAATTTGGTAAGTTGGGAAGCCTTTAATTGGGCTTATTTTTAATTTATGAAATTATATCAGCACTTGTGCATATGTTAGACTTCTTTATCAGTTGGAGACAGTGCTTGGTGCATTGTAGATTTATGGTGCCTTACGAGGAGTCCTCCCTCTGTCCTTGAAGTCCTAGACTCACAGCTTGGTAACGGTCCCAATAGACAGTTTCCTTTAAACAAAGAAAGAAGAGCCTGTAGTGTGATTGAATCTCTATCTTACAAGACTTAACAGTCTAAATGAAAACATCTACGTTGAAAGTGTTTGTGTTTGCAGAGCATTTGTGTATGAGGGTTTTTTGGTGGATGTTTTCAAGGACTGATGAGGAAGCCACATGAGGGTTATTTCTCTGCTGAAAGGGTAGAGGCCAGGTCATCTGACCCACTGATTAAACTTGAAAAGGGAGAGTGTGTCTTTTGTCACCTCAAAGGCCAGCTGTTTATTGAATTTCCCCACCCTGCAATTGTTTTACATATGGAATAGTTCCTGGAGAAAGATCCTACATCTGCACAGGTCTATCCTGTTCTGTGGCTGTGTTTACTGAAGTGAGTTCTGCACTTACATTCACACACTGCAAACTGCACGTACGATGTAAGTGTACTTGTTATGTAGAGTTTTACCAAAACTATATTAGATTGTACTCTGAAGCATGTTTTGCATCCGACAAGTCAAGCTCATTCCTTCAGTATTAAGTCCCTCTTGGACCAGGCTCTAGCCTGTGTCCTGGTGATAAGGAGGTGAATGTCACAGAATTCCTATTTTCAATAAACTCACAGTCTGGAGAGGAAGACGATCATCAAAATAAATTTTAGCATGACATGTAATGATGAATATACAGAAGAGCTTGAGAGTCTCCAGGAAGAAGGCCTGGCAACCTCTGGATGGAGGATGGGGATGGAAGATGAAGCGGTCTTAGAGGGATGTATCATGTGGCTCTGTCTTTATACCTGGAAAGGTCAGCCTAAGCATGGAGTGGGCACTGGTTTCTTTTTGCTGAGAAGTGTCTCAGAGAACCTCAGAGTAGCAGGAGGCCTTTGTGATAGATTGGCCAGGCGTTTTCATTCCCCTGACCCCTCAGCATCAAAAAGTGCCTGTTGGACCCTGGGTTTTGCATTGGAATTAGTAAATAGATAGTTCGTCAGAGTCATTGAAAAACCTCTGTAGTCTGTCCCATGAGAGCAAGGATGTTAATTCTGAAGCCTGGGCCATTTTCCATCCTGGGAATTATATTCTGCCCCTTCCTAAATTCCCATTGTGGTTTCAAATGAAGAGGCCATTGTTCATTTTCCTTCCTAAAAGAAGCAATATATTTAACTTCTGGCTCTTTGCCTGACTGATGGCGAGTTGATCTCTCTGAAGCCAACACCCGTGGCTTCCTATCAAGAGAAACACTCTGCCTCCATCTGATTTCCCCCTTGGGTTGAAGTTATTTAGATCCTACACTGGCTTGGTAGGAGGCTTGCCTGCCGTTATGTCCTACTAGGTGGTGACAGGGTCCTTGATTCCCTCCCCATGTTTAATAGAAATAAAGACAGAGTCTTAGCACTTGAGGGCAGCTAGTTGTTCTCCCAAAGACTATTATAGGAATTTGAAAGCAAATGTCTCCTGTGAAAAATCTATGCTATTTTAGGACTTTGAAGCACAACACAAAAGAGTATCACTTTGTTGAGTAGCTTGGGTCCAGGCAGGTGTCCTAGAGCAGAAGTTTTCATTTATTTTTAAGCAACAAAATACTTTCTTTCCCAAATGAAATCTCCTACAGAATTCAAATACTGAAGGGCTTCTCAGTCCTGGCATGCTTGGTATTTTGGGCCAGAGAATTCTTGTTGTGGAAGCTGTTGTGTGTATTGTAAGATGTTTAGCAGCATCCCTGGCTTCTACCCTCCAGATGACATAAGCAGCACCCCACACCCTCTGGTTGTGACAACAAAAATGTCTCCAGACGTTGCAAAATGTCTGCTGGGGGAGCAAGATCACCTCCAGTTGAGAATCAATGCAATACAGTCTAGAAAAGAGACTTTTCTTTTCTTTTCTTTTTTTTTTTGAGATAGAGTCTCGCTCTGTCGCCCAGGCTGGAATGCAGTGGCACGATCTCAGCTCACTGCAACCTCCGCCTGCTTGGTTCAAGCAATTCTCCCGCCTTAGCCTCCCGAGTAGCTGGGACTACAGGTGTACACCGCCACGCCCAGCTAATTTTTTGTATTTTTAGTAGAGATGGGGTTTCACCATGGTGCCCAGGCTGGTTTCGACCTCCTGAGCTCAGGTAATCTGCCCGCCTTGGCCTCCCAAAGTGCTGGGATTATAGGCGTGCGCCACCGTGCCTGGCCAAAAACAGACTTTTAAAAATGAAAGAACCCATGCTTTGGCAGTGGATTAAGTTTCTTCTTCAGAACTCTGCTCAGGGTCCCTGACTGGCAGTGTTTGAGACCTGGTGGGGCGTTCTGGGCTACATAGATCCACTATCTTAGAGGGGTCAGTTGTCATTTTAAAAACCTGGGACATAGAGAACTTGTTATAAAAAAGGAGAAGAGCTAAAATTAGACAAATCCACAAGTACTTTGAAGCCACATGTACACTAAACATTTCTGTCTATGTATCTCCTCCTTACATTGTATACCTGGATGTGTAGCATAAGGGAAAAGAGTCTACCGGTGGTGTCTGCCTTACTCCTCATGTGTTGGGGTTTGGCTACCACAATTTGCCCTGTTTTGCCAGAGATGCCAGCTGAAAGCCTGTGACTCACAGCCCAGTGATACAGTCACCCTCACTGCACAGAAAAACTCAGCTTCCACAGGACTCAGAGGCACTGGCCCTGCTCATGGGCATTCCCTGGTGAGTGGGCCAGCACCTGCAGCCTCTTTCAACCCGACTGGTTGCTTGGAGCTTGGACCATGGTTGTTTCAAGGTGGATTTCTGTCCTTCTGCCCTTTGTACTAAGTGGGTCATGTGTGCCTCTGTACATGTGTGTGTGTGTGAGTGTGTGTACGTACACGTGTCTGTGTCTGCTCTTCTCCTTTCAGAAGCCCAGGGCCACTCTGAGCATTGGTTGTGTGGGGGATGCTGGGAGCTTGGCGCATGCTACTCCTACGTTTTCGTCCCTAACTTGGGATGATGAAACTGTTGTTGGAGCCTGTCCCACAGACAGAAAATGTACCTCCTTTATGTGGGCATCAGTATAAACAAGAACAATACCACTACGTGAGTCACTCTCACCTGCTGGGAGACGTGCTGGCTCAGGGAGGGAATTTGCCGCCAGAGGGTCTCAGCTTCAGTCTGTCTCCCCAGCAGACGCATCCTAACCTCACTGAGCAGCTCAAGTGCAGTGTGAATCAGTGCGTAGCTTGTGCCTAGCTAAAGGACTCTCTCCATGTTTTGTTTGTTTGGCTGCTTGTGAAGATCTCTGGGCACATACATCCATGTTTTATTTTCCCAAAAGATCACATGACCACTACAGTTATCCTTGGGAACAAATTGAGTAAGCACAACTCGTTTGATCTATCTGCAGATCTCCAGCCCTTCTAAGAAACTCACTTCCAGAAATGTTTCAGGAGTCCTGTAGAGGTTTGCTTAGAGTTCCTAGAAGAGGCTAAGCATCAGTTGCAATATCTCTCTGTCACCTCCTCTTCCCCAGTGCCACTGCCATGGGCTAGAGGAGTGGGTAACTTGCTTAGGAACTTGAGTAAGGGACCTGAAGCTCCCCACCCACTCTGGCCCTAGATGGGCTATAAGAATAAAACAAAACCTTGCTAAAGATTTGAAATTAGTTTGATTTATGTAAATCTCTGGTGTGAATATTGCTATTCGATAAGTACACAGACCATTAAACTGAAAACAGCCTCAACACAGGTTACCACTGCTAATATTACTTTATAGTAGCCATTATCTAGTAGTGCTTTCATCAGTGACCCCAGGTATATAACTGGTTGGTTTTGCAAGAGGAGTGGAGTTCCCAGGATGCTTTTCATCCCCCATGGTTCCCTTATAAGTGACTGTATCTCCTGAGTTCTCTGTACTTTTGCCACCTTTTGTTGTCAATATATTCAACCAGTTTTAGGCAATGTTGATAGGGATGTGAAAACTAAACACTATAAAATAGAATGGACTTCATAGCTAGGAGTTGCAGAAAATATTCCTACATGTATAGACACCTTTTATATTGTACAGATTGCTCTTATGTCATGCGCCTGCATAATCATCACAAGTCAGCCTTGTGACCTAGGCTCTCTCTTGGCCTTATCTTGAGAGAATTTATGGAATCTGATAATATCGCAGTCCTGTAGGAAAACTTTTCAGTGCCTTCCTATGATCTGTGAAGGCCTATACTCCTCCTTCCCATCCTGGGCTGGTATTGACCTGCTTTTTAAATCTTATCTCCTGCTGGACCTTCATATTCATTGTAGTTCTAGCAATAATGTCCTACTTGTAGATACCTGAATGTGGCAAGCTGTTTTCTACTTCTCCTTACTAATTTATGGAAACACCAGTCCACCCATTTAGTCATTCACTGCTACTTACATGCTAGGCATGGGTAACATCCCCTAACCCCCTGGTCTAAACAGACAGAGGTGGTGCTGTGTGATAAGAGCTTTAGTCTTGGTGCTAGGGGAGCTGTAAGGAGGGTACTCCCAGCTTTTACCGGAAGGGTTTGGGGAGGCTTCTCTGATAAGGTAACTCCTAGGTAAGTCATTTTAGTGGGAGGTGGATGGGAGAGTTAGGAGAGGATAAGAAGAGATTAGGGCAGGTGTGGACCCCAGGTTAGACAGGCATGGATGAGTGATAAGCTCTTGGTAGTGGGTAGTGCCAGATGCAGGTGTGTAGTTTTAACGACTTTGCCCTAAGGCCTGAAGGCAGCTATTCAATGTTTTTGTTTTTTTGAGACAGGGTCTCACTCTGTCACCCAGGCTGGAGTGCAGTGGCACAATCATGGCTCACTGCAACCTGGAACTCCTGGGCTCAAGTGATCCTCCCACCTCAGCTTCACGAGTAGCTGGGGCTATAGGCGTCTATTACTATGCCTAGCTAAACTTTTGTTTTTTGTAGAGATAGGGTCTCTCTATGTTGCCCAGGCTGGCCTCAAACTCCTGGCCTCAAGCGATCCTCTCTTTCTGCCCTGGCCTTCCAAAGTGCTGTGATTATAGGCGTGAGTCACTCACAGTGCCTGACCAATTAAATGCTTTTTAAGTAGGAGTATAGCAGGGTGCAGATTGCTACAAAGCACCTTTCTAGGATATATCCATTCCCCTCATTCTCCCTCTAGAATTCTGCTGCTTAAGCTTTAGGTTCCATTCAGGCATCACTGTCTCTGCATGTGCTCCAGATTCCCCAGGCACCATCAGGTTCCCCTCAGTCCGATAGCACTCTGGACATGCATACTGGAGATAAAGCAACAATAGCTTTTGTATTTTAACTCTCTAGTTGTGTATCCTTCCTCCTAGACCACTGGTTCTCAGGGTTTAAAAGTGTAGATTCTTGGTCCTGCCCCAGATATTCTTATTTATTTTGGGAGAGTCTAGGCATCCCCATTTTTTTTTTTTTTTTAACAAGCAGAAGCATTGCAGTAGACTAATCTTATTGAAGGCCTGGTTTATACATTATCTGTGTGTGCACGCAGGCATGCACACACATACCCATATACTTTATCTCATTCACGCTTATGTCTGTATTTCTTTTAATTTATTTTCTTTTTCTTTATTTCCTTTGATCCTGTCATTCAAATATCTATATTTCTTAGTAGTGCCTGGTATAAATTTGCTATGCTACACATACTTGATTGAATGAATCATGTTGCCCAAATTTATATGTGAAGATGTGTTGGAACCTAAGTTAAAGTTCATAGTTGATTCTGAGGCCAGGCCCTCTCACAGCATCACTCCTACACCACAGTTGCTATGTTGAGGTGGCCTTTGAGAAGCAGGCAGTCCCCACTGAACCACAGTATTCTAGAGACTCAGAATTGGGGACAAGAGATCTTAAACTTGCATTTTATAATTTTCGGTGGCACATCAGTATAATCAAAGATAAACTAATAGGCTGGATATCGGACACTCATTATGACAGACCCTCGAGGATAGAAAACTGTAAAGTCTAGCTCTGACCTCCAAGACATTTTTGGTCTACCTGAGGGTAAAAGGCAAAAATACACAGGCAGTTGAATGACTGTGCCAGATTGTGAAGGTTACCTGGAGTACTGTGCACAGAAGGGCAATAGAACAATGCAGTGACTGAGTAAGAAAGTTCGAGCGTGCCATTAGCTGGGGTGGTCTGCAGATACCTTTGGATGAGGAAGCACTTTTATGAGGTTGGCTTTAGGAAAATGAGAAGTCATTCCAAGTGGCAGGAGTGACATAAGTGGAGTCCTGGCAGTAGATGGGGAATGAATGGTGAGGGCATCAGTTTGACAGGAACATAGGTTGTTTGTGTAGGGGAGTGATGGTTGATACCTAGAAGCGAGTGCTGGTTCAGGATTGGGAGGGCCTTAAATGATGGGTGAGACTATAGTACAGTTGGGGATGTGTGGCACATTCAGCAGTGTAGAAGTCCGTTGTCCTCAACCCCAGATCCATTCACCTTATTAATTAAGGTAATGAATTTTTAAATATAAGATAATAACTGATATGGCTAGGCTTTGTGTTCCCACCCAAATCTCTTCTTGAATCCTAATCCCCAGGTGTTGAGGGGAGAGACTTGGTGAGAGGTGATTGGATCATGGGGGCAGTCTTCCCCATGCTGATCTGATGGTTTTATAATGGGCTCTTCCCCCTTCACTTCTCCCACATACTCTCTCTCTCTCACCTGCTATCATGTAAGACATGTCTACTTCCCCTTATGCCATGATTATAAGTTTCCTGAGGCCTCACTAGCCATGCAAAACTGTGAGTCAATTAAACCTCTTTTCTTTATAAATTACCCAGTTTCAATATGTCTTTATAGCAGTGTGAGAACAGACTAATACTGTAAATTGGTAGTGATAGAGTGAGGTACTGATATAAAGATACCCAAAAATATGGAAGCAACTTTGGAGCTGGATAACAGGCAGAGGTTGGAACAGTTTGGAGCGCTCAGAAGACGACAGGAAGCGGTGGGAAAGCTGGGAACTCCCTAGAGACTTGTTGAATGGCTTTGACCCAAATGCTGATAGTGATATGGATAATGAAGTCCAGGCAGAAATAGTTTCAGATGGACATGAGGAACTTCTTGGGTACTGGAGTAAAGGTGACTCCTGCTATGCTTTAGTAAAGAGACTGGCAGCATTTTACCCACTAGAGATCTGTGGAACTTTGAACTTGAGAGAAATGATCTGATACTGGAACTTATGTTTAAAAGGGAAGCAGAGCATAGAAGTTTGGAAAATTTGCAACCTGACAATGCAGTAGAAAAGAAAAACCCATTTTCTGGGAGAGAAATTCAAGCCAGCTGCAGAAATTTGCATAAGTAACAAGGAGCCAAATGTTAATCACGAAGACAATGGGGAAAATGTTCCTAGGGCATGTGAAGGACCTTTGCGACTGCCCCTCGCATCACAGACCCGGAGGCCTGGAAGGGAAAAATGGTTTCATGGGCTGGGCCCAGGGCCCTGCTGCTCTGTGCAGCCTCAGAACTTGGCACCCTACTTCCCAGCCACTCTAGTCATGGCTAAAATGGGTAAATGTTTTAAAAGTCAGCTCAGATGTTGCTTCAGAGGGTGCAAACCCCAACCCTTGGTGGCTTCCATGTGGTGTTGGGCCTGCAGGTACACAGAAGTCAAGAATTGAGGTTTGGGAACCTCAACCTAGATTTCAGAGGATGTATGGAAACACCTGGATGTCCAGGCAGAAGTCTGCTGCAGGGGTGAAGCCCTCATAGAGAACCTCTGCTAGGACAGTGCAAAGGGAAAATGTGGGGTTGGAGCCCCCATGCAGAGTCCCCCACTGGGACACTACCTAGTGGAGCTGTGAGAAGAGGGCCACCATCTGCCACCAGAGCCCAGCAGATCAACTGAGAGCTTGTACCGGGCACCTGAAAAAGTCACACTCAATGCCAGCCTGTGAAAGCAGCTGGGAAGGGGGATATACCCTGCAGAGCCACAGTGGTGGAGCTGCCCAAGGCCGTGGGGAGCCCAACCCTTGTATCAGCGTGACCTGGATGTGAGACATGGAGTCAAAGGAAATCATTTTGGAACTTTAAGATTTAATGACTGGCCTGCTGGACTTTTGACTTGCATGGGACCTATAAGCCCTTTGTTGTGACCAATTTCTCCCATTTGGAATGGGTGTTCTTATCCAGTGCCTGTACCACCATTGTATCTTGGAAGGAACTAACTTGATTTTGATTTTACAGGCTTATAGGTGGAAGAAACTTGCCTTGTCTTAGATGAGATGTTGGACTGTGAACTTTTCAGTTAATACTGAAATGAGTTAAGACTTTGGCAGACTATTGGGAAGGCATGATTGGTTTTGAAATGTGAAAAGGTATGAGATTTAGGAAGGGCTAGGGCTGGAATTATATAGTTAGGCTTTGCGTCCCCACCCGAATCTTAGCTTGAATTGTAATCCCCCAAGTGTTGAGTAGAGACCTGGTGGGAGGTGATTGGATCATGGGGGTGGTTTCCCTCATGCTGTTCTCATGATAATGAGTGAGTTCTCATGAGATCTGATGGTTTTATAAGGGGCTCTTCTCCCTTCACTTCTCCCACACCCTCTCTCTCTTTTCCTGCAGCCACATAAGGCATGCCTCTTTCCCCTTCTGCCATGATTGTAAGTTTCTTGATGCCTCCCCAGTCATGGGGAACTGTAAATCAATGAAACCTCTTTTCTTTATAAATTACCCAGCAGTGTGAGAACAGACTAATATAATAACTGTGTTCTCTTCTTTCTGGAGAGCCCCAGCCACACTTGACTTCCAGGTCAGTGGGAAACAGTCCAAGGTGCAACCTGGAACAGTTTCATTTGGCTTTTTCATGCAGAGGAACATTTACACGTCCCTGCTTGTTCCTTCTACCCATGGCCTACACACACTGCCAAGCTGTTACATTCCCCATTGTGCAATGTGTTTGCCATCACCTTCAATGAAAACAATTTTTTAAATGTCAGAATTATTTTCTTAGTTATTAATCCCAAACACAGACACCAGAAACATGATCCAGAATAAAGCTTTCAGTTCACATTGACCTTGTCATTGCTGAAGCGAGACTCTTAGCTTTTTCACAAATATGGACAAAACTCGGTAGGAATGTTTTCATCACAAATATCACTTCCTAATAATTCTTTGATCTAGTGTAATTTCTCTTTAGTCTTGGATGGTAGTTTTGCCCAGGAAAGTCCAAGGGGTCTTATGTGAAGATTTCTGTTTTGTTTAGCGTTTGCCACAAATATTGGGAGGAGAAGGTTTTCTATAATTCTTACAGCTTTACATTAGAAGGTCATAGCTTATTTTAAAATAGTTTCTGTTCAAAAATTTTTCACCTACAATAATAGTGTGAAATGCGTTGTGCTTGTGTTCAAAGAGGAATTTTCTCATACAACTACAAGAAAATGTGGAAAGTTTTGTCTGAGGAAATTCAACTCTTTCATCTCTCATGATTTACTGCTTCAGGAATGCAGTTTACCAAAGTGGATTAGAAACTGTTTGTAATGGGGAAATACGTGCACTCATTGAAAGCAGTGGTTGACAAAAAGAATCAAACTCTATAAAATATTTAAAGAGATTTATTCTGAGCCAAATATGAGTGACGATGGCCCAAGGCACAGTCTCAAGAGATTCTGAGAACATGTGCCCAGGGTGGTTGGGTTACAGTTTGATTTTTTACATTTCAAAGGGATATAAGACATCAATCAATACATGTGAGGTATACATTGGTTCAGTCTGGAAAGGCAAGACAACTTGAAGCAAGGGGTGGGGAGTTGTGTGGGGGAGGGTGCTTGTAGGTTACAGGTGGATTCAAAGATGTTCTCATTGGCAGTTGGTTGAAAGAGATAAATTAGTATCTGGAGACTTAGAATTAATAGAAAGGCATGTCTGGGTTAAGCTAAGGGGTTGTGGAGACTGAGATTCTTACTATGTAGATGAAGTCTCATAGGTGTCAGCGCTTAGAAACAATAGATGGCAAAAGTTTCCTATATAGACCTAGGAAAGTTGCTAGATTCAACGGTTAATCTCTTTACGATTGGAGGGCCTGGAGAGGGAAATATCTAGTTATGTTAATAGAGATTCTTTACAGATGCAAATTTTTCTCCACAAACGATGGCTTTGTGGGGGTCATTTCAAAATATGGCAAAGAAACATATTTTGAGATAAAATATTTTTATTTTCTTCTTTGGTTGTTTTGTTTGTTTGTTTTTGAGATGGGTCCCCCTCTGTCTCCCAGGCTGGAATGCAGTGGCATGATCATGGCTCACTGCAGCTTCAACCTCCTGGGCTCAAGTGATGTGATCCTCCTGCCTCAGCTGCCCAAGTGTCTGGGACTACAGGCATGCACCACCATGCCCACTAAATTTTTTTTTTTTTGAGACAGAGTCTTGCTGTGTCGCCAGGCTGGATTGCAGTGGTGCGATCTCAGCTCACTGCAACCTCCGCCTCCCAGGTGCAAGTGATTCTCCTTCTCAGCCTCCCAAGTAGCTGGGATTACAGGCACATACCACCACACCCAGCTAATTTTTGTATTTTTAGTAGAGACGGGGTTTCACCATGTTGGCCAGGATGGTCTTGATCTCTTGACCTTGTGATCTGCCCACTCAGCCTCCCAAAGTGCTAGGATTACAGGTGTGAGCCTCCGTGCCTGGCCTGCCCACTAATTTTCGTATTTTTGTAGAGACAGGGTTTTATCATGTTACCCAGGCTGATCTCAAACTCCTGGGTTCAAGTGATCCACCTGCCTCAGCCTCCCAGAGTGCTGTAATTACAGCCATGAGCCACTGCACCCAGCTGTTACCTTCTTTATTATGTGATGCTAGCCGGGTGTGGTGTCTCTCATCTATAATCCTAGCACTCTGGGATACTGAGGCAGGTGGATTGCTTAAGACTAGGAATTGGAGAACAACCTGGGCAATGTGGTGAAACCTCATCTCCACGGGGGGAAAAAAAAAAAATATATATATATATATATAAATATATATAAATATATATATATGTATATCACGTGATGCTATACCAGAGTCAGGTTGAGTTGGTATTTTTGTAGAGACAGGATTTCACCATGTTACCCAAGCTGGTCTCAAACTCCTGGAATCAAGCAATCCACCTGCCTCAGCCTCCCAAAGTGCTAGGATTGTAGGTGCTCTGCACTCCAGCCTGGGAGACAGAGTGAGACCCTGTCTCAAAAACAAAACAAAACAAGAAAATTAACACTAAAATAGAGATCCTAAAACCGACAGAACAGACCCTTTGTAACAATAAGGGTCTGTTCTGTCGGTTTTAGGATCTCTATTTTAGTGTTAATGCTGACCAGTTGAGTCTAAACTCCAAAAGGGAGAGGATAGAATGAGGCATGTCTGACTCCCTCTTTGCGTCATGGCCTTAACTAGTTTTTCAGGTTTTTGTTTTTGAATCCCCTTCGTTGAGAAGGGGTCCATTCAGTCAGTAGGGGAGCTTTAAATTTTATTTTTGGTTTACAAAGTGAAGAGGCTTTCCTCTTTAAGTCCTCACCCTATAACCAGTCTATCCCAGATGCTGAGGATAGCTTAAACTTGCTTATTGTCTGATTTGAGTCTGTAGGGGTTTGTTGTAGACCTGCCCTTATCAAAATAGGTTTTTTGGTAATTGATCCACTTTACTTCTATGTCTGAGTAAAGCTTTAACCTGGCCCTTAAACACCAAAAGTGCTTTAGTGGGAGCTCTTGTTTTGGGAAAATGAAAAATTTCTCTGTCTATCAATCACAGAAAGCATTCCCCACTGGTTTGATTCTGAAATTCAGTCATTGCCTATAAAAGTTAAAAACAATTTGTTTTTCTGTATCTAGCTTTTACTCTGTCTCTTTAAAATACCTTTTTTGGAGGAGAGGTGGAGCAAGATTTGAGTAACTATTGTTTTTCCTTTTTTTGCTTAGATGGTTTAAAGAATTCTGCATGCCATAGTTGACATTCCACCATTATCCTGTGTTCCACATTCAAGGCCAAAGGTTAAAAATAAGTTCTTAAAGGAAGCAAAATTAAAGCAAGAGGGAATTATCTCTTAATTGTTTTAGAGACTTCTACCATTTAGAGACTTCTACATGAGTTTCTGCTGGTCTGGAGAATAGAAGGAAGCATAAGATTTCATTCCTTGCAAATCAAGTGAAACTGGCTCCTACCCTCTTCTTCAATACAAATATGAAACTGAGAAGAAGTAGACTGGAAGACCAGAAAGGGCACAGATTTTTGTACCCTTTTCATCAGGATTACTATGTTCATATTATGGAACCAGTTTGTAAGCTTTGGGTAACAACTTAAATAGAAACCTGTAGAACCGAGGCAACCTGTTTCTCAAAGACAGATGGTGAACAAACGTTTATAAATGCTGTCAGAGAGCATGTGCTTGCCCACTGTTTTTTGGCTTTGCAATCTAAGAAGGATTTGAGGAATTTCTTTTAAAAATCAGAGTCTGTACAATAACTGAGTACATTACTTTCAAATAATGGAGAATAGTCACACCCATTGTTTTCAGGGCCTCAGGGAGTCCTAGAATGCGTGTCCTGTGGACTGTGTAGTAGTTGGCTAGTTACAGTAGCAGTTGCTAAGATCAAACCTGTTTCAGTTAATAAAGAACTTGAGAATGAAACTAACAAGACTCATTCCGAAGAGGCCAGGAAAGTGAAATAAAAACCCATAAGTACTAAGAATTGTAAATAGAGAGGAAGCAGAAACAATGTAATTTGAATTACTGAAATTTAAAAATATTAAAATTTAACTAGTTTATCTTACTCAGCTAGAGATGGTATAAAAACTTGGCAGAAGTGTGACTTTCGTCTATCTACTGGCCAGAATAATGCTATATACATGGGATTTTGTAGGTTTTATTCTCCTACCCTCTGTCTTCCAATATGTATGTAGAAAAAGTGAACATGATCCCTAATCTTTCTAAAACCTTCTTTACCTTTAGTCTAGACATACATAGTCTTGGGCAAAGAGTTCTCAGCTAAGTTCCATGGAATCAAGAGTAGAGGCATATGTTGCTTTTCTCAATTGGGAAAACAGTGACTAGCTGTGTCCCCTTAAATAAATAACTATACAAGAAAGTCATGATTCAAATGAAAGGCAAACAGTCTAATTTTTTTAAAATGAGCAAAGATTTGAACAGACATTTTCTCAAAAGAAATATGAATGAGCAATACACACATAAAAACATGCTCAGCAATTTTAGGCTTTAGGGAAATGCAAATTAAGACCGCAATGAGATACTACTAGAAAGGCTAAAATGAAAAAGACCAACAACATTAAATGTCAGTGAGACTATGGAGCACTAGAACTTTTTGTATTTTTAATGGGAGTTCAAAATGGTACAACCACTTTGAAAAATGGTCTGGCAGTTTCTTACAGAACTAAACAGACCATTACCTTGTGACCCAGCAATTTTTATCTTAGGTATCCACCCAAGAGAAATGAAGCATATCTCCATGAATAGAAAGCAGATGCTAGCCATGGTATGATTTTGAACAGCTGGTAGAATAAGAGAATAGGGACTGTATCTGGACTTGCTGTTAGAGTAGTTAGGCAGATATGAGCAGGGCAGGAGAGGTCCCCTCTCCCCACAGGAATGTCAGGCAACCATCAGGTAATGGTCAGGCAGTTGTTAAACTGTATCTCTAACTTACTGTCATAGCTGGCACCAGGGAAAGGCAGGCTCCCAATAGACAGAAAACATCTGAAGTTCATAATCAGCAGCTTCCTTTTTTTTTTTTTTTTTTTTTTTGAGGTGGGAGTCTGGCTCTGTCGCCCAGTTTGGGGTGCAGTGGCACAATGTTAGCTCACTCAACCTCTGCCTCCTGGGTTCAAGCGATTCTCCTGCCTCAGCCACCCTAGTAGTTGGGACTACAGGTACGTGCCACCACGCCCAGCTAATTTTTTTGTGTTTTTAGTGGAGGCAAGGTTTCACCGTGTTAGCCAGGATGGTCTCCATCTCCTGACCTCGTGATCTGCCCACCTTGGCCTCCCAAAGTGCTGGGATTACAGGTGTGAGCCACCGTGGGCCAATCAGCAGCTTCCTCATATGATCTCAGGAACTGGATAAGTGACCTTAAACATGCACGCTAAGAGACAAAATGTTGACGTTTAACTGGTATATGACCTTCCCTTAGGACTCAATTGGTAAGGGAAAAATGCCTCAAATGAGCATGCATAGAACTTCAGTAAACACCCCGCACATGCCACCCCCTCCCAAGTCCTGGCAGGCCACTGCACATGCGGACAGCCCACCCCAAGGAAAAATCAGGTTAGGAGAGATGCAAACCTCAGCACTAAATATCCCAAGTCAACGGTCGGACAGTGTCCTTGGGTCTCTCAGGTTACCCACTTGGCCCTCTTCCACGTGTACTTTGCTTCCCTTCATTCCTGTTTTTGAGCTTTTAAATAAACGTTCACTCTTGTTCTAAAACTTGCCTTGGTCCCTCACTCCACCTTATCCTGTCTAGCCAAATTCTTTCCTCCAAGGAAGCAAGAATCGAGTTGCTGTAGACCCATATAGATTCGCTGCTGCTAATGCTGTCACGTGGATTTTAGAGTGTTCTAGAATGCATACTTAGAGAAGGGAATGTAATCCTAGGCACCACTCAGCTCTGCAACAATATAGCTCTGCAGTAATGAGTAAGTGCTGCAGGTTTATTTTAAAGCTCTGCTACTGAATATATACAAATATAAGACTGTTATATTTTCCTGGAAAATCTTTTATTATACGATCATTTCTTTTTATTTCTAGTAATTTTCTTTCTCTTACAGTGTAATTTATCTGATTTTAGTGTGGCTGCATTGCCTTGCTTTGGGTCTTCTTTCATTCATTTACCTTCTACTCTTTCTACCTGTGTCTTAGATTGATTGATGCCTTATGAACAACAGGCGGTTAGATTTTGATTTCCTTTTTTTTTTTTTTTTTTTTTTGAGATGGAGTCTTGCTCTGTCGCCCAGGCTAGAGTGCAGTGGTGCCATCTCAGCTCACTGCAACCTCTGCCTCCTGGGTTCAAGTGATTCTCCTGCCTCAGTCTAGTAAGTAGCTGAGACTACAGGCACGCACTACCATGCCTGGCTAATTTTTGTATTTTTAGTAGAGACGGGGTTTCACCATGTTGGCCAGGATGGTCTTCATCTCTTGACCTCACGATCTGCCTGCCTTGGCCTCCCAAAGAGCTGGGATTACAGGTGTGAGCTCCTGCGCCTGGCCTGGATTTCCTATTTTAAAATAGGAATACTTTTAAAAAGTTTATTGAGATTCTCCCTCTACCACTGTCTCTACCAATTCCATTTCTTCCCACCTCTATTGGTTTGGAAGATAAGAATCTCTCTCTCTCTTTTTTTGAAGTGATTATACTTGGAATTTTAACATGTCTATGTAACAAAGTCTAAAGTTAGCTACCACTTTATCCTCATACTGAGCAACCTAGGGATGTTAGAATGTTTTTACCTCCAATCACTTTCCTCCTGGCTTATGTGCAATTCTTTGGTATTTTTTATGTATATTTGTTTTTCTTTTGAAGCTCCATTAACTAGACATTATTACTTATTTCATCATTCTTTGTTTATATTTACCTACACGTTTATAATTTTTTTAACATACCAATTTCTTGTATAACTCAGACCTTCCCCTGGAGGAACATTTCCCTCCTTCTTCAAGTACATTCTTTAAATTTATTTAGTGAAAGTATTTGGTAGTGAACTATCTCAGTTTTCTTTATTTTCCCCCTCATTCTGGAAAGCTAGTTTCTTATTTTATTTTTTTAATAGACACAGGTTCTTGTTTCGTTGCCCTGGTCTTAAACTGCTGACTTCAAGCAATCCTCCTGCCTCAGCTTTCCAAAGTGCTGGGATTACAGGCATGAGCCACTGTGCCCAGCAAGAATGCTAGTTTTACCGGGAGCATGGACTCTTTCTTAAGAGCTAGAAGGAACTTCACTGATTATTTGACTCAGCCTTTTCGATTTCCAGAAAAGCCTTCCACCATGCTCAGAAAGAATATATGACTTCCAGGGTCCCTGTTGGTAATGATTTCTTAGCCTGATGCTGAAGTTACCCCCTTGTCCTGGTTCCTTTTGTCCCGAAGCTAGGATCCTCAACATCTGTCACATTACCCTGTGGGAACCCTATCAGAGAAGTTGGTTTTCTAGTTGTTCCCCAACATAGTTTCCCTGGGCTGTGTCATTCCTCCCAGGTAGAGTGTCCTCTCCAAACTTCTCTACTTACCTTAGTTTAAGTACTACTCCTTTGTCAGAGAGCCTTTCCTGACTACCCCAGCCTATGGGGGTCTTTCCCTGCTCCTCACCCTGTAGATGGTACTTAGCTTGAGTGCTTGATGCTTTTTATCTCTTTAGAGCTTATTTCTCCAACTGGAGTCAGTGGTTTGATCACACATCCATCTGTGAATAATTTTGGAGCATGGACTCCAAATATATTTAATTATAAATGTTATATTTATATAGTACCGTTATAAACACCATAAAATATACACAACATTTTAATGAAGAAGATGAGAAACAAATAAATGGAAGATCTAGTAGTTCTCTGTGCAGCCCAGCCTAGTGATCTGAGAACCTGGAGTACTCTTCCCCTGTTCTGCTTGGTGGTGTCAGCTCTAGTAAATAGCAGACAAATTGTGTAAGTACCGTATTGGAGGTTGATGACATGGGTGTTAAGGTGATTAGGTCAGAAGGTGAGTATCAAGAATTCCTTGACTTTTATTTCCTCTTAACTCTGGGCATTGGTGCATAATGTTTACTCTTCTGGCAACACTCTTCCCCATTTTTCCTGCTTCAGATCCCTTTGCCTTGTTCTGAAACCTTCACTAGCTCATAGTTTTATCCTGCCCTTCCACACTCCCATGGAAACTTTTACTGCACATAGTGATAGCCATGCACAATGTAGCTCCAGCATTAGACAGATGTTCAGTTGAAGACATTACTGTATCTTGTTCACCATTATGCTGCTACATCCCACCAGTATTCCCAACTTAGTCAGTGTTCGAAAACTGTCAATTGAAGAAGCATATGATGGAGAGGGAAGGGTTGGTTAGGTGTCCTTACAGCCTATATTGAGACCATGGTCATAGCAAAAGATGGTCTGCCACTTGATGCCCAAAATGGGGCAAAATACCTGATTTCCCCTGAAGTGGCTTGTGAATTGCATGACAGCCTAGGGTTGAGAGGTCTGTTGCTTCTCGTTTTTCAGTGGGAACCCTCACAGTTTGTTGAACTGTAGCATATTTAGACTGGGTGGCTACTAGATTATGATAGGCCTCTGAATTAAAGTGGAAATATCCAGACTTAATGTTAATATGATGTGTTGGGTTGGTACCAAAATTTCCAGAAGATGCAGGCATTGTTCATGGTTTTCACTCAGCTATTTCAAATATTCTTATATATATATACCTTTACTTTGCTTAGAAAATTATGAACACTTAAGGATAACACTGGATTATTACAGTAATAGAGAAAAAACTCTTTGAATGAATTTTAAGAAAAGAGAATCCATTTGTCCTTGACTAGTAGAATGTTCTCTTTCTGGTAGCAAAGGGACAACACTGGATCATAGAGGAGGGAATTTATTGCAAATCCAAAAATCTGCTTTTATTAGAGGTTTCAGTCCCCATCACTACCAAACCTATGTTTATACTGTTTTAAAAACAAAGTTAATTTTTTTCATCTAAGTTTTATTTTGTTCCTGTTTAATTTAAGGCATAATAGAATTATGAAAAAACAAGTAAAACCAGCCTAGCAGCCAGGACAATATGCTTCTAAGTTGTTAGCTTCTGACAAGGAGTAATCACGTAAGGTAAATGACATTTGATTAAAGCAGCTGTCTTCATGATCATGGCTCAGTGAAGCCGTGAAATCCTGGGCTCAAGTGATACTTCTGCCTCAGCCATCTGAGTAGCTGGAACTACAGGTGCATTCTCCCATGCCTGGCTGATTTTCTAAAACAGTTTTGTAAAGATGGGGTCTTGCTATGTTGCCCAGGCTGGTCTTAAACTCCTGGTCTCAAGCAATTCTCCACCTCAACCTCCCAAAGCCTGTGATGGCAGGTATGAGCCACCATGCTTGGCATTTTAATTTTTTTAATTATTATTTTTAATAATCTTTCTTTTCTCTTTTTTTCTTTCTGAGACAGGGTCCTATTGTGTTACCTAGGCTGAAGAGCAGTGGCATGATCACGGCTTACTGCCATCTTGATTGCCCAGGCTCAAGCGATTTTCCTACTTCAGCCCCCCAAGTAGCTGGGACCACAGACATGTGCCGTCAGACCTGGCTGACTTTTTATTATGTGCAGAGACGAGGTCTCGCCATGTTGCCGAGACTGGTTTTGTACTCCTGGCCTCAAGTGGTCTTCCCACCTCAGCATCCTAAAGTCCTAAGATAGGTGTGAGCCACCATGACCCACTTTTCCTTTTTCTTTTTTTCCCCTTTATTTTTCTAAAAAAGGTGGGGGATACATGTACAGAATATGCAGGTTACATAGGTGTACATGTGCCATGATGATTTGCTGCACCTATTGACCCATCCTCTAAGTTCCCTCCCCCGACTCCCCCACCTGTTTAAGAAAAAAAAAAACTATCAAAAAAAGGTGGCCAAGGTTCAAAGCTCTCACCTTGGTTTTGTGACGAAAGGTGATGAATCTTTGGTGTTGGATTTTGAATTAGTCTGTTTACAGTGAGCAACAGTACAGCAGTTTAAAAAATCATGTTGAATCAGAAAACACAAAGAAGGCAGCAGAGCTTTCGTTCTGCCATGTCCTTGGAAATGACTCGGCAGCATACTCCTCATGGCTAATATCCTTTCAGATTTTTTTCAAAATCATGCAACCAGAACTTGAGAGCTTAAAAGGGACTTTAGAAGTCTACCAGTGGTTAGGAGAGAAAAAAATATCAAAGGGGAAATGGAATAAGCCAAACGAAAGGGCAGGATTCTTTTAGTTCTCAGCAGGAAACACATGTTTATCTGGAAAAGATTTTGGTTGGACAGGTTGTTTGTATAAGAATCTTTTTTGTGAGGAAGGAAGACCAACCTGGGCTTGGAGGCTGGAGTGGGGGTAGAGAGAACAGCCGTTGAGCTTCAAGTAAATGAGAAAAATACACAGATTTTTAAACAGAGGAGCCCTGCTTTCACCGGGATCATATGGTTGTGCTGTCAGCTTACTTTTAAGTTGTGCTGTATACATACTTTATGAAATATGATTAAATGGTAACTTTAGTATTAGTGGCTACAAGAACAGAAACAGTAACTTTTAAAAAGATATGGAAAGATGTTTTGGGTGAAAAGTAGTTGACTGTGCAACACATAGAGTATGACATACATCATTAATTTAAGACTGTCGCTATGGAGTATATATTTGGCATGTTCACCAGGATTTTCAGTGATTATTGATGTAATAAGATTTACGATTTTTAAAAGAAACTCTTCATGATAGTTTTCTGTACCACTTACATTTTCCATAGTGATCATTACATTGTCTCTATAAACAAGGACAACAATAAATCAAAAAGAGAGATCTTACATGGTGCCTGCGCCCTGACAGCTGAGACCACCTCATAGCTACGTTGTTCCCTTACATTGCGCTTACATTACATTTAAAAGATTATCAGGAGGACAGAGGCTCATGAATGAGACATGTTCTCTCCAGTTAAATTTAGTAATGAAGAATCCGAAAAAAATTTCCAGGTAATTAAAAAATGTTTATATTTTCAAGTATATAAAACTAGGTTAGATTATCTCATTTAAGCTTGCAGTTGACAATAATACCATTTTGAGATGTTTTTCAGATAGGATGACAGTGAGAGTCATAGTGGGCTTGCACCTCCACATTATCCAACCCAAATGTGATGGAACAGAAACACTTTTTCTCATCATCCTGACAAGTGGTGATGATCCATTGAGAAATGTTTAATTTTCATGTATTAAAAAATAAGGAAGTTCTGACCTACTATTAGTGAAAAAATAAAAACAAAACACCAAAAAGGAAGAATGGAGAAGTGGCAGCTAAAAGCCTATTTACAGATGACATCAATAGAGGAAAATGAAATATTTGTAGAATCACAGTAAGAGAATAGGAATTCTGAACATTTTTGCAGAAGGGAACTGTAGAATTCTTGCAATTGGTAATAGGACTGGAGGGAATTTCCATTATTATGTGTGCAGAAAGGAGTAGAGAGAGTGATAGTTGAAGATTATTATTGTAAACATTTTCTACTTCTCTTCACCTCGAAGAAGGCTACAGAAAGTATATATGGCATAGCTGGGCACGGGGGTTCATGCCTGTAATCCTAGCACTTTGTGAGGCCAAAGGGAGATCACCTGAGCCCAGGAGTTTGAGACCAGCTGGGGCAACATAGTGAGACCCCAACTCTACTTGTGATTTTTTAAAAGCATATATGGCCGTAAAATTTCAATGAGAAATCAGGACCAGGGTAAGTGTAAATATATTACTATAGCAGATGCTATGGATGGCCCACCCATATTTCCTCTTATCTCACAAAAGCAAGCTGGAAATGCTGAAAAATTAATACCCTCCCTCCCCTGAAGCAGCCAACAGCCGGTGATGAATGGGAGCCAGAGGATACATAACCCAACTTTCTCATCCCCTGAGGGTGTTCTACCGGGTCCTTGAAATTCCTGACAGGAATTGAGCCTTGGTTGCCCACCCTGGAAACCTGCTTAGTAATATACTTATTGTTGGTTTCCTTCCTTTCCCTGTCTCACTTCTGTAATCCTCTGGTGCATCTGGGGATTCCTCCTGAATAAACTACTAGTAACTTAAGTCCCTGTGTTGAACTGTGCTCCTGGGGGAATCCAAAGGAGGACAGGTGTAGACAGAGTATAAAAGGTATTGTAAAATGGCGGCAGGGCCAGGCATGGTGGCTCATGCCTGTTATCCCAGCACTTTGGGAGGCTAAGGTGGGCGGATGACCTGAGGTCAGGAGTTCAAGACCGTCTGGCCAACATGGTGAAACCTCGTCTCTACTAAAAATACAAAAATTAGCCAGCAATCCTCCTGCTTGAGCCTCCTGAGTAGCTGGGATTACAGGCACCTGCCACCATGCCTGGCTAATTTTAAACACGAAAACCTTTTGTTGCAGTCTTTGTCACAGGTGCTGGCACAGAATTCCTGGTACCTTCTCCCTGATCTAATTCACCAAGTTCTCCTTCCTCTTTTCCAAAGACTATTAATCTGGAAGTCTTCCTTAGTCAGAGGACTAGACCTGCAACTCCTGTGATTTCTTCACTCAGTGCCCATGTCACTGTCACCCAGTGGTGGTGTGTACTTGTTGTAAATACCCATTTAAATTAGGCATTGGCTTAACACAAGTTCTGGTCTCTGTTTATTTCGTTACTGTCTCAAGGATTATATAATCATTCTTTATGCATCATTCTTTTTGCAGGTGGTTGCTTATTCAGTTTTTTTGATGATGTTAAGCAAAATTCTCTTGCTACCTTACCTCGTTACCTTCTGGGGATATATTTTACAGACATAAACCACATAGTATTTTCTGGTTCTTTCTTGATGAGGTTTTTCTGTTTGTTTTTCTCACGGTTGTTTCCTCCCATGTGTACGAATGATAAAACAAATGTCTCAGGAAGAAGAAAGAAGCCATTTGATAGTATACCCAGTAGTTCTATAATAGTCAACAGAGTCTGATGTCCTTACTTCTGTCATTGGCTGCTTGACCTCACTTAACCTTCCTGTTAGTTTCTGTTTCCTCACTGGAAAATTTATTACTTTCCAGAGATACTAGGAGAACTGGTGTTAATAAAGGGCACAGTGCAGGGTGCGTGGAAGATTCTAGTGTCAGTTCTAGCACAAGTTAGTAAATGTGTCTCGGACACATTGATTTCTCTAGGCCTCAATTTCCTGGGTATTCATTCTTCTTCTAGACAACTAGACAATCGAATTGAAAGTCCTTTCTATCAGCCAGGTATGGTGGCTCATACCTGTAATCTCAGCAGTTTGGGAGGCCGAAACAGGAGAATCACTTGAGCCTAGGAGTTCCAGACCAGCCTGAATAACATAGCAAGACCCTGTCTCTTAAAAAAAAAAAATTTTGCTATTCCTAGAACTCTATGGTCATGTGAAGTAAGGGTTTTCACAGTTATACTAGGTAAGTTACTACCTGCTGGGTACTTTTCTAATTATGCTGTACGTATTAACTTATCAAGTCCTCAAATGGCCCTATGAGGAACATACTCTTTATGTTCTATAGCTGAGGAAACTGAAGCATAGGATGTTAAACAACTTGCTGAAGGCCACCGAGCTCATAAGGGGAGAAGCAGTCTTCACACCCCAGGCTCTGGATTCCACAGCCTCAACCACCGAACTCTCTTATCCGTTGTCATATAGAAAGCGTTCTGTCTTCTCAGTGTAACACCTTAAAGATAAGCCACAGGTCTTCGTAAACCACAGTGCTTTTGCTATTAGGCAAATTAAATTTGAGTTAAATCGTTTTACACTGAATCAAAGTTATATTCTCTGTGCATTTTATGCCAGTAATTCTCGAAACTAAAAAGTTCCATGCCAGAAATTTTCTCTGATTTAATTTGCTTACAATCATTTTAAAAGTGAGGAGGTGTGATCCATGCTTTTGCCCCATGTTGGAATGTTTTAGAAGTACTTTCAAATATATACTTCTGCTGCTGAAATATAAAACCATAAATTGAGGCAGATAGAACAAGAGACCAAAGAGGGTGAAGTATTTACTGTTTTTGAGATAAAGTTAAAACAGTTTACAGAATCCCAGCAGGAGAATAGGAATGCTCAGAGACATAGCCTCCTCCACAGAAGCCTCGCATGACCAACACAAGTTTCAGTCCAGCGCAACTTTTTGCAAATGAAAACTTGCCCTGGGGTTGTTTGGTGACTCCTGGTCACTTGTGCTTTCTAAAGTTCTCAAAACAAGCATGGAATGACAGTCCAGTTTTATGACATATAGTTTTAGTTCAGAAGAGATAGGTTTTTAGTTTAAAATAGTTCAACTTCATTATATTTGATATAATTACTCTGCACGCTGGATGGGGTGGCTTTTCAAGACCCACTCCTGGAGAGACAGATCAGGACTCCAGGCCTGCACCCCTCTGGAGAATGGAATGTGAATTTTCGTGCTGGGGCACAGAGCCAGCTTCTTATTTATTTAGAGCCATTGGGCACCTAAGGAGCCAAACAGAAGTTATGATGCAAGTTTTGGCTGCAAGGCATGTTAGGGTTGCCTGACATGTCTAACTAAAATATGATCTGAGAGACTTCTCAAAGCCCTGGTTGATTTAAGCACCATAGGATTCAATGGGGTTTTTTGGTTGTTGTTTTTTAGTCCTTTTAACTCAGTCCTAAGTAAACAGAAGGCAGTGCAAACAATGAGGAAGTTCCCCTCTGCCTTCCGATGGTGAAGTGGGGTTGGAGTCTGTGGGCAGGGGGAAGAGTGCAGTAGGAGGGCTGTTTCCTCTTGTTCATGGCAGCAATCTAGAACATGGTGACAGTGAAAGCCATTGGAAGCCATGGGGGTCCCAGTTTTCTTTATGTAACCAAATGTCTTGCAAAGCCCCAAGTGTATGTGTAGGTGTATGAGTGTGTATGTTTGTTTTCTAAACAAAGAGGCACATGTGAAAAATTAGGTAAAAGGGAAGAGTGATGTTTGTCCACGTCCCTATATGAAAGTGCTTGGGAAGTGCCTGGGGCAGGAGTGAAAGAGACAAGGCACCAGGTCGTGAGAGGAGAGATTGAGGTGCGCTCTCAGGCTGCTGTGGGAATAGGTGGGTAGCATGTCACCTGACTTTAGGATTAGGGGGAGGTTGCTCAGGCTCTGAGGCAGATAGGTTAATTTCACTATTAATGGTTGGATGAAAGAGGGAAGGGCAGTTTAGGAAGGTCAAAAGGCAGGAGCGAAGGTGGCAAGAAATGATTGGCATGGTGGATAGCTACAAGAAGCTTTTTCCTAAATCCTCCTCTAGTTATAAAGAATCAGCTAGAAAATTTGTAGGTCATGCAACTGCAGTGGCAATAGCTGTTGAGGAAAAAAAAAAGGATTCAATTCATGAAATATTAAACATGCAAGTGAACTGGCATTTTAACCAATCTTTGTAGTATTAAGGGATTAAATAAGTAAATTCTTGGTAATTAGATCCCTAGGGGAGAACTTAATTTGCATCTAGGTATTGTAAGTGTTTACTATTAATAATTCAATGCAAGTTTTGCTTTGGCTGGTATTGAGCTGGGTCTCAGGCTCGTGATAACAGAGGCTAGATAGAGAGTGATACCATTAGTTTAATTTTGTCATCTGCCAACAAAGGAATGTTAAAATCTGTTCCCTTTGTGGTTTCTAAATGACTTCTAGAAGTGTCATGCGTGGAAGAGGGCAGTGTAGTGTAGTAACTTCTGTTCTTATGCAGTCCTTAGAACCTGTCAGGATCATTGGTTATGACACTATTCCCACAGGGCTGACGACAGGGGCATCTTCATCTTCTTGAGACATATGGGAAATCTAAGAAGGAAAGTCATCAGGCTGTTTGCCAAAGATTACACATATCTCCAAACAAAAACTGACGCAGGTGTAATTTTAACTGTGCTGGAGCCTCTGAAGATATTGGTGTCTTAGCCAAATTCATTTTGATATTTCTGCATTTCACTCTTTGAGATCTATTGTGTAGACTCTAATTTCTTTGACAGGTATTGTCACCTTGGTCTCCAAGAAAATTATTGTTGCAATAACTACATATTTTTATTTCTTTTCCTTTTATTTTAGTTTATTGGAGAGAGGGTCTTGCTCTGTTGCCCAGCTGGAGTGCAGTGGTGTAATCAAGGCTTATGGTAGCCTCAACCTCCTGGGCTCAAATGATCCTTAGTAGCTGAGACCAGAGGTGCACACCCAGCTATATTCTTTTTCTTTTCTTTTCTTTTTGTTTTTTTTTTTCTTTTTTGTAGAGAAGGAGTTTCACTATGTTGCACAGACAGGTTTCCAACTCTTAGGCTCAAGTGATCTCCCACTTCCGCCTCCCAAAGTTTTGGAATTAAAGATGTGAGCCACTGCCCTTGCCCTAAAGAAATACATTTTTTTGAATGCTGCGATGTGCCTAGCTTTTTATTAAGCTCTTTGAATGTTACCTGATTCAGTCCTTGGAAAAATCCTAGGAGGAAGGGTCCACTTGGTTTCTAGATGGGAACCCTGAGGCTTAGCAAGAAAAGAGAGCTGGTGTGGTGGGGCCAGGACTGGAGCCCAGTTGATACGCCAACCAACAGGACGGGGTGCCTGTTCCACCTCACCCTTGTTAAAAAGGACACTTTAGCAATGTTTTTAAGTATTTGCCAACTTAAAAAGCAAAAATGAGATTTAGCTTCTGGTTCTTATGTGTCCATCTTGGTTAGAATTGGACATCTTAGCATGGTTATTGGCTGTTTGCACTTAAAGTTTTAGGAATTGCCTCTTCACATCCTCTGGCCCATTTTTTCTGGATCGTTCATCTTTTTCTTACTGATTTCTATGTATTATAAATAGTAACCTTTTGTTATGTGTTACAAGTCCTCCCCCTCCCTCATTTTATTTCTTTCATCTTTCTGCTTTGTATTTTTTGCCAGATAGAACTTTAAATTTCTTAAATTGCAAATTTGTGAACTTTTGATGGCTTTAGAGTTTATTATCCCTTAAAAAAAGTTTTTTAAGAGACAGGGCCTTGCTATATTATTCAGGGTGGTCTTGAACTCCTGGGCTCAAGCAGTCCTCCTGCCTCAGCCTCCCAAGGTGTTGGTATTACAGATGTGAGTTTTATTATCCTTATCTTATCCTAGGAGTATAATTTTTTGTGTGTTTTCTTATTGTTCTATAATTTCCTTTTCAACAGGTATCTGAGATTATCTTTGAAATCTTCTGTCTCTTCTAGGGTTTGAAATTTTTTAGCAAATTATTCTTTCATGATTTTTAAAATTTCCTTTGTTTCAGTGATTAAAGAATTATTGAGGAAATAAGCTATATTTTATTAATCACAAGTGTCTGCATCCACTAGAAAAATCCTAGTATAATTATTTGGAAGACATAATTACGCAGTTTTAAGACTCCTCAGATTAAAAGTCACTGTTTTAAAAGCGTGAGGCTAGAAAAGGAATTTTGCACCTATTCCAGGTTAATTTCTACCTATTCCAGGTTAACAGAGGTAGTCTTGTACCGATGACTTTTGGTCAGAGCTTTCATAGTCTGTGCAGCTGGTCGATTCCCCCATTTAGTTTGCGAGGATACCAGAATTAAAGGAGCATGGTGAGAAATCCTTACAGCCCATAGATGGACCTGAGGTCCCAGACAGCCAGACTGGAGCTAGGAGACCGTGCTGATGTCACATGCTACCCTGTTAGAACCCTGGGAAACCCGTGGTCTGTGCGGCAAGAGATTGATAGCCAGTTATAACCAGGCAATGGGCATCTCAGGGGTTTGCATAGGTCTAACCTTAAAAAGCCATGTGGCTGGGTGTGGTGACACATACTTGCAATCCCAGCACTTTGGGAGGCCAAGGCAGGAGGATCACCTGAACCTGGGAGCTGGAGACCAGTCCTGGCATCATAGTGAGACCCCCATGTCTCCAAAATAAAATTTTTTTTAAATTTGCTGGGTACGGCAGTGTGTGCCTATAGCCCCAGCACCTCAGGAAGCTGAGATAGCATCACTTGGGCCTGAGAGTTTGAGACTGCAGTAAGTTGTGATTGAGCCACTGCACTTTAGCCTTAGATCCTGTCTCAAGAAAAAAAAAAAAAAAAATGGAATCGTATTAGGAAACCATGATGATTTCGGGGGGGATGTTTTAGATCTTGAAGGAAAAAATAATAATTTGGGGAGTACTTGAACTATCAAACTTTCTCATCTATTAGGTGCATTAGATTCCTTACATCTTTTTCTTTTTTTCTTTCCTTTTAATATATAGCTACTCTCCAGAGAGACCGGATATTCAAACATTTTACCAGGAAGCGCCAAAGGGCAATGCGAAGACGAGTCCACCAGATCAATGGACACAAGTTCATGGCCACGTATCTGAGGCAGCCCACCTACTGCTCTCACTGCAGGGAGTTTATCTGGTAAGGGGTTCCCTGACTTCTCAGAGCTTCTCTCTAATAGGCTTCCTCTGGTTATGTATGACTTCAGCAGAATGTGTGATTATTTAAGAATTCTTTTGGGATCTGATTTTTACCTTTTATTCTAATATGTTGACCCAATAATTTAAATCTCCATTGCCAAAACAAACAAACAAACAAACAAAAAAACTAAATAGTTTACAAGTCCAAATTTTAGATATTATTTCTTTTTAAAATCATCTTGATAAAGATGCTAATGAATCATGAACTGGTCAAAAAGCATAAATCAGAGAAAAAAGCTAGTGAGTCAATAAATAGACAATCAGTAAGTTGGATGATCAGCCCCTAAGGACCAAAGAATAATCAACAGTATTGCTTTAAGAAGGCATGAATCGCATGATGACTTACGGAAATTAATAGTTGAAAGAAAACTAAACACAAAGTAGTTTTCAGCCTCTTTGTATGTAGCAGAAGATTAATAGCCTTCAGTGATCATATACTACAATCTAATCCCAGACAATTAGGAAATAAGATAATTAAACATTGAGAAATGTAGAGATTTGGGGCTATAGCTTACTAGACATACAACTGAAGCTTAAGTGTCAGTGGCAAATGTAAAATAAATTTAACCAATAGTTAGCTATCTTCAGTTAGTGATAAATTAAGCATACTTATTTGGAAAGGGAAGAAAGAAGTATTCCCTCACACCCATCTCAGAAGGAGAAAACACGGTTTAGTAGCACGAAAGCTGATCTGTATTTTTGTTGTCAACTTTAATCATTTTGTTTAATGAAGGCAGAAACTCTTGGATCAGAGAAGTTTCAGAGTATTGATCAATTAGTAACTTTGTATTTTGCTTTCTGTGATACTTTGGATTTTATATCTTCAATAGTCAGAACCTAGGGCTAGTTAGTATTTCTGACATTTTTAATCAAGAAACAAGTTTTGAGACCCTAAGCTGTAGATAGGAAGCCAACAAGTGTGTCATAACATTTATTGTCTTTAGAAAAAAAATCTATTACATTTTTTGGGGAAAAAATTAGCAGCCCTAGCGTCTTTGAGCCCACGTTTCCTCTTTGCATCAGGCTGCACTCTACTTGGCCACAGCCCCACCTCTCTGCGGTTCGCTGGTTTGACCTAAGAGTGCCTGCCTGTTGCAGTGTATTTCATGTCACACCTTTCCACTTCTCTCTTTTATATGACCTGCCAGGCCCCTGTAGGCATTAGTGGTGATGGCCCCTGACCTGAACTAACATTCGTAATGGAAACTTATTTGATCATTTCACTGACTTTTTCTCCACCAAAGCAACATTAACTGCACCCAACCAGCCTTTAACGCCCGCCCCCATACCCACACAGCCTCACACTCATACTCTGTCACACACACACACACACACACACACACACACATTAAAATATAGGTGTATGTATTACATATATATGATTAAGAGCATGGACTCTGACTTCCAGTCTCATCACTGAGTGTGTGACTTGATCAAGTTGTGTAGCCTGTCAATATCTTTTCATTTGCAAAATAGTCAACAATTTTACTTGTATAATAAACTTTTAAATAGTACTTAAAGTGCCAGGCCCTATTCTGAGCATTTTATATTACAACGTTTAATCTTCATTAGAGCCCTATGTAGTAGGCACTGTTACCATTAGTCCCTCTTATGGATGAGGAAACTGTGGCTCAAAGCGTCAGGCCATCTGGCTTCAGAGTGTGTGCTGTTACCCGTGTTATTTTGAATGCTGCCTCCCATGGCTTTTTGTGAGGATTAAAAGAAATAGTATATATCAGCCACTTGGCCCGGTGCCTGGCACATCCTGTGGGCTTAGTTACTGTGGTCTTTGTTAATGAGAATGAGAATACTCCTAATATTACCATCACCCATAGAATATATTCGGGAGAGGCAGAGATGGAAGTGGTGGGCCTGAAGGGCATATTGTGGTGGCACCTCTGCCCACCCATGGACTCCAGGGGTGATGTGTACACAGGGACAAGAGCAGGTCCCTGTGGTCAGGCAGCTGCAGTAGACTCCTCTGTGTGCTTCCACAGTGTATCTGTGTCTGTTCACTTCAGTATCTGAACATCTTTATGTGAGAGAGAATAAGGTGGGAACTCTTTAGGCCGAGGCTTAATCCCATGTACAAATGAGAATTTATTGCCGCTGAGGACTTAGAAATTGCCAGGGATGTAGATGGAACGGGAATTGTCGTTACCCACCCGTTTGTATCATACGGCACATTCTAATCCATCACATGGTTTTCTGTGTGTCTCATAGTAACAAACAATGGCTCACAAAGCACATCATCTTTGCATCTCCCCCTGAAGTTGTGTTTTTCATAAAGGAGGAGAGGATAAAATTGTTTTCCTTAAGGACTATATGAGGGTTATTGCTGAAATACTTGACTGATGGTAGTTTTCTTCTCTTCAACAGGGGAGTATTTGGGAAACAGGGTTATCAATGCCAAGGTAAGAAAACATTTTAAAAACAATGTTTCATCTTGTTCCTATCTTTAAAAATGATTAGACCAAGAGAAAACAGGGTATCTTCTCTTAATGTTGTGATAAATAACTCTGTAGGTCAAGGAAGCCCCCATGTAGTTATAATTCTTTAGTTTGATTAGGTCTTGGCCATAATGCAGACAATGTAGAGGGGATGTTTTTACTTCTAAAGCCAGGATACCTAATAAAGTTTCATTGTTTAAAGTTTTGTCTCTGCAATAACGTAAGAGTACTAAAAGGTAATGTGATTTTCTGAGCTTACTCTTAAATTCTGAAGATAAACTTTTGTTTTTTACAATCCAGTGGATAATAGATAGGGGTGCTGTTTTCTCTTTTCCTGCTCAGGAAATATAAGCTATTATCCTTGTTTTTTGAAACTTTATGATTTCAAAAAAAAAGTGAGAAATGTTCAAAGTTAAGCTGTCAGTGATCTTTGTAAGTTACTACGTTACATTTATTTTTCACAATCTGAGACAAAACCAATTTACTAGTGTTCTGGCAGAATTGGAATGAAATACAATGGCAGGAATGGAAGAAGAGCCCTCAGGTGGTTTAACCAGGCCGATCAGGCTTGCCTGTCATCTGGGCCCTCCTTAAACTTTGGCAAGAGTATCATCACATAGTTTATACACATGGGACCCCGTTTCACTCTGTGGATGACTGGTAAAACAGCACCATGTATCCTAGAATGGTAGCCTACATGTGGATAAGAAAATCTCGCCTTCTCTTCTGGAAGAGGTGAGGTGTAACACATTACTTCCCTTGGATGGACTGAATAAAACATACTCTTGAATCTAACTTTGACTTTACTATGTATGAATAATTCCACTGAACTTTCAAAGTTAGGAAAAACAAATATATAATCAATATGACAGCAATAATTGACCTGCATGCTATTAATCTCAGTCCCAAGTGAGAAGATAGTTCACAAGCCAGAATCAATATCACTTTGTGGCCTGGGCCTGCGAGCACAGGAGTTTGCCCTGAAGTCCATGGTAGCCCACCTTATGCACACCAAGATGAGTTGAGAAGCTCTGGATAGACAAGATGACAGTTTTGAGTTTACCAACAACTGCAGTTTAAAACAACATCTCTATTGGTATTTTATTTCTTTTTCTCTTTAGCCTATAGTGCCTGGATATTTGATGGTCTGATTTTCAGTGCGTCACCTGCTATTTAAAGAGTAGAAAAGACTGTTAGTTAGGAGACATGCAGTCACCACTTTGTTGATGTCTCCCTAAGGCACATAAAACCAAATGCCTGGTTGGAGAGAGGTATTCCATTCTAACACTGATCAAAAGCAAACTGGCATAGGTATTTCAGACAAAGCAGACTTCAGAACAAAGAAAATTATCAGGAATGAAGAGGGGACAGTAATAAAGGGGTCAGTTTTTCAAGAATACCTAACAATTTTTATTTAAGTTTTGTTTTATTTAAAGACCAGTATAGAGGCAAAGGTTGCAGTGAGCCAAGATCGTGCTACTGCATTCCAGCCTGGGTGACAGAGTGAGACTTCGTCTCAAAAAAAAAAAGACCTGTGTAACAGCACATAACAATTTTTAACAGGTGTATATGTATGTACCTAACAACAGGCATCAAATACATGAGACAAACTGATAGAACCACAAGGAGAAATGAACAAATCCACTTCTGTAGTTGGAGACTTCAATATCTCGGTAATTGATAGATCCAGCAGGCAGAAAATCAGTAGGGATATAGTTGGTCTAAACAGCATTATCACAACTAGGTAAAATTGGCATTTATAGAGAATACTCTATCCAACAACTGCAGTTTTCACATTCTTCTCAGGCTCACAAGGAACATTTACCAACACAGACCACGTTCTGGGCCTTAAAAAACGTACCTTAACAAATTTAAAATAAGAGAAACCATAAACAGTACCTTCTTAGACCACAATGGAATTAAACTAGAAATCAATAACAGAAAGATAGCTGGAAAACCCCCCAAATATTTGAAGGTTGAATATCGCATTCTAAGTAACACATGGGTCAAAGAAGAAGACTCAAGATAACATAAAAAATATTTTGAGCCAAGTGAAAATGAAAATGTAACTTATAAAAATATGTATGATACAGCAAAAGCAGTCCTCAGATGGGAATATATAGCATTGAATGCATACAGTAGGAAAGAAGAAAGATCTAAAATCATGAATTGAAATTTCCATCTTAGGAAACTAGAGAAGGAAGAGAAATTTAAGCCTCAAGCAGGCATAAGAAGAGAAATAATACAATCAGAGTAGAAATCAGTGAAGTTGAAAATAGGAAAACAACAGAAAAAAATCAATGAAATCTAATGCTGATTCTTTGAAAAGATTAATAAAATTGATAAGCCTTTACCAAGCTAACCAGAAAAAAACCAATACCTCAAAAAATAAAGTCTTTCTGTGTGAAGGATGGTTTTGAGATTGCCTCAAATAAAAAGACCAGTTCTCTGGGCACTTTGTTTTTTCTTTCTTTCTTTTCTTTTCCTTTCTTTCTCCTCCCTCCCTCCCACACTCTCTCTCTCTCTCTCACACACACACACACACATCTCTCTCTCTCTCTCTCTCTCTCTCTCTCTCTCTCCTCTCTTCTTTCTGTTTGTTTTGAGACAAACTTTTGCTCTGTTGTCCAGGCTGGAGTACAGTGGCACAATCTCGGCTCACTGCAACCTCTGCCTTCCGGCTTCAAGCGATTCTCCTGCCTCAGCCTCCCAAGTAGCTGAGATTACAGGCCCCTGCCACCATGCCCAGCTAATTTTTGTATTTTTAAGTAGAGATGGGGTTTCACCATGTTGGTTAGGCTGTTCTTGAACTCCTGACCTCGTGATCTGCCTGCCTCGCCTCCCAAAGTGCTGGGATTACAGGCATGAGTCACCGCACTCAGCTCTCTGGGCACTTTCAATTTAGATCTCCCGAGAATCGAATCTGATGAAAGCTAGATTTGTTTTAAGGTATAATACTATTTGCTGACATGTCACCTGTCTTTATGTAGTTAATCCTAAGACCTTCCACATGTCTTGAAGTATCTTAAGATGATGTATATTTTTATACTGCTTCATTGCATGTGTTTATCCTTTGATGACGAGCTCGACTATCTGCACTATGTCACTTATCTAGATGAGAATGAAAAAAATGTTATTCAGAAAGTTCTAAATATTTCAACAGCTGATTAAGCCATTCAACAAACATTTATTGAATGCCTCCTCTGCTGAAGGCATCATGCAGGGAATTCTGAGGGCATTGCAAGGCTGAGTGGAAGGTTTGAAATAAGGGTTGTGGAGATGAGAGGAGGGCAAGTAGTTTCAGTCTAGAAGGGCGGGTAGGGGTAGAGTATTTTCATGGAAGAGACATTTTTTTGAGTTACATCTTGTCCTAAACTTAAGATTCAATTAGTTGATAGGCAAAAAGGATATCCCAGGGAGAGGAACGGGCATCAGTAGTTTGTTGGGCGAGGGAGGGGGTGGTGCAGATGTGCTCCAGGAAGAGCAACCCATGTAGTTTTTACTGGAACAAGTATATCCCATAGAAGAAAGGTGACAGGTAGCTAGGGGCAGCCTCTGGAGGGCCTGGAACCTGGGTGGGAAATTTGAACTCTGTTGATTGGCAGTGAATTACCATGGAAGGTTTTCTATTATGGGGCAGGACTAGAGTGTTGGAAGAGTCCTGTGGTGGTGGGTGCGGGATGGAATAAAATCAGGAAGGAAGAAATAAGCCCAGGACTTGATAATGGATAGTTTGAGCCCAAGCAGAGGTCTGTGTTAGGATGGCGGCAAAGGCAATAGGAAGGATGGGCACACCGGCTGCCATCGTGCGGGCCAGACAGGTCCCGTCGTGCTGGCACGGTGCAGCCCTGGTTGACTCTGCTGTAACCAGGTGAGCTGTGACCTTCTGATAAATGTATAATTGCTGGATTTAATTTCCTAGTGTGCACCTGTGTCGTCCATAAACGCTGCCATCATCTAATTGTTACAGCCTGTACTTGCCAAAACAATATTAACAAAGTGGATTCAAAGGTAAGAGGGTATCAGTCTGATGATTAAGTGTGTGTGTGTATTGTATGTGCTGTGTGCTGCTCTCTCCCTCCCCTCCTCTCTCCTTCCCTTTTCCTTCACCCCGCCCCCCAACCTCTGCTTTCCTCCCTCTGCCACTTCCCTTCCACACTCTTTGAAGCCAAGGGTAGTATTAGAAGAGAAACTTTTTTTTTATTATTATAGCATTTGTATTTCTGTACTTATGTGGCATCATCCCTCCTTGTGAGGACCCCATTAGTGGTTGTCTGGGCATAAGCTATATGGATTGGTTCTACTCATTTGGAGAGATTTTGGCAGAGTAAAAGGAACCCTGAACTTGGCATGTGACAGCCTGGCTTTGAATGCTGAATCCAGCCTCTGTTAGCCATCTTCTCTATCAGCCGAGGCAAGGCCCACAAACTCTCCTTGCCTCAGTCTTAAACAGGATCAGTGCTTCCTCACAGTTTTTATAAGTTAAACAAGGTAGAATTGATGTGACACATATGTTAATAACTGTAAATTATGCTTCCTAAGTAAAAAGATTGCTGGCTTTCTCCAGTCTCTTAAGAAATTTCAGGGAAGATTTGTGTGTGTGTGTGTGTGTTTTTTTTTGTGTGTGTGTTTGTGTGTGTGTGTGTAAAAGTCTCAACATCATTCTTGCCACTCATATTGCATTCATCTGCAATAGACATACATTTTAATGGAGGTGAAAGCAGATGGAGTGTTGCTGACACTTAGCAGTTGATTTGCAGATGCATTGAGAGAATGACTCTGGAACACAATGGTTCTTTATAGCACACCTATAGGATTGCTTAAGAGGTATAAACCATAGCTTTTCCAAGAAAGAGGCCAGAGAACTTTCAAGAGGAGTAATGACTGCCCTACTCCTTTTCATGCATGGATCTGTTGTTAAAGCATCAAATTGTGGTGTGGACTGCAGAGCACATGCCTGGTGGAATTATTTGCTGGAAACCGAGATTTAACTCAGATTGTCAGATTGCAAATGCCAGGCAAAGAAAGACTGGAAGGGCTGAATAAGTAGTTACTTTAACATCACTTTGGAATAAACTTCTTCTGTGATTCCATGGCCTCTGAGTCTCTTTCATTTTTTCTCCTGTGACACAATGTCTAAAAGAACTTATAGTGATAGCAAGTATATATAGTGTGTAAAAGACCCATTTAATCCTGAAGTTAAAAGGTTCTGGGACATAGATGGGGGTGTTAGGGGACTGGAAAGGAGAGAAATATGGCCTGAATGTGAAAGACGAAGTGAAAATCTTAGATTCTATTTCTCAAAATGGCTAATGATCTAATGTGTCTCCCACGTTTCTGTCTTGTCCTGTTCATTAGAAAATGTGCTTAGTCTGGTTAGTAAGACCTGAGTGCTGAACTGGGGCTAAGTACAGTAAAATAATACACCTAGCTCAGGTGTCGTAGTAACACTTTGCATTTGATGGGCTGCTATTACAGTTTTTACACAAGACGTTGGTATGAAATTTTAGCTCTTGTCCCTCTGTTTCCTTTTTTATAGATTGCAGAACAGAGGTTTGGGATCAACATCCCACACAAGTTCAGCATCCACAACTACAAAGTGCCAACGTTCTGCGATCACTGTGGCTCATTGCTCTGGGGAATAATGCGACAAGGACTTCAGTGTAAAAGTGAGACGCGGAGGTGCTGGGTGCCCGCCTTTTCATGGGAACACTATGGCCCAAGCTTTCAGAATTCTGTGGACTCAGAATCTGTCCTAGAACTGATGGTTTTAGATATGTTGTAAATGAACATCTTAGTCGTTTTAAACTTACATGTTGCTTGTCAGGCATGTAAAGAGAACTGCATCTGATGCCCACATTTTCTAACCGTAGGACATTAAATGTTACATTCTGTGATCCAGCTCGCTAGCTGTCAAGTAGAGGCTAGACGCTGCACTTTAATAGGTGTTTGGAAGAGAAAAAGATGGGATCTTGGTCAGAAATAGAAGATGGTTGAGTCAGGTGAGACATTAAAAAGAAAAAATAAATAAAAATTTAAAAGAAATGGAAGATAGGAGGAGGTGAGATGGCCAAATGAAAAGGTTGGATTAAGAGTTAAGAACTGGCAGGAGAATAGATCTGATGACCTCACCAGAAATAAGCAGGAATTCAGCATAAAAAGAGCTGCCCTGGGTCTTCTGAAGGAAGCCTCCAATAGAGACTGGAGACACGGGTAGAATGGAGGAGGCCAAAGTCTTGGTTGTGAGCTTGCATCTCATCAGCTGTGCCCAGTGGAGAGTTTGCAGCTGTGGCCCTAGCAAAGGCTCTGAGGGGGGTGAGAGCTGATCCCTGACCTGTTAGGAGTTAGGGAGCTGTTGGCCTTGAGCCATCTTGCATGGAAATGTAATGATCTGACTGCCATGCCTGAAGCCTTCCTTATCAGACACACCCTGAGCCGCAAGTTGAGGACAGCAATGGGGAGGTAGAATTGGCATGAGTGCAGCCAGACAACTTCATTGACTGCTTGTACTTATGAAGCCTGCTTCTGTCAACAAAAAGGGGCCAGTCACTTGTCTTTAAGAAGGGCACATTCTTCTATCTCTGTAGAACACCATTTAATATTTTTTTTCTCATAAAACCAAAACAGTAGCCAGATCATGGATAACTTGGAGGGCATTGGTCCAGGTGCAGCTTGATGGTCTCACCTGGGTGTGGGTTCCTAGTGGGAAGTTCCTTTCTGCTTTGCGTGGTTGCTGCTGATGTGCAGAGCCATACATGGGGCCCGTCTGCATTATCCTTGTCCCTGGTGGCCTGAGGGTAGCACACCTGCAGCAATCCAGCTCCTGTGATTTTTGCTTTTATGGTCATGTGGTGGTTTTGAAAGGCTTCTGTAGGCTCGTGTGTCTTACACCTGTCTTCCTAAGAGAGGTGGGTTTCCCATGAAGTTAATGAAGCATAAGTCTCAGGGCTCCTCTCTCTCAAGGGCATCTTCCAAAGCTCTCTACTTGATTTGGTGTTCTTTTTCTTAAAGAGGGTCTCCTAAACTACGTAAATTCAGACCCCACAAAACCTGGATCTGTGTGTGCTTCCAAGATGGACTGACTCCATAAAACAGGAATGTGTTGCTTGTAGCTTCAGTTTCACCTCCCATCAGCAGGGCCCATGTCAAAAAACTGTCTCAGAATTTGCTCTAGCTGACGACAACTCAGATCCTTCATCGTCCCAAGGCAGCTTCCTGTGCCCCAGGAGCTCAGCCGCTTTGCTCGCCTCTTCAACTGCCATTTGTACTCTGACCTTCAAAAGTTTTAAGAGTTGCCTTTCCCCGCTGTGAAGCAGTTAGAACCACAGGCTGTAAATGCTGAGAACCACAGCCTCACCGGATGCCCATCTCTGTGCTGTGAGGGCTGCCCAACCACAACAGTACTCAGAAAGAAAGCTGCATAGAGAGGTTTTTCTTGTAGAAAACACCATTTCCATCCTGTTTGAACAGTGATCTACATGTGGCATTTAGACTGCAACCTTTTATTTCACTATTGAGAGACAGAAAGAAAATAATACAGTTGACATGATTCTTTGTTATTTAATTGCCTGTGAATTGCCACTGTGATAAACATTTTAATCTTTATGTTAGATCACACTAAGTCAGCAATGCCTGTTTCATGTGATTTAGATGAATGGGTTTCATCAAATCATGGTGAAAAAAATGTGTTTGAAATCTCTTATTCTTTAGTATGGCGGGCTGTTTCTGCAGAAAATGGAAATAGATAAAACATCAGGAACTATTAGTGTGAGCTTAATTTTATGAGAAAATGATATTTTTCAGCGGGTAGAAGTCCTCTGTCATAATCTTTCAGGCTATTAAAGTTCTCTATTGCAGCACGTGCTCACCTCGTTCCTTTCTGAACATGGATTCTGTTTTCCTCTTCCCTCTAGTATGTAAAATGAATGTACACATTCGATGTCAAGCGAACGTGGCCCCTAACTGTGGGGTAAATGCAGTGGAGCTCGCCAAGACCCTGGCGGGGATGGGTCTTCAACCCGGAAATATTTCTCCAACCTCGGTGAGACTTGGCTTTTTTTCCATGCATCGTTATTTAGAAGTTGTTCAGATGTGGTGAGCCCAATTGAGAGCATGTGGCCTCATCAAAGTTCCTAATCTCAGCAAATACAATAAACAGATTTATTGCCTTTTGCTGTCACCCAGGCTGGAGTGCAGTGGCACAATTATGGTTCAAGGCTCAGGGATCCTCCTACCTCAGCCTCCCAAGTAGCTGGGACTGCAGGTGTGCACCACTATGTCAGGCTACTTTTTTATTTCTTTTTGGAGTCTCACTTTGTTGCACAGGCTGGTCTCAAACTCCTGGGCTCGAGTAATCCTCCCACTTTGGCCTCCCAAAGTGTTGGGATTACACAGGTGTGAGCCACTGTGCCTGGCTGAAATCACATTTTCCATAGCAATTTGTTTTACAAATAAGATTCTATGTACAGTTATATGACTAGAACTAATGAGCATGGGAAACAAGTAATAAACAGAAAGCAGAAGAACTTTTTTTTCTTTCTTTTCTTTTTTCTTTTCTCTATTTATTTTTTGAGACAGAGTCTAACACTGTTGCCCAGGCTGGAGTGCAGTGGTGTGCTCTGGGCTTACTGCAACCTCCACCTTCCAGGTTCAAGCAATTCTCCTGCCTCAGCCTCCCAAGTAGCTGGGATTACAGGTGCCCACCACCACGCCCAGCTAACTTTTGTATTTTTAGCAGAAATAGGGTTTCTGTATGTTGGCCAGGCTGGTCTTGAACATCTGATCTCAAGTGATCTGCCCACCTCAGCCTCCCAAAGTGCTGGTATTACAGGCGTTAGCTGCCACACCTGGCCTTTCTTTTCTTTTTAAAAGTCAGCTTTCTGTCAGTGTGGTCTGATGAAAGCCTAAAACCCAGAGTCCTGGGTTATGTTCTTGGCTGGGACCAGGCAGGACAGATTACCAGTAACTGTGGGCCTCAGCTTCCTCACCTCTAAAGGGGTTCAACTCAAAGATCTCTGAGGCTCTGCACAGCCCTGGAATCCAGCAGTTCTGCAGTTTTTGTTTATGATTGTGAATTTATCTTTCACATTCAGCAACAGACAGGAGTCCCTCCCTCTGGACTCTCAGGAGTGGGTGGAGTTGTGTCAGTTGAAGTGGACATGTTTTTGTCAGCGCTCTCCCTGAATGACCTCCACCTGCTGTCATCCAGTAGCGCCTTGGCTGCTGCCCAAGCCCACGCCTTACTGCTGCCTTCCTGGTCAGCGTCTGCAGAGCTGGGAAATAGCCACGGCCATGGATGTAAGATCTGAATGGTGTAGCTTGGTGCTCAGTTCAGGACAATGATCAACTTAACTAATCTGTAGGTCCTGAGGGAGGGAAGTACAATCACTGTGAGGTTCTTGATATCCTGAAAGTGTCAGCACTAGCCACCTCATTTCCTTTTTACTGGAAGACTCCTGCCTGGTAGATCAGGGACCTTCATTGACAATGTGTTTTTTGGTTTCAGGAAAGCACTGGGAAAGTCTACCCGGTCTGTCTGTCTTGTGGGTGGGCAGGCAGGAAGCCAGTATTATGCAGGGATTGCTAATGTAGGGGGCAGTTGTTCCTGAAGAGCAGAGATGAAAAATATTAGCCTGAACCAGGGCTTTGAAGATACAGTGGGAATAAGATAAGGCCATGCAGCACGATCTTTAGGAATGGACGCTGCACTTGTCATTTGAATCAAGTATCCTTAATACCATGATATCCGGCACCTGGCTGGATGTTAGGCTTTTGCTCTGTTGTCTAGTGGTAGCTTATCTTATAAATATCTCAAGGTGGGCCAGCTGCAAAAGTCATCTTGCCTTTAGGTAGCAACATCCTCATGTACTCAGTGGGATGGGACTGGAAGGCCAACTGAGACAGCCACACTTACTTTCCATTCATTGTGTTGAAACTGAAACTATCATCATGCTGGTGGGAGTGTAGATTGGTCAGTCTTTGTAGAGGGCAAGTTGGCTGTGTATCAGAAGTCTTCAAAATTAGCACTTTGGCACAAGGAATTCCATTTGCAGGAACTTATATTAAGAAAATGGATGATGATAATGATAACACAGCTTAAGTTTATTGAATGTGCCAGGCACCAATCTAAGTGCTTTATATGCGTTTGGTCATTTAGCCCTCCTAATGACTCAGGTGACAGATGCTTTAACCTTCTGTTTGTTAGAAGAGGAAACTGAGGCAGGGAGAGGCTGGGTGGGTAACTTGCTCAGGGTCCCAGGTTAGGTTGCAGAGCTGTTATTTGAATCCAGGCAGCTTGCTTGAGAGCCAGACTCTTAATTTACTCGGTTTTGAAGATTTGTGTGAAGTGTATTCACTATGGTGTTATTCATTATGGTGAAAAATGGGAGATGCCCCATATTGCTAATGGCAGGGGAATCAGTACATTCTGAGATATCCATGAAATGAATATTGAAAAGCCGTTAGAACTCATGTTCTTGAAAGATATACCCGTGACAAATTTGTAAATACAAATGTGTGTTATGAAACAATAACTTGATTACATTTTTAAAAATTAACCAAGTATAAAAACGTGTGTGTGTGTTATTTATGCATAGATATAGATCTCTTTGGCAGGGTGCTGGTGAGATTTTAGGTATTTAAAATTTTATCCTTCATGATTTCAATCATGGTTCTAATATTCACATTGGACTTTTATTTCTCCTATGTAATTTAAAATATTGGTTAAAAAAACGTTGATTTGTGTCCTGATGCTGAATGATGCTTGAATCTCTGAGCAGACATGGAAACTGCTCTCTGTAAAAGTGGACACTAGGTGGCGCTCGTGGAGTCGGACCTTCCTGTGGAAAGCCACCACAGAAGACATCTGAGGGACCACACAAGGCATTGGTGTTTCCATGTACTTCAACTTGAGTGCAAACTGTAACTCCGTAGGTTAGATGTATTTTTAATTGACATTTTACATAAAGCAGTAAACACAGATACAGAAGCTGATACTGAGGGAGTTTCGAGTGGCAGAACCAAGCATCTGTCAAGCTCAGTTGATCTTTCCCCCACGTTATACTGGGGGGTGAGACTGCTGTCAGCCAGTGGGGTCTACGTCATGCATGGGTGCTCCATGCTCCTGCTGTGATTTCTGACTTAATGTGTTTTTACTCTTTCAGAAACTCGTTTCCAGATCAACCCTAAGACGACAGGGAAAGGAGAGCAGCAAAGAAGGAAATGGGATTGGGGTTAATTCTCCAACCGACTTGGTATCGACAACTTTGAGTTCATCCGAGTGCTGGGGAAGGGGAGTTTTGGGAAGGTGAGTCTTGGCTTTAACTATTTGGGTTGAAGTAAGTGTGCTCTGTGTATGGGTTGGGTGTGTGTGTGTGTAGACATGCTCACATTTCGCACACGCCATTCTCTTTCTTCCCCTTGTGTGCACACATCCTGAGACCCCCAAGAGGACTCACTCATGCTCCCTCCTTGTGCTTCGCCATAGGTGATGCTTGCAAGAATAAAGAAACAGGAGACCTCTATGCTGTGAAGGTGCTGAAGAAGGACGTGATTCTGCAGGATGATGACGTGGAATGTACAATGACCGAGAAAAGAATCCTGTCTCTGGCCCGCAATCATCCTTTCCTCACTCAGTTGTTCTGCTGCTTTCAGACCCCTGTAAGTATGCATTGCATTCACTGCGCCAACAGCCTCTTTCTTAAAGAGCTGAGACAATAAGGTACTGGAGATTTCATAAAGTTGAGTATCAGAAATTTTGGAGGATGGGCTCCCAAGGCAGGGCCATACAGTGGTATTGGTGACTTCTGACAACCTCTGGAGGAAAAATGGAAGCCAATGAATTCACCTTTTCCTTTGTGCTGTCCTGGGGAAGGAGGACCGAGAGGGTTGTGTGTCCCAGGGTTGAAAAGGTCATCATACATAAATCTCTAGTTGAAGTGAAGGTGAGTGAAGGTTACAGAAGTCTAAAAACAGGGACAATGCCATGGGCAGATTATCTTGATGAATTTGGCTCTGACTCTGCTTCTAAATGCTGGGCTGGTTCTGACCTGGGCACAGGAGTTTAGAAGAGGGTGTGAGAGGACCCAGAGAGGTGCCTTGATTTGGAACATCTCAGGGCATTGCTCCCAGCCTTAATAATGACCCTTTGCCTGATACTATGGACTGGTCTTAGGATTCGAATCTGTCTGGCCTATAACGGTGTGGCATTTAGGAATGCTTCTGGCTGCAGGTAATGGAACATTTGACCAGCAGTGGTTTAAACAATAAATAGAAAGGATGGGTTTGGTTCATGAGTACAAACTTTTTTCTTGTTATTTCACATAATGAGAAGTCTGGTGGTAACAGTGCTGTGGTTGGATTTGTTGCTTAGTGACACTGGCCATGTCTTTCTAGGGTGTTTGCTGCAGCCCTAGATGCCACAGTTTGGCATGACGGCCTCCAAAGCAGAAAGCACAGGCCAGCCTCCTTTTCTCAGGGAGGGAAGATCTTTCCCAGACTTGGGTCAACTGCCCTGTATGTCTGTTCTCACATTGCTACAAAGAACTACCTGAGACTGGGTAATTTATGATGAAAAAAGGTTTAATTGACCATCAGTTCCACAGGCAATACAGGAGGCATGGCTGGGGAGGCCTCAGGAAACTTACGATCGTAGCAGAAGGGTGAAGGAGAAGCAAGCAGGGCTTCACATGGCGGCAGGAGAGAGCGCAAAGCGGGAAGTGCTGTGCGCTTTCAAACAGCCAGATCTCTGAGACGTCACTATCATGAGAACAGCAAGGGGAATTGCCTTGCTGTTCTGCCTCATGATCCAGTCACCTCCCACCAGGCCCTTCCCCCAACATTGGAGATTACAATTCAGCATGAGATGTGAGTGGGGACACAGAGTCAAACCATGTTGTACCTTTAGCAAGGAAGGCTGGAAGAGCAACTATCAGGCCAAGATAAGCTGGCAGAGCACGATTGGCTCACACCAACCTTGATTCAGCCCCTGGAGCAGGGCATTCTGCTTCCATTTAGAATCAGGCTCAAAATTGGGCTTCTGGAGTCAATGAAGAGAGAAATGGCCCTGGAGAAGGCACCAGAGGGTCTGCCACAGATGTGTCAGAATCTTGCTGTCAAAAGGCATTCTGGGAGAGTGAATTCTGGGCATGTTCCTAGCCTGTGACACTATCAAGGAAGTAGGGGATTCCAGGGGAGTGGGACAGGGGCATCTGACCCAGTCAGGGAGGCTGGCAATATATGTCTATGGAAGGTAGAGCCATGCTGGTACCAGACGAGTGAGTTAGAATTAGGCAGAGAATGAAGGTGAGTGTGTCATACAGGGTCAGCAGCACACCATGGGTCTGGTGGTGAGACACAGCATCAGGTGTGAAGCAGGCTCAGCACACGCAGCATATCGAGGTTGAGGAGGGGCCTGGTGAGAACTGAGACAGCCAGGGTGGGCCAGGGCTAAGCCATGAAGAGCCTGGAAGGCTGCATATAAGGAATTTGGGTTTAGTCCTGAGAGCAACGGAAAGTCATGGAAGAAGCTGAAGCAGAAGAATGACATATCAGAGTGCATATTTAAATTTAATCTAATTTCTTGCAGTAGGGAATATAAGCATCCTCCACATATTCATATCCTTTCTCTGAAAGAAACAATTATTGCTCATTTTATTTATAGCCTTTGAATTTTCTGTGCATAAAAGCATATATGTACAGCACACACAGGCATACATATTTATCTTAAAAACACAAATAATAGTATACTTTGCCCATGATTCTATATTTTTAAAATTTAATTAATATATTTTTTGACACAGAGGCTTGCTCTGTCACCCAGGCTGGAGTGCAGTGGTGGTTATGGCTACCTGCAGCCTCAACCTCCCAGGCTAAAGCGATCCTCCTACCTCAGCCCCGTCAGAAGCTGGGACTTACAGGCACATGCCACCACATCTGGCTAATTTTTGTATTTTCTGTAGAGATGGGATTTTGCCACATTTCCCAGGCTGATCTCCAACTCCTGGGCCCAAGCAATCCACCCACCTCAGTCTCTCAAAGTTCTGGGATTACAGGCATGAGCCACTGTATCTGGCTACTTTATTTTTTTTAAGACATAATATTAATAGTGTATGTTGGAAATTGTTTTGTATTTCTGTATACCATGCTGCCTCATTTTTAATGGCTGCATAGTACTCCGTTTTAGAACATGACGTAATTAAACTTGTCCTCCTCTATTGCTATCTATGTATTGTGTTCCTAGTCTTTTATTTCACTCATTGTTGCGGTGAGTCCCCTTGTACTTTTGTCTTTGTGTGCTTTGCTGGTATTTCTGTATGACATATTATGAGTAATAGTATCGCTTGGTCAAAGGGTGTATGCATTTCACATTTTGATTGAGTCCAACTGCCCCTCTTCCCCATTGTGGTTAAAGATAGCAAACATTTTATCTGCCATGTACCACACATTGTTCTAAGTGCTTTATGTCTGTTATCTCATTTAATCCTTACCCTATGAAATAAGTTGTTATTATCACCCCATTTCACACATGAGAAAACTTAGGTTCAAACAAGCTTAGTTCCTAAGTGGCAGAGAGGGTTTGAAGCCAGGCGGTCTGACAACAGAGTCCAGGCAGGTTCTTCCCTCCTTGCTGAGCGGCGTCTCTAAATTCACATTCCCAAAGCTTGAGTGAAAAGGCCCATCTCCCCTGCCTTCCCATCAAGGGATGGCAGCTGTCATTTTGATCATCTGAGAGATTAGAAAAATGGTGTATTTGAAGTTCCAACTTGCATTCCTCTAATTGTGAGTGAAGCTGGGCGTTTTCATATGTTTAAGGGTCACTTGTATTCAAATCTTTGTTGGGAAGGACCCATGTGCAGCCTGGAGAATGGGTGGAGCAGAGAAGTCTGGGAGCTGGGGGACAGGAGGACGAACTGAAGGGGATACACCGCATGGACCCCCATGCTACCCCAGCGTTATCAGGTGAAAGAAAACGGGAGGCAGCTAATGGCTTTATGGGCCTCGGCTCCCCTACACTCCTCCCCATCCCTCTCTGCTCCTCATCAGTCCTCAGTGGCTTCTGATGGCCCTGGAGCCCATCCTGCCCCTGCCCCCATCTTCTGCTTACCCTCTGCTGGGTTGCTCCTTGGCTCCTGGGGAGCTCCAGTTCTCCCTGCCCAACACTGCTCCGTGGAGTAGCCTGGAAATGACTTCCTTCACTGGGCGCTTTGCCAATGTAAAGCCCCTCCCCCTGCCCTCACCCCCTTTTTGGGCTGTTTTCTTGGAATAGAGGAGTGGAGTTACAGCTCCAGGCTTGAGAGTGATAGCTGGTCGCTGACACTGGTCGCCCCAGGGGGTCCAGCTTCCTGAACACCACCATGAACATCACGAGTCAAGCCACAGAGCCAGGTGACTGCTCAGATCTCCTTCCTATGGCCTGAGCCAAAGATCACATGGTTTCCTGTGACATTAGGTTAGATTGTCTTCACCAGGTGGTGACCTTTGAGTCAAGCAGTCAACTGGTATTTAGTGAGCTTAGCCTGGTCTTGCAGCAGCAGTGGTTCCAACTTACTACTGCTGAAGCAAATGAGGAAGTATTTCATACTTTACCCCAGGGGAATTTGATCTGTAAAAGGAAATTCTGGTGATTCTATATAAGCAAAGATTTCAACAATTACATCATGTGATGGTAGAGTAAAATGAGAAATTAACCTGGAACAGATTGGGAACCCAAGAAATATAGCATATGCAATCATAATGTTCCAGGAAAATATATAAATTATACAATATACCAACATTTTAGAGGCCACATGGGATTCCCAGTGTTTAGCGGCTGAAGCCTTTATTAGCATCCAAGTCTTTTCTAGTGGAAGTTTTATGTTTGACCACAAGGTGGCAGTCATTACCGCAAAGTTATTTTTATTTCTCCACCAGAACCCAAACACATGGAACTGCCCTTGCAGTTTAAAATGTGTGTATTGTAGTAGGTGTCTCCAAAACAAAGGGTAAAGGTAGTGTTCCCCTGCTTCAGGCTAAACGATAAAGAAGTAGTGGGAACCCACTTAAAAGAAGCACGTGAGGCTGGACGCGGCCAGCACTTTGGGAGGCCACGGCACGCTGATCACTTGAGCCTAGGAGTTCGAGACCAGCCTGGCCAACATGGTGAAACCCCATCTACTAAAAATACAAAAATTAGTGTGGTGTGGTGGTGCATGCCTGCAATTCCACCTACTCCAGAGGCTGAGACAGGAGGATCGCTGGAATCTGGGAGGCAGAGGTTGCAGTGGGCCGAGATCACGCCACTGCCCTCCAGCCTGGGCGACAGAGTGAGACTTTGTCTCAAAAAAGAAGAAGAAAATAATAAGCAGCAAGTGAGTTTTTCTCATGCTGAGATTGGGGTATGCAGGTTTAATTTTGCTGTTGTCTGTGCCTTCTTTGAGGTTTGCAAGGTATCAGACTCCACGATACACATAGCATTTGCTCACTGTGCATTCATCTGTCAGAAGTCCTCAGTGACAATCCTCATTTACTTACATAGTTAAAACTATGAACCCTCATTTATTTACATGGTTAAAACTATGAAGAACAGAAAATGTTACTTGCTATGAGAAATTACAGCAGACAGATGATTACTTTTTAGCTGCCCAGTGTTGCAGGCCCTGACTTCTCAAGTGAGATGCTAATCAGTGTGTAATGCTGAACTGTGACAGTCTCCCCCTGGAGAATTTAGGAGTGAGACGAGGTGTTGAAGCCACTCTATCTGCAAAGCATTTCACTGTGAGGGCCTGGGTAAAAACGGCACTCCCCCTCATGCAGCCCTGTGGAATCAGTCTCTCTGAAGCCCAGAGCAGGGCAGGAACTAGCCAAGGCTCCCTTATATTGTAAATGGCAGAAACAAGGTTCAAGTTTAGGTCAGGCAGGCTCTGACTCCATATGTTGTCTTATTCCACATTTAGTTGGTTGATTCAGCCCTGGCTTAAGTACCTCCTATTGGTCCCCCTCCAGCCTGATAATATGGAAATGGCATTGCCCTTGGGAACAGAAAACCTGAGCTGTTTTAGCTTTGTTTTCCGCCATCCAAATGACTTGAATCTGTCCTAAAATTCCTTGGAGCCTTAAAGTTCTCATCATTAAAATGAAAACAGGATTGCTGTGAGGGTCAAATGAGAGAAGCAGAATATTTCACACAGTGTGAAGTGCTGTTCAAAAGTGAGTCAATTCAATTGTGGTGATGACCCACTCCCTCCTCACCCACCCCACAACGAGATGGGTCCCAGCCAGGGCTTCCCAATGGCCAGGCCAGACACCCACACACCCACATGGAGGGGGACAGCACATACTGAGAAGGTAACTATTTTATAGGTCCTTTTGTTCTTGGCAAAAAGGAAATAGTAAGCAAATTTCAAATAGTAGCTTATTTATCAAGGTTGCTACAAAGGTTTATGAACCCATAAATTATTTCCCCTAATTTTTTTATACTCAATACACTGGTTACAAGTATATAAACTGGCATCCTCATATGTTTCTGATAGCATTGCAAATCCTAATAGTTTGTGACTAATTTGATAACCTGTACTAAAACTCATAAAATGTATACTCTTGGATCTGTTTTTCTGATAACCTACCCTGCAAAAACAAAGAATGTTATTCATAAAGATGTTTAATTTTCAGTGCTTTATTTATATATACATTTTTTTGGTCAACATCTCTCCAGTCCCCCAGCCTCTGGTAACCACTATTCTATTCTGTTTCTATGAGTTTGACTTTTTTTGATTCCACATATGAGTGAGATTAAGCAGCATTTGTCTTTCTGTGCCTGGCTTATTTCGCATCATACAATGTCCTCCAGGTTGATCCATGTTGCAAATGACAGGATTTCCTTCTTTTTAAAAGCTGAACAATATTCTATTGTGTGTATATTCCACTGTTTCTTTGTCCATTCATCCACTGGTGAACACTTAGGTTGATTCCATATCTTGGTATTGTGAGTAATGCCACAGTGAACATAAGAGTGCAGGTTTCTCTTCGACATGCTGATTTCGTTTTCTTTGGATATAGACCCAGCATTGGAATTGCTGGATCATATGGTAGTTCTATTTTAAGTTTTTGAGGAGCCTCCATACTGTGTTCCAAATGGCTGTACTAATTTACATTCCCACCAACAGTGTACAAGGATTCCCTTTCCTCCACATCCTTGTCAACACCTGCTATTTTTCATCTTTTCAAAAATAGCCGTTCTGACAGGTATGAGATCATATCTCACTGTGGCTTTAATCTGCATATCCCTGATGATTAGTGATGCTGAGCATTTTTTCTATATCTGTTGGCCATTTTTTATTACCTTTTATTTATTTATATTTTACTTTAAGTTCTGGGATACATGTGCTGAAGGTGCAGGTTTGTTATGTAGGTATACATGTGCCATGATGGTTTGCTGCACCTATCAACCTGTCATCTAGGTTTTAAGCCCCAAATGCATTAGGTATTTGTCCTAATGCTCTCCTTCCCCTTTTGCCCACCTCCCCAACAGTCTCTGGTGTTGATTCCCTGCTTGTGTCCATGTGTTCTCATTGTTCAACTTGTGAGTGAGAACATGTGGTGTTTGGTTTTCTGTTCCTCTGTTAGTTTGCTGAGAATGATGGTTTCCAGCTTCATCCATGTCCCTGCAAAGGACATGAACTCATCCTTTTTTATGGCTGCATAGTATTCCATGGTGTATATGTACCACATTTTCTTTATCCAGTCTATCATTGATGGGCATTTGGGTTGGTTCCAAGTCTTTGGTATTGTAAATAGTGCTGCAGTAAACATACATCTGCATGTGTCTTTATCAGTAGAATGATTAATACTCCTTTGGGTATATACCCCGTAATGGGATTGCTGGGTCAAATGGTATTTCTGATTCCAGATCCTTAAGGAATCACCACATGTTCCTCCACAATGGTTGAACTAATTTACCCTCCCACCACTGTTGGCCATTTGTATGTCTTCTTTTGGGAAATGTCTATTCAGGTCCACTAACCATTTTAAAATTGAGTTATTTCTTACTATTGACTTGTTTGAGTTTCCTCTCTATTTGGATATTAACTCCTTATCCAGATGTGTGTTTTGCAAGTATTTTCTCCCATTCCACAGGTTGTCTCTTTAGTCTGCTGATTGCAGAAGCTTTTTAGTTTGATATAATTCTGTTTGTCTGTTTTTGCTTTTGTTGCCTGTGTTTTGAGGTCATATTTTACAAAGTCGTTGCCTGTATCACAGATTTCTTCCCCAAAGTTGTCATTTGGTAATTTTACAGATTTAGGTCTTACATTTATGTCTTTAGTCCATTTTTCAGTGATTTTTTAAATGTGATGTGAGATGAGAGTCTATATTTATTCTTTGCATGTAGATACCCAGTTTTTTCAACACCATTTAATGAAGAGATGGTCTTTTCTTTGTTGTGTGTTCCTGGCATCTTTGTTGATAATTAATTGATTGTAAAGGTTTGGATTTATTTCTGAGCTCCGTGTTCTGTCCCATTGGTCTGCGTGTCTGTTTTTGTGCCGGTACCATAGTGTTTTGATTACTGTAGCTTTGTAGTAGATTTTCAAATCAGGTAGTATATTGCCTCCAGTTTTGTTCTTTTTCGTCAAGATTGCTTTAGTGTTGTGAATTATTTATAATAGGAAAATATTAGGAACAACTTCAGCATTTAGCAATGGGGGTATACTTCAATAATATACTATTTTCAGCCAGTCAAGAGATAATTTTATGTTAGGTAAATTGTCAGGCACTGTCATAAGCACTTAACATGTATTGCTTATTGCACATGATTCCTATAACAGCCTTATAAGATAGGTACAATTATTATCTTCATTACACCAAATGGAAAAGTGAGACATTGGAGAGTTAAGTTGTTTGCCTAAAATCTGTCGCAGAAAATGGTAAAAATAGAAGGTTAGAATCTAGGAAATAATACAAAACTTATGATGATGAACAGCACCTATCGATGTCAGGTTCTGCCCAAGATAATGAATTGGCAAACCTGTTCCCCTTCTCCACCCCCAAAAAAGACTGCCAGGAAATTGTGCTAATAAGCTATCAGGGACTGGATTAAGGTAGTGGAATTATAAATGACTTTTTCCAATTTACCAAATTTGATAATAAAATTACATTTCTTTAACAATCAGGGTAGGAGGAATAAGCCATTAAGTCAGGGACCAGACCCCTGGTCCCTCAGGACCTGGGGTACAGCCTAGTATAGGCTGCCTCCTTGACTCTTTTCTGGTGAAATTCACTTCACACTCCTTTTATCTGAATCAGTTAGGGTTGTGTCAGCAGCTGAGTCCCTTGCATTGATGTCCTGGAATCCGGATCTCCCATCCCCCAACCCGGGCTCCCAGGGGCCTCCCCTTCAGTTCTCCTGCTGGAGAGGGAGGAACAAAGACTAGGAGGTGGAGGGTGGAGGGGGCAGTCGCAGGAAGGGGGAGTGTCAACGTAAATATTGGTCTGAGACTTCAGGCTTTGTTCGGAGACCCAGTTTATGGAAGCAAAGGTTTCCATTTGGAAAACAGAAGACACTTTGTGACCAGTGCCCAAAACGGCCTCTCACTAGCAGGCCCCAGGCCTGGGTGAGAGGGCCGAGCCAAGTGCCCCTCACTGTTTGGGAATGACTTAAGTCTGTGTTGAGGATCCACTGCTTTCAGGTGGGCCACAAGACACTCAGATGCCCGGCGCCTTTGCCTCCTCCCGCTCTTCTGCCTGCTGGGCATCCTCAAGGTGTCAGCCTGCAAGGGTGGAGTTCCTGGCAGGGCCATAGCTTTCCGTAAGAAGCCACTTCTCAAATGTTGGCCAAGAAAGCTGAAATCCTGGTTTTGAAGGTCAGAGTATCTTGGAATCTTGTGAAATAAATGCCATCGCTGCATACATGCTGGTGCAGAATGATCTTGATATGCTCCGTGTACCTCGCAGCGTGAGTGCAAGGGAACGTTCTCTTCTTTGTATTACTTTCTCCATTGTTGTTATATTAAATATCAGTGAAGAAGTGGGAGAGGCAGAGAGCAGCCAGGCAGCAAGGCAGTCATGTGGCCCTGGAATTAATCTTTAAGAATTCCCCCAGGCAGGGAACTGCACTGTGACCTTCAGCACAAGAGCTCTGAGTTCTAATTCTGGCTTAGCTGACCCACTTGTCTTTAAGAAGGCCCCCTGCCTTTTATTTTGAGATAAGCCTCTCCACCTAAATGTGTGTTCCTTACTCCTGGACTTATTGGCCAACATACCTTTAGGGAGTGCCCCTCCAGCTGGCCTCAACATGTGGGGGACATAGCGGGGCTGCAGCCTGCCCTGTCCAGCTCTGATGCTGCCCAGCGCCTCCAGCTCCCCTTTCCCTTCCTGCAGGCTCGCTCAGCATCTGGCTGAGCCCCGCCAGTCACTGGACGTGGGAGGAGGAGGCACGACTCGGCCCCTGCAGTGGCATTACTGCTTGTGCTCTGTGTTGCTGTGACACCAGCGTGAGGGGAAGCAGCCCCGTGACAGAGGGTTAGATGAGGAGAAGGGGAAGTATGGCGGAAAGGCTGGGAGACTTTTCCCTTCACAGGCATGAGGATTCTGAAGAAGCCTCTGCTCATGCCTCGGGGTAGTTGGTTGCTGCCTGGGACCTGAATGGTGCCCGCTTTGCAGGAGGGGGGTGGGCGAAGAAGGAAGGGCAGTACATTGAGACCCTAGCCTATGTCCCGGGGTGCTCATATTCATTACCAATGTCTATGAAACTAAACTGCACATTGGTATTCCATGACTATCTGTTGAATAAAATATCTCATTTAATACCCATTGCATCCAGGAAAGAGTATCATCCTCATTTTAAAGGCCTAGAAGCTGAGATCCAGAGAAGTTAACCTGCCCCACGTCACACCACAAGCAAGAGTCAGTGCATGGATTCCTGACCTGACTGTCCTGCTAAATAATATATAAGCCATTTCCATTATATCACAAATAGAAGTTTGGAGTGTCTTGGCTGGGCACAGTGGCTCACACCTATAATCCCAGCACTGTGGGAGGCCAAGGCAGGCAGATCACCTGAAGTCTGGAGTTCGAGACCAGCCTGACCAACATGGAGAAACCCTGTCTCTATTAAAAATAAAAAATTAGCCAGGGCGTGATGGCACATACCTGTAATACTAGCTACTCTGGAGGCTGAGGCAGGAGAATCACTTGAACCAGGGAGGCAGAGGTTGTGTTGAGCTGAGATTGCACCATTGCACTCCAGCCTGGGCAACACGAGCAAAACTCCATCTCAAAAAAAAAAAAAAGAAGTTTTGAGTCTCTAATATGTACAGCTGGGAATAGTGTCATTAGACAGGAATAGATGCAGTTTTCCAAAATCAGTAGTTTTTGGCCTTTTATGAAATACCTAAGGATATTCCCTCTGATCTGTTTGGAAGTAGGTTTCCCCCTTTCCCTGAGCAGTGACTGCTACAAACACGATGGGTCTGCTGTGGGTCATTGGTTGTAGTTTGCCTTTGGCTCCGATCAAAATAGAAAATGAGCCAGAACATGGTGTTTTCCACCTCTGCGTGTTCCTACCTTATTAATAGTGTTCCGTCTTTCTTTTAGGTTATTAACTGTGGATTTATTTCCATAGTCAGACTGGATCTGACTCTGGGGCCAACATGTGTTGGACCCACCTCCTCTCTGCTGAAGATTCTCTGGAGATAAAATGTGCCATAGGCCCTGTATAGAATGTGGATTTTGGGGGGGATTATTTGGGACCTTTGCTTCTGTCCTCTCAGGCTACCAAGCTTTCTGACTTTCTGTTGCTAAATAGGGCCACAAGAATGAATGGGAATCAGAGAACCTGAAGTTCACGTTGTGTCTTTAGCTCTGTCTCTTTAGATGGGACTGCCAAGAGTTTTGTTGTGACAAAAGGATTTGAAAGAGTCAGCCTGTCTTTTCAGTTTGAGGTTGTTCCATTGTAACTGGGCTCGTTGTTGGTAGCTGTCATTATCATTGACGACCTAGAGGCTGAGTGGACCGCCACCTCCGTGTCTCATAAGATGGTATGTGGAGTTTTGTGTAATTACCTTTGACGTAACCGGAACACAACCCAGGTCACACTTTGCCCCTGTGTCTCATGATGACTGAAAGCTTTTGGGGTGGTGACTGCTTGGTTATGGTTTTCCTGGACCACAACTTGGAACCCTTAAAACCTGCCAAGTCATAGATACTCTGACTTCAGTGGGGCTCTTTATTAAACACCAAGTGCCGGGACTGCTCAAAGGGTGCAAATGAGATGGGTGTTCTGCCAGGTAGTTTTCTGAAAAATCAGTCAATCCAGGATCACACTGACTGAATCCTAGGCAAAAGAAACAGCTCTTTTACTGGTTTTCATTTTCTGCAGAGATGGAGATCTTGCTATGTTGCCCACATTGGTCTTCAACTCCTACCTCAAAGAATCCTTCTGTCTTGTCCTCCCAGTGTTGGGATTACAGGCATGAGCCACCATGCCTGGCTAGAAACGGTTCTTTTAAAACTCATTCTAGTTGGGAAGAGAAGACTAATACACATGAAAGAAAAGCGCACGGTAGATAGCGTGTAGTAAATATAGTCCTTATGCTACAAAAGGAAAAGTGGTTGGAAATGAACATTGGTTTCTAGGGGAAACTCTTAAGTATGTGCCAATCTTTGCTTAGAAGTACAACCTGAATGGCTGTCAGACCAAAGCCAACTAGCAGCTTTAAGCAGAGCCTCAGGTGGGGGCTGCAGGTCGTTCCCTAGGAAATTGGGTTGACTCCTGCTGTGACCAACTGGGACTGCCAGGCAGGACCTGAAGCAGCTGCCAAGGGGCTGCCTCCACCCTGAAGACAAAATCATGCAGTCTGAAAACCTGACTGCTTTGGATCAAAATCATACCCTGTAATATGTGTTATTTTTTAAATACTTGGGTTTTCCTTAATTACTTAATCTCTGCTGAGAACCAGCTGCGTCCATGTCTTCTAGGTCCAGAATTATCCACGGCGTCTCATGAGCAGAAACAGCCCTGTCAGCATAAAGTTAGCAGACTCAGCATGTGGAGAGTTGTGCACTGGCAGCTTAGGAGGGAAGGTGTTCATTCATTTAGCAGATATGCGTGGAGTGCCTGCGAAGCGTAGGGCTTGGCTTCAAGCCTTGAGGATACAGCAGTGAGCAAAACAGAAGGGAGTCCCTGCCCTCATGAAGCCGACATTCTTTGGGAAGCTTATAAAGCTGAAGCTCATACACAGGCTGTTCATCATGTAGACTCAGCTGATGACCCTCCATGGCAGGCTGTTCCCGGTGGCAGTTCCTGGAGTATCATTTCGGGCAGGCTCAGAGCAGTCATCTGCTTGGAAGAGTCTGGGGGCTTGTCTGAAGTTGCATTTGCATATCAGGCTACTCCCTTATATTTTTTGTAGTCTGCAGTGAGATTATTGGGGGAGGGGTAGCTCAAGTCCATGGTACTGTCTCTGGTTAGTGGTGGGTTCTGGGTCACTGTAGGGGTTGGGAGGTTTAAAGCAGGAGGTAGAAGGGCAAGAGTAGCCGCCCCAATGGGCTGCCTTTGCTCCCATTGCCACTTGCATGATCTTTCTCAACGCGCTGGCTGGACTAGTCTGTTCACTGGCAGCCCCTGCAGCAGGCTGTGAGGATGCCCTCCCCTGCCTCCCGTCTCCACCCCTGTATTAATCCATGTGCCATCAAGAGCGACTGACTTTCTTTTCAAGGTTCCTTTTCCTGCCTTCACTGTAAGCTAATACCTTGGCTCGGTCTCACCAGCAGACCCTCCCCTTTCTGCTGGAAGGCTTTGGCATGCCCTCTCTCTCTCTTTGGGGCCACCCAGGGAGTTCCTGTTTCCTTTCTGTGGAAGGCTTCCAATTCTTAGTTATAGCAAAAGAGCCTGTATTTTTTAGCTCACTTGTGCCCACTTCTGGTCTAGAATGATTTATGGCTTAGGTGTCACAAAAGGAGTCCTGGAACTCTTCCCAGAATCTCTTAATTCCGTTCTTGTGGTATATGACGTTCTAAACATTAACATGATGTAATATGTAACTCCCAACAGAGACAAAGAGGAGAGCCCTGCCAGTTACATTCCTCCCTCCTCTCCATACACGTCCTTCCATTTCTGTGCAGTGAACCCTGGGAAGTGTTTGTCAGTCAGCTTCCTTGTTCTTCTGGCTCCTCACTCCCCCACGGACCACCAAGCCACAGACTCCACGGTTTTCTCTGAGGGCGTGTGAAGTGGAAACTAACCTGTGCCTGCAGCAAGCCCAGACCTTCTGCAGTCATGTCTCTCAGTGGTGAAAGGCGGTTCAAGATGAGTTGGACACAACCAAGGAAAATAGGGAACAAATATGGCAGAGCTTCCTCTCTGGCTGCTGTCCAGAAGGAGGCTATTGGCAGCAGATCTGGCGAGGATGCTGGGCCTGTGGCCCATGGACCTGCCTGCCCCAAGGCAGCAGTCATGGGTGTGAGGTCAAGAAAACACTAAGAAGGTGGACCTGATAGGACTTTTTAAGGAGTGGCCAGGGTTCTGGCCGGTTGGAAGTCTGGAGAGAATGGAATAGCATGAGCTCAGTTTGGGGGAAATTCAGTGGTAAGACTGGTTTACAGTTTCTCTTCTGGAAGCTCATACATATAGGACCTGCTCATTCATTTGATTTGTGCCTCTTACTTGGGCTTTAGGACAGATCTGTGGCCAATCACAATTAAAACACCCTGCCCAGTTAGCAGACCCAGCCCTCAGAGGTGTCTGCATTAACCAGGATAAAAAATGATCTTTATCACCAGTTGTAAGTGACTTAAAAAAAAAAAGTGCCCTTCCACATTGCTCAGAACTTTGCCCCACCTACTTGATCCTCACCAACAGGTCAGGTAGTTTTAATAATCTAGTGGCTGGTAAGTTTATAGCCTTTGCAATTAAAAAAAATCACCGATTTGCATAGCGGAATGCCATCTGCCTACTTTGCTTGTCGGGGGTGGGGACTGTCCTGTGCTTTGTGGATGTTTAGCAGCATCCTCGCTTCAGCTCGCTAAATACCAGCGGCACCTCTCCATTTATAACAACCAGACATGTCTCCAGACATTGCCAAATGTTCCCGGGGGGGGAAGAGTCTCTCCTGGTTGAAAACCACTGCCCTTCATGACTGTCAGGTGATCGCCCTTGATATGAAAAGTCAGGTGGGTTACACGATCACTTTTCTTTTTATAGAGGCCAAAGCCAAGTGTGTCAGACCTTCTTTATGAAAATACAAGTATTATCATTTTTTTTCTGAGTTTGTAGAAAGGCAGAGTTCCTGTTGGGGGCTCATTATAGCTGTTGGTGCCTGCACTGACAGTGGCATTGTCAGGGACGGAGCCCCTGAGCTCAGGGAGACAGCGGAAGTGTGCAGGGTCTGTTTAATGTGAGTGAGAGCATGCTGCTGGCTGCTCTCAACAGTGAAGCCTGCTGCTTGATAAGGCATTATTATCAGAGCCTCGGGGCATCTAGGGAGCAAAAGATTAGCTGACTGAGCATATATCTAAAATTGGTTATTTTTAAAAGGCAAGCAGTAGAAATACTGCAGCTTGTCTTGTTTTAGCATTTATTAATTTCACTTTGCCCGCAAGGCACCGAGTCACTGGCATTTTATGAAAGCCATCCTCCCCACCCTGAACTTCTCTTGTGAGTCAGAGTCCCATCCTGTGTATGGTACATGTGGTTGGATTGTACAAACAGATAATCAGAGTTTTAAAAAACATTTCCCAACCAGCATGGAAAAACGTGCTGATAATAATATGAGTGTGCTTTGAAGGAGAGCAACTTGCTGGCTTTTCTTCTTCTGTTTCCCATACATGAAAATGTCATTTCAGCTTGAAATGTGGATACCTTTCCAGAAGATTGCTTGAACCCGGAAGGTTGAGCCTGCATAGTGAACTGGGATTGCGCCCAGTCTATCCCAGCCTTGATGACAAAGTGAGACCTTGTCTCAACTTTTTAAAAGCCCACAAAAAAGACAACAAAACAAAAAGTAGATACCTTAAATGTTATCTTAAGGCTGAATGGTCTCTAAATATTGAAAGTAAACCCTAGCCAACAGAGATATTAGCTGTTTCTGTAATGTAATGAATGGTACAAGTGTACTTATCTTGCATTTTAAATTCAATTCTGTAAGTGTTTATGGAGCATACATTATGTGCCAGGATGAAGACACAAGAACAAAATGTGGACCTGCCCTTTAACTGCTTACAGCCAAAGGTCATAATAACACCATATGATAAAGAGAAGAAAGTCATGATTGATCCTTGTGGAGGTTGAAGGGACTTTCCAGGGGCTATTTGAGCTGTGTTTTGAAGATGAATAGGAACCCCATAGTCACAAGAGGAGGGCATGGCCTCCCAGACAGAGGTTATAGCAGTTCAAAGGCACAGAGGCTTCAAATTGTAGGATGTGCCCAGGAAACCCCCAATGACTAGATGAGTCAGATTTGTAAGAGAGGAAATGTAGGGGGTGGTGGTGATGAAGAAGCGAAGTCATAATAGGTCTGATGTCCTTTGCTGAGGAGCTTAGACTGAAATGTTTAGGGGAAAGGAGCCAGCAAAATCTTTAAGTAAGGGAGTAAGATTTGTGTGTTAGAAGGCTCTCTGTGGCTGCTGTCTACAGAGGGAGGCTAGTGGCAGCAGATCTCATGAAGAGGCTGGGCCTGTGGCCTGGGGACTCTGCCCCGAGGCAGCGATCATGGGTGTAGAGGCAAGGAAACACTAAGGAGGTAGACATGATAGGCAGTAAGTGGGAGTGGCCAGGGCTCTGGCCAGGTGGAAGCCTGGAGAGAGAGAATGGAATAGCATGAGTTCAGTTTGGGGGAAATTCAGTGGTAAGATGCCCATTTGTCAGAAACACAGTTGAGATGGGAGATCAGTTTGGTGTCGTCAGTGTCCTCTTGGTCAGCGGAAACTGTAATATAAGATCTCCCAGTAGATGTGTATAGAGAGAGTAGAGAGGAGACTTGAAGAAGGAATTCTAAGTAAGGGTTACAGACGAGTGGAAAAAAGTCAGAAGAAGAATCAGAAGGAAGTGGTTTCATAGTAGGATAAATCACGTGCTGAAAAGGAAGTCAGTTCACTAACAGACTCAGAGTTCTATTGGACATGGCGTGAGGTTCTTGGTGTCACCGTCTTAGTGTCTGCTCTCATCTTGGGGGTTGTAAGAGCCCATCTAAACTCCATTTAGCCAACTGAAGCTTCCCTTCAAAGTGAACACAATGTGCTCTCTCCTGTATAAACCTTTTAAGCTGTTTCTGATGACTGCTCCTCGTCGTGTTAGAGCTCTGCCTCTTTTAAGTTAGCCTCCATACGTTTAGAGTCAGGCCTGCAACTTTCTTCCTCAATGGACAGTGGAGATCAATATGTAACCCAGATTGCAAAAATGGTTTGGGAAGAGATTACGGGCGCGTCATTTGCTTAAACAGATTTGTTCCCCCAGCCAGAGGACCAGAGAAGAACTTGCCATGACTACAGTGGAGGAATCAAACTCAAAACAGCATGTAAAAGGCACATTCCATAAGGAAACTTCAGCCTATGCATCAACAGTGCAGACCGGGGGGGAGGAAGTGAATCCTCAGCCAGTGGATTCCCAGGCATCACCTTGAGGAAGATATGGCATATTCTTGGCCATAGTCTCTAGTTCTCTAACTGGGTAAAGTGTCTAATCAACTATAACCCAAAATATCTTCCCACATGGCAAAAGTGTTGAATTCATACATAGATCAGAGGGAGAAATGAAATTTTGGTTAAGAGTTTACAGTCCTCTTGATATAATGTAGTGGTACCAATAGGGAAATCTGTCATGAAAGATGATCTAAATAAATGAAATGGTATTTTTACTCTTTATCCTATACAAACTATGCATAGCCCTATACAAACTAAGTCCGTAAATACCCTATTTGATGCTTAAACCAAAATCTTCATAAAGAGAATTGCACTATGTGAAATAATGACTTAAAGAATTCCTATTGTGGAAGTTTTTGTTATGTTGCTAAACCTTTTTTAGAAAGTAGATAATCACCCAAGATATCTTATTTGTGACTCTTAAGTTTTAGTGTATTTCAAATGTGGGTAGTTTTGACTAGGAGGTATTGTTCAATGGTTCTTCTCAACCACTAGGGGGTACTCTAAATGTTAGCGATGCCTGAATGATTGACCAATCAATTAAAACGTCATGCCCGGTTAGCAATCGTCTCCGCTCAGAGATGCCTGCTTTACCAGGCTTAAAAAAAAAAAAAAAGATCTTTATCACGGTATAGAGACTCTAAAAACCATGTTCTCTTATTTTCATTAACCTAATTAGAAGTCAAGCTAATTGTAGGACGTCATAGAATTGGCATTGGGAATAGTATGCAACTGTTAAAAAATATCGTGGTGTTGATGACTAATTATATCAGGAAATAATATGCAATATAAATGAAAAGAGATGCGTATGTTTTTTGCTTTTTCCTTTCTGTTTTAAAACATGCTATAGAATGTTAATTATAATTAGGACACAAAGGAAAAATTAAATCTAGTTAACATTACCCTGAAAATTTCTTACTTGCCCTGAAATCTCCAGTTCCTTGGAATCTAAAAGCTTGAGACTTATATATTTGGTTGTCAGGATTAGGGGTGATTTTATTTTCATTTTCTTTATTTTTTTCTCAATTTTCTATGTATTTACTGTGTAATTACATTTGAGCTATAGATATGTAATTACTTTTATAAGTGGAAAAATCAAAGCTTTAGAAAGGAAAATGTAGCATCGGCAGACCAGATTCTCCTACTAACCTCTTCCACAAACTATTTTAACTATGGGCAAGGTACTTCATTTCTTCGCACTTTGCTTCTGTAAAATAGTTGGGTAAAACTAATCTTGGCAGTTTGTTCCAGCTCTTCTAAAGTTCCAGTTTAAATTTTACCAGGATACAAAAATGGTCCCTGTTATGTTCATTCCTGAAGCATTTGTTAACCCTCACAATTGGTCAGGCACTGTGCTAGGTGCTAGTAAAGATATCTCACTTAGCATCTAGGCTCTGCCTTCAAGGGTCTCAGGTCCCCTATAGAAAACAAGACCAAGTGCACAGATCCAGCCCAACCCTACACAATGATACTGGAGAGCTGTATGTGGACCGGAAATGCCAAGGAGGTTCCATCAGGAAGGAAGGACTTGTGCTCTGACTCTGGTCTACCCCGATCATAAGTTACTGCTTATTTATGCTTTAAAGAACATCCTGGCCTGGATGTTTCACAGTGTGTTTAACTGCAAGCTAGATTTCCTTTGTTTCCCTAGTCTGCTATATGCCAGTAAGCCTTGTCGGGTTTCATTATGAGAGATGGCTACAATGCATCCAGATTACCAGGAAAACACATGGTTTTTGAAAAGAGCTGTGTCCCTCCAGGTTTGAAATGCAAGATCCTAAGGGTTTGTTATATTCAGGACATATTTCACCTTCCCAAAGACTAGTCTGTGAGTTCAGATAGGATGTAGCTTGCCTGTGGGCTTGACACAGGGGTTGCTGGGTGATTGAACTAACTTCTGACATCTTCTGGGCTGTGCAAAATGAGAAGTTAAAAAAAAAAAAAAGTGAAGCCATTAGACTCCTTCTCATTGTTTCTCCCTTGAAGACTTTGTAATCTTTCTTAATGTGGTTAAATTCAAGTTGTTTCCAGTTCAGAGATGGTGCAATCAGATTTCCTCATGAGGGTGCTTTTCCACTGTGACCTCTTTGACGTCAGTAACTATTTCCTGTTGATTTGAACTCCCTACTTACCCTGTAGATGACTTTGTCCAAAAAAATAATAAAGCAGTGATACTTAGGAGAAGTTCAACACAGTGCTATCTGTTATGGAGATTTCCTTCTCCTTTCCCACAGCCGTCAGTAGCACTCTGCAGCTTTTCATACAGCATGGGCTTGTTATTCATATAGAAATACTCCAAGGCAATTCTTAGAACTTGGGTACATAAGTATAGATGTGGCTCCCAGCTTAACATTGCCTTAAAGCAATAGCTACATTTTTCATAACTTTTTTACGTGTTATGTCCATCTTTGCATTATTTCCAAAAGGTAGTCTGCATCCTCACCATAATTCAGAGCATGGTAACTATTTCCTACTGCCCTGGTTTCCAGAATGATACATCTTCAAATGCAATCTTTAAATCATAGAGGCAACAGATTTTTGCTTTAAATGTAGAAAAATATTTTGCAATCTGGTTCTAAGATTGAATCAACTTTATAGAAGGTGAGAATATCTGCTATAAAAAGTCTTGCTTACCGTAATATGTTTGCAAGGAGGGCATCTGTTTTGCAATAATAATTATTAGTATAAAGTCCTTAAAATAGAAAATATGAATTACCAATCAGTGTTAGAAAATTAGAAAACGTATCAGAACTGAAACCTTGGTTAGTATGTTTTGGTTATCAAATCTAGTTTTGTTTTGTTTTTTCTTTTTTTTCTTTCTTTTAAGGGTTTAGAAAAGCACCAAATCTAGTTTTATAACCCTGTGCTTAGCAAGCATTTCCCAGGAAAAAAAAAGTCCTTATCCGGTCAAGGCCATTACCATATAGCATCAGGAAATGTCCCTGTGGCCCAGCAGCTGGGCTAGGACTCCTTCCACCTCCTTCCACCCTCTATGCCCCTGTCCCACACTGAGGGTTGAGGGAGCTGCTGCAGCTGCTGTTTCGGCTGCGGTTGCATTCCTGTCCACTTGTGAGTGTGTGCACCTCCGCCAGTCTGGGAGGTCCATGAGGGAGGCATCGCCTCTAGACCCAGAGCACATAGCTCTCTGCCACGTGTGCTGCAGCCACAGCCAAGGGGCCTTCCTATGCCTAGTGCAGCAGGCCCTTTGGAGCCCTGGGAGCAGACGCCCATGGGGGCTGAAGCTGCAGTGGATATACTAATGATGATGAGGATAACAGTTGCTGATATTTCTTGAGCATTTCATTTATGGTATACCGACACTATTTGAAGCCCTAAGCTTAAGTCATTTGATCCTCACCAACCTGTGAGTTGGGTTGTCTTATTATCCCCATTTTGCAGATGTGAGTTTTGTGAGAGAGAAGCTAAATACAGCACAGCAGGAACTGCTCTTGGACCTCAAGCATCCCGGCCCCAGAGCCCAGGTGTCACCACTGCCCTGGGCTTCCTCTTAGTCATACCAGAGACTTGGGCATTGGGCACAAAAACTCCTCTTGATATAATGTAGTGGTACCAATAGCTTCTATTGAGGTTTTTTTTCTGGGCCTGGCACTGTGTGCGGCACTTGGCTTCTGGTTTAATCTTTACATGATCACTTTAGTTATAGGTGTTATTATCCCAGATTTATAAAGAAATAGGGAAACTTCTTATCCCTTAAAAATTGGTGTGTGTGCCAAGCATGGTGGCTCACACCTGTAATCTCCGCACTTTGGGAGGCCGAGGTAGGATTGCTGGAGCCTAGGAGTTCAAGACCAGCCTGTGCAACGCAGAGATACCCTGTCTATATCAGAAATTTAAAAATTAGCCAGATATGGTGGTACACACCTGTTGTCCCAGCTGCTCTCATAGGAGACTGAGGTTGGAAGGATCACTTAAGCCCACAAGTTCAAGGCTGCAGTGAGCCATGATCCTGCCACTGCCCTCCAGCCTGGGTGACAGAGTGAGACTCTGTCTCAAAAAGAAAAAGAGAAATTGTATGTATTTTAGCTGAAATTCTCCTGGTAGCAGAAAACTTACTTTAGGTACTAAGAAAATTTAAGGCTATGCAAAAAAACAAGAGAGAACTAAAAATAAAGATTCAGAGGTACAAGGAATGTCTCATGCAACCCAAGGGCAGAAATTAGCCAGGTCTTTTAACTGATCTGAAACCATAAAGACATGAGGAACCCTGGCAGTTTTTCTCTTGGCTCACTCACCCTCCCTGATCTCTTGTCTCTGCCTCATTCTGTGTTTCTGAGTCATTCTTTTCCTTCATCCATCCACCTAGTTTTTCTCCACTCTCTTCTACCTAGGCGTTTCCCATGTTTATATTGCAAAAGCAGCCTCGGTTCCCTAACCCATGTTTCCTCAGTTCCTGCACACAGCCCAGGCTAAATTAAAAGCTTTTTATCTCAGTTTCAGTTTTCTGGGAAAGACACTCTGGGCAAGCCCAGCTTGGTCTAACTGCTCAGCATTTACTCATGTGGCTGGGCTAGGGTGTGGGTAAGTGCTGAGGAAGGGATCACCATGAGCTGAACAGCTGCCTCCAAAGACGTTTGCCCCAGTGACCCTACAGGATCTTGCCCCCGTCTATTTTCGCTCACCAGTCACTTTCCTTAGGTAGCGTCATCTTGTCACTTGTGCCATCCCGGCATAGCCCTTTCATCCACCCAGGTGTTATGTCTCTAACTCTTGTTGGTACAATTGCCCATCATCTTTAACTCCTAAAGAACAACCCTTAATGAGGGGTCCTTGGGGGAATGCACCCTACTTATACTGACCACCATGATTAGTTCAGTGGATATTTTTAGCCTCCTGGGCCTGGGGGAAGGAATTGTTCTGAACTGATAGCCAGGGCAGAGAGTGGACCCAGACTGCAGCAGGTCAGTGGCAATCAGAGCAAGTGACGACAGGAATTCTATTATTACCGGGCAGCAGCTCCTTGGCCTCCCACGCCTGTAGCTCACACCAGGTGTGGGACAAAGGGATTTCTGAGTTGCTTTCATTCCCACAGGTGTTCATCACCCCGTGTTAATGACTTGCATTTGTGCTTGGCTGAATCGGGACAAAGAGAGGAGCAGGGAGAGGCAAAGGGCTTAGCCAGTTGCTTTTAGAACTGAGGTTAAACTGATCTCGTGGCCCTGAGATTTCCTACCACACAGGTCAGGGCAGACTACCTGACAGAAGCCAGAAGCTGCAGGTAAAGCTGTACAGATGTGCAGGCTCCGTTTCTAGGAAATTGGACTTTAGAAGAACTGAAATGGCTCTCTGCACAGGTTTAAATACTGAAACAGTCATCTTTGCCATCTTTGTCTAGAGTGGAATTTGGGAAACTCCTCTCTGCCATATGAGTGACTCACAACAACCATAATCTATCTTCCAGTACCTCCCTAAATGCAGGATTTCCAAAAAAACGCTTCACCTAGTTGCTTCACAGTTGAATTTGTGAAGCCTCATTTGGTGTTTGTCGAGTCATTTGTGATACTAATTCTTAAATAGCACTGAGTGAGTAGAGCGGTAGGTGAGAGGTTATCTTCTGCCTGCCTTCAGAACTTCAAACACAGGTCTTTGCTCTGTAAAGGGCATTCACTAAATGTGAAACATTTTACTCGTTTGGAATTAAATCCAAAGGAGTAAAATTTTGGTGGAGTGATTTGCTTTTGTAGTTGATGTTTTTTTATTCTATGTGGCAAGTTCCAACATAACTGGAGTCTTTTTCAAGCAAAGCCTCATAGCTACACCTGTTTTACCCCAGGCACTGGGCTTACAATTCTAGTAAAGACCAGCAGTGAGCGGTCATGTTTACTAATGGCAGCTGAGACTCTGTACTTCTCATTTGTGGGTGACCTGAGATGGAGTGAAACAAAGCAGCCTTAAGTAGCTTTTTGCTTTTTCTGCGTTTCATTTTGAAAATAGCAGTATAGTTACAGTGAAGCCTCACACTCACCCACTCCAGTGCTTGACAACCTACCTGCCTTTGCAGCCCCCCTACCCCGACCGCCGTCTGCCTGACATCTTACACTTCAGTTGCACATTCTTCCTGACACCTCCTGCCTCAGTCCCCACAGCAGCCTGACTTGCATGCCCTCATCCTTCAAGCCTGGGGAACTGGCTCCTCTGAGAAGCTTTCCCCAAACCCCACCTGCCAAATTCCACCTCCACCTCCAGGCTGCTCAGATGCCCTGCTCAGTGTCCCCATGACACCTGTACCCCTCCACCGCACTTACCACACTGTGATGATGTGCTCTGTCTGCATGTCCGGGAGCTTCCTGAGAGCAGTGTGGAGTCATGTTAGTTTTAGGAGACTGGGTCCTTACCCAGGGCCTGGCATACCATGTGTGTTTAGTAAACATTTATTCTTGTTCAGAACCTTAAAGGAACCACAGAAGATCTCTGCAAGCTCTAGTAGACGCTGTAAAGCCTGCGCACCAGGCTCTGAGTAGAGCCGCTGTGGGATGGCCTGGTTACTGCAGGCAGCAGAAAGACCATTATGGGACATGGGTGGTTACTCGTGTCCCTTCTTAATACTGGGCAGCAGATACAGCAGTTTCTCTTCCTGTAGCTGTTTCCCCAACTCCCACTGCCTGAACAAGCGCTCTCTCATACAGCCTCACAACTGTTCTTTCCCATGCCTCGCCCTCCATCTTTCAGATGAAAATAGGAAAAATGTGGAGGAAGCACATGTAACTTTAGTTTGCTTCTAATTACAAGAGTAATACACACTCATCATAGAAACCTTAAAAGATACTGAAAAGTATAAGAAAGAAATGTCACCCCAGATCCCACAACAAAAAGCTGACTTCTGACATTCTATAGCTCTCTTTTTTGTCCTTTCTATGCATATATCTGCATTTTTGGCTATAACTAAAATCATTCTGCACATTCACATTTATGATCTTTTTTTAAACTAAAATATATGCATGAGAGCACAGCATCGGCAACGTCAGTAGCAGCTATCGCGATTGCGCATTTGCCTGAAGGGACCTGAGGACATACTTAATACAATTTTATTTCTTTGTGTTAAGAAATAAATACAAAGAATACATCCTACCACCACCTGATGATGTGTGGATCTTCTTTTCTTTTCTTTCCTTTTCTTTTTTTTTTTTTTTTGATAGAGTCTCCCTCTGTCTCCCAGGCTGCAGCGCATGGTGTGATCTCGGGTCATTGCATCTCCGTTTCCCGGGTTCAAGAGACTCTTCTGCCTCAGCCTCCCGAGCAGCTGGGATTACAGGCTCCCACCACCACGCCCAGCTAATATTTTTTGTATTTTTAGTAGAGATGGGGTTTCACCATGTTGACCAGGCTGGTTTTTGAACTCCTGACCTCAAGTGATCCGCCTGCCTCAGCCTCCCAAAGTGCTAGGATTATAAGCATGAGCCACTGTGCCCGGCCTGGATTTTCTTTTCTAAACACTAGAGTTTTGTTTTGCTTTTGTCATTTATATCCTTCTCTTCCAAAGTAATCTTGGAGAAATTGCTGCCAAATCGTTCCCCTCTGCAGCAAACATTTTAAAATGGGGTGAACAGAGAAGTGCAGGTAAACGGAGGGTTTCCTCACAGCCAAAACATTTTGCTTGTTGATAACCACGTCTTTGTTTTTATGCCTAGTGACATTATTTGAGGTCTTTGATAGGATGCACCAGTGCTCTGCATTAAGTCGTCGTCATGTCTCAGCTGGCCAGTGTCTCCTTCTGCCTGCTTCAAGAGTTGCTCATAGCCTGAGGGTTGTGAATTACACTCTATGTTCCAGGTGGTGCCAGACAGGAGGTTAGAAATGAGACTCTGAATGAAAAGAACCAGGTACAGCAGAACCCATCTTTCTGGAGTGCTAAATCTTATTATGGTCCCTCACTGTGTAGCAGAGGTGAATCTGCCAGAGTCTGTGCTTTATCTGAGAATCTGCCTCCAGGGCTGTGGATGGAGCCGGGATAGAGAAGCAAGACTAGAGGGCAGGATTTTCTCCCCCAGATCTGGAATTTAGCCCATAGTCTGGCTTTTTAGACTTTAGACCTTTCGATGTCTACTGCCTTAGAAACTCTTGCCAAGTGCGCCACTTATAGCAGCCTAAGGAACTTCCCCACTGACCCAGTTCCTGTAGCCAGGTGTTCAGAGCAATTGGAATGCATGTGACTCTCAGATCCACAAGGAGAATGAACTGGCTGGTTAAAGAAAACGTGTAAGACTGACCTCCTTGCCCAGAGATGGTTCAGGGTGACTTTTCGCCCTAGTCTTCCTCAGGCCCTCTGCGGCAATCCCTCCAAATGAACAGACAAAGGGCATAAAAACTCCCTATGCAGATGCAGCTTTCTGGGGTGTCTGCAGCGTGTGTGTATCTTCTGCCCACCCCATTGCTAACCTGCTAATTCCACCTTAATCCTTCCCACTTGGAAAATACAGGACAGCCATTGCTCATCAAAGCTTGTCCCACCCAATTCTGCCTCTCCCCTTGTCAGTCACCCTCAAATGAAGGCCAGCAGCTTAGTCAGATGGCTTGCAGTATTTACATAGTTTGCCTGTTGGGTTACATTGGCCAACTTGAAGAGTTGTGTTGCTTTTATTTTGTGAATCTTGCCATTCTTTCTTCGCTGTTAAATTCTTGCTTCTCTTTAGACCTTAGTTAAAATCAGGCATAGGAAGTCATAAGCTGTGCTGCCTTCTGATAGGGATCTGCCTGGTTACACCAGGGATGCACTGGGAGCTGAGCAGGAGCACGTACCACGCTCTGCCCATTGTTCAGCTGTGAATGTGTGGAAACACTCTGTGCAAAGCCGGTGGCACTTACAACCACAAATAAAGACAAGTTCACGGCTGGGTGTGGTAGCTCACACCTGTAATCCCAGCACTGTGGGAGGTTGAGGTGGGAGGATTGCTTGAGCTCAGGAGTTTAAGACCAGCCTGGGCAATATAGTGAGACCCCATCTCTACTAAAAATCAAAAAAATTAGCCGGCCTGGTGGCGCATGCCTGTAGTCCCAATTACTCAGGAGGCTGAAGCAGGAGGATTGCTTGAACCCTGGATGTCAAGGCTGCAGTAAGCCAAGATCGCACCACTGCACTTCAGCCTGTGTGACAGAATGAGACCCTTACTCCCCCCAAAATAAAGACAGGTTCTGCGTATTTGCATCCTTTGGTAAAATACCAATTTCCTCACAAAATGATCTCCAGTCCCACAAAATGATATCACAGGTTGAGGGCACTCATCCTGTGGTCCTTGGCTGATGTTTCCCTTGCTGAGAGACATCACTTGACCCCCAGGCAGGTGACCAGATGTCATACTTCCTCCACTTTTTCTTCACAGGATTTACCGGAATTTGTCAATTCGCTTGTGTCACTTTTTTTTTTTTTTTTCAGTAATGTGCTTCTCACACCAAATTCCGTATGGGGAGAGGCTGTGTCTGCTCTAATCTCTGTTGGGTACTGGCTCCCAAATCAGCACCAGCTAATCAGGAATTTCATAAATGCTACAGGAGGGAGTGAGGAAATCCATTGATCTTAGAGGTGATGGAAGCACAATGTTTTTCACTTAGATATAAATCTTGGATCACTTTTTAAGTGAGACCTACATATTTCCTTCATGAAGCAGTTGTCATTTCCATGGCACTTTATTCACGCCACTTGCATAGTTCTTAGTACACTGCATAGTGACTTTTAAGAGTCCACTTTACCTGCTCGGTTGAGAGTCACTGCAGGGGGAGATGGCATCTCGCTCATTTTTACATTCTCACTCCTGACTCAATCTTTTGATGGACTGAGGGTACTTTCCAATGTGGATGCTACTATGAGGCTGTCATTTGACTTCTTTTTTTTTTTTTTTTTTTTGGAGGAAGGAGTCTTACTCCTGTCACCCAGGTGGGAGTGCAATGGCACAATCATAGCTCATTGCAGCCTTTACTTCCCGGGCTCAGATGATTCTTCTGCCTCGTTTTTTGATTTTTTTTGTGTGAAGACAAGGTCTCACTATGTTGCCCAGGCTGGTCTTGAATCCCCGGGCTCAAGTGATCCACTCACATAGGCCTCCCAAATTGCTAGGATTATAGGTGTGAGCCACTGCACCTGGCCTCCACTTCTGTTTGGCTGACTTGTCTAAAGGGGTGTTCTTTTTCTGTGATTGTTCTCTGCCCACTTGTGAGAAAGAACTAGAGCACCTACTAGGTGTCCTTTACTTTGGGTTATTAACCCCACGTGTTCCAGATTAAAGGCATTTACCTTTCAGTTTACATTCTCTTTCCAGGTACATGACCTTTAAGGTACAAAGCTGGAGCTCGAACCAAGGATTTCTGATGCCTTCTGTACTTTTGATTTCATGTAGAAATTCAAGGCTGTGTGGAATTAACTCCAGGAGGTCCAGGTGCTGGTCTGCTTAGGACCAGACCGGTTGTGCTGGTCAGGATGTTTCCTGGAATGCATCCACTTGACAGTCTCTTGTCTCTGTGCCACAGCCCTAGGCAATATGATGCTGATGGAGCTCTGGGTTAATTGCTAACATCGCATTGGGCCCTCTCTTGTGTTTGCATCCAGGATCGTCTGTTTTTCGTGATGGAGTTTGTGAATGGGGGTGACTTGATGTTCCACATTCAGAAGTCTCGTCGTTTTGATGAAGCCCGAGCTCGCTTCTATGCTGCAGAAATCATTTCAGCTCTCATGTTCCTACATGATAAAGGAATCATCTATAGGTGAGTTTGGTTGCTGCCCTCTCTTCTAATCTGCTGCCTCCCCCTCTCCTGGCATGACCCATTCTTTCACTTCTCATGATAATCAATTGAAACCTTTTTCAGAATTAAGTTTGCAGAAGTTCTTTTTTTTTTTTTTTCTGACAGGATCTCACTCTGTAGCCCACGCTGGAGTGCAGTGGCATAATCACGGCTCACTGCAGCCTTGACCTCCCAGCCTCAAGCAGTTTTTCCACCTTGGCCTCCCAAGTAGATAGCTGGGACTATAGGCACACACCACTACACCTGGCTAATTATAAAATTTTTTTATAGAGGCAGGGGTTTTGCTGTGTTGCCCAGGCCTCGCAAAGGTTCTAAGGATCCATTAGGATAAATGAATAACAGTAATACACACTGCCTCCAAACTAAAATTTTCCCCATTTGGTATTCATAAAATAGGCCTGAGGGGCGTAGAAGAGACTATTCATGAATTGCTTCAGCCAGGGTTTCCTAAGGGCCTGTCATAGCCAAGCCCTGCAAGGTGCTAAACACATTGTTGTTCACTTTTTTCCATTTTAACATTTGAAGTGAATCCCTTAACCATGATTCTGTTCCATTTTAAGAATCCACACCTTGGCGGGGCATGGTGGCTCACGCCTATAATCCCCCAGCACTTTGGGAGGCTGAGGTAGGCAGATCACCTGAGGTCAGGAGTTCAAGACCAGCCTAGCCAACATGGTGAAATACAAAAATATTAACCGGACATGGTGGTGCACGCCTGTAGTCCCAGCTACCTGGGAGGCTGAGGCTGGAGAATCACTTGAACCTGGGAGGTGGAGGCTGCATTGAGCCAGGATCTCACCACTGCACTCCAGCCTGGGCAACAGAGCATGTCTCAAAAAAAAAAAATTATTTGTCATTCTCCCCTATTTATGGCCAGATGAGGTGGCTCATGCCTGTGATCCCAATACTTTGGGAGGTCGAGGCAGGTGGATCACCTGAGGTCAGGAGTTCCAGACCAGCTTGACCAACATGGAGAAACCCCATCTTTACTAAAAATATAAAATTAGCCGGGCATGGTGGTGCATGCCTGTAATCCCAGCTACTCAGGAGACTGAGGCAGGAGAATTGCTTGGACCTGGGAGGCGGAGGTTGCAGTTAGCCAAGATTGCGCCACTGGACTCCAGCCTGAGTGACAGAGCGAAACTCCCTCTCAAAAAAAAAAAAAAAAGAACCCACACCTTAACTAAAGAGTGTGACTAACTTGCTCTAAGTTGCTGTAACAAGAATCACAGTCATGTGGAGCATGGCTCACCAGTCAGGAGCTAGAAGGTGAGCTGCTGATGAGCAGTGTCCTGCATAAGAATATCCTCCGTGTGTAGCCACTCCCAAATATTATTTGATTCTTCATTTTGTGTCATACAGTCTTTTGATCATAATATACCATACTTTGAATGAGCTCAAAATCTACTTGATGTTGTTAAATCTCAGAACTCAAGAGATATCAAATGAAACTTTAGTCAGAGAGAAGGTCGGGAATAGTGAGAAGTGTAATAATGGATGTTACTCGATTTTTATTCTGAAATTTTCCTGTTTTTTCTGCTGTCAGTGTCCTCTTACTCTTTAAATCATATAACCTAATTGCCACATATACTCTGTTTCTCTTTTTTATTGTTTTATTTCTTTTCTTTCTTGTTATTTTTTTTTTTTTTTAAGAGAGGGTCTTGTTATGTCAGCGAGCTCAGTCTTGAACTCCTGGCCTCAAGCAATCCTCCCACCTTGGCCTCCTGAAGTGCTAGGATTACAGGCATGAGCCACCACACTTGGCTCACATAAACTCTTTTTCTCTTGAGATGCAATTATTGCTTTCCTTAGAGAAAAATTTTCATATATTAGGGGCATGAATGCCAAAGGAGTTCCTGATTGAAGTTTGCTATTTATTAACCATGTTAAATGCAGTTCCTTTTATAAACTCATGACAGTATTGACATCATTATTACAGTATAAGAGCTTTAAAACCGGTGAATATTCTTAAATACCATGGGAGTCAAAATAGGAAGAGAACAAATAGTAAGACTCGTAAAGAGAATGCAGTAGGACCTGGTGGGTGGTGCCAGAGAGAAGTGGGAAGGCAAGCACTGCATAGCAGTTATGGCAGGCACCACAGAGACGTTTCCTCTAATTAATTCTCAGTGCAGATCCCCCAGACCTCAACTACATCTAGCGCATTTATCACAGCCTCAGAGCACTGTGCAGGAGGGAATAGGGTGCAGAGCTGGGAACCAGCCTGGATAACGGCAGTGGGGGCCACCTGTTTGAACACAGTCCGGGATCTGCACTCATTCTTAAGTCACAGGGCCGCTGCAGGTTGATTAGGCAGCCTGTGTTTTGAGCTTTCTTGACCAGGCTGTGGTGATTAAATCTCAGCATTTTTTTTCCTGCTTTCCACTTTCTTCCTGGTGTATGATTTGTGGAGGTTTTTGGTATGATCTCTGATGATGAGAAGAGTTAATGTGCTCCTTTTGCTATCAGACTCTGGGCAATGAGTTCCATTTTTGTTCTCTCCATAGCTAATCCAGCCGTCTCTGCTCTGTTTGCCCCAGAGAGAGATGTTTCCACATGTAGTTTTTAAGAGTAATGATTTCCCTACCTGACAGGGACTTCTGTTGCAAATCAAAATAATATTAACAACAAGAGCTAAACTGAACACTTGGGCTGGGTGTGGTGACTCACACCTCCAATCCCAGCACTTTGGAAGTTCTGAGGGGGGAGGATCGCTTCAGCCCAGATGTTTGAGGCCAGCCTGGGCAACATAAGGAGACCCTGTCTCTACAAATATATCTATATATATATATGGATTAGCCAGGCACGGTGACATGCATCTGTGGTCCTAGCTGCTTGGAGGCTGAGGTGGGAGGATTGCTTGAGCCCAGGAGGTTGAGGCTGCAGTGAGCTGTAACTGTGCCACTGTATTCCAGCCTGGGTGACAGAACGAGATCCTGTCAGTCAATCAACAAATCAACAAAACGAGCACTTGTTGCAGGACCAGCACTTCACTTGCATTCATCTGTTAATTCTGCTAACAATGTTATTATATAACAATAACACTACCCACATTGTTCAGGTGAATAATTAGGTTGTCTAAAGGCTTAATCACCTGACTACTAACTGGTAGTGAAGTCAGAATTCAAACCATGGTTCTAACCACTGGACCACACTGCCTCCTCAGGAGCGACTTGAGGATTTAGAGTACCACTACAGACTCAGCTTCTTATTCCTTTTTGGTGCTAGGACCACTTCAATTCCTGAAAGTAAGGTGGAGTGAGCAAAAGCAATACAGTCTTATCTCAAGATTTCTTGAATCCTCAGAGGCTCTGAGTTGGGCTGAGCAGCAAGCTTGCTTTCCTACATTGGATATTACTGCCCCCTCAGTCTACTTGTCTCATTTGTCTCAAAATATGGTGGACAGACACCGTAACTTGATGCGGTTTCTGGTGCAGCAGTGTCAGCCCCCATGTTGACAAGTTGTATTTCAATTCATCGTGTCTGTGGTTCGATTCTGAGAATTGATTTTAATTTACTCTTGGACTTGAATCTCATGTTCAGGCTCTAACTGATATGGTTGACTTTGAAGGGAGCACATTTAATTAGGATAGATTCAAATGCTATTTTTATCCTGTGGACTTATTTCACAGGTTAATTTGATTCCATTCAGTATACTGGCTGGGAGCAGAGTCTTAAGGATAAGACTTTGAAAGCCAAGTCCTTGGAATTCACACACAGTAAAGGGCACATTTGGGTCACAGAGGGTGTGGATTTGATACAAGAGCCCAGTGAGAAACTTGCAAGTATCAGACAGCCTCGTTTATCACACATGTCCCAGAACGCCCTTTATCACAGCTAAAATAATCTCCCCCAGAAGATGCCTCTGACCTATCCAAATAGAGCTGTTGTTTGTCTGTTTTGGGTTCTTTGGGGGAGTGGAGGGGGAGGGAGAGAGATGTTTATTTTCCAGCAGGTTACAAAGATGATACCATGTGCAAGTCACTGTTAAGACTTCAGAAGGTAGTACCTTAGTCTCTTCTAATGTGAATTTCTTCTTAGCTGCCTGTGCCTTTGAGAGAGGACACGGACCAGTTATGTTTGCATGCATTCCAGCTGGTGTTCTGACCCTGATTCTCAGATGTGTTCCCTTGTATTTTGTGGAGGAACAGAAGCCCAGTTCCTGGGAGATTCAGCAAGGGAAGGGCCTGCCCCTCTGCCTTTGGTTGGAGGGTCTGGAACCTGCCAAGGGCCAGAAACCAAGAGAGTAGGCTGGGAAGGAGGCAGTCATCAAGTCAGTTCTGCCAAGGGGGAAAAAAGACTATTCATTCTTTTGTCCTGGGCTTCTTGGCCAATGTGGGGGAGGCCAGAAAGTGCTCATGAATAATTTACACATGGTGTTGACTTTTTTCCAGAGTCAAGCCCTACAGAAAAGTCAGGGAAACAAAGGGGCATGCAACTCATTGACCAGACAGCTTTCAGCATGTTTCATCAACTGTATTGAAGGGAAACTCAGCTGTCGTTGACATTTCAACCCCAAACTCCTAAAGCCAGCCAGCACACATTTGATCTGCTGTTTTTGACGAAGTGTGGAATACTGTATCTGAAATATGTTGGGTGAGGAAGAGTTTGTAGAAGGGTACAGTTTAAATTTCACTTCCCCCTTACCATGTCACACTTGACACACAGCACTTTCCAGCACATGCGTTTCAACTCATGAGTCTGACGTCTTTGTGCCTTATGCAGTGCTTGGCATGCTGGGTGCATGGTAATCAGTGTTTACCCCTAAAGCTCCAAATACTTCCCGTGGTATTTTGCCATCCCATTTTGCAGACGTGGCCCATGGAGGAAGCTTTTGCCCCACAGAGGCTGGCTGCCAACCCTAACATGCTGCCTTCTACTCTCATGATTACGTGGCACATTAACTTTTCAACTTTTAACTGTTGACTTCTCCTCAACTTGAGAGAAAAATGTCTACTTAATTCGACTTTTTTAAAAATTGAGAATTTGGGAAGAGTAGCAGTCTCACTCCAAGATTAAACCCTGTTAAGCTGGTCTCTGAACATAGTTGTTGGATTTATGTGAATGTCCAATCACCACCATCATCTAGCTCTTGTTTCTCAAGGATCATGAGGGTCCGTCCACAGGTGCCTTGCTGACTCCGGATGACTCAGCTGGGCATAGCCTTGCTTGGCAAGTGGTCTCCTCTGTGAGCATCACTTCCTTGTCTAAGAATTCACAAGTGCTCTATTTCCAAATGACTTTGTGTGTTGGGTCCAGGCACAGTGGCCTATGCCTGTAATCCCAGCACTTTGTGAGGCCGAGGTGGGCAGATCGCTTGAGTCCAGGAGTTCAAGACCAGCCTGGGCAACACAGGGAGACCCAGTCTCTATTAAAAATACAAAAATTAGGTGGACATGGTGGTGCACACCTGTAGTCCCAGCTACTCGGGAGGCTGAGATGGGAGGATCACTTGAGCCGGGAGGTATAGGTTGCAGTGAGCCGGAATTGTGTCACTGCAGCAGCCTGAGAGACAGAGTGAGACCCTGTCTCAAAATAAAACAAAACAAAAATTGTGTTGGGTCAATGATGGATTTTAGATGCCTGAGTTACTGTGTACTCTCTCTCTCTCTCTGCAGTTCTTCCCTTCTGGAAAACTGTGGCAATCTCTCTCAGATTCCCACCTCCTGGAACTTCTCTTACTCCTCAGCATTTCGTACCAGCAGACTTTGAGTCCCCCAGATGTCTTTCATTTGAGTCTGGAATTTTGGGCTCTTACTGTCACCTCACTGCTATTAGAATTCAGTTCTGTATTTATATTCATTCTATTCATTCTAGTGAGAAAAATGTTTTTAGATAAAGATGAAAGTTAAATTTAACAGCCCTGTTTTCCCTTTGTCATCTGCTAGCATTGTTCCTTCTGCTGCAAGAAGTACGTCTCTGCTTTCTTGATCTGCATACTGCAGAGACTGCTACAAATTGTCATTTGTTGTTTCCATAGTCCTTGTTTATTCAGTACATGCCAGTCATGGGAATGCTCACTCCGTTAATATCTTTCACATCAGACTTTGGCCGTGAGCCCTCACCTGGGACTGATACTGGCACTTTGAGCTTTTCAGTCATGTGTTTGTCTCCCCCTCTTACTTAGCTTGTCATGCCTTGCTGTGCCATGTGGCCTCATTTAGTGACCGCTCTTCGACTATCACCGGAAAGTGACCACCATTCCTGACGCCCAAGATCCTTCTTCAAGGATATGATGCAGAGCTCAGAGCTTTCCAGCTTATTAGAGTAGATCAGCATTTCCCTCAAATGGAGTCTTCCCTTTCCCATCGTGAAACCCATCAGCCACTGTTCTCCCTTGCATGGCCTCTGGAGATCTTTTAACAAGTATTTGTTGAGCATCAACTCTGTGCCAAGGATATGGATGTAATGATGAGCAAAAACATAAATACTCACCAGTGGAGGGTATGATCCAGTGAGGGAGAAAGATGTCAGTCAAATGATTATACCAATAAAAAATTGCAACCATGACCAGTGGTAGGAAGGGGAGAAATACAATGCAATGAATGAGAAGCTAGAAGAGGGTGATTCTATCCAGTTAGGGAAAGATGGAAGATTTTCATAAGGAAGTAACTCGTGAGCTGAGATCACAGTAAAGAGAGAAGGAAGGAGCACTTGAGACAGAAGAAATAGCAAATGCAGATAGATGCCCAGTAATAGGAAGGAGCGTGGCAAGGTCAGGGGTTTTAGAGCAGGCCAGCCTGGCTGGAGTCTAGGAGGTGTATCTTACCTCACTTGGCATTTTATTATCCTAAAGTGTTCAGTCAGCTGATGACTTCAAGATTTTATTAGACACTCCTTGTAAATAATTTATGTAAAGGTTAGGTAAGGCCGGTCATGTTGCCGATCCCTGGAGGAGCCATCTATTCACAGTGAGTTCCCTGTGTCCAGGTCTGTGCATTTATACTCAACAATGGGTTTATAAAATATGAGAGCCAGATGAGACCTCAAAGGTTGCTAAGGGTCAAGTTCTCTTTTACAGATGAGGGACTTCAGGTCGGAAACATCCAAAAATTGTTTTTCATAGTGGATATTCTCTTTGGATGACTCATCTGCTATTTGTTTTCCATCTCCAGGAATATAAAAATATGGCTAGAAAATTTTGTTTCGGTCTTCAACTTACAGCTGACATGAAGAGCAAATCAAGGCATTCTGAGGTATTCAACCCTGTCTACTCCACTGCAGTGAGGAAAATCCAGTCGAGATCAGAACATATTTCCTGAGCTGCCACTTAGTGCCAGACAATGCATTAGGAGGTGGAGATACAAGATGAGTAGATGCGATGTCTGCCCTTTGAGGCACTTTTTGTCGGGTGAGAGAGATGGCCCTTAATAAGTCATGGCAGCTGGGTTCCAAAATTGGAGTATGCCCAAGGTATTTTGGGAGCAGAGAGAATGGCCACTTGCCCTAAGATGGATGTTCAGGCAAACTTCCTGGAGGAGGTGTTGCCTGAGCTGAGTGTGAAGAGTTAAAAGCTGAACAAAGATAAGAAGGGTGTTTAGGTGAGTTTGAGCAAAGCAGAAAAGTATAAAAGTTTGTGGTGGATGCGTAGTTAAAGTGGAAACAGCAGGAATTTTGGTAGCACTAGGGCTTAAAGTTGGAGGCGTGGGAAAGGGAAGGCTAGAGAAGGCAGCAGAAATGAAGTATTAAGCACTGAATGTTCTTGAGATGTTTGAATTATGGATCACTTAGGATTTGGCACCATTACCCATCACAGGAAATGTAGAGGTGACAGTGGCTTAAGCCGGACAGAAACGTAGTGCTCTCTCATGTGAAAAACCTGAAGGTAGGTAGTCCAGCCCCACCATGGAAGCTCTGTGGAGTCATTTGCAACCCAGATTTCTGTGCTTTCTGTTCTGCTATAGACAGGGTCACCTCCTTGTCTAAATGGTTGCTGAAGATCTAGGAATCATCTCTCGATTCCAGTTCCAGGTAGGAAGAAGGGCCAGAGGGCATTCCCCCTAACTGAGTCAGCTCCCTTTAAGAGGCCTCCTGGAATTTCACACAATACTTACCACGGAATTGGCCAGAACTTGATCGTATGGCTGCACCTTGCTCCAGTGAAGGCTAGGAAATACGGTATTACAAATGGCCATGTTCCAGCTAGAATTCAGAGTTCCATTATTAAGAAGGGAGAGAATCATTATTATTTCATAGAAAACTTGCAGTGTCGGACAAAAATTCCGTGCCAAGGAGTCTGGGCTTTATGGAGCAGGTAACCTTTGAGGAATTCTCAGCAGGTTTTATGACATGGATGGGCTTATATTTTACATTTATGTGCGGGCGAGGGCCATGGCACGTGCATGGTAAGTAGTGGCCGGGTTGCAGGGGAGAAGTTCATTTTGAGGCAGTTGCAGTGTTCCAGGTAACAAGATAACGAGGACCTGAACTAAGACAGTGATGGTAGGGCTGATGAGAAAGGCATAAGAGATAATGGCAAGTAAAGCCGATGGGACTTAGTATTTGGGTAGATTCAGGGTAAAAAAGAAACCCAAAATCATTTCCAGGTGTTTAGCTAGAAGGTTGAGTGGATGGTAGTATCATTAGCTAGCAGAGATCATGTGCCTGGAAAGAGGTCTAGGCAAAGGAGGAAGAAGAGTTTTAGAAAGGTTGGATGGCAGGTACCAGAGACATACTCTAGTGGATATGCTCTGTTGGCAGGGGGATAGGAGTCTGAAGCTCAGTGAAGAGGATGGGCTGAAATTAAATATTTGTAAGTCATCAGGACATAGCTGTTAGTTCAGACCACAAGACTGGATGAGATCACCCAACAGGAGTGCCTTAAATGGAACAGTACGAGTCAAGGACAGAACCCTGGGGAACCAGAGTCCATTAGAAATCTGCCTACATTTGGCTCCAGGGTTATAAAAACAATTGATATGTTGCATCATTTAGAGTAAGTATCCCCAAAGTGCAAGTCTATTAAAAATACAATTCCACAGAAGTATAGAAAAAGATCACTTACTTTAAAATCTGTTTATGATGCTGCATATATTCTTCCTACTGAAAGAATGCTGGACATGGTTTTCAGAAGCCCTGCATGCTAGACCCAGCCTGGTCCTGGGGATGTGGACAGGTTGGTCCATCTGTACGATGGGGTGCCATTGACAAAGCTTCCAAGCAGGATCCTTGTAAAACTCAAATCAGATGGAAGTGGAAATGTGAATGCTTTTTGGAACATGCTGTGTCAAAATAAGAGGTTATCTTTGCATACGTGCTGTCAGCTGATTTGGATTTTCTTCGTACCATAGGCATAGGTAGCAATTATCCTCAAGTCACTGCCTGAATAACAGGTAATTCTTCATAGATATTGCAGTTTTAACTTGTAAAAATCAACCTTTTGAAGACCAGTCTCTTTATAGTAAACTAACTCTGGTCATGCTTTTCTTTGAAACCAAATCATTTTCTTTGTATTTCCACAATATTTTGAAATTACAAATGATTGATATACTTACCACGTACTTACCATAAACTCTTGAGATAATTTTTCTAGGAAGTCCTAGAGCATATGTGACGGGTTGTACAACCTGAAGACTATACCGGGCATTTGGTTTCGATTTCAACAGTTTCTAATGTTTGGGGGAAGCAGTTGACCTCATTTTGAGTTTACCCTTTCTAGTATTAGAGCAGATGTTTGGTGGTTAATTTGAGAGGAGATTCAAGAACCTTTTCAGATCATTAGTGGGGTGAACATCCTGGGGTGTAATCCCAGTAATGCACTTTCTCAAAGGACCCAACTTTGTAACAGATAGAAATTTAAGCCCTGGAACACATTGATTGTTTTTCTGTACTTGATATATTAAACCAGAATGCTGATCCCAGCGTACCTCATCAGGGTTTGGCCTTTTCATCAGCAAAGGCTGTGGTTATTTGGAACTAATTGATAAATGTGTTAGTGGCTTTCACCAGCTAATGAAATCAGGCCACCAGTTTTGCTCTTCTTCCCACCAAATTAACCAAGTAACTAATTGCTTCATTATAATTACAGACAATCTTGGATTTATTTGCTGAGCAAGAAAAATACGGTCATTTAATCTTTATGTACTAGACGAACACAACCATTTGTAAAAAGTGATTGAATTGTACAGTTCAACAGATGTTTATGAAAGCCTACCCAACGCAAAGCTTTGTCAGGCTCTTGGGGGAGTAAAAGAAGAATGAAGACAGGTCCTGCCCTCGAGCTTGGGGCGTTTGTTCTTTCTGTTAACAAATACTTTTTTGTCATTGTTGGGCACTCACTGTGTGCCAGACACTCCTGTGAGCTCTGGAAAAATACAAGAAATAAAACAGACAAAAGCCACTCCTCTCAGGGAGCTTAACTTCTAGCACAAGGAGTCAGGCAAAATATAGAAAGAAGACAAAAGCCAGGCAAAAAAAGGAAATACATTGAATGTTAGGGTGATTCATTATATGGATATAAAGCTTCGTAAGAGCAATATAAAATTCAAGAATAAAGATTTACTGTTTTACACAGAGATTTTAGAAAGCTTCTCTGATAAGGGGACATCTGAGCAGATGAGCAGAGACCTAAGGATGGGAGGAGGCAGCTCCATGTGAATATCTGGGAGAAGAGCATTCCAGGTCAAGTCCTTGGAGGGAGGGTGTGCAGTGGGGTCAAGGAGCAACAGAGGGATCAGTGGGCTGGAGCAGATGAACTCGGGTGTCATGGGGGTCGAGGGCCCAAGCCATTTCGCTTTGTTTCTACAATACAGAATGCTAACCACATGTCTTGAGCATTTGTCCACTAAGGATAGACTCCTCTGTTTAATTGTAGCTTCTGTATGACAACTGTACAACATAGGTGGCATTATCCTTATTTTGCAGACAAAGAAAGGTTAGGTGACATTATCCTATATTTGAGGCTCTGGGAAGTGAAAAGACTTGTTAAAGGTCACACAGTATGTGGTGGAATCTACAATGCCACCTCCGTGATATCCTTTTGAATCCATGCAAGTGCTAAGTTCCCTCACCCATCAGGCCTTTCCGCTGCATTGGCCTCTGCCTAGAATTCTCCCCCCCATCTCTTTGCCAAGCTTCCAGCTACTAATCCTTGCAGTGTCAGCTTAGTTATCACCTCCTCTGAGAAGCCTTTCCTGAACTCCCCCTGTCCTCTAGATTCCATCTAGGTTTGGTTGCCCCTTCTGCTCCCATGGCATCCTGTAGAAACCTTCCCTTAGTGTGTGTCTTAGGCTATTCCCCCTCAGCATATGGGCTTATGAGGGCAGGGACTGTGGCTGTCCAAGCCCAGCCCCTAGGACAATGACAGGAGTGTTAGGTGTTCTTAGTGTTCATGGTATTGACCAAAGCTTCAAATTCTACGCTTCTTCTATTCTAAGATGACAGGTCAGGACTGAGAATATGTTATGATTGCTACCATTTATTGAGCACCTACTATGAGCAAGGCTCTATTCTGAGCTCTCTGTACTAACCCACCTATTCCTCATGACAGCGCTATGACATGGCACTCAGATTGGGAGAGCGGCCCATTAGTTGTCTTATTCTGGCCCAAACCCATGATTTTCTCAGAAGTCAAAGCAGTCTTTTTTAAATAAATAAAAGCCTTCTGAAAAGTTTCTCTGATCAACTGAGAAGGATGTTTACACATCTGTAGTGGTGATGCATTTATATCCTTATATGTATTTATTTAGATCCGTCTTTGATTCTTTCCTTAGAACAGATTCCTGGGAAGGCACACATATTAACGACTTTTTTGGTCCACTTTCTGGGTTTTTTTTTTTTAATTGTACTTTAAGCTCTGGGGTATATCTGTGCATCCTGCAGGGTTGTTGCATAGGTACACACATGCCATGGTGGTTTGCAGTCTCCGTCCCCCCATAGCCTACATCAGGCATTTCTCCCAGTGTTTTCCCTCCCCAGCCTCCCCCAGCCCCTGCTGTCCCTTCCCTAGCCCCCAACTCCCCAACCTACCCCAGTGTGTGATGTTCCCCTCCCTATGCCCATGTGTTCTCATTGTTCAACACCCGCCTATCAGTGAGAATATGCGGTGTTTGGTTTTCTGTTCTTGTGTCAGTTTGCTGAGAATGAAGGTTTCCAGATTCATCCATATCCCTACAAAGGACACAAACTGGTTGTTTTTTATGGTTGCATAGTATTCCATGGTGTATATGTGCCACATATTCTTTGTCCAGTCTATCATTGATGGGCATTTGGGTTGGTTCCAAGTCTTTGCTATTGTAAACAGTGCCACAATGAACACACATGTACATGTGTCTTTATAGTAGAACGATTTATAATCCTTTGGGTGTATACCCAGTAATGGGATTGCTGGGTCAAATGGAATTTCTATTTCTAAATCCTTGAGGAATCACCACATTGTCTTCCACAATGGCTGAACTAATTTGCACTCCCACCAACAGTGTGAAAGTGTTCCTATTTCTCCACATCCTTTCCAGCATCTGTTGTCCCCAGATTTTTAAATGAACATCATTCTAAATGGTGTGAGATGGTATCTCAATGTGGTTTTGATTTGTATTTCTCTAATGACCAGTGATGATAAGCATTTTTTCGTATGTTTGTTGGCCACATAAATGTCTTCTTTTGAAAAGTGTCTGTTCATATCCTTTGTGTACTTTTTGATGGAATTGTGTGTTTTTTTCTTGTAAATCTGCTTTAGTTCTTTGTAGATTCTGGACAGTAGCCCTTTGTCAGATGGGTAGATTGCAAAAATTTTTTCCCATTCTGTTGGTTGCCGGTTCACTCTAATGATTGTTTCTTTTGGTGTGCAGAAGCTCTTAAGTTTAATTAGATCCCATTTGTCTATTTTGGCTTTTGTTTCCATTGCTTTTGGTGTTTTAGTCATGAAGTCCTTGCCTATGCCTATTTCCTGAATGGTATTGCCTAGGTTTCCTTCTAGGGATTTTATGGTGTTAGGTCTTATGTTTAAATCTTTTATCCATTTGGAGTTAATTTTAGTGTAAGGTGTACGGAAGGGATCCAGTTTCAGCTTTCTGCACATGGCTAGCCAGTTTTCCCAACACCAATTATTGAACAGGGAGTCCTTTCCCCATTGCCTGTTTTTGTCAGTTTTGTCAAAGATCACATGGTTGCAGATGTGTGGCGTTGCTTCCAGGACCTCTTTTCTGGTCCATTGGTCTATATCTCTGTTTTGGTACCAGTACCATGCTGTTTTGATTACTCTAGCCTTGTAGTATAATTTGAAGTCTGGTAGTGTGATGCCTCCAGCTTTGTTCTTTTTGCTTAGGATTGTCTTGGCTGTTCTGCTCTGATCTTAGTTATTTCTTCTCTTCTGTTTGCTTTTAATTTTTTTTTATCTTGCTCCTCTAGCTCTTTCCATTTTGATGATAGGGTGTCGATTTTAGATCTTTCCTCGCTTCTCATGTGGGCATTTATTGCTATAAATTTCCCTCTAGACAGTGCTTTAAAATTGTCCCGTAGATTCTGGTACGTTGTGTCTTTGTTCTCATTGGTTTCAAAGGACATTTTTATTTCTGCCTTCATTTCATTGTTTATCCATTCATCATTCACGAGCAAGTTGTTCAGTTTCCATGAAGTTGTACAGTTTTGAGTGAGTTCCCTAATCCTGAGTTCTAATTTCATTGTGCTGTGGTGTGAGAGACTGTTTGTTATGATTTCTGTTCTTTTGTATTTGCTGAGGAGTGATTTACTTCCAATTATGTGGTCAATTTTAGAGTAAGTGTGATGTGGTGCTGAGAAGAATGTATATTCTGTGGATTTGGGGTGGAGAGTTTTGCAGATGTCTATTAGGTCCGGTTGGTCCAGATCTGCATTCAAGTCCTGGATATCCTTCTTGATTTTCTGTCTCGTTGATCTAACATTGACAGTGGAGTTTTAAAGTGTCCCGCTATTATTGTGCAGGAGTCTAAGTCCCTTTGTAGGTCATTAAGAACTTGCTTTACGTATGTGGATGTGCCTGTTTTGGGTGTGTATATATTTAGGATAGTTAGCTCTTCTTGCTGCATTGATCCTTTTACTATTATGTAATGCCCTTCTTTGTTTCTTTTGATCTTTTTTGGTTTAAAGTCCATTTTATCAGAGACTAGGATGGGAACCCCTGTTTTTTTTTGTTTTTGTTTTTGTTTTGTTTTTGTTTTTGCTCTCCATTTGCTTGGTAAATCTTCTTCCATCCCTTTATTTTGAGTCTATGTGTATCTTTGCACATGAGATGGGTCTCCTAAATACAGCACACTGATGGGTCTTGACTTTTTATCCAATTTGCCAGTCTGTGTCTTTTGACTGGGGCATTTAGGCCATTCACATTTAACATTAATATTGTTATGTTTTAGTTTGATCCTGCCATTTTGTTACTGGTTGGTTGTTTTGCCTGTTAGTTGATGCAGTTTCTTCATTGTGTTGTTGGTCTTTATCATTTGGTCTATTTTAGCGGTGGCTGGTACTGGTTGTTCCTTTCCATGTTAAATGCTTCCTTCATGAGCTCTTGTATGGCAGGTCTGGTGTCGATGGAATCTCTCAGCAATTGCCTGTCACTAAAGGATTTTATTTCTCCTTCACTTATGAAGCTTAGTTTGACTGGAGGAAATTCTGGGTTTAAAGTTCTTTTCTTTAAGGGTGTTGAATATTGGCCCCCACTCTTCTGGCTTGTAGGGTTTCTGTGGAGAGATCCGCTGTGAGTCTGATGGGCTTCCCTTTGTGGGTGACCTGACCTTTCTCTCGGGCTGCTCTTGGCATTTTTTTCCTCATTTCAACCCTCGTGACTCTGATGATTATGTGCCTTGGGGTTGCTCTTCTTAAGGAGTATCTTTGTGGTGTTCTCTGTGTTTCCTGGATTTGGATATTGGCCTGCCTTGCTAGGTTGGGGAAGTTCTCCTGGATAATATCCTGAAGAGTGTTTTCTAGTTTATATTCATTCTTCCCATCACATTCAGGTACACCAATCAAGCGTAGATCAGGTCTTTTCACATAATCACATATTTTTTGGAGGCTTTGTTCATTTCTTTTCACTCTTTTTTCTCTAATCTTGCCTTCTCGTTTTATTTCATTGAGTCATCTTCAACCTCTGATATTCTTTCTTCTGCTTGATTGATTCGGCTATTGAAACTTGTGTATGCTTCACGAAGTTCTCATGCTGTGTTTTTCAGCTCCATCAAGTCGTTTATGTTCTTCTCTAAGCTAGTTATTCTGGTTAGCATTTTGTCTAACCTTTTTTCAAGGTTTTTAGTTTCTTTGCATTGGGTTAGAACATGTTCTTTTAGCTCAGAGAAGTTTATTATTACCCACCTTCTAAAGCCTGCTTTTGTCAGTTCGTCAAACTCATTCCCCATCCTGTTTTGCTCCCTTGCTGGTGAGGAGTTGTGGTCCCTTTGTGGAGAGGCATTCTGGTCTTTGATAATTTCATCCTTTTTGCACTGGTTTCTTCCCATCTTCATGAATTTATCTACCTTTGATCTTTGAAGGTGATAATTTCAGATGGGATCTCTGAGTGAATGTCCTTTCTGTTGAATTTGAAGCTATTTCTCCTGTTTGAGGCATTTTTTTTTGGTTATGCAGTTGTCAGGAAGCCGTTTGACAAGGCAGTCTGTTGCTTGTCTGCCTGCAGAGGCACTGCTGGGCTGCCTTGGCTCAGCCTGGCTGCTGGGTAGTCTTCCTTTGGGTTTTGTTTACACAGGTGAGGTTAGACCCACCTTCCCAATGGTGGGTGTCTTTCCTCCTGCCAAGCTCGATCATCCTGGGTTGAGTTCAAACTGATGTGCTGGCTGCAAAACTCTAGAGAGAGGATTTCAGTTTGCTGGACTTTGTGGGTGTGGGACCTGCCAAGCCATATCACCTGTTTCCCTGCTTTCAACTCTCCCTCTTTCTGGGGGGACGGGTAGTTCCTTCCGGAAAGCATTCTCAGTGTTAGCCAAAACTTCTGCCCATGTCTGTGCCAACAACTGGTGGTGCCAGGCAGGCCAGAGCTGCCTATCAGATCTCTGTGGATAGCTTATGCTTTTCAGCCCAGCAGCATTCTCCTGTGCTGTGGGCAGAGGACATGGGGAAGCGCAATATCTGGACCAGAATGCCGAGGGGGGTATCGTCCCTGATCCTCCAGGCCAGTTGCACTTGCCAGGTAGGGCAGTGCCCTGCCCTGCTTCGGTTAGCCCTCTTTGGGTTACTACCGCTGTGCTTTGGTTCACCCTTTTTGGGCTATTCTCACTGTCCAACCAGTCCCATTGAAATGAACCAGGTACCTCATTTGGGAATGTGGAGATCACTCGCCTTCTGGGTATCTCTCTCTGGGAACTGCTCTCCAGAGTTCTTCCTATTTGGCCATCTTGGCAGACCTCTACATATTAACGACTTTTAGGGATGGCATTGTGGATAGAGCTGGGGCTCCTGAGTAGAATGGACCTGGGTGTTTCCAGTCTTGGTTCTGCCACTTTTCAGTTGTAGGCTCTTGAGCAGGTTACTTTACCTCTCTAAGCCTCAGTTTCTTCAATGATAAAATGGAAGTCCTGGAAATACTCACCTGAGGGTAGTTGTTAGACCTGAGTTGTAATTCTTAATTCTTGGTGTTGAGGGTGCATGTAAAACCTTTAGCCCAGGGCCTGGTATGTAGTACATGCTCAGTAAAGTTCATTTTTAAACTTTCTGTCTGCTACCACTTTTGGAAAAAGCATCAAATACACGTTCCAGTGATGGGTACTGGTGCTATCTTTCTAGGTCCCCTTGCATAGATCTTAAGTACACAAGGGGATAAATTTTGACATGTATACACATTGTGTAATCAGTACTCCAAATATTATGCAGAACATTTCTGTCATCTTCGAAAGTTTCTTGGTGCCCCTTTCAGTTAGTCTCCAAACACCCCCAGAGGCACCCAGTGATTCTGTGTTGACATTGTAGGCTGTGGATGTCCACATTGAAACTACCGAGTGTCCCGAAAGTAGAATTGCTTCTTAGGAGTGTTCTTTTCAGTATAAGAGGATGGTTTCTATAAACTGACTACATGAGTGTAATGGCAGTTGTGAACAAGAGACTACCTAAAAAAAGACCTCATCTCATCAGTCAGGTGTACTCTTTGTAGAGAAAAATAGTTACAGGAAGATAAACACCAGCACATCAACAGTGGTCGTTTGAGGTAATGTAGGTGATTTTCATTTTCTTTTTGATGGTTTTTAGATGTTCCATATGGAACAAGTGTTGTCTTTTTATCATTTAAAAATGCTGTTTTATTTATTTATGTAGAGACAGAGTCTTGCTCTGTCATCCAGGCTAGAGTGCAGTGGCTCGATCTCAGTTCACTGCAACCTCCGCCTCCCAGGCTCAAGTGATTCTCCAGCCTCAGCCTCCCAAGTAGCAAGGATTGCAGGTGTGCCACCACACTCAGCTAATTTTTGCATTTTTAGTAGAGATGGGGTTTTACCATGTTGGCCAGGCTGGTCTCAAACTTCTGACCTCTAGTGATCCACCTGCCCGGGCTTAGCAAAGTAGAGGGGTTACAGGTGTGAGCTACCACACCTGGCCAAAAATGTTATTTTAGAAGTGATCTCATATGATACTATGTGTTTCAACATGATGTCAGAAATTGGTAGCCTGCCGCTTTATCAGTTAAGTTCTGTCAAGCCCCAGCCTCATGCTGTGGGCACCCCTTGTCTGTGAAACCCAGTTCTGCAGAAGTTTCAAAGGCATTGTCTTAGTTTGTTCAGGCTGCCGTAATAAATAGCACGGACTGGATTCCTTGAACCGAACTGTATTTCTCACTGCTCTGAAGACTGGGAATTCGAAAATCTGGGTGCTGGCCAATTTGGTTCCTCATGAGGGCTCTCTTCCTGGCTTTAAGGTGGCTGCCATCTTGCTGTGTTCTCATGTGGTGGGATGGAGAGAGCACAAGCTTTCTGGTGTCTCTTCTTATAAGGTCAGAAATTCCATCATGAGACCCCATCTTTGTGGCCTCATCTAGCCCCAATTATCTCCCAAAGGCTCTATCTCCAAATATGATCACATTAGAGCTCAGGGCTTAACATATGAATTCTGGCAGGACACACAAAACATTCAGTTCATCACAGTCATTCGTTCATACACATGTTCAATGTTTTCAGTTACATTAAGCAAAGTGTTTTGCAGCTACTTAGTTTGATAGTGCAAAATCTACCCGGAAATGATTTCAGCCCTAAGGAAAACAGCACCTGCTACAGTGGAACACACAGTAGATGGGCACAAGAGAACAGCCAAGGATTAGATTGAGCATTGTCATGCTTTTGGCTCATTAAGCCACTCCTGTTAGTCTTGGAGCTGTATTTTGAGGTGTGTTGAGCCCAAATCCTTCTCCTAGATGCCAGTACTTAAGCCTGGCAGGAGAAAGCTGAGTGCACTGCGGTTTTAGAGTGTACCTTTTGATAAATAGTCTGTAGCATGCCCCTGAAAGGGGAAGTTTTTCCTTTGTCTTGCAAATGTCAAATTGGACTTTTCTGTAAATTTCCGAAGTAGAAATATAAAGTGGTACAAGTGCCTGTTGCTCTTTGGTGAAAATGCTCACATGTGATGAGTTTCTCAGTTCAGTTGCAAAGAGAAGTTAGTGAAAGCTACAGGCAAACTTCCACACCCCCTGGAGAACAATGTCCTGGGGCCGTCGGACTTGCTAGGTGTGTGGCTGGTGCAGCAATGGGAAGGCGGCGCTTTGACTGTCTGAACTCTCACCTCTCGCTCCTCCCTTGGCACTGCTCCTCTGACCTCCAGGGCGGTCATGTAAACCTGCGCTTGTGTGTACAGAGTTGTTGTTCTACCCTGTTCCTGGCACTTTTGTCAAAATTTCCTGTGTTCAACTGACAAAATTCTAGAATCTCAAGGTTGAAATGGAGTTCAAAGTTATAAACCCGTCTTCTTTCAAAGCATGAATATCTAACATCTGCTAAGCAGTCATTTTTTTCTATACTTAAACACCTCTAAGCAAAGAGGAACTTACTTCCTCCACTTTCAGGGATCTATGGCTTTTGGAAATTTCGCCTTTCTGTTGACTCAAACAGTGTTTCCCAGTAGCTTCAGTTCACTGGTCCTGTACCACCTATAAGGGGTAGACTTAAAAAAAAAGCAAAAAAAAAAAAAAGCGAAAGCTGTGGAGATATGTGAAGGCAGTCCGGGTCTCCCAATCTAGTTTACCTGTCAACAAAAGAAATACTATTAGCCTGATAGTTGCTCATTCTGGTTATCTCTTTAGGGTTACTGATTTCTCAGCAATCCGTGAACCATTCATGTCATTACACATTCTAGATACTTCCGGCAATATCCAGTTGACTTGTCACATTCTTCTCTTATGAAATCAGAACTGTCTTAACTAGCAGTTGGCTAACTAAACTGAGTTGTGATGTTATAGCTCATGTTACTTCTCTTGGGTAAGATTTGGTCTTGGTCTTTTTTGGAAACAGGGTCTCTCTGTGTTGCCTAGACTGGAGTGTAGTAGTATGATCACTGCTCACGGCAGTCTGGACCTCCTGTTCTCAAACAATCCTCCCACCTCATCCTCCCAAGTATCTGGGACTACAAGTGTGTGCCAGCACACTCAGCTCATTTTGTAGTATTTTTAGAGATGGGGTCTTGCTGTGTTGCCTAGGCTGGTCTCGAACTCCTGGGCTCAAGCAACCCTCCCACTGTGGCCTCCCAAAGTGTTGGGATTACACATGAGCCACCATGCCCATCCTTGGTCTTTAATTGGGTATTGTTGATGCTGACTATAGAGTAGCAAGCATGGTGAAAGTTAATTGGCGTGGTGATCTCAGAAAAGGGTCTTTAAAGTTTCCTGTTGTGAGGATCTCAGGAATTTAATCGCTGCATACATTTGGGAGTATAGCTTCAGCCTCTGTGTGCACATGAAAACGGACAAGGTAGTCCTAAATCCCAGAACTAGGGATCTCTGTGCACAGCCCTCTCTGCAAAGGTGGATATTTTCCTCTCAAGTCAATCTGTGACTTGCTCAAGGGTGAATTACCAAAGATGAAACACGGGCTGAGCACAGGGGTGGGGATGGGGGAGACAAGGAAATCGCTTTTGGATATGTCAGAGGAGAGGTACCTATGGAGCTCCTTCAAATGGTCCATCTCAAAGTTGGAAATGCCAGGCCGATGTTTAAGACTGTGGCCACAGACTCTAGGTTGATTGCATGGAACAGCGTGAAAATGAGACAATACTGGCTTACAGTTAAAAACAAGGCTTTGAAGTCAAACTTAGATTTAAAACTTAACCCCCGCAGTGTACTATAATTCTGTGATGTTGGACAAACTCTTTAATTCTCTAAGTCTCAGCTTCCTAATCTACATGAGGATAGCAGTACTATCTATTCCATGGGGTTACTGTGAAAATTAATTCATATAGCTTGTTTATTCCAATATTTAGAAAGATGACATCAGCAAATCCTCCATTTACATTATCAGTTGTTAAGAAGAAAAGTGACCCAGGGAAGGAAATTAAACAATGAATTTACTTGAAAGACAGATCCAATAAGGAAATTGTTGAATAAATTATGGTTATACTCATACTGTAGAATATAATGCAACAATTAAATAATAAATTAGATCTACATGTATTAACCTGGATGGTTTGTCCCTGATAGACAAGTAAATGAAAAAAAGATATTAAAGAGAAGTGTGTGCTTATTTTAATCCCATTAAAAAAAACAGTAGCAAAAGCCATCTGTACATGGGGAAAGTTGTAGAACAGAAACAAAAGTTTGAGATGGGATGAGTAGTTATTAATTTTTTATTATGTGTCTTATATTGTCTCACTGATTGTGGTGAGAATGTGTTAACTTTTTTATTTTTTAGGATAAATTTTTTAAAAAGAAATAAGCTAAAGGACTGAGGGATGGATGGTGGAAGAAGAGAAATCAGCCAGCGAGATGTGAGAGGCAGTAGGTGGACAGGGAGGAGACATATCCAGGGTAGCACAGCATTAAACACTGAGCGTCTGATACTTTCCTCATTTGTCATGGCTACATAAGGGCTTGCATCTTGAGCTCTTCTCATTCGTTTCATTTGTTATCCCTCAATTTCTGGCACAGGACATGGCAATATTTCTTTTGTCTTGTCTTCATTTCTGTTTTATTTCTAGCAACTGAGCCAACATTTGTCTGCAAGAATTCATGGTGGGGGAGGTAAGTGGTGAGATGGGTAAAGACCGGTGTCTTTAATTGACTAAAGAGCAATGTCACTTTAATTTAATTTTAAAATGTAAATTAATGCATATACATAAAAAGGACATTTTTAGCTGTTCTAAAATGATTACAGTGAATGCTAAATCCTCTTCATACCCTTGTCCCCAGCCTCTCAATTCCTTTTCCTCAAGACATGTCCTTATATGTCCTTCCAGAAATGGTCTATGCATATGCAAGTTCTGCATTTGAATGACTCCTGTTGAAAAACAAATGGTAGTATATTATCTACTTGAAGAACAGAGATTTTTTTCCTAAGTCTTTAAAGAGATGAAATCTAAACCCTTAAAATAGGTAGTAGGTAGGCAATCTTTTCTTTTATCAGAAGGGTCTGTGGGTGAGAGTTCAAGTCCTGTAAATAATTCTGCCATCTCTTGCTGGAGAAACGGCTAGTTTTCTTTCAGATCATGCAACAGGCTTATAAACATTTATTGCAGTTACTAGCTACAAAGAAAGATTTCTTTCCAGCACTGCTGCTCCAGGTAGAGCAGTCGCATCAGTCATTATTTATTTATTTATTTATTTATTTTAAAGACGGGGTTTCACCATGTTGGTCAGGCTGGTCTTGAACTCCCGACCTCAGGTGATCCGCCCACCTTGGCCTCCAAAGTGCTTGGATTACAGGCATGAGCCACCACGCCCAGCCCAGCCATTATTTATAACTGGATTCAAGAGTAGCAGCACAGGCTGGATGCAGTGGCTCCCCACTGTAGTCCCAGCACCTTGGGAGGCCGAAGCGGGCGCATCATCTGAGGTCGGAGTTTGAGATCAGCCTGCCCAACACGGTGAAACTCCATCTCTACTGAAAATACAAAAAACTAGCTGGGCATGGTGTAATCTCAGCTACTTGGGAGGCTGAGGCAGGAGAATTGCTGGAACCCGGGAGGTGGAGGTTGCAGTGAGCCGAGATTGTGCCATTGCACTCCAGCCTGGGTGACAAGAGCAAAACTCTGTCTCACCAAAAAAAAAAAAAGTAACAGCACATACTTCTACCGTGGTTATAGAGTGCCTTCCGTTGTGCAGAAGTGGATTGCTTCTTCACCAGGGAGTTCTCAAACACCTTTCTCTATAGGCACTTGCCCAAATACTGACAAGGGGAGAGAAAATTAAAAATGAGCTCCCGTCCTTTAAGAACAGATGAGAGCAGCCTCAAATCTTGCAAATGAAGCAAGAGGGGGGTATTCAGTCTTTAATCCAAGCAGATTGCCTCTCCTAAGTTCGCCCAGTGAGGATTTTCACACTTCTTTGACAAAGAAATGGGATCCAGCAGCAGAGGAAGGCAGGTGACACTGAGTCATGGAACTCACCCTTTCGAGCCCTTTCTGGGGGACTCGTGGCTCTTGGGTTGATTCTTGAAGGGAAGCAATGAATGAAGGAGAAGAAGGGAGTCAGGGTTTGTTGTTTTTTTTTGACTCCTACACAGAAGATGGAATTGAGAAAAATACACTGCGGCAGTGAAATTAACTTATAAAGCTAAGGAGGAAAATTTTGACAAAAGCAAACCCAAAATCTGAATACATTGGGGCTGTCCATTTTATTACTGCACCAAGGAGCAGGATAGATACTATTTTGGTCTAAAGAACACTGAAGTTTTATTTTCTTATTTGCAAACAGACAGGTTCAAACCCGTCAGAGCCATGACTGAGTTTCCTTGTGACTGATTTGTATGTGTGTTAGTGGTTTTTTTTTTTTTTTCCCCTGTAAGAATCTGGTTGAGTAATTCAGAAGGTTAAAAAACAACACAACAGAAATAAGTGAGAAAAGTTAACTGAGGTCTGCCACATATGCCGGGAAGGTACCCACAGACTGGCAGAATCTGTGCGGTCTTTGTCTGTTTCTGCCTATGCAAATACTAAGCCACACTCAACAGAGCTTGAGTGTTGTATCTGTTCAACTGCCATTTAAGAAATAGGACTCTGTTCTCTGCAGCTTATTCCTTGGGGTTTCAGAATGTAAAATATGAAGTGTGTATAATCACAGGCTAGGTTCCCAGCATTTCTTGGCATTTCAGCTTTGGCAGCAGGAATGGGAAAAACTGAAGTTTTTATGGCCAGGAAGGCTGAGTGTAATCTTTGTGCAATGGCACTAGCAAAGGAAGTGAATCTGTTGCAAAGCACTTTACCTCTGAAGCATGTCTCAGGGGCAGCTGTGCCTTGTGCCATATATTCTGTTTTCATAAAAAGAAAGAGGTAGAGTCGAGGACTTACCATGCAGAGTATTTTCACAGTATCTCACTTGATATATCATCCAGGGAAAGTGACCTATGTTATACTTTGTGTTTTAAGAGTTAACTCTAGAATCAAAAACTAACCAGAAGGCCACGCCTGGTGGCTCATGCCTGTAATCCCGGTACTTTGGGAGGCCAAGGTGAGTAGATCATGAGGTCAGAAATTCAAGACCAACCTGGTCAAGATGGTGGTGCCCCATCTCTATTAAAAATACAAAAAAATTAGCTGAACATGGTGGTGGTGCCTGTAATCTCAGCTACTCAAGAGGCTAAGGCAGAGAATTGCTTGAACCTGGGAGGCGGAGGTTGCAGTGAGCTGAGATCCCACCACTGCACTCCAGCCTGGGCGACAGGGTAAGACTCTATCTCAAAAAAAAAAACAAAAACAAAAACAAAAAAACCTTACCAGAGAAGCTCAAGATACTTTACTTTGCAAGAATTAATTCTCAGGATAAAAATTCATCAGAGTTCAAGATAAGTAGAGTTCAATAAACAACACACTTTAAGTGGAAGAATTATTCAAAAATTATTTTAACTTTGAATGAGCTTAGATTAACTTACCTGGTGCAGAGGTAGCTCAGACCCCATGTCATCAATTGCCCAGAAAAGTCCTAATTTGCTCCCATAATCCCCTTTCATGACCCTTTTTTACTCTCAGAGGCCCATTTTGTTTATTGGTTTTTTTTGAGACAGAGTCTCGCTCTGTTCTCCAGGCTGGAATGCAGTGGTGCGATCTCAGCTCACTGCAATCTCTGCCTCCTGGGTTCAAGCAATTCTCCTGCCTCAGTCTGCCAAGTAGCTGGGATTACAGGGGCCCACCAACATGCCCGGCTAATTTTTGTATTTTTAGTAGAGATGGGGTTTCACCATCTTGGCCAGGCTGGTCTTGAACTCCTGACCTGAAGTCATGTCGCCTCAGCCTCCCAAAGTTCTAGGATTACAGGCGTGAGCCACTGCGCCTGGCCGTCTGAGGCCCATTTTGGATGATACGCTGCATGGTCATCCTACGAAGAGGTGTCCGCATTTCTACTTTTTTTTTTCTTTAAGATGGTAGAACCAAACAGAAAAGGGTGTTTTTACAAATTGAGAGGTCTCCTTCTGTAGGAGGGAAATTTCTCCAGCATTTTCATTTCATGGAATGTTGTCTTCTAGTTCATAAATTGGAAATTTGGTAACTAAAGCATTAAGAACAGACTCTTTTTTTTTTTTTAACATCAGTCACTACCTTAGTTTTAAAGACACATTGAGGGAAATTGCCTTTCCCTTATGTCCCTTGTTTTATGTTCCTTTATATGGGGCTTTAATATATTTACATGAGGTATAAATTTGTCTGTAGTCATAACTTTAGGGGTCCACATTCATTTATTCATCCATCCATCCATTCAGTCATTTATTTACTCATTCAACAAATGTTCACTGAGACCTGCTTTTTGCCTGGGGATATAACAGTGACCTAACTAGGCTTGCTCCCTGCCCACAGGAAGCAGGCACTCTAGTGTAAGCACATAAACAAGTAAAAGTAATTATCAATTGTGAAAGTTACATGGAAGGAAATAAGTGAGCTTTTATTTGTGGTTTTATGTCATAGAGCTGAGGGAAGTGAAGAGACAGATACCTCTCTCCACTTCTTTCATGGTTGAATGTCTAAAGTGTTTCTTACTCCATTTGGACTACTGTGACAGAATACTATAGACTGGATGGCTTGTAAACAACAGAAAATTATTTCTCACTGCTCTAGAGGCTGGAAAGTGCAAGATCAAGGTGCCAGCAGATTTGGTGTCAGGTGAGGGCCTGCTTCTTTGTTCACGGATAGCTGTCTTCTCACTGTGTCCTTACATGGAGGAAACAGTGAGGGAGCTCTCTAGGATTTCTTTATTTATTTTTATTTATTTATTTACTGAGAGAGTTTTGCTCTTGTTGCCCAGGCTGTAGTGCAATGGCATGATCTCGGCTCACTGCAACCTCCGCCTCCCAGGTTCAAGCAATTCTTCAGCCTCAGTCTCCTGAGTAACTGGGATTACAGGCATGCACCACTACCCTCAGCTAGTTTTGTATTTTTAGTAGAGACAGGGTTTCTCCATGTTGGTCAGGCTGGTCTCTATCTCCTGACCTCACGATCTGCCCGCCTCGGCCTCCCAAAGTGCTGCGATTACAGGCATGAGCCACCACGCTGCCAGATTTCTTTTCTAAGGGCACTAACTCCATTCACAAGGGCTCTACCTTCATGACCTAACCACCTCCCAAAGGACCCACCTCCAAATACAGTCACATTGAGGGTCAAGTTTCAGCATACCAATTTTGGGGGGTATAGAAACATTCAGCCTATAGCAGTATTTTATCTGGGGTTTCCAACTCAAATACTGTCAGAGTGGAGGCCAATGTCGACACTCCTGTCTCAGAGTTCTAACCAGAGGGGACTTGCATATCGGTTCAAGTAAACCTCAGTTAAGAAAGGGTGAGGAGCCCAGGGGCAGACCCGCAGGAAATGTCCCCAGGTTGCATTTGACTCTGGCCACGTATTCACTTCCTCCAGAATCCCCAGGTATACTTTAGTTCCGCATCAACACCTGCCAGGCCTGGTTCAGTCTTACGTTTCAATAGGTCCCCTTGTGAGAGCAGCATTAGAAATTTTACTACCACAGTGAGTTTTTCCACTTCGCTTTGGAAACATCGAGCTATTCCTACGCAGTTTGGAAGACAGAAATACTGTGCTCAGGGCAGTCTACTGGAAAATCTGAGTGCTTGGGAAAATGTCAGGAATACTCTCTTTTGTCATGGAATTTCTCCATATTGTGGCCATGCTTTGGTGTGAGTCAGCAGGAGGAACTTGGGTGCATTACGCAGGCCTCACATCAGTGGGGCTGTGCGTCTCAGCTCTGACTGAAGTCAGGGGGGTGGCTAAGTGGTGTCCTGGCCAGTCCAGGGATGGGGGCTAGTTCTAGTGTGCAGTTCTGGCCCTCCTGAACCAAATGTGAACCCCCTGCACTCTCGCATGAGTCCCTCTGGAAAACTCATCTCCCCTTCTTGAGCCAACCCCTCTCCCTGCCACTCTTACAGAAAGTTTCTCTTCAGACTTCCAAGAAGGATAGAAGCAGCCCTGAAGGAACTGTCCTGGGGTCTTTATTCTTAGGCCACCAAGAAAAAAAAGAAACCCTAAAAACAGAGACCTGGCTGCCTGATCTTCCCTGTGGTCACACAGTGGCTTTTCCTGAACAGGCATTTAATGAAATAGTGTGGGACAGTAAGAAAGTTCCTGCAGGCAGGGGCCATCCATAAAGTCTCTTCTAAGGCATTGGGGTCTTCAAATGGAATCACCACAGACTGTTTTCTTTGAAGGTGAATGCACATGGCTAAGCCCTAAATTTTCCTGCCAAAAGCTCTTCCCTTGGATACCAAAAGCACAGCTGACAAAAGCAAAAATACGTGAGAGGGATAATCAAATAAAAGGCTGCTGCATAGGACAGGAAACACTTGATAAAATGAAAAGGCAACCTATGGAAGAGAAAATATTTGCAGATCTGATAAGGGGTCAGTATCCAAAACATATAAGCAACTTCTACAACCCAATAGCAAAAAACAAAAAACAAAACGACAAATAACTTGATTAAAATAAAATGAACAAAGGACCTGATAGACATTTCCTCCAAAGAAGATATTCACATGGCCAGTAGGTTTATGAGAAGGTGCTCAGCATCACTAACCATCTGGGAAATGCAAATCAAAACCGCAAGGAAATATCACCTCATACGTGCTAGGATGGTTATCAGAAAACCAGAGTTCATGAGTGGGCAAGGGTGTGAAGAAAAGGGAATCCTATGCACTGTTGGTGGAAATGTAAATTGGTGCAGCCGCTAAGTAAAACGATATGGAGCTTCCTCAAAAAAATTAAAACTAGAACTGTCATATGACCCAGCAATCCCACTCCTAGATATATAACCAAAGAATTTGGAATCTGGACCTCAGAGATGTCTGCATTCTCATGATTATTGCAGTGTTATTCATGATAGTCAAAATATGGAAAAAATTTAAATATCCTTCTGCAGACAAATAGATAAAGGAAATTTGCTATGGAATATTATTCAGCCTTAAAAAGAAGGAAATCCTATCATTCCAGACAGTGTGGATGGGCCTGGAGGAGACTATGCCAAGGAAAATAAGGCAGCCCCAGAAAGACAAATACTGCATGATCTGTCTTACAAATGGAATCTCAAATAGTCAAATTCACAGAAGCAGAGAGTAGAATGGTGGTTGCCAATGGTGGCTGGGGGTCAGAGAAATGGGAAGTTGTTGATCAAAGGGTACAAAATTTCAGTTATGCAAGATAAATTAGTTCTGGAAATCTGTTGTACAACGTAGGGCCTATAATTAACAATACTGTATTGTATACTTAAAATTTTTGCTAGGAGAGTACATCTTAAATGCCTCTTATCCCCAAGGAAGAAAACACAAAGGAGACAGGAGAAAACCTTTGAAGATGATGTATAAGTTTATTACACTGACTTTAGTGATGATTTTACAGGTATACACCTCTCCAAACACATCACGTTGTATACATTAAACACCTACAGCTTTTTGTTTATTAATTATTCCCTAATAAAGCCGTTATTTTTAAAAATCTTCTTCCCTTTGGTCCCCCAACCTTTAACACGACAATTAACATGGCAATTGACATGATAAAAGCTACTGTATTACTTTCAGAAACACCCCAGGTCACAAAATGCCCATGATTGCTGATTTGATTAAAACAACTATGCTAGCAGCTGGCAAATTTTTTTGGCCATTAGTTTTAAGGAACATCCCTGTTTCAGAAGCATTAAAGGGGAGGGGAGCGGCACAGATCATAGAATCAAAGCAATGCAGGGATTAGAATTGTGTTCCCCCTCTAGATAGTGACAGAGGAATTGTTTCTTCTCTAGGCACAGGGATAGAGGGTGGCTTTGTTAACAGTATTATTAAGGCCATGTTACAGACAGCGAAAGGGAACCAAGACAGATCCTTGATAGTAAAATTATCAGTTAAATTTTAAAGCACTTTTTTTTTTGGATGTTCGGGTCAGTCTTCTGCAGGTGGAGGGTGTATGAAGTGCAGTGGTATGTGCAGACACCAGCGTTTTCCACTGCGTCAGAAAAGCAGTCAGTCTACCCCCTCCCCCAGTTTCCATCTGGGTATCTTTGTGCTTCTCATCATTTCTTTCCCAGAAATTGGGGGGATCTGGTCTCAGATAAGAGGAGTGGGTTTGGATGTCCAAATATCATATATGGTAAAGATGAAAAACATGGATAAGATGGTTGAGTTTATCTTGCGTATGAGGCCATGTGTTGTAAGTGGTCTTTCTTTGCTAACTTTCTTGACTCTGTAGACGTATCTTGAAGAGTGGATCATGAAGACACTGTTTTACTAGTTGGAACCTACAGTCAAGTTTTTTCTGTTATTTTCTCAAGACAATGCTACCAAGTAGATTTGTATGCATCCCATTGGTCCTCACTTGATTCCCATCCATGTTCTTACCTTCCCCTAAAGTAACCGTTATTCTGATGAATGTTCAGATTCCTGTAATGCATCATTAGCATTGGGTGCTGGGTCTGAGCCAGTCCAGGGTCTGGAGAGCTGTGCAGAGGCAGAAGTGGACTCCAGAAAGAGACCCCTGAATCCTGCCATTGCCTCTCGAGGGTGCCAGGGTTTGCAGTTTCCAGGAATTGCATTTGATGAAGATTGTAAATTACAGCATAAATATGTATTTGTGTCTTAAATGACTTTTTTAGTTTGGACAATGCCCTTCACCCTATGACTGGCATACTGAAACACACTTGTTAGCCCTTCTCTGGCCAGCACTTTGAAAATACACAGGCTCAGAGACCATCGTTAAGTCATCCATGGGCTTTGTTTGACCATGAAGACTTCTCCACCATTAAGTTACCAGGTTCAACAGGTTCTGGGCACCTGCTTTGTGCTGTCTTTGCCTCTGAAGATCGAAAGATAAATCAGGAACTTTGCTCTCAGGATTTAGTCTACTGGGAGTTCCAAACACACATAAATTGATGATGTAAGATATGGTACCATAAATGCTCAGAGTAAAATGCAAACACAATACAATGAGAGCACAGAAAAGGCAACTGTGAATGTTGGCTGAGTGTGGTGGCTCATGCCTGTAATCCCAGTACTTTGGGAGGCCAAGTTGGGTAGATCATTTGAGGACTGGAGTTCAAGACCAACCTGGCCAACATGGTGACACCCTGTCTCTACTAAAAATACAAAAAACTAGCCAGGCATGGTGGTGGGCACCTGTAAACCCAGCTACTTGGGATGCTGAGGCAGGAGGATCCCTTGAACCTGTGACAGTAAGCCAAAATCAGGTCACTGCACTCCAGCCTGGGTGAGTAAGGCTTCGTCAAACAAACAAATAAAGCTATGAATGCTGATGGGGGAGGTTTGGTGGAGGCTTTGAAGAGATGACACTTGAGTCTGATGTGCAAGTTTTCCATTAACAGTGAAATAGGGAAGTCCATGCGAGGTAGACATAACAATAGGGGACAGAGGCATGGAGGCCTCCTGTGCTAAGGAATCATGAGGACTTGGTATGACCAGAGGACCAGAGCCTGGGAAGGAGCAGGGCAGAGGTGGCAGCGCAGGTAGATGAGGGTGAGAACCTGGGAGGTTTTGAATGTCGGGCTAAGGAAGTGTAGGTTTTACTTGCCTTTCAGTAGAAGCCATCAGAGGTTTTTGAGAAAGAGACGAACAGGAAATACATGCAGTGTGTTAGAGTACAGAAGAGTGAGCCTGGAAGCCAGGAGTTCAAGTAGGAGGTCTTCTTATGGGTCACGTAAGATAGTAGTCACAGCTTGGGGCAAGACAGTAATGGTGGGGAAGAGAAAGGAAAGAGGAGAGGGAGCGATTTATATTGAAGGGAGTCCTGTGAAGTGGATGGGGACGAAGGAATAGGTGTTAAAGTGACTCCAGAATTTCCCGTGAAGGAGCTTTTAACTGAATAGGGACAGCAATGAGGTAAAGTTTAGTTTTTTTTCGTGGTGGTTACTGGTTGTCCATTATTTGTGTTTGAAGGATTAAATACTTCTGGTATTTTTGCCCATAAAGCAATTAGAGATGGAGGTCTGGCTCTCCAGAGAGAGGTGTCAGGATAGGGATTTAGATTTGGGAGCCATCTGTCTAGGGGGATACTTGACCCTGTGGGATTCAACTGCACAGGTAGAGAGACAAGCAGGGCAATTGTGCACAACGGGGCAGATCGGGCCCTGACCAGCCCTAGGGAGTGCCAGCATATCCTAGCCATCGTAGATTTGTGTAACAACTGTGAATTTTCTGGCAGATGGCAGTTAGATGTCTTGAGAAAGGAGCACCTTTTTCTAATTTGCACAGAGGTACCATATGGTGTGTAGCAGGAATACTGGAAGAAACCCAGGCAAGAGCCAAGAACAGAACCTTAGGGGAACCATCTACCCTATAAGGGAGGGTGGAGGAGGAAGAGCCTCCAGAGGAGACACTTAGGAGTAGTGAGAGACTTAGGTAGGATTTCAGTAGTTAGTTGCCTTGGATTTGCCTGAGAATAGAGTTACCACGTGGTGAACTCTCAACTTACTTTGGTTTAATGGCTCAAGTAGAGCCTCTGCTTGTATTATCCATCAGTTCTTCCTTTTCACATAGCTGGTGAGTTTTCCTTGACACAAGCAAGTGGGATAATTAACTGTCTCCATTCAGTTCGGATGTAGAATTATGAAACCTGGAGCTCTGCTCCTGAGAGCCAGTGCCTGTCAGGTGACCGTGGTCCTGGGTGAGTGCCCGCTGCAGAGCCTCCTCTAGAAGGCCCGCTGTAGAACCTTCCTGGGGGCTCCTAGGAGGGAAAAGGGCATCCTTCCAGGCCACTCACCTGTCACACCTGGCTCCAGCTGGCTAGGAGTCAGACTGGGGCAGACCCCACCCCAGAACTGCCAGAGCCTCTCAGATGGTTCCAAGTCCTCACCCCTGAGGGCCTGGCAGGGTGAAGGAAGCTCCTTGCCTCCTGAACAACATAAGAAAGAAAAGGCATCCCCAGAGCCATAGCTTGGAGGCTTGGCTCCTTTATGGCATAAACTACAAAGGCACACAGCCTCCCCTATGTGTGCCAATAAGATGGCATAAAAGCTTCTTGTGGAAGAGAAAGCTTGTGCCCCACCTTGGCACATGATCTCTGCCCACACAGACTTGTCATTGCTGCTTTCTGGCGCTTGTGACCTCCTTTGCATCAGTGGAAAGTTACAGGAGGAGAGATAGCACCACCTTCCTAGTCAGGGATGTGTCACGCAAACCAGATCAAAAATTTCAAGTTTACTTCTGTGTCAACGGGATCCCACCTCTGTAGACAGATAGAACATTGTATGGAAAGGCCGTAAAACTCAGAAGTTGCACTTTTTATCTGAGTGGATGGAACTCTAGCTTGTGTATTACCTAGACGAGTCAGTTGAAATATTCTACTTTCAAATAGTTCATATTTTTCAGATCTTGAATTTTGGTAATTTTTTTTTCATCAGTTGACTGCTTCTTAATTTGAGAAATGGAGTTCATTTTCTAATGGGAAAATGTATCACTTGTCATGTCTCTGGTGCTTGCTTGTGTTTTACAAACTCTAAGTGAGCATAGGCTGTCTGGCTCTGGGGATCAGAAGCACTCAGGGAGCTCTGGGGACAGGATTTCATATACTACATCCTGAAACTGGGTGGATGATCACATGACCTTTTTTTTTTTTTTTTTTTTTTTTTAAAATATGGCTCAGAAGCAGAGAGGGAAAGAATTTTTCCACAGCCTCAGAGAGAAAATCCAGGAAAATCCAGGAGTAGAACTCACGAGGCTGAGGTTCTGGAATTGTGTTCCCAAACTGCCTTCTCTGTGTTTACAGAGGGAACCAGCCGATTCCTGGTAAAAAAAAATTTTGACTTACTGACTTTCAAAAAGAAATGAGTTCCATATGCTGGGAATTGCATTCTTTGATTTGGGCTTAAATAATATTCTGAGCTTTTAAATGGTTTCCTATGAATATTCCATCTCTTCTGACTTTGGAGTTTTCTATGAAATGCCTTTTTTAAAAAACCCAAAGCATCAAATGAGCTTTTCAGCTTGATGAAGAACTTAAGAAATTTCATCCTTCCTTTTCTTCCTGGACTGACCTTTTAATTTTATGCAATATGTACAGGAGTAATTTGTCTTGCCTGGTTTGTAAGGATTTTTAATCACCAGCCACACACATAGTCACTGGCTGTTATAACTACAAGCCCAATTTTCTTTGTTTTTTGGGTTTTTAAATAAGTGTGTTTGTACATTTGTTTGGAGACAGGGTCTTGTTCTGTCACCCAGGCTGGAGTGCAGTGTCATGATCATATCCTCAAACTCCTGGATCCATATGATCCACTCACCTGAGGCTCCTAAGTAGCTGGGACTACAGGCGCACACCACCACGCACAGCTAGTTTAAAAACGTTTTTTGTAGAGACAGGGTCTCACTTTGTTGCCCAGGCTGACACTTATAGTAACAACAGGACCAGATTGAAATCTGGAAAAGGAACAGCACAATGGGATTGGTAGCACACAAGATTTACCACCAGATGCAGAAAGCAGTTCTCACCATTGCTTCCTCATTTCCTCAGCATCCACCATGCACAGAACTTTACACTTTACAGTCAAGGGCTATATGGATAAAGGGAATGCAACCAAAGTTGAAGGTAAGAAACTCAGAGCTTGTTCAGTTCAGTTAGTACTGAATTGACCACCCAGCCTTGTGCCAGGTACCTTGTTCTGGGGCTAGAGAGCTGAAATAGGCATGGAGAACACCTGCAGGGAAACCAACAATTTACAGTCAGCGCAAGAAATGCTGTCTTTAGAAGTATGCACCAAACACTGTTGGAGCACAGCAGAGAGACACCAGACTTGGCCTAGGAAGGGATGCAGAGGCTTTGGAGTCAGATAAGCTTCAGTTAAGAGTGAAGAAGTCAGCCCAGGAGAGAAGTGGGAAGAAAAGTGCTAGCCAGAGCTCTCCATTCATCTGGTAAACCAATGTATTTTATTTTTTCTTTTTCTCCATTTAGGGCCAATACTTTTTTGTAAAATATATTAGAAGTAAATTACTAGAAAAATGAAATTTCAAAATACATATAAAATGGAAACCCATGTTTTTCTTATTAGATTCAGCAGATGTATACTGTCATATAGTATGATAGTATGATAGTTTGTCATACTGTCAAATAGTTATAAAAGTTTCTAAAAACTCTGTGTCTCTGCTTTTACCTCACCATGGGTCAGCGCCAATTTGCAGGTGAGCAGCAGTTGGTGGACCATACTTTGAGTAGCACTGCACTGGGCAGAGAAGGAAATATGTGAAGACGTAGTGATTGCTGTGAGAAATGTGGAGGAAATATTATTGTGTCCGCGTCCCATCATTTTACAGATGAGGAAACACGAGGCCCAGAAAGGTGACAGAGCTAAGACCAGACTCTGCTTTCTAACTCAAGACAGTTCTTCTTCTTGCCCTTTGACGAATTCACCTGAACAGTCACCAAATAGCACCAGCATTCCAGCATGCCTGCCCTGCTTCCTCCATGCCTACTGCCTCTGAAGAAAGGGAATAATCTGTGTCCATCAGGAAAGTGCCAGGGACACCAGCCTAGTGCCCAGCCTGGCTGACCCATCTGCTCACAGTCCCTGTCTTAATGACAGAAGCCACTCCAAGAGTTCACTGTGTCCTGTAGTAGCCAGTTAAATTCATGTAAATCCTGTTTGGGCAGTCAATGGAATTTTTAATATTCTTCTCCTTAAAAAAAAAAAAAAAAGAAGGAACAAAGGTTTATCTCATCTGTAAGCCAAACATGAGCAGGCAGTCACCAAGCAGGGCAAATTGGTATCTCCTGGAATCGGTTTGGTTCTAGACTGGTCTTGAAGGATTGACGCCTGGTCTGGGATGGACTTGAGAGCCATGAAGTGTACTGTCCTGGTCTTAGGTCATCCGCAAGACAGGATCTCCACAGGCAATAGCAGCTTCACGTTGGAAGGTCCCAGATGTCCCAGACGAGTGCCAGCATCCCAGAACAAACCAGAAATCCACCCAGCTCCCCAACTAGTCCCCCACATCCTCCCTAATCCTTCCTCACTGGGGTCTCAGAACCCAGCCAAACCCAATGGTCAGGGAGGGATCTGCTGTTCCGATTAGCAGCCATTTATGATGGGCCTACTATTTGCAAAGCACTGTATCAGGCACCGAAAGGAACCCAAAATATAAACATATAGAAGTGAATGCAATGAGTCATCTCTCCTCATGGAGATTGCATTTTAGCTGGAGAAATAAGTCATATAATAACAGCCCAAGGCTGGATTTTGAAATTTGTTCTCTCTGCCTGCCTCCTTTGGTCCCCACGACCAAGAAAGGCAAACACCAGTGCAGTGGCATTGATAGAAATTCTTAAATGTGAACATGGCACTTGGATTTGATTGCTTATTTGTGAAAATACATGATAAAAATATTTATAGATTCAAACATGTTAAAAAGATTCCTTCATTTATCACATAATTGTTTATAACAGTGAAAAATTTTTTTTAAAAGTCTGCAGGTGGCCTGGCATGATCTGAGTTTTATCACACCACTGACTGTGTCAAGCCAGCATGTGCTGTTGGGTAGAGGTCCTAAGCAATTAGACCGGGAGAGGGTGAAGAGCAAGTCCTGGCTGTACAGTTGAATTTTATTTGATTGCATGGTGAAGTACAGATAATGTTTCACTTCCTGGGAATTTTGTGTTTTATTTCTGGAGATTTGAAATTCTCCAGCCACAGTGGTGGTATGGATCGCGACAGGAGTCGGTGACATCCTTCACCCTCCTTCCACTTATTCCACCTACAGAACCAGTCACCTCTGGTGAACTCAGTGGCTTTGACCTTCTAGGAGGAACTGAATGAACCTCAGCTTAAACCACCAGCTTTTTGTCATTGTACCAATCTGGGCAGCTGATGCTGAACAGAGAGATTAATTCCTATGTCTTAATGTGTCAGAATTTGGTCTTAGCAGAGATGGTTGAGGTAGACAAAAGTGTTGTGGCGGGTGGGGTTTAACCAGTTCTGGAGGCATTTTGCTCATTGCCCAAGGTACTGGTGCCAGACCATGACACCGTGTGACCCATCTGGCTTTGGTTCTAGGCTCTATTACCCAGAGAGCAGTTTGTAAGCCAGATGTGTCACTTAATAATGGGCCTACCTGCCCAAAACACAAGAGCTTACAGTAGTTATCTAGAATTTGTAAAGCCCATATCTAGAATTTATCTTTCTAGAATTCACAGAGCTAGTAGTTATCTAGAATTTACAAAGTTTTTACTCTTTATTAATATCGAGTCTTATAAAAATCGTGACATAGCTCATGTAGATACTATCTTTCTTGTTGATGAACAAATAATAGCTAAGGGCTCTATAGCACTTAATGCATTCCAGGCACTATTCTAAGCCATTCACATTAAATAAGTCATAATTTCTATGAGGCAGGAACTGTTGTTATCTACATTTCTTGATGATAGGAAATAAGCCCAGAGTGGTTAAGTAACTTTCCCAAGGTCACACAGCTAGCAAAACTAAAACTAAACTCAGCTAATCAGGCTCCAAAGTCTGTGTCCACAGCCTCACAATATGCTGCCCATTGGAATCAGACAGACAGAGGAGATGTTGGATGACCTCCCCAAGGTCACTTGGGGGTAGGGGGAAGGAGGGAGATTGAGGGAGGCAGCCGTAAGAGCATGGTTGGGAAGCTGCCCTTGGCTCATCTCTCTATATGGCACAGGGCTCCAAACTGAAATTGCCACTATTTATTGGGTCAAGATTAGTCCAGCATTTAGGCAAGAAGAATGATAGTCCAGTCATCTGCTACTTTTGCTAGCATGTATGGTGGTGACACTTTCTAAGCTAAAAATAATACACATGGGCTAAAAAATAAATTTTCCCTTGATTTTTCAATTCAGTTTACTTTTAAGAGCTCAGGAAGTTATAATGACTCACACTTGCACATTTAATAATAACTTTTATTAAGAATTCTATGACACAAAATTAGAAACATTCTTCAGACAATGTCTCCACATGTGAGTACTTAGCTATCTAAAGAAAACAACTAAATGGCTATTTGGGAAAACTGGGCTCTTTGGTTGTAAAACCAAGTGCTGGGGACAGAGCGAGTGCTCAAGAAGTGTCGTGAGTTCTCCTAAGGGAAATTTCTTAGGGAAAAATGTGATGTCTTTTGCACATGTTACTATGATGTGAGTCCAATATTGGTAGGAAATCAGTCATTCCCTAAACTTTACTGTGTGTGTTGCCGTCTTGTGTCCAGTGCATGATTGATAGTCTAGGGATGATATGAGAAATATTCCAGACCTGACCTTAGAGTTTGTAATCCAATTGGGAGAAGCAAAGCTTTTTGTGCAAAACATAATTAGAGAACCAAGTAATGCCATCTATAATCTCGAAGTAAAATGTGACGTATGTTTGTAATTCCAAGAGCCTGTGAGTGGTTCTGAACTACACGTGTCCTCTTGGGTTTTTCAGAGGTTTCTGTTTAGTTGGCTCAGGTTTAATCTCTCATGGGGATAGCAGGGAACCAGATGAGACCTGCTGAAGTGGCCACAGTTCTGATTCCAGTGGGCAGGCTGCCTCCCCCTCTCATGCTGCGTAAGGCGTTCCTAATGCTGGCAACGGTTCGTGTTTAGCCAATTGCCTAAAGCAGCCTGCACATCCCTCCTGAGGTTGGTCCCGTAAATTCTCCTCTTTCCTGTCATAAAGCGTTCCTCGTCACCACCTCCCTTTTCACACTTTATGTGAGGCCGTGCATTGGGACAGCAAATGGCTGTACCTTTCACTGCTTACTTTTCCCAAGTTAAAGAAAAGTTCCAACCGTGGCAAAGCAAGGACACTACTATTTTCTGACAATCGAATGTCTTCAGGGAACTGGCCTCAGCGCTGATAGGGTCTGTGCTCCTCTAGTAAGAACAGTGCTGTTTCCATTAGAGGGGACCAGGATGGGCAGACAGGCTAAGATGTCCCATGACTCTTTGCTCTGTGTATTTGTATTGACAGCTCAGATGCCTGGCCTACCTTCCTGAGTATGGGAGCCATAGCGTTAACCATTTAATAACAGCCACAGTGACAGTGCTGATAATGGCTAGCATTTACCTAGCACTGTGTGCTCTGGAATGGTTAAGAGTTTCACTCTGTTAACTCGTTTGTTGATCTTGGTGCCATGTGTCCAACATAAAGCTAGCAGGACCCAACTGTCCTTGCCCATCCTCATTCTGTACCACAGCCATCCCTGGTTGTGATTAAGATATTAACATTAAAGAGGGGAACTGAGTTCTGATTCCTCCTCATTCAGAATTATTCTGTCATCTTCATGCACATGGCCTGTAGGCAGCCAGCCAGTAAGGGTTCCTTCATACTGATCCTGTTCCTGGCTGGAGGCTCTCAGAATCTGCCATGGTTCTTTGATCCTGTTTATCCTCCTGCCCTCGAGTGACTGGCTATCAGAAAACCTTCATTTCCTTGTTGGGTTCTGCCACCAGGAAGCAAAGCTGACCCCGTGGTTTCTGTGGGTCAGCTGCACCTGGCCGTGTGCACTGGGGAAGAGATTTGGCTTGTTGGCTGCTTTATTCCCCTTGCACTGTCAGGTCCAAGTGTGCCGTTGGCCCCAGCATCCAGTCTGTGTTATCAGAGCAAGGCTCTATGTTCAGGAAATCCTTAGCCACCAAGGGTCTGTCATCTTCTGGTGTCTTTGCCTGAAGTCCTCTGGCCTCCCCTGCTTTTCATCACTGAGTGCGTCTATAAGCTGACCCGCTGCCAGGTATCATGTATGAGCATTTTGGCAAGGAGAGTCCATGAGAGAGGTTTTCTTGGCAACCATAAAATAAAAGTACTGTAAGGAGCTGCTAAATAAATTTGCACCGCTTCAGCCAGGGAATTTCAGCTCTCCTGGGTGGGATGGTGATAGGGGATGTGGAATGAGAAAAATAATTATGAGGCTGAGCTGTCAGCTTGATGGCTCATTTACTTGATGGTCCCAAGCAGATGTACGATCGGTACACTGTGGATGTTTATCAAACTCATTTCCTCTTATATTTGTCCAGAGAGTCAGTGGATGGTGTTTTTTTTTGGGCATATTTTTTCTACCATGAGATAAAGTGAGGGAAAATCTCTCAGTCCCTTTGCTCAAGTTAAGTTAGTCCTGTATATCTGCAGTGGTGATTGCCAAAAGCAGCCTGCACATCCCTCCTGAGGTTGGTCCCGTAAATTTTACCTAGGAACATACTGCCTGCGTGTCAAGGGCATCAAGCACCCAGAACAGGATGGAGACCAACACTTAGTCTATGGGGATTAGTTTGTGAGTATGTGCCCTGTTTGTTTGTTTATTGTTTTTTGAGATAGGATCTTGCTCTGTTGCCCAGGCTGGAGTGCAGTGACACAATCATGGCTCAGTGCAGCCTCCAACCCCTGGGCTCAAGCGATCCTCTCACCTCAGCCTCCCAAGTAGCAAGACCTACAGGAGTATGCCACCACACCTGGCTAAGTTTTTAAAAAAATTTTGTATAGCTAGACACAATGGCTCACACCTGCAATTCCAGCACTTCGGAAGGCTGAGGAGGAGGATCATTTGAGCCCAGGAGTTTGGGACCAGCCTGGACAACATAGCGAGACCCTGCCTCTACAAAAAATTAAAAAATTCGCTGGGTGTGGTGGTGTGTGCCTGGAGTGCCAGCTACTTGGGAGGCTGAAGTGGGAAGGTCGCTTGAGCTCACAAGATCGAGGCTGCAGTGAGCTATGATCACACTGCTGCACTCCAGCCTGGGCAACAGAATGAGACAATGAATGAATGAATGAATAAAATTTTTGAAGAGACAGGATCTCACTATGTTGCCCAAGATGGTCCCAATCTCCTGGGCTCAAGCAATCCTCCCACCCTGGCCCTGTTTTAAAGAGGGTGAAAAACCAGACTCACATAGGAGTCATTTTTATCATTTCTCATCCCAAGTAGCTGCTGGGAGGAGCTATGAGGGGTAGTGGGGAAGAGCCTTGGCAACACTCTCTGGGCTGGAAATTGTTTTACTGACTTTCTTCTTTACCAAATGAATTATTTTGCATTCAGCCTCATAATGATGAATGTTCACGTCTCGTATACATGTTCTTCAGCAGATATTCCAATAGGTCAGCCTTAGGAACACCAGGTTAAGTGTCTGTGAGGAGAAATGGCGTAGGACCTCATTTAGTAATTAGGAATGCTGCTGCTTTTAGTAGGAAATTCATTTTCATGTTTAAGTTCATTCAGACTTCAGGGACATATTGTGGGGCTATTGAAAATATAAATGCCATCCATGACAACGTAGATACTTAGTAGACCCTAAGTAATTTCTGTAGTAAAAAAAAAAAAAATTAGCTGATGGCAACAAGTTCAGTTCTGAGACTACAAATGTGCAGGTTCTCTAAGCAAGTAAGATGTTTCTTTCCAACATTTCCATGGAGCCTGGGTTCCAAAACAAATCCTTTCCACTCAGACCAGTGGGTCCTTCTCCCTGCGCATCTTTCTTGAGAATTATGGCCTTAAATAGTAGAGAAACAAACAAACAAAAAAAAGGATTAAAGCTAGAATATGTAAACACATTTTAATGACTTTTTCCTGGTTAACAAAGTAATACATGATTCCTGTAGGAAATTTAAAAATCCCAAACAGAAAATAAAAATCACTCATAAACATGTCTCTCAGACACAGACTTTCATGTTTTTCCTCGTCTCCTTTTCCCTCCTGTCTTTCCTCCATTTCTTTATTCCTCTCCACCACAATTGTAACAAAATTAAGAGAATATCAAAAATATAATTTCATATTGTGTTCTTTCACTTAGATTTGTATCAGCCTATAAGTAAGTTATGAAATCCAGAAGCTATGAAGGAAAGATTGGTAATTTGACTGTATCAAAATAAAACTTGAGCCAGGCAATAATGTGTACAAACAATACAACCAATATAACAAATTATTACTATTCTATGATATGAGCTTCTTAAAAAATCTTCAAAAAGATAAACAACTCAAGTTTTAAAATGGGTAAACCATGTGAATAGGCAAGAAAAAATACAAATGGCCACTAAACATACATTCTTCTTAAAGCTTAATTGCACTAGTAGTCAAGAAATGAAGTTGAAACAGTGAGCTAATTTTTCACGGGCAGTTTGGCAAAAATTATAAGGATGATTCCATCTAGCCTGAACAAGGACCCCAAAAATGGAACTTTCATGGGCTACTGGTGGGAATATAAATTGACGCAACATTTTTGGAGGACGGTTTCTCCACATCTGTTTAAATTTTAAATATTTATCCCCTTTGACGCAGCATTTCCACTTCTAAAAAATTTATCCTAAATACTCCAAGTGTGCAAATCATGTTCATTACTTCATTGCTTGAAGTTGCAAAAAATTTAAAACAACCCAAATATTTATGTAGAGGAACTGGTTAAATTGTGGCACATTTTCGTAATGGAATTGTACGTAACCATTATAGAGAATGAGCTAGATGCATAGGAGGCGTAAATATGTCCAACACAATTTCCAAGTGAGAATAATATGTTACTATATAATATTGTGTTAGCGTAGCATTGAGAAGAAAAGATTGGAAGACTTTGAACCCGTCATCATTTTCTCTATACTTTTTTCAGGAATGATGAATTTATAATGAAAATATTACTTTTATAATCAAACCATTTTCAAATAACATTTAAAAATTATATTATAAACATTTCCGTACATTTTAGTCCTTCATAAAATTTTGGCAGCTTTCATAAAATTCTGTATTAGAAATACTATAATTTTTTTAGCCATTCCTTGATTGATACACAATTTAGCTTGTTTTCAAATTAGATATCATGCAACAACCAATATCTTTGTAAAATAAGATTTTTAAGTTTATACTCACAGGAGTATCACATCACATAGCAGAGACTGAAAATTTAACCTGAAAAGAATTTATTGGGTGATTCTGAATGTGCAAGGTTGATGTTTTCCTAATCTTTTTATTTTGTTTATTTATTTTTTTAAAGATAGAGTCTCACTCTGTCACCCAGGCTGGAGTGCAGTGGTGTGATCACGGCTCACTACAGGCTTGACCTCCTAGCCTCAAGTGATCCTCCTGCTTCAGCCTCCCAAAGTGCTGGGATTCAGGCATAACCCACTGTGCCCAGGCTTAATCTTGTTAAAGCTTACCTGGACCTACATGGAGGCAGAAGATTTGGGCTCCACTCTCTGACCACGCAGCTCTGCTGCCCTACTCTGGGTATAATTTGTCACTAGTTTTTTGTAGTCTCAGTGTAAAAAAGTCCAGGGATCTTGGCCTCAGGAGATCCTCTTCGGGAGGCTCAGTCCCAGGCTCTCTCCTCATTCCATTCCTTCTCCCAAGGTGAACTCATCCACACCCAGGTAATGACTCTCAAATTTATAGCTCTGACCAGCCTTCTCCTTGACTTCTAGCCATGTGTATCCAGTTGCCTATTAAGTATCTGCACTTGTATGTCTGAAAAAGTAGCTCAATCTGTCCAAAATTAATTCTGTGATCCAGAACCTGCTGATGCCTCCTTCTCTTTATCCCCTACATCCTTCCATTACTAAATCCCATTGCTTTTTCCCCCAGTTCTTCATACATCTGGTTCTCCTTACTTTCCCACCCTCCCTATACCCGGCCACCATCATTTATCTCCTGGATACTCTAGTAGCTTCCCATACGATCTGATGTTCGCTCTCAGCCCCTCTGATCTGTTCTTCACGTAGTAGCTGGAGTCTTGTAAAACCGAAAATCTAATGCCATCCCTCTCCTGAGTCAGACTTTTCTATGGGCTAAAGACTGAAATTCTCCCTGGCCCCTGCCTCATCTGGTCCCTACTCTCTCCTGTCTCCTTCACGCTCCCTCCTCTCCCCACCCAGGACTCCAGCCACACTAGTCTTCATTTCTTGACTGAACCCCCTCACCTCTGTTCCTTCCACCTGAAATTCTCTTTACCGTCACTTTCCCTCCTTTCTGTCTCTTCACTTGGTTAATAATCTTCTCAGCTCAGTTCAAATGTCACTTTGCTGGGAAATCTTCCCCGGTGCTAGGTCAGGCCTTCCCATGATCTATTCCCATGTTTTCTCCTCATTGCGTTCATCACAGCTGATAATTGTAAATTTAGTTGTGTAGTGATCTGGCTGCCTCTCTTCACCAGACATTAACCCCCTTGTGGCTAGAGATGCTGCCCCTTCTGCTTACTATTGTATCCCGAGATCTTGGCATCTGGCCAGGCCCATGGATGATGCTCAAAGAATTGTTGGGTGGGTGAAGGGATGGATATCTCGTGTAGGGTGATGCGTGAATGGCACTACTGTCTAACTCACAGTGAAACCAAATTTTAGGTTTTGCTATTCAGTGACTTTTCAAAGGTCTTTTACCAATTTCATACAATCAGTCTTGCTTTGAAAAAAAATTAAGTATAAACACAGACACGCAAAACACAAGCCAGTCCTAAGAGTTTTATTCTGAAATAAAGATAATCCACACTCACTCTCTCGGCAGATGCCCCCTTTTCACGCTTGCCTACATGCTGCTTCCTCCTCCTCAGGGGAAAGCGGCAAATAATCTGCACATTTGACCGCCTGAGAGATTTGCTGTGCACTCCACTGTTCCTGTATCCTCAAGTACTGTGTAAAATCTACTGAACTCTTTCTTTATGCAAAGCAAAACAAAACAAAACAAAACAAAAACCCTTGCTTTGCAGTATTTTGATTATGAATTTCATGGTAATATGCATAAAACATCCCTCTATCATAGTGCCATCTTAAGATATTTATTCTCTCAGATGGTTCTTGTTTCAATTAGTGAAGTCCTTTGGGAAACTATCAGGAGGACTGACCAGTGACACCACTGCATAGAAGGGATTGGGCCTGATGTAGTAGGTCACAAGCCCGGGCCTTGGAGGTGAGCAGAAGTGAATTTGAGTCCTGATTTAACCCCTGTCTAGCTATATGATCTTGGAGTACAGCCCACTTCATAGGGTTATTTTGAGAATAAAATAAGATACATGGATAAAGCACTTAACGTTTGATGAACATTCAGTATATTTTAGCCACTGATGACACTGTTATTCTTATTATTCACAAAAGCTTTTTCCAGGTTTCCTGGAGAGACAGACACATACCATGCCCAAATGAGCAATAGACAAATGGCACTATACTGACAATCATAAATTGTGTATTTTATGATAACTGGTATCAAAGTTGTACTTGATTCAAGAATTATTTCTTAGATTCAGATATTAAAATATTTACAGATGAGACAGTTCACGTCTTGGATTTGCTTCAATATAATCTAATAAAAGATGGATCAGGGAGGGAGGGAGTCAACGTAGAGAGGGAACATGTTGGGGTGTGCACTGGCAGCCGCCGAGGCTGTGTGATTGGTATGGGAGTTGTGTCATTCTCCGTACTTTTGTCTATTTTGAAAATTTCCCATGATACAAGTTGAAAAATATGTTAAAAATAGTTAATATAAATAGCCTCCTAGTTTCATTCTTGTTCAAGGAACCAGCTCTCAACTCGATTTCCTTTCTTTCTTTTGGAAGAGTAACTGATTCTAGTGATCTAAGCAGTAAGACTCGTCAATCTGTTTTATTACTCTCAGGATAGCTTATGGTGGAAACAAAATAAATCCAATTTCTGAATCTCTTTTGTCTTCAACCACTTGGGAATTCTCTCTGAAACTACTGTGGGCATTTTAAGTAACCCTGATTACCCAGCAAGAACAATGTAGCTTTCAGGCAAGCACAGAGGATAAAATAACTCCTTCTACCCTTCTATGCTTGCATGACAAAAGCTGTAGCTATTAAATACCGGTGCTCAATGAGCTAATGAATGGCGAGCTGGTAATTGTGTTTTTGGCATTTTAGGATTTGAGCCTCTGCTCTGTATGAACTTGTAATTTTCATTGTATAGCCTTGTTAAGTTTAGCTGCTGAGTTATATGTTGGCATAGGAAGCTGAGACACTCCTAAGCCAAAAACTGACCTCTGCATATTTCAAACTAAAGTCAGAAGGCTTAGGGTGACTTCTTTTGCTTTAAAAAAAAAAAAAAAGACATGATTTCCCTTTAGAGTGGAAGCTGACCATGACTGTAAATGGCTCTGTAATCTTTGGGTTTGTTTGAGTCACCCTCTCCATGTTCTGCTCTTCCGTTTGGATGCAAGCCAACACAGGGATAAGTGTTCTGCTTGGTCCTCGTTGTTTAATAATTGCCCCTTCTAAACCACTTTCCTTTCTCCAGCTTTACCAAAGGGAAGAATTTAAATGTTAATTTCAGATTTCTTCTTTTCCCTCTGGAGTCTGTCTCTAAGGGGTAAAACATGTAGCTTTTTATAAGTTTAAGTACTTTGGAGCAAAGTTTATGGAGTGTTCGTTTGTCCCCTAAAAATAAGACAGGCTCCGAGATGGCCAGGGCAGCTCCACTGGGGTCCATCTGAAATGCTTCTGTTTTCCTTTTGGTCAGCACCTCCTGCGAGGACCATGCTGGAGCTGCTAAGAAGAAGACAGGTGCACAGAGCTTTTGGGAATACAGTGCGGGGTGTGCTATCATAGAATTATAAACTTGGGCACCCTAGGAGCAAAGTTGATATTGCTATGACTGGGGACATCAGGACAGACTTATAGAGAAGGTATGAGATACTTGGGCTGAGGGCAGAACCGGTAGTCTGGAATTACATTATAGTCTTAATTGAACCCTCTTGGGATCCCAATTTGCGTGATCTGTCTTGTTAGATAGCACCTGGTGTGAGAACAGCCATGGCGTTTCCTTTACAGCTCAGACAGTTCTGAGAATGCCTAAAATTAGATTGAAATGAGGATTAAGGTGTATAACCTGCCTTTGTGGCCTTGGGTATCCTGTGACCAGGATGAGTCACGTCCTTGTGTTGCCCAGTTGTGTCTTCTGAGAGCTGCGTTCCAAGACTTCCCCGTGCAGAGCTGATTGTCATAATTGACTGACAAAACTGATGGCCCCGAACTTTCTCTCCCCGGGCGATTCCTGCTGCCCATGATAGCGGCTGAGTAATATGCAGTCAGGCCTCTTACCTGGGACATTAGTCACAAGCTCTTAAGCAACTGCGGATCAACTCTTGAGACCGTTGTGGGTTTCTGTTAGCACTTGTTTCTGTTGCCCAAGAAGATCCTTTCCAAGACCTCAGCAGGCATAATGGCTTCGGGAAAATTCAGAAACTCAGTGACCTTGTTTGGAAATGTGAGTGAGAGTGTTCTGGGCTCAGGTCCACACAGGCCTGGCCTGTCAGGCTAGGACACAGTGTTGATAAAGCTGGGCTCACGGGCTTTGTCCCCCGGGCCGTGCTCTCTCCTGGGGCTGCAGACTAGTGTATCTAACCTCAGCCAGGCGCCTCGCTACTGTATGCTGCGGTCCCAGAGGAGCCAGACAGCCAGGCCTTATAGCACTTCCCAAGTCAGAAAAACTTGTGGAAGAACAACTGAGAGTGGTGGCCTCCCGCACTGGACAGGATTATCCTCACCCCTGCTCCCGACCCGGGCTGCTAGGATTGCAGCCTCCTGTAGGTTAAACTGGCTGTGCTCATACTGTGTGTGTGTGGTGGGCCCAGGGGAGGAAGCAGCTTCCACACATCAGCCCATTGAAAACTGTCACTTACATGGGATATGGGATTCTGCATGGAGGAGGGCTGATCTGGAGCCAGGACTGGGTTTGGGTCAGAGACAGAGAAAGCTTGCTTCACTGAAGTGAATGCGCAGGTACTCAGCATGCCTTCGCCTTATGCCCCTAACACCCAGGGGAGCTGCCGCTCAGAGCAGAGAAGTCTGTTCTGTGCTCCATTGATCTGTGCCATGAAAGCTTTGCTGCTTTAACCACACTTACTGGGGATTCCTGAAATACTGGACTTGGTTTCTATTCCTGGCATTTTCTAGTGGCGACTCTTTGTTAAGACCTGCATGGCCAGGCCGTATCAACTCACAGGACATGGTGTGGAAACCAGTCACGCCAGTTCTGTCATCACCGACCTCCTCCAAGCCAGCAACGTGATCCAGGCTGGACAGAGACCAGCCTTTTTCCCTGGGCCATGCAGGCCAACAGACCTTGATTCTCACACTGAAGCAGGAAAATAGAACCCTGACACAACCCACAGTGAATGTGACATTCCAGAAAGAGCAGTCAGCTGCAGCCACTGTGAAGATGCCACAGCGAGGAGTGGGGGGAGCTCCAGGCGGTCCAAGGCTATGACTGCCTCCCACGATGGCAGTTAACACAAAGCTCCAGGCCACCTAGCATCCCCTGCATGACCTGCAGCCTCTCGTCACTGATCAGCCCATGTGGGTTGCCTCTGAGCATATTGTTCCTTTAAAAATCAAAGTGTAAATGTCTCACCCAAAAGGTCAAACTGCAGCTCCGTCCCGTCTAGACTGTGCCTGTGAGGCTGGCAATGCTACCCTCCCTCTATAACAGTGCCCTGGGGTATGGGTGGTGACAGGAGAACCAGGTGCCTGTGTTGGGAAGCAGGCTGTTTAGGAGAGGACTGCCTTTTATTTACAGACAGCTTTATCAGTACACTACCACTTTCCTGCTGACCTTGAGGACGCTTTACCAAACAATCCTACTGCTGAATATTCACTTCCTTCACTTGAATTTGCTCTTAGGGATTGGAGAAGGGATGGAAAATGCTTTGGACTGGAGTCTCCATAATCTATTAGGCTTCTTGTGCACCTGGGGTACCCACAAACAAACCCTGTTCTCACTCTGAATTTCCTTTTCCTGGTTAACATCTCCATGAACCTACTGGATTTCAGACAGAAACCCAGGAGCCATCATTTCTGCTGCTTCTCTCTGTCCATTTCTAAGTGGTTATCAAACCTTATTACTGATTTTGCTTTGACTGAAGCCCTGCATCCTTTCCCCTAATTGACTCTTTATTTTCCATTCCATTCATCACCTTCTTGGTTCAGGTCTTAACATCTCTTCCCTGGACAGTTTCAGCCTCCCCCACGGTGATCGTTTCTTGTCCAGCCAGGAATCTGTTACTCCTTTAATTAGGGAGAGTCAGTAAGTTCCTTTCGCCTGATATCTAAAAATCAAAATTCCATAGTGTGGCACTCAGGACCCTTCACGGTTTGAAGGACTTAACTTTCCTCTGTAGTCCTGAGATTTTTTCATGGCCCCAGCGCTCCTATGTCCTGTGCTGCCCGCCTCTCAGCCTCCTCCACCATACCCAGGTTCTCTGAGCCCACCTGCACAACCACACCACTGGGCTTGCTGCTGTGCCCCCACTCCACCCGCCTGCCCAGGGCGGCCTTCTCACTCCCCCTTCTCTGCTTAGGAGACTCTGACTCGTGCTTTCAGACCCAGCTCAATTTCTGCTTCTGCTGTAAGGCCATCTCTTTCTCCTCCCACTGGAAGGAATTGTTCTGTCTTAGGTTTCTCCCATAGCACTCGGTTCATACCTTCATCACGCCACTAGGATTGTACAGCAATTGGTGTGTTCCCCCTCCCTGTCTATCCTGTCCATATATGTGTGTGTATGTGTCTGTGTATAAAATATATATCTATTTGTTTTGCACACACACACATCAACAAACAAACAAGTATTTCTTTCTTCTCTTTTGTTTTTTGAGACAGGGTCTGTCTCAAAGACAGCCAGTCGCCCAGGCTGGAGTGCAGCGGTGCACTCTCAACTCACTGTAGCCTCAAACTCCTGGGCTTGAGTGATCGTCCCACCTCAGCCTCCCAAGTAGGTGGGACTACATGCCCAGCTAGTCTTTGTTTTGTATTTTCTGTAGAGATGGGATTTCGCCATGTTGCTTAGGCTAGTCTCAAACTCCAGAGCTGGAGCAATCTGCCTGCCTCAGCCTCCCAAAGTGTTAGGATTTCAGGCACCCAGCTGACAAGTATTTCTTAAGTACACTACGCCAGAAATCATGGTGAACCGCATAAACACAATCCCTGCCGTCATGGAGCTTCTAGCCTAGCATGTGTTTGTCTCCCATTATACTGTGAGTTCCTTGCAGATGAAGATTAGCTGTGCTCCTAGTGCCATTCACCACCACTGGCACACAGTGGCCACCTCCCCTATGGGTGTTCACTCTGACTCCAATGGGTAGAAATGAGTGCTAGAGTGGAGGATGGGGGGAGAGCCTGAGTATAAGGTCAGTGGAAAGCCCAGAAAAGCCACGTTCTGCCCTCAGTTTTTAAAGGCCAGCTTTCATTTTCCTGTGGTTAGCCCATTCTTGTGGGCCCATCATCTTGGGGCCATGAGGCGAGTTCAGATACTTGATCTAAATTCATCATCCAGATAGCACAGAGAAGTTTGTTCCTTGTGAAGTGTGTGCAGGAAACTCACATGGCTGCACGCGGCCACTGTGGTCTGAGTGCCCATCCTGAGAGGTGGGTGGTTCAGGGTCTGGCTGCCCTATCTCGTGCTACTCTTTGTATCTTTCAGAGATCTGAAACTGGACAACGTCCTGTTGGACCACGAGGGTCACTGTAAACTGGCAGACTTCGGAATGTGCAAGGAGGGGATTTGCAATGGTGTCACCACGGCCACATTCTGTGGCACACCAGACTATATTGCTCCAGAGGTGAGTGCAGCTGCTTGATACAGCTCTGAAATCTGAGCTCTCTAGTAACTCTGACCAGAAATGCCACTGGCTGCTTTTATGTGCTGCAGCTTTGTGGGCAGTGTTGAAAGCCGACACCTCCAGACTCATTTATGGCTCACTGGGTGAATGATGGCTGAAAATGGCCTAAGTCCCTCTAATAAGAATTTGAGTTAAAATTTTTTTTTTTGTAAACTTTGCAGTTGCTTTGGGCTTTCGCCCTAAATGAAGACAAAGTATGTGCCACTCATGGCTATTTATTTTCCTCTTTGTCTCTACTTAGTGATTTAATTCCAGCATTATTTAGCAGAACTAAAGAAAGGCTCTTGAATCCTTGAAATCTTTCCATATGAGTGAGTGAACCCAGTCTTCTTTTTTTCCACACATATATTTCCAGAACCCTTCTGTCTGAGATCTGCACGAGCCCATCACTGTGACCCAATCAGGCCATAAATGCTTGCTCATTTAGATGAGAAAGCATCTCTGAGTTGACCTCAGGGAAAACAGACCACTCTGTAGAAATGGAATGAAATATGCATGCCAGCACAGGAGACTTTTAAAAAAAGATTTGATATTTCCTAATGCATCCATTTCCCTAGTTATGAAGAACACATTTGTTAATCTGATGTATGAAGCACCTTCTCACGCTGCCTCCTTTGCACAGATCCTCCAGGAAATGCTGTATGGGCCTGCAGTAGACTGGTGGGCAATGGGCGTGTTGCTCTATGAGATGCTCTGTGGTCATGCGCCCTTTGAGGCAGAAAACGAAGATGACCTCTTTGAAGCCATACTGAACGACGAGGTGGTCTACCCTACCTGGCTCCACGAAGATGCCACAGGGATCCTGAAATCTGTAAGTCTGGCTTACCCAGCCAGCTTCTGATCTATTACAAACCAGCTTGTTCTGTGTGCCTCTCGTGTCTTTTCAATACCTCCCACCAGTAAACCACCAGCTCTAACTAAAATTTGTCTTCTAATCTAAAGAATTAAAGAACTGGAGTTTTCTCAAGCTGTTACTCTCTCTTATGCAATAGACCCTGTCTTATGCAATAGTTATTTTGGGGCCAATTTCGATAGCCCTTGATAGCGTTGTTTGCCAAATAGCAAGTATTTCTAGCACTTCATAACTTTAGCTGAGGGAGGTGATGTTTCCCCTTCATACAGTCAGGCCACACCAGAGTTTTGGGTCAAGTGAATGCCATTCCCAGCCTGTTATTATATCAATTGTGTTTCTGTTGGCATGTCCAAGGAGCAGGATGAAGGGGCCTTTCTCTTAGGGCTGGGAGAGGAGAAGGGAGGTTTTCCAAACCTCTGCAGATCTCTTTTGCCTCCATGTCATCCTTATGCAAGCCAGGTGCCACGCCCAGGCTGCCCCGGCAGTGTTGTAATGGGTCATGTTGAGAAAGTCTTTCTGTGTGTGCATTTAAGGCACTGTGCTAGACGCCTTCCTTCGAATTGAGGAAAAAATATGGATTGGACGCCTTTATGTTGAAAATAAAGTACATGTGATTTGGGTCAGTTCTGTAACCACATTAGTTGAGTTCCAAAATAATATATTTTCACCTACTATATGCAGAGGAGATACAAAGACAAATAATAGAGGGAGAAATCAGAACAATCCATATTCTGTTGGATAGTATCTATGGCATAAGAATTACTATCCTTGAGTTACACCCTTCCAGTAATTTTAGACAAAAGCTAAATATGAGAAATATTTGCTATCTTGTTGAAAGACTTGTTTGTCTTTAGAAACCTCTAGCCCTATAATCAGTGCCATTTCAAGGACATTTTGTATGTGGGTCACTGTGCACTGGGGCTGAAGGCTTGACTGTCCCTGAGAATTCTCCACAATACTAAAAGGGAAATAATCACAGAAATCCTTCTGAGGCAAACATTTCCAAAGCGAATCATAACTCATAACTCGATTCTCAAGCTGAGGTGCCAGCGCCCTCCTGAAACTGAGAAAGCACTAATCTCACAGAAATAAAAGCATGATACTTTGGGATTCTACCAAATATCTCCTATCTCACATGTTTTTGTAAGAACAGCTCATTTGTTATATTAGTAGAAATTTTAGACCGAGGAAATCATAACTAGGGCTTTTATAATTTTATGGAAAAAAAGAGTCATAGAGAAGGACCTGTCTTCGTGGATTTGTGCCATGAAGTTTCTTAACTTCCTGAAGGGAAATGTACTCACCTAGGTTGGCTGCAGCCAATTTTTGATAACATAAACTGTGATAACACAGGCTCAGCGTGCTGCAGACTGAGGCGGACTTTGCATGATCACTTTCCTACTTCCACGGCCCGGAACCTGGCGTTTTGTGATTCCCACAGCATGCCAGTCTTCATCATACTAATGGTTTTCCATGCTGCACATATTTAGTTCAATTACTGTACCTGATTTAGTAGTTTTAATATTTAGAGGAAGGACCCCAGAGTTCGTAATTCTTTATGGCTTGAAATGAAACTACTATTTCAAGCCATAAAGAAATGCCTGTGGTCAGCATTGGTGTATAAAGGTCACTGGGCTTGATATCATGAAGAGTAGGAAATAAAAGTCAATTCACACCTCAGGAAATTTTTATGTTCTCTAATATAAATGCTGGATTAGCAATCCAGATCAGTGTTCCTCTGATAAATACCCTACACCTTTTGAATCTAGGTCTAGTAGGACTCTTAAGAGGTCACATCACCATTTGAGATGGACAGTCCTTATTCTTTGTCTTTACATTTTTAGAAGTCTTCAACCTCATGCTAGTGTTTCAGAGTCCTCTTGAGAGAGTTCTTTGCAACTAAATCTGAAACTAGGTATCATCCCCTTATCCTAGAACCTAGGAGAAGTACTAGCAAGGTTAAGATTCATATGGAATTTTTAAGACTGTTTCTTTTTAACCAGATAAGCTCAATTACTTCAAGCTATATCTTTTATGTAAATATGAGTATTTTTTGTAACAAGCACATACATTGTCCAGTAATCGCCTCCATGGTCTTTCCTACGAGAGGAAACAGCCTCTGGTGCCTAAGGAGACTCGCATCCAGTGGAGACTGAGTTGTTCTCTCTCCTTGCAGGCTCACTTTTGGGAAGCTACGGGTCCCTTCACTTTCTTTATTTCAGCTCCATTCTCATGCCAGCTGCTCTGCTGGATGGAGGCAGCAGCTGCAATTGTTACATACCATGTGTCTAGCACTCATTTTCCTAAATGACACTCGACGCTCTCTCTGGGTGTCTCCCACATAGGAAGGAGCAGGGGCTCTGGGCTCACAGTGCCAGGCCTGCCCCCAGCCCTGTTACCTTCCAGTTGAGTGACCTTGGTGAGCTTCTGTGCCTCTCTGAATCTCAGTGTCCTTGCTTGTAAAATACGGGTAGTAAAATCCATACCATAGGGTGATTATTCGGAGTACGTGAAATAATGTAGGTAAACTTCCTGGTCACATAATAATCATTCCGTTTCTTCCTCCTTCAAGGCATATACCTTCAATGTAATTTTCTGAAAAACACATGAATGTTGTCAGATAAAATTACTTAAAAAAATTCACTAAGAGGATTTCTGTGGATTTTTGTTTGCACATTTTACTCTCTATGCCTAAAAACAAGAAGCTTAAGTGGTCTAGATGAGAACATTCAGCTAGTCTTTGCAGGGGACTAACACATTTAAATAGAAATGTGATCAAAGAGAAGAAAGAAGTGTTTAGAGCACCCAAGACTTGAGGAGAGACACTGAGGAGGGGGGGAGGGCATCGGAATTGGGTTGGTTCAGAACCTGCCTCCAGAGCAGAGCTGCTTGGGGCAGATCTTGGCTCTTTGGCTAATATGCTGTGTGACCTTGGGCAAATGGCATAATTCTTGCATGCCTCAAGTTTTCTCTCCATTTCCTTGGGCAAATGGCATAATTCATCCATGCCTCAGCAGGTGGGGGTATCCAACCTACAGGGCTACTATGTGGTTGGCACGAGATAACATGTGTGGGTGCCTGAAGCAGTGTTTGGCACAGGGTACGTGCCCAGGAAGTGTCCTGTACTGTTACCGCCGCAAGCTGCATGCATGAAGTGATTTTTTAGACTCTGCCTTTATCTCTGAAAAAGTATTACTTTGTCATATCAGGAAGGAGGGTTCAGAGAGCAAGGTGTGCTATGCAAACCACTCAGGCTGCTTTCTGGCTCTAATTGCAATTTGATTTAATTAGGCCCATATAGTTATTTTACTACCGGAAGAAAACATAGAGATTGTCCATTCCAACCCCCTCATTTTATAGATGAGAAAACCATGAGGCACTGAGAAATTGTGACTCATCAAAGGCCATTTGACATGTTACTTAAATCAGTTGGGCTCGTTGTGCACTGCTGATGAGGATGAAAATGGTGTGGATAATGGTATGGTGGGAGGGTCTTAAAAAAATTAAACAGAATTACCATATGATCTAGCAATTCTACTTCCGAAAATTTGCCCAAAAGAATTGAAAGTGGGAACTCTAATAGGTATTTGGACACCCATGTTCATAGCAGCATTACCTACAATAGCTCGAAAGTGGAAGCAACCCCAAGTGTCCATCAACAGATGAACAGATAAATAAGATGCGGTACATGCACTCTGAACAAGCATTCATTTGGTTGCACAGGGCCAGATCAAGGTATACCATGTTCTTACCAATATTGACTTGACGCCTTCTTCCGGAATGTGACCACCTAAGATGAAGCATTCCAGGAGCTTGGTGATTTCAGGAGTTCCTAATGTGAACAGTTGAAGCCATTGGATGGTGTTTTGCGTCGTTCTAAAAACAGTAGAGAAATCATGAGTGCTAAGTTTTGAACTGTAATTATTTGTCTTTGCCCTTAATTTTATAGAGCTTTGTGACCATGAAAAGCTTTGTGACCATAAACACAGAATTGTAGAGCCGGAAATAGTTTAAAAATATTTTGTCCAAATCTCTGGTTTACAGATAGGAAACTGAGGCCCAGAGAGCTGAAGGAACCTTACATATTAGAATGGAAAGAACATACCCTAGACCTCATTTGACTTCTGCTGCTGGTTTTCAGTCTGTAAAGGTGTGATAATAACACCTACAGTACCCACTTCAAATAAGGCAATATACATGAAACCATTTTCCAAGTGGAATGCACCATACAAGAATAAGTGATTAGTATTGCTAACTTTGGAATAGTAATTTCACAACACACTTAGAGGTGTCATTATTCTCATCTAAGAACAATTCAACAATATCATCAAGGTTATTAAGTGCTTAATTTTACTCGAGGCTGTGGTAGGCATTTATTCCTAAGGAAATTGTATTCTTGTTTTTCCAGGAGCTTTTAAATCTTAACCAAAGACACGTAGGTGGGGTATAAATGGCCAAATAGATATTGATCTGTTTATTTATGTAATAGGCTTATATCAGCGCATACGTGCGTAGCAGGCATGGGTTCTGCGATGCTCAGGTTCTGTGCGAGGTGCCAGGGATCCAGTGATGAGCAAGGAAAACACGATCCTGCTCTTGTGGAATTTACAGTCCATTGGGGTGGGGAGGGAAAGAAACTTTAAAGAGCAATTATACATTAACTATGTATTTACAATTTAAGGAGAAAAATAAAAATCCAAGGTTCCATGAAAGCATTGAACAGGCAGATCTAACTTGACCTGGGCCACCAAAGGAGGCCCTTGGACGAGATGACATTTAATAAGGGCTGGAGAGAAATTAGGCTTGAAAGTATGCAAAGGTCTTAAGAAAGGAGCAGTCCGTTTGAGTAGTTCAGTGGCAGGCTGGCTGGAGTGTAATAAGTGAAGAGGTAGGGCGAGGGGAACTGCAGGGGAGGAGGCTGAGGAAACAGTGAGAGCCCGAAGAACGTCCTTGGCCACACACAGGAGTCTGGACTCCGAAGTGCCAGCGTAAGTCTTTGAAGAATTCCAAGCAAGCATGAGTGATACAATCACTACTTCATGTGTAAAAGATCACCCTGGCTATTGTATAAAGAGTGGATCAATAGACTGAAGTATTTGCTGATGAAATGATTTCTGGGATTGCTTTCAAAATAATTTGGGAGTTGTGGGGGAGGAACAGATGAAACAAGATTGGGTGTGTGTCAGTAACCATCAAGGCTGCGTGATGAGTACATGAAGGTGTGTATTACTGTCGTCTAAAATGTCTACAATGGAAAAGTTTTTAAAACCCACCGTATAAATGAGTATCTTATACAGACAAGCTCAGCATGTGTGTATGAAGAAACATTTCTAGGCTGTATAGAAAAAGTGATCTCCGTCTTCACAAATGAAGGGAAATAGTTTACAACACAAATATACAGAAAGAGCAAATGATGTGAGCCACATACAAGCTCCTGCCTGTGGATCCCGGCCACATCTCTTAAATCCAAGTGACAGTCTCAAGTTCCTGGCCCGGGAGTCTGTGTCACCCTGATGATTTTTTGCCACAGACAAAATTAACCAGTGGTTTTAGCACAGCTCATTTCTTCAGCGCCGCTCAAGAGTTTTTATGCCTTCTCAAGAAGTGTCCTTCAACCCCCAGGGTGGTAACAAAGGGTACCCCAAAGAAGCACTTTTAACAGAAAAGACCAAGGAAGGAGAGAACCCTCATTGTTGGACTTTGCCCCCTGCTGCCTCCTTGGGGCCCTGGGAGATCCTTTCCCCACCCGGCTGCATCTGCCCTTTCCCATGGAGAGGCAGTAAGAGCTGAGATCTCCAAGCCAGCCCTTCTCGATGCCTCTCTCTACCATCTTCGTGTGGGGGGCCATCTTTCTATGGCTTCCTGAGATCAAGATTTTCTGATGATCTCTTTTTGCAACTGTATGTTCTGAATTGTTCCTAGAATTGGTGTCTACTGGATTTTTTGCCTGCCTTTTTTTCCTTTAAGAGAGAAAGCTTGTTGACTTCCCCTGTTACCTTTTTAAATGGAAGGTATTATTATTATTCTGTATCTGGGGAAACTGTTCAGACACCTGTTTACGTTACATACCACAGAGATACAAATGTAAAAGACCTCAAGGCTTTATCCAGCATGATGTCAGTGAGTGTCTACGTGCAGGGCTGGGGAGAGTGTGTCCTGTCCAGCATTCCTCTAAAAGTATGTGATTGGCAAGGCAGGCTCCAGCATTTTCTGACCCATAATCTAATGTTACTGTCCCCCACGGGCCCTCCCTGTCATCACCTTTACCACTGCCCTCTCCACCCACAGCACCCCCAAGGTTGTGGACTTGTGAGTTCTTCGTGTATAGCTGTTCAAACATTTCACATAGACGTGGCTAGTGGACAAAGGACTTGCTTGTGAGAACATTTCCCATGGAGCTCAGAATCAGTGGATGCAGGGGTAGAGTACACACACCAGTGTTTAGCCCAGGATTTCTACTTGAAAAGAAATTCCCAAATCATTAACCAATAATCTCATATCTAGCAGTAACTTTATGTGCACCCAAATAAGCACACTGGAAAGACTATTTTTCCTGCTTCCCCTTCTGGCTTTCTCATTTTTGCTTCAGAGGTTTCTATTCAATACTTAACATGTGTGTGCCCTAAAAGCAGCCTCACCTGCAACTTGCAGAGAATGGAGTATTCAGACTGGCAGGATCCTCAGAAGTTAACACAAAATAGGCCTATGACAACACACAACATTTGTGTAAAGAAAAAATAAAAGGCATTCCAGCTGTTATTTCTTATTATTATTTTTTTTTACTTGGTTTGGGAATATATCTACCCGTTTTGTAGTGTCGTCATGTCCTAGGTATCTTAGGCTGGCACGAAATTATCCCTAAATGCTGATAACAGTGAGACAAAAGAAAGTCTATTATCTATTGTTTGCTTAGGGCTTCTGAGGTTCCACTAAGTTTTGCCCTCGTCTAGGTCCAGAAAGGCTTGGGGAAGTCCCAGGCGAATCCAGAGCTTAGGAAGCTGATGCCTTGTCTCCGAGGTTAGTGCTCCTTTGCTAATCATTTCCAGTGAGAAATCACGTGGCTCACGGTCTACTCAGGTGAAGTCAGCAGGCTTGTCTTTCAGCTCACACAGGTGGCTGGAGTAAATAAGTGCTGAAAGGAGCTGGATGCATTCTCCCGAGTCACCTTTGTCGACTCTGGAAGCATTGTAAACTTGGCATCAGAAGGAGATTATAAAGTGCTTTTGTTCCTAAGCTTTGTAGAAATTAAAGCGTGTATACGTGTGGGTTTCTCTGTCATCCAGCCTCTCAGATTCCATCATCCCAGCATTGTCTGCAGGAATCCTACTTGCCTCTGTGCACAAAGGAGGGAGAACCACAGTGAATTCGGGGACCCTCTTTAGCCCTGAGTGTGTCCCACGTCTGTCACCAGGCAGTGAATTCCAGGAGCATTGACTGTCTTCCTCTCCATTTCCCTACTCCCCCTCCTGGGAGAGGCTGGAATGCTCAAGGAAGCCACCAAAGGTGGTCAGCCAGGAGAAGGCTGGGGAAGAGGAGGGAAAAATGGGACCTGAGTAACACAGAGGATCCAACCCAGATCATTAGGGCTGGTTTTTCAAACATTGTTACGGGGGAAATCCAAAAGAAAGTTTTCAAAAGATCCTTTAGTAAGAGGAGTGGTTAACATGCAGCCTGCAGTCTGTTGCCAAGACTGGAATGCCTGCATGAGGAAAGGAAGCTGCCCCGCAGGCCTCTTAGAAACCCCTAGTGAGGTTAACACCTTTCGGAAAACGAACTGTTTGCTCACAGATCAAGGCTAGTGTCTGCAGGAAACAGAAAAGCACTGCTCTTCCCAGAGATTTTGTATTTGGGTCTTTTAAAGTCATATAATTGTATTAAAGTTCTTGTTCTCTACTTCTTTTTCCCCTCATTAGATTGTAAGTTTCCTAAGGTTGGAGTTCCTAACATTTTATTTGTAAAAAGCAGTGTGAAGGGTTTTTTTTCTTTATTTTTAAGAATACTCATGCCTCATTTATCTCCACCTCTGCCACGAAGATAAAGATGTGAAAGCTTTTGTAAAATGACCATGGAAACTTCCTGTGTGGAGATTTGTTAACCAGCATCTGTGGGTTAGAAAAAGCTTTTTGTTTCAAGTTAGAAAAACTGTAAACAAAGGTAGTTGACTTTGTTGTTTTTTGTTTGTTTGTTTGTCCTTGCCAACTATCAAAGGTCAATAACTTTGGGCCGTTGATCATTAGATTTGGTTTGGATGCCAAAGATAATGCATATCCAGCATAAAGAAGGGTGGCTGGGTGCCTTGGCTCACGCCTATAATCCTAGCACTTTGGGAGGCCAAGGCAGGCGGATCACGAGGTCAAGAGATGGAGACTATCCTGGCCAACACAGTGAAACCCTGTCTCTACTAAAAATACAAAAATTAGCTGGGTGTGGTTGCACACGCCTTTAGTCCCAGCTACTCGGCAGGCTGAGGCAGGAGAATCACTTGAACCCGGCAGGCGGAGGTTGCAGTGAGCCAAGATCACGCCACTACACTCTAGCCTGGTGACAGAGGAAGACTCCATCTCAAAAAAAGAGAAGGGTACTGGCCTCGGTTTCATCAGAGGAGAATAAAGGACATTGTATAGTCCCCACTATAGAATCTTTATTTAGTGCTCACTCCTCTTCAGTAGCTACATTTGGGGAATCATACCTGGAAAAAATAGTTTGTATAGCTTGGGCATGTAAAGTAGCAGCAGCTTTTTCTTAACTCTGGGAAGTTATTGGAGAGCAGTGAAGTCCGCCCTGCCAGTCAGAGCTGCTTGAGACTGGTTTGTCAGGAATAAAGTCATGTTGTCTAACAACAGGCATTGGTACAGCGGCATGCCCTTGGGTTTCCATCTCTGAGACTCGCCTCTAACCTTTACCTACGTTTAACCAACAGTGTCCCATGACCTGAGTGAAGATACAGGGAAGCAATAGTGATCATAAAACACAGGAAAGGCGGGGTGTTGGGAGCCTTGGAAAGGAATTGAGTATGTGCTAATGAAAGGCTGCTGAATTCCAGTCACAGACAGCATGGAAAACACAGCCAGCAAACCCACCACGGATTTGAGCACTGTCCCTGCCCCGCTACAGGAACGGTACAGGGCATTTACCATCATGAGTTTCATTAGGAGAAAATAAAGTACACTGTGTAGTGTGTCTCTGGAGATATCTCACAGAATATTCTGATGCTGGTCAGTTATAACCTGCCAGATAAGGCACCGACCCACCAGCCTTCTCAAATATACCCATATGCCCACTTCCTCCATCACTGGCTCAGGGAGATCAGCTTGAGCAAGTTTATTTCACTTTATTTTTTTCTAAAGAAAAGCCCATCTCAGACTCAAGGAAAATAGAGCATCTGTAGCTGAGGGAAGTACAATCTTCAAAATTCCAGCTTTTTTTTTTCCTCCCAGAGTTGTTAGTGATAAATGCAAAAGAGAAGAAAGAAAAGAGTCCCTTGATATGGGCACAGACTGTGGAGGCTGCTGGTGTGGCCACCCACCTGACGCTGGATAGGCCAGTCCGGCTCTGCTTCAGATGTTTTCAGTGACACACTCCTGTTCCTGCCAGGAAGCCCTCTCATCACTTAATCGTATTGAGTATTACAACCACATAATGTGTTTTAATTTTTCTTATGATCTACTTAAGTATGCTTCCTTTAACTTCCACTCCCTGAACTTACTTCTCCCTGAACTTATTTCTCATCTAATCCCTCTGCTGGCTGACAGCTCTTCGAGTATTTGAAAATATTAAGTTTCCTTCTATCTTTTCTTCTCCAGCATAAAGACTCTCAGTAATATGAAATAAAACCAGGTGGTCAGGCTGAAGGATACCTCAGATTTTTTCCAGGCCTGTTACTTTTCTCTCCCTTCTCTTAGCACCTGCACTGTGTATACTTCTCAGCCCTTCTCCCTCCATAGAATCAGAAGAAAAAGAATGTCACATGAGCCAGCAAGGAAGTACAACATAAGGAAACACACAGAGTGCTGCCACTTTTCATCAGGTGAAGTCCTGAGTATCGTTTATTAGGAGAAAATAAAGCAAACTGTGTAGTGTATCTCCTCACCTGTCAGTCCAAGTATCTTAACCCAGAATCCAAATAAGAAGATCGGTAGCCTCGAGGAGGTCTAGCACAGTGACTGAGAGTAGAGGCCTGAGTTCGAATCCTGACTCTAGCACTCCCAAACTGTGTGGCAGGTGACAGATGGGTCTGTTTCTCAGTTTCCTAACCTTTAAAATGGGAATAATAACCACAGTTGCCATGAGGATTATATACAATGAATTTGGGACACTTAATACCTAGTGCCACAAAAGTGTATGCAGCATACATATGCAGTAGTAATGGTTACCACTTCTTAAACTGTAACTTGTATAAAACTGTATCATTCTCTGCTCTCTCTACTCCTGCAGCTGCCACCTTCTCAAACTGGTGTGCAGGTTGCTAGTTCCAGCCCTGACCAACACGTTCCATCCAGATCCAATCTGAGCAGGCCAGAGCACCTCACCTTCTCTTGGCTTGTCCAGTATTCCACAGCAGCACCATTCTGTATAAGAACCTGGACTTGGGAAGATTACAGTTTGTTTCGCCAGAGTGATTCTGGAAATCTACTGTCTGTTCTTTTCACCCTACCAAGTCCCATCCCACTCCCACTCCCAGTGGACTGTCAGCCCCATCTTACATTTAAATGTCTGCTGTGCCTTCTCCTATGGAAAAGTGACTTATCAATGCCGGGTCCAAGCCTGGTGTCTCTCCTGTACTGTGCAGCCCCATCCCTGCATGACCACTGCTTTGAGCTGGAGGGTTCTGCTAGCACAGGGTGTCTAGGTCTCCCCCGACAGCTGGCAGGAGGGGTATGAAAGGAGATTGGTCTTCATAACTGGATCAGACTCTGCATGCACCAGCAGCATCCTTCATATGGACACGTGCCTGCAACACGCATGCATGGCGTGCTTCTCATCAGCCCCAGGCGGCCATTAGGCTCTATGCCCATGGCAAGGTTGGGCGTCATGGCTGTGAACCATACTCTATTCTGTGTCCTGTGCTCTTTCTCTGCCTCTTCTCCCCCCAGGACTCTCTTCAGAACCTTCTCCCCCATTTAGGAGCATCACTCTGGAATACTGGCAGGAAGATTCTGCAGCATGGTTTCCTTCTCTTCTAACTTGCCAGCATTAGCTGCTAACTCTCTCTCTGCCCTTTTTTTAAGGTCTGAAATTGATTGAAAGGAGAAGGTCATTTTGTTTTCCCAACAGCCAAATCCAACCATTAGGTAGAAAAGACAGTGTTCTCTGGCTCCTGGAAGAAAATCTTATTAGACTAATTGCTTTATTTATATAACTTGTTCTCTTCCTATGAAATCAAACAGATTTTGAAAGAAGAAAAAAATACTTGTAGCCATTATTTACATTTTAGTGAATTTCAAAGTACGTTTGGGTCCAGTTATCTCAAGACTCATAATGACACAGGGTTAGTTTCAACTCTCTAATCTGCAACATCCAACAACTCAAAATTGAAGCTGCCTCACGTGTAGCACAGCCCACAAGATGTGATAAGCACTGTACCCGACACCAGATTTGCAAAGACATCGCTCCGCTGCACCTGTCTCGCTGCGTTTAGTATCTCTGTTCTGTTGTTAATGTAGATACAATTACACGTTAAAACCTACTGTTTGTAGGCCGAGCACCGTGGCTCACACCTGTAATCCCAGCACTTTGGGAAGCTGAGGCGGGCAGATCACTTGAGGTCAGGAGTTCAAAACCATCCTGGCCAACATGGTGAAACCCTATATCTACTAAAAATACAAAAATTAGCTGGGCGTGGTGGCACACGCCTGTAATCCCAGCTACTCGGGAGGCTGAGGCAAGAGAATCACTTGAACCCGGGAGGGGGAGGTTGCACTGAGCCGAGATTGTGTGCCATTGCACTCCTATTTTTTGTATTCTCATTTTAAGATGGTCTTAGAAAAGGTTTGCTGTCAAAAAAAAAAGTTTTCCAAACAGGGTTTGCTGGCATGCGCCTATAATCCCAGCTACTCGGGAGGCTGAAGCAAGAGGACAACTTGAGCTTAAGAGTTTGAGACCAGCCTGAACAACATAGCAAGTTCCTGTCTCAAAAAAAAAAAAAAAATCAAGAAAAAAGAAAAATTGTTTTCCAAAGACCATTCCTCCCACTGCACTGCTGGAGCCTAGGATAGTGAAGGCAGAAAGATTCTGTTCTCTCTTTCCTGGCTATAGAGGAACAGGGAGAGCTGACCTCAGAGTTTAGTCTCTCAGTGGCTTTCTATCTGTGCCCCTGCCTTTAAGTAGAGCAGGATGGGCCTGTAAGTTTGGGTCCCATTAGGGACATAAGCAAATAACGGAAGTTTTCTGCAAAAGAATTATGCTGTCACTGTTCACAGCAGTGGGAACAGAGTGTTTAGGGAGAGTCCTGTGTCCAGCCTAGGACAACAACAAGATATTCACTAATACTATCATTTCTTGAGAGCTTTCTTTTTGCCAGGCACTTTACATTGATTCTCTCATTGACTCATCATAACTTTGTGAAATATAGGAAAATCTTCATTTTAGAGTTGAGAAATCTAAGGCCCAGAGAAGTTAAGAAATTTGTCCAAAGTCACACAGCAACTCAGTGGTGAAAGAATTATACAAACACAAGTAGTCATGCTCCAGAGCCTGACCAACCCTCCATGTCAGAGAAGATATTAGTTCTTTCAGCCTTCCCCTGCCTTGCAGGAGGCCTCCCAGGACATTCTTCTACAAACCTGGCCCAAATCCCTTACATGTCCCCTTAGAGCTACCCTCAGGAAGGAGCATGCCTGTTTGCTTTCCCCTGCAAAGGAGCATGCCTGTTTGCTTTCCACACCTACTCTGTAGTCTGGGAAAGAAAACTCTTAAGTGTCTCATTTTCAGGGCCGGTTGTGCCTCTGATTCCTTGAGTATCCTATAGTTCAGTTCCACTGAATGAGGACCTCAGCAGGAAGGGGAACACAAAATGAGTCCCCGAGTTCTTGACCCTTCTCTTCCCCTTCTCTCCGGTCACTTTGAGACTTATGTTTGGGGTAGAATCCAGATTTTCCACCCCACTCCCCCTCACTCACCCTGTGCAGCTTGTAAAGTGCTTTTCTTGGCCCTAGAAAACATTCTGCTTCCTTTAGTAAATGTGTGCAGAATATTTCATGAAGTCACATTATTTTCCTCTTTGGCCGACTTTCCCTCTTGGACCTCAGTCAGGGAGAAGGTCAGCTGAGGTGAGGCAGGTTTTCAGTGTGACCTTAGATGTGGATGAAAGTGATGGCTCTGAGCGGCACAGTTGTTAACTTACTGCCATTTGGGTCCCATGAGGGACATAAGCAAATAATGGAAGTTTTCTGCAAAAGGATTGTGCTGTCACCATTCACAGCAGTGGGAACAGAGTGTTTAGGGAGAGTCCTGTGCACAGCCTTAGGATGGCAAGCTATTCACCTCCAACTCCACACTCCTGCACCAAGGTGAACTGTGAAAGATTTCAGGCCTGGGACTAATGTTAAGTGTTTCCTTAACTCCTCATCTCCACATCACTGGAGGCGGGTAATGGTAGAGGGCCACCCACCCATCGCCACAACAAACAAATCTTCTACCCTGTTAGCACCACCCGGACCCTCCTCCTCCGGGTCCTGGTTTCTGTGTTATGGTATTCATCCTCTGGCCTCTTCTTGAGCTCCTCCAGCTGCCACCCTGGCTGCTTCTCACTCTACGCCAGGGGTCAGGAGCCATGAAAGTTGGTGAGTGATGCCAGCCAGGTGGGAGGCGATAGGGAGTGGTGGGGCATGTGGCCAACTGGGGATCTGATGCCCCATGGAAAGTAGCAGCCCCTGCTCAACTCCAGGCCATTTCTAGGAAAGAGGAGTGTGGGCCCAGTGTTCCTGAATATCTCATTTTCCACGACAAGTTGGAAAACCTGACTTTTTATGTGACGTGACATTTCCTAGTGTTTAAATGTTTGAGAAGTAATTAAAATTATTTCAAAACGCACCATGTAGACCAAATAAAATGGGTCTGAGGCCTAGGGCTGGTCTCAGTTACAGTCTCTCTCTGTCCCTTTCCATAATCTAACCTGCCCTTCCAGCTTCAGCGGTCGCTCAGATGTCAATGTCTCCGAGTGTTAGATGGCCAGCCCTGGCCTGCACCCCAGATTTACCCTAGAATTCATCAGCATGTGGATGCCCACACACCTCCAGAGCAAAACTGAGCCCATCAGCCTCCCAGATCTGGCAGACTGTGAGCTGTTTTTGTCTTTGCTCCACTAACAAAACTACCACTACTACTAACACTGCTGTTAATACTAATACCACAAAGAATAATCTCTTGCTCCTCTTTTGTTCCCTGTTTCTGTGACCCAATAACCACTGCCCCATCAGGCAGCCAGGGAGGACCCTGTGCCATTGGACTCTGCTCATTCCCTCCTATTCCAGGTGGTTGGTGGATTGTGTTCATTCTTCCACGACCCTCTAGAACGTGCTTCCAACTCTTCCTTTCGATTAGCTAGAAACTCTCCTAGTTGCTGAACTTCTCATGTGTTCTCAGCTATTGTCTCAGCCCCTAACTGCTCACAGGTGCTACCTCTCCATTGAAGATGTATTCTTCACACTGTGGCTAGAGTCCTCCCCCTCAATTGCCGTGTAGCTGTCATCACTCGCCTCTGAGGGATCCCACCGGCTGCTCCCGCAGTTCCTCAGCCATCGCTGCATGCTGGCTATGCCAGGCACTTGTAGTCCTCTGCGTTTGTGCTGGCTGTGTCCTCAGGCACATTTTCTTCCTTCATGACTACTATGTTAATTCTGTTTGTCCTATCTCTAGTCAAATGCCACCTCTTCCATGAGGCTGTCACTGGCCTTCCCACCACCAGCCCCAGTGTTATTTGCCCCGTCCCTCTTGAAGCTCTCACAGCACTTGGGTCTAAGTCTCTTGTTATTTCATCCAGCTGTGTATTATGAAGTTTGCTTGACTCTTCCCCACTTCCTTGATCGGCTCCTGGGTGGAGAGACACTGACTTTATCACCTGCAAATTCCCCACGAAACCCCTAGTGGGCTGCCTCACATATAGTAGACACCCTAAAAACCTTTGTAAATTGAATCAAAGTTTGGTATTTTTTGTTTTGTTTTGTAAGTCAAAGATGGCTGCATCTAAAGGGCTCAGGCCAAGGTATTAATATTAAAAACAAAACTTCTTGGTTATTCAAAAGGATCTATCAGAACCCCAAGAGGCTAAGTATCAAGCTAGTGAAAGGGTTATTCTGCCTGTCCCCAATTCCAAGGGTGCAGTTTTTAGAGGAGGGACAGCCGTGTTTGATCTGCTTGTCCTCAGGCAAGCCCTCTTCCACGGTGCCCCCATGGAAGCTTGCATTCAGTGCCAGGAGCAGGGAGAAATGGGCAAGCCTCTTACACACTGGGGCTTCAGCCACCCTGGCATATAGAGTCCCGCACTGTTTGTCTTGCCCAGAAGAACAAGCTGTACCCACCCATTCACAAGATGTCCTCTGCTCACATCATTGGCAGGCCTGGGAATTTCCCACAGGCCATCTGGGTGTGTTCTGCTATCCTTGTCTCCCGAGTTTTTTGCAGTATTGTTTTTTTGATAATCAGCTCTTTGAATAGAAACTGCTCTTCCATCAGGAATTGTATCCCATTGACTTTCCTAAGGCGAGAATCTACTCATTTCTGTAAGCATTTTCCCCCTTCCTGCTGGCATTGCACAGCCTTACTCGGTGAGAGTCCAAGCAGTGTGAACTCCTAGCTCTTACAGAACTCAGTTACTTATAAGATACATATCTCCTAAATCCCCGGTGGCCATGGTAAGTGCCTCAGTGGCAACTGCTCTGATGGGTCCAGTGCAGCTCTGAATGCCTCTTTTACTTTTGGGTCCTGTCTCCAACCCAGAACCACCTGTGGCCTTTAATCCCTGTTACTAGGAGAGAGGAGAAGCGATTAAAACCCTGTCAGTATTTTCATGTATTAGCTGCCCTTTGAAGCTTTTTAGAAAGCGTTTTACAAGGTATATCGCATCATTGCTCAGGAACTTTTGCAGTCTCCTCCTTCCACATTCTCATTTTCATTTGAATCAACTTGACACATCTGGACACCTGGCATGGCGGGGTGGCCACCTCCAAACACCGTCTTTCCATGTCTGCACCTTCAGCAAGACGTTCTCTGTAAATTCAGCTCCAAAAGAATTTCTATAAACACAATATTACTTTTGTCTTGTTCACAAATCAAGTTTGGAAAGAGGTTCAGTGTTTGGGGCTTGTCATAAGTCTGTTTATAGATAATTTCAAACAAAAACAAAACTTTGCATCCAAGGCGTTTTCTTTGGATATGGGAAGTTACGTTGGCTTAAATGTCTTTGAAATTGAGAACCACACTCTGGCCATGAAAAGTGAATTATCCTGTACTAGTCCTTGCTAAGGAAGTGATCAGAACACCTTTTCTGGCTCTTTTGTGAAAGCAGATTTAACCCAGCATGTTTTTTTTTTAATTATACTTTAAGTTCCGGGGTACATGTGCAGAACGTGCAGGTTTGTTACATGGGTATACACATGCCATGGTGGTTTGCTGCACCCATCAACCCATCATGTACATTAGGTATTTATCCTAATGCTATCCCTGCCCTAGTCCCCCACCCCTCAACAGGCCCTGGTGTGTAATGTTCCCCTCCATACATCCATGTGCTCTCATCGTTCAGCTCCCATTTATGAGTGAGAACATGGGGTGTGTGGTTTTCTGTTCCTGTGTCAGTTTGCTAAGAATGATGGTTTCCAGCTTCATCCATGTCCCTGCAAAGGACATGAACTCATCCTTTCTTATGGCTGCATAATATTCCATGGTGTGTATGTGCCACATTTTCTTTATCCAATCTATCACTGATGGGCATTTGGGTTGATTCCAAGTCTTTGCTTTTGTGAATAGTTAGCCCAGCATATTTTGATAGGAGCCCAGCACTAAGGAAGTTTCCCAACTGATGGAAATACAAAGACTTTATATACACACACTGCTTAGCTGTGTGGCAGTGCTCATTTTAGTTTTTGGTCTATGGAGCAAGGGATTCTCAGTCAGCAGCGAACCTACTTCAGAACAGCGATGGTGGGGGGGAACATCTTGAAGAAAAGCCTTTCATCCAGAGCTATGATGCCTTCGCTGCATAAGGAAAAGTGGCCAACTTTGTTTTTTCTAGAGCCAGGACATAGCCCTTTTCAGTATGTCACCTTTGCTGCTGCTTCACACAGATCTTCAAAAATAACAACTCTCACTCTTCTTTCTGTGGTCTCGTCAGAGAGCGGGAATCCTGGCCAGCTGGTCAGGTCACTCAGAAAAATGGCACAGCTGTTTCTGAAAGTAGTCCCATTCATAAGATGTCTGCTGCCCACAACTGCAGTGTTGAAGAAAGGCACACTGTTGTAAAGAGCTTCTTTTCTTTAAAGAGGAAAGAAAAATACATGGTGTTTACAGAAAAGAAAACTGGACCCTCCTGCTTTCTTTTAGTGGCCATGTCTGAAATGGAAGTGGGAAAAGCCATAAATCCACACAGGCAATTGCGCCTTTAAGGCATGATTCATACTGACTGTGCTGCCTGTGATGGAAAACCCAGCTTGTTAAGCAAGACCTGCCAGAAAGTCTCGCACAGCTTCTCTGCCATGGCTGATGCCTGCTGTCTTGTGACATGCTGGTTGTATGTGAATGAATGATTGACACTTTCTCTCTCTCTCTCACTCAGTTCATGACCAAGAACCCCACCATGCGCTTGGGCAGCCTGACTCAGGGAGGCGAGCACGCCATCTTGAGACATCCTTTTTTTAAGGAAATCGACTGGGCCCAGCTCAACCATCGCCAACTGGAACCACCTTTCAGACCCAGAATCGTAAGTGTCCCAGGCTGTCACAGAGACTTTCCTTTCTTCAGATGTCACAGCATTCCACCAAAGTCCATGGAACAGCTGGATAGCCCCTCTGGGTGACAGACCAGAAATTCAGCCGGACACTGCACAGGGCAGCCTCCCTTGGGGGAGGCTGGGCTCCTTGTTCATGGGACACCATGTCTTCATGTGCCCAGGTTAATTCTCATGAAGTTTCACCCTCGTTTACACAAGCTCCAACTTCCCTTAACCTAAATTAAAATCTTACAGGTTTTAAGAGGCCTGAAACTTTCCAGGTTTCCCCAAAAGAGTTTGGCTAATTGAGAAAGTCAGTGTTCTAGCCAGTTTCCTCATGCTCCTTAGGGGACTTTTTGTGCCTTTTCTAAGCCCCTGAGAAAGCAGAGAGGGTGTGAGATGTTGCTCACTTCACTGAGCCTGGCCTCTTGGCTTGGAGTGCCTGGGTCTGTAATAGCTGCTGCAGTGCAGAGCCCAGGCCAGGCTTCCTTTGAGCAAAGAAATGCTGGGAACTCTAGGAGCTCCTCTCCAAGCTCTGCAGCTGAGGCGCTGGCCTTCCTGAGGGTCCCGCTTGTGGTCTCAGAGCTGAGTTCATGCTCATCTGTGGGTCAAGTGCTCCGCAGTGGAAAGGTAGAGAAGCCAGGCTAGTGATAGATCAAGAGTGATGGGGAGGCCTGGCATGGTGGCTCACATCTGTAATCCCAGCACTTTGAAAGACCGAGGCAGGCCTGGCCAACATGGCAAAACCCTGTCTCTACTAAAAATACCAAAAAAAAAAAAGAAAGAAAGAAAAAAAAAGCCTTGTGTGGTAATGCACGCCTCTAATCCCTGCTAATCAGGAGGCTGAGGTAGGAGAATTGCTCGACCTAGGAGGTGGAGATTGTAGTGAGCCGAAACTGCGCCATGCATTCCAGCCTGGGCAATGACTTTGTCTCAAAAAACAAAAAGTGATAGGGAGAGAAATAACATTGATTCAGGTGAGAACAGTGAGAGGTGTAACACTCACTTAGAAATGATCTTAGCAGCATTTGTTTATAAAGATACCCAACTTTTAAAAACATACAGTTTTTAAAACACAATCACTAACAGGCTACTAGGCTGTTGGACACCAGGCACCCGGAGGTAAAGCCGTTTCTGCAATGGGCAGCCCCCTGCCAGCCGCCCTGGGATTAGGGAGAGCATGGCCTTCAGAAGCTGGAGCCTACGTAGTCCTAACTGCACAGCTGGTCCAGCAGCACGTAACGCATCTGCCTAGAGAGCAAAATGACAGACAGTTGTTCCCTAAGCTAAGCACTTCCAAGAAGTCTTTTGGAAACATCTCTTCAAATGGATAGAACTCTGTGCAAACAATAGGTAGGACAAATGTGAACCTGCCTAACCTCTGTTGACAAATACAGCTGCACACCCCTCCGTGAGGCCCGCTGGGAAGTGCTGCCTTGGTGAAATCAGAATAAAGGGTGAGTGAGCCAGCTGCTTTTAGATGACCAAATTAATTCTTAGCCTCCCATTACAGCTGGCCTGCTCAGCAAGATTTTCGTGGGATTAAGGAATTGGTGGTTGCCAAATGCCATCATAATGCACAATGCAGTGGAACTGCTGTCAAGCACGGTTTAATCATAATGGTAACAGTAAACAATGCTACTGAACAAGCTACAGAGCACGCCTCTGAACTCACTGGAATGGGCTAAGTCCCATGCAAGCTGAATAAGCCTCAAGTGCACAAAATCTGACCCTTGTTTCCCTTTCTTTGGCAGAAATCCCGAGAAGATGTCAGTAATTTCGACCCCGACTTCATAAAGGAAGAGCCAGTTTTAACTCCAATTGATGAGGGACATCTTCCAATGATTAACCAGGATGAGTTTAGAAACTTTTCCTATGTGTCTCCAGAATTGCAGCCGTAGCCTTATGGGGAATGAGAGACAGGGCACGAGAACCCAAAGGGAATAGAGATTTACCCGGAATTTCCTCTGTGGGAACTTCCCAGCATCAATCAGCCTTAGAACAAGAACCTTACCTTCCAGGAGCAAGTGGAAAACTCTGTGAAGGATGGAACTTTAAGATACCAACTATTTCGAGTCCAGAGGGAGCCATGGCACTAGAAATAGTTGATACTGAAATGAGATTTTATGAAGTATACTGCTCAACCTATGAGTGTCTGTGGCTATGGGCTTGGGATGTTAACAGGAGCCAAAGGAGGGAAAGTGTGAAGAATAAAGTAGATCTGAGAAATTCTGAGCCAGACGGGCCTCTTAATTCAAGAGACAAACCAAGACTTTCTGTCGACTGTGCTATACTCTTCTTTAAGCCAATGAACCCCAACTCCTGGCAGTCTACAAGAAGTCTCTTACTGCTAATGAAGAATTTAAAGATCTTTTTAAGGAAATGAAGGGCTTTCCAAATAGAATGATTTACTCTGAAGAAACAAAAAATGGTATCTTGGAAACTCACAACCTAAAGCCCAATCTTGAAAATATGTTGTGCATCAAGACAATGGCTTCAGCTTCTTCTCTTACCCTTACTTTCTTTAATAGATATTTATTAAGTGTCCAGTGAAAAGGTGCCACAATACCCAGTATTGTAAACAACAGATTTGCATTCATGAAGCTTTCATTCATTCCGGAGTCTACTAATTTACCTGAATGGTGTTTGCATTCTGTGAAATGCTTCTCCACATTGCATATGTCCCACTTTTGTCTGCACATAACTCTTTCTTCACAAGAAGGGTCACTGCCACAACAGCACAGTCAGTGGGCAAACTACAGGTGCTTGCTGCCTGCCTACCTGGGGAATCTGAGGACGTCTGTATCACTGTGTGCTCATCACTGAAGAACTGCAGGCCACTCATGTCAGTGGCCAGATGTAGCGCTCATAAACATTAGCAGTTTATTTATGTTTTAAGATGCAAAGATGTGTGTTTGATATTTACTTTAATAATTAGAAATGGATCTTGTAAACAGGGCATATATCAAAGATGACCTTATAATATGTACCCGAATATACAATTCAAGACTTTTGTCCAACTGGGAATAAATGTATTTTGTAGCAAAAGGGAGATTTTGTCTAGAATGATTTGTCTCCTTCCCACTAAGACTGTAGATTTCCAATCAAAATAAAACCTCGAGCAGAATGGGTAGAACTCAACTTACAGAAAATTCCTGAGAAGAGAGGTTGACGTAAGCTGTGATTCTCTGAAGTAGATGTGGCCTGTCTCTTACTGACCAAAACTTCTGTCCTGAATGAGGATGATGACTGCTAAGCATAGCTGTAACAGACCAACCCTCAAGATCTCGGGGGCTAGACATCATAAATGTTTATTTCTCGTTCGCATAGAGTAGCATGTAAGTTCCACAATCCTCCTCCATCTTACAACTATACCATCTGGAAAATGTAGCTTTCCAAACCTCCAGAGCAAGGAAGAGACATGGAGGGGGCGCCAGCTGCCTCTCTACCTCTCCTAGGAGGGACACACCTCACCTCTTCTCACACTGACTGGCCAAAACATGGCTTCCCTCTAACTACAGATGGAATAGGGGAATTACAGAGCAGCTGACGAGTAGCTGGCTAGTACTGACAGTCTCTTCTCTCATAGGTTCTTTTTTTGCTTTCCAATGTGAACACTCACTTTTGAATGAATAGAGTAGCTAGGAGCTTCCCTTTCCATTTGTGTCACACTTAGCATTCATAGTCATTCTCACCCACATCATGCCACTAGATCTTCATGACATGCCCACTGTGTCCACTGATGACAGTGTGCGTATTGCAGCACATATTACAAACGGGAAGAGAGGATCAGAGAAGTTGAGTTCATTGGTCTCCCAAAGGGTTCAGGCTTGGTAAGGAGTATATCCAGGTCTAGGGTCTAAATCTTTGATGCTCTGGTCTGGAAAAGGGAGGGATCATTCTGACTTTGGGATGTTTTTGGCCTTCATAGCTCCTCTGCTTTGGGTCTTCTATTGCTCTGTGGGGATTGATCAGCTTTTTGGAATGGTTAACTCCACTCCAGTAAAGAACCGCGAAAAATAAAGCTTGCCTCCTGTTTCATTCACAAAACTCATTATCCTAGCCACACAGAGCCGAAACACTGTCTTCAGTAAGTCTGTGATCACCCAGCAACTTCCTTCTTCACAGCGGATTCTCAAGCCCACTATCTGGGTTCCCCAGTTTGGGTTGAGTCCATTCTTTTGAGGCTATTCATTCCATGCCTGTCCGGTTATTCAACAGCTAATGATGTTGCTAAGGTAAGGTTTCTAGAACTTCTTCCTCAATCCTCTTTTATATCTGAAAGAGAGAGATATACAGAATATTTACCTAAAAGTCAAAGAGTCTTCAATTCCTGGAATTCTACTTCATATCTTTCTTCAGTTCTGCTAGATCTGGCATCCCCTTCCAAGGGATCGCAAGGCTGCTTTGCCTGCACTTCCTGGAGAAGGCTGGCACAGAATGGGCAGCGGGCCATTCAGGCAGCTGGGGCAGAGTCCGGTGGGGCTGCTGGCTTCCCTGAGCTCAATGGGCAGCACGGAGGTCACGATGAGGTCACCCTGGGACCTTTCACTCCCTCAGGACCATCGTAAGACATCCTCAGCCTTAATCATCCCACTGTCCTTCCCCACCCAGTCCTCATCTCACACCCATTTGCTCCTACTCTCGCAAGCTACTCCACACTGACCTAATTAAATTAGACACGTGGCCTTGAGTGTTTAAAAGGACAACTTCAAGCCTTTGCTTTGGGATGTGAATCAGCCTTTGACTGCAAAAGGTGTTTTCACTTAATGGCTAACATGTTGCATGTTTATTGCATGTGAATCCCTGTTCTAAATACTTTAAATGTATTTACTTATTCTGTACCCCCATGAGGTGGGTACTCTCAGTTTCATTGTACAGATAGGGGAAAGTGAAGTACAAAGAGATTAGGTCACTTGTCTAATGTCACACAACTAAAGCAGTGGGGTCAGGATTTGGATCAAGCAGTTTAACTCCAGGGTCCCTACTTTTAGCCCAGTTCAGTGAGGTTCTTCTATGAAAACCAATTTCATTTTTCCACCTTTGTGGAGTTGGCAAGATGCACCAAGATAAACTGCCAGCTGGGCAGGACGGTATTAGCCTTTCCCTGGGTAGAACGATTCATCAGTAGTGAGACTGTATGATTTGCATATCAAAGAACTAGAGCTGCTAACCCCAGTTCTTGGAACTGGGGCAGGCAAGGGTGATGCAATCAGGACTTCAAACTCCTTGAGGAAGGGGAAGGGGAAATAGTCTGGTTCTCTCTGAATCCCATGAACCCCATCTGAACCCCTAGGGTAACTTCTGAGCCTTGGTGGAGTTTCCAGTCCTTCCTCCTCTCCTAGAGGAGCCACTTCTTGTTTCAGTAACTCCTTATCACCCACCCTGCCGGCTCATGCAGCAGCATCAGGAAGAAGGTGTGCAGCCTGGAGCCTAGTTGGCAACTACGTGTTTACAGCTATGGAGCTGAGCTGGTGTAACTTGGTAGCAAAGAAAGAGCAAAAATAGGCCGGGCACGGTGGCTCATGCCTGTAATCTCAGTACTTTGGGAGGCTGAGGTGGGTGGATCACTTGAGGTCAGGATCTCAAGACCAGCCTGGCCAACATGGTGGAAGCCCATCTCTACTAAAAAGTTAGCCAGGCGTGGTGGTAGGCGCCTGTAATCCCAACTACTCAGGAGGCTGAGGCAGGAGAATAGTTTGAACCCTGGAGGTGGAGGCTACAGTGAGCTGAGATCATGCCACTGCACTGCAGCCTGGGTGACAGAGGAAGACTCTGTCTCAAGAAAACAAAAATAATAAAAGCAAAAATTAAAGCATCCCATTTGTCATTTATTGATCTTAATTGAACTCTGACCTCAGATAATCTACCCACTTCGGCCTCCCAAAGTGCTGGGATTAGAGGCGTGAACCACCGAACTCAGATCTTAATTGGGTGCACGTTGCCTTGAAAATATTCCAGCCATAGATTTGGCCATTTCACATGCTAACATGGTAAAGCTGTTCATTATTCCCAAGTTTGGTCATCCTGGTTGCTTAATCTGGCAGTGTTGACTTAAAATGACTAGACATCCCACAGTGATCACCCCTGGCTCAGGGTCACACTGGGCCCTGTAACTTCTCATTTTACGTTACCCAAGGATAAGACGCCAGTACAACTGTAGTAGTTTGCGATGAAAATGAGCCCCAGTGGTGAGATGTTCCTCTGAATTGAGTTGCAAGTTGGGCAGAGCTGGCCAGAGTGGAGCTATAAAGGAGCGTTATAGTCTCCCTTTATTCCTGTATTGAATTAAAACCAAAGCTAAGGGAGCCACCCTGGGTTTCATCCCATCCCCCGCCTCTTCACCTCCCACTGCCCTGTCAACTGTTCTTTCCCTCCTCCTGCTTCCTCGCTCTTTAATCTCCAATGTAGTAAATCCGTTCTGCACTCTCTCTCTCTCTCTGCACCACTTGATTCTTAGAGCCAAACTGTTATATAGCCAGTTTTCCAACCACCAAGATGGCATAAATTTTGATTTGCATATTTATTTTATAGGCTCTTTTAGAGCCCAGAAGTGGCAGTCACCTTACCCATATGTTTCTGTGATTTTGGCATCACCCTGTGTCAGCAGCACAGAGTGCCTAGGAGAGCCCCCCCCCCGACCCTACGCTGCCCATGCCGTCTAGGAGGCAAGATGGGGCATGAGTAAGAGCCCTGGCTGGTAAGAGTAGGGGGCAGCCCTGGAATCCACTCGTACTGTGTGTTCTTGAGAAAGGGTAGTTCCTTCCCCCAATTTCAACTTTCTCATTTGTGAAATGGGAGTGAGAATAGTGCCTGCCTGCCTTGTGTTAATACTGCAGGGATTAACTGTGATAATATATGTCAAGCATTTGCCACAGGGCTGGGACACAGAAATGCTCAATCGATGTTGGCTGTTATTATCATCAGCTCTCCCGCAGAGGACTGTGGAAGGTTGCTTGTGATGTCCATCTGAAAATGGACAGAGTTGGTCACTCGTGTTCTCCATGACGCCCATCCCTTTGGATGCTGACACCGTGCCAGCTCCAATTTGGAGGGATTTCACTTTTCTAACTAACTGGCTGCAGAACCTCCTCGGGAGGCTTTATCAAATCTTCTCCTAGGATGTTCTGAGCTCCAACTGGTATACAGGATCAGTCTTAAGTTTCAGATTCTGCTGCTTACCCTACAAAGAGGCCACAAAATGTCCACAATTTTCCTAAATGGCTTTTCCCACCAGTCTCAGGAATTATTTTGTCCTGCCAGATTTAACACAAAGGTACATTTTATTTGCTTCTGACCGAATAACACAAAGACCACACCCAGCATTGGTATTGCCGGTCACCCTCTGGTTACTCACCATGCCTGTGGGCCAGTTCAGAGAAGAAAGGACATGTGTCAAGATGTTCAGTAGAGCCTGGCATGCCTAACAGTTTGAAGCCAATAGGAAAACCAAGAACCAAAGGCGTTTTCTTCCTAGATTAAGGTATCTGTGAAGAAGGTTTCTAGTAAAACAAGAGTCTCCATAGTCCTGTGTATTCTTATTGGAAAAGGCCTCAGCATTCCTATCCCCCATGCACCAGTCCTTCCAGATCACCCAGGGCTGCCTTTCTCATGCCACCAAGGCAGTTCTTACCCCACAGAGGCGTCATTCTTCTGAGGGCTTAGACCACAGAAGAATTTAGGCTAGACAAAGTGAAGATTGTGTAGGCACTGAGTGTGGTCAGACATGCAAGTGGATTGCAGAGGGTGAGACAGGAATCTTCTTTGGAGACATTTCAAATTAGAAACCAGGATAGTCTAGTAGTCATTTGACCTGACAGAGCCAGGAATAACCTAGATGATCTCTCGAGTTCTTGCAGCCTTGCATTCTTGGCTAAAAGTGGGCAGGGGGATATGGTCAGTTGGTCTCCCCTGATAGATGCCAACCCCACACTACTCCCACCATATAGAAAACCTCTATCATTTGAATTTTCTCCCCTGTCCATCTCTGTGCAACCCTCATGCTCTAGCACGCCTGTGGACCTTCTCTGCATGCTCTCTCAATCCCAGGATTCCCTTTAGGCTCACATAGATCACTTGTCCCTCAAGTCACATAGTTTACACTATCTCATACCTGACTGCCTTTCACATTTCTCATGCTTGTTCATACATGGAAAATAGAAAAGCTTTCTAAAGTTAAAATCAGCACAAGAAGTTCACAAGAAATATAAGCCCCCTTCTGGTAATAGAGCATTTGTGGATGAAAGAGAAAGCAGGATTCCTCAACTCTGTTCTGTTTTTTTGTTTTTGTTTTTCTCAAGGAGAATGATTTTTGAGATGACACAAGTATAATACTCATTGATAAAAATGAATTGTAGCCCAAAGTAGATAAAGGGATTATACAAAGCCCTCAGTGACAATAGGCAGAATTGCAGAACAATTATTTCAGCAGTAATGAGCACTGGGAGTGGTGTTGATCATTAGAGCTGTACATAGGTTCATAAAAAACAGGTCTTGTAAGTCGAATCTCATTTTCTTCTTAGATGGTTCCTGGACTGGTTGATCAAGGATAGGTGATCATTTTTGCATAGCTGAACTTCAGCAACATACATGACAAAGTCTCACCCTGTTTCCTTCTGGCCAACCTCGATTCAAGAAACAAAGGTACTGAGAATGTGGCGATTAATAGATTAGTATAGATTAGTATAAAGCTGTTATATAGTCGTTCTGCAACCTTGCATAACCCCTGCTCCCCTTGGATTAGCAGAAAAATTTCAAGTCTTACATTAATCTTATTTGAGATTTCATACCTTCAACATTACGACTAAACACAACAATCAAACAATGGGACAAAGGGCTACATGTTTTCAAGCTACTCATGCCCTCCCAGAAGATTCTAATATAGAAGAGCACATGAGTTTGGAGATTCATTTATTCATTAAACTAGTATTTATTGAGCACCTATTATATTTCAGGCATATTGTGGTTGCTGAAAAAACTAGAGTGAAAAAGACACCCCCAAGATCCCTGCATTCATGGAATTTACATTCTAATCAAAACATATTATATTGTTTGCCCAAATTAACCCTATGGTGAGGCAGCCCTCTGGTCTGTCTTCTTTATAACTGTATCCATGGCACCTGGCATATTGTAGGTGCTTAAGACATGTATGTTGTCGAATGATAAAATCAGAACTGGGTGTCGGACACACACTCTTTCATAGCTGTATGCCAGAACAAATTGAAGAAATAAACATAAACTGTACTTGGGTCGGAAAAGCTCATCATATCAGGATGAGAAGGAGGCAATAGGTCTTGACACCATGAATAAAAATTAGGCAGAGGCAAAGACAATAAATCCAATATATTTAGTCATCTAACAAATATTAGGATTTACCAGAACTTTTTCCAAGTGATAGGGCCAGAACAATGAGCAAGGAAGTCATAGTCCCTACCATTCTTGAGCTTAGAATCTAGTGAATATAAAACAGGGTGCTGTGGCTGCCAAAAAATATATAAAATGCAATCTTCGCCTCTAGGGTTATGAGTGTGATGTCTTAGATGTGAGGAAGGATGAGTTCCACTGAGTTTTGCCATGGTTAGGCTGTGCCTAGGAAACTGAACTCAGCCCTAGACACCACCGCAGAGAGATACAAAGCCGGATCATATTCAGAGGAGAGTGAACTAACTGAGTGATGAAGGGAGCAGAAACATGTAGCACAGCAAGTGAGGAGGTAACTGGGCTGAGCCGCCGTAGAAAAGGCAAGTGGACAGCGTAACCACCTTCCAATATGTGAAAAGCTAATGTGGTGGTCATTACTTCTGCTTCCCAATTATTTCCAGCTCTCTGCCTCCTGAGCACAGACAGGTGAGGCCGTGTGAATAATTCTAGCCAGCAAGTCCAGAGGATAATGGTGTATAGCACTTGCAAGCCAGAGCATTTCAGTGCTGGTGAGACACTTTCTCCTCCAGCAAATAGCAGTGATGAGAGGTGGTGGCTGGGCTCTGACAGCCTGGGTCCTGGAGTGATTAACATGAATAGGACCCTTAGCTTACCCTCGATGAACATTTTGAATGAGCAAGAAATAATAGTTGCTGTTATGGTTTTTATTACTGCCCGTTTCATGCCACTGAGATTATGATCAGTGTTTGTCCTTGCAGCATAACCTAGCCTATCCTGACTAATATGCATGCCATTGTTACTGAATAGTGTGACATGGTAAAAGCCCCATAAAACTGCATACCTCAACCATACCTCGACTTTCTGATGAAACTGCTCTCTGTAACCCTGATGTGACAGGCAAGCAGTCCAAACCCATGCCATCTTTGCCCCTACAACTTGTAATAAGTAACTAAGGTCTGTAATTTCCACCCTACCCAGGCAATGTGTAAACTAACGCTTATCTTGACTTCTGTGAACCACTTAGGTAACAATCGGAATGTCCGGAGCCCCTCACCCTCACCCCCGCCCAGGAGGTGGTTTACAGAATGTCCAAAGTCCACTGGCCCTCGGAATGTCCAAAGCCCCTCGCCCCCACCACTGCCCAGGAGGTGGTTTACGGGCATAAAAGGTCTTGACACCCCTCCTTTCGGGGCCATGGGTTGGAGAGACACGAGTCCTTCGTGGCCGCCAGCAATAAAGACCCTGCAATTTGGCATATTTTTGTCTTGGTGTTGACTTTCTATGCTCTGGTACAACGTTAGCATAAAAATGAACATTTCCACCAAGGTCCCTAAATATGTAATAGACTTCCTTCAGAGAGAAGATCACTGGACATCTTCAGTCTACAATTCTCAGTGGGGGATGATGGATCTGAACTGGAGGGCTCTCCCAACCTGAGAGGCTAGCGTACCATAGTGTGGAATGGGCTTAGCAAGCACACTATTATTGTGGTGTTTGCCCTAGGGGGCCCACTGGGGCAGGCCTGAGTTGGCTTACTATCATGTTTCCACTGGCCACATGCCCAGGCCCCTGCTGCTCTCACTGTCCCACACAGTCATGAATCTGTGCACGGCATTGCTGGGGGCTCAGCAGTGTGTACAAAAGGCACAGCAGCTCAGACGGCAATGAGATCAAACAAATGGCAAGGGCTTTCTCAGCCCACTTTCGTGCAGAGTGATAGGTAGTTCTCTGGGACTCCTGCTTATATCATTAGCATCCTGGAGGCATTAGGAAACCTCTGAAGTTCACCCCTACTGATTTGTCCCCCCATTATCCTTATTCTGTCTTCTAGGAACTAGAGCTAAGCACCTTTTCTAACAATGCAGAATGCCAGTGTAAAGATCTGCTCTGGGGAGGTGTGTGTTCAGAGAAAGCTCTGGTAAGAGGATGAAGGAAAACATGTTTTTAGTGTCAAAGACCAGGTTTGAGCCGGGCATGGTAGCTCACGCCTGTAATCCCAGCACTTTGGGAGGCCAAGGCAGGTGGATCACCTGAGGTCGGGAGTTCAAGACCAGCCTGACCAGCATGGAGAAACCCCGTCTCTACTAAAAATACAAAATTAGCTGGGCATCATGGTGCACACCTGCAATCCCAGCTGCTCGGGAGGCTGAGGCAGAAGAATCACTTGAACCTGGGAGGTGGAGGTTGCGTTGAGCTGAGATTGCACCATTGTACTCCAGCCTGGGCAACAAGAGGGAAACTCCATCTCAAAAAAGAAAAAAAAAAAAAGACAGGTTTGAGCACTTGTCCCATTTTCCAGTGGTTGGCTGGAGCTGGATCATGCTGGTTCATGACAGCTGATTGTACACATCTCTTTCAAGTTAGTGCTCAGAGTTCACAATGGTAGCTTTAAATTAGTTATTGTGGGAATATTTATACCATGGAAATTGGTAAGTGCTAAAAGTCAGGACTCTTTTTTTTTTTTTTAAACTGGATCTCACTCTGTTGCCCAGGCTGGAGTGCAGTGGTGTGAGCCTAGCTTAATGTAGCCTCTAAGTCCTGGATTTCCTGGACTCAAGTGATCCTCCCACCTCAGCCTTCCGAGTAGCTAGGACTACAGGCTCCTGTGCCATGCCTGGCTAAATTTTTTTTCTTTTTACTTTTGTAGAGATAAGGTATTGCTATCAACCCGGGCTAGTCTTGAGCTATTGGCCTCAAGTGATCCTCCTTACCTGGGCCTCCCATAGTGCTGGGATTACAAGCATGAGCCACTGCACCTGGCCAGGACATTTATTAGTTTTATTAGGACTTTTATTAGTTTTATTATTTAGACATCTTACCAGCACAACTGTGCAAATAGGGAAATAGTGAGAAAATCATGGTCTTTAGAACCAGTCAGGACCAGGTTCACCCTGACTCTGCTCGGCTGTTGTCATTGAAGGGGGTGCAGAGATACTGAAACTTCCGCGAACCTTAGTTTCCTTGTCTGTAAATTAATAACTAAAACCAAAATATTAACTCCCTCAAAGGGTAGTGTGAGGAGTAAATGAGATAATGTCCACAGATTGCTAACTAAATTAAGCTTCTCCCTTTGGGGTCCATAGACAACAACTTCCAGGGAGAAAAGAAAACGCCCCTGAATTGCAGCTTTTTTGCTTTTAGCTGTGGAAAATATTCCCAGAAGCTTCGCATCCTCGCATCCTCATACCCCCATTGGCCAGTTTAGCATCACGTGACCATCCCTAACGCCAATCACTTGGCAAGGGAAAAATGAGAGCCAAGCCACAGCTCCCGAGGGAGCCCTGGAGCCCCTGTTGGCATTAGTGGAATTTTTAAAGACCCCTAGATGGTTCCGGTGCACAGTCAGAATACAGAACCAGTGCTGAGAATCTAAGTCTCGAACAAAACCTTAGCCCCCTTAGCCCCCTGGGGCTGGAGAGAGGTTGATTCTCCCCTGAAGGACAAGGGCTAGAGAACCAAGTCAGGGATCTGGGAGTGTGGGATGGGGGAGGAGGAAGGATCGCTGTTTATCAGGTAATCACCAGTGCAGACTCAGTCTCCATGCTCAGCTCCTGGACAATCTTGGGGCAAAGAGCTCACTGGGAAAAAACCAAAGGCATTGAAAATGGTTATCTTAGACATAAGGTGTGTAACTGTTGGAAAACAGAAATAAAGTCTTGAATTAAGCTTTGAGAAATGGTTCTATAATAAGGGGTGGAGGGAGAGAGTTTAAAAAGCTTTCACAACTTATCTGAGAGGGTAAGACATGGCCTGCAATACTTGCTGGAGAAGACTGCTTGCCCTATCCGTTCTGAAGCTCCTGTTACAGGACTGAGTTAAGCCCTGTGCACCATGTGCTTATTGTAGACAAACCCTGCCACAAAGCCACAGGCACCGCAAACTCTGCTAGGTCTGTATCTCTTAGAATATTCAGACCCTAACTGGTGTTCTAGCAACTTACTTCCTGAGGCTCAGAGCTGCCTCCTGGATTCAGAGAGCCTGTCAACAGCATCTACTGAGTATAGAACGTGGACTGTGAGAAATAGGGACTTTGGAATCAGGAGACATGGATTTGAAACTTGATGCATTCATCCTGGGCCAGCTGTTAAACACTCCCAATCCTTGGTTCTCTTCCTCTATTAAATGATGGTACAATAACGTTACCCACCTCATAAGATTGTGATGAAGATAAAAAAGGATAACTTGCCTTGGGGCGTTGGCTCACACCCATAATCCCAGCACTTTGGGAGGCCCAGGCACAAGATGGAATTAGACAAAGAATTTGACATCAGCCTAGTCAACATAGTGAAACTTCATCTCTTCAGAAAATAGAAAAATTGGGATGGTGGAGTTCACCTGTAGTACGAGCTGCTCAGGAGGCTGAGGTGGGAGGATCACTTAAGGTGGGAGGCTGAGGGGTGCAGGATTTTGAGACTGCAGTGAGCTATGATAGCACCATTGCAGTCCAGCCTGGGCAACAGGGCAATTCTGTTTCTTAAAAAATAAAAATAAAAATAGAGAGAGAATAACTTGTGAACTCTTAATTCTCAACGCAAATTATATTTGGTTGAGATATCATTATTTCCCCATTTAAAGGCCCTATAGCCATCAGTCAAGGAAGAGAGGAGAAGAAGTCACTTTCCAGTTCATCCCGGAGGGGGTGGAGTTCAGACACTGCTTCTAAGAGCAGGACTCCCTCTCTTCACTCCCCTCTGCCTTATTCCCCAGTCACCCTCAACCTCATTCGATTCCATTTGCCAGGAAGGGGTGAGGAAAGTGGAATTAAGGATTTTCTTGTTTGTATTTCCCATCACAGTCTGTCTCAGAGTCAGAACACCGAAGTCTAGAATTTCTCCCTGGTCCTTTCTACACAGCCCCCGGTGCCACCCATAAAGATCTCCATTCCAAGTGAAAGCCACTGCACTTCAAAAGCAGCAGAGATGGGTTCTCCTTCATGTCCCTGTACAAGAGGGAGAGAACCAAACACCAGCGTCAAACAGAGGCACTTTCAAAACAGTGCCTTATTTCTGAAAAAACAGGCAAAAAAAAAAAAAGCGAGACAGATTTGGTCTGGACATGGTAGCTTTCTGTCTCAGAAAGCTGGGGAGGACCAGAGAAAGCGTCTTTGTGAAATGCGGGGGACAAAGCAAGCTCAAGGCTCTGCTCTTTCCCAGCTGACCATCGTCAAGGGAATCAGGTCAGGCCTTCCCCCTCCCAGCTGACTTGGAGCCACACGGCGGCTCCCACGACTCCAGGGCCAGCGCAGCAAACGCATGGCCTTGGCTGAGGAAGCACAGGGGCCGTGGCGGTGACTGGATCCCATGTCCCAGGAGAGATAGCAAGGCAGGTTGGAAACACTGTGTTTGGAATCTCGTGCTTGGCTGCTCAGGAATGCGTGGTCTGGGTGACTTTCTGGTTGGACTTACGGGAAGGTCTGATGGGGGCAGAGCGGGAATGTTGTAACAGGCCTAGATTACCTTGGAAAAATCCTTTGTCTGCCAGCCCGGAACTGTCATTCCAGGAAGCTGCTGGTGGTGAATGAGCAGCCTCCCCCTTTACTTGTGGCTCCAGGAAGCACGTCCAGGGCTTCTGCCACCTCCTCTCCAGGGAGAGAAATGCCCACCAGACACATGTAGGCTCTTCTGGGAGGGACTGGTGATGGGGACTCCATGGCAGATTCTCCATCCACCCCTCGACCAACACACACAGGGAGGTGGAAAAGGGAGGAGTGTCTCCTAAGCCTCAGACACAGGCTTTTGATATAGAAAGTCATACACAGTTTCTAAGTCTCTTGTCTGGAGTTCACAACAATAAAACTAGGTAGAAATCACTACACGCCGGTTGGCATGGGTTACATTTGCCTGAACATCACATCTGTCTCTTACCTGCAGAGCCAGCCTGGGGCTGAGAAACTCACAGGAGGTTGTCGGTTGGCTCTGGGCTAGCGGCTATTTGGGCATAAGGCCATTTGTACTCAAGGTCAAGGGGCAGCCTCAGTAGGTCATTAGGTAGCTGGCAGAGTCTTGAGAAAAGGTAGGGGGATCATTACACCAGCTGTCCATTCCCTGCCCAGGCCCTCTGGTGCCTCCGCCTGGGTGGAGAGTCCCTGCTTTCTGCCTTTTCATTGACCAATCTCTGGCCTCCTCCTGAGGTTGCTGCTGTCCCTGGAACAGCTTTAGGCTAGTGGACACAGCAGTTATGCCTCAATTTCCTTATAGCTACATGGAGCTAGTTAAACAGTGGATGGATTTGGAGAGTGGATTGTTTCAGATTCGCTCCTGGATTTTCAGCCCTACTTGAGAGAGAGCTAAATGTCCTTTCTTCTCTCTTTTGCTCTCTCTCTCTCTCTGTGTGTGTGTGTGTGTGTGTGTGTGTGTGTGACTCACCTCTGTGCGGTTACATTTAAACACCAGTATAGATCTCAGTGACCCACATTCAGCCTTAGTGACTATGAAAGTAAGTCCGTGCTCACTGATGACTCAGGAGAACTGGAGTCTTGAAAGATGAGCTGAGTCAATGAATGTGAGCTGTGGAGTTTTTACCACTCCCTCTCTCCCAGTCCTTTTGTAATGTACCCACTCCCTTAGCTTTCTCCGAATGTCGGTGTCCTTGGCCTTCCAGGGCTTGTGTGAGTACATGGAAGAATCAAGGGAGAGATGGGTGAGATCGCCACAACCACCCTCTGCGACTCTTCATCCTCAAGACCTTTAGGACAGGAGCCCCCAGGCTTCATGGGAGGCAGGCAGCTGAGCAGCCTGCAGCAATGTGAACAGGGAAGCTGAGAGGAGGGTGTTGGGACAGGAGCCAGCTCTAAGCAACCTCCTCCTACAGGTGATGGTTTTCGCTTCACCTGTTGGCCAGGTCCCTTCAGCAGAGAGAGAGAATTTATATGCTACTGTGAAACTTCTAGATAAACCCGAAGTCAGGCTAGATGAAGGTAGAGGGAAGAGAAGGACCTCCCAAGGACCAGCCCCTGGAGTTCATTTCCTGCCCTTAGAAACAATGTCACCCTCATTCCTCTCCTTTCTCTACCTGCCTTTGCTCAGTTTCCATTCGCTGTCTCTGTCATTTTTGGTTGTTTATGGTTAGTCCAGTGGTTCTCATCAGCCACACCAGGAAACTTGTTAGAAGTATAAATTCTCAGACCCCATCCCAGACCTACTGAATCAGCAACCCTGTGGTGGGGCCAGCAAATCTATGTTTTAACTAGTCCACCAGCTGATTCTAATGCCTGCTCAGGTCTGGGAACCCTGCTCTCGCCTCTCTCCCCCAGTTAGTCTACAGCCTCCGAGAAAGTACTGATCTGAGAGGACTTAGTGTAGTCCTGGGCACCCCAGGACTCAGCTCTGCACAGAAACTGTACCAGGAAAGTAGAAAGAAGATTCAAGGAGGCAATCTGGTCACGATCAAGAGTTTGAACGCAAGGGTTAGAACCTGGGTTCTCTTCGGGTTACCGTGGCCAAGTCACTTACTTCTCAGACTCTCTGGTTCCTCCTCAGTAAAGTAGATGGAAGAACTTGGTCTCAGGGGTTTGGGTAGTTCTCATGTCTGGAAGTCTGAATCTGGCACAGGGCCTGCCTCATTATTCCCTCCTGTGTGTGCTGACTCTGCCCAGCCCCAGTGAAGAGTCAGCACGCAGGGGAGGAATAATGAGGCAGGCCCTGTGCCTCTCCTGGTCCTCAGGCAGTTATTGTTTATGAATGTGTGATATGGAGAAGGAGAGAGATCTGAATCTGGAAATGCAATAGAAACATATTAGGAGAAGCCAGAGCCTGCAACAGAAATGAAGTCTGTCCTTTGAGTGTTTGCCCCTGGCAAGTTGAAGGCGGAGTCCCTCTGTCAGGAGCTCAATTGAACGGGAAGAGGGAACTGAGCTGCCAGGTGTCACAATAGCCAATTAAGGCAACAAGCCCAAAACAAGAGTCAAGCTTTTAATCATGTCTTGCAATGGTATAAGCCAAGTATCTGAAACCAGAGAAAGCGTGGACTCTCCCTGTTCCATTTCCCCCCACGGAACACTCAGCATTGTGGGGTTGGGGTGGTCTCATTGCTGACAGAGCCCTGAACAAAAGGCTCTGGGAGTTTTATGGACTCTGGGGCTGAGGGCAAGGGAGGGGGAAGGCTAGGAGTGGAAGTACTAGGTTCTGAGTCATTGTGGGGAAAAGTGGCTTCAAGGTTTCTCTTCCTTACCTGCCCCACCCAAAGGATGCCTCTGCAGAGGTGCCTAAAGAATACCTCTGCCCAAGGCTTCTGATAAAGAAACCAGGAATGAAGACTCAGGGGCTAGGAATGCAAATATGTGGCGACCATGACCAGACAGAGAGACCTGAGACCTTGATTGTTCCCCTCCAGAGACTGCCATGAATGGGCTGTGCCCCAAGTCTGGGGTGGGGGGTCAGCTTTCCCTGAGTTTGTGGGCAGGCCTGAAAAATCACACACAGGTTTTTAACCAGGAGGCCCAGGGAGATACTATGTGGCCTCTTCTCCCACCTACCTCTTCTGAGCCACTCTTTCCAGCTGTCAGGCAAGTATCAGGGCACCTACCTCTGCACAGAGGGGCAGTGACTTTCTTCAAGTGGACGCTTTTCATCCAAAAGTCTAGGCTCAAAGCTCTTGGTTCCTGCATTTTAAGCTATGGGTATCTCTGAGAAATAATTGAGAGGACTAAGTACCAACGCCCATCAAACCTTTACATTGTTGGCACGTATAGGATTCTGTTAGGTCAAGTGGTGCCCTCCTTACCCCTTTTCTGAGGATGATTATGTGTTAATTGCTACAGATCAGAACTGTCTTCCTGAAAGTTGTCCAGGGCTGTGGAAAAAAAAGTTGAATATTTCAGTGCAAGTTCTATTGACATTAAAGCTAACACTGAATCATTCTTATTCCTTATCCCAGCCTACACTATTTCCTTTTCTTTCTTTCTTTTTTTCTTTTCTTTTCTTTTTTTTTTTTGAGACAGGGTCTTACTCTGTCACCCAGGCTAGATGCAGTGGCGTAATCTTGGCTCACTGCAACCTCGGCCTCCTGGGTTCAAGTGATTCTCCCACCTCAGCCTCCCAAGTAGCTGGGACTACAGGAACGCACCACCATGTCCAGCTAATTTTTGTATTTTTTGGTAGAGACAGAGTTTCACCATGTTGGCCAGGCTGGTCTTGAACTCCTAACCTCAAGTGATCCACCTGCCTCAACCTCCCAAAGTGCTAGATTACAGACATGAGCCACGGTGCCTGGCCTAGCCTATACTATTTTCTACTATATTATATACTTACACGTCCTGTCTTTTCTATCAGATTGTAAGCTTCTTGAGGACAAAGATGATGTCTTATATGAATGTATGGCACCCAGAGTATTTTGCCCTCAAATACATACTGCTCGGATAAGCTTTCAGGATACCCATAAAACCATCTCTTCTAGTGTAGTCTGGAAATAACCTAAGTCTTGTGTTTATTTACTTTTACACATAACTGTATCTTATCTTCCCTGGAAGATTGTAAATATATTCATGTTTAAGGCATCACAGTAGCTGGCTCATCATTAGCTGTCAACAAATAAATACTTCACAATTAGATTTCTGGGAACAGTCTTCACCAAGAGACAAAGTTAACTGGAACTAAAATTTTAATCCCCTCAAACTCCAAGAAGACCTGTTTTCTAGGCATGATCCAACTATTTCTGAGGACAGCAAACTAACAGGATCACCCCCCACCACACTTTGCTTCAATTTGCCCTAGTACTCAGACTTAACTGGTGGAGACATGGGTTTGTGTATAAAGCACTTGGAGATTATTTGTTATTATTCATCAGGGTCGCCATTTGAAATTGGCCAGTGCAATCATCCCTACTTGACCGTAATCAAGGTGCGGCTGAGAAAGAGGAGTGTTTGTTTCAACAAGCCAGAGAGTTGGTCTTCTGCCTTCTAAATGGACAATTTATATAATTCATAAAGAGATAGAGGCACCTTCCACTCTAAGCATGCACAGCCCACCCCACCATCCCAGTACATTCTTCTCTTTCCTTACATTTACCCATCCCACCTACCCCCTCCTGCTTTTTTGAAGGCAAGTGAGCGAGTCCCAGGCTTACAGAGTTTGTCCTGTCTTCTCTGGTGATTTCTCTGTCTTATGGCCAGGAGCCAGATTCTGAGTCTGTTCAACTATGTAGTGGAAAAGTCACCAGAGAAATTCCAGTTCAGCATTTCTCTAGGGATTAGAGGTTCTGGCTGCTCAGCCAAATTACCTGTAGAATAATTTTAATAATATGGCTTCCTGGAACTTACCCTGAAACGTTCTGAATCAGTTAGTCTGGGGTGAAGCTCAATTGGCTATATTTTTGTAAAACTTTATAGATGATTCCGATGCATGGGCAAGTTTGGACACTGGATAAATTCTAAGCTCTTTGAGATCAGGAAATACATAAATCTCCCATTCCGTATCCCACAATGACTAACTCAGCACCTGGCACACAGCAACACTTTAGAAATTGTTATTGAGTAAATGAGCAAAGGATGGTTGAAAATAAGGTGATGGATTGGAAGTACAGTCAGCCTACCATCTTTTTTCTTTTTTTGAAATGGAGTTTACCTCTTGTTGCCCAGGCTGGAGTGCAATGGCATGATCTTGGCTCACTGCAACCTCTGCCTTCTGGGTTCAAGTGATTCTCCTGCCTCAGCCTCCTGAGTAGCTGGGATTACAGGTGCCTGCCACCACACCCGACTAATTTTTTGTATTTTTAGTAGGAACAGGATTTCACCATGTTGGCCAGGCTGGTTGCGAGCTCCTGACCTCAGGTGATCCACCTGCCTTGGCCTCCCAAAGTGCTGGGATTACAGGTATGAGCCACGAAGCTTGGCCAACCTAGCATCTTTTAAAATAATTTTTAAATTTACAAATAATAATTGTACACATTCATGGGGTACATAGTGCTGTTTTGATACATATTATGTACAGTGATCAGATCAGGGTAATTGACATATCCATCATCTCAAACATTTATCATCTCTTTGTGTTGGAAATGTTCGATATCCTCCTTCTAACTATCTGAAATTATATATTGTTAACTATAATCATTCCACAGTGGTATAGAACAGTACAGCTTATTCTTCCTATCTAGCTGTAATTGTGTTTAACAAACCTCTCCTTACTCATCCCTTCTCCCTTCCCTTCCTCGGCCGCCAGTGTCCTCTGTTCTACTGTTTACTTCTATGAGATCAACTATTTTTTTAGCTTCCACATGTGAGTAAGAACATACAGTGTTCAACTTTGTCTTCCTGGTTATTTCATTCAACATAATGTCCCTGCATTCTACTCATGTTGCTGCAAATGATAGGATTTTATTCCTTTTTATGGCTGAATCATATTCCATTGTTTTAACCGCCCTCCCCCAAACACACACACACACCATGTCTTCTTTATCCATTCATTTGTTGCTGGACACCTGGTCAACCTAGCATCTTACCTAAAGGCTAGGCAAGAGTCAATGGAAGCAGAAGGTCAAACCAGTCACACTGGGGCCAGGGATAGGAATAAGGCAGCAGCGTGGGGGTGGAAATAAAAGAAAACTTAGGTAATTTGATCCCCAAGTGGGAGAACACGGCCCCTGTCCTTGAAAATGCTGCTACTTTCAGTGATGCTGCTGCTTTCTGCCCCGAGGCTGGGACTTTTATAGGACTTCTGCTCTCCAGTCCCATCTAAGAAAGCAAATTGAATTGGTCACTTCCCTGTTTAAAGCTTCAAAGGCCCTGCATTACTCTCAGGATGAAGTCAACACTCCTTTCTCTGGCTGAGTCCTGGCTCCTCCCCCAGCCCGTCACTGCTACTTGCCCTCATCTCTCTGTGCCCACCGGCCACCCTGCCTTCCTGCAGGTCCTACTGCCTGCTGTGTTCTCTCACCAGCCAATGTCCTCTCTGCCTGCAGTGCTCATTCTTCACCCCCATGTCCCCTGGCAAAGCCCATACGACCATTAAATTACAGCCTAAAAACATCTGCTTCTCTTTTCCCCTGAGGGGCTGCCAGTTCCCTGGGGGTATGGGTCAGTCTGTTGTGTCCAAAGCCTAACCAGAAGATGCTCCCATGTTTGTTGAATGAACAGAAATTGGGACGGGGAAACCAACAGACAGTCAGGACTAGGGTTTGTTTCTGTTCCTGTAAAACTGGATTGCTTCTGCAGAGGCACAAGCCCACTGATTTAGATCTATAGAGGATGGGGTAGGGGCTGGGGTGGGAGTTTTGCTGAGAAGAAAAGTAGGTGAAAGTGGGAGATTCCAAAAGAGACCAGAGAGAAGGCAGCGTGTCATGCCCAATCTGCCGCTAGGGTCAAGACCAGCTCCCTGGTCACACTCGGCCAAGGCAGGCTGCCGACCTGGCTCCAACCTTGAGCAAAGCCAGGCAGCTGCCCAGGCGGGTGAAGCCTGCAGATTGTGCTCAGGCGTGACGCCGGGGTGCAGGTGGGAGCGGCGCCCGGGTGCATGGGTGCAGCGCTCTCCCGTCCGCGGTCAGGCGCACCTCGGGGAAACCGTCAGGTGCTCCGCGCGGGGCGGGGCGGGGCAGGGCGTGCGTCCCCAGGCCGGTGCCAGGAGCAGGGGGATTCATTCGCCTGCTTGACGCGCTGATGCCTTGATTTGGTCTGACAAGTGGAGGCTGCTTTGAGAAGAGGCCTGAATTTTTGACATTCGGCAAGCTAGAAATAACCAGCTGGGCTCCTGGAGCTCTGGCTGCAAATGTCATGCCCTTTCCAGGCAACTGCCAGATTGAAGGGGCTTTTCCCCGTGTAGACCTGTGTTCTGTGTGCTTGGAGGCCTAGGTTCCAGTCCAGGCTCAGCTTCTGACTTCCTGCTTAAGGAGGAAGCACTGAATTGACTGCAGCTCGGCTTCTGCTCTGTAAAATGGGCTGTTGCCAGCTGAGCCTCTTCTGCCTCTGGTAGAAAAGGATTCCAATGTCTGCCTTGTCCATCCTAATCCTGTGGCTGAACTTGATGTCTGCTGCTTGTAGAAGCCTAGTGCTCCAAATTTCCGCTCTGGGAGGGACTTGTGGATGATCCTCGTTGAAAATGGGGCTGATTAACCTTTTGTGTATCATCGACTCTATGAGAATCTGTTGAAACCTAGGGACTCTCACCCTAGGCAAATTAACACACCAGCCAAATATAGCTTACAAGTGCAGAGAGTCGCTGGTTTGAACCACAGACCCCTGGTTTAACAACTGAAATCTAGTCCACTCCTCCTCTTACTTGAAGGCTGAACCAAGCCCGCAGGGTTTTCCCCACCTTCCAATCCTCATACATGTGGACACTCTCTTTTCCTGCTTTCTCCCTTCAACCATCTTCCTCACCATCCCCCATGCTAGGGCACATTCAAGAGGAAAATTGTCTCATAAATGTCTGTAGAAGGCATGGTATATCCTGTAGCAGAAAAAGCAAAAAATAACAAAATAATCCCCCCACCCCCTGGCAAAGCATGTGCAGAACTCTTCCTGACGCTCTGTCCCACAAGCCTGGGGGGTGGGTAAAAAAAGTGGGAGGTGAAGCTGCTGCAGCGAAGTACCCCCTTCAGAATCTTCAGTACCCTTCAGAATCAGCACTGTCATCACTATCACATAAACTACAACTCCAACGTCAACCAGCAGCCGCCTGGCTGGCAGCAGGAAGAGCCAATGCCATTTCTGCAGCTCCCCGGCAAATGGGCTTCTTGTGCAATGGGGAACCACAGGGAGGGGTCTTTTAAATGTACCTGAAAGAAACAGCTCTAACAATCGGTGATTCAAGAAGCTAGTAATTGGCACTTATTCTTACTACATTGTTTTGATAAAATGACGTAGCCAACTAGGGATATGAAGGCAGTAAGTAGAAAAGCTAACCTCTTGCTACTCAAATTGTGGATGAGACCAGCAACATCCCATCACCAGAAGCTTGATGGAAAGGCAGGCTCTGTCCCAGATCTATTGAAAGAAGATCTGCATTTTAACATGATTGGGAGAGGATCCACATACAACTTAAAGTTTCAGAGGCCTAATCCAAATTCTTCTGATGATGATCGCTGGAGTCCCAGCCACTCCCCTCTTTCCCCTGGGAAAACCACAACATATAGACCAGATTCCTCTAAGCTCTGCTCATAAGAACCCACAAGCCACAGACACTCCCTCACTCATCTGGAGACCTCACCCGCCTGTTTGCAGAGTCACCCACCTTGGGCTACTTCTTTTCTATTACTTTATCTTCTAGGAAGACCAGGGTCTTCTGTTTGGAGATGAAAATGACAAAGAGAACCTCCTGAACAGAATCCAGTTTGCCTCTAGCTTTAGCCATCACTCTGACCTCAGTGCTGCTGGACTCAGTTCTAACTGTCAAATGCTTTAGGGGACATGAGAGGAGGGTAAGTCCCTGGAGTTACCCGTGTACACAGCCTGGCACTGTTTTCACTTGCCTTTGGAAATGAAGGTGCAGAAACCATGGGAGGTAAGGAGGGCACAGACTAGTGACTTCCAGAGTGGGACAGAGGAGAAAAGATGGAAGAGAAGTGCAGAAAATCACTCAGGAAAAGATAGGCTAGAGTGATGCCTGCTGAGACATGGCCCTGATCTGCCAGGACCTCCCTTCCTGCCTTTTTTCTACAAATACTTAGGGTTTTGTGGTTCAGGAAAAGTGATGCTTAGCAAGCTTATAGAAAATGTAATGTGGGCACTTTGTTGCTGTCCTGGCTTTTAAAGGACTCAAAAGCAGATCAACTTCAAGGTGTTAGCTACTCTGTTTGCAGCCTTAGAAAGACATCCTTGATCTTTTATTGTTCTACCTTTGCTCAGAGCTGGAAACTCTCTCTGGGGAAATGGCTTGCCTTGAAAGAGATGCTATTGTAGCTCAAAGTGTTTTAGCCTCACTTCCAATCTCTGGTTCCTCGAGGGAAGTAACTGCTGCTGTGGTTTCTATGCCTTGTGCCTTTTATTGCCTCTTTACCTAAAAGGACACACTTGGTTAAAACTCAGTAGAACTTGTGTTTCCATGGAGATTGATTGAGACAACAGGAAAAATAAGTGTAAGCAAAACTGCACAGTACAAGTTATAAGATTCAGGTTGTAGAACAAAGTGAATACTACTTAGAATCCTGGATTAGCAAAAGAATCAGAAAGATGCTGAGATTACCTACTGTTATCACCATCCACGTGAAAAGCAGAATAAAACCTTTTCCCCCATCATCTAGATATTGGGCAGTTTATTATAGATGCTACAAAGGGATTTATTAGATTTTTCCCAAAATGGTTAATTAGAGGCATCCCAAATTACAACTCCTTTAGCACAACTCACAGCTCCAGGCATCCTACTTACTATTTGCCCAGCTACTGACAGCTTAGCTCTCTGCCCCAATCCAACATTTTTTCCTGGTATGCTCAAACTTTTCTTCTCCAAGAAGACTTCCTAATGATCCCAGTTTATAGGGATCTCGTCCTTAATGCAGGGGAAGTTCACTGTTCAGGAATAGTCTACTATACCATCACATTCTTTTTTTGTAATCCTGGAATTCTTCTCCAGTTTTTTTTAATTCTTGCCTGTCTACGCAGAGAGATCAGTAGCCTTCAATAGTCTGCCTCTCCTGTATTTTGCAGCCTCCTACTATATACAGTAGGTGCTTTACTGATGTCAGCTGGGTTGACATAGACAGTAGTCTCTAAGTGGCAAGTCCTTGGCTCACCCATCTGAAACCAATGACCTCTTAGGCAGACTGAGAAAGGGTTAGGACTGTTGGCTCTGGGACATCCTTGGCTCTGTATGAATGTTGTTTTTAAAAGCAGGGGTTTTGTCTCCAGTGCATTGAGGAGATAAAACCCCATCGTCAGCATATTTCTTTAGGATATTTCTGTGTTAGATCTCACTGCCAAGCCAGAGTCCCCAAACACAGACTCTCACTTTTCCCTGTGCAATTCCCAGCAATAGGCAGAAGTGAGGCAAGTGGTAGAATATGTTCAAATCATGGTCTATTCTTAATAAAAGAAACCAGGACAGCTTGGGGGCTGGCTCATCTCTTCTCAAATTCCCCTAGTGTTCTGAACCAAAGGTATGAAAAGAATAGATTTGTTTTATTCACAGTATTAATGCTTCTCCAAAAGGAGTTGTTTGTGTGGCTGGAATATCAGTAGTCATTGACCAATAAGGCTTGTAGGTGTGAACCAGAGAAGTATTCTGGACTTCCAGAGTAGAGCTGCCAGCTACTACTTTACATCACCTTCATCCTTACAGAATCACTGAGACCATTCATTCATTCACAAGCAGTTGTGTCTGCTACCTGCCAGGCACTTGCGGTAGGCATTAGAGATACAGTGACAAGTGAAACAGACACTGCATGTAATCTACTGGGAGAGACTGGGAATTAATTCAATAAATAAAAGTAAGTATATAATTATCAATTGTGATAAAGGCCCTGAAGCAAAAGAATAGGATGTTCTGCAAGAATATTACAAGAGGCTTTATCTGATCTAATGTGTATGGGGAGGGGGAAGCCTCAGGGAACGCTTCTCAGAGGAAGTGGCATGAGGAAGTGACATTTGAGCTGAGCATTGAAAGAAGAATAAAAGTTAAAAAGTAAAGAGGGAGCTGGGGGCAGTGGCTCACACCTGTAATCCTAGCACTTTGGGAGGCAAAGGCGGGCAGATTACTTCAGGTCAGGAGTTCGAAACCATCCTGGCCAACATGGTGAAACCCCATCTCTGTTAAAAATGCAGAAAAATTAGCTGAGCATTGTGGCAGGTGCCTGTAATACCAGCTGCTTGGAAGGCTGAGGCAGGAGAATTGCTTGAACCCAGGAGGCAGAGATTGCAGTGATCCAGGATCACACCACTGCACTCCACCCTAGGTGACAGAATGAGACTCCGTCTCAAAAAAAAAAAGTAAAGAGGGGTTAGAGAATGCTTGAGATACAAAGAGCTAGTTCATTGGAGGAACTGGAGTGCAATCCGTGTGGCTGGACTAAGGAGAACAAAGAAAACCAGGATATAACGAGGTAGGCAGGGGCTGGATCACCTACACATACAGTGTGGAGGACTTAGGCTTTTATTTTGGAACAGTTCAAAGCCATTTTAAACAGAGGATGAGAACATTAAATTTTTGTGTCCAGAAGTTTGCTCGGATGAGACAAGCGATGAACAAAAACATCATTACTCAGGTCTCATCCAACTCTCCCATTGTATATTCTAGTAAACCACCCAAGTTCTGCTTTCATCGCTCTGAGCCAAAGTGAGTTATACCTCCCCCAGGTCCACTGAAAATCCCAGAGAGCTTACTGAATGGTGTGGGGGACCTGGTAAAACTCACCATTCAGGCATTTGAATCTGGGCCACTTTTTTACCATCAGCATTTTGCCTCCACTCCCAAGGAATAAATCCTTCAAATTATAACCTTTGAGCCCCCAAGCCCAGGCAGGCTTGCTTCTCTTGGATCACAGCAATCACGGTTTTGACTATGAATTGCCGATCCCAAATTAAATGATTAACCCAAGGTCGATGAGCTAGTCCGCTGCCGCACCAAGGACAGATTTTGAATTCCCTGAACTCAAGGCAGATGTACTCCTCAGGAATGCTGTCAGAGGCTTAGAAAAAGAAAGCGTTCCATGTTCCCCAAACATGTAAACTTATTCTTTGATATTCGTGTTTATTCTATGACTCAGAAGTTCCCAGTATTATTTTCTGGGGTGATTAGAAACTTTCTTTGAGTGGGAAATGATTCCTTACTTGAAAAGTGTTTTTAGCCAAGTTTGTTCTTCCGTAACTGTAAGCATCCTTTGAGGATGATGCTGGCTTTCTTGTGGGCTGCCCCACCTTGCTATTTCCTGAAGCTATTGGAACAGTTGAAACAGGCATATGAATAAACCCGGGGTTGCCAAAAAGACACCTCAATCCTTAACAGGTTTTGATCTGAAAAGGAGCAGTTTGTTCACTTGATTTGCTTCATGAATTTTGCAACATTGGCAGGTTGTGTCTGGGCCTTTCCCAGCCCCCCTCTGCGGAAATGAGAACCAGGGTTATTCATTCTTCTGTATTTTAAAGGAATTCCAGGAGTGCTCAGAGAAGCCACTGGAAAAAAACCGGTGTTATCTGACAACTCTGAGCATGGATGTTTCAGGCCCTGGTAATGCCATGGAAATAGGAATGACCTTTGTGCCAGAGGTAGCATTCTACTTGCATCTGATGAGGTGAAAAGGCATGCCGGGTTTTAGGGGTGGATCCCCAGAAGAGAGGCAGCTTGAAAAATCAGACCTACATGCCCAGCTTTGTCCTTGCAGGCAAAGCTCCTCCTTCAACCCACTTCTCACTCTGTGAGCTGATCTGTCCTGACAGCTGCCAAATTAGTCCTCTCATTCCTGGAGCTCGCTTTGGCACTCTCACGAATGTTTCTTTCAAAGTCCACTCTTCATTTAGAACGTTGCTCAGCCTTACTTCAGGAGTGAAATACACGGCCTTAAAATTGTTTAGAAAGGGGCAGTTTCAACCAGCAAATAGATTCCAAAGAATATGTAAATGTATAGTGCTAGCAGATACCCACCAAATTCAAATCTGCATTTGGATATAAACGATCTATAAACAATTCTGAAGAACACACACGTCAGAAGCAATTCCATGATGCCTGTTACCATCTTTCTGTAATTTTTCGAATTTTGTTTTATTTTAAAGTGACAAATAACCACTGTATATATTTATAGTATACAATGGGATGTTTGGATACATGTATGCATTAGAAATGATCTTATCAGCCTCTTAATGAATCCATCACATACTTAATAGTTTCTTGAGGTAAAAACATTAGAATGCATTATTTTAGCAATTTTGAAATATACATTATTATTAATTGTAGTCACCTTGCTGTGCAATTCTCTTTCCCATCCACACACCATTGGAATATTTTTTCTGTTTTATTTCTCCAAATTGGACCAGTCCCTCTGTTTGGGTCTAAGGCCATGTTGGCCAAAAAGCAGAATCTGACTCCAGTCTAGAGTCTGATGGGAATAAAAGGATGTGTTCCTCCCTCACGATCAGTTACTGACTGATCGTCCCATCTGTCACCAACTTACGTGGTGGTCCTGGACATACCACCTGACTGCTCTGTCCTCACTTCCTTTGTTGGCAGGAAATGGATAACACTACTCTTAGGCACTCACAGAGTTCTTGTCAAACATTCTTACATGCAGTACGTGGGTGAACTTTGCAAAGTTTAAAAATAGTGTAGAAGTATAATCATGTTATTATGTGAAATAGTGTTCTCCAACCCATTCTCTCTATTCTTCCTGGAAGACAAACAAACAAAAGTTGTGCCAAACTAAGCATTTGCGATGGCAGGCCTAATGCATGTCTTGTCCAGGGTGGAGAAACCTGGCACTATCGTGAGATCCATCCACAGGTCCCTCAGAATACACACACTCTGGCATCTCTGCCTGTGTTTGCTTCTCTGCACTGTCTCCATGGCCTGTACCTCAGGTTGGGGTTAGGGGGAGAAGTCAGTACCAGTTCCTGGAGGCATAGTCTGTTGAATATTCACATAAATTCCACCAAAAGTTTTAGCCTGGCTGGCTGCCAGTTTTCGGAGGGCTTGAAAAATAGTTTTGTATGTGCGCTGACTGTCACAGTCTTTTTTACACTGAAAATTATGGGGGGACAGAACCAGTCCCTGCCATTCTTTTTTCATGATGCAGTGACTTCCAGACAGTCAGAAAATGCTTCTAAGGGGAAAGGTCTGTGGTCCCAGGGTTGTCACCAACTAACTGGCACGCCTGGGGTGTGGTTCTCCATTTCTCTGGACCTCAGTTTTCTAAGTTGGAGGTATTCAAATAATGTTCAGTGAAACGCTTTGGTAGAGGTATTATTATTATTATTATTATTATTATTATTTTGCATTGTGGGTATCTGTATAAAGTTTGAGCTAATAGAAAAAGTTTAAACACTGCTGCCTTCAGCACTAACCTTCTAATGCTCCAAAAATTCTGCCACAACCCCCACTGATTGCTGTATGAGATATTTATTTTCATCTAGTCCAGATTTTTCTTATTTTTCCTTCAAAGCTAATAAATGTGGAGGAATAGTGGGTAGAAAGAGGTCATGGCACTGATGTCTGGTAGATTAGAGATTCTCGACTTGATCCATCTAGTCTGGAAAGATTATCTGCAGGAAGTGGTGACAATAGGGGTTTGGTCAGGTTAAATAGGAACCAGGACTGGCAACCTTATAGCATGGCCATCTCCCTAGAGAGTACAGGCCCAAGGTAGAAAATTGCAGGTAACTCCTGAGCCTCTGTACTAGCCAGTAATGAAATGTGTACTTCTAGGATTGGTCCTATGTTCTGTCTTCCGAAGTAATCTTAATTAAAATAGACAGACCAACATAAATAAAGAGATGGACAATTCATTAGAAACCTATACTGTGCTGTCTTCTAAAAGTGCCATCATTTGCTTAGTCTTCTGGCTGTCAATAAGCTATGAGTGCCATTGACCTAAATGTTGCCGTGTCTTTGCCAAGTAACAAAGGATGAAGACTGTAAGTCTGATGGGCCGGGGGAGAATGGCATCGCAGAGGAGGCCCCCAAAGGGGATCTGCTGCAAAATGGGTAAGGTCCTCAGAGAATCCACCCGGCCAACCCTACCCCGCCCACCATTGTCTGCTGCGAAAGTGGGGACATCACGCATCTAGAATCCATGTTCTCTCTTCCAGCTCCAGCAATTATTCCCTACCGTGCAACCCTCCCAAGGCCCCAGTCTAAAACCCTCTCCAAACTCAAAAAAGGTTTGTCTGGCAGCAAAGAGATCTTGTGAACACGTTGGGACTAGTAGATTTTTCTGAACCTATCCTTAAAGCTCTTCTCGAAACCACATGTTGATCCTCTGTCTCTTCTCATCTCTGTTTCTCCCTCCACCCTCACTCTTCCTCTTTGGTGATACCATAATGTTTGTCCCTATGTCTGCTCTCGTCCTCCATCACAGAGTCTATCTACATAATGCTGAGCACCTGGAAACAATCTCTCAGCAATATGTTGACAGTTCAGCAGTCTTCTGAAGTCAAGAGGCAGATTTCTCAGCAAACATTTAAAAGGAGATTGAGTGTCTCTGTTTTGAATTATGGCACATGGAGAGAAAAGTCAAAACAGAGTATTATAATAGGCTTAGCGAAATCCCAGGACTGAAGCTCCTTAAATATGCTTTTATGACCTAGTTGGAATGTGGCACAAGTTGTCTTTTTGGTTCATTTATTTAAAACAATTGTGTGACATCATTGTTTAGTCCCTGGCCTGTGTTTATCCCCAAGGCAATTGCTAATGAATGGTGCTGGCAACTGTGGGATGCTGTTTTATATACAACAGGTATCATGGTCAACTCTGCTAATTTGCAGAATATGCAGTTTTCTCACACAACAGATTTTGTTTTATCTCATCAGTGAGACAGAGACCCTTCAGAAGGGAAATTACGACTGGTAAATCACTAGGTTAGAACTATTTAGATTTTAAAGTAACATTTTTTAGATTTAACTACATCTTACAGATTTTTAAACTTTTTATTTTGAAGTAATTTCAAAGTTATAAAAAATTACAAAAATAGTGTAAGAAAAAGTCCTGTATACCCTTCACCCAGATTCGCCATTTCTGGGATAACTTTTCCCACATTCACTTTACTTCTCTCTAGATACAGTCACCATCATTATCATCATCATCTGATCCATTTCAGAATAAGTTTCAGGCATTACATGCCTTTATCCCTAAATATTTTGTGTATATTTTCTAAGAACGAAGACATTCTGTTACTACAAAGTATAATTATCAAAATCAGGAAATGTAATATAATCCTATTATTTAATCTACAGATCTTGTTCAAATTTTGTTAGTTACATCAAAAATATTGTTAACAGCATTTTTTTTTTCTGGACCAGCTCTCGCAGATTGTGATACGAGAAACTTTCATTGTCATTTACTTCTAAATATTTTATCATTTCTATTGTGAATTCCTCTTTAATCCATGTTTTAGAAGGTTTCCTTTTACTAGTTTCCAAACATGTTGTACTTATGGTTTTTAACGTCTCTTCATTTTTGATTTCAAATTTCATTTCATTATAGTCAAAAAGCAATGGTCTCTATGACAGTCCTTTCACTCTTGTGGAGACTATCTTTCGTGATTTTAAGAGGTGGTAATATTACGTAAAAATGTATTTGAATCTACTGTTGGGTATAAGAACTTTTTTCTGTGTATCTAGTAGATCTGTTGTTGTTTAAACCTTTTCAATTCTTGCTAAATTTTCATTTTACTTAATCTTGATAACCTACACTACAATTGGAGATTTGGCGATTTCTCCTAATTCTCTCAGCTTTGGCTTTGTGGTTTTCAGAGGTATACTATTAACTGCACACAAGTTCATGAATATTACTTCTCAGTGGATTATCGCTTCTATTATTATGTAGAGCTTTTTGCCTTAATTATATTTAGCCTGATATAAATATTGATATATCAGATTCTTCTTTATTATTATTTGCATGCTACCCCTTTTTTTACCTCTTTACTTTCAGTCTTTTTCTTTGGTTTTGTTTTCATTGTATATCTTATAAGAAGCACATATGGCTGGTTTTTTTAAAAAAACAAATTGATACTATTTACAAAGATTAATATAATCTGCTTATATTTGTTTCGTTTGAACTTATGCCTTCTTATTTTGGATTTTCTCCTCACCATAATTTTTTCTTGCTTTGTAAATTTCTCCTTTTCTGCCTTCCACTGAATTAATGAAGTTTTCATATGTAGTATTTTAATAAATATAAATTTGTTGATTTCAGTGATTCCCCCTAATTTTTAAAATATGTATACTTACTCATAAACTTTTCTAACAAAGTCTAGAGTTATTCATTTTCTGTCCTTTTTAATATCACATATGCCTCAGAGATCGAACATGACGTTGCTGTGTAGAGCTTTAATTTCACCCTTTCTTTAATGCAAAAGTTATTAAACGTGGTCAATATGTATGTCCTTATGGTCAATAATTAATCGAGCTAATTTGATTAATTTAATAATTAATTAACAATTAAATTAAATGTTACCACTTTTTACAGGCATCATTATATCTTATATTTCATGCCTTAGGCTCATTTTGCTTCCTAGTAAATAACATCCTATAATATTTCTTTTAGTGGAGTTCCAACTCTATTAGTAGTGATAAGAAATCTGTTGTCAGTGCAATTATGACTTCTTTGTAAACGATATAATTCTCTCTGGAGATTTCTCAGCGCTTTAATGTTGATGCCCCGCAGTCTTACTTCAATGTGTCTGGTAGACGTGGGTTTTCTTTCTTTATTCAACTTAAGTCCCCAGAGTGCTCCTTTAGTCCAAGGACTTTTCTCATTTTTCATTATGGAAGTCTCTACAGCGTCTCTCTTCAAATATTGTTCTTCCTTATTTTCTTCTTCAGAAATCCTATTCAGCACGTATTGCAGTACTCAAATTATGTTCCTTATTTTGTTTCATATTTTTAAATTTCTCTGTATCTTTGACTATGGAAGGATAATTCCTCAGTACTCTTTTCCAATTCATTCATTCCCTGTGTAATTGCTGTGAGTCTAGAGTTTGTTCTGACTATTGAACATCTAAACAACTATAATTTTGATTTCAAAGATTTCAAATTGTGTCTTTTCACATTTATACAGTATTATTAAATTTCAGCCTATTTGTGTTTCATATCTTGCTCTTAAAAACAAAAAGAAGAAGAAGAAGCCTGGAGAGAGGTCTGAGTTGAAGATTTAAATTGGAGTTAGGAAGCAGATAATATCTAAAGCCATGAGCATAGATAAGATCACCAAAGCAGTACATATGGATAAAGATCTGAAGAACTGAATCCATTTGTCCTCCAACATTAAGAGTTAGGGATGAAAAGGAAGAACCATTAAAAGGTAAACTAAAAAAGGGGGCTAGTAAGGTGGCGGGGGACCAGGAAAGCGTTATGTATCCTCATGCAGAAAGGAAGAAAATCTGAGAGGATCAACTATCAGATTCTGCTTAGTAAAATGAGAACTGAGAACTGACCTTTGGTTTTTAACAGTCAGGTGGGAGAGAATGCCTGGCTGGAGTGATAATACTTGACAGTGATTTTTAAACCTTCTTTTCATGAGCTGGCAAAAGTGGGGATGTTATCCACTCCCACAGCCTTTGGCTCCGAGTGGTAATTGGCGTTCATACTCTGCCTCAGGTGGATGTCTTTAATTCCCTTCACTTTGCAGAGACTAAACTCCCACCAACTCCCGCCTGTTTTTAATCTTGGAACACATGAGATTTCTGGTTTGTAGAGATGTTTATCCACGAGCTGGCAATACCATTTTTTAGTTTCCATTTTCTCTCTTATTGCTATAAGTTTAGAGCACCAAAATTATATCAAAGCATAAATTTGAAAAGCCACGTGAATTGACTGGAAGTTTCTTACATTCTTCAAACATCTGAACATTTCGGATGGTGTGTTGGTTAACTATTGCTGCAGAACAAACAACCCTATAAGTTAGTGGCTTAAACAGCAGCTACTTATTTAGCTTACGATTCTGCAAATCAGCAACTTAGGGTGGATCAGCTGCACATTCTTCTGGTCTCCTGGGTGCTTTCATGCATCCATGGTCAGCTACAAGCCAGGACCCCTGCTCTGAGGATTAACTGGCTACTGGTTGAGGCCACAGGGGTTACAGGGTTGACTTGGCTGTGTGGTCCTTCACTGTCTAGCAGGCTAGCTTAAGCTTGTTTACATGGTACATAGTGGGCAGACTTCTGAGAGAGATAATAGAAAAATCCCAAGGCCTCTTAAGGCCTGGGCTTTGGAATGGCACGTCACTCCTGCTTCCATGTGTTGACCGAAGCTGATATCATGGTCAGCCCACATTCAAGGGGTAGAGAATTATCTTTGATGAGAGGAGCTAGAAAAGCACATTGCAAAGGGACGTGGATGCAAGGAAGAGAATGATTTTGGACATTTCTGCAAACAATGAATGAAATGGACTTAACTTGTTATGGGATACATTTAAATTGATTGAAGGAGAAAAGATGTCAACTCTAGAGCACGTTTGTAATTTTTCAGCATTGTGTGTACAGGGGGCAGCTTTTAAGACCAGGCCCAGCTGGAGCAGGTTCTGCATCAGACTCAGGACCAGTTCAGTGCTATCTGCCATTAAGGTACGTGCTGGGAGCCACGAGAGATCACAGAGGAATTCCTTCCTGCCTTGCAAGAAGGTATTACTTGAACAGGGAGTTCAGGGCAAGCCTCCAGCTCTACAGTGAGGCAGAATAGTAAGTACTATGAGATGACTGGTTAAGGGAAAATCTTTGGAAGGAGGTAGACTTCAAGCATAGGCTGAGAGGAAGAAACCATGGAAGACTGCAGACTCCAAAGAGTCAAAGATGGCAGACACTGGTTGCACTTCGGCCAGCATCCTTTCTTACTTGTTGGAGAGGCCAAAAGGCTGAGCAATGCATCAATCCTCAGGAGACAAAGGGAAAAGAACCAAGTTTTCCCAACTGATTTTTTTTCCTTAGCTAAACCAGGAGGAATTTATTGCTTTTCACTGAAAGAACACTTGTATCAACAAGAATTCTGCACAGTTTAGCAAAGATGGGTCCTAGCTTGTGGTAGTTTTGGCAGATTTTTAGAGTGTTACCAATATACCCCCTTCACACCATGGCGGTCCAGCTGTTGATGTTCTTGGTGCCCAGGCCAAATGAGGCCATAAAGAGAGCACAAAGGCAGGTGTTTGGAAGGTATGTTGACCTGTGGGTTTTTCGTCCTGACTCCAGCAATATCAAAAGTTTCTTTTTATTTTATAGATTATGTAAAACTGAAGGCTGATAATCAAAATGTCCTGTGGCTACATTTCCATTTGTCTAACCCACCCAGTGATTTTTTTAATACTATCAAACCTTGACTGGGATTTCCACTTCCAAAAGTTATTGGCTGCATTCTGGCTAATTCTTAGATTGAAAACAGGGACGAGGGCCTGAAAACGGCAGCCCCCAAGGGAGCCAGTTCTGTTCAAGGCATTGCTTCCAAGACAGAGACTCTTCACCAAGCCTTTTTTCTCCTTGGAGACCAATGGAGCAGCATTAATCTGGCACAGATAAGCATTCCCATAATGCTCAACATTTCCAAGAGTGGAGAGAGATGACGCAGAAATTAGTCAATCATCTCAATATAAGAATTAGTGAACATATTGGCAAATGAGAAATTTTTTTTTTTTTTGAGACAGAATCTCACTCTGTCACCCAGGGTGGAGTGCAGTGGCGTGATCATGGTTCACTGCAGCCTCAATCTTCTGGCTCAGGTGATCCTCCCGCTTCAATTTCCCAAGTAACTGGGACTGCAGGTGCGTGCCACCACACCCGGTGAATTTTTTGTATTTTTAGTAGAGACGGGGGTCTCACTATGTTGCTCAGGCTGATCTTAAACTCCTAGATTCAAGTGATCTTTCCACCTCAGCCTCCCAAAGTGCTGGGATTAGAGGTATGAGCCACCACACCCAGCCAGGAAATATTTAATAATTGTGTTGTTCATACATCTATCCCAGAAATGAATTCAATCAAACGCTGCGTTATGAGCATGAATTTATGTTACATGATTCTATTCTAGACTCAGGAAACAGCAAAGAGATGGAAAGAAAAATATTTGAGTGCTACCCTTTGCTCGCAACTATGCTTTATTTTGCTCATTCACCAGGTCTAATCAATTCCCCTGTCCTTTCATTTCTGTTTTTTTAATATTTCTAGGATTCAATCCTTTCTCCCCATCCCCCACTGCCTTAATTCACAACCTCCATCATCTTTCAGTAGATTTATTATAATAGCCCTCTGTTATGGGCTGAATTATATCCCCTTTACAAGCTCCCCACACCTCAGAATATGACTGTTTTAGGAGACAGGGCCTTTAAATGGGTAATTAAGGCAAAATGGGGTCATATGGCTGGGCCCTAATCCGATATGACTGATGTTCCTATAAGAAGAGAGTAGGACACAGATGCACACAGAGGGAAGACCATGTGAAGACAGGGAGAAGCTGGCCAGCTGCAAACCTAGGAAGGAGTCCTCAGAATCAAACCAACCCTTATGACACATTGATCTTAGACACCCAGCCTCCAGGATTGTGAGGCAATCCATTTCTATTGTTCAAGCTCCAGTCTGTGGCATTGAGTCATGGCAGCCCTCTCAGAATAACACAGCCTTCTGCCTGGGCTCTGTGCTTCCAGCCTTGCTCCTCTCAAGTTGGTACTTCTGAAAGTGGGATTATCTACCTCAATCATTAGTCTGACCTTGTCACTTGCCTGTTTAAAACCCCTCAGTAGCACCCCCTCCACTCCCAGCAGTGTTTTCCACAGTAAGTTTACCGGAACATTAGTTATGTAAGATCCCCCTCAGTTATGTAAGTTTGGGGAACTCCACAAGTCTCCAACTTGAGGGGTCACTGCACATTTGCTTATCAAAGACTCCAAGAAGTTTTGCAGTCAAAAACTCCGTTAACTTTGTTTCACCCATTGTTTGCCAAACTCATTTTTCTTGGTGTCATACACTTTATATCTACTGCAACGTGTGTTCTGTAGTACAAACCAGGAAATGATGCCCTATGCAATTAAGTCCACATGCTTGACTTGTCATGCGAAACAAGGGTCACCAGATTTAGCAAACAAGAATATAGGATCCCCAGTTAAATTTGAATTTCACGTAAGTGTAAAAAATGATTTGTTGTTTATCTGAAATTCAGATAACAAATTCAACTGGGTGTCCTGTTTTTTACCTGGCAACCCTGTACAGAACCCTTTGTGATGCCTGGTGAATAGACTAAACCAAAATGAATTTGATGAGAATTGTTTCCCTTAGTTAACACAATAGAAAAAGATAAAGTTAAGATTGATTCCTGGCTTTCAGTGGGATTCTTTCAATTTACCATCCACCCTTGTTCACTTAAAGCAGTGGCTCCTCATCCTGGCTACCCATTAGAATTATTTGAGGAGATTTAAAAATGTCCATACTCCATCCATAACCAATTAACTTAGAATTGGGGGTTACCGAATGAGGAGTTAGAAACACGGGGCAGAGAGAGTGAGGCAAGGCAGGTGTATGCCATGCAAATTTAAGGGGGTGCCCACTCTCAGGAGCCAACCCTGGGCTTGCACAGCCCTGAGAGTGAGAACCTCCTTAAATCTTGTGCCCTATACACCTTCTGGCCTCACCCTAATCAGGCCCTATTTAAAGACGCAGTTAAGCCAGCACACCTGTAGTCCTTACTATGAGGAAGACAGAATTTGAATCCAGCCTAGACAACATAAGGAGGCCCATCTCTAAAAGAAAAAAAATAAGTTAAAGAAAAAGATGCAGGTAGGTACAGGGTTGTGCAGAAGAGCTTGCATGGGATTTCTGAGCAGTCCTGAGTCCCAGCTCTGTGTTTCATTGCTTTAGAAGGAAAATTGACCTTTCCCAGCAAGGAACATTAGCTCCAGCTCATAAGCATGAGTCAGGACAGGCTTCAGCAGGCCAGGTTTTCCTGAAATGTAAACTTACAGCAGGCTCTGCTCTCCTCTAGAAGACCACTCCTAAAAAGTTTAAATGCTTGGATTCCTCATTCTTTTCCAGTTCAGGCTGGTGATTGAGTAGCTTCTAGTCACTGGTTTCCTATAGATTTTGTTTCACACTCAAGCATGGTTTTAAATTTCTATAAAATGTAATGAAAGTATAGGCTTCACTCTTCTCTCCAAAGTTTTATAGACTCTCACCCCCACTCTCCCTCCTTCCTCTCTGCCTTCTGCCCTTTTCTTGCTGGCGATTTTCTGCCCCATCACTGGCAGCCTGGTCAGAAAGGCACCTCATTAATCCACCCACTGGGACAGTGTGCCCAGAACAGCCAAGGCCAGCCTTGCTTGGGAGGGCAAGCCTCTGAACAGTCTCTTCCTTCACCGGCCTCTGAGTTCCGTGATGTCATCAGCATTCTGCCCCTGGCTGGCGGCCAGATCCTTAACTACTCATTCCCAGATCTCTCCAAGTTGTAAAATTCTAGGAAAAGAAACTGTACTTTTCCAGTGCTAAAAAAGGATGGGAATGGTCGGGCGGAAGCTCCCAGCCCGGCTAAAATTAACTTCCTTCTTTTGTGATAATTGAATGATTTTCAGTGATGTTCTTCCTATAATAGGATTCAAAAAGCTTCCTCAGAGGAAAATTTAGAAGAGAAAAATACAAGGGAAAGGGTCCTCTCAGGCAGGGTTTGTAGCAATATCCTTGCAAAATGAAGCTCGTGAAATTATATGGGTGTATCTCACTTAGCTTAATAGACACGTCCCTGTAAAGTTTCATATAAATGGAATGTTTAAAAAATTAAATCACTGTAAGTGCACAAGGAAAGATTGCTAAATAAAGGAAGCCTGGGGTGACTCACTTTATAAAATGAATTATCATTATGTAATGTACATTATCCTCCCCCCACGCATACATTGATTTATATATATATATATAATTTTGAATTTTTCCAATGCTGGATTCTTATAAGGTAGAGGCGCCTCTTATAATGACAATTGGTCTGAGGTCACAGCTGTTCTCAGACTCTGAAGTTAAACTTTTTATAATGTTCTCTGGGGAGTATGTAGCTGCAAGGGTTCTGTGGGGACTTGTAAGCTCTTATGTTGACCCAGAATCCTCCTGGCCTATCCATGGAGTGATGTGGACTCTGGAGCACCCCAGGGAAACTGTCGATGACTGGACAGTGAAGAAGTGATGGTAGATGTGCTGAGGCTAACAGTTGCCAAGTGCAACATGAAAAGCAGTGTGGTGTAGCAGTTAGAAGCATGAGGTCTGTGGCCAGAGACTACGGCCCTGCCTCTGTCCTCTAGCTGGGTGATTCTCTGAGCCTCAGTATCATCATCTGTAGAATGGGGATGATTATAATAGGACCTACCTCAGGTTATTGCTAGGACTAAATGAAGATGAGGACCTGGCACATAGGAAGAGCTCAAAAGATTGCTAGCTACTTTTAACTTGCTTGGACATGCTCTATTAGAGTAGGAAGGAAACTATAACGAGAAAAGAAAACCAAAGATGCTACTGTCTACCAAGTGCTGCTCCATGCCAGATACATGCTGAACTCATTCATTCAATCCTTACATCACACACACGGCCATTAATATTATCCCCCACTTCCCAGAGAAGAAAACTACAGTTTAGAGAGGGTAAGCAATTATTCTAACGCTACACAGCAGATAAGGTGCAAAGCAGATTACTTGAGGCCAGTCCTGTGTGCTCTTTTCACTCTGTCTCAAGCCTGAAACCAGGGCTTAAAGGTGACTTTTCAAAGATGAAGGCCTTAGACCTGGAGGGTATTTAGATTTGGAATTAAAATGGTTCAAGAAGTGACATAAAGAAAGGAGGAGAGAGAAATTTATTCAACAAAGATTGAGAGTCTAGAGTGTGCAGGTTCCAGGTAACAAAGGGAAAGAAGGTCCCATCCTTGGCCTCAAAGTCTAGTGGGGGGTGAATCATGTAAAATTACAACAAACCCCAGCCAGTTGCTAGGATTTGGGTATGAAGATTGTGCTATTGGGTTCTTAAGCAAAAAATGACTAACTTCGAGGAAGACTTCAAAGGAGAAGTGACATTTGAAGGCTTTACAAGTATTAACTTATTTAATTCCCTAGTATTTGGTGAGATGGGCAATACTTCGCCCTGGGGTAAGGACAGCTGATTTGCCTGCCCAGTATTTAAAAGCCATTTTTTAACTTTACATGGTGACACAGTGTAGGCGGCTGAAAGTCTCTATTTTCTAGTTTCCCTGGCAGCCAGCCATGACCCATAAGATGGAAGCAGAGATCACTGGGTCAGACTTCAGAAAAACTTCTTAAAGGGGTATAGGCTGCTTGCATGGAGTTTCTTGCTCTTTCCTGTTCTTCCTGATTCTTGCCTGACATGAAGACAAGATGGCTAAGGCTTTAGCACCAACTTGTGACCTTGAGAGAGGCAAAGGGAGTCTGGTCCCTGGTGACTGTGACTTGCTGTAGCAACCTTGAACTGCCTGGCTCCAGACTTCCTTGTTTAAATGAAAGAAAAATGAACTATCTTACTTAAGCCTGTGTTATTTTTGGCAATTGTTATTAGCATCTGACCCAGTCCCTAACTGGCATGAGCCCCTGAGGCCATTAGGCAAGAGGAGCCGGGTTCTCACTGCCCTACACTGTTGGGACAAGCCTGTGGTTCCAATGCACCCAAAGAGCCTGGAGTGTTTCCTGAAATTCCAGTTCCTTTTTTGTCAACTATTCAGGCCCTGGCATCGAGCACACAGCCTGGTACTCAGTCGCACTCAATAATGTGTGTTGAAAGAATACAATGAATAACTGCCCCTAAAACATTTCCTCAAGGAGCTGTTTTTCTGAGGGATTTAGAATGATCCCTTCTCAGATTTCCACAAGCAAGCATCAGTACGAAGCTTGTGGGAAAATCCAAAGTGCTTTGAGATATTAAAAAAAGTAAAGAATAAATTGGAAATGATAAAAATTTAAACAAAGAAGATACATATAAAGCCTCCTTTAATTAAGTAGTATGTTTTAAATGGTGAAGCAAAATAGTGTATTTTTGTAAATATTAAAAATATAATTAAATGAAAATAAAATAGTTGCTGTCCCAAATCCCTTTTAACTCTTTCTGTACATAAAAATCATATAACTATATGAGTATAAATATGAGCTCATGGTATGTATATTATTTTGCAACCTTTGATTTTTTTCACTTAGCATCCTTTCTTGGGCATTTCCCCACATCTGTGCATTTAGATTAATGAAGCTATGTAAGGCTTCGTTCTCTGTAAGGCAGAAAAGCATCCTTTATCCTAATACCCTCCTTTCATAAAAATTTGTTTGGATGTAATTTTAACCTTGCTCTGTAAAGAGTCATCAGGTGTTTACCTGAAGAGGTTGATGAGGACATCATAACCCCTAACTGAAGTGAGCTGGGCTCTGGAGTAGTCAGATAAGCTGGCAGATGTCTAGAATGAGAAATAAAAATATCCCAGGATCAAGGTTTTGTGGCTAGAAAGCCATGAAGCTCAGAGTTAGGAACAAACAACTTGCGCCTGTGAAGATAGTGGAGGAGCTTCTAGAATCCCTGAAAATTCCTGCCAGCTGTAGGCATTGATCACCCGAGAAGCAGGTATCATTCCCCAGCCCTGTAGGAGACAGTTTCTTGACTGACCTTCTCATAGGGCACGGAGCCTCCAGAGTGCTGAGCACTGGCTATTCAACTTCTGGGTACCGGGGGAGGAAGTGATCAAAAACCTGGGGGATAAAAAAGGAACCTCTGCCCTGGGGAAGTTGAGGCTGTAGGTGTGGAGATGAATTATGTGAACCCCACTCCCACCACAGCCAAACCCCATAAATCACCCCAGTCAGCTACCGTCACAGGAGCAGCTTTTGTAAATGTGGAGAGCAGCTGCTATCAGCTTGGGCAACCAATGAGGCTCAGCCAAGAGGCCTTTGGGAAAGAGGTGAGTAAATCCTCAAGCAGGGCTTTAAAAGTAGACACAGGCCAGAGGCCAGAGCCTCTCTGGTGCAGATGCTCAGACCTGTGAGAGAGTTGCAGGCTGTGGGGTGGCATGGGGGCGATAGGTGGTGGGGGGGGGATCAACAAGATTAGCTCAGGCAGGGAGAAGAGAGGGAATGTAAGAAGCACAGGAAATGGGGCAGGGAAAAGAGTGGACGTGGGAGGGGGCTTTCCAACCTGTGTTGAGGAGATTGACTTAGATTAGCAATGGGGAACAGCTGTGGCTTGGGCGGAGGTACCTCTGAGGCCAGCCAGGCAGACCACAGCTGCACCTGCTGGGCCCCTTCCTTCCACGCACCTGTAAGGAAGCAGCTCCACCGGAAACCTTACCAGCCTCTGTCTTGTGCCAGTTGGGTAATGTGCACCCAGATGCATCCAGTATTATTGTTTCATTAGCAAAGCAGTTCAGGATTTCCTAGCTGACCAGTTGGCCCAACTAGAATTTCTCCCTCAGATGGCAAAACAGTTGGGCCTGCCTTCCAGTCCACTTTGTCAATGTTCTCTAGCTAGAGAACTGAAGTCAGACAATGTTGGGTTTATGGACTAGTTGCAATGAGGGATAACACATGGATAGCATGGGGAGCCATGGGGCATATCAGTAAAAGGATGTGATAAAAGACTTCTTTAGGATTTGGGCTTGGGCTAGGTGATACTGGCGAGGAATCAGGGAAGTGGGCGATTGCTCTGGATTAGATGTTATCAGGAAGCACAGGTAAGTCGAGGACTGGGTATCTTAATAATTCTTACCTAGAAGGCGGAAGGAATGTGACGAGGCCTTAAAGGTGTATTAATAAAGAAGCAGAAGTCACTCATATTAGCCAGGAAAGGGGCATCTTTGGTCATTCTTGTGGTTTGGAAAATGTTCTTACTTTTTCTGGGTCTAGACATGATTATGGAGTCATCTTGTTTTCTTTTGCTCCATTACAGTCACAGAGTTTCTGTATTTGATGTTGACGTTCTATGGAAATTACAATCAACAGGAGTACACCATGGCCCAAAGGTGAGTGCCAGGCTTGTGTCTAAAGGCAGCCGGGAATCCTGCAGAGAAAAGATTCTGGGAGTTCTCAGTGTTCATATCTAAGCAGAAACTCCTCTTGTAGGGCTAGAGGCATGCTGGAAGAAAGCAGGTGCTCTCGTTGGAAGGCTGCCTCAGGTCTGTTCATCTGTTCAACAAACATTTTTTGAATGGAAAACATATTCAGGTACTTGGGACAGAGCTATGACATGGATAGTTCTCATGGATATACATTTTAGTGAGGGACACAGACAATATGAGTGAACAACAGCAGGGCCTGTTGTGGGGTGGAGTGAGGGAGGGAGAGTATTAGAAAGGACGGCTAACAGCTGCTGGGCTCAGTACCTAGGTGATGGGGTGATATGTGCAGTAAACCACGATGGCACACGTTTACCTATGTCACAAACCTGCACATCCTGCACCTGTACACCAGAACTAAAAATTTAAAAATATATATATATAAATAAAGTCATGGGTAGTACTGGGCATTATATAGAAAACAAAAGTAGTTGTCAGAGAATGACTAGGGCATGCTTTGGAGAGGTGGTCAGGTAGATGCTCTCTGAGGAGGTGATCAGAAGGTTCCCTGTGAGATTCTAAGATGACACTAGCAACAGGAAGAAGGCAGGGACATCTGCTGTGCGGTGACTGAGGGAGAGATGGGCTGAGATGAAGCTAGGGAGGTGGGGGTGGGCTGTGTTAGGGAGCTTAGGGTTTACTCTCCATGCCCTGGGAGGCCATTGGAAGACTTTAGCGAGAAGAACGGCAAGCCCCACATCTCTCTGTGAGACAGCAGAGGCTTGCAGCATACTGACCTCTCAGCATCCCAAGGCCTATCCCTGACCTACCCCGGCCCCTCCCTCCAGGCCTGGGGTTTTGGATCTACTGGAAGTTGTCTGATTGTCTCCTTCCCTGCTGAGGTCAGTCATTGTTCGGAGTGATGTTTCAGTTCCCCTATTTCTGCTGTAACAAATTACCACAACTTAGTAGCTTAAAGCAACACAAATTTATTATCTTGTAGTTCTGGAACTCAGAAACCTAGCATAAAGATGTCTGTGGGGCCTTGTGCCTTGTAGAGGCTATAGGAAGTACCTGTTTCCTTGTCTTTCCTAGCTTCTCAAGGCTACCTCCATCCCTTGGCTTGTGGTTCCTTCCTCCACCTTCCACCTTCAAAGCTGGCGGCATAGCATCTTCAAAGCTCACCCACTCTCCCTCTGAATATGATCCCTTCTTCCATTATCATAGCTCATTCTCCGGCTCTGACCCACCTGCCTCCCTCTTATAAACCCTGTGATTACATCGAGCCCACCCAGATAATTCAGGATAATCTCCCTATCTCAAGGTTCCTAAATTAGCCACATCTTCAACGTCTCTTTTGCCATATAAGGTAACATACTCACAGGTTTTGGGGGTTCGGATTTGAACATCTTTGGGGAGCCATTCTGTCTACCACAGGTAGTCAGTCACGTGGACAGCAGAGAACTGAATTTATCTCAAACCATTCTACTAATGAGATGTGCCATTTGGCCACTGGAAACCTACTCACTTATCTGTAAAAATGAGATGAGTCCTTGCCCCATCTACCTCAGGAAGTTATGGTATCACATGAATTAACACATTTGGAAAAAAAGAAATGCCATAAAATATAAGGAATAAGTATGGTATGTTATGGACCCTGTCAAACATAGGTACCAAGGGCATGTTATATATTAACATAAAACACTAAAATTGAAAGAGCCAGATTTGAGTCCTGCTGAATCACTTGAACCTGGGAGGTGGAGGTTGCAGTGAACCTAGATTGCACCACTGCATACCAGCCTGATGACAGAGTGAGACTCTCTCTCAAAAAAAACAAAAAACAAAAAACAAAAAACTTGCTGTGTAACCTTAGACAAGTAACTTAAAAAGTCTTTGGGTTTTGTGTGTAAAATTTGGAAAATGCTATCTTCTCACAATGGTATTGTGAAGTTAAAATCGAGTAACATAGGCTGGGGTGTTGTGTGAAATGCTACACAAATGTTCTTTACTAAGTATTTCATAGGCAGGTACACAAATACTTCTTCCTAGAGAGATGCTTAATGAATCCAAGTAACGGTGGTACCTATCAAACCAATGCCAACCGGCTCGGAATCTCCACTGTATACAGCTAATGAGAAATAAAAAGAAGATAGTAAACAGGGGTCTCTCCCATTCCCTCTCCCCTCAGCTACTGAGGGGTCACAGAGCAGCAGGAAGAGCCTGCAGCATCTAAAATGGTTGGTCAGAAAAATGCAGAGTATACCTACTGAGAATACAGAATCTTCCTGCAACAAAGAGGTTTAGATTGAGGCAGACTTTCTCCAGAAGAACCATCTGTGGCCATATTTAAGACATTCAAATAAGTTGCTTACGAATAGCCTTGTGTATTCCGTGCCCATCATGTAACTTGAGCAGAAATGGGCAGGAAATATGTGCCTTCTGAGTGTGAGCTGTAGACCCACAGACATATTAATTTATTCAGCATACCATTTTTGAGCACCTAGCAATGTGATAGAGACGCTCCTGTTCTGGGACACAACAGGAGGTAAAGACAGAAAACCTCCCTGCCCTCATGGAGCTTATTGTCTAGCTGAGGAGATGAATATAAATCAAAGGATCCACAAATGAAAGTAAGATTATATTTATAACTCTTCAAGGGCAAGGTTCACTGTGCTATAAAGCTTATTACACGGCTTAGAACTTGGCCTCTGAGAGGTAACAATTCAGCTGAGATCTGACAGCTGAGCATGTGTATTAAGAGGGAAGCGGAGGAGGGAAGAGCTTTCCAGGCTGAGGGGAACAGCATATGCAAAGGCAGAGAGGAAGCATGGAATGTTTGAAGATCTCAGAGAAGCCCGGTGTGTCTGGATCTAGACTCAGAGTGATGGGGACAGCGGTCAAGATATAGACTGGAGAGATGGGCAGGGGAGTTCTGGCTACAAGGGTCATTATGTGGGCAGGTACAGTGGCTGACAAAGTCAGGATATAAGGTTTCACCCAGTCCAAGGTTTTGTTTTGATTTTAATGCTCCTAGAAGAATCTTATCATTGCATGTTTCTAACTGGAAAAACCCTTATATATGTAATAATTAATCACCTTAAATTCTCACCTGGGTAAGAAGCACATTAAGTCACCCTGTGTAGGTAAATGAAGGGTGCCCAGGTTGGTCTTATGTGGCCATACCTGGCATTGCAAAGACTGGCTCCAAGATGGGATGCAAAGACCAAACCGGGTCATGAGGGCACTGATGGCAGTTCTTGCCTCAGTGTTGTACTTTTCCAAGGATTTTACATACATGAGCACATTGGACTCATGCAAAACATCTGTGAAATAGAATGTAGTAGTTGTGAGGAGATGCCCAATTACTTACCCCAGTGCCGAGAGTGACAGAGGGAAACCTTGAACTCATATTTACTGTTTCTAGATAAAAGTGGTTTTCCCCCACAGACCACAACTGAGTCACCTACATTCTCTCTCTCTCTCTCTCTGACCTCCTTAAAAGAACTTAGAATGATCAAACTCAAAGGGGACTTTAAACATCACTCAACTTTCTCTCCTTTGGAAATTGCAACAAGTTTAAATATTTTGAGAAGCAATAATATTTCCTTGAAAAAGATTAAAAGTGACTTCTCTCTTTCCACTAAAGAAAGAGAAGTCATTATTCTGGTCCTTTCTAGTGGCTCATTTTTGGCTCTTGGTGCATGTGCTGTCATGGAAAGACTCTTCCTATAATTCACAGTGACCTTAGAAGGCAGGTCACTTTACCTCAGATACTCTGTTTTCTCCCTGTAAAATAAAAATGTAAAATAACTACAATCAATGATGACAAATTCATCTTACATCATAACCCAGCACACACACACACACACACACACACACACACACACACACACACACACACGAGAGAAAGAGAGAGTATTGAAACAAAAGGTCCAAGAATCTGCACTTATTCTTACTAGTACAATGTATGCCATTTTCATTCTATTCTGTTCTAGTCCATTTCATTCTATTCTTTGAAATAGCTCTTAGAAATCCAGTAAATGAATTTTACTACCCACTAAAATCTGAAGTCCTCGGGTTGACAAGCGCTAGTCTGGATAATCTCTGAGGCACCCTCCAGCCCTGGTTCTCTGACATCCCCTGGGGCTGCCCAGAGTCTCCCAGAGGCCTCTTTCCAGCAAGGCAGGTCCCCTTCTGCAGCTGCAAGAGTGACCTGGAGACACTGTTTATCCGTCCTTGGGCCTCACCAACTAGTACTATTGGTCTTAGGGCAATTTGTCCCTGCAAGTGTAAACAAAACACTAAACTCAACCTTCTGATCACAGTTAGCCAAAATTAGATGGAGAAAGATCCACATTCAGAATCAAACTGCAGAGTTTGAGAGCTTGGCCAGTCTCTGCAAGAATCCCACCCAAGACGCCCACACATCACATACACCCACACCACACACATCTCACCCATGTACATAGACCACATATGGTAATCTATACCTACTCACCACACATGCCACATACAGACACATGAACAGCTCCCCTCAACATTCACACATAACACACAGCTATCCACACATAAATACCCACACTTAACACCCATACTATGCGTACATACATACACACAGACACTTTACACATACACACATTTATATATGTATACCTACACACATACACATACACACTCACCATACACTACACACATACCACACATGCATACACACCTCCTGAGAATTCCCACAACTCCTTTGGTATAAAGCAAGAAATCATATAATTTGAAAGCAAATGAGTCAGAAGGAAATAATTTTTTTTTTTTTTTGAGACGGAGTCTCACTCTGTCACCCAGGCTGGAGTGCAATGGTGTGATCTTGGCTCACCGCAACCTCTGCCACCCAGGTTCAAGAGATTCTCCTGCCTCAGCCTCCCAAGTAGCTGGGATTACAGGCACCTGCCACCATGCCTGGATAATTTTTGTATTTTTAGTAGAGACAGGGTTTCACCATGTTGGCCAGACTGGTCTCGAACTCCTGACCTCAGGTGATCCACTCGCCTCAGCCTCCCAAAGTGCTGGGATTGCAGGTATGAGCCACTGCACCCAGACAGAGGGAAATAATTTAAAGTTAATCTATACTATCTCTTCACTGTTCACTCACTAGCACAGAGTTGGAAAGAGGATTTTCAACAGTTGGAACAATTTGCATAAAATTATGCTGGCAATGCACTGAAGGACTTTGCTTTAAAAATTGTGCTTTTAAAAAGAGTCTAATAGTATATTGCTACGCTGGTATTTCAATGATAGTTTTTTCACATTAAATTTTCATTTTATGAGTACTTATTTTTCATATTATCTTGTTCATTTGCTGATTTGTAATAGTGTAAGACTTTATGCTTATACCTTTATAAACATACACATTTGCTTCATGTTCTGGAACAGGTTTGTAATGTGTGCTATAAATGTGTGCTCTTGTAAAGTACTGTATATATCATTTTACTGAAGCTTTAAAGTTTATGAATTCTGAATGTTTACAACTATAATAACAGTATTAATCCAAGCATTTCAGTATTAAGACAAGTAAATCCCCAAATCCTGGTACTATTTGGCCTCGAAAAGTAGTTTCCCATGCTCCCATGATGACCCTGAAGTTGTTTTCTGTGCCCAGAACAGTGCTTGCTATTCTGAAAAGCTCTCAGGAAATATCTGATGAAAGAATGAGTGAAAAGGAAGAGAGGCAGAGAAGAATGGGGGGGAGGAGAAGAAAGAGAAAAATGTAAAGGAAGAAAAGGAAGGAATGAGATTGGAGGTGATTGGATAAAGAGAGTGAGATAGACAGAAAGACAACTATAGGCTGCTTATGACTTGGATGTCTTTTCGCTGTGGAGAGTGGAGACCAAAGACCATGTCAGATCTTGTTCAAAATATTATTGCTGGAACCCACCTTGTGAATTGGCAACTTCATGGGGCAGTCACTGGAAAATTCAGCTTTCCATCTGCAATACGGGAAGCAAATCTTGCCGAGACATTTGACAGACACAGATGTTTAGTCTTAAGCATTATTCCTATGGTCACTTTGCTATGGTAACAAGAACTATGTCATGGAAATATTTGCATCATTCATCTGCAGTTGTTTTCTTTTCATCTCTAAGGCTCAATCATGAGCTTTGGAAGGAGGGTTATGGTTTTATTGTTTCTCCTAATGATAAAAATAATACATGCTCATTATTTTTGAATAATTAGAAAATAACAGTAAGCATAAGCAGAAAGTAAAGTAATAATGTCTATTATTCAAAACATCCAGAGATGATAGTTATTAACATTTGGTTTTCATAAGATGTGTGTATATATGATTATACTATATATTCCATTACATAATCTCGTTTCACTTAACATATTGAAGACATCACTGTCCATCTTTTAAAATTATTGCATAGCTTTCTGTTCCCTTCTGACAAATCTTTAGATCTGTCAGTGTTTTCTTATGATAAATGATGTGCTAAAGAACATTCTTATACAGGCGTTTTTATGCACTTATTTGGCTATTTCCTTAGGATAAATTCTTAGGTGTGAGCATTTAAATGTGAGTGTATACATTTTAAAATACTGTTTAAATTTGCTAAATTGCCCTCCAGAAAGCGTGAATCAGTTTACATTCCCTTTAAAGTGTTTGAAAGTGCCTATTATCTCATGCCTTCATCAGCACTAGTTATTATCATTCTTTTAAACCTTTTTCAATTTTATAGGTTAAAAGGCATTTTCATTTTTATTTTTATTGGCATTTTCTTTATACTGGTGAGGTGAAAGATCTTTCATGTTGGCCATTTGCATTTCTTCTTTTTTGTGTAGCTCGTCTGACCATGTTTTAACTGTGTTTTACCTTTTTATTGATTTCTGAGAGTTCATCATAATTCAACAATGTTAACCTTTTGCTGTCATATATGTTATGAATTTTTTTTCAGTTTTTTGTAACTTATGGTATGTAGTTTAGACACATAGAAGTTTTAAGTGGCCAGTATTCAATGATTTCCTTATTGTTTCTTATTATTAAATCATGCTTAGAAAGGTATTCCTAATTCCAAAATGATGTAATTTTTTACCTATACTTTTTTATCATCTTTTGTTTTCTACATTTATATTTTTAAGCCATTTGGAATTTATTAGATGTGTGGAGTGAGGTAGGGAATCTAACTTTTTCTTGTTAACAAGTTGTCCCAATAACCTTTGGACTGAGTAGTCCACATAGTCTTTCTAATGATTTGAAATGCCTTCTTTGTCATACTCTAAATTTTTACAGATCCTTGGGCTCTTCTGTCACTTATCTTTTTACTTGCCTGAAGCCCTGAAGCCATGTATGTTAGTCTTTTAGAGCTATCTATTATTTTGACTATGCAGATTGAAAGTGCTCATTCTAAAGTCTCGTCAAGCTTTTAGAATAATGGCTGCCACTTTTAGTAGAAAGAGCAATGTCAATTTATTTACCTTGGAGATTTCGTAGAGAAGGGAATTTCCCCCCTCACCCCACCATGTCCTAGAGTTTCAGATGTGGATAGACCTAAACATCTTCTGTTTTAATCTCCTAATTTCACAGATGAGTTCCAAAAGTATAAATTGATTTGTTCAATGTTAACATCGCTAGCAAAGCTGAGACTAAGCCAAGACTATACCCAAAACTAATTAGTAGAGAGCTGAGACTAGAACAAAGGTATGTACACCTAAGACTATGCTGGAGGAAGATGGTCACAGTGAGAATTTGTCAAAGACAGCCAACACAGGATTAATAAAAGGATGGTCCTCCCTGTTCTAGATCTCCAGTATCTGACTTCTTTAAGGGAAAATGAGCAGATTCTGGAGCACTGATTTAAGAGGGGGGTTAAATGTACAGACGCCCTTTGATGTTAACTGAGTCCTCAGAAAGCTCGTAAAAAGGAAACAGCACAGGCACACTAAATAGCACACAGGTGCACATGTGCTTCAGTAGTGGTAGCTTATTCAACATTGAGCTTTCAAAGAGGAGTTTCAGACATTTCTCAGTAGTGTCCCTGTCACCCTGGTTGGCTCTGTTAAGGTCATTTAGGTTAGACATCAGCAAACACAGACAGCTGAGAGGCAGGAAATGTGTGGCTCTGTAAGCAAAGCAGAGGAGAAAAGCTTTTTATAGCCAAGGCATGGGAGGAAGCCCTGATAATCGGAGAAGGGCTGTGTGTTTTCTTTCTCTATTGGGAAAACTCTCCAACTATGTTCTTTAAAAAGCATCCAGGCTCTCTCTTATCTTTCCCACCTCGTGGAAAGTCATTTGCTAGCAAACAATCTTCCATCCGAGGGCACTGAAGTTTAAAAAATATGTTTAGTTTCCTAAAGATATTTTATAGTTTAATTCCTTTTTATTAGAAAATATCATCACATGGCTTAAAATTCAGATGTATAAAAGGATATATAATAAGGAAACCTCCTTCCATCCATAGCCCTCAGTGACCAAGTTCCCCATCCTGGGGAAAACCAGGTTCTAGATTCTTATGTACCCATCCAGAGTTTATTTAGACAAATTAAAATATATAAGTACATACACATATTCTTTTGTGAAATTTTTTACAGAGGGTAGCATACTACACACACTGTTCTGCACCTTGGTATTTTTACTTCACAGCTCAAGAATGTTCTGTATCCATACATACAGAACTAACTTATTCTTTGCTATCACTGCACTACACTCTGTTGCATGAATAAAGCATACCTTATTTAACCAGTTGTCCTAGAGATGGACATTCATGTTGTTCCGAATTTTGCTATTACAAACAATGCTACAATTATTATATTATTTTATATATCAGCAAATTTATATCAGTAATAAAGTCCTAGAATGGGAAATGCTGGATACAAGGATATGAGCATTTGCAATGTTGTCAGAAATTGCTGCATTTTCCCTCTTAGAGATTCTACCAGTTTAAAGCCCTCTCAGTAATAATGTGGAAAGTACCTATTTTTTCACACCTTTGCTGATATAGTGTGTTGCCAACCTTTTTATTTAACCCTTGTTACCTTAATGAGTTAGGTAAATAATAGTATCTCAGTATAGTTTTCATTTGCATTTCTTGTGTTATGAGTGAGACTCAGAATCTATTCACAGAATTTGAAGGTAATTTGTATTTCTGTAAAGTTTTTGTACTCTTAGTCTTTTTTTATTTAGCATGCTATTATTATGATTATTATTTTTGAAATGGAGTCTTGCTCTGTCGCCCAGGCTGAAGTGTAGTGGCACAATCTCGGCTCACTGCAACCTCTGCATCCCAGTTCAAACAATGCCCCTGCCTCAGCCTCCTGAGTAGCTGTGACTACAGGTGCGTGCTCCATACCTGGCTAATTTTTGTATTTTTAGTAGGGACAGGGTTTCACCATGTTGGCTAGGGTAGTGTCAAACTCCTGACCTTGTGATCTGCCCGCCTCGGCCTCCCGAAGTGCTGGGATTACAGGTTTGAGCCACCGCGCCTGGCCTGGTCTTTTTCTTATTGCTTCATAAGGACTCCATATACGCAAAGAAGATTAGTGATTTATCTGTGACTTTAGTTGCACATATTCTCCCAAGTTTGTTTTTTAACTTTACTATTAGAATTTTTTTTCTTTTATGTTTTTGCCTGTAATCCCAGCACTTTGCGAGGCCAAGGCAGGAGGATCTCTTGAGCCCAGGAGTTTAAAGCTAACTGGGTCAACATAGTCAGATTTCATCTCTACAAAAAAATTTTTAAAAGCCAGGTGTGGTGGCGTGTACCTGTAGTACTAGCTACTCAGGAGATTGAGATAAGAGGATTGTTAGAGCCCAAAATTTCTTGAAGTTACAGTGAGCTATGATCATACCATTGCACTCCAGCCTGGGTGACTGAACCACAACCTATCTTAAACATACATACATACATACATACATAAGCCTTCTGTGTTTTCAGTCAGGACTTTCTTAGTCTAAGATTATTAAAAATACATATCCTATGGCTTCCTTTTTACTTATTTAGGGTTTTGTTTTGTGTTTTTTGTTGTTGTTTTGTTTTTGAAACAGTTTTTTTTGAAACTCGCTCTAGATGACATCTAGGCTGGAGTGCAATGGCGTGATCTTGGCTCACCACAGCCTTCGTCTCCCTGCAAGCAATTCTCATCTCTCAGCCTCCTGAGTAGCTGGGACTACAGGCAGGTGCCACGACGCCCAGCTAATTTTTGTGTTTTTAGTAGAGATGGGATTTCGCCATGTTGGCCAAGCTGGTCTCGAACTCCTGACCTCAAGTGATCCACCTGCCTTGGTCTCCCAAAGCGCTAGGATTACAGGCATGAGCCATTGTGCCCAGCCAGGTTTATTTTTTATTTTTAAATATTTAATCTATCTGAAATTTATCCTGATTTAAGGTTTTAGGTTTTGATAAATTTTTATTTTTTTCCAGTTGGCTAACAGTTACTTCCAACACTATTAAATAAATTTTATTTTCCGTACTGATTTGAAATACTATCTGTATACTGTCTATATTTTAAGGTATTTGCATATTATAACTTATAGTGAAACTTTTTCCCCTTCTAACATCTGTTTCCAAAATCTTTACACATCTTACAATGATTATATATAAGTCTCTTACATTCCCTGGAAAATTACGTTTTTATGATTTTCTTCCCTCTCCTTTGCTTGTAAAATGTTATCCCCCTGCAGGCCAGTGCCTCTTCTAAACCTCTCTCCCATTCTTAGCATCAGCATTTCTGCTTTCTCAGACATTACCCCTGCTTGTAGAATCACTCGTGCCTTTTCTTTCTCTTTAAGAAGAGATTGCAAATTGCCCTCGTCCAGATGGGCAAACATAAATGGCTATCAGTGTGAGATTAGAGTTTCCAGGCTCTTAGCAGAGGAGCCAGGATTATCCACACAGGCTGGCTGGCCAAGCCCAGCGACTGGAGATTTACAAGGGAGGATGTGTAGAACAGTGATGGAATCTGAGTCTCAAGTTACACCAATAACGATAAGCATGAAGGAGGAGCTAGAGGGGAAACTAAAGACAAAGTATGGAAAGAATGAAAGATGAAGAATACAGAGCCTCTGAGGAGAAACCAGATAATACAGAAAGATCAGGGAGGTTTTGGATAAGGAATACACCGCTGGATTTGGTGACGGGGGGATCACTGGTGCTTCTTACAGCAGATCACTTGCCCTATTCCTATCCCTCTACCCTTCCAGTTATAATTACTTCCTCTTCTGGGTAGAGGGACTTGCTGTCACCAGACCAGCATCCTCAACTAGAAGAATTAGAAAAGCTAAATAAAATGCAGAAATTACCTTTTTGAGGGAAGGTGAGAGCTGCTGAGGCAAGGAATACCGAAAGGGCTAATGCATTGGAGAGAGAAACTTGAGCAGAATGAGCTGGCTTCTGCAGCCGCTTTTATCAGCAGGGCAGGGCATCTTGCAGGAGGCTGAGAACCCAGTGCACAATGCAGTGCAAAGCTGGCAAAAGACTGCTCCAGATGGAGAAAATAAGATTTGAAAGGGCCTCAAACAAGTCAGCCTGTTTTCACCTGAGGACTTTTGCTACATACTGGCTTTCTTCAGAGCAGGGATTCTAAAGTGCAAATGGAAAACCTGCCTCTAAAAAGCAGAGTGCAGTTTCTCAGCATTCTTGTAAGACTAAGATTAGCATTTACTCTGGCTGGAGGAGGGGTCTGGCAGAATACAATAGGATCTTTGTTGAAAATCTAGGAGGTCAGAGATGAACCTGTGGAAGGCTGAGACTTACCAGAGCTATAATTCAGCCTTGACTCAGCAAATCACTAATTGGATTAACATGATCAGCCACCACTCTGTACAGCAGCGGGAGAGTATTCCCTCTCTGAAAGGAGCTATCATCTGAGTCTCTACAACTTTGTATAGATAATGTCTGCCATGCCATTAAAATGTAGGAGGTACAACAAAAGACAGGCTTATATCACTGAAAAACCAAGAGAAAGAAGGTAGTGGAAACAAACAGGTGATCCAGATGTTCGATGACCGACAATTGCCTACCATTTTATCTTAAGAGGAAAAGATGAACAACACTGATGAAAAGATAAAGTCAATTGTTACCTCTTCTAGGGAGCTTTCTTTGGTTTTCCCTTTCTAGAAATCATCTTTTCCTCCTCCGTATTATCCTAAAATGTATCTATACTTCTTAATTGCATGTACCACTGTAGAAAGTAGTATCTTGCGGTGGCTAAAAGCATGGAGGTTTTAAACTCACATTGGGTTAAAATTCAAGACCAGCCACTTGTTAACTTTGTGACCTTAAATAAGTTCTCTGAGCCTCAATTTCCTTATCTATAAAATGGAGTTGTGGTGGGGCATGGTGGCTCACACCTGTAATCCCAGCACTTTGGAAGCCCAAGGTAGGCAGATCATGAGGTCAGGAGTTTGAGACCAGCCTGGCCAACATGGTGAAACCCCATCTCTACTAGAAATACAAAAATTAGCCAGGCGTGGTGATGCATGCCTGTAGTCCCAGCTACTCGGGAGGCTGAGGCAGGAGAATCACTTGAACCTGGGAGGTAGAGGTTGCAGTGAGCCAAGATTGCACCATTCCACTCCAGCCTGGGTGACCCAGAGAGACTCTGACTTAAAAAAAAAAAAAATGGAGCTGTTAAAATAATTAATTGAGAAGCCATTAAGCTGAGGCGGCCTCAGCACCTTGAGTTACTAGGTAAGCAGACTGAAATCCAACTCAGTGTAAAAGGTAAAATGAAACCTAAGATTAGCCAATCAGAACCACCAACTAACCTCTCACTAAGGACTTTTCACTGGAGTGATCTAAGTAAGGCTATTGCTTCATTTTAACCAAATATTTCCTTTGCCTTGCTTCTACATTCACCCTATAAAAAGGCCTTCCCTTTATGCTCTTCATTGGAGCCCCACCTGTGGCTTAGAACTGCTCAATTTGTGAGCCCTGTCTGATCAAATTAACTGTTTTATATTTTAATGTGCCTAAGTTTATCTTTTTACAGAGTCAATATAGTACTTTTCTCATAGGGTTGTTGTGAAGAATTCAAATATATTCATACGACATTAAGTTGCAATAAAAATGCATTTAATTTTTGTCTTCTCTAGTTTTCCTCACAAACTCTATCTGCTGAGTAGTTCAGAAACAACCTTAATTTTTGTCCAATCCACCCATTTCATACTGTTGTAATACTTTTAATATTTCTATAGGGATATAAGATCTTTGGGGGGAAAATGTTAAGTCTTCAAGATGGACTTCACTTCTTTCCTCCAAGATGATATCTGGGTGTATGAGGGAAGGTCTATGGGTCAGTGACCTTGTGGCAGCAGAAGAGAGATGGGATTCTTAAATCCATCCAGTGTCCTCTGGAGGCTTTCTCATCTCTGCTGTGGAGTAGCTGGACAATTCTGCTCCTTGGCCTGGGAGGCAGGGATGTGTACTTTGTCCCACTGGTCTGTTTGGGCTCAATGGACAGATGCCACTAGATTCTAGAGCCCCAGCCACTTGCCCCTAGTCCCATAGACACTCTCCCCTTTCATGGCAGCTTCAAGCTTCTGCTGGACCATCAACCTTTTCAGCACCTTCCAGGTATGTGAAAGAACTACCACTGCTTCAGGACAGTTACCCTCATCATACACTTTTCTATTTCCTGTTGTTGTCCTTTATAACACTTTACTAAATTAGTAACTTTATTTTTTGTATGAGAACATTAATTTGATGTTTTCTCCCATACAGCATTGCAGTCTTGGTGGTTCTAGGAGTCCTGAACACTTTTGTTCATTATTGTGTTCCCAGTGCCTAGATCAATCGATACTGCTGAATAAATAAATGGGAAACTCTTAACTTCAGGGCCCTGATATTTCAAAACACAGATGATCTTGCCTTAAATATTTTCCCATCCATATCGGGAACCTTGTTGGTTTTCTCCCCCAACACCATTCTGTCTGTGTTCTTTCCTGTCAGAAGACTGATTGTGTTTGGTTGGCAAAATGTCCAGCCCAGGGAAACTTTATAAATCATGAATTTGCCTAAATGAATCGTGGTAATCCTGTTCCCTTCACCAACAATAGATCAGAGTAGTTATGCCATGTTGTTCCATCTAATGAGCTAGAAAGAAAAGTTGAGGGGGGGGGGCAATTTTTGTCCTTTATGGAAAAAAAGAACGTAAGTAGAGCTCTCTTCAGTCTTCTCTGCTCTCAACCTCTCTCTTTTTAAATGTGGTGGAATGAGGATGTTATTTTTGGAGGTACAGTAGCCATGTTGCAACCTGAGAGAAAGACTTGAAGAAATGCCAAAATAATCTCATGAGCTCCTGTACCAACCCTGGAACTATACCCCAGCTTTCTTGTTATGTGAGATTATACATGCCTTTATCATCTTTACTGTTATTTGAGCTTTATATTGCCAGGAGCCATTTTTTTTTTCTGATACCCTTTGGAACAAATCCAATTTTGCATGCATTTTATGACTTAAAGCTGGGCTGCAGATCATTAGTTCTGTTTTTACTTTCATATAAGTTATAGTCTACGCTCAGACAGCCTCATTAACATCCTGGGCTACATGTCAGATGTGGCTTTAGGTGACATCTCTGATGCACTCTGAACAATGAAGATTTAAATGGTCACACCTGGTGACCAGGTAGTTACAGATCAACGGAATGGGATGAGGAGGCAGAACTGTAGAGACAGAGTAGTGAGCGCTGAAGCCAGGAAAGCAAAGAGAACCCAAGAGGGTATCAGAACTCAAAGGAAAACAAGACTGGGGGTGGAGGAAAGGTCCAAGCAAATAGTCATCCACAGAGAAGTCTAGAAAAAATGGGAAAGGAAAAATGTAATCTAAGAAATAATCTGACAATGCACAGACTTTTCGGAGAATATTTTAATTCCAATAATAGACATAAGCAAAGACTGGAACAAATAGAGTGATATGCTGATTGTGTGGGACAATTTAACATTTTAGGAACGTCAGTTCTTCCCAAACTGAAGCTGTAGATCTAATGCAATTCAAGTAGAATGCCCACTCCAAGGTTTTGGGACTTTGAAAACCAAATTTAAAATTCATATGAAGAATAAACATCTACAGACAGCTAATTTTAAAAATACAGGCAAAAAGGAAATTTGCCTTGCTAGATATTAAGGCACACCACAAAGCCATAATTAAGAAAAGGGGAAAAAAGTTGACTAAGAGAGCAGAATAGAGAACCCAGAAATAGACCCAGCTATAGATGAGAACATGTTATATGATAGAGGGGGCATTGAAAATCACTACAGAAGCAATAGATTAAGTAGTACATAGTGTTAGGAAAATTGACTCCATTCACCCCTACAATGGATTAAAGGCCCAAACATTTAATATAAAACTTTGTAGTAATAGAAAACAATATGCATGAATATCTCTGTGACTTTCGAGTAGAGACTTTTTTTTTTATTGTTGTACTTTAAGTTCTAGGGTACATGTGCAGAACATGCAGGTAGGTTTGTTACATAGGTATACACGTGCCATAGTGCTTGGTTACATCCATCACCCCATCATCTACATTATGTATTTCTCCTATTCTCCCCTAGCCCCCCACCCCCTGACAGGCCCCAGTGTGTAATGTTCACCTCCCTGTGCCCATGTGCTCTCATTGTTCAACTCCCATTTATGAGTGGGAACATGTGATGTTTGGTTTTCTGTTCTTGTGTTAGTTTGCTGAGAATGATGGTTTCAGCTTCATCCATGTCCCTGAAAAGGACATGAACTCATCGTTTTTTATGGCTGCATAGTATTCCATGGTGTATATGTGCCACATTTTCTTTCTCCAGTCCATCAGTGATGGGCATTTGGGTTGGTTCCAAGTCTTTGCTATTGTGAACAGTGCTGCAATAAACATACCTGTGCATGTGTCTTTATAATAGAATGATTTATAATTCTGGGTATATACCCAGTAATGGGATTGCTGGGTCAAATGGTATTTCTAGTTCTAGATCCTTGAGGAATTACCACACTGTCTTCGAGTGGAAACATTTCTTAAGGAAAACCCAAAAGTACAAACCATAAGGAGGAGGGAAAAAAATGATGGATTTGTCTACAAAACAAAATCAAAGATTTATTTTAACAAATACCACAGACAAAGTCAACAGGTAAACATAAAGAAGATGCTATTGACATCCCAAACCAGAGAATATAGATCTAGGAAATCCTGCAAAACAGTAATAAAAAGGGAAAACAACAGGAAAGAGGCAAAATATACAAGAGGAAACCTCTTAATGGCCAGTAAGTGTATGCAGAGATGTTGAACATTACTAACAATCAGAGAAATAAAAATCAAAACATCAGTGAGAGGCTGGGCATGGTGGCTCACGCCTGTAATCCCAGCACTTGGAGGTGGGATCACCTGAGGTCAGGAGTTCAAGACCAGTCTGGCCAACATGGTGAAAACCTGTATCTACTAAAAATGCAAAAAAATTAGTGGATGTGGTAGCGTATGCCTGTAGTCCCAGCTATTTGAGAGGTGGAGGTTGCTGTGAGCCAAGATCACGCCACTACACTCCAGCCTGGGATTGAGACTTAGTCTCAAAAAAAAGAAAAAAAAATAATCAATGAGAGATCACTTTACAGAAAGTTGCATAAAACCAAGTATAGCAAAGACATACTGCTAGTCAGGTGGAAATGAATGAAACCATCCTACAGAGCAATCTAGGCTTCCCCAGAGAAATCAAGGGTGCAGTCTTGGCCCTGAGTATGTGCCCAAGAAAACACTAATGTGCAGATCACAAGAATACATGTAAAGGTGTCCATAATGGGGTGTGTATGTGTGTACAAGGACTGATGTTTATTCATAAAGCAATGATTTAGTTAAACATAAATTAACACAAGATGGGCCACTATTCAAGCCAGAAGTGGGAAAGGAGATTTACCTATAGCAGCATGGATGGGTCACCAAACATACTGATGACGGCAGTGGTGCATGAACTGAATGATTTACTCTGTTCTCCTGAGATCCAAATTAAATAAAATATAAATACACAGAGCCAGTGGTCAAAGAACTTCAGTGGCTCTGAAATTTTTACGTGCATGAGAGTCATCTGAGGAGAGAGAGATCCAAGATGGCCGATTAGCAGCAGCTCAGGATTGTAGCTCCCACTGAAAGAGCAGAGAGTGGGTGGATGCCACATTTTCAGACGAATTTTCATAGCTTACGGACCAAGAGATTCTTGGCGGAGGAGCCCCACAGGTCGCCAGCGCGACCCTTTTGGAGGGCGCGGCCGTTTTGCAGGCGCCCCGACACGGCGGTTCTCAGTCCGGAGTATACAAGGACTGAGTGCCCTTTTGGTTGGCGTTTGGAGCTCCGGGAAAGCAGAGTCTCCCATTCAGCTGATTAAAAAGCGGACTGAAGTGGGGGAACCAGACCGGGAGATTCCCGGGCAGAAAAGCGCCACGAATCTTAACGCCGCTGTTTCAGCCGGCGTAGTGGGTCGCCGCAGGGGAAAGCTGGTCCCCCTCCCAACAACAATAACAAAAAAAACAGCAGTTGGAACTGCTGAGGATTAAGCGTTTCACACCAAGTACAGCTGAACCCGGGAAGGTCCAGCTCTGTGGGGGAGGGGCATCCGCCGAAGGAAAATTAAGAAATAGAAAAAACTTTATAACCAACAAGCTGGACGTCCCACTCTGAGACCTAATCTGAAAGTCAGCAATTACACAGACAACAGGTGGATAAATCCACAAAGATGGGAAGAAACCAGCGCAAAAAGGCTGAAAACACCCGAAATCAGAATGCCTCTGCTCCTACAGAGGATTGCAGTGCCTCATCACCAATTGAACAAGGCCTGATAGAAAATGAATGTGAGGAATCAACAGAATCAGGCTTCAGAAGGTGGATAATGAGAAACTTCTGTGAGCTAAAAGAACATGTTCTAGCCCAATGCAAGGAAACTAAGAACCTTGAAAAAAGGTTTCACGAAATGTTCATGAGAATGGACAATTTAAAGAGGAATATAAGTGAATTAATGGAGCTGAAAAACACAATACGAGAACTTTGAGAAGTATGCACAAGTTTTAACAGTCGAATTGATCAAGCAGAAGAAAGGATTTCAGAGGTCGAAGACCAACTTAACGAAATAAAAGGAGAAGACAAGATTAGAGAAAAAAGGGTAAAAGGAATGAGCAAAGTCTCCAAGAAATATGGGACTATGTGAAAAGACGTAATCTACGTTTGATAGGTGTACCTGAATGTGACAAAGAGAATGAATCCAAGCTGGAAAATATTTTTCAGGATATTATCCAGGAAAACTTTCCTAACCTAGCAAGGCAGACTAATATTCAAGTCCAGGAAATCCAGAGAACACCACAAAGATATTCCTCAAAAAGAGCAACCCCAAGGCACATAATCATTAGATTCATCAGGGTTGAAACGAAGGAGAAAATACTATGGGCGGCCAGAGAGAAAGGTCAGGTTACCCACAAGGGGAAGCCTATCAGACTCACAGCTGATCTCTCAGCAGAAACCCTACAGGCCAGAAGAGAGTGGGGGCCAATATTCAACATCCTTAAAGAAAAGAACTTTCAACCCAGAATTTCATATCCAGCCAAACTAAGTTTCATAAGTGAAGGAAAAATAAAATCTTTTGCAAACAAGCAAGTACTCAGAGATTTCATTACCACCAGGCCTGCTTTACAAGAGCTTCTGAAGGAGGCACTATGTATAGAGGGGGAACAACCAGTATCAGCCACTTCAAAGGACCCATCAGTAAGCTGCATCCAGATCCATCTTACATGCAAGGATATACAGAGACTCAAAACAAAGGGATGGAGGAAGATTTGCCAATCAAATGGAGAGAAAAAAAAAAAAAAGCAGTAGTTGCAATTCTCATCTCTGATAAAATAGACTTTAAAGTAATAGAAACCGAAAGAGATAAGAAGGACATTGTATAACGGTAGAGGGATCAATGTAACGGGAAGAGCTAACGACCGTAAGTCTATGCACACCCAATATAGGAGCACCCAGATACACAGGGCAACTTCTTGGTGACTTACAAAGAGACTTGGACTCCCACACAATAATAGTGGGGAGACTTTAACATTACATTGTCAATATTGGACAAATTAATGAGACAGAAGGTTAAGAAGGATACCCGGGACTTGAACTTAAACCTCAAACAAGTAAACTTAACAAACATTTACAGAACTCTCTACTCCAAATCCACAAAATATACATTTTTTTTTCAGTAACGCATCACATTTATTCTAAAAGTGACCACATGGTTGGGAGTAAATCACTCCCTAGCAATTGCATAGCATTTCATAGGTTTAAATGAAATATTGGTTGGCTGTTTGTTTGTTATTTTCCTCCCTTATTCCTTCCTGTCTCCATTGTATAACACAATTATTAGTATAAAAAAAGCTTTTAATATCCATTTGTAGACTGCATTCTAGCCTGGGCAATAGAGCAAGATTCCCGATCTCTCTTCCTTTTTTTTTTCTTCTTTTTCTCTTTATTTCATTCTTTTTTTCTTCCTTCTTTCTCTTTTTTTCTCTTTTAAAAAAAAAAAAAAAAAAAAAAAAGAGAGTCATCTGAGATATCTATGAAAAGAACAAAGGGAGGGTCCCCACACAGAGATTCTGAACCTGCACTTTAAACATGCCCCCTAGGTGATTCTCCTATATGTGGGCCACAGGCTGCACATGGAGACACCTTCAACTAGGTAAAATGAAGCTACCAGGAGAGTGATCGGAATTGAGTAGCAAGGGAAATGGCAGTAGAACATCTGCCCAGCACCGGCAGCAAGGAAATGACGCTGAAGCAGCTGGCCCTGTCAGCATCAGCTGCCTTCTCCCCTCCCTTTTTTTGTGAGCCAATCTCAGTGTGCTTGGCCTAAAGGGGTTTGGGTGACAGAAACTGACAACTGCCGTCTGGGGAGTGTGTCTGGAGACAGGAAGCCACTGGGGGCTTTTTCTTCATGAGGATGCTGCTGGGCATAGTGCCACCAGGAGTCCTGAGATTGAAGTGATCATCCTGACTCACAGTGGGCTTCTCCAGGTTGGGCTGTGGGTAGGGGGGAAGTGGGCTTTGAAAAGAGTGAGAATAACATATGGGGGACATTGTCAGATGCCAATGTTTGAGTCTGGTCTGATGAGAGAAGCATGGCTGAATCTTCTCCTAGCAGATCTGGTGGGCTCTGGGTGCAGATGGTCCAGGACTTGAGCCGCAGAATCCTGTCATCCCTCCAGCGTCTGCATTGCTCTCGTCTCCTTTGGTCCCTGCTTCTGGCCTGTGCTTTAACAGCTGGACTGTTCTGTGGCATATTGTGTACCATGTGGAGGGGATAGTGACTGCTATGATTGTGGGCAGATGGGATGTGGTCTTAAGCTTGCCTTTAGGGATGTCTGATGGCATGCTCAGCCCTGCATCTCCAGCCCGAGACGACTACCTCCCTGTGAGTGCATTACAGCCACCCCAGTCAAGAACAGACTCTGGACTCCTTCTACTGTTATTTGTTCAGGCACTGTTCCCCCAACTGGCCCAGAGAACTAACGGAAGCCTGGATTCACCGTCCCCTTCCTAATATGCAGAATGGCCTGGTTTCCTAAGGACAAGGCAGGTTTTTCAGATTTATACAAACAGACCATGCATATTTGTGGGTATCCAGGTAACAAACCCAGTTTGAAACTCCTTTTGACAGCATAATTCATAGCCCCAGACAGAAATGCTAATGTGAACACAGACACTCCAAGGAACCAGCAATGATGGAAAAGATGAAGAAATGATCCCAAACATAGCTCTCTCTAGAAATCATCCGATTCTCTAACACACCTCATTTTGCAAATGCGAATATTTTCATGTAAAAAGAAAGGAACCAAAGAGAAAAAGAAAAATGGCAGAGAATCCAGAGACACAAATATTTCAGGCTTGTTAAAAACCAGTAAAGTTTTCTCTCTTAGGAATTTCTTGAAGTCAGCTGTTTGATGCTGATTGTGTGTGATATGTAAGCAAAGGTCTGTGAATCAGAGAATCCCCATGTGCGTCTGCAGGACTGTGTCTCCCTGCCCCTGTTTTAATGAGATCCAGGGCAGCTGCAGCTCCCATTGTGCTGAGTGGCCCGGGCAGGCTGACAGAGCCATTCTTCTCTCCTAGTAATGTGTTTGCTTAAGCATGAACATTAGTGTCAGAAGCGCTTAGTGCAAAGCAACCGTTAGGAGTGAAGCAGTCATTGCCAAGTCTATATGTCTGGGAATTCGTTACGTCTATTCATCTAGGGGTTAAGGTTAGGGTTAGGTAAATCTTGTATTTTCTAATGAAGTTGAAAAGGTGAAAAACAAAAACGCTATTTATAAAATCATCTTTCTGGGGTGAGTCCAGCTGTGAAAACCCCACTGTCTTGCTCAGGCCATGGCTTCCTGGAAAACCGAACAATAGCCCTTGTTATGTGGGGCATATCCTCTTGCCCTCATCTGCCCTGTCTTCTGAAATGAGTGAAATGAAAGTTATTTTACACCCGACCTTGCACAAAGCTAATGTGCCTAATTAGCGGAAGATGTGCTTTTCTGATGGGAATCTGATTTTAGTCAGTAGTGTCCCATCTTTCACGAGATGAGGACACACCATGGGCAGATTGTGTATTTTTTCTTGTCTTTCTCACAGGAGCAGTGAATGTGAACTGAACTGATGACTCTCCTGTCCCTCTTGCCAGTATGGCCAAAGGCATTCATTTCCGAGGCAGCTGGCGAGGGCTGAGCCGGGGACAATTAAGTGGGCCACAGGGCCCTCCTCTCACAACCTTCCTGCTGGATCCTGAACACGGGGCTTTGGCGTAACAATGAGCCACACTAAGACTTCCCTGGTAGGAAGCCGTCTTGCTTCATCTTTGTTTATCTTTTGGAGTAAATGATACCGCGTGTCCTTCCCTCTGCTGTGTCTCCGGTTCAGTGTCCCTGGCGTCAGTGTGTATCACCAGCTTCCCCTGTAATGGTCCACCCACAGTGGTGTACAATTGGCAGGCACATGAGAAAGAGCAAGTGCTGGCAATAATGGGGTGATAATTTAAAAACAATAATAAAACTGACTCCAAGTCAGTCTGCTGCTTATTATCAGCAAGTGCTGATGATTTAAACAGTGTCACTGATAAAGCACTCTTCCTTGCAAGCTCTAAACAATTGCTGAAGTTGCTGTTACTGCTGACCTGGTGGACGTAGCCACAGGCATTCCTGTTCAAAGTAAGTTTGAGACAGGTGGAAATCATCCCCCTTCAGCACATTTTGTGTTTCCAGCCTGTGGGATGTTACACATTCTTGCATGTAAACAGTTTCGAAATAAGCAATAATAACATAGCAATTATCCAGACGAAGAAACAAAATGTGACTTATTTCAATCTTGTTTGACCATAAGGAGTTTTTAATTTGTCTCTAAAATTTAAAACAATGGAACAGATTGCAAACTGCATGGTGTCACATTTTTGTTGGTTGCATGTAAATTTTAGTTCATACATGAAATATTTACTGAATTTGAGTATCTTTAAAATTGAAATTTATTCTTTATAAAAATTGTTCATTGTTTAAAAACAGAAGCCCACGAGAGTGAGTGACTCTTTCCATTTTGTGCCTCACCTACTCCCAGCTGTGCCTTCTACTTGGGAAGCCATAAAAGCCCCTCTGCCTACTCTCTGAGCAGGAACAGCTAGAGCACCGGCAGGTAACCTAAGTGTGGCCTACCAGGTACAGCAGAATTCCACCTGGAATTTTGAATCTGGAGCAGGTGACTCAAAGATGTAAGAATGGGGTATCCTGGAATCATGGGAGTGGTGATGGTGCCAGAAGTGCTATATGTTGTTCGTCAGCAGCAAGCTTTAACCAGACCCTTCCTGTACCATGATTTTGGCTATAAGTTTGTAACCAAGCCACCTTGGTTTCTGTTTGGCAAGCCTGATTCTCTGGGCATGACATTGATTATCTGGGCTCCCAGGTATCCTTCTAGTGAATTTCTCTGCTGAAGTTACCCAGAGTCAGTGTCTGTCATTTGCGGCCAGTAACTTTTACTAGAATTCCTAATTCAGAGGAATACTTTGAGGATGAATTCTGAAGCCCAAGATAATTGTGTATCACGGACAAATAAAAGCACTAAACATGCAGCACAGCAGCCTTAGTGGAAATGTCAAGCACATCTTCTAATTTGTCAAAGCATATGTCATACTAACCTGTCCATAACCACCGTGGCCAGATCTTAGTAGATCCAGCAAGACAAAAACCAGAGGATCTCTTTGTTTCATTTTTGTTTTTGTTTTGAGACAGAGTCTCACTCTGTTGCCCAAGCTGGGGTGTAGTGGTGCGATCTTGGCTCACTGCAGCCTCCACTTCCCAGGTTTAAGTGATTCTCCTGCTTCAGCCTCCCGAGTAGCTGACTACAGGCATGCGCCACCAGATCCAGCTAATTTTTGTATTTTTAGTAGAGACAGGGTTTCACCATGTTGTCCAGGCTGGTCTTGAACTCCGGACCTCAGGTAATCTGCCCACCTTGGGCTTCCAGAGTGCTGGGATTACAGGTGTGAGCCACCGCAACTGACACTAAAAACCAGAGAATCTCTTTGATTAAAGAGATTTTTCATAGAGTTTATTCTACTTAAACAGGGAGCCAAAAACCAATTTAAAAACCTCTAGCAAGAGTTGTTGTTAAGGCAAAAAAAAAAAAAAAAAAAATTGCAAATAATAGAGCAACAGAAGGTAGCTTGTTAACAAAACTCTGAAAGCCAGTTATAAAATGTCCCATTCAAATATTTATTTCTGTTAATTGTCTACTCTGCTCTGAATACTCTTGGGTCAAAAAAAATGGGAAACTCCTCAGCAATCTGCAGATAAACATTAATTTCATCACATGCCACAGGAATTATTAGCATACAGTATAAGAATTCAAACTAATTTCCAAAACGATCCTGATTCCATTTTTTTTTTCCTAGACAGGGTCTCACTCCAGCCCAGGCTAGAGTGCAGTGGCACAGTCTCATCTCACTGCAACCTCTACCTCCTGGGTTCAAGAGATTCTCCTTCCTTGGCTTCCTGAGTAGCTGGGACTACAGGCGTGTACCACCGTACCTGGCTAATTTTTAAATTTTTTTGGTAGAGACAGGATTTCACTGTGTTGGCCAGGCTGGTCTCAAACTCCTGGCCTCACGTGATCCGCCTGCCTCAGCCTCCCAAAGTGCTGGGATTACAGGCGTGAGCCACTGCACCCAGGCTGATTTCATTCTCATTTCCATTGTAACTCTAGCAAATGTCTAGCTTTTATGTTAGGTTCTATGACTTGGAGCCAGCTCTTCAAAATCTCTATACTGGGACTTCCTCATATTTCTATTGGAATAATAACTTTATCATGGGAAGATCAAGCTTAGAAGTTTGTGTAAAGCACCTTATTATAGTATCTGACACATACTGCAGTACCTGGGCAATTTTTCCCACACTTAGTCTTCAACAAGCACCTGCTAAGGACCCAGGACTATTTGAGGCACTGGAAAGCTACCCATATTTTTAGTATATTTGCCGTGTCTTCTGCTATTCTGCTAAGAGATGATTAGATGGTCTTTCTAAATAACGAGATGAATAGCCACAAGCATTAACTTCTTCAGCCTATCTCCTATCTGCTCTTCCCCTCCCACCCCCTCCAGACACACACACTCACATGCTCACAAACACACGCCCAACCTAATTCAGGGACTCACGTGCAGCTTAGGAAAGGCAGCTTCATCATCAGTCCCAACAAAACACCTCCTGCTTCCGCAAAGCTGCCTCTGCTATTCTGACACATCTAGGTCTATTCATTCTGTTGTATGTCCTCATAATAGCATATGTGTTTCCTTTACTGTGCTTGCTATTAGGTAATAATACATGTAATCACTATGCAATTACTAGTCTCTATCGGGAGGATGGTCCATACTGTCTCTCTCACTTCTGTACCCATAGCACTTGGTATAATGTCTGGTATTCAAAAGGCATTGCTTGAATAATTGCAAAACAGCTCTTGAAACCCCACACCATTTATGGGACCTTCTGGGATTTAGGCAGCTCATATTCCCACTACTATGCAAACTGTCTCTACCCCAAACTCTAAAAATGTGATAAGATTTACCCCTTACTGTTCCAAGACAGTAAACATACACTGCACGTGGTTAATAAATTTAATTCAGGTATCAATTCGAGGTCCATAGGGATGGCCTAGATAAGTGGGCAACCCAACTAGATTACTATTTGACACTTCCTTTAACAGGCATTTGTTTAAATATTTTTTAAAAATTTTTTTCGAAGGGAGGCAAAGGGCTTCATGGGAGTAAACTGACCATTATAATAGAGGTTTGCTTCTCCTTGGTTGTCTGTTGCAGTTCAGCTCTGGTCCCAAATTGCAACATTCCAACCAAGAAAAACTTCCTATAGTTAACTGGATTCACTACTTTTGGAGGAGAGTTTAGAAACCTTTTTTTTTTTTTTTTTTTTTTTTTTTAAGACAGAGTCTCACTCTGTTGCCCAGGCTGGAGTACAGTGGCACAATCTCGGCTCACTGCAACCTCTGCCTCCCAGGTTCAAGCGATTCTCCTGCCTCAGGCTCCCTTGTAGCTGGGATTACAGGTGTGTGCCACCACGCCTAGCTAATTTTTGTATTTTTAGTAGAGATGGGGTTTCATCATGTTGGCCAGGCTGGTCTCTTAACTCCTGACCTCAGGTGATCCACCCGCCTCGACCTCCCAACGTGCTGGGATTACAGGCCTGAGCCACTATCCCTAGCCAGAAACCATTTTTTTAAGCATTCTCTTTGCAAGTCTTCTTGCCCAGGCTAAGTAATTTACTAAATTATCCTTCTAATCACAAACAGTACTTCCTCTGAGAGGGCGCCTGTGGAACACAGTTGTCTCTATCTTCTTATATTTTCAGAGATGTTTCAAGACCCATTTTAGATTGATACCTGATTACATGCCCATCTGGCTCACCTTTAACTTGGCTCTGGGTTCATTGTACCAACTGTTTGGGGTTTATAATAAAGAATGTACATATTAATTAAATATGGTCATGCCACTTCCAGAAGTCTCAATCCCGGAAAGAAAAAAAATGCAAAATAAGAAAAAACAACTGTATGCTTTAAGATGTTTTTTACAGTATTTTGATGGGGGAGCAGTGAGGACTTATGGAATCATTAAGGGTTTTGCCAGATAATATATAAAAAGAGATTTACTGTGAGGAATTGGCTTATGTGATTGTGGGAGATGGCTAGGTCAGCCCAAATTCATAGACCAGGTCATCAGGAAGGGCAGGCTGGAAGCTTAGGTCAGATCTGAGGCTGTAGTCAAAGGCAGAATTTCTTCTTCAAGTAAACCTCAGTTCTGCTCTTAAGGCCTTTCAACTGGATTGGATCAAACCAACACTCATTATCAAGGATAATCTCTTTTACATAAAGTTAACTGATTATAGACATTAATCACAACTATAAAATATCTTCACAGAAACATTCAGATTAGTGTTTGATTGAACAACTGGGTACTATCTAGCCTAGCCGAATTAGTGCATTAAAATGTTATTTTTCCTGTTATAAAAGCAATTATAGGAAAGTAGACAGAGCAAACAAAATACCTATAATTCCATCACTTAAAGACTATTTGCTGTGTTTTAATTTGTGCCTTCCAGGGTTCCCCCACCCCCCTAGCAATTTATTCATAACAGCAGGAAAATGGAAATAAATAAAATGTTTAGCAATGGGGAAATAGTTATGGGAATTATGGTATATGCATATGAGGTAAAATTATGCAGCCTTTAAAAGTTATAATTATGAAAACTGGATCAACCTGAAAAAATGCTTCAAGTGAAAAAAGTCCAGGGCAAAGTTTTGTCTCCAATAGTTGTGACTATAGCTATGTAAAAACAGCATATCATGGGACCAGGCAATAGAAGGAAACATTAACAACAGTGAAGCAAATCTCAGTGCCCGCCACCACATCTCCAGCACTTATCATTGTTTGTGCCCTGAGTTAACAGCTCAGGTGCTGCCAGCCCCTGTGACCCTGCCTGAGGGCTTTCTCTGTCCTCTATGGCCCATTCTGCCCAAGCCTGGATAAAATAAAATGGCTAGAGAATGACTATTCCCCCTGAGAGCAACCCTCATCCAATGACTGATGGGAATTTCTGGCTATGTACCTGGCCCCTCAGGCAAGATGTCCTGGAGGTGGGTGTTTCACGTTTCCCAGCAAACACCAGTGAGACTGGACTCCAGCTGCCTGCAGTAGCAACCTGCTCCAATTCCTCTATCTTGGCTTCCTTTCTGTCCCTGTCTCGCTTTCCCACTCCCAGCATTTTCTTCATAAACTACTTGCCTTGTCTTGGTTTGGTCTGGACCATATATTCTCAACAGGGGGTGATATAGCCGCTAAGGGGCGAAAATTGGTTACATAGGTCAGGAGTTTCCAACCCCCAGGCCAGGGACCAGTACAGTCCATGGCCTGTTAGGGAACTGGGCCGCACAGCAGGAGGTGAGTGGCAAGTGAGCAAGCTTTACCTCCTGAGCTCTGCCTCCTGTCAGATCTGCAGCGGCACTAGATTCTCATAGGAGGGCAAAACCTATTGTTTGCACATGAGAGGGATATAGGTTGTGTGCTCCTTATAGGAATCTAACTGATGCCTGATGATCTGAGGTAGAACCGTTTCATCCCGAAACCATCTCCCCCATGACCTGTGGAAAACGTGTCTTCCATGAAACCAGTCCCTGTTGCTAAAAAGGTTAGGGACCGCTTACATAGGGGACAAAACAATATTGCTCTTTTTATGTATAAAGCACAAATAGATACAAATTTACAGTATATCTGAGGGATTAAAAATTCATGGGGACCCATTTAGGAAAAAAAAAATCTACCAAGGGTCCTTAGGAGGGGAAATAACACTTTTTAAAAAAACTGTTGGAAAACACTGTGAACCTGAAGGAACCCAAAGTAAGACAAATGTAAGCAGTTTCTCTGTTGGAATGACTGATCAAATAGAAACTTTGACCTCTAGGTTTTTACCTCAGTTATGTGATATGTACAAGAATAATAAAGTAATAATTTATAAAAACAGATATGGACCCAGCCCCTGAGGTACTTCTGGCCCAGAGACAAACATCTATCATCAGTGTGTTGATTGTGGAGTCCCTGTGACTTCATCGCCGCTGCCAGAGTCACCTACACACTTCTCCCACCTCACCCCCGACTCCCCACCATCATTTCACTTTCCTTTCCTGATAGCCTTGGTAGAATCATTTTGGATTAAGAGCTAGAATCAGGGCTCCTGCATTTCTTTTTTCAGTGAGGAAAAAAAAAGATCAGAAAACCCTAAGCCTACATAAAACTCCACTGTTAAAATCCGAAAAGGGTACAAAGGAACTCAGTTATCATGAGAGTGAGTTAACTGGAAAGCGGAGTCAGGTGCTGCGGATAGTGGAGAGTGTGAGAATGGAAGAATCGGTCAGGAAATGCTTCCTAGCATGTGGAGAAGGAAGAGGCCTCCTGCACAGGCTGGAGGGAAGACATCCAGGATCCACCTGTACTTTCACAGCAAGGGCAGGAGTTGAGAGCAGGCCACAGGTGAAACTGAGGTGAGGCTCTATTTAGCCTGGAGTCCAGAGTATTATGGTGGGATATGGGATTGCTCAGTGTGATATGCAGAAATGACCCTCACTGCAGAAAGCTGAATATTGTGAAAAGCAAGGGGAATGTTGAGAAACCAGTAAGGTGGTTATAACCAGCCATGGGTACCCGGCAGCCCAAACAAAGAGATGAAATCCATTCTGCATCATTGCTCACTGACCCAATGCCCCACATTCTTGAAACTGGCCCAAGGAAGATTTTCTTTTATGATATTTATAAAAATGCTAGTCAAAGTCCTCCGTTATCATAGCTCATTTTAAAATATGACACAAAACTGATAAACGCCATTGTTCCAACTTGGCTCCTGGGCAAGAGGAGGCCCGGGGCTCTGACTTTGGCCAGACTGGGCTCCAGGAGCCTGGCAGGGTAGAGGGAGGGCAGGGCTGGCTGGGAGAGAAGGGAGCTGGAGATGCGATTCGTAAGATCCATGAGCTGTTTGCAGAAAGGCAGATTCTCACGTGTGGATGGTATAGGTAGGAACAAACTAGAAAGATGCTCAGAGTCTCTTTCTCAGCTCTCGATTCAGTGGGTTTCATTATCTTATTTAAGTGCCCAAGATACTTTCTCCGTGTAAGCTGTGCCTTGGAGAAGCTTATAAAGTTTGGATAGCACACAAGGTAAAATTCCACTCCTGCACAAAGGGCCTCATTTGTGGAGAGTGAGTCACGATGGTTTCCAGCGCGTCTTGCAAGTGCTTCTGGATGTTAATGGTCTAAACTGCTTCTTGCCCAAAGATGAAACTGAGGAGCTCATCTGAAGATGTAACAGTTTTAAGAATAAAAATACCTTAGCTTTACGGAGAGCTTACTGCGTGCCACTTTATAATAATGATTTTATTACTGCAACAACCCTTTGAGGTTATTGCGTGGTTTTTGGTGCCTGTTTTACAGATGGGAAAACTGATGCTGAACTCAAGTAAGTGGCCCTTAGGGACACATAGCTAGTAGATAAAGTAGTTGGGAGTAGTAAGCTTAACTTCAGGGACTATTCACTGCACTTCTCTCAAAGAGGCAGGAAAACAGTTTCATTGGAAGTGTTAATCACTGATTACTTATAAAGATAGGTGGGTAAAGATAACAAGAGAGACCTTTGACTGCAGAGATTGCTTCGGCTTGAACTTGAGATGGGAGAGTTAAATATCAACGTAGACAGTAGTAGGCCCGTTAGTGTATTTCTCTGTGAACACTGTAGTGCTCTTTGGCTTAGCAACGGTGCCCTAACTCCCTGAATTTCCTCCCAGAGAGCACGAGGTGCACGGAGAAAGTAGTAGAGCTCTGTGACTTTGCAGCATCCTGAGAAGTGTCCTCAGGTTACCTCCGAGTATGTGGTTTGTAGAAGGTTGCAGCGTCATAAAAAGAACTCTCTCTTCTTGCCGCAGACTTTGCAATCTACCTGTCTGTGGTTTCACATCCCAAACGTCTCATCCGCTCCTGCCACCTCAGCTACCTGAGCAACTTCATTCTATCGACTCAATCTTCAATAGACAGAGTCTATTCCTTCACTCCTTTTGAATCCATCAGTGCAAGCCTTAATGACTTACATGACTGAAAAAAAAAAAGCCACAGAAGTGATATTCTCTAGCTTTCAGGTTTAGGTCAAAAGAAACCTTGCTACTTCTACCTGGGTCTCTTGGAAGTGAGTTGCCATGGAAGGAGTGTGATTATACTGGGACTTCCACTCCGTAAGAAGCCCGGGAGGGGGACAGAGATGCCACAGAGCACCAAGGCACCCCATGCGCGGGGGAAGCAGCCACTGGAAAAGCAGATCCTCCAGTCTCAACCACGGCTGCTGACACTACGTGGATCAGTCGCACCACCCAGCTAAGCCCTTTTTGAATTTCTGATCCATGAATTCCTGACCCACAAAATCATGGGGCAAAATAAAGTGTTTTCTTTTAGGCCATCCGGTTTGGGGGATGTTTTTGGGTTTTTTTGGTTTTTGAGATGGACTCTACTCTGTCACCCAGGCTGGAGTCCAGTGGCACCATCTCAGCTCACTACAACCTCCACCTCCTAGGTTCAAGTGATTCTCCTGCCTCAGCCTCCCGAGTAGCTGGGATTACAAGCGTGTGCCATCACGACCGGCTAATTTTTGTATTTTTAGTAGAGACAGGGTCTCACCATATTGGCCAGGCTGGTCTTGAACTCCTGACCTCAAGTGATCCGCCCACCTCAGCCTCCCAAAGTGCTTGGATGACAGGCGTAAGCCACCACGCCTAGCTGGGATAGTTTTTTTTATGCAAAAACAGTTAAACTGAAACAAGCATTTAAACATTCTGAAGTCTCTCTCAGGTTAAGAAACAATAACAAAACAAAAACACTACATCCTCCTCTAGTTACCACCCAGTCTCTTTCCTCTTGTCACACCTAAACTTCTTGAGTGGTCTCCGACAGAATCCTATAACTTCTCCCCCTCCCACTCACTCCTTCATTCACCTTCATCAGCCTTCTAGCCTCTTCTGAAACTGCAAACCATCACAACAGCCTTGTTATTGTAAACACCCTTTTGTACTTACCTTACTTGGCCTCCTGTGCTTTCTGACATTTGTCTACTTCCTCTTGGAAGCACTCCTATCCCTGGGGCTTCTTCTTTCCCACTGATCCTTCCTTATTAACCTCCTTCATATCCATCTCCTGGCATCTAAAGGAACTGGGTTCCCTCAGATGCTGCCTTCAACTCTCTTCTCATGCTACATTCTTATTGGAACATGTGCCTTATAGATGACATTGCATTTATTAAATCCACCAGAGAGAATGAGAAGGTAAGAGTTAAATTAAATTGCAATATGTTAAAAACGGGGCTATGACAATAGTCAAGAGGTGGAAGCAACCCAAAAGTCCATCGTCAGATGAATGGATACAAAAAGGTAGTACACACAGACAATGAAATAGTATTCAGCCTTAAAAAGAAAGGAAATCCTGTCACATGCTACAGCATGGGGGAAACTTGAGGAAATTATGTGAAGTGAAATAAGCCAGTCACGAAAAAGACAAATACTGTATGATTCCACTTATAAGAAGTATCAAAAGTAGTCAAATCCATTAAGACAAAAAGTAGAATGGTGGTTGCCAGGGAATGGGGGAAGGGGAAAAGGAGAGTTGTTATTTAACGAGGATAGAGTTTCAGTTTTGCAAGATGAAAATATTCTGGAGATTTGTTTCACAACAACATGAATTTACTTAACACTATGAAAAATGATTAAGATGGTAAATTTTATGTGTTTTTTACTACAACAAAAAATGCAGAAGAGACAACTCTAGAAGAAATTAACCCATTGTATTTTTTACATATTTCAAAACAGTCTTTATTTTTAAAATGTCAACAAATACCCAGTTATCCAAAATAACAGGAAAATTATGTTCCACCAAGGGATAGCCCTAAACCTTGGATGAAACAGTATTTGATATAATCCTGGCATGTCCTCATTTGAAGAGGATAATGTCTTTGTTTACATACTTCATGGCATTCTTAGAGTCATACAGCTTGAGAGACTTAAAGATGACCTAGTTCCAGTCTATTGTGTCTCATGGTATCCGCCATAGTTAATAGAGTCCAAATATTACACCGTGAGAGTGATGACAGCTGAGTCCTTCTGATTTCCTCGCCCTCGTAATTCATCCACCAATGTTTCCTTTTTCTGAACCATATTATCTTTGCTGATGGAATGGATAGTGTGAAAAACAAAGGAGCAGCAGAAGAAAGACCCCTGAAAATGATAAGAACAAATGGAATGTTGAGGCTTCTAGAAGGAAGTTCTCTCAAAAATACAATGCTACCTTTCGAAAATGCAATAGAATATTATACAGTTGTGAAATAGTTACGACCAGCTGATATCTCTTGCACTAAATTCATATGATCATTGTTTCATGTATTTACTTTTAAGAACAGTACGACATGAAATGGGAGTGTTTTCTGAAAATCCTGCTTTTTGTAGATCCATTTAGAAGACTACCAGACACTCAAATTGATCTAAAGTAGTTCTCACCAGAACCTTTTGATATCATATCCCAGGACTTAAGTAATATAAGCAGAGCAAAGCAGAATGTAGAGAAAGAGAGCATTACACAGTTGGAGACACGTTTATTGGGTACAGCAGAGCACTGTAGGAAGCTATGGAATTTTACTCCAAAAGTTTCAAGACTGTTGTTCTGGATCCATCATCTTTTAAGCAGTATGAGATTTAATCAATTTAACAAAGATGTAGTTTGTGACGATTACAGACTAATGATCTCAAAGTATTTTAGCTGCCCAGAAGAAATATTGCAAATAACTAAAATGGTGAAGCAAAGATCAAGTAACATCCAGGGAGGCCTGTGGATAGCTCTGGTTAGCTACAAGATTGCTGCTAATCTCTCTCCCCCTTTCTCAGGTTAGACAGAATCTCGCCCTGGTTCAACAGCAGCATTTTTCTCTGCTCTGCAAGGAGAAGCTTAGATATGAACAGTAAATCCCAGGTTTGATTGCTGAAAGGTGGAAGACGATGTATGTAGATTTTCCTGCCAATGCTTGGACTCACACTTCCTTTCTCATTTTTCTCATTAAGGTTAGAAGTGAGTCATTTGTACTTAGTTAAAGAAGAGAAGGGTTCTTTGCCAATATATCCTTGCAACTATTCTGAATCTGAAACTGTTCCCAGACATAAGGTTTATGCATGCTAAGTCATCCGAGCTGTTCTCCCTCCCACTTAGCCAAGCCCCTGTTTCTGCCTCACTTCCAGGAACGCTCTCCTGGTGCATGGATGTCAGATAAAAGTTCAAAAGTGATGAGTTACATTACCATCATTTCTCAATTCTTTGAAGAAAACATATCTAAAAGATTTCACAGTAGTTGGTTCCTTTTCATATGATTATGAACTGAAATGCAATTTTGCACACATAATATTTTTGAAGATATATATTTAGTAATAACCAAATTGAACACTTACTGTGTTTCAGGTACTGTACTGAGTGCTTCATGTATCTTTTAAAATTGAATTCTAACATTAAAGAAAACATAGATAGGAAAACCAAAGACAAAGGGTTCAAGAGCTTGTCTAAAGTCACACAGCAAGTAAGGGGTGAAGCCAGGGCTCAAAACTGGGCCTGTCTGATTCCAAAGCCCATATTTTAACTATACAGTTACAATTATTTTATGTGGACTATAAAGAAAATTATATATATATCCAATGAACCTAGGAATTTTACTTAGATTTTAGCTGATGTCACTCTGACTGACATTGACAGATACGGACATACATATGATTTTTCATTATATTTCTGCCAATGAAAGAATATCACCATTCTCTTCAATACTTTGCATTTAATCCTACCCATGGCCCACACAATCCCTTGTGATGGTTAATTTTTGTATGTGTCAACTTGGCTGAGTCATGGTACCTATGTGATCAAATATTATTCTGAATGTTTCTGTGAGGGTGTTTTTAGATGAAACTATCATTTATATCAGTGGACTTTGAGCAAAACTGACTGTTCTCCATACTGTGGGTGGGTCTCTTCTAATCAGTTGAAGGTCTGAACAGAAAATGACTTCCCCTAAGCAAGAAGAAATTCCGCTCAGACTGCCTTTGAACTTGAACTGTAGATTTTGGACTTGCCAAACTCCATAATCACATGAGCCAGTTCTTTAAAATCTCTCTCTCTCTCTCTCTCTCTCTCTCTGTGTGTGTGTGTGTGTGTGTGTGTGTGTGTGTATGTGTGTGTCTGTACACACACACATCCTATTGGTTCTGTTTCTCTGGAGAACTCTGACTAATATACTCCCATATTCTGCAAGTCATAAAACGTAACTGAAAAACATAGGCCAATACAGGAATATTCTAAATATTGGAAATCCTCAAAACCAATGGTTTGGAGCTTATTAAAAATAGAAACTATGGGTTCTACCTAAGACTTACTGAATTAGACTCCCCAGGAATAAAACCTGAGCAGGTATATTTTTATTAAAGCTCCATACTGATTGGGACACCAATTCTTTATTAAAATATAACTGTATTATAAGACACTAGAAACACTGCATGTTAGTCAGGATAGGTGAGGTTTTGGAGTGGTAACACACGACTCAGAAATCTCAGTGTTCTTGTGTGCCCAATGCTGGTTGGGGAAAGGGTCTTCTCATGATAGTTGTTCTTCATTCTGTGTATTAGTCAAAATCCTGGTAGGAAACAAATGACATACTCAAGTCATTTAGGAGAGCTTAGTAAAGGTACCCTTTGTAAAGGTGAGGGTAAGGTGTAAGGTTCAGGGAAGTCAACAAAGATGCTACAGCACTCAGGGCCAGCAACAGCAGTGACCAGAACCTAGAGAGAGTAGATGTCACCTAACAGAAGATGGAGATCTTTGGTGAAGGAATGCAAGAGCCCATGGAGACCTGAAAGGGAGGGAGCAAGAGAATAAATATCCCAACATTGCTCTCCTCTGCCCTCTGGTATCTGGCCAGTACCTCTCATTAGCTGAACCCAAACAGAAGCCAGAGGAAAAGGGAACTTGTTGACATTGTCCATGAAAGGCACCCACTCTGGCCACAAAGCATCATGGAAAGGGTGCAAAATATCAAGTAGTGCACTCTGGAACTCAGTCTGGCACCATCTGGAACGTTGGCAGTCAACATGGGCGAAGGAAAGAGAATAAGGCAAAAATCTAAATTGGCTTTTAAAACTTCTGTCCAGAAGTGATGAGGTCACCTATGCTTATAATTCATTGACTATGCAAATCATATGACCAGGTCTGCCTAGAAAGGGTGGAGGAATGCTCCTCCAGGGAGAGAAAGTGAATATTGGTGACAGTAACCAATCTACTATACAAGGGAGTCTCTGTGGATGTCTGAGAGCCAGGAGAGAGGAAAGTATTTTTTTTTAACTGTCTTTTCTTTTTTTTTTTTCTCCTGAGACGGAGTCTCACTCTGTCACCAGGCTGGAGTGCAGTGGCACGATCTGGGCTCACTGCAACCTCTGCCTCCCAGGTTCAAGTGATTCTCCTGCCTCAGCTTCCCAAGGAGCTGGGATTACAGCTGTGTACCACCACACTCAGCTAATTTTTGTATTTTTAGTGGAGACGGGGTTTCACCATGTTGGCCAGGATGGTCTTGATCTCCTGATCTTGTGATCCACCTGCCTTGGCCTCCCAAAGTGCTGGGATTATAGGCATGAGCCACCACGCCTGGCCTGTCTTATCTTTTGAACTTTGCGATGTATAAACATATTACCTACTCAAATCAATAAATAATAGTAAGAAAAATAGAACTACTGTGATACACAGATGACTATAGTCCACATTTGTCTTTTGTACTGGCTGTGTAGAACCACTCACCTTATAACCTCCCACTGTGGGAAACTGAATATGCCAGAAACTCACATTTCCGGCCTCCTTTGCTGCTAGCACATTGGCATATGACCAAGGTTCTGCCAATCAGATGCCCTTGCCCCAGACTTTAAATTGGAAACTAGAGATCCAAGAGGGGACTAAACCAAATCCTTTCTGATAATGGAATGGCAGCTACATCCAATTTTCAGAGTCATGAGGGAGAGCAGCCACGCCCAGGGGCCAACACTGGCCATGTTGGGAATGCCATCTGCAGTGCCCATCATGCAGCAGCAGTGTGTGCTCATAGGCCTGATTTCTGCACTGTGTGGCTGTGTATCCTCTAAACCTGATTCCTATCCCTTCCAGGGAGTATAGGAACTATCCAATATCCTTTCATTAAACTCCATTTGCTGCCTAAATTAGCCAGAGTTTGATATCTGTTGCTTACAGCTAAGAACGCTTTCAAGCTTTTGCTATTATCAAAAGAAAGTATAAGTATAAGGCCAGATGTGGTGGCTCATGCCTATAATCTCAGCACTTTTGGAGGCCAAGGTAGGCAGATCACTTGAGGTCAGGAGTTTGAGACAAGGCTGGGCAACATGCTGAAACCCCATATCTGCTAAAAAAAAAAAAAAAAAAAAAAAGCTGGGTGTGGTGTTGGCAGCCTGTAGTCCCAGCTACTTGGGAGGCTGAGGCAGGAGAATCTCTTGAACCCAGGAGACGGTGGTTGCAGTGAGCCGAGACTACGCCATTGTACTCCAGCCTGGACAACAAGAGCAAAACTCTGTCTCAAAAAAAAGAAGAAAATGAAAAAGAAAACAAAGTCTAAGTATAGGAACTAGACGAAACACTCTTTAGCTTTCCACACACACACAAAAAAAGGAATTCAAGAGATTGGATAAATAGACAAATCGCAGTTTAAGTTTCTTTAGCAATTCCACACATACAAAGCATTTCTGAGCTTGCTTCTTGCCACTGCCTAGAACAAAGCTACAAGGTCTTTTTTATGCCTGAAAACTAAAGAGAGCTTGGCAATGATTTAGATTTTAAGATTTTCCTAGGCTTTTCTCTTAATTAAATATGATATTGTAAAAGTGAGGCCAACAAGTAGAGTAGAGCAAAGGCTGCAGATTCTGGTTTGGGGCTGGATCTGACGGAGATTACCAGACCTCTGTTTTCTCATATTAATCAGAGGACTTTTTAAATCCTTCACCTCTGATACTCTGTGCTTTAAGTTGGTAAAACACAGAGTGAATTCTGTTCCAAATTGGTTAAAGCAATTGAAAAAGGCGCCAGCCCGATACAGACTGAATTACCCTATATTTAACTTCTCTGTTCTTAAGACTCTTTCTCTAAAATGCATGTTTAGAAATAGTGCCATACAACCAGGAAAAGAGATCATCAGTTGTCCTCTGTGTATTCTGATCAGTAAATTTACGTACAAGACACAACCTTTCTCCTACTACATTACATTTTCTTAAGCTCAAAAGTGAAGACTCTGATGACCACAGCTGCATAAGAGACAACTCATCAACAAAAAGGAAAAGCTTACTGATATTATCTGTTCTTGAGTTTATCGATATGAAGAGAAGGCTGTCTACCACTCTACTCAGTGATGGGCAGACAGAGGAGAAGATGCATTCTGAGGCTCATAGAGGCACACACAAACTGTTCTTTTTTTTTTTTTTTTTTTTTTTTTAGATAAGGCCTTACCAAATCACCCAGGCTGGAATGCAGTGGCATGATCTCAGTTCACTGGAACCTCTGCCTCATGGGCTCAAGTGATCCTCCCACCTCAGCCATATTGCCCAGGCTGGTCTCAAACTCCTGGGCTGAAGCAATCTGCCCACCTGTAATCCCACCTTGGCCTCCCAAAGTGTGGGATTACAGGCATGAGCCACTGCACCCAGCCCACAGACTATTCCTAAGTGCCAAAGAAAAATACACAATGTATGCCTTTAATAGAAAAATCTGTTCTCTTATTCAATTGGATGTATCACCCTACTTTCTACCTTATCCTTATTTTTAAAATAAAATCCATAATCCCTCTATCAAAAATGCTGGAAGGAGTTCAGAATTGAATCTCTTCTGAGCTAATTTAATTTAGGTTCTTTGTAGAAACGTTTTAATCACATTTCTCCCATAGTTGTATACAGCTGTGGAATAGTAAGGCTGTATTCCGAGTTCAGAACAGCCTCTCTTCTTGTTACTGACTCAGACTTCTAAAAATTACATTCTGTGGCTGAGACTAGCAATGAAAGACATTCAAATTTGGAAAAATGTGGAGAAAATTCTCCTCCTTGCCAAAAGAAGGACTTTTTTTCAAATGATGAATTGGGAAAAGTTTGTCTTTTATGTTCTAACTTCTTCTTTCTTGGTTTTTCTTTCCCTGAACCCACAAATAATAACCGTTGCCATCTCTTCATTCATAAAAATCTGTTTTCAGAAAAGCGTTGATAAACATACTCACATTTAGTTGAAGAACAGTCTATAGCCCACTACTATGCAGTCTTCAACCTACTGAAATCTGGTTTCAGTGCCGCTTTCTAACTCATTCCCCCCTGAAATTTCTCTCACTGAGGCCAACAGTAAGCTCCTAATTGCCAAATCCAGTGGACACTTCCCAGTCCTATACTAACTGGACTCCTGCAGGAGAGAGACTGAAAATTCCTATTTTCACATCCTTGCTAACAGGACTCCATTTTATTTGCCCAGTCCTCAGGGATGAGTCATGATTGAGCTCAGTCAGTCATGGCAACCCCTTTCGTTTTGTCAGTCATTGATCTATGAAGGGCAAGGACCTTTGGTCAATAAGACATAAGGGGAAATCTGATGCCATCCCCTGGAAAAGATTTTCTTCCTTGAAAAAGAATGAAGCACACAAGAAGAAAGCCTTATTGTCTCTACTCCCCTTGATTTCTGTTTAGCATGTTCTCACATGCAAACTTTTTGCTTGTAATGTCCAGCCTGTGACCCTGAAGGAGAAATTTTTTACACCCTGAAGGTGGCAGAGCAGACGAATGGAAAAGGTCTGGATCCTCAATGACATTGCTGGGTCACAGAGCCCAGAAAGAAACCACCTCCGTCAGACTACTTGATAAGTCATTTACAATGCCTGAAGCCACTTTTATTCTGTTACTTGCAGCCAAATGTATCCTGATTAGTGCGCTCTGTCTGTGTAGCTCATGATATTGTAGACCACTGCTTCATTAAAAATCTCTGACTGTCATCTATGTACTCTTTCTTAATATGACCCTCAAATATGGGTGCTTCCTAAAAGACTAGACTTCCAACCTCTTCTCTGCTTGACCCGCATAGTTTCTGAGAGGGCTCTTCTTGGCCCACTGCTTTAGTTACCGCTCATATTCGCATCTATTAGACTTCTCTTCCACACTTTTTCTCAAGATGTGTGAGATAAAACTTAGCCATTTTCCTTTGTAAACATGCCCTTCCATCTGTATGCCTCATCTTACTCAATGCTATCTTCTCTACCCAATCACCCAAGACAAAAACATAGGCATCGTAGTAATCTTTCTTCTTTAATTATTTATACCCTCTTCTAGTCTCCTGGTTATAGTCAATTGATTAAATAGCCATGCTCAGTAACCTACTAAGTACTTTTTGGAATCTCTCCATCCTCTCTCCTCTCACTCATTAGTTTACACTTTTTCGCCTGTGCTAAAATCATTGCAAGACCTTCTTAACTGACTCATTTTCTAGTTTTGCCTCCTTCATCCAATCCCTTGCATTGCCTCAAGATGATTTTTCTGTAGATGAGATATTAGAGGGCCTCTCCTCTACTTATCCTTTCATTGATTCCTTAAAACAACATTCAAGTCCCTTCCTTATTCAATTTACAGTCTTGTTCTAGCTTCCTATCCTTTGGGGTCAAATGACAAAGGGTCTATTTTTCCTGCAGACTCCTTTCTACACTATCTCTACTTAATCTACCTGGTACACTTCCACTTATCTTCAGTTTAGGCATTATGTCAGCTGTGAAGAGTCTTTATTCTCATCACCCTCCTTCCCTTTCTCCATCCACCATGAAAGAGTTAGATATTCTCCCCATAGAATCTCATGCATGCCTCTACCATAGCATGTATTAACCAATTCTGGAATCCCTGACTGCATTGTCCAATCTCCATTAGACTCTGATCATCTTGAGGACAAAGACTGTCTCACTCATGGTTTTACTCCAAGTCTAACAGATAGTAGCAATAAATGTTTCAAGAAGAAAGAATTAAGTGAATAAATGAATGATGTTTTAATGCTCAGGGCATTTACATTTTACAAAAATAAAACAACAAAACAACTAAGCCATAAAAAGGAATTTCTGATTATTTGATGTCCCACCTCAGGGCCCAGTGAGGAGACACTTTCCAGACGTTGTGGTGAATCATGCTGCATGAATAGCTATTCGTCCACAATAAAATCCCTGTCTTGCCTGTTGGGCAAATTTCTTTCAGAAAATGTCAGAAATGTTGGCATTTCAACAAGGCATTTCAAAGTCTATAAGTTGTCCAAAATTAATTATAGCCTTTAGTGAGCATACTGTCATGTTTTTCATGTAGTTATGAATCTTTTAAGGAACTTGTGTAAAAAGCATCGTTTTTCTTAAGAGATGGATTCAGAAATTTTATGGAATGCATCTGCAACATATATAGACATGAGAGATGGTATTAGTCATGCTGTACACCCGATATCCTGTTGTAAGTTGCTAGCCATCGTTGTTAGGCTCAGTGTACACACTGTGTTTAACATAATGTGAGCAGATCCAGCTGTTTTAAAAACAGGTTAATCACTGACCGCAGTAGATGTTGCACTTACTCTTCTGCATTTGCTTGATTCAGATCTATTCTGTATCCCGTTCTGTGGCCCAAGAGGTTGACTTCTATGGACTGCATCAGTTAGGCTGCTCATCTCCTGGGTTTCTGATTGAGATTTGCCAGTGAGCACCACCAGCAAAAGATTAGAAGGAGGGAAGAGAGAGAGGTTGCTTCTTGCTTGCCATGTCATGGTTTGACAGTGGCTGCGTTCCCAAATGCCACAACTCCTGTTAGGTGAACTTCTCCAGGTTCCTGTAACCTCTCCATCCTCTTGTCTCTTAGGCCTGGAGGCCATAGAGATGGTAACAGTCTTTGCTGCTGCTAGCATAGGAGCGTTTCACTATCCTCTCTTGGTTTCCCCTCAACCCTACCCTTACACTTGTGTATTCTCTTCATTAAACTTTGTCTAATCATGCACTTTGAGTGCCACCTGTTTCCTGCGGGGACCCTGGTAAATACACATCCTCAGGATACTTAAGGAGATGACAGAAAGTATTAATCTATTTATCAGTCACAACTTTCGCCTTTGTTTGCTCAAGCCTCATCTACTACGGGCACAAAAGTTCCCAGTTTTAATAACAGAGCAATATTTTGGGGTGGTCATTTGCAGAATTTTGGTTCTCTCTCTCTCTCTCTGTAGTTCTAATATAATGGCTCTCAACTGCCTAAGAGGAGGGCAGTCACATGCTTTGGAACTGGATAAAGCTGGATGAAAGGGCCCCTGGGGCAGCTGCCAATCAATAAGGTGCATTGATACATCACTGGGCTAGAACAAACATGGCAGAAAATGCAACAAGACAGATAAAACAATATTACCTAGAAATCATCTCAGGAGGAACACTGTATGTGTTGGAAGAAGAATTTCGATGAGTCATTTGGGGAAGGATGGAGAGAGGAAAAGAGAATGAGAATGATACCCTCCCTCTCCAAAAGCCATGCTATGGTAGTAACAGGTGGTTTGATAGCCTGGTTTCTAAGGAGAGTAGGTTGCATTAACTTGGGAGATTATGCCTGGGCTAAATGTGTTTTCTTGGGTCAGAGCTGGAGTGAAATTGTTCCTGAAGGAAAAAGTAGAAAGTTTGAAACGGCCTCATTGACTCTCTTTTGTAATCATTTCCCCATGCAGCTCAACTAACCCCTGGATTTCTGCCCATCATTTGCTAAATAAATGATATCTGTGTTACTTGGCTTCTGGGCTTTTGATATATGTTTCCCACCTCAGGGCTATAGGGCTCTGCTTCTTTGTGAAGGCTTGGGAAGAGCTTAGACAACGCTGTGGACTGTATTTGACAACGAGAGCCTGTTGCTGCGGATCCCAGTGCACTCCCTATACTCAGACCTCATCAGATGCCTTTCTCCCATATTCCAATGCAAAAATGACCACAATAGCCTTCCTCTAAACACTAGGCACCACTGGAGAATTAAGATATTTTATTACTAAAATTGAATAAGTTAACCTTACCTAATTCACACACAGAAACCTCCCCCCACGTCTGATACAGACTCCAGGGGTTGGGAGCCGTGATGTGAGATGTTCGGTTATGGGGGTAGGTAGCCGGCGGGTTGGTGGGGGGTGGTCTGGGGATGGACATAAGAATCTGATGTTGCATCACTTTTTGGTAGCAAACGGTGGTTTTACAGGTTAACATGATTGTTTAAACAGGGCTGAGTGAAGTGGCACTCTCTAACTGACCATTTTGTATCATCATGCTTTGTTCTTATAGATGCCATCCTGCAAGCTTGGACTGTCCTTTTTCTCCACCAGTGACCCCTACCTCATAGAACTAATCTGTTCATCTCTCAAACTCCTGACTAGGTGTCACCTTCCCTCAGTTATTCTTCATTGACCCCAAACTGGGTGAGGTGCCTGCCACCCCTCTGTGTGCTTAATGGCACTGTTGCATTTTCCTGGGTAGCTCTGATCACACTGTACTGTGATTATTTATTTGCCTGTCTCTCTTCCCAAGGCAAGAACTGGATCTTAGTCTTCTCTCTATCCCTAAGGATTTCACAAAAATATGCCTACTGATAGGAAAGCCTTATTGTATGAATGAAGAAATGAAAGGGTGATGTTCTAGGACAGTCTGAACTCTAAAATCTTCTGAAGCTCCATGAGCACAAATAAACCAGAGTCCAACTGACCTCTTGCCACACACAAACACACGCATGAATTAATGTGTAACCTTTGTTCCATTTAAAATCTTTTCTTCTTGAATTTCTCTTATAGTTTTGTTCCTCCACATTGGCAAAATGATGGCATAATGCTTAAAGAACGTGGGTTCTGGAGTCAGATAGTCTGGGTTGGAGGCTAATCTTTATTTTTTGCTGTGACACTGGGCCAGTGACTTAACTTCTCTATGCCATTTTCTTATCTGCAAAATGAGGGTAATCCTAGTATCTGTCTCATGGGGTTGTTGCTGTATTTATATTCATGGAAAAACTTATAAATGGCTCATTTATTTTAGCAGTTTTTGACATGGACATATGTGCTCATGATTTTGATATTGTAAACATATAATATAGCCTTATGAATTAAGTAGATGTTTCACAAGGGACACCATGACACTTAGAGGCTCTGTCATTTGAATAAATTTGAGCCCCATCAATGTAAAACATGCAGAAAATCTCAAGTCACTAAATTTATGTTCATTCTCTATTCTGTTTCTTGTCAGCTTTTTATGACCTCAAGCAAGTCTCCTAATACTTTAATCTCAAATTTTTAATCTGTATATATTTGTGTAACTTCTAGGATTTTTCAGTGCTCAAATAAAATATTACAAAATATGGAGCCATATGATATAAAAGCTCATTATTATTGTCACTGGTATTCTCTCTAATCTAAATCTAACAATTTGAAGTTTTCCCTAATCCTTTAGGGCTCTATGAAAAGATACTACATTGTGTTCACAAACAGCCGTTCTCTCCTGGACACAGGAAGACTGTACTGCTTTGCCTCCCTCCATGGGGCCACCTGACTTGCTGTAGCTAACGAAATGTAAAGCAATGCAAAATCTAGGCATGATTCTCCAGCCCCTCATCCCCTAGCACAGCACCTAACGGGTCCACGTGCTCCAGACAGCACAGCTACAGGATAGCAACTAAGCCATCCTAACTTGGTAGTACATAAGATGAGAGAGGCCCTTCTGAGTTACTTTATTTGCATTTCAATTAAAACATCTGAAGATAAAATGTCATAATACAAATAAATGATTCAAGTGATAAAATGTCAGCTCCAATAACTGCAAACCCATTAGGGAATATTTTTTAAGTAAAAAATGTCTGTTACTCACTTCAATCACATTTAGTGCTTACTTTCGTGTAGAGCCAGTTATGGGTGCTTAGCCAGAATACTAAATGACCACGTGAGCTAACATCAGGGTTGCCAGATTGTGGGGAAAAAATAAAGGACATCCAGTTTAATTTGAATTTCATATAAATAATAAACATCTTTTTAAATATAAATGTGTCCTATGCAATATTTGGGACATATTTGTACTAAAAAAATTATTGGTGGTTTACCTCAAAGTCAAATTTAACAGATGCCCATGAAATAGTTGAGACTCACTTATATGTTGTTTTTCTGAGGTTCAGATTTAACGGGGTGCTCACTATTTTATCTGGCAGCTCCAGCTGCGTGATGCCTTAGTCAACAGTGCTTTTCCATTTGTTTATTCTTAATTACTATTAAACCTGAAAGGGCCAACATAAACTAGACAATTACTCTAAGCAATATCCTGTTTGACCTAGCTGCAAGCTAAGCGGGCAATAAAAGACTTTTTAAAGGAGTATCAGTTTCCATATTTGTTAAACTCTTCTTATGTACTCTTAATATCCTCCTGGCCTCACCTCTTTTTGAGGCCCATGGACACTGTTTCTGCTTCAGCTGTTTTGATGAACCAGCTCTGTATGCACTTCAATCAGTTTTGCACAGGAACAACTTGACAATGTCCTGCCTTGCCTCCGTAACACATGCACCTCACCATTCACCCTGGAGCTTTTTTATTGCTGCTGAAATGTGATGCTGTGAGGCCCACTTGCTACCCAAACATGAAGCAAAATTTTCATCAATGGGGGACAGGAGCTGGTGAATAGAGTTTTTCTCTTCCTCCCCCAACACTGACTGTCCTGAGATGAAGTAGTTTATATGACTTTTCATAAGACAGTCCTGGGGATTAAGGAATCTGTTGCATTTGATACCTAGAGGTGCCTACATTTTGCCTTGGGTTCTGCTTTCTGGAAAGCTCAGGCTAAGATATTATATATAACAGACATCTAGTAATGAAGCAGGCTGTATGGGAAAAGAGTAAGGATTTTCATTCAAAGGACTTGGGCTCAATCTAGTCACTGCCATTTACTGACTGAATGCCCATAGAAAAAAATGTTTTACTTTTATGGCTTTCAGAGTCTTCATCGCTAAAATGGGGGTAAGAATGAGCACCTCATAGAATTGTTATGAAGATTCAATGGGAAAATATAAATAAAAAGCACATTAGTAGAGATCACTGATAATTTTCTATGTGTTGGGCACTGTATTGAGGGATTTATGTTTTTATAATCAATAACCCTGTGAGGTAGGTTCCATTGTCATCTCTATTTTACAGACTGAGGCACCAAACCAGATGACTTGTTCAAGGTAACAAAACTAATCCATGAGGAGCCAGAATTGGGAATCAGGCAGTCTGACTCCAAACCTATGCCCTTAACCATTACATGGTACTCTTCATCCAGTGAACAAAACAGTGTCTAGCGCAACATCCATTCTTTCTCTCCTCCTTAGTAACAGAACCCTACATTTATTTGAGGTAGCAATGTACCCAGCTAAATCATTACAGCTCTCAGAACTCCGCTGCAGTTAGATGTGATCACATGACTCAGTTTTGACCAATTATGTGCAAGTGGAACTGTTAGTTGGTACTTCTAGGGGGGGGTTCCTTAAAATGGTGGGAGGTGGGCCCTTCTCTTGCTCCTCCTTTCTCTTAACTGGAGTGTAGACATGAAGGCTGGAGCACAGGTAGCCACTGTGGACTCATAACTTGACATACTAAGGATGACAGAGCAGCAGGATGTTCTGGAGCCACCACATGAACCATAGACAGCCTGTCTCAGATTTTCTTTAGGTAGGAGAGACTTGTTTTTCCACCTTTCTCAGCCAGGGGTGTTTGGTTTTTATATTTGCACTGTGTGTGTGTGTGCATATGTATGTGTGTGTGTTTTCTTTGTTTATTCTTGTCTCTGTAGCCAAATATTATTGTAACGTATGCAGAATTTGACATTTTTGGCTGCCTGCCTATCCATTTATATTACAAACTGTAAAGTAGCATATATATTTTAGTTGTGATTATTACATTTAATATTGATGAAGTGAGTATCCTTATGAACCATAGTCCCTACCTAAGCATAACTTTGGTTGGATGTCAGGAGGAAATGTGAGCATACTTATTTCAAGAATCAAAATTGGTTGATATTGCTATACATATTGCAGAACAGCTGCTGTCACATAAATCTAATTCCATCTTTCAGCCAAGGCTCATCTCTCCCCCAGGCAATATGCTACTTGATTCATGTAAATATATTCATTTTCCCTACAAGACATGGGAAGGAAAGAATGTGTTCATTTACCAAGGTGAACTCTGAAATGCGGAACAAAACCTATATCCATAATTATTTTTGAGACAAATGGCCAGGCAGACCATGCTGGTAAAGACCTGAAAATAAACACATTAATGAAGCAGCCAATAGTTATTCCTGATTATTGCTCAATTTGGCAAAGAATTAGAAATTAATTTTATGATCACCTCTAATTTTTGTGTCAAAAAAGTATACATATACTTCTTACAAACTTGCTATTTATAATCATCCCTATTTACAAAATCAATGAAATTATATTTCAGCCTTATACATAATGCCCATGTTGTCAAAAACAAAACAAAAACAGATGACTCTGGATAATGAGAATATTTAAAAAGCAACCACACAGAATTTATGCATGTAAATGCCTACTTTAATCTATTTCATATTTATATATTTTTAATTTCAGTATGGTTATACGCCATTTAAAAATAAATGATTAATTTTTAAAATAAGAAAAATAGGCTGGGCACAGTGGCTCACACCTATAATCCTAGCAGGTGGATCACTGAGGTCAGGAGTTCAATACCAGCCTCGTCAACATGGCGAAACCCCATCTCTACTAAAAACACAAAAATTAGCCGAGTGTGGTGGCATGTACCTGTAGTCCCAGCTACTAGGAAGGCTGAGGCAGGAGAATCACTTGAATCCAGGAAGTGGAGGCTGTAGTGAGCTGAGGTCGTGCCACCGCACTCCAGCCTCAGTCACAGAACGAGACTCCATCTCAAAAAAAAAAAAAAAATTTTTTTTAAAGAAGAAAAATTAAAGTTACCAAGTACCTGAACTAAATTAATTGGTACAGCTAGACAATAAATCGAATTTGAGTTTTTTAGTGACTTTTACAAAAATAGAAACATACTGGGCTATATATTAAGTTATATTGGACTCTTTGTCTGATTAGAGAAAGCAAATACAATTTTTCTATTTTTTTTAAGTTTTTCTAAACTATAATTTTCTAAATTTTTCTAAAATAAAAAGTTTTCAATCTGGTTTTATGAATAAATTACTACAGAGTCCTTAGAAAATGGAAAACAATGTCTTCAACTGCAGTTGTATAAAATTATGTATTCTAGGGAACTTTTCCTATGTTGATCCTGTATAAAACCTAAAGGTATAAAATTATAACTCAGTAAAGGGATTATATTGGTGACATTATGTGAAATTATATAAGAAATTTATTTTTTCATGATCTGATACTTTGGTTTCAGCAAAACAGGTATACATGTATGCTCAAGAGCTTAGCAAGTTGCCACTAAAATTTCACAGTTATGTCTCTTCTTTCCTTCCCATTCAAGAAAGCACATCTGAATGCAAATCAAGGGGACATTAGTACGTGTATAATCTTAATAATAATCTAAATAATAATCTTAATTTAGAAAAGAAAGTAAATCATTGACAGAATTCGACCATCCAACTAGTATTAATACCAAATTATTTGTAATATGGGCTCATTGCCAAAATGGTCCTCCTTTTCTCTATTTCTATGATCCCTCTCAACTTAAATATTGAATTATTTAAAGGGTCTATATTTAATTTTTAAGTAATGAACATTACTAAATGGGATAGGTTACTATTAATAAGGCTCAAAATATATTAATTTAATTTCTTAGTACAACCCTTATGTTTTCCCATAAAAGAAAGTGTTGTCTCCAAGAAACTCCATACCTTGATAATTTTCTTTTCTTAAACTGTACCTGATCCTCTATTTACAACAGAGTTAATAGCAGATGACAGATTTATAGACTCCTCTACTTGAATTTTGTAGGGATTAAGTCACAAAGAGTGGCCTAACAATAGCCCCATTTTCCCAAACTCAGAAGGATTTGAAAGAATGACTCAGATATACTGCAATTTACTTACCAAAATCACAGACCAAAAATCCTAAATCTGTGGCTTCATCATGATTTCCTCCTTCCTGATATTTTCCCAGTGGCGTTAAATATGAAACAACCTGACCTCATGTCAGACTTGGGAGGATTAGGACGGAGTAAAGCCTTTTTCTTAAGTAGAAAAGCAAATGACAGAGATATTATTGTTTTTATTACATAGAGAATATAGCATTGTTGTAAACATGATTTTGTATTTAAATATTAAATTTCATCTGCATATAGCATGTGTTATTAAATAAGGTCATTAAAATTCAGTCCTGGAATGCCTTCCAGCTTATATAATTCTGAGAGTTTCTCAAAGGGCATATAGGTATATGCAGACACTGTGGCTGAGAAGCTGCTCCAACTCAACACAGGGAGAAAACTAGGGAACCCAGAAGAATAACCAGGTAGCATCCCTTGGTTTGTGGCTTTCAAGTATCAGACGTCTCAAGGAAAGCCTTGGAAAATATCAGAGGGCATTTTCTGACACCAAGAAGTAGGGAGATGCCATTTTTGACTGAAATGAAATCTAGCCAGGCACTTGAGAAAGTGGGACTGAGGGAAGAAAAATTATCCTTCAGAATTGGTCAGAGAGCAAGTCATTCCTCTTCAATGTTGGCATAAGTTAGAGAGTGCCTGGTAGTTAGGGTAAAGTTTTCCAGAAGACAACCTTTGAGTCTATCCATGCATGTAGATCAGTACTTCATTGACAACATAGAGTTCTGTGCCAACATGGAAAACATGGTTTCAACATGAAAAAATATTAAGAATAGGTGTTAACAATTGACTGTCTTGATTATGAAAGAACTTCACTAACTCGTCCAGAAAATATCTTATTTTCCATAATACTATTCTTTTTTAGATTAGGAAGGATGGATTAGAAGAAAAATATAGGCCAGGCATGGTGACTCACACCTGTAATCCCAGCACTTTAGGAGGCTGAGGCAGGAGGATCACTGGAGCCCAGAAGTTCATGACCGGCCTGGGCAAGATGGTGAAACCCTATCTCTACAGAAAAGTAAAAAATTTAGCTGGGCATGGTGGCACGTGCCTGTAGTCCTAGCTACTCTGGAGGCTGAGGTAGGAGGATGGCTTAAGCCCAGGAGGAGGAGGATGCAGTGAGCTGACATCACGCCACTGCACTCCAGCTTGGATGACAGAGCCAGACTCTGTCTCAAAAAAAAAAAAAAAAAAAGAAGAAGAAGGAAGAAGAAGAAAAAGAAAGAAAAGAAGAAAGAAGGAAGAAAGGAGAGGAACAGGAAGAGGAGGAAGAAGAAAAGAAAATACCCAAAATGAACACCATAAATTAACCTGATCCCTAATATCAAGCTCAAGGCCAGATGCAAGGAAGTTAAGGGTCATTGATAGAAGGAAACAACAAGTGAATGAGTAAATTATCTATTTGATGGAGTTGTTTCATGTTTCAATTTATTAAGGAAGAGTATCAACTGAGAGATTTTAGGTTTGCTATGCTTTAGCCATAATGCTCTTCCTGGAAATCATTAGTCAGTAGGTTCATTTGCTTTTGTTAAAAAAAAATAAACCAAGTCCTCAGTAAAAACTTGTCTTCCTTTTTGCTCTTAACTGGAAGGCATGGATCCTGTTTTTTGCATAATGGGAACAAGTTATTTAAATATATATTGGAAAGAAGAGATAGAGAACTTAAGCACAACCCTATTTTCTAGAATTTAGGGCTGGAGTTTTAATTAAGACAAAACTTTGATAGTGGTGCCATTACAAACACAGAAGCATCAATGGCCAGTGATCTGGAAACAGATTATGTAGTTTGGTCCCTTGCTTATAAAGTAAGATAGATGAGGGCATTGACAGGCACTCTAAAAGGACTTTCATTACTCTTACCTGTTTTTCTAATGAAATAAAAGAGAACAGAGCAAGTAATGAATTGTCACCACAACTTCTTTGTTCCTCATACAGGGTATTAGAATGAAAAACTTGACCCTATAATTTGATAATTCAGAGCTGTCCAACAGACCAGTGGTCTATAATTTGAGAGATAAATGGTTCCCTTTTCCCGTTAAAGGGAACAGTAAACCGTTAATTATATGAAGAACCTCAGCCTAAGGCTCCATGTTTTAGAGGAGTCCATCTTCTATATATTTCAGTAGCCAGAGGCTCAGAACCTTGCCAAGCATAACTGACAAGGACTTAGTCACATGGGCACCTATTTCCCCAGCCTCCCTGAGTTCTTGGATTAGCCTATAGGTTCTTCTTTACCACTTCTTGGCAATGGCTTATTATTTACGGAGACACTTCCACATTATGCCTGATGTTCCAGCCTCATTATTAGCAACACTCCTTTTCACTCTGACAGTGGTCTCAGTTTGAACAATAAGTTATATGGTTACCCTTCCCTTTTATCAACCTACTATGGAAGTCACTCTTCCAAGGGTTTTCTATGAACACTAAACTATTAGTCTATCCTGGTCATCCTAGATTTGAAAATATTTTCAGTATTACAGGCAATCAGTTAAAGAAGAGCAGTTGGTATAGCGTATGTCAACTCTCTGTGTCACCAGAAGTAAGTCACTTAAATTTCCTGGGTCTCAGTTTCCTCGTGTAAAACAAATATATTAAAGTAAATGATCTTTTTAACAGCAAATGTCATTTTGGCTGACATAAATCCAGGTTTAGCCTTCTACTCTTTTCACCAGTTCACTCCTGTGGACCACACTTCTTTTAGAAAAGAAAGTCTTGGTCAGTAGGTTCTGTTTAGCACTTGGACATGCCAGAAGGAAGGGTCAGAGGTCCTGTCATAGCCTACTCAAAGCTCGTGAGTGGTCGAGATCACCACTGAAGCTGCTGTGGATTCGTTATCCCTATTTGTAGGTTCAAACAAGTCTGTTCCAGAGACATTCAGACCAGCTTGAGGGAGGCAGAGCCACTAAACTGCTATGTACAAAAAACTCAGGCCTCTCATCCCAGGTTGTCCCTAAGTATCATGTTTGAGAACAACAGTGTTCTCTTCGACTCTCTGGAAGACTTGATTCTCACTTCTGAGACATGGGTACATAAGTAGACATATGTCACGATTTTTGATTCTATAGAAATTGGTAGGTGCATCTCTTAAGCCATGCACCTCGTTTACAAACACTCCTTTGTATTCTGCCTCTTCCAAAAAGAATTTGGGTTGGTTTTTATCTTGTCATTGATAACTACAATCTTGTTAGTTTGCTTATTAGTTTGCTTTATGATCCAATAATATCTACTTAATTAGTAAGGGCAACTGCCAGGTTGGAGGTGAAGAAGGAAGTCTGTATCTTGGCAAGCCAAAATCACATACCAGCTGAAGTTATGAGGTATGGGAAAGAAGGAAGAATCAAGAGAAGCGGAGGAACATGCTCTGTAGGGGAAATGGAGCAGTTGATATGGACAAGAAACTGCAAGGCCTGAAATCAAAAACGATTGAACTTCATTTGTGTTTTTAATCCACTGTGCCCTTTCAGTTGACCCTCTTTTTAATGAAAGTCTGAGTCGGTTCCCCAAAACCAAATAATCTATGAAAATCTGCAAGATTCCTATTAAACTTTCTGTGTCTGTCCAGTCTAGAGTCAAAAGTAAAAGCCCCAACAGCAAAATAGTTGGCACACTCAACTTTGGATAAGATTTACAGTGGTACTGTTTATAAAGGTGTGAGTGAGATATAATAGAGCTACAGAAAACAGTACAATAAGTAACTGCAGAGACGTGCACACCTTGGCCTGAAAGGAGAAAGGGAAGCAATGCAGTTGACCCCGAACAAGATGTTTGAACTGAGCGGTTCCATTTATATGCAAATATTGTGGAGATTTGTGACCATCTGAAAAACAGACAAACCACTTAGACTAGAAATTGGGAAAAAAATAAAGAAAGCATGAGGTATGTCATGAATGCATAACATATATTTAGGTACTGTAGATACTAGCCTGTTTCATCATTTACTACCATGAAATATACACACATCTATTATAAAAGTTAAAATTTATCAAAATGTACACCCCTACAGACCACACATGGCTCCATTCCCAGTTGAGAGATGTAAACGAACATAAAGAGGCAGCATTAATTGTAACTGCTTAAAATTAACTGTAGTACAAACTGTACTACTGTAAGAATTTTGTAGCCACTTCCTGTTGCCATTGTGGTGAGCTCAGTTGTTGCAAGTATCCACTTAAAATGCTATGTGTTGCCAATCATCTCCAAGAAAGCAGTTTCTCTCTCTACTAAATTTCTTACTGTGGTAAAAAGTGATCTTGCAGTTCGCCTATATCTTTCATCCTGTTTAGTGCAATACTGTAAACCTTGAATAACACCATGGGATCCATACGATGTGCCACTAGTGATGCTGGACGTTTTCCCAAGAGGCGGAGAAAAGTCATGGCATTACAAGAAAAAGTTTAATTGCTCGATAGGTACCATACATTGAGGTCTGCAGCTACGGTTGCTGACCATTCCAGACAGATGTCCATTTTGAAAACAGACAACATAAACTTACATATCAGTGAATACAGTTCAGTACTATAAATGTATGTTCTCTTCCTTATGGTTTTCTTAACATTTTCTTTTCTCTGGCTTACTTGCAACATGTCATCCAAACAAAATTATGTGTTAATCGACTGTTTATGTTATTGGTAAGGCTTCCGGTCAAGAGTGGACTATTTATGGTTACGTTTTGGGGGAGTCAAAAGTTATCCATGGATTTTTGATTGCACGGGGGATCAGCACTTCTAACCCCTGCATTGTTCAAGGCTCAATGGGTAGTTACTGGAACTCAGAAGGAAAGGGTCCTGTGCAGATATAATACTACCTTGGGGCAGGGGCAGTGACTGAAGTCAAGGATCACAGCCAGCCAGAGGCAGCCTCACAGGGAGAAGTCAGGGAATATAACCTGACCTCAGTCCCCCTCCCTTCAGTGTCCTCCTCGGGCTCCTCATTGGCGGAGTCCCTCCAGAAGCCAGTGTCCAAGGAAACCTCTCCCACGTTGCCCTGCAGTTCAGCTTCCCAGGGTAGAGAAGTCTGCCACATTTGCATTTATCTGGATACATTTCTGACTGCAACTTCCCAAGAAAGTGGTTAAATCTCCTGCGCTCACCCCAGGGAGAGAAGGGACCATCTTTCAGGAAGATGAAGCGCAGGCCCTGTCTCACCAAAGGCAAATACACCAGACGGCCACAGCATCCTCTAGCAGGAGCAAGGAGGGGCAGCGTCTCGCCTGCCTGCCTCCCACGGTGTCAGCCTGGGAGGAGAAGCTTTCCCGAAAAAGAGCGCAATGGGCGGTAATGAGATGTGGCAGCCGAGTGTGAAATCCTGCCACTGGCCAGCGGCAACTGGAAACAAGGCCGAAAATAGCTCAGGCAGAATCCCAGCTTCGTGACAGGGATGGAAACACTTTTACCAAGAGGCTTTCTTTAAAGCCACGTAGAGCACTTGTGGAAATGGTATTGTGGTGTTACTTTTATTCTAAACATCCATTCCCGAAGGAACCCTGAGCCACAGTACCCTTCTCTGTTGCTGAAGAAAGGGACTGTGCTGGCAGGGCTGAGAAAGCTGCATGAAGAGGCATGGGCAGTGGCCACTTAGAAGGACCAGGGTCCGTGAAACATCCGCAGGTGAAAGTGAAGACGAAATGTTATCTTGTTCTCAAGACTGCTTGTGTTTCTCCTTGTGGATAATAAAAATATCCCCTTTCAATTTTGTCACCAGAACTGGATGAAGGAGATCATGTTCCCAGTTCTCAAATCGATTCTATGAAACCCAGTGTGGCTGCCTAATAACTGAGTTTCCTAAGGAATGAATGCCTTTTTGTCACCTTCTCTACAACCTCTCACAAGCCTCTCTCCTAAAATCATGAAAGCTTTCATTAAATATTAATATTTGTGTTATTTTTATCACAAAAGAACTATCACAACCTTCGAAACATGCTCACCAATTCCAGAGCATAAATTCTGGATCAATATCGTTCAATAACAGAATGGTGGTGAGTTTCTTCTATATGCTAAGCACTCAGAATACCAAGATGAGTTTATTCATTTTTTAAAAAATAAATTTTCTTGTATATATTTGAGATTTATAACATGATGTTATGGAACACATAGACAGGAAAGTTGCGCTATGATAAAGCAGATTAAACTATCTATCATCTCACAGAGTTACTTTCGTGTGTGTGACAAGAGCAGCTAAAAAACACTTATTTACAAAAATCCCTGATACAAGTTTCTTATTTGTTTGATTGTTTGCTGAGACAGAGTCGCACTCCATTGCCCAGGCTGGAGTGCAGTGGTGCGATCTCAGCTCACCGCAACCTCACCTCCCAGGTTCAAATGATTCTTGTACCTCAACCTGTCAAGTAGCTGGGACTGCAGACTGGCTAATTTTTGTATTTTTAGTAGCGACTAGGTTTCACCACGTTGGCCAGGCTGGTCTTGAACTCCTAGTCTCAAGTATCTGCCCACCTCGGCCTCTCAGAGTGCTGGGTGAGCCCTGTACCTGGCCCCTAATGCAAGTTTTATTAACTATAGTCCTCATGTTATACATTAGATCTTTACACTTGTTTATGTCTGCTACTTTGTATCCTTTGACCCATATTGCCCCATTTTCTCCCCCTCGGCTTGCCCATAATAACCATTATTTTACTTACTGTTTCTGTATATAAGACCTCATTTTAAAAATAATCCACATATTCATGAGATCACACAATATTTTTCTTTCTGTGTCTGGCTTATTTCACTCAGCATGTCCTCTACATCCATCCATGTTGTGGCAAATGGCAGGATCTCCATTTTTTTTTTCTTTAAGGCTGAATAAAATGAACTTAATATGGCCTGGCCTTTAAAGAAATGGATACATAAACAAATAATTACAATGTGGGGTAATAAAGTAAAACTTTATATTTTACAAACAGTAAGATCGTTGCATAAGAAAGGGAATGATCAAAACCTAAGTGGGCAAAAAGGCTTCCTGGAGTAAACAGAATACGAATTTGACTTTATGAGATGAATAGGAGTCTGTGAGGTGGCTAAGTGTGGGAAGGGCATTCCAAGCAAAAGGAACAGGATGTGCAGAGGCAAAGAGGCACAAATGACTGCGATGTGTCCTGGGCACTGAATGCGAGTCCGCACTGCTGAGGCAAAACGTGCTCAGGGAGGGAGCTGGAGAGGAAGGCAGGTAGTCAGTGGAGCACGATCCATGAAGGTGTGTTCCAACTAACCTAACGGCAGGAGCAGACTAAAGACAGTTTCGTTTCTGTTTTTATTTTGTTTAAATTAAATTAGAATATCTAGCCCTGTAAAAGTTTCATCTCAGTTCCATTCTCATATGAATTCTTGAGTGGGAGGGACAGAGGCATTGACGCCATCATGCTATGAGTTGAGCATCACCTGTGTCCCCCTAGGGAAGTGTGTCATACAAATGAACAGTCTTTCATGGCATCATAGCAAGGAAAGAGAGTGCTGCCTACAGGTTGCAGAGAGACAATGGGTTTAAAGCAGGGGTATAAGTTGCTCAGATTCAAGTTTAGGAAGATCCCCCTGATAGCACTGTGAAGAACTGTTTGTATTGGATGGTGGGAAGCATAATGGGTTAGTTTTCTAGGGCTTCTAAACAAATTACCACAAACTAAGTGGCTTAAAACAACAGAAAAATTATTTTCTCAGCATTATAGAAGCCAGAAGTCTGAAATCGAGGTTTCACCATCCTCCTCCTGGAGGCTGTAGGGGAGAACCCTTCCTTGCCTCTTCAAGCCTCTGGTGGCTGTTGCCAGTCCTTGGCTTCCTTGGCTGGTGCCCACATCTTTTCATTCTCTGACTCCATCTTTATATTACCTTCTCCTCTGTGTGTTTGTTGTCTACTTTTCTGTCTCTTAGAAGGACACTTGGGACTGGAGTTAAGGCCCACTGGGGAATCCAGGAAGATTTCATCTCAAGATCCTTAATTACATCTACAAAGACTTTGTCCAAGTAAGGTAGCATTCACAGATTCCAGGGATTTGGACATGGATATATCTTTGTGGGGACCATCATTCAACCCATCACACAGAAGAATCTTATTTCTCTACCTCTGATCAGCAAACCAACTGCATTAGAATCTCATGGAGTACTGCACTCTATCATTTGCACAATACTAGACTGGAAATGTGGACTCAGGAGGTGTCATCCAGCCACCATGAGGACAATCTTGCGGTATGCGTGTGGGAACTAGAACTAGAATGATTCAGACTCAGTAGTGACTTGAAAGTAGAGATGAGGAGGAGAGTGAGCATGATGACTTCTGGGTGTCATCATGGGACCACTTACTGAGATGAGAATGCAGTGAGAAAGCATACTATCCTAGGAATCTCAAAAGCTGGAAAGACAGTGAGATCATCCTGTCTAGCCCTTACATGATTCAGGATTTCCCTTTTTGCTCTCCTTTACAAATGATCATGCAACTTTCATTTAAGCCACTGACTTTACTTACACCAAAGTTGCATGATCATTTGTAAAGGATTTGTCTGACTGTCTTGTCTGTTTCCTTCACCAGCTTGTAAACTGAATGAGAAAAGAGGCCATGTTTGTTGGGTTCACGGTTATTTCCCCAGAACCTGATAGAGTACCTGTATGTTGAAGATGCTCAATATGTATTTTCTTTATATATATATATTTTTTTAATTGCATTTTATCAATATGTATTTTCATGGGGGATTTTTGGTGGCAGTGGTTATTTTTAAAACTTCTTTATTGAGGTACGATTGTCACACAAAAGCTGTACATATTTAATGTAAACAATTTGATGAGTTTGGAGATAAGTGCTCACCCATGTAAATATGCGTTTTTTAAAGGGTGAATGAATGAGCAACTTTGGTGACAGGAAGATGTGGAAACAAGGTAAGAATTAGAATGGCCAGGACTTAACAAGAGTTATTATAGTGGTTGCACTTCCGTTTGGGGCAGCTCTAATTGCATATTCCTCTTCATACAGTCGCTTATTTTGTTCCATAGGTCATTCAGATTGAGTCTAGCTCTTCCTCTACATGAAAATTTATTTCAAATACAAAGAGAACTATTGTGCTCCCTGAGTCTCCTCCTCTCTGGCTAAGTATCTTCATTTCCTTTAACCACATGGCCTGTTTTAGTCCTGTTTTAGAAATGCACCACAGTTCTAGTTGTTCTCTTTTCATTCACTCAACAAATATTTATATGAGTATCCACTGAGTGCTCTGTGCCAGGGCTGTGGATGCAATAGGAGAGAAAACAGACATGCACATGCCTTCCACTTCATCAGTGTTCCACTGAAGTTATTAAACATAGCAATCCCCAGAATTAAGAAAAGCAGATGTCCCTTCCTTTGTACTGATATGTGCTCTTTTACTACTACAATATATCTAAATAAGAAATACTGGTTCTTCCGCTTGCTTTTTTGCAGTAGCAGAGGTGGTATTTCTTGTTGTTTGTACAGCCATGGACCATGAATTGAGTGTGACTTTTCTTTTGGGTACAAGAGCATATATACATAGAAGGATGTAGACAGTATGTACAACTCAACTGTCTAGATCCTTCCATCCCCTTACAAACAGAACGCATGCTCGCACTCTTTGCTAAAGGTAGTGCAATGCTCAGAAATGCGCCCCAGCATCCAGAGGAGCTGGGGTGTTTTCAGGCATCTGTGAGAAACAGATGCTCTGTCAAGCCAGGGACATGGGCTCAGGTTATATCATGTGTTCAGTGAAGCACATCAGAATCATTTGCCAAGTAGAGCCTCGAGTAATTGTCTTCTTTCTTATTCTTCTATTATTGTATGCATTTTTTCTATTTTTAATAATGAAATAAACCCATAATAAAACAAAAAATTTCAACAAAACTGATGGATTTGTTCACTAATGGAGGCTCCCAACCTTCAGAAAAGATATTCTCCTTTAAGGGAACACAGATGTTTGACTTAAAATTCCATATTTGTGACATTTCAATATTGGTATCCTCATTTTTTTTAACTAATGAAATTGTAAGAAAACAAAATCTGCTTGTCCTACAGCAATTTGGCTGTGATTCAAAATTTTTTTTATTAAAACGAAATAATATGTTCTGCAAATCTAATTGCAGAGGAATTAGACACATTAAACCAAATAGTCATCTGTGATACAAAATGAAATAAACTAGAGAAAACCCATTTCAGGAAATAGACAGTAGAAAGAGGTTCTAAGGAATTGTCTGTCTGCTTCTATTGTTATCATTTCTGGGTTCAGTTTTGATGTTTTTAAATGAAAAATTTTAACCTCAGATCTCATTTTCTTTTTTTCCTTGCCCTGTGTTATAGTACTGATCACAACTCATTTTTAAATGACACACTTATTTCACTTACATTGTACTTATGTAGTTGAAGTGAATGGATTAGGATCATTTGCATTCGTATGCTATTAAGTTGGTCAATTATAGACTATATCTGTTGGGGTTTTAGCTAATAGTGGTTAGAAAATAGGAAGAAATGACAAGAGAAGTTTGGTGGAAGGTGGATATGGACATAACGAGAGTACGCAGGTAAAACTCGCCAAAATTGTTTGGCTGTTTTAATTTGCCTCAGTCTTCAACTTTAAACAAGAACATATTAGATCAGTTGCAGTATAACTATTTCAGTTCTCCAAACACCATCAGGTTGTCTGTTCTTCAGGCCAAGTTTAATGCCAGATACATAGTAAATGCTGAATATTTGCAGAATGAATGAAAGAAGTGAACTCATGGACAAATAAATGCTGAACTTCTTCCTTTTTTTTCTTTCTTGATAGGAGTACAGGTCAGTACAGACCTCTAAGCTCTGACACCCATAATCGAAGTACAAACATTTGATTCAACTAATAGAGAACTATTTTTTTCCATTAGAGTTATAAACAGAACACTAGATGAATTTACTTATTATTCTTCTCTACTAAAGACATTAGGTCACAGTTAGCATTTACTCAAAATGTTTGTATATTTAAATTTCTGTATAAATTTATATTATTAAATTGTTTTGACTAGAATATAATTTTATTTAGAAATGGTTTCCAAACCATACTATAGCCATGATCAGTTGGATAATTCAGTGTTTTTATAACTGATATCAATCATTGCAAGTTATTTGAAATCCTGATGATCCTCACTGATAGTTCCAGTCACGTCCCACACATACCTCTAGCCTAAAACGAACAGGTTGCAACAAAGGTGTGTTTGTGCATGCATGTATGTGTATATATGTGTGCATGTGTGTGTGTGGGTGTGAAAGCATTGTGAATATTTTGTGTTTGCTTATTTTGTAAACACAATATTAATCTTTGCTTGTCAGTCCTTGAGGAATTTTTTACTTTCACTGTTTACATAAGCAACCAAATGTTCATAAAAAGTCAACTTGATCGTATAGGATGAGCTATGGTGTATTCTGAAATAACATTCTTCTTCAAACTTTCTCAGCAATTGCCAGCATGCTTAGTGACTGCCAGAGTATGACTAACCTTCTTAGATCGGTTCCCACTGTTGTGCAATGCATTCTAAAATACAGCAGCAAATAAATATATGATGTCACAGAGACAAAAAGTCTGCAGGTAAAAACTAGCATAAAGCAGATAAGCATTCTCTGGCCAGGATACAGAGTTTTAAAACCTCTTAAAATAATTAAACCTTACTCTGAAAACACTACATACCAGATGTTAACTGCCCAAACTTGTTTTTGAACAGATTCATTTTGTGTCCATAGAGTTTAATGCACAGATTCATGTTCATGCAGTTCAGTCCATGATTTTTTAAACTATTTCAGTACTTAGTCCATTGATCGATCCTAGACATTAAAATGAAGTCTGTTGTTCTTTTTATTCATTAAAGTTAAGACTATTTCTGTCAATAATTATTGGATCATCCTACTTGACTATCAACAGATACCTCCCCTAACATGCATGTGCACAAAAATTACCAGAGCCTTTCCTAAACTGATTGTTAGATAAGTTGCTTTGATGTCATTAAGGCCCACATGTTGGGCTAGGTTGCAGGGGAAAGAGGTTGGGGCATAATCTCATTTTTAGTGGAAGAAGTATAGGAATAGGAATCAAAAGATTCACATCCTAATCTTGGCTGAGACTTCAAACAGCAGTGTGACTTGGTCCAGGAAGTGGCACTGCTCTAAACACTCATTAAATATTTACAACATATACAGGTAGGTTGAGAAAGGTGCTGTAATATCCCCTTTTACAGGTGGAAAGATTTAGATGCTTTCCCTGTGTCAGGCCGTAGGTTAGGATCAGAGCTAGGATTCTGCCTGGAACAGGTTGGCTCCTATACTGCTATTTTAGAGGCGTTGTGATAATGCATGTTAAAGGACTTTGGAAAGTATAAAGAATGATTATTATTATATAGCAGAGACACTCAATAGATGTATTTATGTACTGAAATTGTAATGAGGGTGAAAGAAATAGTGAAATAATGGATGGTGATGGCTGTTGATGATTGTAAGGGTGGTCACCACCTGATTTTCAGGAGTGGCATATGCTAGCTAAATAGGGCCGATAAGCTAAACACAGTCTTACCATATGATTCAGCATTTGAACTTTCAGGTATTTATCCAACTGATTTGAGATTTACATCCACACAAAAGCCTGTAAACAAATATTTATAGCAGTATTCATAATGGCCAAAAACTGCAAGCAACTAAGATGTCCTTCAATAGGTGAATTGGAGAATAAACTGTGGTACAGTCAGATGATGGAATATTATTTGATGTTAAAACTAAATGAGCTGTCAAATCAAAAACGACATGAATGGGCCGGGCAGGATGGCTCACTCCTATAATCCCAGCACTTCAGGAGGCCAGGGAGGGCGGATCACGAGGTCCAGAGATTGAGACCATCCTGGCCAACATGGTGAAACCCTGTCTCTACTAAAAATATAAAAATTAGCTGGGCGTAGTGGCATACGCCTGTAGTCCCAGCTACTCAGGAGGCTGAGGCAGGAGAATCACTTGAACCTGGGAGGCAGAGGTTACAGTGAGCCGAGAATGTGCTATTGCACTCCAGCCTGGCAACAGAGCGAGACTCCGTCTCAAAAAATAAATAAACAAAATAAACTAAAAAATTAAAAAAGACATGAATGAATCTTAAATGCGTAGATCCAAGTGAAAGAGCCCATCTGAAAGGCTATATACTGTATGTTTACAATTATATGGCATTCTGGAAAAGGCAAAACTATGGAGACAGTAAAAAAAATGCATTGATTTCAAGGGCTCAGGTCGAGGGGGAGGAAGGATTAAATAGGTTAAGCAGGAGGAATTTCTTAGAGTAGTAAAACTGCATAATACTGTAATTGTGGATACATGACACTGCATATAGAGTAAACATTAATGTATGCACATTTTAAAGATCATTTAGAAGGTCAAGGGTCCTAGAATTGACTGTACTGACAAAACAATCTAACTGTATTAAAAATCTATAAAGGAACTTCACTGAAGGAGGTGGGAGGAAAAGACGCTGACCTAAGCTATTTTGGAAATGAGTCTGTAAGATTAAAGGCAAAAGAAAATGTGCATAAAACTGCACTTAATAAAGTTGTTTCCCATAAGGTGTTGAAGTTGACAATTCTGATACTGCTCTACATGTATACCAGAATTAACAATTAAGTAAATGCATGGTGGATGGTGGCAACCAGATTTCTCATGGAGTTCACAGACAAGCAACGGGAATAGGCTAGATTGGTCCATGTGGTAATGAATTAGAGTTGGGGCTATCAGTATGAATTCACTTATGTTTAGCTTAACATAGATACCTATGTTTTCATATAGAAATATTTATAGATATTTGTACATATATACAGAGCTTAGTATACATATTTCCTTGTTCTGTCAGCTAAGAGAGCCTAGAAACCAGTAACACCCCAGTAGCAAGGAGAACTTCTAGTGCCCAGATCTTGGTTTTAATACTGTTCTCCAGTAAAAGAAACTAGAGCTCCTTGGAGAAATTACTGATTCTAAGATTGGGTTAGCATATATACAAGTTGGCCCTGGAGCATCTTTTAGTGCCAGAAAGTAAGTATCTAACACACACACACACACACACACACACACAAACACACACTCACACTCGCACATGATAGGAGGATCTGAGAGGGATACAGGAGCCAACTTCAACAAGAACTTCTCCTGGCCAAACCTGAAACAATTTGAACCACAAAATAATGCAATATTAGACTATAATCCAAAGTATAAAATAACTATGAGTTCATACTAATGTAAATGGATAATTGAATAAATAAATCATGGAAAAATGACAAATCTCTTATGCAGAAGAATTCCAAATAATTTCTGTAGATATTCTACACTCAAAGAGGTAGAACATAACCCCCTACTCCTTTGATGTGGGCTATATGTAGTGACTTCCTTCCAAAGGGTGCCGTATAGACATGGTTTAACTTTACAGTGAAGAACATGACAAATTACCTGAGCCAAGCAATCAAGATCAATATCAACAGTAATAACTCATGTTGTTGGAATGTACCCTTGAACAAGGCAACAAAAAGTCTCTTTATCTTTGTGATTTTCTACCCAAAACCCCATAATCCAGTCTAATCATGCAAAAAAAAAATCAGACAAATACCAATTAAGGAACAATCTACAAAATATTTGATGAGTATTCCTCAGAAAAGGTAAATCTGAAAAATTGTCACAGTCATGAGGAGACACAACAACTAATGTAATATGGTATCCTGGATGGGATTCTGAAATAGAAGGACATTAGGGGTGTATTACCAGCACTTTGGTTCAGGCACATGGTTCACCTGAGGTTGGAAGTTCGAGACCAGCCTGGACAACATGGTAACTAAAAATTGTCTCTACTAAAAATGCGAAAATTGGCTGGGTGTGGTGGCAGGCACCTGTAATCCCAGCTACTTAGGAGGCTGAGTCAGGAGAATCGCTTGAATCAGAAGGCGGAGGTTGCAGTGAGCCAAGATTGCATCATTGCACTCCAGCCTGGGTGACAAGAGCAAAACTCTGCCTCAAAAAAGAAGAAGAAGAAAGAAGAAGAGAAGAAGAGAGAAGAAGAAGAAGAAGGACATTAGATAAATACAAAGGAAATCTGAATAAAGTATAGACTTGTTTAATAATGTACAGGTGTTGATTCACTAATGATAACAAATGTACTATACAAATATATATTGTTAATAGGAGAAACTGGATATGGAGTACATGGAAACTAGCTTTACTATCTTTATAATTTTTTGTAACTCTAAAACTGTTCTAAAAAAAGTATATATATATACTTTTCTGCGATATATATGTATAGTATATATACTAACTAAAAACCCATAATCCAGTCTCATCATGCAAAAAAATAATCAGACAAATACCAGTTAAGGAGCAATCTATAAAATATTTGATGAGTATTCCTCAAAACAAGGTAAATCTGAAAAACTGTCACAGCCAAGAGGAGACACAACAACTAATGTAATATGGTATCCTGGATGGGACATACGATAGAGAAGTGTATATATAAATATAGAGAGAGAGAGAAACTATTTTGGATTTACATAGATTACATCACTGAATGATATTGATTTTCACCAACTCCGTTAATTATTTTTTGAAGTGAGACTAAAAGATATAATCAGACACAATCCTGTAAATATCAGTTCATCTCCTTGGATATCATGATGATTTTAGTCACATATGCTCCTTTTGGATGCACATAGCTACAAGGAAAGAAATGTTTTAATGCAGAAGTGTATTTAATTTATTTGTTAAATGAACAATAAATATCTCCAGATAGTGGCAAATGGCAAGGAATTACATCCAAACCAGGCCTCCTTAGGATTGCTACTATCAGAGTTCAATGGCGGTATAAACCATCTCCAGAGTCTGCTTTTTCTGTAGATGGTTTATTAGATGATTTATGATGAAATCAAACACACAACTGTCATTTAACCCCTCCAGGAACCTGATGAAATGCCTGGTCTGACAGGAAGATGCAGAGAAAGTTATGAAGTGGGGAATGTGAGCTTCTGTGTTGTGTATTCTTGGTCCGTAATATGGTCAGTGATGCATCCTGAGTGCTCACCCTTTCCCATGTTATAAAGCAAATTGCATGGATGAGTGGGATTTGGAGGAGAAGGGAACCTACATTTTCACTGCTTTACCTTGACCTCTGCCTGGAGACAAGGCTGAGAGGGCGACTACAAAATCAGAGCAACAACTAACATACGCTGGATACGTATCCTGGGCCAGGATGATGCCAGGTCCTTTGCGGTTGGTCAGTCCTCCCAACAACCCTATGAGCAGTAGTCTCACCCTTAAGATTCTGAGGGGGCCTAGTAGTCACTACCCTTCTTTACCTCCTTAATTCTCAAAAAAATTAAAGTATAAGACAAAGGAGTAACAGACAAAGATATTATAATATCACCCCTATTACTGATAAAGTCTCTCTTACAGTGCTGGTGGGAGCATAAATTGATATAGCCATTTTGGAAAACTAAACCTGAACATATGCATTCTCTATGCCTCAGCAATTCCACTCACAGAAATACACCCAATAAAATGTATACATGGCCAGGCACGGTGGCTCACGTCTGTAATCCCAGAACTTTGGAAGGCCAAGGTGGGCGGATCACAAGGTCAAGAGATCGAGACCATCCTGGCCAACATGGTGAAACCCCATCTCTACTAAAAATACAAAAAAAAAAAAAAAAAAAAAAACCAGGTGGGGGTGGCACGTGCCTATAGTCCCAGCTACTTGGGAGGCTGAGACAGGAGAATCACTTGAATCTGGGAGGTGGAGGTTGCAGTGAGCCAAGATCACGCCACCACAGTCCAACCTGGTGACAGAGTGAGACTCTGTATCAAAAGAAAAGAAAATGTATACATATGCTCACCAAAAGACATGTACTAGAATGCTCATAGCAGCACTTATTTGTAAAACTGGAAAATATCCATTTGCCTAGCAACAGTGGAAGGGATCAATACATCTTGGTATATTCACACAATAGATTATTATATAGCAATAAGAATGATCAAACCATAACTACAGGCAATAATATAGATGAATATTACAAATGTAACATACAGGCAAAGAAGCCAGTTGCAGAAGAGCATGAACTGTATGATTTCACTTATGCAAATTACAAAAGCAGGAAAATGAATTGGGTTTTAGAAGTCAGTTCAAGATAGTTGTTGCCCTTGGGTGGGGACAGTTACTGAGAGGGAGCAGGCTCGAGACTTCTTGGGGGCTAGCAATATTATTTGTCTTGAAATGAGTACTGGTTACTTGGGTGTGTTTGGTTGTGAAAATTATATAATGACATACAAACATAAGCATCTTTACCATATATATTATACTTCAATTTAAAAAATTTAAAAATCCTCTCCTGATCCCCACCTTCCCATCCAACTACCACCATTTCTCCTCTTCCCTGTAAAGCAAATGTCTTTGAATGGAGTGTCTTTGCTCACTGTATCCAATGTCTGCATTCTCTCTTGAACCCAGTCCAGCAAATCTTTTGCCCTAGGTTCTAAAGAGCTGCTCTTACAAAGATCGATGATGACTTGCATATGGCTAAATCCAATGGTCAGCTTGCCTCATTGTACTTGCCAGCAGCATTCCAGACAGAACCTCACTCTCAATATTCTCTTGGTTTCTGTATGCACTGTTAATCTCTAGGTGAGCTCATAGAGCCTCATAGCTTTAAATGCCATGTCTACACTGATGACTCTCTAATTCATATTTTCAGCCCAAATCTCTCCTTGGTACATCAGGCTGGTACATTCAATTGCCCACTCAGCATCTCCACGTGGCTGTCTAATAGACATCTCAAACATGATATATTCCAAACAGATGTCCTGATATCCTCCAAATGTGCCCTTCCCACATTCTCTTGCTTCTTATTAAGCTTCTAGATCTAATCTGTCCTTCCAGTTGTGTAGTCCCCAAACCTTGGAATAACCCTAAACTCCTCTTTTTTTTCTCATGCAATGCATCTAATCCATTAACCAGACATGTTGATTCTACCTTCAAAATATATCTAGAATTTACCCACTTCTTGCTGCTTAGACTGCCACCATCCTGGTCCAATCCACCTTCCTCTCTCACCTGGATTATCTCAGTAGCCTTCTAGATGCTTCTTCCCTGCCCCTCACTACCCTGCCGCTTGCCTCTGCCCTTGCTGCCCTGCAGTCTATTTCCTGCAAAGACTGATCCTGGTAAACAAAATTCCAAAGCATGTCCTTTGTCTGCTCCAAACCCTCCTAATGGTTTCTCCATCTCACTCAGAAGAAAAGGCAATTCCAGGCTATGAACTTGAAGACTCTGTATGATCGGACCTCACATTGGCTTTCAACCCTCATCTTGCACGGTTCTTCCCTGTGTGGTCTGCTTTAGCAGCACGAGGTTTTGTATGGGAACCTGGACACTCCAAGCATTTCCCTTGCTCAGGGCATTTGCACTTGCTGTTACTTCTCACTGGAGGTCTCTTTCCCTGCCATACATGGTTTTCTCTCTCATTTCCTTTAGGTCTTTACTCAAATGACATCTTTTTTAAAAGAGGATTTCTAACTAAAATTTTATACACACGTCTCTGCATCCCCCTTCCCGGCATTATTTTTTTTTCTTCTTGGTCCTTATCACTCTCGTGTGTGTGTTTGTTCATGTATTTACTGACTGAGTGAGCGATTCTTTCTCTCCCAATAAGCTGCAAACTCTGTGAAGACATGGATACTCTTCCAATTTTTGCCCCACTGCACTGCAAGCCCAAGGTAGAATTAGAGCACATCCAATGCGTTGTCCCTCTGCCTCTGGCATTCCAAACGTTGCCACAAACCAAATCAATCTCCCTGTATGACATTCCCTGAGAGACCTTGTTTTCTTCCAGGGGAAAGATTTATTTTTCTGATTCAATCAAATGTACCACTAGTTTCTGCAGGATTATTTGTACTCTATCGGGATCCTGAGGAATTTGCTCCTGAGCCGTGAAGATGGGAAGCTGAGTCAGAGCACAGTTATTCACCCAATCCCACAGCCACACGTGCCTGCTCGCTCACGGGATCTTCCTACTGTCCTCGGAAAGGCTTCCGAGCTGCTTCCTCAGGATGTCCTATGATTGCAGCCTGACGTATCAAAGCCATGCAAATGCCATCTGTTCAGTTATATAATTTGAGATCTGGGAAGAATTTTCAACATAGGATTTGCTGCCCAAATTAAATCATTTTCAGAAAGAAGATTAAGCATTCTTTGCTGGGAAAAGGAGAAATTGCCAGAAAAACTATCATTTCACTGAGCATAAACAAACTTTTGTCCAAAATACACAAATGAAGATGACAAATTTGCTTCACTAATATTTGCTTGCATTAAAAATATACACAGGGCTATGGTTCAATTTCTTAAATGCAAAATAAATTCTTAATTGGGAAAATTGAATTATTAATTTAACCAATCTTAATTTTGTTTAGATCATTAGGCTGCTCTATATTGCTCCAAGCAGAATTTGGGGTTAGGGGGCTGTGTGGAGGAAGAGGAAGTGCTCATTGCTACAGACTTGACAAGCTTATTAACACTATAGAGTGATTTTTCTTTCAGCTGGGTGCGGTGGCTCACGCCTGTATTCCCAGCACTTTGGGAGGCCAAGGCAGGTGGACTGCAAGGTCAGGAGATCAAGACCATCCTGACCAACATGGTGAAACCCTGTCTCTACTAAAAATACAAAAATTAGCTGGGCTTGGTGGCATGCACCTGTAGTCCCAGCTACTTGGGAGGCTGGAGCAGGAGAATCGCTTGAACCCAGGAGGCGGAGGTTGCAGTGAGCGGAGATTGCATCACTGCACTCCAGCCTGGCGACAGAGCAAGACTCCATCTCAAAAAAAAAAAAAGATTTTCTTTCGTGGGAGGGAAATATATCTGACCCACCATCAATCAGACAGAAACCCTGATTTGTTATTTTAACATTACCTTATATGACCCATGGTCACCTTGCATGACCAAAGAAAACCGTTTATGAAATAGCTTCCTGGAGTTAAGGATTTAAATGGTAACTCTGTAGACTAGGTTTTCTCTCCTCATCTAATTTACTCACCTAAGTGCTTGTTTCTTTGCCCTTATTCTTACTGGCTCTCTAGTATAATATCCTGAGAATTTATGTTGAACTGCACTAATTTTTTTCTATAATAATGGAACTAGCACTATTTTTATGGTTACAAAAAACATTTTATGATCTTAAATTGATTTTACTGGGAATAAAATCAATCAGTACAGAAAAGTATAACAGAGGAAATAAAGATCACCCTAATTCCTATTATCTGAAGGTTATACGCTTAAGGTATTTGGTATATTCTTCTATAATTTTTATGCATACAGGTTTTTTAAATAAAAATTAACCCTACATATAAACCAAACAATATTATTTAGCTAACAAGAGAAGAATAAATTGTAATTTTTGTTTGGCTGTATAGCAAAGAGAATCCAGCCATTCACAAATGAACAGGGTCAGATAAGGAAGCCAAATAGACTGCAATGGAAGTTCACCCTGAATGAATGATGAATGAATGAGGAACTATTTTACTGACTGTAGTCAGTCAGGGAACACCTATCAGAAAAAAGACATTCGGCTGGGCACAGTGGCTCACACCTGTAATCCCCGCACTTTGGTAGGCTGAGGTGGGTGGATCACCTGAGGTCAGGAGTTTGAGATTTGCCTGGCCAACGTGGTGAAACCCTGTCTCTACTAAAAATATAAAAATTAGCTGGGTCTGGTGGCAGGCCCCTGTAATCCCAGCTACTTGGGAGACTCAGGCAGGAGAATCACTTGAACCCAGGAGGCAGAGGTTTCAGTGAGCGGAGATCGTGCCACTGCACTGCAGCCTGGTCAACAGAGCGAGACTCCATCTCAAAAAAAAAAAAAAAAAAAAAAGAAAAAGCAACATTTGAGTAGATGCCAGTGCGCGATGGAACTCCGTAAGGATCTGGGGAAAACCTTATTTATGCAGTAGGAGGGGAACCACAAGTGTGAAGGTACTGAGACAGGAGTGAACTTAGTGAACTGGTAGAACAGAACAGCATGAAGGCCCCAGGAGCTAGCACGGGATGAGGCAGCGGAGAACGGCAGGAGACGACATGCCAGAGGAAGGTTTTTCATTTTCCAGGTTTTCTTCAATTCTTTTGATTGCCTCAAGAGAAAGGTCTTAGTTTGATGTTAGCGCATATTTAACACTCTTCTGGTGTTCACTACTCTAGTTTTCAGCCAAAAGATAGCAGATTTGGGATCATAGTCTTCCGAGATGATGGTATTTAACTAAAATATAATAACAATGGTTTTTATTTTCTTTATTTTCACAATTACCATTTACTTTATTTTATTTTTTGAAATAGCGTTTCACTCTGTTGCCCAGGCTGAGTGCAGTGGTGCTATCACTACTCACAGCAGCTCTAACTCCTAGACTCAAGCGATCCTCCCACCTCAACCTCTCAAGTAGCTGGAACTGCAGGGATACAGCACCACACCCAGCTGATTTTTTATTTTTTGTAGAGATGGGGTCTTGCTATATTGCCCAGGCTGGTCTCATACTTCTGGGCTCAAGCAATCCTCCCACCTCAGCTTCCCAAAGTGCTGGTCTTACAGACATGAGCCACCTCACCCAGCACACAATTATTATCTGTTTATAGCAGGTGATGCTGGTTTCCTGTTTACAGGAGTGATAAAGTCTTTTTTTTTTTTAACAAATGTATTTAAGTTTCAAATTAAATCATCTTAAAGAAAAATATGACATAAGAAATGTAAAAAAGTTATATATGATCAGAAGTGGCAAAAATGATAAAAGTAATCGGCCAATGACTTAAGTTTGGGAAACACAATTCTAACCCATCCCACCTATACCTGAACAGCCTAAAGATGAATCCAAACCTATCAGAGACTTATTCCTGCTTTCTAAGATGATCACAACCTTGTTAATCTGACTATAAATTAATCTGGATCACTAGTCTGTGATACTCCCACCCTCAAGTAAAATGGCTGCTTTTTGAGAGCTTTAATTCAGATTCTGTTTGGAAGAAATAACACGTATCATGGTTAGCACACGGATTGCTCAGAGAGCCCTATCCTGCCTGTTAACCACATAGATTCTGGCAATGGTATCCCATTTACATAATCTAGGTGGTTTTACTGGTTGTTCCCCTAGTTGTTTCATTTCTTGTTTGTTTGAGACAGAGTATCGCTCTGTCGTCCAGGCTGGAATGCAATGGTGTGACTTCAGCTTCAGCTCACTGAAACTTCTGCCTCCAGGCTTCAAGCGATTCTCCTGCATCAGCCTCCAGAGTAGCTGGGATTATAGGCGCCCGCCACCACACCTGGCTATTTTTTTGCATTTTTAGCAGAGATGGAATTTCTCCATATTGGCCAGGCTGGTCTTGAACTTCTGACCTCAGGTGATTCACCCACCTCAGCCTCCCAAAGTCCTGGGATTACAGGCCTAAACAACTGCACCCAGAACCCCTCATTCTTTCTTAATTTGCCTGCTAGTTTGTTTTTGATGTGATAGTAATCAAAATGGAGGTCTTTCTTAAATGAACTACTTTCATAAACAAAAACATAAGTTTTGGCAGTGATGGCTTAGAAGAGTATGTTCTATAATACCTACTTTGCAGATGCAATTTGAATTCTTCAGTATGAGTTATTTGGATTCCTTTTTCTGAAATTCTTTCTAATGAGATTTCTGTGGATTTTTTTTTTTTTTTTTGAGACAGGGTCTTACTGTTGCCTACGCTGGAGTGCAGTGGCATGATCATGGCTTACTGCAGTCTCAAATTCCTGGTCTTAAGCGATCCTCCTGCCTCACCGTCCCACCTCAACCTCCTGAGCAGCTGGGACTATAGGAGGTGCCACCACCCAGCTAATTTTTTATTTTTTGTAGAGACAAGATCTCACTATGTTACCCAGGCTGGTGTCAAATTCTTGAACTCAAGCAATCCTTCCACCTTGGCCTCCCAAAGTTCTAACAAGATTTAAGCAGGGAGATGGATGAAAGTTGCTTTGTATTATTGATGTTCTCAGGAAAAAGAAAATCGAATCTGAACAAAGCTATTGCAAGTACAGGTGCAAACTGATTACTAGCAAATTAGATGGCCCAACACCATATCCATCTAAATGTAAATATGTTGCTTCTTTTTCAGTGGCTTCTAGAAGTGTGACTCTGGAAAATACTGTCCCTACTTTCAAGTAGGAAAAGCCTCCCTTGTACTAAGTTTTCAATCATTAGAAAACCGTTGATATAAATTTAATCAGAAGAGAAGCTGGTTACTTATTTAAATTACTGGTAAGATTTTTGTAAGCCTTGTGACAAAACACATAAGGTGATGAAAAATTCTTCCCCTAAAAAGAAAAGTAAAAGCTCTGGAGGATCCAGGGTCTAGTCTCAACTCTGTCAACTACCCCAGTACCTATTAACCTTGAAAAGCTCACTTAGTTTCTCTAGGCTCAGATTTTTCAACTCTAAAATGAGAGGAATAGATTAGATTCCCTTTAGAATAAAAATGCAGTGTTTTGGCCGAGCACAGTGGCTCACGAATCTGTAATCCCAACACTATGTGAGGCTGTGGCAGGGGGGATCACTTGAGGCCGGAAGTTCAAGTCCAGCCTGGCTAAGAGGGTGAAACCCCATCTCCACTAAAAGTACAAAAATTAGCTGGGCATGGTGGCGCACACCTGTTATCCCATCTACTCAGGAGGCTAAGGCAGGAGCATCACTTGAACCCAGGAGGCGGAGGTTACAGCAAGCCAAGATCATGCCACTACACTCCAGCTTGGGGGACAGAGCGAGACTCTATCTCAAAACAAAACAAAGCAAAACGAAATTGTAATGTTTTCACAAAATAGCATCAATAACAAATATTACCAAAGTGAATAAACTGGCCCTACATAAATAGAATATCTGCATTAAAAGTGTAAAAGATTTTCTGAATGACCAAGCAATTAAATCGTAGAAAACTGCAAGCACAAAAAATGTGCTTGTTAGAAAAACATAATTATAGGAAAGTGCTAAATTACATCTGGACATGGAAAAGCCGTAAAATGATTCAGGCAGACAAAAATAAAATATTTGAAAGAAGAAGCACCCAACAATTGTGATTTAGCCATAGGCCTGCCCAACTTGTTGGACCAAAGAAGGGAAATAATTACTATATATTAAATGACTTGTCTTTTCCATTCCTAAAATATGCACCACTGTCTGGATCATTGTGATATGAATATAACGTAAGGTTATCGCAAATGGGATCAACGCATAGCTGTTAGAAGGGAATTGTGAAATCTCCATCTCTGAGCTGTTCTTCTAGAAGGGTAGAGAGAGAACAACAGCCAGATTTTGAAACCATTAGAAAGTATTTACAGAGCCATGCTTATATCATTTCATAATAATCTGCATGTTTTTGTCTGCTTGTATATTGTGTGATCTAAGAACAATTTCCAATTTAAAATATTGTAATTGTTCCCATTAAGTTTATCCTGGCAGATCTTTTTTTTTTTTTTTTTTTTTTTTGGAGATAAGATCTTGATCTATCACCCAGGGTGGAGTGCAGTGTCACAGTCATGGCTCATTGCAGACTCTATATCCTGGGCTCAAGCAATCCTCTCACTTCAGCCTCCTGAGTAACTGGGACTACAGGCACATGCTACCGCACCTAGCTAATTTTGTTTTTTTTAAGAGACAAGGTCTCATTATGTTGCCCAGGCTGGTCTTGAATGCATAGGCTCAAGTGATCCTCCTGCCTTGCCCTCCCAAAGTGCTGGGATTACAGATGTGAGCCACCACATATCTGACAAATCTTTTTCTTTACTACTCCTTTAAGTGGGACCTGTCATTGGCCCAATGCTCTGAACCAAATGTATTCAACTGAGAGAGAAAAAAAATTGTGCCACAAATAAAGCAAAACTGTAACAAGAAGGCTTGGTCATATTTGTTGAAGACTAGCATAATGCTGGCTAGTCTGTCCAGATGTCTGAGAATGGATTAAATGACTTTCTGGGGTTCTATTTAGGATCAAAATGCTATAGAAAGCTTTAGTATCTGTTACATTTCAAGGGAGAAGAGGCTGAGTTTACTTATTTTTAAATGCTATGTGTCTTTGTACTTAGGTGAATACATGTGAGCATATTTTAAATTAAATTCCTTTTAACTATTTCAACTACTTTTACAGACATCATTTACTGAGAGGACAAATGGGCAATATCATAAACTGCGACGGGTGGAGGTGAAGTGTCGCAGCTTACAGGAAGTAATGTATCTTTCTGGTGGGGTATCAGGATATGGTGATGATTACACTTGTTCAAGTTATTTCCTAGGAAACCATGTTGAATCTGAAACCATCTTGCATGTGAAAGCCTGCGTGGCCTTCTCACAGATCACATTTTCAAAGAGGTCAGAAGTCAATGTATATGTAGAATTTCAGACACTGTACTGTTTACCACAGGGGACGACACTCAGAGGTCTAAACATGTCACAGGAAAAGTTATTAGACTATCTGTGTAAGGAAAATCAATGGCCAGGCACGGTGGCTCATGCCTGTAATTCCAGCATTTTGGGAGGCGGATCCGGCAAATCACTTGAAGTCAGGAGTTCAAGACCAGACTGGCCAACATGGTGAAACCCTGTCTCTACTAAAACTACAAAAATTAGTCAGGCATGGTGGCACATGCCTGTAATCCCAGCTACTCAGGAGGCTGAGGCAGGAGAATCATTTGAACCCTGTGGTTGCAATGAGCCGAGATCATGCCACTGCACTCCAGCCCAGACGACAGAGTGAGACTCTGTTTCAAAAAAAAACAAGAAAGAAAGAAAGAAAGAAAATCAGCTGGAAGAGGGTAAAGAGAAGCAAAATTTCTCTGCAACATTGGGGGAGTGAATTTGTACAGAGGACATTCCAAAACATCCATGAAGTTGACTGAAAAAAAAATAGAAATACAAATGTAAAGTTTAAAGGAGACCATGAAACTAAGAAAACAGATGCTAGGGATTTTTGGGCTGAATACAAAACCTCTGAAAAGCAAAAGAAAAAAAATTTTTGCCAAAAGGCATCCTTTCCACATCTAAAGCAAAACCCACAAATACATATGAGTAATATCATGCAGGTTATGAAGTTCCTATGCAAAACCAGCAAAAATTTTATATACCAGAATTGCTGGAGTAGTTGTAGATATTCCTTTTTTTTTAAAAATCTGATGATTGTATAGCAGCTCTGAAACACAAAGCTGGGCTACAAAAGTACATTTCACCACATGTATCAATTTTCTTGAACCCTCTCACTATCAGAATTGGCCAACTTTTAAAGATCCAAAGTTAGTGAGGGGACTGTGTACCAGACACTAAAATATGTTCTTCTCTTTTGTACTGTAGCAATGCCATATTTAAGAAAAATATGAAAACACAACCAAAAACCAAACAGGATTGCAGAATTTCCTGACACTTATTATATTTCAGCAGCAGCCTCTGTATTACACACTGGAATACCTTAAATGTGTCTTTTGCATCGAATTTCCCTTTTTTTTCCCAGAAGAATAAAGAAGCACATTTATTACAGTAAATAAAGTTGGCATTGCTCATATTAAACAAATAGGATGTCTGAACTGTATGCATTAAAGATTTCAGAATGACAAGGGAAGCAAATTACAGATATTGGTGCTTATGCTTTCAGAAAGAACAGATGCTCAGAAAGTACTGAATGACTCGTAAATTTTTTTTTATTGCATTTTAGGTTTTGGGGTACATGTGAAGAACATGTAAGATTGTTGCATAGGTACACACATGGCAGTGTGATTTAGAACAAAAAAAAATGATGAGGTAGGGTGTAATTGGTGGTGAGGGTTGGAGCTTTTTCTCACTTAAAATAGATTGGGCTAATTTGTGTGTGCAATGCATCAGTCCCTAATGCAAGAAAGAAAAGCCACGAATATGGACAGAATCAGTCTTCTCCAAATGGAGGATCCAAATCAGAACCTTTGAGGAGGTTTGCCTCAGCACCTGCTGTAGAAGTGGTTGGCAGACACGCAAATAGACACAAGGTAACATGACAGAGGCCTGTTGAGAAGAGGATCCACAGTGGTCCCCACGGCCCTGGAGTGTTCTATAACGGGACTGACTTGCACATGTGGTTCGGCAAACCATAGGTCTGGTTTGCTATACCCTGATCTTGTAGGTCATGTGATTGGACAAGTTCATTTGCCCTGGGTGGATGGTGTTCAGTGACTCACCTTGCTGAGTCATGCTAAACTTGTTGAGCATGCAGCTAGTGCTTTAACGAAAGTGCCCTTAGTTGCATTTGGAAGCAGTGACCTGCCCTCTCCCTTCTTTGCTCTGTGTCAAAGTGTCATTGACACAGGACAGGGTTCCACACAGGAAGTGATTAATAAAAGCCAATCTTGAGTAGGTTTCTTGTGGTTTTTAGTTTTGTTTTAGTCGAAAGAAGGGAAACTTAACCATTTCCAATAGGTTTGATGAAGGTAAAAGCATTTGCCTCATTTTTCTTTCCATGCAAAAGAGCATCCTGGGAGACCAGAAAAGCCAAGGCAATCTGTGGGCCTATTCCCCCAATTCCTCCCAGCAGGTGTGGGAAAGAAGCAGAAATTTCTGTCTTTGAATGGATTCTACAGATGCCAGAGTATAAGAAAGTTCCAACAATTAGAAAGACCTCAAACTCGTAAGGACCTTTAGAGTTGACCAAACACTTTCACTTAGTAATTTCATTTGTGCCACATAGCTTGTCCATGAGATAAGTCAGGGTTGGCCTCCTCTTTATATGAGTGGATATTTGTAAAAATTGGAATGTACCATAATATGTGTCCTGTATAAGTGATGTTCATTATGCAAGTAATTTTCATTGTTCCCCGCTAGTGTAGATAAGGAAATGTCTATAGGAAATTTTGTAACAGAGGCCATCCACCAGCCACTGCAAATACATACCTCACCCTACCCCAGAATATATGGAAGAATATGTTCAAGAGAAAGTGGCTGCTCACACCTTATTTTAATTTTTCTAAAACAGGAAGCAGGCAGAACAGCAGAGGAAAAGGGAAGCTAACTCCTTCCCCTTTCATTTTCTCTGGGGCTGTCATGCAAAGTGATATGACAGAATATTTTGACTCCAGTCAATCAAATAAGAGAACACATAATTAAAAGTATCAGAGGTAAGAGTTAAAGAAAGTTATTTTCTAAGCTGTTTGTTTGTTATGAAAATAGAGACAGAGTCTCAATACATTGCCCAGGCTGGTCTCCAACGCTTGACCTCCAACAATCCTTCCATTTTGGCTTCCCAAAGTATTGGGATTACAGGCCTGAGGCAACACATCTGGCCCTAAGCTATTTTTTAGAAGACAGTGTTTAACACATGATATGAACATATGTGTGTGGTAAGTAAAACAGAATGAGATTTCATTATTTTTTCTTTTCTTTTTTTTTTTCTCTGAGACAGTGTCCCATTCTGTCAGTCTGTCACCCAGGCTGGAGGGCAGTGGTGAGATCATGGCTTGCTGCAACTTCAAACTTCTGGACTCAAGTGATCCTCCTGCCTCAGCCTCCCGAGTAGCTGGGAGTATAGGCGCCCACCACTATACCCAGTTAATTTTTTTATTTTTCCTTTTTAGAGAGGAATCTTACTATATTGCCCAGGCCCCAAGAAATCCTCCTGCCTCAGACTTATAATGAACTAGAATTACAAGCATGAACCACCTTGCTTGACCGAGATTTCTTTAAATTATTTGCTCTTTGTTTCAGAATTTTTAAAAGATTACTCCTTATCTATCCTGATGACCAAACACCATTCAGATTTTGGGCAATTTGTCTCACAGAAAAATCCTCTTTTCTTTCTTTCAATGACATATTATCACTTGAATGATGTAAATGCTATTAGCCTTTTTGGCAATCATCACAAAACTATTTTTTATTATTTTGAGCATCCTTGAGGGTTGTTTGATTCTCTGTTTTTCTTGTCACATTCTCTCTCTCTCTCCATCTGTCTGTCTTTCTGGGTTCCTCTTTCTCTGTCCATGCCTGTCATTTCACCCTCTCCTACTTTCTCCCACTACACACTATCCCTTCCCCACCTCACTCCTGTTAACTGATGTCCTTTATGTACTGAGAACGATATCAATTCATGAAACATTTCCCTCCCTTGGGCTCCCTCATATCCCTGCTCCACTCTTCCCATAGTCTGCCCCAAAATATCTTTTTCAAGTGCTTGAAGAATCACCTTAAAAATCAATTCATCAGATGTATGCCAATAGTGAAAACTTTGAGCTGATCCAAATGTTTCTCAGTGGGAGACTGATTAAATAAATTGTAGTGAGTTTATTAAATGGAATACCATACAATTATTAACAGTACAACCATTTATTGACATGGAAGGTTGTTTGTGACATTTTTGCATGAAAAAGTGAGTTATAGAGCAGTATGTCTAATATGAAGATACTTTTAAGTGTGCATATTTGCATAGCAATGATTTTAGAAAGATGTATTCCAAATTGTCAGAGGAGATTGCCTCTACATAGTGGAATTTGTGTTTATTTTATTTTGTTGCTTTTCTTTTTTTCTTATCTGTATTTATTAGTTTTGTGACAAACCTATGTTTGTTTGTTCTTTGCAAAGATAAAATGTTTCAAAAACACAAGGTTTGTCACCACAATTCCAAGAAAGGTATGAAGGATTCACTCTCTCCACCTTCCCAATGCCATTTTCATTTTTGATGTAGGGAACAGAAGGAAATGTTTTTCATGGGTTCTCAACCACTGGAAAAACAAAAGACAAGCTGAAGCTGTCATCGGCTTCATTTCTTCCCTCCCACCCACAGATTCAGCAGCATCCAACATATACAGAGCCCCTAGAGTCCAGCATGGCCCCTCACCTTGCTAACAGAAGCAAAATACGTGATCCATAGCTCTCAGGAACAGACTTGATGATTCTCCTCCGGGCCAAGGCCAACAGCTACACTTCATAATGCCCTGTGTGTACCACCCGATTTATTTAGCCATAGCTCAGATTTAACAATATGGGCCCTCGCCAGAGGTTATCTCTGCAGATCATTTCTAGGGAAATTCATTGTATCCAAGACAGGAGAGTCAGAGGAATGTTTAACCTATTTAAACAAACCTGCTATCTTCAGTTTATTTAGCAGTGCCCTTTATATACACAGTTATATTTACAACTGCAATAATTTCCAATTATTCTTATCTACTCAATAAGTAAATTAATAATAAGGGCAACTTATTGCTATCCATTTATTTGTATTACGACAATCCTGAAGGTAGTAAAACTGCATATGTTAACAAATATCCAGTGATTCAGATTTTGTTTAATTCAGATTGGGCACTCCCCCTGGTTGATTGAGTTCAATTTTATTGTAAAAATGTATCCACCAATTAATATCACCTAAAAACAATGCTTAGGGTTTATACATTGATTTCTTCAGTGAATAAACACTATGAAGCACCTACTCTGTGCCACGTGCACCTACTCCTAGGCAAATGGACAGAAATAAAACATTGTATCGGCACTTAAGGATTTCTCAGACTGGTACCAGACACAGAAACAATTGTCCTCCAGGGAAATAAGTGCCATGGTAGAAACTCCAGCTATCTATGTGTTCATAACGTTCAGCCTATAACTTTTTCTCACATACTCAGGAGCTTTCTGGATACCTCCACTTGGATGTTCCTCAGAAAATCAGAAACTACCCTGAATATTTAAAAGTGAAAGTTTAATGCTGCACAGGGAAGAGAGAGCACTGAGAAGCCAAACAGAAAACTCTGAGGGATCCTTGAATCTGTCATGAGCAGGAAGCTACTATCACCCCTAGACTGGAGGGACAAAGGAAAGCCTCTCTGTCACTAGAGCACAAGGAGAGATCTTGCTGGAGAAGGCTGGAGCAAGCCTGTCGGGAGGGAGCTGGGGCTGCAGAGAAGATGCATCCAGGACCATAGACACTGTCCGAGGTGGATATAGAAGAGGAGTAATTTCTCACTTTCCCCCTGCTCTTGTCCTCTAATCCCTGGCCGGTGCCTCCCATTGCCCAAACCATATCAGAAGCCTGCTGACATGGGAGCCTAGGAGTTCTAGTCAGCAAATCAGCTCCCAGTCATGCATGACAGAGGAAGGAAAGAGCAAGAAAAATGCATCTGTGGGCAAACAGATCCAGGACCAACATGTGCCTCAAACTCACTCAAAATGTTCAAAACTGTACTTTTCTTAATTTTTTTTTTTTTTTTTTTTTTTTCTGAAACAGGGTCTTGCTCTGTTGCCCAGGCTGGAATGCCATGGTGCAATTATGACTTACTGCAGCCTTAACCTCTTGGGCTCAGGTGATTCTCCTACCTCAGCCTCCTGAGTAGCTGGGATTATAGGCATGCACCACCATATCCAGCCTAAAACTGTACTTTTCATCTCCCTCACAGCCCACCCCAATCCAGAAACCTCTGCCTCTGTTTCCTATCCCAATGAGTGCTGGCAACAATTTCCCAAGTCAGAAACTTAGATAGCATCCTCGATGCCTTTCTCATCATCATTCTGACGATCAATCACCAAATCCTTTGAGCTTGGTCTCCTTAATCTCTCAGACCAGTTCACTGTTCTCCATCCTAATCACATGACCTGCTTTTAGGTCATCATCACCTCTGACGTTGATAGCCACACAGCCTCCTAACTCATCTCTTGCTGTTAGACTTGCCTCTCACTCTTTTTCAATTCATCTTGCCCAGAGTAATCTTTACAAAGTACACATCTGATAATGTCAACCTCTTGCTTAAAGTCTTTCTTTCGTGGAGTACCAGTAGAGTGTCCTCAAAATAAAATCCAAACTCCTTTTCATGTGAGGTCCTTCTAATCTCGCCCCTTCTTCAGCCTCATCTTCTTGTTCATTCACTCATTCTTTCATTCAATAAGTGTTTGTTGAGTGCCTACTCCGTGTCAGGTACTAGACCAAACACTGGGGACACTCCTCACCCTGAATGAGCCAGGCTCTCACTAACCAGCAGTCTGAGCTGCGCTCCCTCTCTCTTCATCTTTTCCAGCCACTCCCTCCTTCACCCATCCCCATCCCCTAGCTTCCTCCTATTCCTTCATATCTTAGATGACTTCCTCCAAGCAGCCATCCCTTGCTCTTCAAGCCTGGACTTATGCCCCTTCTAAGTGTTCCCAGAGTGCCTTGTGCATACTTTTTTCATGAGCTAGCCACACTTTATTACAGTTATTTCTTTTGCTGGTCTAACTCTCCAACTAGTGTGTAAATTCTTTGGGAGCAGCAGCCCTATTTTATTCATCGTTGTATTTCCATCACCTAACACAGTATTGAGTGCATTGTAAGCCTTCAAATATTTATGAAATGAATCAATTAATTAACTAATAACCACAAGGTGCTATGGGAGGGTGCCCTATGAGGGACATCTCACCCACACTTAGGGGTGACACAATGGTAAGATCGAACAATTAGGGAAGTCTTCCCAGAGAAGGTGGTATCTACACTGTATTCTGAAGAGTAACTTGGAAAAGTTGTTGGGAGTTAGAAGGACAAAAATTAGGTGAAAAGGTAAGGGAAAACACACCAATGAGAAAAGTTGGCATCATATCAACACAGAGGATTTTAAGTAGCTTTATATAGCTGGTTCCTAAAGTTCAAGAGAAAGGATGGTGAAAGAGGAAGCTCATTAGGGATCCTGAAGGGCTGTACTAAAGGTTAGAAGCTTAACCTGAAATTCCTGAAAGATGAAACAAGGAATTGAAATGATCACACTTGCGCTTACAAACAGCACTCCGGCAGCTGCTGGTGGGTGAATTAGAGATGAGCAGGCCTGGCTGCAGGAAGAGCAGTTGAAACAAGAAATGATCAGGGCCTGAAATTGGACAGAGGGAAGAGGTGTTAAAGAAATGGAATTGACAGGACTTAGTAACAGACTGATAAGGGAAAGGGAAAAATAAAAGGTGACTCTAGAATGATGACTTCAATTTCACCACGTTGAGTTCAAGAAGCCTCTGGTGCTGGACCAGAGTCCAGGTAGAAATATGCATTTCAACTAGATAGGTATGAACCCAGAAATGTTCTAAACTAGATACATGGGGTAGGAGTGACTATGAGAGTGATAACGTTAAGGGACAAAGGGGCAAGTATATGGATGCTCACTACACAGGTCTTTCAACTATTCTCTAAATTGAATTTTTCATAATAAAAATTGAGAGGGAAAAGTTGAGAAGAGGCTGATGATGAAATACTAAGTTAGCAAAACTCTAGGAAGAAAATGAAGAAGAAGCATTCAAGAGGCATATGGAAAACTAGCCAAAGGTGGTATCCTAGAAATCAAGGGAGGTGTTTCAAGGAGGAAGAAATTGTCAAATTTTGCAGATCAGTAAAGTGAAATAAGAACTCTAAAGTATGTCGTGAATTAAGCAATTTAAAAACTAGGTAGGCCGGGTGCAGTGGCTCACACCTGTAATCCCAGCACTTTGGGAGACCAAGGCAGGCAGATCACTTACGGCCAGGAGTTCAAGATCAGCCTGGACAATATGGTGAAACCTCATCTCTACTAAAAACACAAAAAAGTAGTCAGGCATGGTGGCACGTGCCTGTAGTCCCAGTTACTCTGGAGGCTGAGGAAGGAGGATCACTTGAACCCAGGAGGTGGAGGTTGCAGTGAGCTGAGATCACGCCACTGCACTCCAGCCTGAGGGACAGAGCAAGACTCCATCTCAAAAAAAAAAAGAAAAACTAGATAAAGGCAGTTTACTGGAGTAATGGGAATAGAAGATAATGGGACTAAGCTGTGATTGGGAAGTGAAAAAGTAGAGACAGTGAGTGTAGACTCTTCTTTCGAGATTTAGTTGTAAAGGGAATGCAGTATTAAGTGACAGAGAGGCTGGGCAAGGTAGCTCATACCTGTAATCCCAGCCCCAGCTACTCAGGAGGCTGAGGTGAGTGGATCTCTTAGCCCAGGAATTCGAGATTGCAGTCAGCCATGATCACACCACTGCACTCCAGCCTAGGGGATAAGATAAGATTCTGTCTCCAAAAATATAGTAATAAAAAATAACATCTAGAGAGGACTGTCCAATCAAAAGCCTCTTTTTAAGATGGGAGCCATCTGAGCCTGTTTGTACTTTAAAGGGGAAAGAATCAGGGTGGAGTTTTGATATACAGGTGAGAGAGGAGATCAATGATAGTTCTGGGTCCTTGAAGAAAGGGAGACAGGAGCAGATTAGCTGCTGGCAGCACGAGAGATAACTTTTCCTAGAGCGAAAGAGACAAGGATGGGAGCAGATGCAGGTAAATTTGTCAAGAGGAATGCAGGAAGTCAAGTGAGTTCTTGTCCAGCTGCCTCCAGTTTCTGTGTGAAATGTTGGAAAGGACAGTTGCTGGTAGGGATGGGAAGGGGACAACCCAAACAGCAAGATAAGAGGATGGAACCACCCAGGTAATAGAGTTTCCATATATACCATGTAAGTTTACCAGTTTTCATGGGATTGGAGAACTGTAGAGCAAAACATAATTAATAATACACTAGACTGTATGCAGCATAATTTAACCTTTCTTTAATGTTTTCATTGCCTGAGGATTGTGTTTACAAATATCAATTATAATTACAGTACAATCTGCTTAAAGAAGTGTGAGAGGAAGTGCTTGGTTGATAGAAACTTTGGACTAACAGAGTACACACTGCTTTGCCATAAACAGACATCCTACTGTATAATAGGAAAAAACTGTTTCTTCTACTGTACTCTCGAAACTCTATTTCTGATACCAGATGTAAGGGAAAAGGAAGAGTTTTTCGTCTCTATACTCACACTTTCACAGAACACTCCTGTAACAAAAATGTGTGGGGTTTTTCCCACACCAACCATTTATCTGACACCAGCCAGGTGTCCTATAATTTAAAGTAAGTGTCTGATTCTGACACTACTTACCTGGAAATAGCATCAGATCCCACAGGTTAGGGCTCAGTCTCATAAGACTGCCCCTGACTTCAGATGCCAATCACAACTAGAGGTCTCCAGGTCACCCACAACTTCTGTCCAACTTGGCTACAAATTGGAGGTTCCTTTGACTTCCTCCTCAAGTTCAATAATTTGCTGTAGTGGCTCACAGAACCCAGGAAAACAGTTTACTTACTACCGCATATTTATTTCAAAGGGTGTTCAGAAATATACAAATGGAGGCTGGGTGCAGTGGCTCAGGCCTGTAATCCCAGCACTTTGGGAGGCAGAATCTGGCGGATCACTTGAAGCCAGGAGTTCCAGACCAGCCTGGCCAACATGGCAAAACCCTGTCTCCACTAAAATTATAAAAATCAGCCGGGCATAGTGGTGCACACCTGTAATCCCAGCTGTTCAGATGTTGAGGCACAAGAATTGCTTAAACCTGGGAGGCACAGGTTGCAGTGAGCTAAGATTGCGCCACTGCACTCCAGCTTGGGCGACAGAGTGAGACTCTGCCTCAAAAAAAAAAAAAATACACACACACACACATACACACAAATGGACAACGAGATGACAAGATATGTAGGGCAAAGTTCAGAAGAGTCTCAAGCACAGGAGCATCTGTCCCTGTGGAGTTTGGGTGTGCTGCCCTACCATCATGTGTGGATGTGTTCACCAACCCAGAAGCTCTCCAAACTCCACAGTTCCGTTTTTTTCATTTTCTTTCCTTTCTTTCTTTCTTTCTTTTTTTTTTTTTTTTTTTGAGACAGGGTCTTACTCTGTCATCCAAGCTGGAATGCAATGGTGTGATCATGGCCCACTGCAGCCTCAACCTCCTGGACTCAAGTGATCCTCCCACCCCAGCCTCCCAAGTAGCTAGGACTACAGGCATGCACCACCATACCTGGCTAATTTTTGTATTTTTTATAGAGATGACGATTTGCCATGCTGCCCAACCTGGTCTCAAACTCCTGGGCTTAAGCGATCTGCCCACCTCGGCCTCCCACAGTGCTGGGATTATAGGCACAAGCCACAGCGCCTGACTCAGAGTTTTTACGGAGGCTTCATCACATAAGCATGATTGGTTATTAACTCAATCTCCAGCTCCTGTTTCCTTCCAGAAGGATGGAAGGTGGGGCTGAAAGTTCCAAGCTTCAAATCATGGTTTGGTCTTTCTGGTGGCCAGTCCCCACCTAGGAGCCTACCATGCGTCACCTTGTTAGCGCAAAAGATGCTTCTATGACCCAGAAATTCCAAGAGATTAGAAGTTCTATGTCAGGAACTGGGGTCAGTGACCAAATATTAGAACAGAAGATGCACATACCACCCCAATGGCTCACCAAATTACAAGGGATTCAGGAGCTCTGTGCCAGGAACCAGAGCAGAAACCAAATATGTATTTTTATATTATGTTGCACCTTCCTATGCCTCAAAATGCTCATCTGCAAACCAAAGCACTTGAACACAACCAGATGGGTCTCAAGTCTTATGATGACTGTGTGACAGGGGCCTTTAGGTCACCTTTGCATTGTGCTGTAGGCTCTTGTCTCAGAGCAGTGTTTTTGAGGATGTTTTCCTAGGAAGTATTCAAAGAATTTCCTGAATTAGCACAGCTCCACTTAAGATGCCATAAAGTTTTCCTGAGCTATGAATCCATCGCAGACCATGTGACCTTCAGTAATCTCCCTCCAAAATACCACAAAATATAATTTAAGTCAGATTGGGTTTAGGTCAGTCTTCCATAAATTATTTTTTTGAATAATTATGAGGTAGAAAGTTGAAAAACTCATTCTATGAGAAAGAGTAATAAACCTATAAGCCTTAAATCTAAAAATTAGCAAAAGTGTTTAATAACGACATTGTTTTAAGACTACTGTAAGTCTAGGGAGATCTCTCTCTCTTTCTCTTTTTCAAACAGGACTTACACAACGAATACTTTATCTTAGCCATAAGTAACCAAAGCTTTTATTTTTAAAACAAAACAAATGAAATAAACAGATGAAAGAAAGAACAGATATTTTCTGCCCTTTCACCTCCACCTTCTCACCCTATTTTCCCCTAAAAATCTATCAACTTTCTACTTAGTGATAAATACATATACTTTTCTGCAAATCTCTGCTACTGTTCTATAAATATTTGTTGTGCTTATTCAGGTAAACCACATTTTTTAAAAACAAAAGATTTGTTAAGACATGAATGAATCAATAAACATTTATTTTACCCAAAGTTAACAATAATAATGTCATAACAATAAATAATGTTTGCCATTTTTTAAAATTTGTGTTTTACTTTAAGTTCTGGGATACAGGTGCAGAATGTGCAGATGTGTTACATAGGTATACGTGTGCCATGGTGGTTTGCTGCACCTATCAATCCACCATCTGGATTTTAAGCCCTACATGCATTAGGTATTTGTCCTAATGCTCTCCCTCCCCTTTCCCCCTACCCCTGGCAGGCCCTAGTGTGTGATGTTCCCCTCCCTGGGTCCATGTGTTCTCATTGTTCAACTCCCACTTATGAGTGAGAACATGCAATGTTTGGTTTTCTGTTCCTGTGTTAGTTTGCTGAGGATAATGGTTTCCAGCTTCATCCATGTCCCTGCAAAGGACATTAACTTATTCCTTTTTATGGCTGCATAGTATTCCATGGTGTATATGGGCCACATTTTCTTTGTCAAGTCTATCATTGATGGGCATTTGTGTTGGTTCCAAGTCTTTGCTATTGTAAACGATGCTGCACTAAACATAAAAGTCTGCCATTTTTATCACGTGGTTGCAGCTGGTGGTAACCAGGTTGCTACAGCTGGTTTGTCAGGGAATTTTTTATTATTTTCTAGTATAGTGTCTGCAGTTGGCTTTCCTGGAAACATACTTGAAACTCAAAGTTGCATGCTGAAGATTTATTGGAGAGCTCTCTAAGGAGATATATTTGCAAAGAGGAAAGGAAGACAAAATTGGGCAGTGGGAGAAGCCAATCCCCAGTGCATTTGCAAGTGAGACTTTAATCCAACAGGGAGCTCTGGAATGGAGACGGCCCTTCTCAGTTGTCTCAGATTGAGGTAATTGGGCTACGTGTTTGTACCTGCCCGTGAACTGGGCTTTGGTTGCAGGTCATGGGGTGGAGATAGTTTGGCATGGTAATTTTCTGTGGCAAAGGGCAGAGAGAGACACAGCTGCAAGCTATCGGTTAATATTCCCAGCAGCTGGGGTTAGATGAGCCAACCCTGAGGAGGAGATTCTATGGAGCACCACAGAATCTACCAAAGCCTACCACCGTATCTTGCAATTCCCCTGGTTTCTACAAGTTTGCCCCATCTAGGAGTTGCTTCTCCAGGAGTTTGGGTGGGAAACCCCCTGTGTTTTCTGGACAACTTAAACAGGTTAGTGTGATGGAATACAGCCTCTGATGCTGCCATTGATCTTAGGGTCATAACGGATACTCATTATCCTCCTCCACTGTCCACCCTCATTCAACACCTCTATTGGTCTAGGCAGCTTGCCTGGTAGGGTAATTTTAGCTGTCATTCCTGAAGAATCTGAGCCTCTAGTTACCATTACCCTCCTCCGGTGGTGGCTGTTGATGGTGTCCATTTACTTGTAACAAAAGGGCATGGGAAAACCAAGAGAGGCTCCATGGATCACCTGAGTGCCAAACACATTCTTTACTGCCCCCAGTATGAAGCAGTAGCCCTACCTTCTTCTGATGATCAGGAACAATTACTTTTGCCAGGATAGTGATTCCTTTTCTTGCTTGCTAGTCTCTTGTAAAATGGAGCCCACAGTGACCAGGTAGCAGCTGAAGCTCAAAATGTAATACTTTTTATTTTAAGTTCCAGGATACATGTGCAAGTTTGTTACATAGGTAAACATGTGCCATGGTGGTTTGCTGCACCTATCAACCCATCACCTAGGTATTAAGCCCCACATGCATTAGATACTCATCCTGATGCTCTTCCTCCCCCCCCACCCCCGCACCACTACTCCCCCACCTCAACAGGCCCCAGTGTGTGTTGTGACCCTCCCTGTGTCCATGTGTTCTCATGAAATGCAATAGTTTTATTATATGCTTTGGTAACAGGGTCTCCAGACCCACAAAACCCAAAGCAAAGATAGAAAGTACAGATTTCTCAAATGGCTTCCTGGGAGTGATGATATAATACTATTCCTTGGTTCCCAAACCCTTGTATTCTTTTTTTGTTTGTTTGTTTGTTTTGAGATGGAGTCTTGCTCTCTCACCCAGGCTAGAGTGCAGTGGTGCGATCTCGGCTCACTACAACCTCTGCCTCCCGGGTTCAAGTGATTCTCCCACCTCAACCTCCTGAGGAGCTGGGATTACAGGTGCATGCCAGCACACCTGGCTAATTTTTGTATTTTAAGTAGAGACAGGGTTTCACCATGTTGGTCAGGCTGATCTCAAACTCCTGGCCTCAAGTGATCCACCCATCTCAGCCTCAATCCCAAAGTGCTGGGATTACAGGTGTGAGCCACCGCACCCAGCTAAAACCTTTGTATTCTATTAGGGATACAGAAGTACCATATAATGGGTTATCTCACATCCTGGGACATGGTACCAACCAAACTCACAGGTAATCATCTTCAAGATGGAGGCTCAGATGCATTTTTAAGAGTTTGTTTCACCACCCTATCAGGCTGATGGCTTCTGGGGATATAGTATATGTATGATAGAACCAGTGGACCCCATGGCCCTGTGCCACAGCTGCACCCCTTTGTTATAAAGTGGGTCCCTAGGTAAAGTCTGAAAGAGTCCAGCTCACAATGGACAGCTCTAGCTACATGGCTACTTGATGTCTCATGGTCATATGTTCTAACCCTACCACGGCCCAATAGCCCATAAAGCTACTTTTTAAATGGTTTGTAGTTCTTTGCAGCAAAAGGCATGGCTTTGTATCAGAAACCCCAGAGGTCTAATATGATTGCCCTTTCAGGACTTGCCATGAACTTCAAATGACATTTTTTTCCCTATGACAAGTACCTCTAATACATGCATTTTGAATTGTGCTGATATTGCCCACAAAGAGCAAAAATAGATTCTTTGGTGGAAAAAATCTCTTAAATATCATAATGGTTTGTGGTTCTCCAAAGTTCGTCCCTACCTGACAATATCTTATTCTTTATATCATTTCTCTTATTGAGTTTCTTGGGTATTACATGAGCAACATTGACATTGACTTTATGGAAAATACACAAAAAGGTATAAATACATCAATGGTACAAAACTAATGGTGAATAGATGGCTGTGATTGGCAGATGGATTGCTCTGTCTTGAGGTTGTGTGGTGAGAGGTGAACTGTGTGTGTCTATTGGCCACCACTGGCTACCTTGTGGATATTGTCTATGTTTGACCCTCATTGCTATTGCATGTGACTTGGACTTTGAGAATTACGTAAAAATAGTTTATACATTATTATTTAATTCTACAAAAGTCATTTGACCCATCATTAATTTTGTCAACTGCTAAAAAGAAATATTGAGATCATTTTTCTGAATATCTATGATTTTATTGAAAGCCCATTAAACTCAAAACAGTCTATGTGTCTTATATTGTAATAGTTCTTAATAAAGCAGGTAAACTTACAGAATATTTCAAAAATTTCAAACAGAATTTTGAGCAATGTAACACTGCTACTTCCTTAGTTAAGAACACACGAACAAATGATGATGAAATGATTGGGACTTATAAAGTTGCAGAAATCCTTACAAAACCTGGTCGTGCTCATACATTTGCCTAAACTGCAATTTCAATAGTGATGAAGCAAAATCCAGTATTTTGAAAGAACTGCCATTGAGCAATAATTCAAAGACATAGGTATGAGTTGTTAGTTAACATTAAAAAGCAGTTAATTGACACATTAAAAACAAGAAAAAATTTCTATTTAGATTGCTGAAAGTTACTGACAATAAAACCCTTCTAATAGCAATTGTTTGTTGTTTCAATGATGATTGTATATTACAAGAAGGGATGTTTGTAAGTTCTTTAGAAACTGATTATACTAGAACATCGATTTTTGCTACTATAAAGTTTTGTTTGGTAAAACACAAGTACCATTGGAGAATCAGGTGTCCTGTGCTTCTGATGGAGCAAATTCCATAGCTGGAAGACACAAAGGTTTAAAGCTCACCTAAAAGGAGTATGTCTTAATGTTCTTGCATTAAACTGCATTGTTCATCCAGATCAACTGGTTGCAAAAATGTTAACCCAGTTTTTTATCACTCTCTCATATAATAATTAAAACCATCAATAAAATATAGTCATATAGTAAGTCACATTTTCTGCCTTTTCAGCAAATTAAGTGTTGATAACAGTACATAAGTCTTCTACGTACAAAAGTCAGATGTTTTTCTGAAGAAAACTGTCAACAAAATTTGTAAACTTTTTTTTTTTTTTTGAGACAGAGTCTCGCTGTTTCAGCAGGCTGTAGTGCAGTGGCATAATCTTAGCTCACTGCAACCTCCGCCTCCCGGGTTCAAGTGGTTCTCCTGCCTCAGCCTCCTGAGTAGCTGGGACTACAGGCGTGCGCCACCACACCCAGCTAATTTTTGTATTTTTAGTGGAGACAGGGTTTCACCATGTTGGCCAGTATGGTCTCAATCTTTTGACCTCGTGATCTGCCAACCTCAGCCTCCCAAAGTGCTGGGATAACTGGTGTGAGCCACTGCACCTGGCCTGTAACCTTTTTTGATATGACAATCCACTTTTTTAGAAAGCGAATGAGACACAAATTTAACAAAGGAAATCTGCAAACACAAAAAATAGCTAATATTTATGGTTCGAATTTTTCAGAAACTTAATGAAATATCATTTTCAATTTCGGGCAAAATTTAATTTGCATATTAGCAGCCTTCACTGGAAATATTTTAAAGCAATACAATGAGAAAATAATTGTGTGGTATATAGGAGTTAGTTGAAATTAAGATCACTAACTAAGAATAAGCTTAGAAATTATTCAGACAGGCCAGGCCCGAAGGCTCACGCCTATAATCCCAGCAATTTGTGGGGCCAAGGTGGGCGATGGCTTGAGCTCAGGAGTTCGAGACCAGTCTGGGCAACATGGTGAAAACATGCCTCTACAAAAAATACAAAAATTAACCAAGTGTGGTGGCGAGGGCCTGAGGCTACTCAGGAGGCTGAAGTGGGAGGATCACTTGATTCCAAAAGGTCCAGATTGTGCCACTGTACTCTACCCTGGGTGACTGCACGAGACCCTGTCAAAAAAAAAAAAAAAAAAAGAATTATTCAAACAGTTTAAGACAAACTTCTAACCAGAAAGCAAGCTACAAGAGCATGGTTTAAAAAGAGCCAAAATCCAAAAAACAGTACTCACTGTCTTCTAATCCTGCATGACATTTTGCCAGTAGAAGTCCCCACTTGTTTAGGCAGGAATTCCAATTCCCTAAAGATTTTTGAAAATCCCAGAGGAATGCCTTGCATGCATTAATTAAGAAGTTCAGGTGATTCACTTTCCTAACTGTTGCTGGCCTCTGCCATGCTTGGGCTCTGGTGCAGTTAAATGCTAGCTGGAGCTCTACTTAGATGCTGCTGCTGGCCTCTGCTATGTTCATGTTCTCCATCAGGTACAGATCCTTGCTAGCCACTCCAGCTACCAGTGCTCTCAACCCTTGTTAAGTTGTAACAGCACAGCAGCAGTGAGTTGCTAGGGGAGAAAAGGAAACAGTTTTCTCCCTTCTGTATTAAACTACGTTAAAGCGTCCCACAGCAACATTTCTTAAACCCAAATGTGTTTAAAACCAACAAAAAACCCAGAACTGCTCTTCAATCCCTTAGCTTTTGTTGCTAAATCCAGTTCACATCAAGCTTTTTCCCTATAGGACAAATCATCTGTGAGATTCAGCTGTTCTTTTATTATTTGTTCCATAATAATTCTTCATAATCTGTAAGTTTCTATGTATGCCTGAGATCCAATAACTGATGCGATTCCAGTTATTTTCCCAAAAGGTTTATGAGCAACCTTATAAATCAAATCAAATGGAATAGATGTGCATGGAAAGGAAGTTGACTATTTCTGTCCCCATAGCTGTATTGGAATCTTAGTTTTGGCCAAGCCAGAATGCCCTGTTACATTTTCAAAATAAATATTTGTAAAATATTTTACTAGGCAACTTAAATTATTTAAAAGGAAAAAAATCTAAAACAGGATTCTGGAGATTTGAATCCTAGTCTTATCTCTATCACTAATTTTCTTTGTGATCTCATGCCATAAATCTATTTTTTAGTGTAATATGTTAAATAGTTTTGCATGGTGTCTTTAAAAATCAAATAGGGTGATGAATGCAGATGTACTTTGAAAATATTAAATGTTCAATTCAAATGTGAAGAATTCTTATTTTTGTAATATTTAACACAAATTTAATCTTTGACTCTAATTGTCCACCTATTTAGTTATGATACTCTACTACATTTCTCAGTCTTAATTTTCTAAAGGCTGTGTAAAATAAATTATTTTAGAGAAGCTTCATCATAAAATGTTAGAGCCAGAAGAGAATTGGAGCGTGTATAGCTCAAATCCCTTATTTTTAGGATGAAAGAAGTGAGGTATAAAGAAGGAAGTGTTAATCGGAATTGTGGATGGTGGAACAGGTCAAGAACTCAAGATCCTGATCCATAAATAGAATTTGTTTCACTGTATCATAAAAGAGTGTTCTCAAGGACACGAATTCTCCCTTTTCTGAGATTAGTTAATACAGCAGTTATTCAACATGGGCTTCACTGGGCTTCCAAGTAAGCTATGTGATATTTAATATTTACTCACACCATTCCTTATTTCCGGAGTTTCTACACACCCCCTCATGGAACTCTTTTTAGGACAGCAACAAAATAATATTTATTGAACTCCTTTTCTGTGTTATGCACAGAAGGTACTGAAGATATAGCACTTAATAAGACAGACAAATCACTGCCATAATAGAGCATATATTTTACTGAAATACTGGTCATAAAAGTAACATATGTATTAAAATAAAAGTAAGTTATTCTCCCACGCTTGTAGGACACACAGCTAATGTTCTTCTTGATAGTGTATTTATTTAGTTGGAAGGCTAATGGAACATTTCTTCTCCCTGTTGGACCAACATTCAAGTTTCAGGTTTCCTAGAGGTAGTTTCCAAGTCCTTAAGCCATTTAAGAATATGTCTATGGATGCCCACACATGCACTATGAGAAGCAGCTGTATGTCTCAGTTATCTGCCTCATACTCAATGACACATGTATTTTTGCTAATAGTCTCAGTGGCATTCATTCCCTAAACATGGAACAGCTCTTGCTAGGGCAGGGAAGAGCAAGGAACAAATTTTTAACAAATTTAAAAATCTGGGTCTGGCCATTTCATTTTTCCTCCACATTCTGGAGGAATTCATTCAGCTATTTTCCTCCTGGAATACAGGAGAAAATTCAGCTAAATTTTTCCTGAATTTTCTTCCTTTTTGCCAGCTGACAGTTAACTGCTACATATATTCTTCCGGTTGAGGTACTGGAAGGAGGGTGTGTAAAGCACTGAAAAATGGAGCTGGGATCCAGTATTCAAAGGGCCATAGACAGAGACAAGATGAACAACCATAGGCTAAGGTGTAGACAAAATCTGTGTGATCAACCAATTGACAGTTGAAATGCAAGTCTGGTGGGGATCACATGAAGGAAAGTAATTAGAAGAGCAATACAGTGAACAGGTGGCGAGCCTCTTTATGATAATATCATTTCTAACAAACTTTATGGAGGTATAATTTATGTACAATAAAATAACTCATTTTGTGTGAGCTTAATTTGTTTTAAGATAAGCATATATTCATGTATCCACCTCTATACAAATATAATAGTGTTTTAGGGTGGACTCTCTTATTCCAAGACATAGTTTTCTCAGCTTATTTCCTTCAGCAGGTCCTAAGATAGCCAAGCACTGGGATTTATCTTTGCTCCAGCAGAAAGTATCAATGAAGCACCAATAGCAACAAGACCCTGAGGGAAACTTTTATTCCTGAACCTAGTTGCGATAGATCTTGCTAAGAGGATCTGGAACAGGGTTAGGAGAATGTCTGTGCAGCAAAATCAGAAAATGTTCTGTTTTCCTGGTCACATGGGAGATGTGATAGAGACAGTCAGTTCAAGAATCCAGATGCTTGTCTGTCTAAACACAGATAAAACAGATGGTCTTCCTTTTGTCTCTTATGATCCTAGACAAGCAGACAAAAAGTGAGGGGTAGAGGTATAGTCAGGACTAGAAAGTGTTGGTCGAGGTAACATTAGAGAGTGTCTGAAATTCCCAAGGTCCACCCCAAAACTTGGCACAAGTACTTGTTTAATATCATGATCCCTGTAATAAGATAATTCTGTGAAGATTTGGCTTACTTGATACTGCCATGTAATTTACACTCACACAAGAGACTAGCTAACCTGTCTTTGCAAGTCCAGGTATAAAATTAATCAACTTCTTATGACTGCTTCTGCTTCTTCGTAGACAAGTTCTGACACACTTAACCAAAGGAAACTTTTTAAGTTTTCCAATATAAGAGCCAAACAGCTAATGTTTCTTCATTACCCACAAAAAAATCAAAGGGAAAACATTATCCACCCAAAATTTGGAAAATATGAATTGCCAGTGGCTTAGGGCACATGGAAAGCAAACCAAGCTAGGATAAATATTAAGCTACGTATGATCCTTCTTTCTTTTCTGCTTTAATTCTTCTATTACAGGTTTTCATTTTAAAATAGTAAAAATCCCCAAAGAAAAAAGATACAACTTGTAGTGAAAATTAACAGTTAGGGGGAAAAATACCTTTTAAATGCCACATTCACTGGCATTTTCAATGTTTTGATAGTGTTTTTCTTCCTGGTAGAAACCACAGTTGTTATGGAGAGAATGACTGTATCACAATAGCTTATAGAAATAAGAACTTCCGTCCTAAGATTTATTTTCAGCTTCTGTCACCTACCCTCCATCACCTGACTGCCTGTATTATTACTATACGAGAAAAAGAGTTTTCTTCGTAGCATTGAAACAAAATTGGATGGAAATGCACACAAATTCTGGAAGATTCACCAATTAACAAAAGTTATTGTTCAGCAGTGTTTTGGCAGAAGTTCAGCTCACCGTATACAGAACTTGAAGATGTTTCTCCTGTAAAGACATATGAACAAATTTAAAATTTTGCACCAAATAAAAAATAACTGTGTAATATTAATTCATGTCACAGTAAGTTGGACACAATCTAGCAGGTGAATTCTATAATAGGAGAATTCTTAGATTCATTGGATATTTTTCACCCTTCACTTTTATGAAAATCAGATACATCTAAGCTGGTTTGAACTGGATTTTGAAATTGTTAGTCATTTATGATAAAGAGATTTAGTGTCCTTGCCACTGAAAAATGATATATGAGATGCAAAAATCATTATAGTCACTACACAGATAGTAAGGACAAAGGGGAAAAAAAACCTAATTTTCTAACTGGTGGGAATAGTGAATATAAGTGGAAAGTAATTTTCTCTATTTATATTTCATTTAAGGTTGATAACTTCACAAACAGATAAGGAAATTGATATGGTGGGGTTTTCCTGAAGCAAACTATAATATCGAAGGTTCTCATTCTGTAAAAGTTTGTCTTCCCAGCTATTAAATGTCTCTGCTAACCTGCCTATAGAAACCTAATTTTATTTGCAATTAAATTTAAAAATACTTGTTTATAAATATGAATGCTACATTAATTTTAAAATTCTTGTGATTTTTTTGACTTTATTATACACCTGTTTATTTCGTTAAAATATTTTTATATCATATAAAATATTTATATTTAAAATATTTGATATTTTAAATATTTTATGTATCATACATCTGCTTATTTTATAATATTTTAAATGTTAAACATTTGTTTTCAGCAATCCTCCCACCTCAGCCTCCCAAAGTGCTGAGATTACAGACACGAGCCATCATGCCTGTCCTTTTATGTTTATTAATATGATATGTATGTTATAAAAATATTTAAATAAATATTTTAAAAATACAGATGTAGGATATATAAAATATTTAAAATATTAGATGTATGTGAATTTATAAGAAATAATCTCCAACAATGTTGTAATATGAAATACATTCAGCAGATAGACAAAGCATATACTATTCTATGATTTGTACATAAAAGAAAGAACACTAAACACAGATATTTTGGTATACTAAATGAATATCTCTTGACAGGTACACAAATAATTGATAACAGCAGTGACCTCTAGAGAGAAGGAAGAGGCAAAGGAAGTCAGGAGAAATTTTGTGTATTTACTCATTTGCTGTATTTGAAAAATGTTTAACTAAATGTAAAACATATCCAAAAATCACGCATGTCGTTATATCACTCAATTTTCTCTCATTCTAGAATTGACACTCCAGAAATATAAACTATGTTTTTCCCCCTGCAGTACCTCCCCCACCTCCACATTCCATAGCTGTGAGCATTTCCTCCACACTATTATCACAGTTGGAGTAGAATAAAGGAGCAACATGGTCTATAATCCTATTTCCACTGCTTCCTAGCTTTCTGGTTTTGTATTTGACCATACCTCTTTGACCATTAACTTACTGATGCATAATATGATTACCAGAATTCTGACCACATAGGGCTGTCGTGACGCTTAAATGAAAGAGCATATCTAAAATGCTTATTACAGTGTTTGGAATATAGCAGGTGCTTAAGAAATGATTGTTCTTGTGTGCTGGGCACCAATCCTAGATTATGGGGCTGCCAAGATAAAAGTGTTCCAGCTCATAAGAAGCTCACATTCTATCTACAGTGACACACAAACCTGCAGATTAAAGCGTAATATATGTCTGACTCATAGTAGAATGGACACAATATATTGAATTAATGGATTATAGAATGATATAATCTAAGTAAGTTTACACATTGTATTGTCTGGGATGGGAGATAGAAAGCAGGCAAGGCAAATTCTTAATAAATATCCTTCTCCTGGTTATTTATTTATTTATTTTGAGACAGTGTCTCTCTCTGTTACCCAGGCTGGAGTCAAGTGGCATGGGCACCGCTCACTGTAACCTCAACCTCCTAAGACCAAGCGATCCTTCTTCCTCAGCCTCCAATGTAGGTGAGACTACAGGTACATACTACCATGCCTGGCTATATTTTTTTGGAGAGATGGGGTCTTACTGTGTGGCCCAGACTGGTCTCAAACTTCTGGGCTCAAGCAATCCTCCCACCTTGGCCTCCCAAAGTGCTGGGATCATAGGCAGGAGCCACTATGCCTGTCTTTTTCTGTTTATTAATATACCAACTTATAGCTAGTTATGCTATTTACTCTTCAGCTTTTGAAATTGGTCATTTTAACAATTTAAAATTAATTTTATGGGTGAAAAAATATACTGAAATCCTGTAAGTGTCTGAATCAGGGGAAGAGTATTTCCATCAATTTTCAAAAATGCAACTCTGTTCTCTGTTATGTCTTTCCTTTCTAGAAATGGAAAATCTTATGGAACTGTGGCTTTTGAGAATCTTCCAATTGACTTTGATGTTGGAGAAATATCAAATATCATTTTACTTTCTAGTCAGAGTATAGTGAATGGGATGTTTCATTAAGGCTTATTCTTATACATTTAAACCTTTTGCTTTATTCAGAAAGATATGAAAACTTGACTTTGGTCAAAAAAAGGTATTTCTTTTGAAATTGGCCTTGGATTAATTTTTTTATAAAGGTATTCAGTTTTTTTCCTTTTAATTAATAGACTTACTTCTTAGAGTAGTTTTAGGTTTAAGGAAAAATTGAACAGAAGGTACAGAGAATTCCCATATACCCTCTCTTCACCACCTCCAAGCTCATGGTTTTCCCTATTATTGACATCTTGCATTAGTTTGGTACACTTGTTACAATTGATAAACCAATACTGATACATGATTATTAATTAAAGTCCATAGTTTATATTAAGGTTCTCTCTTAATGTTGTATAATTCTATGGGTTTTGCCTAATACATAATGTCATGTATCTACTATTAGACTCCCATACAGAATAGTTTCATTGCCTTAAAAAATCCCCTCTGTTCCACGTATGCATCCCTCCCTTCTTCCTGTTAGTCTCTAACAACCACTGATCTTTTTACTACTTCCATAGTTTTGCCTTTTCCAGAATGCCATAGAGTTGGAATCACACAATAGATAGACTTTTCAGATGCCTTCTTTCACTTAGCAATAAGCATCTAAATTTCCTCCAAGTCTTTTGATGGCTTGATAGCTCATTTCTGTTTATTACTGAATAATATTTCATTGCATAGATGTAGCACGATTTGTTATCCTTTCACCTATTGGCAAATCTTAATTGTCTACAATTTTTGGCAATTATGAATAAAGTTGCTATAACATTTGTTTTCAGGTAACACATGAGTTTTCAATTCATGCGGGCAGATAACCAGGAGTGCAACTGCGGGATTGTATGGTAAGATGTTTAACATTGTAATAAATTAACAAACTGTCTTTCAAAGTGGCTGTACCATTTTGCATTTCACCAGCAATAAAAGAGAGTTCCAGTTGCTCCGCATCCTCACCAGCAAATGGTATTTTCAGTGTTTTGGATCTTAGTAGTTTAAGAGTATGGTGGTATCTCATTGTTATTTAAATTTGCAATTCCCTAATGATATATAATGTTGAGCATCTTTACATATGCTTGTTTGTCATCTGTACATCTTTAGTAAGGTTTGTTCAGACGTTATGCCCATTTTTTAATTTGGTTGTTTATTTTCCTTTTGTTGAGTTTTAAGAGTTTTTTGTATATTTTGGATGCAAGTCCTTTAGCAGACATGGGTTTTGCAAATATTTTCTCCCAATATGTGGCTTGTCTTTCCATTTTCTTAGCAGTGTCTTTTGCAGAGAAAAGGTTTTCTAACTTTAATGAAGTCCAACTTAACAATTTTTACTTTATGAATTGTACTTTTGGTGTTGTATCTAAAAATTCATTGCCAATCCTAAGGTCAACCTAGAATTTTTCCTATGTCATTTTCCAAAAACTTTATGGTTTTGCATTTTAATTTTGGTCTAGAATTCACTTTGGGTTAATTTTTTTGATAGATATAATAAGGTCAGAGTTTCGATTTAATTTTCTTTGCATGTGGATATCTAGTTGTTCTAGCTCTATTTGCTGAAAAAGTTATTCTTTATTGAATTGCCTTTGTTCCTCTGTCAAAAACGAATGGCTACTATTGGTGGCTATTGCTGTGTGGGCCTGTTTCTGGGCTCTCAGTTCTGTTCCACTAATCTATTTGTCTATACTTTTGCCAATACTACACTGTCTTGATTACTGTAGGTTTACATTAAGCCTTGAAAGAGTAATAGTGTCAGTCCTCTGAATTTGTTCTTCTTCAATACCATACTGCCTATTTGGTTTTGTCTTTCCATATAAACATTAGAATCAGTATGTTGATATCCACAAAATAAGTTGCTGGAGTTTTGATTTGGATTGTGTTAAATGTATAGATCAACTAGAAAAAGAATAATATCTATTATTATTCAATATTAATATTAATATAATAATAATATTATTAAAATTCTATTATTAATAATATTGAAATTTCCTTTCTATGAACATGAACTAGTTCTTCATTTATTTAGATTCCTTTGGTTTCTTTCTTTAGAGTTTTGTAGTTTTCCTCATATAGAGCTTATACGTATTTTCTTAGATTTATACCTAAGTATTTCAATTTTTTGGAGATTTATACCTAAGTATTTCAAATTGTTGGTGCTAATGTAAATGGTATTTTTTTTTTTTTTTTTTTTTGAGACAGAGTCTTGCTCTTGCTGTCCAGGCTGGATTGCAGTGACGTGATCATGGCTCACTGCAACCTCTGCCTCCTGGATTCAAGCAATTCTCCTGCCTCAGCCTCCAAAGTAGCTGGGATTACAGGTGCCCACCACTACGCCCGGCTAATTTTTGTATTTTTTTTTTTTTTTTTTTTTTTTTAGTAGAGACAGGGTTTCAACATGTTGGCCAGGCTGGTCTTGAACTCCTGACCTCAGGTTATCTGCCTGTCTCAGCTTCCCAAAGTGCTCAGATTACAGGTGTGAGCCACCATGGCTGGCTGGCATTGTGTTTTTAACTCAAATTCTAACTGTTCCTTGCTGTAAACAGGAAAGAAATAGACTCTTGTACATTAACCTGGTATCCTGCAACCTTGCTATAATAGCTTGCTTGTTTCAGAAGTTTTATTTGTTTTTGTCAATTCTTTGGAATTTTCTCTTTTGTTCTTGTCCTTTGTTTTTGTATTGTCTTCCACTCATTTTCTGTCTTCTTTGGTTTTAATTAAGCATTCTACCTAATTCCATTCTTTCTCCTCTCTTAACATATCAATTATACTTTAGAAAAAACTTTTTAGTGGTTGCCCTAGAGTTTGCAATATACTTTTATGACTGATCCAAGTCCACTTTCAAAGAATATTATATTGCTTCACGGGTAGTACAAGTACCTTATAATATTAATTCCACTTTCAAAGAATATTATATTGCTTCACGGGTAGTACAAGTACCTTATAATATTAATTCCTCCATCCCATCCCTTTTAACATTGCTGTCATTTAGTTCCCTTTTCCATAAAATAATCCAGAATGCATTTTTACTATTATTTTTCTGAACATACTATTATGAGTTAGATCAATTAAGAATAAGAGAAAGAAAATATTTTATTTTACCTTCATTTAATCCTTTTACAATGTTTTTCCTTTCTTTATGTGGATTCAATTTTCTGATCTATATTATTTTTCTTCTATCTGAGAAACTTAACATTTCTTGCAAGGCAGCTCAACTGGTAACAAATTTCCTCCATTTCATTTGACTGAGACAGTCAGACTTCCTTTTGAAGAAAGAGGATAATTTACTCCTTTACTTTTATTTTTACTCCAATACTTTTGAAGGTTAATTTCACTGAGTACAGAATTTTAGATTTTTGAGTATTTTCTTTTAACACTTTAAGTACTTCATTTCACAATTTTCTTGCTTGCATGGTTTTTGAAAAAATGTTTGATGTAACTTGTATTGTTCCACCCCGTAAGTAAGGTGTTTTCTCCCACTCCCATATTTCCTTGCCCCCAGCCTCTTCTTTCAAGATTTTCTCTTTGTCTTTGATTTTCTGCAGTTTTGAACATATTATGCCTAGGTATAGATTTTGTACATTTTGTTTGTTTCTTTAAGAGACAGGGTTAGGCCGGGTCGAGTGGCTCATGCCTGTAATTCCAGCACTTCGGGAGGCTGAGGTGGGCGGATCACGAGGTCAAGAGATTGAGACCATACTGGCCAACATGGTGAAACCCCGTCTCTAATAAAAATACAAAAATTAGCCCGCTCAAGCAATCCTTCCACCTCAGTCACCCAAGTAACTGGCACTACAGGCACATGCCACCCACTCCAGGCTAATTTTTTATTTTTTGTAGAGACGGAGTATACCTATGTTGCCCAGGCTGTTCTCCAACTCTCCAACTCCTGGGCTCAAGTGATCCTTCCATCTTTGCCTTGAAAAGAGCTAGGATTACAGGCATGAGTCACCACACCTGGCCAGTCCAGGTGTAGATTTTTTTTTTGTTTATCCTGGTCAGTGCTCTCTGAGATGCCTGGATCTCTGGTTTGATATTTGTCATTAATTTTGGAAAATTCTCAGTCATTATTTAACTATTTCTTCTTTCCTCGCTTTCTCTCTTCTCTTTTTGTACTTCCCTTACAGTTAAGTTTTAACTTTTGTAATTGTCTTGCACCCACAGTACTTGGGTATTCTGTTCCATCTTTTGCATTGTTTTTTTTTGTTGTTGTTTGCATTTCAGTTTTAGAAGTTTGTATTGACATATTTTCAAGCTTACTTAGTCTTATTCTTTTCTTGGCTGTATCCAGACTGTTGATGAGCCCATTAAAGGCATTCTTCATTAGTTTCATTGTTTTTTTATTTCTAGCATTTCCTTTTTATTCTTAGAGCTTCCGTATCTCTGTGTACATTATTCATGTGTTCCTGCATATTGCCCACTTTTTCCTTAGAGCCCTTGGCATATTAATCATATTTATTTAAAATTTTCGTCTGAAATTCAAAAATCTCTGCCACATCTGAGTCTGATTCTGATGTTTGGTTTGCCTCTTTCAGACTGTGTGTTTTTTGCCTTTTAGCATATTTTGTAATTTTTTGTTGTTGTTGTCATTGCTGAAAGCCAGACATGCTTTATCTGGTAAAAGGAACTTAGGTAGATGGGCCTTTAGTGTGAGGTTTCATGTTTATCTGGTTAAGAGGTAGGCTTTGTTAGTTTGTGTTAGCTGTGGTGTCAGAAGCTAAAATTTCCTACCATGTCCTTGTTTTTGCTTCCTATGTTGTCTTTGGATGTCCCCAGACTCTTAAAATGGGGTCTGAGTTATTTTAGCTGTAATGCCCCATTATTACACAGGAGCTCTTCTGATGTGGTGGTAAGATGAAGGGGGAGAGGGGAGCATTCTACAGTCCTATGACTAAGAGTCTTTTAGTGAGCTTGAGTATTTCCCTTCTCCCATGTGGAAGGCTACAGCTGACTAGAGTTGGTAATTTCCCTTCCTCCAAATTGGTAAGCCTTTGGTAGATTCAGTTGGTTAGGCTCTGATAGAGTTTCCCTTGAGGACAGAGAAGCCGTTAAGAGGCTTCTTGTTAAAGAGAAGAGAGAGCCCTCAGAGCATTTCATGATGGTTACTTATCCCTTCTCCCTGGCAAAAGCAGAGCAGATTTTTCTCATATCTTTACAGTGAGAATCTGACAGGATTCCTAGAAGTGAAACTGAGGTAAGTATTAAGGTCTCTCTCAGACTGAGCCCCCTTGGAGTTTTTAAACACTTAAGCTAGTCTGCACTGAGCCTCCAGCAATTCCTCAATTACAGTTAAGTGTTCCTACTGATGTTGGCTCCAGCTGTGGTATTAGCTTCAGCTTCTGGCTTCTGTGCCTGGGCTGCTGCTCCCAGTAAACTGTGATTCTCTGAAGAGCTGTGATTCTCCGTATCCAGCTGTCTGTTTCTCTAGTTTTTAGGCCAATAGTTTTTCTCTAGTTTTTAGGCCAGTAGTTTTTCTCCTCAATTCTCTGGGAGATCTAACAAGTGTTGCTGATTTTAGTCTGTTTAGCCTTTTTTCTTGCTGTGAGAATGGGAGTGACAACTCCCAAGCTCTTTACATGTTGAACAGGAAACTGGATGCCCTTTAGCATTTCTTTGTAAATTCACCTTAAAAGATTTATAATTTAAAAGTGCTAGTATCAAATTTTCATTCTATTTATATTCCCCCTAAACTCAGATAAATATACATTTTATTTTGTGTATCTGTGTGTGAGTTTCTTTTTGTTTTTTAAGATATAGGGTCTTGCTCTGTCAAGGCTAGAATGCAGTGGCACAATCATAGCTCTCTGCAGCCTCAAACTCCTGGGAGCAGGTGATCCTCCTGCCTCAGTCTTCAGAGTAACTGTGACTACAGGCACTAACCACCAAGCCTGGGAGTTTCGCTTTGTTGCCCAGGCTGGTCTCAAACTCCTGGCCTCAAGTGATCCTCCTGCCTCAGCCTCCCAAAGTATTGGAATTACAGATACTTTGTGTTTTGATTCTTGAAATGAAAAAACAAAGATTTTTAATGCCTCTTATCTTCTAAGCACTTTCCTTCCAAACAATACACTTTTGCTGCCATTGTTCTTGTTATAAAAAGCTTAAAGAAAAAGAAACTAAGGGTAATAATAGGCCAAGAATCACTTACTGAATATTAGGTCTTGTATAGTTTGATACCCTTGTGCATCTGATGCATTTCACTTCCAAAAGGCTCAATGGTCTATGTTATTTAGTAGTGATTCAAATTACACATTTTACCTAGCCTCCTACTAAATTTTACCTAGCCCAGTTTCCTACTAAATATGGGCTAGGGGTCAATGGCATCCTTTGCAAGTAATCTTGTAATCTACTCAGAAAATTCTGCAAAGTTAGAAGGTGATTAAATGACTGTTTGTTAAGATACACTTACATAGTAATAACCTAAATGTATTTATTAAGTGGTTGTAAAGAGGGAGATTTAAAATTGTATCCCATATGAAATTTTCCTTTTTGGTGTCTGTTATTTAATAGGTTTGAATTAGGGGATACTATTTGGTGCCTTTGTAATTATATGAAAATTAGTTGACTGAATATTACCGCTTTCCATGATATTTATATTTGTATATATACATATATACATATATATATACTACTTTCCTCTCCATGTTCATATTTATATTTGTGTATACACATATATACATAAAAATATATTTTATACATTTTTGAAAAGGAAAATTAAGTTTAGGTCAAATTGAATGAATATTCAAAAATAACTTGTTGATCAAATTATTATTCTGCTTTAAACTTTTGAAATGATCCAAAAAATTTTTTAATGACTTAGGTTTGCTATTACAAAATGCTTGTCTTTTGATGTCACAAACATTATATACTATAATCACTGGCCAGAGAGAATTGCTCTAAGTGTAATGAAAAGAGAAATGATTGATGAGCAGCTATGCTCATAAATGAGGGTGAGAACACCATGGGCAGTTCCAAAGCTGAAAAAAGAAAATATATGTGGATTTATATTAACATAATTGGTATTCTTGGATAGTTAAAAACGGCTAAACTGTAGCAGAAGCCCAAGTAATTACTGTTAACAGAGGCATAAATTTGTGAGCAATAATAATAAGACAGGTATGGTGGCTCATGCCTGTAATCCCTGCACTTTGGGAAGCCAAGGCAGGCAGATCACCTGAGATAAGGAGTTCAAGACCAGCCAGGCCAACATGGTGAAACCTCGTCTCTACTAAAAATATAAAAATTATCTGGGTGTGGTGGTGGGCACCTGTCATCCCAGCTACTTTGGAGGCTGAGGCAGGAGAATCACTTGAACCTGGGAGCAGAGTTGCAGTGAGCTGAGATCACACCACTGCACTCCAGCCTGGGAGACAGAGCAAGACTCCATCTCAAAATAATAATAATAATAATAATAATAATAACGCCACCAACAATACTAACATTTATTAAGTGCTTACTATGCACCGGATATTGTTCTAAGTGTATACATATTATCTCATGTAATCATCCATAATACTGTGGTATAGACACTTTTATATCCATTTTATAAATAAGTAAACTGAGGTATGGAGAGATTAAATGACTTGCCAATAAGTTTCAAAGCCTGTGTACAAGCTCACTCTTGATTCTGGAGCCAGTGTGCTTAACATAGTATCTTTAGAATGTTAAACTAAAAGATTTGTAATTTACAGAATTAGTCTTTCCACAATTAAAAGAGAGATTATGAATAATTATTTTGCGTTCTCTTCAGGCATTTCCCATAGTTCTTTTCAAGCTATAATACATATAATTTAGTGTTGTAGATCTGATAAACAAAAGTAGCACGAAGATCAAAAATTTTTTAAAGAGATGGAGTATCGTTAGGTTGCCTAGGCTGGAAACTCCCTAGGCGCGCACTCCCAGGCTCAAGGAATCCTCCAGCCTAACCCCGCTCAGTAGCTGGAAACATCCTGTCGGCTAGGCCAATGTTTAATCATGTCTTTATAGGTCTACTGACCAGTTAAAAAGAGGTGCTGTATACATTGGTTGTTGTCAGAGTTTGATGCCTTTATACAGGCCATTGTTTTTACATGCTAATACAATCGAAAGCCACTACAGATATCTATATTTACATCCCAAAGCTAGGTTTTAACGAGAAACTCATAAGGCAAAGGTGAGAAGTAAAATAATTTAGTGTCAAGTGGAGATGCATTTGCAACGCTCCTTGGTTGAGCTCAAAATATATTCTTTTTTTCTTTTAAAACCTGACAGGCTTGAAGTTTATGCCTCCAAAGACAAAAGTGATTATTTTATTTAATAGCTTGCAAAGTTGCCAAAGGCCATTTTTTTCTACTGAATTTGGTTTTTACGCTTATTAAGGTCATTTATACCATTTGTAACTGCTAAACATAGTTTCAGATTTTAAGATTTCCCTGCAACTTCATTTCCCCTGAGGTTTACAGCAAGAAAAGTTAGTTTTTATTTTTAATTGCATTTATTCAGTAATTAAACACCACCACAGAAAAACTTAGTGGACAAGGAGAGTTCCCCTGTGTTCCATGGCAGAGTGCGGTGGGTGACACTGACCCGTGGTTAGGTAACCTGACAAGGAAAGACCCCGTTGTAACACATCTGAGCAATGAGACCAATGGAAGGGCTTGCTGCCACGAGGCGAAGTCTGTTTTTTTGAACAGGGAACTCATCAGAGTTGGGCGGCAATCCTGCCCAGCACTGCGGCGGAAGAGAAAGAGCGGGAGCCTTACATTACTGCACCAAGAGTAGGAAAATATGATGCAGGTTTGGGACCCAGCAACTGAAATCTCTTCTCAGCAGCGCCTCCCAAAGCCGGCCACCGCCTTCCTTAGGAGAAAGGGCAGAGTCCCCCAGACCCGGGCTGAGCCGCGCCCCCAGCTCTTTTCTCTTTCCTCCGCAGCTAAACACAGACGAGCACGTGAGCGCGGCAGCGTGTCCCAGCTGTGCCTCAGCTGACCGCCTCCTGATTGGCTGAGAGCGACGTGGGCTGGGGTGGGGACTGGCCGCCTGCGTCGCTCGCCATTGGCTCTCGGGAAACCCGCCTCCACCTCAGGTGAGGCGGGCCTGCGGGAGCGCGCGCCGGCCTGGGAAGGCGGCGGGCGCGCTCCCGCCCGCTCTCCCCTCCCCTCGCACCGAAGCGCGCTCCCGCCCGCTCTCCCCTCCCCGCGCGCCGAAGCGCGCCTCCGCCCTTGCCCGCCCCCTGCCGCTGCTTCAGCTCCTCAGTGCACAGAGCTGCCTCGTCTGAGGGGGACGCGAGGATCACCCTCGCCGTCGCTTCGGCCAGTGCGTCGGGCTGGGCCCTGACAAGCCGCCTGAGGAGAGGCTCGGAACCTGGCCTGGACCCCGGCGATTGCCGCCCACTTCTCTTCCTTCTGGTCTCACGAGCGGTTTCCCGCCTCGCACCTCCACCTCTGGACTTGCCTTTCCTTCTCTCTCCGCGTGTGGAGGGAGCCAGCGCTTAGGCCGGAGCGAGCCGGGGGGCCGCCCGCCGTGAAGGCACGCGGGGGACCGATTCACCATGGAGGGCGCCAGCGGCGCGAACGACAAGAAAAAGTAAGCCCATTCCCTCGGCCGTCCGCCGGCCCGCCCTGGGCTCCCTGGCCGGCCTCGGCGTTCCTGGGGGTGGGGGGGCAGCCTTTTTGTTTCTGCTGCTTCTCCCCTCCCCTCTCTTTCCCCCAACCTCGCCGGCCGGGCTCCCCCGCTGTCCACGTCGCCATCTTGTCGTGGGGGGGTGGGAGACGCCTCGAAAGTGCTTTCAGGGGCCGGGGTCTGAGCCCCTGCTCGCCCACCCCGCCGGCCGTGGGGTCCTCGCGCCGCCCACCTACCCGCCTCAAAAACCCAGCCTGCTCTGTGGCCCCATCTGGAGGGGACTTTACCCAGCCCGAAAACCCCGAGAAGAGAAACTAGCTGCAGCTCGGTCGCCGCGGTTTGCACCCGGAGCTTCCGCTCCTTCCCGCCCCCATCCTCTCCGGTTCCATTGAAAACTCGGCCCTGGGGCGGACCCTGCAAGCTGGTCCTGGCTTCCCTGTGGGCTCCCGGCCCTGAGTTCCGGACCGAAGGACTAGCGTGGTCGGATGCGATCTTGTCCTGTAGTTGTCCAGCCGTCGCGGGTGTCTTTGCCTTTGTGCATTAAGGGATTTGCCGCGATGGCCTTAAGATGGGAACTTTTTAGTTTGCACGTGCAGGTTTTGTTTCGTTTTGTTTTAATCGCCTTGAAAAACTTCCCTATACCGAGAGTCAGAGTAACGGGAATTTAGGGAAATAGCAACATTTTAAAGAGAACTTCAGAATTGGATGCTTGTGTTCATATCACCTGTCACGACAACGCAGATATTATAAATGAATATATGCCTCATTCATTCTTGAAATAGTGAAAATGTTGGGGCTGATTAAATGTAGGCAATTTTAGTGATATTGAAGAAAAAGTATATGATGAGTTAATGAAATGCGGCACTAAAATGTTGCAAAAATTTTGGAATTCTGTCTCATTTTTCTGAAATTGAAGTATATGAAAGGAAAACCTTCAACATATATCCAAAGTAAATAATCCCTCGGTTAGAACTGAATCCGAGTTTTATAAATCACCTTGAAGTTTGAGTCTAAGGAGTACATTAGATATTAAAAATTGTGATTTGGACCAGTGGTATTAAGAGCGGACTTCCCCGTCCCTCAACACACACACACACACACACACACACACACACAATTTTGTCCACTTTGGTATTTAAACTTTTAAGGAAATCATTTTAAGGAATTGAAGATTTAGAGTAAGAGTTTTGGTTAGTAGACTGTCTTTGCTGGTAAATCCTTCCACTCTTCTGGGAGAGAGATTAATTTCCCTAATCAGTATCAGCAGAAGATAAACTTGTTTATATTCTTGCTGTTTTGTAGATCCCTTCTCCTGGTCCCTCTTCAGTAGAATGTTAGATTTTCAGTTTGTATACACCAGAGAAGGCACTTATAAAATTCAAAAAATGAGCGAACAGGTCTAGATTAATTCCAAGAGTTACCAGGAATTAATTGCAGTTTATTTTGCGGAGGTGATTACAGTGCTTTTGATGAAATGATGAAGCTGCTATATTGTAAACCTAAGGCAGATTACCTCCCTATAGTGCCAATTTTCTGTCCTTATTGTATATTGAACCATACTTAATACAATGCATTAAATTATGCACCAGTCACTTCCTTTTTATATACAATATCGAACTCATTTCTTTGCCATTCATCAGTTCAGAATATCAGAAGAAGCTTTGAAATGAGTGAATAAATAAATTAGCTACTGTTCATCAGCCCCAATTCTAAATGAGTTAGATTTTCCTCAGCCCATCTGTTGCTTTCAAAATTTTCTCATTTGGAAAGTTAGAACCTTGGATTGGATGGACTTACATTTCTTAATATAGAAGTTCTTGATATAACTGAGAAATTAAGTTAAACACTTAATAAGTGGTGGTTACTCAGCACTTTTAGATGTTGTTTATAATAGATGACCTTTTCTAACTAATTTACAGTTTTTTGAAAGGTAACGGAGGTTGGGGGATGGGGATTTTCTTCATGCAGTTTTTTTTTTTTTTTCTTTTTTTTTCTCCATTTGAAATGAGCTCCCAATGTCGGAGTTTGGGAAACAAATTTGTCTTTTTAAGAGAAGGTGTAGAAAACTCAAAACCTGGAGAACTGGAAGAAATCAGAATAGAAAATGCGTATGGTTATAATATTATAGATTTAACGTAGGACATTTCATGTGGGTTCCTTGTTATAGGGGCTGGACTTTAATAGCACATGTATTTTGATTTTTAGATTTTTAAAGGAATGTCAAGAAAGTAATGATTCTGTTTCAGGCTTCAAGCCAGACTCCTTCAAAGTTTTCCGAAACAAGTAGTTACTGAATCATTAAAGTAAAATTTCTGGGAATAGATATTCCTTAATTTCCTTCTTTAATTTTGGCCATTAAAAGTCAAGAGGCTCTCATTTATTAGCAAACTTTTCTCCTTAGAATTCTGTTTTGATTTTCCTTTTGTTTGAGGAAGCAGCATATAATGGTTAAGAGCATGGGATCTGGAGTCAGATACCTCTGAGTTAAGGGTCCCAGCCCTTCACTGGTCAGCTTGAGCAAGTTACTGAATGCCTCTGAGCTGTTTTCCTCCTTTTGAAATGATAAGAATAGCAGCCATCTGAGCAGTTATTGTAAAGATTAAATGAGATAATGCATATAAAGCAGTTCGTTGCCAGGAATAGGAGTCTTGGTGACACTGTGTACTTAAAAATAGATGTTACCTGTTAAAATTGTGGTTTAAACTTCCACCACTCTTAGAACTCTTTTTTGCTAGTCCTTCTAGCTATTTCCTTTAGTTTCTTTTCTGTGTCTTCATGTATCTTTTCTGTTTTCTGAAAGTGAAAAGACTAACATTGGATCCAGAGCTTTAAAGGACTTTTTTCCCTGCTAAAATGGGCAAAAGAGTACATCCTTGGGTTATGTTGGCACCTAGCATCAGTTATTTTTCTTGAGCATCTGATCTACTCTGTATTCTAGGCCTCCTCCTTCAGAATTCCTCACCCCTGCGTTTTCTCCCCCAAATAGAATACTTTGAATTTACTCTGGACTCTAGAGTCAAACATACACAGTATTCTAGTCTTACTGTTCGTTTAAGCAAGATACGTGCAAGAGACTGCACTTAAAACATTTTTTGTCTTAATGCCAAAGTTTAGAATATTTTATAAAAATTAACCTTTGTGAGATAATGAGTTGATAAAATATTCTCAATGAAGCCTCTATATGGTAGAAAAACTGTCCTTTGAATTTCTCCAGAGTTAAGACCATTGGGTTCCATCTGAAGGCAAGGCCTCAAGGTTGTCTTAAAAGGTCTGAGTTTTGTGGCTCAATTTGTAGGAAGTCTATATTAGTGCACTCTTCCACACATGTGCATTTACTGAGCTATCAAGTTATTTTAGACCTAGAAAGTATTGGAGTTCATTCCTATGGTCCGCTGCAGAGCACCTTGTGCAGTTTGGAGAATGTCAGCCATTCTACCTGTTAACTTCTATTGTCTTTCCTTTTAACCCATTATCTTTCCTTTTAACCCATTGTCTATGGCTCTACTGGTGTCTGGGCTCAGGGTTTAGAGTTGGTAGCTACATTCTATTGTTGTATGTCAAGAGTGATGTATAGAAAGCTGAGGGAGATTAATTAGTCTTTGGACTGATTGTATTTTTCCTAAAGAACTCAAAATAGTTTATGATGTTTGGTGGTGAAATTAAAAATTGTTGTGCATGGATGTTAAAGATTTGGGTTAAATTACTGTGTGTTCATAGATGCCTTCTCTTAATATAATTTTTTAAAATTTAGATACTTGCAATACAGTATCCCTTTATCTAAGATTAACATAAGTCTGTTTCTTAACCAGGAGAAAATAATCTGAATTTAAATGTGTTGTTGGATGAGTTTCCAATCAAGAAATTTATTTTTTAAACTTTGTGACTAGTTATCCAGTGGGTGGATTTTACCCAGTGTGTGTATGTGTTGTTTTCTGCTTAAGTGTGAAAGGTTAGAGAATTTGAAAGTAAGACAAGCCAACCTTCTTGTTGCTCAGTATTTTTGGTAAAAATATGGTGAGAATGTTTAAATTAACCATAGGCTTTGGAATTTTAAAAATAATTATATCCCTTGGTCTCTTGACACATCAAGAATTCACTATTTTGTATATGCATTGAGTATTCATGTTCATGCTTTCTGCAGTAGAAATTTATAAACCCTTATCTACTTGCCAGACATGATCCCTTTAGAGAAATCTAGTATCTAAAACCTGAATTTATAAAACAAAATTAAACATTCTTGTTTCATAAAAACAAAAATTGTGATTACCTCATGGCTTTTTTTTTATAGCTTTTTATTGTTTTTTAAAATTGTAGTTTAAAAACATTAACATAAAATTTACTATCTTAACCATTTTTAAATGTACCGTTCAGTAGTGTTAAGTATATTTGCATTGTACAACTAACCTCCAGAACTTTTTCATCTTGCAAAGCTGAAACCATACCCATTAAACAACTCCCAATTTCTCCCTCTCCTCAGCCTCTGGCAACCACCCTTCTACTTTCTGTTTCTGTGAATTTAACTAATCTAGATACCTCATATAAATAGAATCATAGGGTTTTAATATTTTTGTGATGGGCTTATTTCACTTAGTGTAATGTCCTTAGGGTTCATCCATGTTGTAGCATGTGTCAGAATTTCCTTTCTTTTTGAGTCTGAGCAATATTTCATTATATGTATATACCATATTTTTCTCCATTCATCCATCGGTGGACACACTTGGGTTGATTTCACATCTTGGTTATTGTGCTGCTGTGAACATGGGTGGTCTGCAGATTTCTTTGAAGCTTTCACTTCTTTTGGATATATATCCAGAAGAGGATGCTGGATCATATGGTAACCCTTTTTAATTTTCAAGGAACCACCATATTGTTTTCTATAGCAATTGTACCAGTTTACATTCCCACCAACAGTGCACCAAGGGTTCCTATTTCTCCACATCCTTCTAAACACTTCTCTGTCTCTCTTTCTTTCTCTCTTTGTAGTAGCCATCTAATAATATGTTGAGGTGATTGCTTTTAAGGGCTTATTTGTGGATAATTAACCAACTGAAAGCTAACTTCAGTTTGCCAGTGGAAGCTTTAACAGAAAGGAGATTAAGTACCTCTAAAATGAGAATTAAATTCTTCTAGTTATTTAGATTTGGTCTGCCAGTACTTTTTTACAGAAATACTTTTTGGGTAAAATAGTGTACACCTGTTCTATTGTTGATAAAGCCAATTAATTAGGAAATTTGTTCTCAAAGATTTAAAACAATAATTGAAATAATGTATTTTTATTAAAAACTGTTTGCAAGATGTTAGCTTTCAGCTGTTCTGGTGATCTCAATTGTTAGTTATGAGTGTTTCTTTATTTTAAAATCTCACTTGGTTACAGTTTTAGCCATGAAGATTATTTCAATGTAGGATTTTGAAAATTTATTGTCTTTTAAATGGGAAAATGTAGTGATGGAACATAGCTTACTGTAGTTCTTTGCTTGCTTGAAAAGTCACGATATATTTAGGCAAATTAATTTGAAAGTGTCTAGTATTTAATACTGCAATTTTCACTCCTTAAGGACAGGTCCCCTCTGTTCCCCCCGTTCCTTTTTTTTTTCCCAAGTAGTTTGGGAGGATTTATTTTTCCAACTGAAAAATACTGTGGTTAAAGTAAACATAAGGTTTAAAGGGGAAAGTTGAAGTCTTTGAAGGTTCGGATATGTTTCTGTTCTTATCAGTCTTGTAAATTTAGATGCTAAGCAAATTTCTTTAAAATGATTTCTACTCTCCCCCTTTCCATTATAAAACTGGCTGTGTTTCAATGGACAAAATCCCAAATACACTGAATTTGAAATCGGTGGGCTGGGCGCGGTGGATCACCTGAGATCAGGAGTTTGAGACCAGCCTGGCCAACATGGTGAAACCCCATCTCTACTAGAAATACAAAAAAATTAGCCAGAGCATGGTGGCGGGTGCCTGTAATCCTAGCTACTTGGGAGACTGAGGCAGGAGAATTGCTTGAACCTGGGAGGCATAGGTTGCAGTGAACCAAGATCACACCATTGCACTCCAGCCTGGGCGAAAGAGCAAGACTCTGTTTCAAAACAGTAAAAAAAGAAATTTGTGGTATGGATACTGGTACATGCTGTGCACAGTGAGCTCTTAATAAGTATTTGAATTAACAGATGAAACAATAATTGAACAAAGAGAATGCAGAAAAGCATTTTAAGTTTTTTAAAAGGTTTCTTTAGAAATTATCATTGTCCACTCTACTCCTGTATCCTACTTTTCATAGGAATTTTTCTTAAACTTAGGAATTTCTTATTCTACACTAGAACTTTCAGGCGTGGTAGCTCATGCCTGTAATTCCAGCACTTTGGGAGGCCAAGGTGGGTGGATCACCTGAGATCAGAGAGTTTGAAACCAGCCTGGCCAACACAGAGAAACCTATCTCTACTAAAAATTCAAAAATTAGCCAGGCATGGTGGCAGGCACCAGTAATCCCAGCTACTCGGGAGGCTGAGGCAGGAGAATGACTTGAACCCAGGAGACGGAGATTGCATTGAACCGAGATCACGCCATTGCACTCCAGCCTGGGCTACAAGAGCGAAACTCCATCTCAAAAAACAAAAAAAAAAAAAAAAAAGAAGAAGAACTTCCTTGAATCTTGAATTTTAATTTTTAGTACCTTTTTTTTTATATTTACAGTATCTATTAGAAGTAGGCTTGAAAACATATTTTGTTAATAAACACAGCTATGTAACAAATACTCTACCTTGAAAGTAACTCAGTGTCCTATATTTCAAGGTATGTAAAAAGTTAGTGCCTTTTAATTCTATGTATTCGGAACACTGAGTACAAAAAGTTTACTAAGAGAGACATCTGTGTATGGCTGTAGAAAATCAGCTAGGTAAATGTGTGGAAAGTATTTTTCTCCTTGTTTCATCTTTAGCAAACATTTATTAAATGTGTGTGTGTGTGTGTGTGTGTGTATATCATAGTGGTTAAGAGAACACTTTCTGGAACCTGACTGCCAGAAATTCCACTGCGTACCATGGGGTAAAATACTTGACTTTTCTGTGCCTTGCTTTTCTGTGTTGTAAGGATAAAGAGAGAGCGAGAAAGGAGTCGGGGCGGGGGGGGAGAGAGAGAGAGAGTGTGTCACTTAACGGTGTATCACACATAAACACAATATAAATGATAGCTGTTGTGCAGGTACTTGGTGCTAGGGCTATAACAATGACTGAGATAGAAACAGCCTTCAAAAAATTCATAATCTAGTGGAAGAGTGAGCCATGGAACAGACAAATTTAAATATAATTTTAGTGTTACAGACTATGAATTAAACTGTTGTGGCCTATTTACAGCCTTACAGAAGGTATTCCGTAAATGTATTGTGGTAAAATAAGGACGCTTCAGAATTTCTCAGATACTTTAGATACACTTCAGATCTGTCCTTTAGGTTTCTTATGGACTGACTGCACTCCAGCCGTTCTAAGAGGATATGATCTGTGTTTGTAATGTCTATAAAAATGAGTTTAAGATTGCCTTACTAAGAAATATTTTTTTGAAAAAAAAGTACAAATAATACATATATCTGTTCTCACTACCAAAACTGTTAAACTATAGATAAGTATAGAGAAGAAACTCCGTCCCCTTCACCACTACCAGCTTGTTCAAGAAATCACTCTAATTTAGTGTCTCTCATAGACCCTTTTCTCTGCATTTGCAAATTAAGTACATATTCTGCCTGATTCTGAGTGTTTTATTTACGTTACTTAATTTTATCTTTTTTTCTTTAACATTATATCTTGGTTATCTTTCTTTGCTGGTACAAGAGGTACTTCATTCTCTTTACAACATAATACTCTTTAGCATGGATGTACAGTTATTTATTCCCAACTGATAGACATTTAGGATGTTTCTAATATATTGCTGTTATCAACAAGGCATGATGAATGTCCCTGAGTATGTAAATATATAAGCTTAAACTATTCAGAATCTTAACAATACTTAACTTGTTTGGAAAATACAAAAAGCATGCAGAAAAAAATGTGCTCATAATTCTACCATTTAGAGGTAACCAGTGTTGATATTTTAATGTATTTCTTCCATGTATTTTCATATGTGCACATGCATCTGTTTTCTTTAGCTAAAATTATGCTGCTTGGCATACTTTAATATCGTGCTTTTTTACTTACTATGAGCATTTCCTACATTTACATGTTTTCAAGTAGTATTTTGATTACATACTGTTACCTTATATAGTTTAGAGTCATTATAGAGGCAGCATTTCTTGTGGTTAAAAACACTCAAGTTAGTAGACTGCCTAGATTTGAATCTCAATTATATTACTATCTAGTGTGACCTAACTTTTCTGTGCTTTAGTTTTCTTGTCTTGTAATTGCCTTAAATACTTGTAAAGCACTTAGAACAGTGTCTAGCAAATATATATATAAAAGTGTTTGATATTGTTATCTTTGATATTTAGTTTCCTTGTGTTACACAATTATGTTTTGAAATTTTTCTGCTGTACACTATATAAAGTTCTTCTTAGTTCATAGTCAGGAATGCAAAGGCTAAATATTATGGTTCTTGATATATAGTTTAATTTTAGATGACTTCTTAGTAGTTTCATTTACTTTTAGAGGGCATTTAATTGTGAATATTAGTTTACCATAGGATACCAAGGCTTTGGCTTAATAAAAATACGAGAAATTTGACATATAAAACTATTATAAGAACTACTTAATAGAGGCTAACATCATCAGCATTATTTTGAAGCTCATACAGCCGTTAAGCATTTTCTTTTAATAATCATTCTTACATCTAAGGACCATTATTAATATTCAGTGTTTAGATCCACTGATTTTTTTCCCCTTCTTCTTGAAATAAATAACATGCAATTTTGAGAATATCTTTTTGAAGAATATGTGAATGCTTTAAGTACTGCAAATGAATCATTTGATATCTAACACAAAATTATGATTCCTCCTAATTTGGAGCTTCCAAGTCTTACAATTTGTTTAATGTTGAAGTTATAATTGGAAGCATAATTGATGATCTTTAGCTAGAGATCAAATTCATTACTGACAATGTAAATTACAGTTGGTAAAGGTGGCCCTAGATAGTAGTAAGCTTAGAAATCCCTGGAGTCTATTAAAAAGTTTCTTAAGTATATATCATAACTTAAACTGTTTTGAATGCCATGAAGACTACATACTACTGCTTGAAAACATGAGATGCATATTTTCAGACCCATTTTATAGGTATCTGAAGTTTGGAGATAAGGAAAAGTGTCTGAAACAACTGCTGAAGTGATGTGTCCTTCTGCTTTGATTATGTTATCTGCATGCAAATCATGAGCTGAACTCCATGTCCAGGGTAGAACATACCGCAGGATCTTTATATCAGACCACCTCTGAGTTTCTCATAACTTTTGTATCGTGTTGCCCAGGATGATGTACCTATTTCTTTTAACCATTTCACTCCTATATCTCAGCCTTTTCTTGTTTCTCCTTAATTTTTCTTTGTGTTTCACTTCACCTATATTTCCTTTAGTTCTCTCACTTAATTTAAAAAATTAAAAAGAATTTTTTAATTTCTTTAGTTCTCTCTCTCTCTGAGATTCATTGATTGGTAAGAAGAAAGTTATAGAATCTTCTTTGACTTTTTTTGATACAGATATTTAAATTCTATTACTTTATAATAGGGTTGGGGCTTGATTATTCTCTTTACTTTATATAGAATGGCATTTAAATAGGAGTTCCCTGAGTGTGTTTACAGTCATTTGATTTGGCTAAACTATTTTAATGTTTAATGAAATTTAAACATTTTGGAGGAAAAAATTTAAAAACTACACAGGTGCACAAAGAAATAAAACTCACCTGCTATTTCACTACCTAGAGACCACTGTCTACTATTTCTCTCTCATTTCTGTGTTACATATGTATGTTAATAAATGTAGGTTTAGGGAATGAGTACTGTTTTCAACCTACTTTTTAAAAATTTACCTCTACATTTTTTTTTCCATCTAATTAGTTGGGGGGGGGAGTCTTAGAATTTTGTAGGATTGTGGTGATGGTTAACATTAGATAATATTAGTATTGTGTACTTAACATAGTATATGGCTCTTAATACTCTCTAGATTTTGGACATAGTCTATTTTGCCATTATTACCTTTTTATTAAACCTGTTCTCCAAAAAGGATATGATGAACACATTCATCAGAAAATTTGTAAGACTATTTTATTACACTATTTTTCTCAGATTTTTGCAATTCATTGAGGAAATAAATAATAGGACGAAGGAAATTATTTACATTGGGTTGTTGTAAGGGTTAACTAGAAATGTTTACCACATTGTAGTAAACATTTAAGTATTATTAGATTGGCATTATATATTTTACAATATTTTTAAAGGCTGAATAGTATTGCATTAAAGGTCTCGTCATTCCCCCTATTTGGAACACTTAGATTAAATCTAATGTTTCTCTATTATAAATAGTGTTATGATTAATATCCTTTATTCATGATTCTTTTTTCAATTAATTTTTTATAGAGACTGGGGTTTTGTATGTTGCCCAGGCTGGTCTCAGACTCTTGGGCTGAAGTGATCCTCCTGCTTTGGCCTCCCAAAGTGCTGGGATTACAGGTGTGAGCCACACTGCCTGGCCCATGGTTCTTTTTGTTGTTGTTTTGAGATGGAGTCTCTGTCGCCTAGGCTGGAGTGCAGTGTTACAATCTCTGCTCATTGCAAACTCCACCTCCTGGGTTCAAGCAATTCTCCCACCTCAGCCTCCCACCCCCATGGTTCTTTCTTAATAATAAATTTAAAGTAGAATTACAGGGTCAAAAAAATGACCATTTTAAAGCTTTCAATACAATTGCCTGATTTTCCTATAGAAAGTTTGACCTAGTTGTATGTTAGAGTGTAATTTTCTTGAACTTCATTATCATTAAAGTTTTAAATTTGAAGCACTGGCAATTTGAGAAGTATATTAGTATTCTTTTTTATTGCAAATAACAAAATATAACTCAAGCTAGTTTAAGAGGGGAAAATGCAGTTATTGGCTAACACAATCTAGCTTTAGTTTAAAAGACAAATCTAGAGTCTCATATGATCTCAGAGTGTCTGGAGGCAGAAGCTCACGCCTATAATCCCAGCACTGTGGGAGGCTGAAGTGGCGGATCACAAGGTCAGGGGTTCGAGATAAGCCTGACCCAACATGGTAAAACCCTGTCTCTATTAAAAATACAAAAATTAGCTGGACATGGTGGTGCATGCCTGTAATCCCAGCTACTCAGGAGGCTGAGGCAGGAGAATTGCTTGAACCTGGGAGGTGGAGGTTGCAGTGAGCCTAGATCATGCTGCTGCACTCCAGCTTGGGTGACAGAGCAAGATTCCCTCTAAAAAAAAAAAAAATTATCTCAGAGTATAATCCCTGACTTTTTTTCAATATTACTTGGCTTGTATTCCTTTGCTCTTTGCATGCTGGCCTTATTCTGCCACTGACAGGCTGTCTGTATGGTATGGAGGATAGCTAGCGTCCCCATACCTGCATCAGTACAATTTGTAATTTAAAAAAATGTAAAGAAACTCCCTCTCTCTTCTAGTGTCTATATATTAGTCTTCTGGAAGAATTCCAGTTTGCCCTACTTGGACTATTCATTATTTGCCATGTGAATGGAGTTCCCTGATTACATGAGTCAAATATGTTCTATTGTAGTGTATTTGATTGTCTTCTTGTAAATTATCATCATTTTATTATGCACAGGACTCTTGATCAGTGCTACCAGTGTAATTAATGGTCAGTCAGTTTGGTTGCAGGTCATTTGAATTCATATTCTGTAGTTTTCTACCAAGTGTAGTCATTCTGCAACTGTTCTTGTCATGACTTTTGGGAAGCTGAGTATTTCTTCTATGGGTTAGAGTTTTCATCTCATTTTAAGAAAAAGGTGATCTTTGTTTAAGATCACACAGCTGGGATTACTAGTATAGCTGTGTGATCTTACACAAGTTGCTCTATTGGATAAGAATAATTGCCTTATAGGATTTATGAGAATGAAGTGATACATCAACTCATGGGAAACACTCAGAACAGCTCTTAGCGCAAAGTAAGGGCTTAGTTAAGTAGAAGCTATCCCCTGTATTCATAATATTATATTTGTTACGTTGTTTTCAACATTGTTTAGAATTACTCAAGCCTTCTTGGGATAATCTGACGAAAGCTATTTACCACCAGTGAATAAATAGTGGTGGTAGAATAGTCACTGATGCTTTTTCTTTACTTTGTTTTTTTTTTTTTTCCCATGAAAATCTAGCCTTTGCAGACTAAAATACTGGTTTATGTATAGACATGTTATTTATTTATTTTTTTTGGAAAGAGTCTTACTCTGTTACCACATTGGAGTACAATGGCGTGATCTCAGCGCACTGTAACCTCTGCCTCCTGGGTTTAAGCGATTCTCCTACCTTAGCCTCCTAAGTAGCTGGGACTACAGGTGCACACCACCACACCCAGCTAATTTTGTATTTTTTTGTAGAGACATGGTTTCACCATGTTGGCCAGGATGGTCTCGATCTCTTGACCTTGTGATCTGTTTGCCTCGGCCTCCCAAAGTGCTGGGATTATAGGCATGAGCCACCACACACCACTGTTATTTTAAAATAATTTTCTGTAGTGGTAATATTAAGGAAGAAAAATATTCTCAAAGCTATTTATTTGGGATGTTAAAGGAGGGGAAATTAAGAAAGGCTACATTTCCATGTTCTTTGTGTCCAGAATCTCATTAAATGTTTTTTAACTTGTTAGCATAGGAAAGTTGGAAATTACCTGCCTTTGTAGCTAACTAATAGTTTAAATATTTGAATGGTTAGTAGTGTCAAACAAATAGTCATAGCCTTCATTGTGAATGGAGGAAGGGATATTTTCTTGGATAATTTAAGCTGACTTGTTTCAGCGGTTCAAAAAATTTCTTTAGTCCTTAACCATGACTCAGGCACCTATTATACTACGTCCTATAACAGATTATTGTGCATTCATTTATTCAGCAGGTATTTGTGCAGTTAATTTATTGAGTACAGCATTGAGTTGCTGATGGCTCTGACCACAGTTAAACATTCAATTTTTGATGTTCATTTATTCATTCATAGCATATTACATTTTTAAAGTTTTGGTTCAATGCACTTTAAAGTTTGAGGTTCTTGAAAAGTACTGACTCTTGGGTTTAAGTTTTGTTGTTTAATATCCACCACAGGAGCATTGGCCAGTCTGCTTTTAGGATTTTCATAGACACACACACAAAAAAAAGTTCTCACAAGACAGTCTATACTCATTTCCTTTTTTACCCCTGTGGTTCTTAACACAGGATTAATGTTCAGATCTCTTTTGGAGCAAAATAATCAAACTTTTGAGATGTACCCAGTGACCTCAGTCTGAGTATATACTGCATTAAAAAATGTAACCCTGTTCCTTTTAGTGGTCATTTGGTAAGTTTGATCATAAACAAATGCAGCCTCAAACACAGAAGGCTTGAAGCAAGTATACAGAACTGTGGAAAGATCATTTTGATGATCTAGCATATGCCTTTTTTTACGTTACCACCAAAATGAAAACACAGTTTTAAAATTCTTATAGAATGTAACTTCAGCACTGCTTTAACTCTGTTAAACAAAGCACTGCCATGTTTTAATTCCTATTTATTACTCTCTCTCTCTTTTTTTTTTCTAAGACAGAGTCTCGCTCTGTTGCCCAGGCCGGAGTGCAGTGGCACGATCTCAGCTCACTGCAGCCTCCACCTCCCAAGTTCAAGCATTTCTCTGCCTCAGCCTCCTGAGTAGCTGGGATTACAGGCACCCATCACCACGCCCAGCTAATTTTTGTATTTTTAGTAGAGACGCGGTTTCCTTGGCCAGGCTGGTCTTGAACTCCTGACCTGGTGATCCATCCGCCTCAGCCTCCTAATGTGCTGGGATTCACTGCATCTGGCCTATTACTCCCTTGAGTTGCATAAGTTACCAGATCTGCCTTTTGTGTGACATCTTTTTCAAATTATCTGAGGGTAGCTATCATGTTTCTTCCTTCTATTCTTAAAAAAATAGTCCCAAATTTCTTGAATCTTTTAATTTACAAATTATATATTGAGCATCTGATTTGTGGAAAGGCATAGGCCATATTAAAAATAGGGCTTCATATTAAAATGGGGGAAAAGGGTGGAGATTCTTGGGGGAGTGAATCCGAGATCTGCCACACACTAGTATTGTTGTTATCTAACCCTTTCTAAAAGCAAAGAAATAGGATCAGAAGGTCACTTGAGAAAATTTGTTTGGTAATATTGGATAGGATGGATTAGTATAGTTGGAAAACAGAGACTCCTGCTTTAGGAGAGCTGCTCCTTTGTCATCATTTCCAGAATCTTCATCATGGTCAAGGTTTAGAGCTAAATATTAAATAGAAGAGGTCTTTAGGGTATGCTTTCTATTGTATACCCTTATTTAATACATTTGTTTTTTCCTGTTATATAAATACTTTATTATTATAATTTATCCATCTTCTGTTATATTTAAGCAAATAATTATTTCAAGGACTCATTCTTCTGAATACACACAAAGTTTAGGGTCACTGACCTTCTTAGGTTCTAGTCTTAGATCTGTTACCATCTGAGAGCATATAAATAAGGGAAACAGAAAAGGATTTACACCTGAGATGGAAGCAGTGCAAAGCAAAAAGAGTGATAGAGTAGGTAATTTAGGGAAAGTCAGTGATACACAGCTCTTAACCATGAACAGTGATTCTTAACTCCTGAATGTTTGTGGCATTCATGAAGGTATTAATAGGTGACTTTAAAAAATGTTTCAGAGAACTGAAAAAAAAATTCAGTTATCACATTCATTTTTGAACCCTACACACACACACATATGTTTAAGGTGAAGTTATTGTGTGTTTTATTAACCAAGCACTTGTTCTTGCTGGCTTATTGAGTTTTACTACTAACTTCCTATTCTTAGCAATTGTACCTCGCTTTACATAGTATTGCCAAACCCACTGTATTCAGTGTTTTGCCTGACAAACATGGTTTGTTACAGGATGTGTATTCAGTTATAGCTAAAAGTAAATTTTTCTCATTTTTCAAAATTTGCTGGCCTACTTGTTAAGCTTTTGCTTTAAGACCTGCTGATGTTTCCCAAACTTCTGTGGTTTAATCACCTTAGTGTTTAGTAGCTCTATGGATTCTCAGGGACTCACTCCTCAGAGATTCTGATTTGGTAATTTTGGGATGGAACTCAGGGGATCTGTAAATTTTACAAGCACTCACAGGTGAAACATAGACTTTAAGCAGCTAAGAGTGCTCATCAGGATTATGTTGAGATTATTTTTTAAACAGACAAGCGAAGCCTATAATTTGAATTTCCAGTGTTGGGATTTGGCCTTGTATATCTTGGGTGGGGTGGGGGAGAGAGTTCTATTGATGATTGTGATATACACCACAGGTCAACCATTGAATAGTATAGTCAGTGTAGTTAGTGTATTTTACAATTACTAGGTTCTAAGTATGTGGTAGTATTAATGTCTTAGGAGTTGGATGTATTTCCTGTATTTGTAAAGCATTTAGGTAGGTTTTTAAAAAGAAAAGTGTGTAACAAACTAGTTTTGAGTGTTGCTCTTTTACTGCTTTAGGCATTTTTGAAGAACATGTAAGTATTTTCTTAGAGAAGAGGGGCTCAGAGTGGTCCCCAGATCATCATCATCGGTAACACCTACTAACTTGTTAGAAATGCAGATTCTCAGGCTCCATTCAGACTTCTTGAATCAAAAAATCTGGGTGGAAGGCTCAGCATTCTGTGTTTTGAGAATGCCTCCAGGGGACTGTGATGCAAACTGATGTTTGAGAACCTTCATCTTAGAGTAAAAACTTTACATACACATTTTTGTTGTTTCATTTATCTAGCACAATACCTTATATATAATCAGGGCTCAAAGATTTGTTGAGAGGATCAACACCAATTCTGGACCAGGTAAGATTTTATTTCTATCTCTAGTCAGGAATATTCTAAAAACAAAAAGCACATTCTTTTTACAAACAATATTTCAATACACATTAATGTAAACACAAGAAAAAGTATTAGCTACTTAATAAATTTAATTAACATGTAAATGAAAAATTTACACATTACTGCTATTTCAGATGTCATATCGATTTCATTTTCAGAATGAACCCTCCAATTTAAAACAGTGATACTGTTCCCCCCTGTATTTTGTACTGCAGCATTAGAAAATCACATTTAAAATAAGCATTTTGATGAGGTTATTGGAAGGTGAATAATCCATCTTTAATTATGGATATTTAAGAGAGATGTTGCTGTGCCATTCAGTTAGTGATTTAAAACAAGAAATTTAGTTGCTTTGAAAAATAAAATAAGTGTATGCATTCTGAATGTTTTTCTTCGGAAACAAACCATTTCATCTGTTTTTTTTTTTTTTTTGAATTTCAGATTAATTATAAAATGCAGAATTTTCAAGATTTGAAAATTAGGTTAGCAGGAGAAACTGAAGATACTGAATTACATTGCCTGTTCAGTCTGTACTTTAGGATAGACAGTGGGATATACCTAACCTTTACTGGAAAGAAATATGATGGTTCAAATTAGACTACTACTTCTTTCAGAGGTTTTTGACAAATGCAGATAGTGTCAGTTTGTGGTGAATTTTTATTAAAATAAATTACAAAAAATTTGTGACCCTGACATCTTTAAACTAGTTAATATTTTTAAACTTTGCTAACACTGTATATCACTGTATTCTGGTTTTATCTGTGCATGTATGAGTTATTTATGTATAGCTACATATGTTTATATTTATAATATACATTACACATAGGAGTGGATTCATACTCAATTTTTTGTATAGCCTGCTCTTTTCATATAATACTATATTGTAGCATCTAGTATAAACAAAGATTAATTTTTGTACACTTTGCTTTTATCCTGAAATTTTATGGTAGCTGGTTTAATGGAAAGACAATTTCTGTGACTACTGTTTTGTCAGTTAGGTATTGACCCTGGTAAATACTGCTAGATAACAGTAAGCAGTGTAAAAATACATTTGTTCCATAACATAACCTCCATGGAGGTAGGGGCTTGGTCTGTTTCGTTTATTGCATCGTGTCCTGTTCTGGGAATAGTGTTAGGCTCATAGAAGGTGATCAAGAAATATTGGTTGAATAAATCAGTAACATTCTCTAGCATATGGATATCCTAGAGGTTTATTTTTAAAGTTTATTGATTAGAATTAAAAAGACATTTTCCCAGATAATAGATTGTTAGCTGTCTTGAAAATGTAATTTATATTTAATTTGAAATGTCAAGTTTTTGCTATTTTTCCATTAAGTAGAGATAGTGTTTTTAAAAGTTAAATGTGGTTTTAAGTATTCTGGTTTTGCAACAATTGCCAGTAGGATTAGGTATCAACTTAATGAAAACTTCATGACAGCACTTTCTTAAAAAGACTGTGGAAACCAAAGTTAGTAAATGATTTTGGAAGACATAAAGATATTTAAATGTTCCTTTTTCTTTTTCTTTTTTTTTTTTGAGACAGGGTCTTGGTCTGTCTGGAGTGCAGTGGTGCGATCACAGCTCACTGCAGCCTTGAAATCCCGGGCTCAATCCTCCTGCCTTAGCCTCCTGAGTAGCTGGGACTACAGGAGTGCACCACTATACCCGGCTAATAATTTAATTGGTTAAGAACGTTAACTACAACTCATACATTTTCCTGACCACATTAGCTTAGGGCAAAACAGTAACAGTTATGAGTATAGATTAAAAAAATAAGGGAACTAATCTTAAACATTGAACCTCTTTTCAGCAAATTGGTATTCTAGTTTCTCAGCTCTTCCTTACACATCTAAATCTCTTTCCTGGAAAGATCACTTATTTGCCTTGGTTTATGGTGATGCTATATTCATTGTTATACTGGTGGATGATTGTTTTAATTAGTAGCTGGGTGTTTTTTTTTTTTTTCCTTCAGGAAAATAACACTGCTGGCTCTGATACTTACCTTATGGCTAATGCCTATGTTTGTCTGTGTTCACATTTATTCCATGATCCATTTATTAACAGTTACTAAGCTGCTTTTCTGTGCCAGGAACTTGGCCAGATGAATAAATTGTTGTTTTTGTACACAAAATTAACTGTCATAATAAGTTACTGTTGCATTTATTCTTGCAGAAATATACATTTATACTTCAACTGAGTGATCGAATCTCAACTTACTAATTCATACATTCAGCTAGCACAAAATTGAATACTTCTTATGTGTCAGAAACTGTTATAGGTGCTTGGAATGTATCATTGAACAAAATAGACAAAAGTCCCTGCCTTTCTGGAACTTACTTTCCAGTGTAGGTTTGGATTGGTGGGGTAGAAAATAAAATAAGCAAGTAAGATACATACTTAGGTTTTCATAAAAATAGAGCAGGACAAGAGGAAAAGATGGAGGCAGTAATCAGGGGAATCTCAACTCAGTGAAGGTGAGACTGGGGAAAAAGACTTGAAAAGGGTGGAAAAGCAAGCCTCATAGGTATTTAGGGTAGCAGTAGTCCAGGCAAGGGGGGACAACTAGTGCAAAGGCCCTAGGAGGCAGTGTGTTTTGAAGTGTTTTGAGAACAGTAAGGAGACTTGTATGCCTAGAACAGAATGAGCAAAGGGGGCAAAGTGGTAGAAGATGAGATTAAAGAGGTAATGAAGCCATTGTGGTGGCCCATATGGACTATTGGAAGCGCTTTGGCTTTTACTCTGAATGAGGCAACGCCATTTTAAGCAGAGAGGAGTGATCTGACTTGATTTCTTATTAAAAGGATTATTCTAGGTGCTGTTACAGGAACAGACCAGGGGTGCAAAGAAACAGGGAGACAAAAGAATATAAAATTTTCACTGAAACTTATATCTAGTATGCTTGCTTATATTCAAAAATGCATATCCAGATAATTGTAGTAAATTCAAAAAACATGTCTGGTTCATAGTACTAGCATTGATATGCTTCTTAATTATTATAATTGACATAATAATGGGAGCACTAATAAAGAACAAGTCAGGGATTCCCAAAAGAATGTTGAAAGGGCGGTCAACTTTTCCTTTGCCTGAAATCAAAGTCATAGCAGATTTGGGCCAAATACTAATGCCAGAGTCAAACATATGCACATCCCTACTGAGAAGACAAAGATGAATGTGTGACAATTTCCTGTCCCCAAGAATCTTTAAGGGTTGTAGAGAAAGATTAATACAGCCAAATAACTAGTGATCAGTTCTACCAGAGAGGGCCAGTTTTGGAAGACAGAAAAAAAACCCAGAAACAAAATGATGTTTGAGTTAAATCTTTAAAAGTTTCTCTCATAAATTTACCAAGCCACATATTGGGAAGGTACCCCCAGACAGAAGGAGTAGAGTAGTTTAACCAGAAAGGAAGTAGTATGGTGTTTTTGAGTAACTACAATGTGGCTGAAGAATGTGGGAAATGATGAGGATAGAGAGATGCAGGAAACTAGGTAAGGGAGGGCTTCCTTTTACAATAATTAGACTTGTCCTGTGTACACTTAATGGGATTTTAATCAGAACATAATACCAGATTTCTTTACTTTGGAAGGATCTCTATGGTGGTGGCTCCAGAAAGAAATTAAAGCAGAGTAACAGTGGTTAGCAATAATGATCAGCTAGTGGTTCCCAAAGCTATGTATCATATGCATCTTCGGAGTTTTAAAAACTCCCATTTTGGAATCCTGACTTAAATCTACTGAATCAGAATTTACAGATTCAAATTCCTAGTGAGGCCTAGGAATTTGAAATGTTAAATGTCCTTCATGATGGAGCTGGACAAGCATTTGGGAATACAGCATTAGGTGACTATTTCAGTAGACTAAGGAGTGGGAGGCTATTTAAGCTCAAGGGCTGTTCTACTTCTCACTATATTTCTAGTACCTAGCACACTGCATGGTACTTGATAGATGTATCTTTTCTTCCATACCTTACCCTACACATCTCTTCATCTGTATCCTTAGTAATATCCTCTGTAATAAACTGGTAAACACTTATCCCTGAGTTCTGTCAGCTGCTCCAGCAAAGATGGGTTTGTGAGAATCCCAACTTGAAATCTGTCGGTCAGAAGTTTCTGGGGCCTAGACTTGGAACTTCTGTTGGGGGGAGAGGGGGCAGTCTTGGGGACTGAGCCCTCAATCTGACACTGTCTCCAGGTAGATAGCGTTAGAATTGAATTGAAGGACACCCAAGTGGTGTCCGCTGCAGAATTGATTGCTCACTTGGTGGTGGAGAGAACCCCCTCCTCCCCCCATTTGGTTACAGAAGTTATCTTGTGTATTGTTGATTGCTGTGATGTGGGAACAGAAGGGGGAAAAAACTGTTGGAGAGTTTTTTCTAAAACAGTAAAGAAATTATTTAGATTTAAAAAAATAGAATCAATGTAAATTAATTGAGTACATTGTGAAATATAGAGTAGAGCTGTGTATAAGGAGTATATCTTAATGTGAGGCTGACACAAATTGAATGTTTGCTGGAACCTTCAAAAATCTAAGCTTCCCGAGTATGTGAAAACACTCAGGTTAGTAAACATTCTTATGCAAACAGCAAAACAATGCTCAGAGCCATTTAAGGAAAAAGAACAGTAACTGAATTCTCTTACAGAAATGTGAGATGTTGTTATACTAAGTACTGATTGTGTTATACTTTTTGTTTATTTGTTTAGTGGTATTTCAGTTCCTAAAATTCCTTCAAATGTGCTGCAAAATAGAAACCAAGAACTTGGTGAATCTTCCTTTTGTTTTCCTGTGAAAAATGATGAAATTAAAAACCTTGAGGATTAGACCTTGAGGGTTACCTTCCAGTGTTTATGCCAGCATCGTACAAAATTTTGGAGGACAGAACCTTTCCCACTTAAAAACCAGTCTCAGAAAATCACCTCACCTGAGACTGCTTCACTGTATTATGTGCATTAGCTTTAGGTATAGATCTAAAATGTTTTTAATATTTAAAAAACTTCAGCCTTTCTTCATTAATTTGGCCTAATACAAGTAGAACTTTAAAAATTAGTACAAACAACAAGGAAGTTGCTGTGACTGCCAAACAAATGTTGAGCAAGTAAAATACCAAAATGTTGAACTTAGATATTGAAAGAGTTGCTCTGTACAAATAAAGTCTACTGGGAGTGTATAGGGTAGATTGAATTACCATCTTTTGATTCTCTCCCCCTAATGATTGGCATTACCAGAAGGGGATACCTTGCTTTGAAGAGCTGCTGAACAGTAGAGCAGAGAGCATCTATCACCATTGCAGCTGCCTTTCAGTTAGGATTTTGGATTTATTTATTTTTACCTTTTTTTTTTTTAATTTTTATTTATTTATTTTTCAAGCATCAACCTGTAAATTGTTCATACTTTATTCTTGTATCAGTAGGTTAAGAAAATAAACTTTTCCCAAGCACTGATTTATAAATCATATTTATAAGCAGCACACAAAGGTAAGTTTCATAAACAGTAACATTCAATGATCTCTTTAAATGCGATTGTAATCCTTTAAGCTAAGGGCAATAATTTAATACAATAGACTAAATACACACAAAACCTGTATATCCAGAACTACAAACATGGTTTCCATAGCCACATATGGTTTAGCCACAAAGGACACATTTCCACAATGAATAAGTATTTACAAATATGTTAATAAAACACTAACTCAAATGCTTATCCTGCCATCAGCTTTTTAAGCAGTGCCATTCCTGCTACTGAAAACATTTATTTTTAGAAGCTTGAATCTGATCTGGGAAAACAAGTTCTCCTAAAACTTAACAGGATGTTATTAAGTCCGACAGATTTTAACTCAAAAAGCCTTCCAACACAGCATTATTTACGTGAAACTTAGTTTCTTAAATAAAAATAATAACTTGTTACCTGAAGAAAATTAAAACAAATTAACTTTTAAGAGAGATAAACATTCTTACAAAAAACTGTATTTTCTCTATCATTTCTTTAAAAGAAATGCAAACCAGTTCATTATCTGTATTTATTTTTTTGAGACAGAGTCATTCACGCTCTATTGCCCAGGCTGAAGTGTAGTGATGCCATCTCGGCTCGCTACAGTCTCCACCTCCTGGGTTCAAGCAGTTCTGCTTCAGCCTCCCAAGTGGCTGGAATTACAAGTGCGTGCCACCATGTCTGGCTAATTTTTGAATTTTTAGTAGAGGCAGAGTTTTGCTATATTGGTCAGGCTGGTCTAGAACTCCTGGCTTCAAGTGATCCACCTGCCTCGGCCTCCCAAAGTGCTGGGATTACAGGCGTGAGCCACAGTGACCAGCCCAGTTCATTATCTTTAATAATAATTACTTTTAATAATGTTTAATAATAAACTAGACAGTAAACTAGTTGTTGTCTAAAAACTTCCAAATACATAACGTACATGTCTGAGCTGTCAAGTCAAAAATGCTATTTAAATTTCACATATTAAACAGCTACAGTATAGCTTACAAGGGCATAAACATACCTAACACATAAATACTGCTTTATCCTTTAGAGAGTCAAAAGTCAGAAGGAACTGCATGCTTTGCAAGGTACTTTGACTCACGAGTGGTCATTAAAACCCAGTAAGTAATTCAAGTATGGTAATACAAAGGCAGGTAATTAAACGCACCAATATCACTCTAAAATCAAAGGCATAAAAATAAAGGCTGAGGCTGGGCTCAGTGGCTCATGCCACTCAGTAATCCCAGCACTTTGGGAGGCTGAGGTGGGTGGATCACCTGAGGTCAGGAGTTTGAGACCAGCCTGGCTAACATGGTGAAACCCTGTCTCTAAAAAATATAAATAAATAAATAAAGGCTGAAAACTTTGTGTTTTTCCATCTTTCATTTACATGGCTAGATATCAGAACCTTACTTTAGAAGATACACAGTTATTATATATGATATCCCCAGATGGTAATTTTCAGAAACTACAAAAAGTGTCAAGATCCATAGTTTGCTTCATCAAATGCTTTTCTAGCTCGTTTCAATTCTTCATTCATAGTAAGCAAGTCTTTAACCCTGGCAAACTTCCTTGGGTCCTTTTGAATCAAGAAGACGGTATCTTCAACTTGTACTTGACCTTGTCTTCCAATGAACATTGCCTTGTAAGTCATTTCAGTGATGAACTCTATGACAAGATCTTCAAGAATATCCACTGACTCAGTATAAGGATTCTGGTCTTCCCCAAAGCCATACATCATACATTGCAATTCTTTAGAAAGAAGTCTCTTTCTTTTACCCTGTCCACCTGCTGCACCTCCTCCAATTTCTTCATTTTCTTCCTCAAAGGTAGGGTCCTCTTCCTCATCTGCCATCCCACTAGCCCGCCAACCCACCAATTTTTATTTTTTTAGAGATGAGGTTTCACCACGTTGGCCAGGCTGGTCTCAAACTCCTGACCTCAAGTGATCTGCCCACCTCAGCCTCCCAAAGTGTTGGAATTACAGGCGTGAGCCGCCACGCCCAGCCGAGATTTTGGATTTATAAGTAAACTCCAAGAAAGAGCCTGGTCCTGAGTCCCTCTGAATAGCTTAGGTCAAGTCCTAAATTCTGAAGCCAACCCCTGTAATTCCCTCTTTATATCTTTGGTATGTGAACTAGGCAAATTTCAAACTTTATAATAATAGCCTAGACTTAAGAATACTTGCCTTGGTAATTAGGATGAGTTTTTGAGAGACAGCATAGCCTAGTGTTAATCACATGGACACCAGACTGCTTGAGTGGAATACAGGTTCTACGGTTTATTAACGGAGTAACCTTGGGTAAGCTATTTAACCAGGGTCTTTATGTGTAACATGGTGATGATAATAAAGATTAAATAATAGGTGAAAAATGTTTAGAATACCACTGTATACATAGTAAGCACCATACATAGGTATTTAGATTTAAAAATACTGGCAAAGGCCAGGTTGGGTGGCTCACACCTATAATCCTAGCACTTTGGGAGGCCAAGGCAGGAGGATCGCTTTAGCCCAGAAGTTCAAGACCAGTCTAGGCAACATAGATTCCGTGTCTTAAAAAATTTAACAGAATTAGCTGGGCATGTTAGCGTGTGCCTGTAGCTACTTGGGAGGCTAAGGTAGGGAGGGAGAGGATCACTTGAGCCCAAGATTTCGAGGCTGCAGTGAGCTTATGATCATGCCACTGTACTCCAGCCTGGGTGACAGAGCAAGATGCCTTCTAAAATAAAATCAAAATAAAACTGCAGTCAAAAATGCCAACTGAAAAGTGAACATGTACAATTTTTTTTTTTGCATTTTTCTTGGGCCTGAGAAGTGCAAGGCGGTTAAAATGATGAGATATAATTCTCACCTATCAGCTCACAAGAAATTAATAAGCTTAAAAAGATGCATAATATATAATACTACAGAGTGCATGGGGGAATTGATATATACATTCATGAACTGGCAGAGACAAAAATGGGCACAGAACCTTTTGGAAAGCTATTACCTATTTTAAAAAATTTCAGTAGCACGTTTTTTATATCATGGAATTTCGCTTCAGAACGTCAGTCCTCTAGAAATACTGACACAAGTGCAAAAACAACAATAACCCACTTGTTCCTTCAAGGTCAGAAAGAGTTATTTCACCAAATAATAGAATTGAGGTACATTTACTTTATTAGAAATAAATCTGATAATCTGCTAACATTTTGAATAGTTACACTTAACTTCAGTTCTTGAAGTCCCATACCTTTACAATTAGGAATGCTAACAGGCTTTTTGTGCAACATGGAAAGATGAGTTTAAATCCCTGCAATTACTTTGTGTCCTTTTTTTTTAAACATTTTACTAACCTACAAAACACCAAATATTTTGTTCTTAATCTGAAAAATAATAGACATTCTCTATAAAACAACTATGGCTTATTCATGAACTTTGTACACAAGAAGCTTAATAAGACAGTGGCTCAAAATTATTTTTCTAAATATATTTCCTATACAAGATAATTTCAAGATATAATTGTTACTTTTGTGTCTAATACTGTATATTAAATAATAAGCATGTAAAAACTACAGTACCACAAAGATTCAGCTATTTTGATAGTAGTATACTCCAACATTAGTTCTAGAACAGTCATTGATATGGATGAACAAACTTTTGAATGTACTCTTAGCTGAAAATAGTACCTTATGCAGTAGCAGAACTTGACTTGATCTGTACTTAAAATAGATGCAGTTTATAACATTTAGAGAAACATAGTGACCTTATTTACTTGCGGAAAATGTACTTATTTCCTTCTGATCTACACATACTTTGTTGTGCAATGTAAGCAGTAAAACAAATAGTATAGGATTCATCTCTGTGAGACCTAGACCCCCTGGTCTAACGAAATAATTCTTGGTCAATACTGTAATTCTGTGGTATAAGACTGATAAAATTAGCCTTCTTGTGACTACTAGACAAGAAGCTGGGCAGTTCACATGCTGAAACTCGTAAGAATTTCGGAAGCTTTAGCTTTAAATAAGCTTTAAGTTTACTTAGAAATGTTATAACACCTCCAGTGGTCACATATGAAGGATATTATACAAATTTCTCCATTAAATATTTATTCTAGATCCACCAATTGGTTTATGTCTAGACTCACCGCGTGATAAACGACATAATGATTTTTATCACCTTCATCTAATACAGGATTTTCAAGTCTATATTAGTTGTTTTCTTGAAGGTTGGTTTTCTTCCAAAATTCAGTCTCATGTTCTTATTTTCAGTCTGCACTAGATTTTAAATATACTGTTCCTTAGATGCTTTTTCTAACCTCACATTTCTAATGGATTTGTCTTAGATGCTTATTGCCACTCCTTGGACAGTCACTGCTGTCTTCAAAGTTCTGGACAATACATGTATTTCAGAGGGCCTGGAGACATTCCATTACCATAGTTAGCTTGATCAGATATCCTTTAAAAGCATATAGCAGCTATTACAAGCTTTTCAATTTTTAATCAAGTGTTTCATTTGGGTAGTCATTTATTGGTAGTTTACATCAGTTGAGTGGTTCAGAACAAATATAGTAAGTTTTTAATAAAATTCTGAACACCTTGGCCAGGCACAATGGCTCAAGCCTGTAATTTGAGCCCTTTGTGAGGATGAGGCAGGAGGATTGCTTGAGCCTAGGAGTTCGAGACCAGCCTAGGCAACAACGAATGCCTGGACCGATTGTGGCATTTGAACTAATATTCAGGTTTAACATGAGATAACTGATTATCATTCTATTTTGGAGGTTTTATTTGAACCAGACAGAAATCTATTTCCCATAGCTATCACTGCCTCTCACCTACCACTTGAAGCGGGTAGTGGGGGAAGTGAGGGAAATAGTTTCTGTTAAGGCCAATAGGGACCTGCTAGACACCCCTCATCCTGAGAATAGTGCATGGAAGTCCATTATATACTGGAGTATTATTGTCATACATTGTATTTTTTTTTTGTTTTATTCTTCTGCTTATACAGATCAAGTCATATATTTTAAAATTCAGATTGAAAACATTTTCAGAGAACAATGCAGTGAAATGAAAAATGAAATTACAGACTGCTGGCATTTGTATTTTCATGTAGCCTTGGCAACTCATTTTTTTTATTGTACAGCTTTGAGAAAATCCTAGTTCATGTAACTAGTTATAGTTCATATAGATTCATGTAACTAGTTTAAGTGATAATGGTGTCACCATCTATCTAACCAGATGAAGATAATTTTTAATAGCTCATCTTAAATTTCAAGGTACCCAAGTTAAATTGATCTAGATGCTTGAGTTGAAATTTTTGTATCAAAGTTCAGTTACAATAACATGCTTACATTCCTTATTAAAGTATAAAAGTCCTACAAGCACACAAACTTGAGTAAGTGCTAAAACAAGTATCACTATTGTCACAATACAACTTGTGTTATATTGTAACAAGAGTTATAACAGTTCCATATGCTGAGAACCATGCCTTTTACTTGAGAATGCTGCTCCTATGGTTGGATCTTTCAGCTTTGCAGATCATTTGAAAGGAGAGATTTGAGGTAGAGACAATTACATATTTCATTCATGGGATGTAAGGAGGATTAAGTGAAATAATGCTGGCTAAAAGTCCTTATTTAGTATACTGCTCAATGCTCACTAAATCGTAATAGCTGTTTTTAACATTTGGCCAAGAACCGATTTAACAGGATTGAGTTGAGGGGCATAGGGGATTATGTGAGTATTTGAAGTAGCAGCAGCATTCTCCATTAAAAGAGAAACAGTGTGGAAGAGCAAAGACTTTGGAGTAGAAAAACACCTGAGTTGAAATCCTATTTGCTACATAATGGCTACTTTTAACCTATTGAATGCCAGTTCCCTCATTTGTAAAATAGGGACAATATTTAACCTATTTACAGGTTGTCCTGAGAGAACTAGGCACCTAGGACAGGATAATGTTGGCACATGGTAGCCTTTAATAAACTGTAGCTATTCGAGATGCTATTAGATGTCACTAGGCAGTTAAGCAAAGGAAGACGGCTTTGCTTGGTGTGACAATGAAAATCTTTCTTCTTGGACGAGTTCCCTGAAAATATGTCATTGTATTGACACCTTTATCTTTGCTAACCTATCCCTTTAAATTCTGGGTATTGTGTGTGCCACAGCATTTTTTTCTTCCATATTCCTGCATTTATTTGGCACCTATCGTGCTAGTTATAGATAAGAGGCTACTAAGAGAGGAGGCAACCTGCACTGGCTTGTAGCTGCTAATAACATTTCCTGTAGCTTATCGTCAGTGTTGTTCATGTGGTAAGGTAAAGGGCGAGAAAGTATTGGAGTCTAAAGAAACTTGAGTAGAAATCAGTTTGTAGCTATTACTGTTCTACCTGCTAACAACTCCTATTTTCAAGTTATTATGTACAACTTTAGGTAGTTTCTCTAGCCTTAATCATGGTTTCTCTGTGTTGAGACTACTTTTGAATGACTATGAAGTACAGCCTTAGATATACAGGTTACTTTCAAGTTTTTGCCTAAAATAAAAGCATTCTCTCCAATTACACATGCTGGGGGAGAAACACCTGCTTCCGACAGGTTTAAAGCTTGGTTTGGTACTTCTTGTGAGAGTTCCTTATGTATGCAGTAATCCAAAATTTATATAGTTGTCCTTTATAAAAGTACATTCATCTAGTAGACAAAACTCGATGTAAGTTAATTAAATGGCATCTTCTAATCCTTCTGTGATGAGCAGAAATGTAAAGTTTTATTCAAGCTAAGGCAAACTTTTTTTCTATCTCATGTTTTGTTTTGTTTTGTTTTGTTTTGTTGTTGTTGTTAAGTAGGATAAGTTCTGAACGTCGAAAAGAAAAGTCTCGAGATGCAGCCAGATCTCGACGAAGTAAAGAATCTGAAGTTTTTTATGAGCTTGCTCATCAGTTGCCACTTCCACATAATGTGAGCTCACATCTTGATAAGGCTTCTGTTATGAGACTTACCATGAGCTATTTGCGTGTGAGGAAACTTCTGGATGCTGGTGAGTTATTTTACAAGGGTGTAAATAGGCCTGAAAATTAGAAATTAGAAGTAAATAGAAATTATTTTTAGAAGATAGTCACAATGTTTTACTTTTGTATACCTCATTATGTTGTGATATGTACACTTTTAAAATTTTTTCTATAATTCTTGTCATTTTTATCAAACTTCATTTTTTCTCATCAGTTAAGTTATTCTTTGAAATAACCATTCTTTTTGCATTGTAATTTGTTTTGCTTTATTCTTTTAAACATACTCTCAATTCTTTTCTATTATAACATCCTTTTTATTACCTGCTTTTAAAGCTTTAGTCAGAAATTTTAAAGATACTGGGTTTTTTTTTTTTTAATTTTTCCTTTTTTCTCCTGTTCCATCTACCTTTCTTTCTTTCTTTAAAAGACATGACTCCTCTTCTTTGATGGTTTACCTTGCTACATTACTTTAAATAATCATGAAAAGCAGCTGGCACATCTAATTATAGTCTTTCTAGCTTCTGGCCTTGACTGTTCTCTGTTTAAATGGCTGTATATATTAAATAAAGTATCTGTGAGAAAACTATAAAAACATCTAAATATTATATCATTTAACTTTTTAACTAATTTTCCTTTTCTTGTGTCCTTTTTAGGTGATTTGGATATTGAAGATGAAATGAAAGCACAAATGAATTGCTTTTATTTGAAAGCCTTGGATGGTTTTGTTATGGTTCTCACAGATGATGGTGACATGATTTACATTTCCGATAATGTGAACAAATACATGGGATTAACTCAGGTAAAATGCACACGTAGTAGGAGCCTTTCTGTATGTTTTTATGATTTTATGATATAATCCTAATTTTTAAAAATGTGTTTACAGTTTGAACTCACTGGACACAGTGTGTTTGATTTTACTCATCCATGTGACCATGAGGAAATGAGAGAAATGCTTACACACAGAAATGGTAAGAAAAGTCTGTTGTGTGATTTAATGTGACAGGTGGTTTTACATAATCAGATACTATTGCTAATTATTAAATTTTGCTATTGTACTTACCTAAGGTAAAATGTTATTTCATGTTTAATAAAATGTTAAGTCTATTCTTCATTAAAACTGTTATTCTAGTTTTTAGGAATTTCATTTTGAAAGCCCACCTAATTGCATAAATAATTGTGTGAGTGTGAGACATAAAATGGAAAAATAAATAATCAGGACCAAGAGAGTTATAAATAACCTTTTTTTTTTTTTTAGATGGGGTTTCACTCTGTTGTCCAGGCTGGTGTGCAGTGGCATGATCACAGCTCATTGCAGCCTTGACTGCTAGGGCTCAAGTGATTCACCCACCTCAGTCTCCCAAGTAACTGGGACCACAGACGTGTGCCACCATGCCCAGCTAATTTTTAAAAAATCATCTGTAGAGAATAAGTCTCACTATGCTGCCCAGGCTAGTCTTCAACTACTGGACTCAAGCCATCCTCCCACCTTGGCCTCCCAAAGTGTTGGGATTACAGGCATGAGCCACCATGCCCAGGCTGCTCTTGAACTCCTGGACTCAAGTGATCCTCCTGTAATTCTAGCACTTTGGGAGACTGAGCCAGGAGGATCTCCACGTGGTGGAGTTAAAAATTAAAATACACCATTAAGGCAAGGAGAAATTGTAATACCAAGGACAGATAATAGGATTTTAGACAATCATTAAAGTTGAGGTGCCAGTTTGAGGTCTGAGGCCCAAGAGAAAAAGTTCACCAGAATTTTAAGACAAATAACTGCTTATTGACTTCTTAGGATGTTCTCAATAATTTGAGACTGTGTAGTTTGATTATAAAGTTATTACACTGTGGATGCCCACATATTAACAAAAATAGACAGTAAGACTTTTAATTCTTAGGAATGAATTGTTAAAAATAATCAAGTATGCTGGGCGTGGTGGCTCACACCTGTAATCCCAGCACTTTGGGAGGCCAAGGTGGGTGGATCATGAGGTCAAGAGATCCAGACCATCCTGGCCAACATGGTGAAACTCTGTCTCTACTAAAAAAATACAAAACTCAGGTGGGCATGGTGGCACACACCTGTAGTCCCAGCTACTTGGGAGGCTGAGGCAGGAGAATCGCTGGAACCCAGGAGGCAGAGGATGCAGGGAGCCAAGATCACGCCACTGCACTCCAGCCTGGCACCTGGCAACAGAGCAAGACTCTGTCTAAAAAAAAAAAAAAAAAAGTGTTCTGAGATTTTTGGAAAGTACCTCTTGAATTAAGAAAAACAAAGTCCACATTTGTGTCTTCTTAAACAGTGTATACTGATCAATAATTATTAAAAATAATCATGTGTTCCAAGATTTTTGGAAAGTACCTCTTCAATTACAAAAACAATTTCAAGAAAGTCTTTCCACATTTGTGCCATCTTAAACAGCGTATAGTGATCATAATTGAACTTTTCTTCATGTTGGAAAGTTACCACAAGGAAAATTTCTTATGTTCTGCTGTTGTTGCTCTCCAATTTAAGTGCATAAGTTTGTTTGCTTCTATATTATACAACCTCAAACTTACTTTTTGTATAACTAAGGTTTTCTTTTTCATCTCATTTATAAAAATAATAGCTAACCTCCATTGAGAGAATACTCTGTGCCAGGACACTGTTCTTCCTATTTTATATGCCTTTACCTCCTTTATTTCTTACAACAACCCTGTGAAGTTAACTGTTACAATTTTTATTTTACCAGGAAACTGAGGCAGAGAGTTACTAAGTAACTTGCCCAACATTATTTGGTTAGTAAACGGCAGAGCTTGGGCTGAACTTCAGTAGACTGGCTTCAGAGTCCACACTCATTAGCTCTTTGGAGCTCTTTTCGTATTTTTGAATTCTCACCACATTCTACTGTCTTTTTTTACCGTGTCAGCAGGACCTGTCTCCTGTTTTAAAATTCAATATTGTGTTGTTACTGTTAATTTGGAAAACAAATGCACACTTTTGAGAATTCTGTATAAAGGAGGAGTAAATACGCTGTGGACCTAAGTGGCTTGTCAATGAGTTTAATATATGAGTTCCATTGTGCAGAGTTGAGGTTTATATTGACTGCTCAGTGCTTTCCTGGGACTAGACTATAAATGGATGGATATTAGGAAGTCTTGTTTTGATTTGGTAATGATGTTAATGCATTATTCCAAATCAGATAGTCTTAATATAGTTTAAATATATGTTTTGAACCAAATGTTCTTTTTTGAAGCACACAGACATTTTTGAAATCATTCCTAATGTGGCTAATGAAGTATTGATGTTCCATTGGGAAACTAAAAGGCAGATTTTTCTCTTTTAAAAATCAGGGACTGTTGCAAAGCATCACATTTTAGTGATACACTGAGAGCCAATGGTGTATTTACACAAATAGTCCTATTATTCTTTCATATAAATTCTAAAAAGATGCTTTAGAATTTATAAATTATTACAAAATAACTTATTTTTAGAGAGTTTACAATTTAGTGTTTAAAAAAAAATTTTTTTTTCACCCATTAGGAAAATGCTAGTACTTTTCAGTTACCTTGATTTATTATTATTATTATTTTTTAGATGGAGTCTCGCTCTGTTGCCCAGGCTGGAGTGCAATGGCACTATCTTGGCTCACTGCAACTTCTGCCTCCTGGGTTCAAGCGATTCTCCTGCCTCAGCCTCCCAAGTAGCTGGGACTACAAGTATGTGCCACCATGCCTGGCTAGTTTTTTCTATTGTTAGTAGAGACAGGGTTTCTCTGTATTAGCCACAATGGTCTCAATCTCCTGACCTTGTGATCCGCCCGCCTTGGCCTCCCAAAGTGTTGGGATTACAGGCGTGAGCCACCGCGCTCAGCCCACCTTGATTTTTAAATTAATCTACAGATCCCCATTCAAAGGCCTTGGGTTTCTTTCAAAGGTCAGTGTAATTCAAGCATAGATTATGAAGGAATGAACATACCCAAAGGATTTTGCATGTGAATCTTTACTGCCACTGCCACAACCATCACCATCTACACACATACACACACACTCTCTCTCTCTCTTTCTCGTTCTCGCTCTCTCTCGCTCTCATGGCATCTTTTGAAAATATACTCTTGAATCCTTCCAGGGAGGGCAAATTCAGTTCTTATCTAAGTAAACCCAAATGGCCTGCATCAGCACCAGGACTGCTCATCTTTCCTAGTTTCATTAAATGAGTATGAGCTGGAATTCATCTTGTTCCTCAAGAGTCCAGCATTTCTAGCTAACAATGCCTAAATTTAAACTTACTCTCATTTCTTTTCTACTTGACAGTGTTCTTTCAATGTACTAGCATTAAAATTTCCAGATTTGATTTTTCTCCTGTCTTACTTCCATCAGCTTTCAAACGTATTAAGATTCTACCTCTTCATTTGTCTTTTGCCACTATTCTTTTCACTCATACTGCTGCTACTGGCTCAGCCCTCTATAATTCTAACACATATATTGCTGCTAAATTAATTTTCTTTAAGTTACTGATTGTGCTTCCCAATTCAGAGTTTTTTAAAGCCCCTGTTGAATATTTTTAGGCAGGACTCCATGTGGACATCCACAGCCCTCTGTAGTACAGCCCTAAACTTCCCTTCTAGCTTTGCCTTATTACTCTTCTATGTGTACTTTATATTGTGGACAAACTGCTGCTCTTATTTTTCCTACCTCTGTGCTTTTCATTCTCTTCCTTCTCCCTGGAATAGCCTTCTAACCCATCTCTACTTACTGACATTCTCAACGTCTCTTTTCTAAGCAGGACTTCTAGATTCCCCCAACTAGAAGTTATCTTCTAAGCCCTCCTCCTTTAAAGCATATAAGTCTCAAGTACTGACTCTGCATTGTGTTTTTGTTGACCTTACTGTATCTACTGCATTTTTAACTTCTTCAGGAAAGGCAGTGTGTCTTACTCATCTTTGTATTACCTGCAATATCTAGTCCAGGTTCTGAATAATGAATATTTTTGTATGTGTTTTGAATCACCCTGACCAATGAAGATAAGAAAGATGAATACTGAAGATTGATAAGAAATATAAGAATATTGATAAGAAATATGAATGAATATGAATATTGAAATATGAAATATATTTCTTAAGAAATCAAGATGCTTTTTTTTTTTGATACAGTGTCTCACTCTGTCACTCATGCTGGAGTGCAGTGGCGCACTCTCAGTTTACTGCAACCTGTGCCGCCCAGGTTCAAGCGATTTTCATGCCTGAGTCTTCGGAATACTGGGATTATTGGTGTGCACCACCATACCTGGCTAGTATTTATATTTTTAGCAGAGACAGGATTTTGCCACAATGGCCAGCCTGGTCTCAAACTTCTGGCCTCAAGTGATCTTCCCGATCTTCCTATCTCAGCCTCCCAAAGTGCTGGGATTACAAGCATGAGCCACCACACCCAGCAAGATTCTATTTCCTTAGTCACCTAAATATAATCTCATTTTTTAGTTATAGGAGGTTTGGAATAGGAGTGAATAGACTTTACTTAATTCTGACTTTGCTTTATTTCTGCAGCTTTTTTTTTTTTTTTTTTTTAGATGAATTCTCATTCTGTCACCCAGGCTGGAGTGCAGTGGCACAGTCTCAGCTCACTGCAACCGCCACCTCCCAGGTTCAAGTGATACTCCTGCCTCCATATCCCAAGTAGCTGGAATTACAAGTGCCCGCTACCATGCCCAGCTAATTTTTGTATTTTGAGTAGAGACGGGTTTCACCATGTTGACCAGGCTGGTCTTGAACTCCTGATCTCAAGTGATTCTCCTTCCTCAGCCTCCCAAAGTGCTGGGATTATAGGCCTGAGCCACTGTGCCCGGCCTATTTCTGTAGCTTTTGATAAGTCATTTGATCTGTTGTTGGTGTTGTTTTCTCATAGTAACAAAGTAGAAATAATTTCCTGTCTGGTTTACTAGATAAATTAAGGTGGAAAAAATAAGACATGTAAAAATGTTATTTACTGTTAAAAAGAAAGTTGCTGTTTTAAAGGTTCTATAAATACATAGAATGCTTATTAGAAATCGAGCTAACACATTCAGGAAACGATAGGAAGAGTTCACTGAAGTTCTTTGTTTAGGCATTCTTGTGTACCAATAATACAGTTATAGAGCAAACTCATACCATTTTTATATTTCTTTGTAGTTTGACTAACCTTACTGGCTTGCATGATTAACTGTTATCCCAAATATGGATTATCTTTCAGCCAACTCAGGGAATCACTGCTACTGAGTAGTGTATGTCAGATCTCATGGGTGTGCTGGAGTCGGTAAAAGGGGGGATGAATTACTGTGTTCATGCTGAGACTTTTAATTGAACAGGTATTCAGTTGATCTAGGTGCTGGGCACTTTGCTACTTATATTGTAACAAATTTGTATATTTACTTGCTTTAAAACTTTATTTCATGCTTTCATTAGGCCCTGTGAAAAAGGGTAAAGAACAAAACACACAGCGAAGCTTTTCTAGAATGAAGTGTACCTTAACTAGCCGAGGGAGAACTATGAACATAAAGTCTGCAACATGGAAGGTAAGTGAAAATGATTTGTGATTGATGATACTCTTTATTTATAAATAGACATTGTAGTATTAAGATAACTTTAGAATTGTGAGGGAAAGTTTACAGTTCCTTGGTGTTTATATATGTAACATTTATACTTTCAGCTGATTTGCATGTGGTCTCCAAAATCCAGAACCATATAGTAATTTGCCAATTTGAGGCACAAACTTAAATTATGTGAATTGTGGCACTGGTGTACCAGCCTTGTCTAATCAGTTGGCTTTGCCAACCACCCAATATTTGAATCCTGATAGGGCTTAATTTTCTATTAATCATTGTTTTGTGTCTTTGTTCAGTGTTAAAACATAGTCATCAGAGCAAGAAATATCTATCAAACAGCCAGATGATGAGATGAATGAAAAGGCAGCCTAGACTTTATCCGAGGGGAATTTTTTAAAGAGTAATTTATAGGGCCTGGGCAGGAAGTAGGTCATGGGTGGTATCGTAGGAAAAACATTTATTGATTTTCAAAAACAAGGTTAATTCACCAGCGACAGTAAATTTTATCAAGGCTTACTGGCCATGTCAGACTCAACTGCTCATCTCTGCTTTTTTCCCCCAGCATTGTAAATATTTTTTTTTTAACTGTTTTGTTTTCTTCCTCATACACAGGTATTACACTGCACAGGCCATATTCATGTATATGATACCAACAGTAACCAACCTCAGTGTGGGTATAAGAAACCACCTATGACCTGTTTGGTGCTGATTTGTGAACCCATTCCTCACCCATCAAATATTGAGATTCCTTTAGATAGCAAGACTTTTCTCAGTCGACACAGCCTGGATATGAAATTTTCTTATTGTGATGAAAGGTAAATTAGATCTAAAATGTGAATTTGAAATTTTAATTAGTCTACAGCATTATTGAATATTCACCGTAGTAAAGATTTAATGTTGGCCATGCGTGGTAGCTCACACCTGTAATCCCAGCACTTTGGGAGGCTGAGCGGGGTGAATCACTTGAAGTCAGGAGTTTGATACCAGCCTGGCCAATGTGGTGAAACCCTGTCTCTACTAAAAATACAAATATTAGCTGGGCATGGTGGCAGGCATTACTCGGGAGGCTGAGGTAGGAGAATCACTTGAACCTGGGAAGTACAGGTTGCAGTGAACCGAGATCGCACCACCACACTCCAGCCTAGACAACAGAGTGAGACTTCATCTCAAAAAAAAAAAAAAAAAAAAAAACTCAGTTTTAAACTCTGCTTTCCACTAAATTGAACAGAATGAACTTACTAATATTAGATTAACTTTGTAAATTAATTCAGCCACATTTATTGGACACTTAACTCTGTACTATGAACGCTTACTTAACTAAGTGCTATCCAGAAATTAAGATTAGTCTTTTTCCCCCCTCCCCAATAGGGGCTCTGCTTAAAGAGAGAATTTCAAAGACATACAGTGTATATTTTGAGTAAAGATAGATTACCTTAGGTTGGGGACTCGAAAGCCAAGTGTTTGTACATCCCTTCATCCTACATATCTTCCCTGAAAAGCTTCAACCTTTCCCCCATCGTTTCTATCGTCATTTCCCACATTTCTTTTTGTAACTAATTCTATTTAATGCCAACTTAATATTTGTATCTGGATATTCTTCTGTATTGTAAACTAAATATTTCTGTAATTGAACTGTACCACTACTGCCCCCAAACAACATCATCAAAAACTGCTTTTCTTCCTATAACACTTATATCATAGTTAATACACCACCATGTACACATGACTCCAGCAAAACTTTGGAAGTCATCCGTTTCTTTTACCTTCATTGTCTACGTATAGTTGATCTATAAATCTCACAGATTTACTATCTACATATATGTCTCGATCCATTTCCTCCCTTCCATCCTTGCACTCCTGCCACTGAATTCATTAGCTCATTATTACCTTTGACTTGAGTTGTTGGCTTAGCTGCCTTTTTGCCAACAGATTTGTACCCTTGTAATCTTTCATCCAAGTTGCCAGAAAGTGGGTGTCCTAATGTGAAAATCAGATCATGTCATTCTCTTGTTAAAAGTGCCTCAAATGCTTCCCTTCATCTTTGCACACAAAAATATATTGTTTATAAAAATAATAGATGAGGGAAGTAAATTTTAATTTATCAAAAAAAAGATGTGCATTTTAAAAGATTGAAAGACAAATAGACCTACACAATAAAATCTAAACTTAGCATGTCAAAAAAAAAAGTACTTATAGTCTGGCCCTTGCCAACTTTTCCATATTAATCAGGAGGAACGGTCACCACTTATTCTGATGTGGCCCCTACCACCCTATAGCTAGAAAGCTCCCCATGCTGTTTTAATAGCTTAATGCAGGGGTCCCCAACCCCCAGTACTGGTCCATGGCCTGTTAGGACCCCAGCTGCATAGCAGGTGAGTGGTGATGAGCATTCCCGCCTGAGCTATGCCTCCTGTCAGATCACAGGCAGCATCAGATTCTTAGAGGAGTGGGAAACCATTGTGAACTGTACGCGAGGGATCTAGTTTGTGCACCCCTTGTGAAAACCTAACTCAACTAGTGCCTGATGATCTAAGATGGAACAGTTTCATCCTGAAACCATCCCACCCCCCATCTGTGGAACAACTGGCTTCCACGACCTGTCCCTGGTGCCAAAAAGGTTGGGGACCACTTTTTTAGAACCTTTGCACTACTTTTTTTCCTATTCTGTAATAAAGTTTTCTTCACTTCCTAACACATACTTACCTTCCAAGAGCGTCTACTCCTTTGTACAGCTTTCCTTGTTCCTTCCAGAAGAAACTGCACTGTTCCTTGTACATACCTTTTGTAGCATTTACTCTACTATTGCAGTGTTTGTCTCATTTTTTACTATAAGGCTATATAATACAGTAGCTGAAGGGGGCATAGGTTCTATAGCCTGACTACCAAATGCTGGCTTTGCTGCCTATATCCAGATGATCTTGGACACATTAGTTCTTAGTTCTTGTCTGTGAGCATCAGTTTCTTCTTAATATTAACTTGAAGATGTTATGAGAAAACCAATTTTCAGCGCTTACCATAATATAAAGTAGACAAGAAACCCCCACCCCATTGGACAAGGAAATATGACAGAGCAATGTCTTTGGAATCACATAATGTTAGATTCATTCATGGCTTGCATCTCTGATACTTATAATGTGGCCCTCGCCTTGGTACTTGACTATTGTAAAACTCACATTCCTTATCTATAAAATAAGCATCATGGCTGGGTGCAATGGCTCATGCCTGTAATCTCAGCACTGTGGGAGGCCAAGGCAGGCAGATCACCTGAGGTCCTGAGTTTGAGACCAGCCTGGCCAACATGATAAAACCCCATCTCTACTAAAAATACAAAAATTAGCAGGGTGTGGCGGCGCATGTCTGTCATCCCAGCTACTCAGGAGGCTGAGGCAGGAGAATTGCTTGAACCCGGGATGCGGAGGTTACAGTGAGCAGAGATCACGCCACTGCACTCCATCCTGGGAGTTCATACCTCAGAAGGCTGTTGTAAGGATTAAAGGAGTTTGTTGAGTGCCTAGGGCTTCACTACTGGTGTCAACTTTAAGAAAATGAATATAGAAAAGCTAAGTACTATTTTAAGGTGTTTACTGCCAGTATTCATGTAAATGTATGATGGAACAGAGATGTCCATCCTATTTTGAGGAATTATTTTTTATTTTTTGAAAACTTAAGGTAACAAAGTAGAGGTAGAAGCAGGGAGAAAGGAAGGTAATGGAGCAAAAATGAGAAAGGGAGTAGCGTTCCCTTCTAGTTATAACAGAAAATTAGCAAAATGATCGTGATGGGAGTTAACAGTAAAGATAGCCAGCTTATAGATCAACCAAGACAGTTTTTTTGTTTTGTTTTGTTTTTGTTTTGAGACAGAGTCTGGCTCTGTCGTCCAGGCTGGAGTGCAGTGGCACCATCTGGGCTCAATGCAACCTCCACCTCCCAGATTCAAGCAATTCTTCTGCCTCAGCCTCTCCAATAGCTGCAACTACAGGCGTGCACCACCATACCTGGCTAATTTTTGTATTTTTAGTAGAGATGGGATATCATCATATCGGCCAGGCTGGTCTTGAACTCCTGACCTCATGATCTGCCCGCCTTAGCCTCCCAAAGTGCAGGCATTACAGGCCTGAGCCACCGAGCCCGGCTTAGATCAACCAAGACAGTTTTGAGTTTGACCAGCAGACTGTTATTTTCTGGTTTAGAGCTCTTTCCAGGAACTTCTCGCATCTATAACTCCTGAAAACAAAGCTGTGGAAAAAATTTTGCTCAATTTTAAGTCTAACGTATCAAGCTCCTAAAATCCAAAATATTCCACAAATAGCTGCTATTTACTGTACTGAGTAGTAATTCATTTAAAATTATTTGAGCATCTACTGTGTTTATGGCACTAAAGTAGAAATGAAGATGAACAGTTCCTGCCTCAAAATAAATGAGTGGTATACTGCTTTAGATCACAGGTTTCCTAGTCCATTAAAAACACTTTTTGATCATATTTTCTGGACACCCCAACCCCTTTGGTACAGGATAGAACCTGTTTAATTCCCTAAAGTTATATTAACTTTTCCTTTCTTGCTTCAATATGTATAATATTGACCTTCAGGGAAAGCATATGCAGTTTATTTTTGACTACTTGGCATCTCTTAATGATAGACATAACTCAAATTGAGAAGCACTGATTGACATCAGATTGAATCAGAGCTTCCTACAACAATATAAGCAAGACTTTCATTAATCTGATCCCCCTTCCTACTTCTTCAGCATTATCTGATCTGTCTCCGCTAACCATATTATAGAATCTTTGTTACCTGCACCATGTTAAGCATTTTAAAAAATCTTTTGCTTATACTGTACCTTTTCCCTGAAAGTGGTTTTGCCTTTCCTTTGTCTCTCTCTAGGCATAAGTCTTCTATAAGAGGCTGTTCCTCATTCTACCAATCCTTTGCATGGATGGGATTGATTTCTCTGATTCCTGGAACAGATTCTCATCACTGCATTTATCTCATTATTTCCTAAGTAGTACCAGTACATCTGCAAGATTAGCCACGTGTTCAATTTTGTCTTAGCATTTTCATGCCTAATTCTAGGCATGCCACTCATAGGCATATTAAGATTTGAAAAGTGAAAAAGGTTTTAATTCCATGGGAATTTTATTTAAATAGAAAAATTTAAGACCAATTAAAATTATTTTTTAAAGCATGATTTCAAGAAATTTGACTAATTTTGTTTAAAAACAAGTTTTCCTTTATAATGCTGCCACCTGGTGTTGCTGTGTTTACAGATGTCCCTTTGTAAAGAATTGAGGGTTTGAGTTGAGTTTGGTTTGGTTTTTGGGAAGTCAGCTTTTCATTTATGTATTTATTTTGCAATAAACTATGGAAGATCTTGCCTTTAAGTGTAAGAACACAAGCAGTATTACTTTTACACCTTTATAGAATATCTTGCCTATGTCCTTCCTGTAGTTAGGTGGGGGTTTTTGACATACAGTGTGTTACATAAGGGTTGCTTGCACCTCAGTAAGAAAGTCCTCTGAAATCTAAAGGCTGAGAATCTAGAAGTTTAACTCATGTTTCCTCCTAGAAAGACTTCAGATGAGAGTATTTCTGTTCAGAATGGTACTAAGAAGATAGCTTTCTCTTTCTCATGTCATAGTTGCCATTTCACACTGGGTACAGAGAATAAGATCTAGTCTATGTCCTAAATAAAGATCTAGTCTCTGCCAGTGAGCTAGATAGAGTAACTAGATTGTCTTCCAGTCTATTTTCATTTGAAATATTGTTTTATATGAAGTTATTCCCATAATTTCATGTGATATCAAAAAGTAAGTACAAGAGCATCTTCTAAAACCAACGTAATTCCTTTAGTTCCCATTTAGTGTAGATACTCTTTGGTTGATAATATTAGAATTGTGTAGTGGCTATTGATCTCCCAAAGTGAGGCACTGCCTAGGGGCTTACAGCTACTCCATAAAGAATTTGGCTTTATGAAAAAATAATGTTATAGATTTTATCTATATTTTAAACTGTCAGTGACTACCTTTACAACTTTTACCATTTAATTTAGTAGTACTTCTTATCTGTTTATTAATACCCTGCCTTGTTACCAAAAGTATGTATAATGAGATGTGATAAAAATAGGTAATAAGTTTGGGTGAAGAGGATAAAAGAGTTAAATAGCCAGATGAACCTAGAAGACTTAAAGAAATGTGTGGTGTTGCATTTAATAACTGTAGAGCTACTAAAGGTGAGGTGTAAATTTATTGTAAGCAAAGGCGGATGCTCTTTATTTTTGAAAATTCACTTGTCTGTAAGATTAATGCCTATCAGTTAACTTGGGAGAAGAAACATTTTTATCAGTTAGTGTCTCCCTTTTTTTTCTTAAATTTTGTATTTTTTTACTAACAGAATTACCGAATTGATGGGATATGAGCCAGAAGAACTTTTAGGCCGCTCAATTTACGAATATTATCATGCTTTAGACTCTGATCATCTGACCAAAACTCATCATGATAGTAAGTACAATGGAAGAACTCAAGAGATATTCTAATTATTTTACTGTTGGAACCTCTGTACAGTTTGGCTACCCATCTAATTCTCTGGTTAAAATGTACCAGTCTTCCTAGACAAAATGTGTTAACAGGCCTATTCAGTAGAGATCTTGACCATTTTATGTTTTGTATTTGTTGCAACAAATATCAGTAAAAATAGAATCATTTAATCACAGATGAAACTTCTGGCATTTTAAATACAAAGACTTTTGAAAAACCAAATATTATAGAGCATTGAATAGCATGATTTTCAGAATTCACATAAATACTCAGAACAATGTTTGGTATATAAAAGGCACTCAGAAAATATTTGTGCCATCAATGAATGTGAAGGTGGTGGACATCATGCACATGTGGTAATAAGTATCATTTTAAAAAAATTTTAATAGGTACATAGGCATGTATATTTTTAGGTTACATGAAATATTTTGATACAGGCATGCAATGCAATTTATAAGGATAAATGAAGTACCTGACACCTCAAGCATTATCTTATGTGACAGACAATCCAATTATACTCTTGGTTATTTTATTTATTTTATTTCATTTTATTTTTTTCTTTTGAGATAGGATCTCACTCTGTCACCCAGGCTTGAGTGCAGTGGTGTGATCTCGGCTCACTGCAGCTCTGCCTCCTGGGTTCAAGAGATTCTTCTGCCTCAGCCTCTCGAGTAGCTGGGATTACAGGCATGTGCCACCATGCCTGGCTAATTTCTGTATTTTTAGTAGAGACGTGGTTTCACCATGTTGGCCAGGATGGTTTCGAACTCCTGACCTCAAGTGATCCATCCACCTTGGCCTCCCAAAGTGCTGGGATTATAGATGTGAGCCACTGTACCCGCCCGTAAAAATGAGTCCTTCATAATCTAAGCTTGAATTACACTTACCCTTGAAAGAAACCCAAAACCTTTGAATGGGGACCTGTAGATTAATTTAAACATCAAGATAGGCTGGGTGCAGTGGCTCATGCCTGTAATCCCAGCACTTTGAGAGGCTGAGGTGGGCGGATCATGAGGTCAGGAGATTGAGACCATCCTCGCTAACGGTGCAACCCTGTTGCTACTAAAAATACAAAAAATTAGCCAGACATAGTGGCACATACCTGTAATCTCAGCTACTGAGGAGGCTGAGGCAGGAGAACCGCTTGAACCCAGGAGGCAGAGGTTGCAGTGAGCCGAGATAGCACCATTGCCCTCCAGCCTGGGAGACAAGAGCAAAAAAACTCCATCTCAAAAAAAAAAAAAAGGCATCTTTGTCTGGAAACTGTAATCAGAATTTAAAGGTACAGCATCACCATTTCTTGAAAAAGGTTATTGATTATTCTCTAATCTGACATTTTCAACCTAAGTCATTAAAGGAATTTCCGTCACTGAAGATCGTGTATTCATGAACTCTTCACTTAGCTCATTGGCAGCAAAGGAGTTTTATTTAGAGGGTTTGAAAAAGGAAATGAGTGTATTTTCAGCTATTCTGTGACACACTGTCTCAATTTAAGCAGTTACAACTGATTCCACTAAATACACATCTGTTTTCTAAAACAATGATCAACATTCAGTATCTGTTCATTTAATTAAAAAGTCAAAGGGACAATATCTTCTCTGCATGATTCTTTTTTATTTTCCCCCTAGTGTTTACTAAAGGACAAGTCACCACAGGACAGTACAGGATGCTTGCCAAAAGAGGTGGATATGTCTGGGTTGAAACTCAAGCAACTGTCATATATAACACCAAGAACTCTCAACCACAGTGCATTGTGTGTGTAAATTACGTTGTGAGGTAAGTTTGAGAAATGAACATTTTTGGGAAACAAACAGTAATTGTTTTTGGATACTCTTCATTTGCAGGAAGATGAGATTATAAATATTAACTAAATTTTATTTTACTTTCACATTTCTACCAAATTATTATTTTCTGTACTCTGACCTAGGTCACCCAGGCTAGAGTGCAGTGGTGCAGTCTTGGTTCACTGCAGCCTTCACCTCCCAGGCTCAAGCCATTCTTATGCCCCATAGAGACGGGTTTTGCCATGGTGGCCAAGCTGGTCTTGAACTCCCAGGCTCAAGTGATTCACCCACCTCAGCCTCCCAAAGTGCTGGGATTACAGGCATGAGCCACCACGCCAAGACTAGATATCTGAAATTCTTAACTGAAATTGGTCAAAATATCCTGTACTGGGAATTTTTTTTTTTTAATTTCAGCTTTTATTTTTTATTCAGGGAACACATGCATAGGTTACGTGGGTATATCATGTGATACTGAGGTTTGTGGTACAATTGATCCTATCACCCAGGTAGTGAGCATAACACCCAACAGCCGTTCAACCACCCTTGCCCCTCTCCCCTGGAAGTCCTCAGTGTCTATTGATGCCATCTTTATGTCTACAGGTAACCCAGTGTTTAGCTCCCACTTACAAGTGAGAACATGCAGCATTTGGTTTTCTGTTCCTCCATTATTTCACTTAGGATAATGATCTCCAGCTGCATCCATGTTGCTGCAAAGGACATGAATTCATTCTTTTTTTATAGCTGCATACTGTGAATTTTATTGGGTCTTCATTTCATATTAGCATTTTAAAACCCTAAATGTGACAAATTGTGCATGAGAGATCATGCATCTCAAGAAATCTTAAAATGTTCCCGTCCATAAAGCAGAATTTCTTAAGAGACCATTTCACAGTTCCCCTTCCCATCATTGTATCAAGTGCTCATTTATGAATTACTAATTTCTCTTGTTTTGACAGTGGTATTATTCAGCACGACTTGATTTTCTCCCTTCAACAAACAGAATGTGTCCTTAAACCAGTTGAATCTTCAGATATGAAAATGACTCAGCTATTTACCAAAGTTGAATCAGAAGATACAAGTAGCCTCTTTGATAAACTTAAGAAGGAACCTGATGCTTTAACTTTGCTGGCCCCAGCCGCTGGAGACACAATCATATCTTTAGATTTTGGCAGCAACGGTGAGTAGTTATTTTGTTAATTCCCTAAATTTGTGCTGCATGCCTCATTTTGACTAAATGTTACTTTGACGTTTTTTGTTGGTAATTATTTGGACATTACAGGCTAATATGATGGTTTGCTTAAATATTTTGCCCCTGTCATTTCTTACCATTCTTGCGTTTTTTATATTGTTGGAAATTGTGTTTTAAAGTGTCCTTAAGGCATTTATTCTTCCCACATAAATTTTTCCTGGCTACTCTGCTATTTCTGTATCCTGCTGTCAGATTTTCTCTAGTTTAGCAGAGTTATATGGAAGTAGGCATTGTTGCATTAAAGGATAAATAAATAGTCATACCATAACATCAAACATTGAAGATGAAAACTGTAATTTTAAAGTAGATAACATTTTAATATATAAAATGGTTAGTATTGCCTTTTGTCTTTTATGCCATATAGATTAAGAGGAGGTATCAATAGTGGATTGGAAAGATAATCCAGACTTATGATTATACTATAATATTTGTAAACTTTCTGACGAAGGAAAATTTGGTAACATTTTGTTGTTTGATGAATTGTATACATTTTTTGTATGTTAAAATCCTTGTGGCCGGGTGTGGTGCCTCACGCCTGTAATCCCAGTACTTTAGGAGGCCAAGATGGGTAGATCACTTAAGGTTAGGAGTTTGAGACCAGCCTGGCCACCATGGTGAAAACCTGTCTCTACTAAAAATACAAAAATTAGCTGGGCATGGTGGTGCGTGCCTGTAATCCCAGCTACTCGGGAGTTTGAGGCAGGAGAATTGCTTGAACCCGGGAGGCAGAGGTTCAGTGAGCCAAGATTGTGTCACTGTACTCCATCCTGGGCAACAGAGCAAGACTGTCTTGAGTAAAAAAAATATATATATTTGCATACTTTAGATTGACTCATATTTTTTCCCTGCAGACACAGAAACTGATGACCAGCAACTTGAGGAAGTACCATTGTATAATGATGTAATGCTCCCTTCATCCAATGAAAAATTACAGAATATAAATTTGTCAATGTCTCCATTACCCACCTCTGAAACTCCAAAGCCACTTCGAAGTAGTGCTGACCCTGCACTTAATCAAGAAGTTGCATTAAAATTAGAACCAAATCCAGAGTCACTGGAACTTTCTTTTACCATGCCCCAGATTCAGGGTCAGCCACCCAGTCCTTCTGATGGAAGCACTAGACAAAGTTCACCTGAGGTAGGTGTCATGATATAATCAGGAAGGGACAACTTTCAGATTTTAACATTCAAGATTGTATATAATTATAAGTTTGATTGAAACACTAATTTGAACCACAGATTACATTTGTGTGTGTGTGTGTGTGTTTGAATTTTAGCACTTTAAAATTATTGCAAGAGCTATTGCGCTTAACTTAGACCTCAGTACATGTTTTAGGCTCAAAAATAGGAACTTGGGAAGAAACTAGCGTAATATAAACCAAAAGGTGAAACATACATTGTTTCTCTATTATTTATATCAGTAGGACAAAAATGTCTTGAATTTGGACATTTTAGACTAGTACTAAGTGTGCTCAAGGTAGCCACAGCTTATACCTGTTACCTTTTTAAGTTTTTTTGTTTTGTTTTGTTTTATTGTGGTTTTTTTTTTTTGAGACAGAGTCTCACTGTCACCCAGGCTGGAGTGCAGTGGTGCAATCACAGCCCACTGCAGCCTCAGCCTCCCAGGCTCAAGTGATTTTCCCACCTCAGCCTCTCGAGCAGCTGAGACTTTAGGCCCACACCACCATACCTAATTTTTTAACCTTTTTTTTTTTTTTTCTGTAGAGTTGGGGTTCTCACTATGTTGCCCAGGCTGGTTTAAACTCCTGAGCTCAAGGAATCCTCTAACCTTGGCCTCCCAAAGTACTAGGATTACAGATGTGAGCTATCATGCCTGGCCCATTACACCTTTAAGTTGGAGAACTGTCTGGTAACAATAGGCTTAACAGGGTTTACATGGGAAAGGACCTTATAAATTATTTGCTCAATGTAGTCCAATTTCCATCACTATTTTGAAATTTTGTTTAAGTATAACATGAAAATAACAAGTCTTACATAAAATAAATACTTAGTAACTGGTCTTTTTTATTCTGGATCTGTCTTGATATTAATTGTCCTATAAACACAACAAAAATAGTCTTTAAAGACTGGACTGACAAAGACTAGAGATGTCACACAGGGCTCTATTTCTAAATCTAGAATGATTCCATTTCAGGACTTCCTACATTTAAAAATATGCTCAGGAGTAGGGTAACTTAGATCTGAACACTATAACTTGATAAATGAGGCATAAATAAGCTTTAATAAATGGTAAATAATTTTACATTAAATATTTGTTGAATAAAACTGGCAAGCTAAGAGTAGGAGATTTGACATCTCATAGCCTTCTGGTAAATGAGTATCTCCTATGCTCTGATTGCTTAATTTACCTAGCACAAAAAAAATGTATGATTCATTTTGGTTTTTGTCTAACAAAAGTAAATCTAACAAAAATAATAGAATGATGAAAGCAAAATTCGTTGTTTAGAATACACAGCTATAGTCTTTTGTTAAAATTCTTGCCCAGAACTCTTAAAATAGTAATAATGTACGTTCATTCAGGTATATGCAGGTAAAAGCACTTAAGTCTCTACTCCCACCCTCAACAGTAGCTGTGAGATTTTTAGGTAGCTCAGTTGCCATAGGAATGTGCCTTCTCATTTCAAAGGTAAATTCCAGCGAATGTAGCATCTAGTTAATTGGTCAGTTAGGTACCATTGTGGGATGTAAATTACCAAATAGGTTTTATTCTTTAGAATAAGATGTTTCTTTTAATTTTAAAAATGACGTTATATTACATAGTCAGAAATATGTAACTAGCTTATACTAGTTACCAGTATAAGCTTCAAAATGTCACTTTTTTCACTAGTTAGATAAATATATATATATTTTTTTGAGACGGAGTCTCACTCAGTTGCCCAGGCTGGAGTGCAGTGGTGTGATCTCAGCTCACTGTAACCTCGGCCTCCTGGGTTCAAGCTTCAGCCTCCTGAGTAGCTGGGACTACAGGCGCATGCTAGCATACCCAGCTAATTTTTGTATTTTTAGTAGAGACAGGGTTTCACCATTTGGCCAGGATGGTCTTGATCTCCTCACCTCTTGATCCACCTGCCTTGGCCTCCCAGTGCTGGGATTACAGGCATGGACCACCATGTCGGCCTAGTTAGATAAAATTTGATAAATACAATGGACTTGGTTGTGTGTTTTTTGTTTTTTTCTGAGATCTAGTTTGAAAATTCTGACAACTAGCAAAGTATATGGAGGCTTCTTCAGGAAAAACTAAACATATTTAATTCTTTTTACAGCCTAACAGTCCCAGTGAATATTGTTTTTATGTGGATAGTGATATGGTCAATGAATTCAAGTTGGAATTGGTAGAAAAACTTTTTGCTGAAGACACAGAAGCGAAGAACCCATTTTCTACTCAGGTATATGAACTTACTTGTTTTATATTAAATTTCATTAATTTTTATTCTGAAGTGACTTTGAGTTTAACTTGTTTTTTATTTATAAGGTGTGGCCATTGTAAAAACTCATGTATTTGCTGTTTTAAAGGACACCGATTTAGACTTGGAGATGTTAGCTCCCTACATCCCAATGGATGATGACTTTCAGTTACGTTCCTTCGATCAGTTGTCACCGTTAGAAAGCAGTTCTGCAAGCCCTGAAAGCGCAAGCCCTCAAAGCACAGTTACAGTATTCCAGCAGACTCAGATACAAGAACTTACTGCTAATGCCACCACTACCACTGCCACCACTGATGAATTAAAAACAGTGACAAAGACCGTATGGAAGACATTAAAATATTGATTGCATCTCCATCTCCTACCCATATACATAAAGAAACTACTAGTGCCACATCATCACCATATAGTGATACTCAAAGTCGGACAGCCTCACCAAACAGAGCAGGAAAAGGAGCCATAGAACAGACAGAAAAGTCTCATCCAAGAAGCCCTAACGTGTTATCTGTCGCTTTGAGTCAAAGGTATTTATGTGTAACATTCAAGTTATAGCTCTTTTATTATTTTTGAGAAAATGTATGTGATAGTACATAATTTCTAAACATATAGCAAACCTTCTGATGTGTATGCTCTAAGACAAATTCTTAAGCACTCAAAGAACTCTCTAAATTAACCTCATGTATTTTTTGTAAAATAATTATAAATTCTAAAATTATCTATCTAAATGTAAGAGGGTCTTCTGACACCTTTAAAATAAAATCCAGCTCAGGAAGTTCTGTAATCAGAGATACTTCTTGCAGTTGTTTAAATCAGACTAGTTAACTACCCTCGCTACTTAGATGTTTCTATTTCTTTTTTTATTTTTATTTTTTATTTTTTTAGAGACGGGGTTTTGCCATGTTGGGTAGGCTGGTCTGGAACTCCTGACCTCAGGTGATCCGCCCGCCTCAGCCTCCCAAAGTGCTGGGATTACAGGCGTGAGCCACTGCACCCAGCAGATGCTTCCATTTCTTAGAGCTCTTTCTTTAAGCTTACCTGAAGAAAAGCCCTTCCAATTTAAGAGTTATTTCCAATTGCACATTCCAAATTGAGCCTTCCATCTTTAGCATTCAGTATAGATATTTACAAGCCCCTCTTTCAAAAATTTTATTAGAGTTACTTATATTAAAGTTTCTTTTATTTTTCATTACATATTTGTAGAACATTAGCTATATATAAATATTGCAGGCTATATAGGTTTTCAAACTCTACACCAGGAATCTAAGCATGACTTATGACATTACTTCTATGGAGCTAGTTCAGACAAACATATGGACACGACCCAATTTTTAAGTTATACTTCCTGTATATAATTGGCAAGGGGATTTCACATATTTTAAGTTTTAGGCTATAGCAGAAGAAAGAAGTTTTAGCTTATAAGTGTGTGGAAGAGGGAAATGATTGCTACTCCGCTATGTCTAGACTGAGCCAGATATCAATATCAATAGGAAAGAACCACTTTTACAGCCAGAGCACATAGGTTTTTTCCCTGCCCAGCATTCTCACCTTGACCTAGAGTGTTGGGAGAAGTATTTTCCCTAAGCTAGGAAAAAATCTTGGGACTTTAGATGAACTCGGAAGTACTACTTTACATTCTTTTATAAGTTACTGTGTCACTAACTCAGTTTTTACTCTGAGCTCCACTAGGGCAATTACAGTGTCTTGGGCATTTTAGTGATAATAATACTTAGCTCATGACCTAACGTGTAGTACTTCCTCAATAAATGGTTGTTGGGGCAGGACGTGATGGCTCAAGCCTGTAATCTCAACAATTTGGTAGGCTGAAGCATGTGGATCACCCGAGGCCAGGAGTTCGAGACCAGCCTGGCCAACATGGTGACACCCTGTCTCTACTAAAAATACAAAAATTAGCTGGGTGTGGTGGCAGGTGCCTATAATCCCAGGTACTTGGGAGGCTGAAGCAGAAGAATTGCTTGAACCAGAGAGGCGGAGGTTGCAGTGAGCTGAGATCCTGCCATTGCAATCCAACCTGGGCGACAAGAGCAAAACTGTTTCAAAAAAAAAAAAAAAAGTGGTTGTTGGACTGACAAATGCATGAATACAGTAATATAAATGACAGTCACTTATCATTTACAGTTTACTGTTAGCTACAGAGGATGGGTATCCAGTTTTCTGAACACCTGACACATCAGGTCACGTTAGCAATTCTTTTTAAACATGAATTCCAATGTGGCATGCACTGAAAACTTTCATGAAAGGAACTTCAAAAATATATGGAAGTGTTTTTTTCCTACCTTGTAGGTAATTATTTATAAAATCAAAGTATTGTACCAAACCAGGAGACTTAAAACTTTAGGATTAAAGATAAACCATTAAAAGCATAACTACTAAGTACTACTAGTACTACAATGATGTTTTCATAATAGACTGAGTTACGTTTCATAATGACAATATATGCTTATGAGAATTTTTAAACCTGCCTGTCTATATATTAGAAGGTTTATAGAATTTTTAAAAAATGAAAGAAAACTGCAAAATAAGAGAGCAGTTAGATCACTTACCTATTTGGCACTCTTAACTATCTGGAACAGCAGGGAGTCTTTATGATTACGCATTTGGTTGTTGGGGGGGTCTTGAAAAGTCAAAATAGTATAACTAAGCTGATGTACTTGACTCATTAGAACAGTTCTTCACTATTTAATATTAATGTTAGATATACATAGTTCATGTTTGATAACCAGATTAATATGAAGGGAAAAATAGAGTGGGAAGAGCAGGGGAGAGGAGGTGCGGATCTGGAGACCTAGAGTGTACTTCCATATCGGCAACTAGTGAGCAGTAGGACTTTGGGAAAGTTACCCAATAGGCCATGGGGTTCTCATTTTAGGGTATGATATGCCTGTTTTATCTATCTTGGGAACCTGAGTAAGGTTAAAATGAACTAATGAACTTGAAATGTTTTATAAAATGAAAACACTATACAGATGTGAAATTGATCTTGTATTTCAATAGTCCCAACAATATCACTGCATTGTTATATTAGGTAGAATAAAAGGACAATATTTAACTGTTTTGACTCTACAGTGTCAATTTAGTTGTGTTGGGCTCTGTTTTATAAAATAGGGATATGCATAGTGTAGAAAATGTTCTGCTAAAAATTAAGCTTTGAATGCCAGGTGCTCACGCCTGTAATCCCAACACTTTGGGAGGTTGAGGTGGATGGATCACTTGAGTTCAGGAGTTTGAGACAAGCCTGGGCAACATGGTGAAACCCATCTCTACAAAAATATATGTATAAATTAGCCATAATCTCAGCTACTCGAGAGGCTGAGGTGGGAGGATCACTTGATCCTGGAGGCAGAGCTTGGTTGCAGTGAGCAGAGATCATGTCTCTGCACTCCAGCCTGGCTGACACAGTGAGACCCTGTCTCACCAAAAAAAGAGAAATAAATAAAGCTTTGACTTCAGAGTTTTACTTTTGTTGCCCAGACTGAAGTGCCATGGTGCAATCTTGGCTCACCACAACCTCCGCCTCCTGAGTTCATGCAGTTCTTCTGCCTCAGCCTCCTGAGTAGCTGGGATTATAGGCATGCACCACCATGCCCAGCTAATTTTTGTATTTTTAGTAGAGATGGGGTTTCTCCATGTTGGTCAGGCTGGTCTCGAACTCCTGACCTCAGGTGATCCACCTGCTTTGGCCTCCCAAAGTGCTAGGATTACAGGCATGAGCCACTGGCTCGGCCCAGCTTTGACTTAAAGTGATAAACTTTAGTAATCAGGAAAGTTCTCATATGTATATTACATTCCTTAATATTGGAAAACTAAGGAATTAGGTATTTAAAAGAGCCCACTGGTATTTTTTTAAAAAAATAAAACAGCTATATTTTTATTTAGATTTTTTTCTCTTTTCAGAACTACAGTTCCTGAGGAAGAACTAAATCCAAAGATACTAGCTTTGCAGAATGCTCAGAGAAAGCGAAAAATTGAACATGATGGTTCGCTCTTTCAAGCAGTAGGAATTGTAAGTATGAGGGCAGTAGATTTTGCTTTTCTAGCTAATGTGCTATTTCCGTGTGTGTGTGTGTGTGTGTGTGTGTGTGTGTGTGTTTCCTTGTTTTTTCCAAATTGTAAAGTTACATTTTCAGAAGTTATACATTGGGTTTTTTTTTTTTACTCTGTATATACTGTTCTATAAAAATACAATGTTTAATGGATACATTCCTGGGATATAAATTCCAAACAATTCCATTCCAATGTATTTTGAGTTAAAAAGTGAAATTCTCCCCTTAACCACCCTGAGTATCACCACCAGTCTCATTCTCTTCCCTTTAAGTTACTTTGCCTTATTAAAAGAACTGCTATTGGCTGGGCGCAGTGGCTCACGCCTATAATCCCAGCACTTTGGGAGGCCGAGGTGCATGGATTACTTGAGGTCAGGAGTTCTGTACTAGCCTGGCCAACTTGGTGAAACCCTGTCTCTACTAAAAATACAAAAATTAGCTGGGCATGGTGGTGCATGTCTATCATCCCAGCCACTTGGGAAGCTGAGGCAGGAGAATCGTTTGACCCAGGATGTGGAGGTTGCATTGAGCCGAGATCAGACCATTGCACTCCAGCCTGGGCGAGAGACTGAGAGTCTGTCTCAAATAAAAAAATAACTGCTATGTTTTGGGGTGAGTCAATGGTGGTGTAATTCATGCTGATATTTTCAAACCAAATTAGCTGAGGAAGTATTTATAGACAGATTGGTCACAATGGATGGCAAATAACTTTATCATAATATTAAGAGAAAGAATTTAAAATAATTTAGGGTAGTATTTAAGAAATTGCCTATAATGTTATTAAATTTACAGCGATTTCAAAGTTACTGGTTGTAAAAAAAATTCAACAAACTAAACTTGAAATAACTTTACTGTTTATAGGGAACATTATTACAGCAGCCAGATGATCATGCAACTACTACATCACTTTCTTGGAAACGTGTAAAAGGATGCAAATCTAGTGAACAGAATGGAATGGAGCAAAAGACAATTATTTTAATACCCTCTGGTTAGTTTATTCTTTCTGACCTTGAACATCACAAAGACCAAATACATGAAACATTTTTATTTAGGAGCTTTAATCTAAGTGAGGGTGACTTTGGTTCCTTAGCAAGATTAAAAAGTAAAGTTGCGGCCGGGCATGGTGGCTCAAGCGTGTAACCCCAGCACTTTGGGAGGCGTAGGCGGGCGGATCACGAGGTTAGGAGTTCAAGACCAGCCTGGCCAAGATGGTGAAACCCCGTCTCTACTGAAAATACAAAAATTAGCAGGGCATGATGGCAGGCGCCTGTAATCCCAGCTACTTGGGAGGCTGAGGCAGGAGAATCGCTTGAACCTGGGAGGCAGAGGTCGCAGTGAGCTGAGATCACGCCACTGCACTCCAAGTGGGGCAACAAAAGCGAGACTCTGTCTCAAAAGAAAAAGAAAAAAGTAAAGTTGTATTTCATTTAATGGCCTTAATACAGGGATAAACATTTCAAGGTGGAACTTTCCATTTTTAGTAATTTCGTTTGAGTTGTTTATGTTTTTATGCTGTCAATATTGATAGAAGCTGAAGAAATTGGTGAATTTTTATGACTACCACTTTTTTTTTTTTTTTTTTTTTTGAGACAGGGTCTTGCTCTGTTGCCTAGGCCTGGAGTGCAGTGCGTGATCACAGCTCATTGCAGTCTCAAACTCCTATGCTCAAGCAATCATCGTGCCTCAGCCTCCAAGTAGCTTACACTAGAGGCATGCCTCACCGTGTCTGGCTGCTTTTGTAGAGACGGAGTCTCAATATGTTGCCCAGGATAGTTTCAAACTCCTGGCCTCAAGTGATTCTCCTGCCTTGGCCTATGCTAATATTACAGGCATGAGCCCCGATGCCCACCATAATTATGCCGTTTTCCAAGTTGCTACTTCTTTGTGCCTTTATTGTATCCAGTAAATACTTCTGACACAGCATCAGTATCAATTGATTGTACTTACTTTTTTACATAGTTGTGGTTTTGCCAGGTAGACTAAAAACCCTTCCAGAAGTTTATTTTCTATGATACCTAACACATTGTGGGTGTTTAATAAATGTTCATTGACTAGATGAATGTATACTTAGGTATCTCTTTGTTTTTCAGATTTAGCTTGTAGACTGCTGGGGCAATCAATGGATGAAAGTGGATTACCACAGCTGACCAGTTATGATTGTGAAGTTAATGCTCCTATACAAGGCAGCAGAAACCTACTGCAGGGTGAAGAATTACTCAGAGCTTTGGATCAAGTTAACTGAGCTTTTTCAGAATTTCATTCCTTTTTTTGGACACTGGTGGCTCATTACCTAAAGCAGTCTATTTATATTTTCTACATCTAATTTTAGAAGCCTGGCTACAATACTGCACAAACTTGGTTAGTTCAATTTTGATTCCCTTTCTACTTAATTTACATTAATGCTCTTTTTTAGTATGTTCTTTAATGCTGGATCACAGACAGCTCATTTTCTCAGTTTTTTGGTATTTAAACCATTGCATTGCAGTAGCATCATTTTTAAAAATGCACCTTTTTATTTATTTATTTTTGGCTAGGGAGTTTATCCCTTTTTCGAATTATTTTTAATAAGATGCCAATATAATTTTTGTAAGAAGGCAGTAACCTTTCATCATGATCATAGGCAGTGAAAAAATTTTTACATCTTTTTTTTCACATTTTACATAAACAATAATGCTTTGCCAGCAGTACGTGGTAGCCACAATTGCACAATATATTTTCTTAAAAAATACCAGCAGTTACTCATGGAATATATTCTGTGTTTATAAAACTAGTTTTTAAGAAGAAATTTTTTTTGGCCTATGAAATTGTTAAACCTGGAACATGACATTGTTAATCATATAATAATGATTCTTAAATGCTGTATGGTTTATTATTTAAATGGGTAAAGCCATTTACATGATATAGAAAGATATGCATATATCTAGAAGGTATGTGGCATTTATTTGGGTAAAATTCTCAATTCAGAGAAATCATCTGATGTTTCTATAGTCACTTTGCCAGCTCAAAAGAAAACAATACCCTATGTAGTTGTGGAAGTTTATGCTAATATTGTGTAACTGATATTAAACCTAAATGTTCTGCCTACCCTGTTGGTATAAAGATATTTTGAGCAGACTGTAAACAAGAAAAAAAAATCATGCATTCTTAGCAAAATTGCCTAGTATGTTAATTTGCTCAAAATACAATGTTTGATTTTATGCACTTTGTCGCTATTAACATCCTTCTTTTTTCATGTAGATTTCAATAATTGAGTAATTTTAGAAGCATTATTTTAGGAATATATAGTTGTCACCGTAAATATCTTGTTTTTCTATGTACATTGTACAAATTTTTCATTCCTTTTGCTCTTTGTGGTTGGATCTAACACTAACTGTATTGTTTTGTTACATCAAATAAACATCTTCTGTGGACCAGGCCCCTTTGATCAGCTTTTATGTTCCAATATTAAGAATATTTGCTTCAAGACCTCCAACTCATAAAATTGTTTACCAACAATTTAGTACTTTATGAAAATTACATGGTACTGGTTATTTCTACATTTATCTTATTGCTATCACCTTAATGTATGTTGAGTCCCTAACTCATGTTAAATAATAACAACCATAATATCCCATTGTAAAGTGTATGTTGTTAGAAAAGAAACATCATTTTAAAATTTCTGAGCCTATTAAAATGTTAAAACACAAAAGGTTAGTATTTTTAGTATGTGAATGGGATGAGCGAAGTCTCAACATTAAGTCACATAATGTCACAAAGGCAAGAGTTTCTCTGAAGATTTCTCATCTATTCCCATTAACAGATGAATAAATTTAGACCTCAAATGAAGAAAAATTTGCCCAAGCTTTAAAAGTAATAGATGACAGACTAAAAATGTAAGCTTAAGTTTCCTAACTCTAAAGTCAAACTTAGAACAAGTTTGGTTTGTTCTTGTTTTAATGATACTGCATTTAAAAACAAAGTAGCTTTATTCTTTTTCTCCTCTATTTTTCTTATATGAAATAGATACATTTCTTTTACACTCATAATCTCATTTTAAAAATCAGTATAGAAAGATATTTTTGAAAACTGAAAAATCACTATGAATCCCTGCACCTGCAGGTACAGAAAATTATTTTTATGAACAAATTGCATAGGAAGTGCCAAAGCCTTAGGTCATGTACCCTGAGGTATATATACGGCACAAAGGGAACTGAGCCGCAGATCTCTTGGGTGGCTGTTTTTATCTTAAAATGGAGGACAGTGATTAAAATTAAAATTACATGAAAAATTTGGAACAAAAGTTCACAATACTTGGGGGGGGACAGGTATACTTAACCACAAATACTGTGACCTAAAGTGCTTCAACATTTAGTTACAGATAGTATTATACTAGAAGGGGTATTTTAGAATAAAGTAGTTGCTTAATATTCACAGGTCACAAAACAGAAAATTATGCTTATGTAGCAAATCAGCTTCAGTTGGAAACTATTTTACATGAGCAAATTATGTAATGACCAGGAGTTCAGAAAAATGACTTGTGAAAGCATTGATTGAGAAGGGAAAGCCGCGTTAAAGGACAGTACAGCTGGAAGGAAGCAAGTACTAACCTACTGCTCAGTCACTCAGGAAACAAGTTACTTGGAATGCTTTAAGCTATGGAATAGTAAAAGCAGCCCTTCCCAATTTTATGCACCGTCACAAATTTCTTCATAATGATTTGTCCAAGGTTTATAACCCAACTCTAAAAACTATAATTCTATAATAGTTCTCTCCTTAATATTCCTCTCCCCCTCATTTTATGAAATAGCTGTATTTCTTTTATACTCATAACCCAGAAAATGGTCATGTATGTTCTGAGTATAAAAGAGATGTAGCTAATTCATAAAAATACAGGAGGAAATGAATAAAGCTATTTAAATTTGTTTAATGCAGTATCATTAAAAACAAACCGAATTTGTTCAAAGTTTGACTTTAGAATCAGGAGACTTAAGCTTACATTTTTGGCCTGCCGTCTATTACTTTTAGAGCTTGGGTAAATTATTCTTCATTTGAGGTCTAAATGCTATATATAGTTCATTCACAGCAGTACCACATAGGGAGGAGTATATCTATACAGTATATAGCCTTGGAGAAGTGCTCTAAGTTTCAGAGCATTTGAGGTGGCCATTAGTGACTCCAAAGCCCATGGTGCTAACCACCCTGCAGTGCTAGCCAATCCAGTTGAGCATACCCTTTTCTCCATTGTTAACTGTTTGTTTAAATAGCAAACAGAAGAAACAATGGAAGTGTGGAAAACTGAGGGTCCGTGTCAGTTCAAAGTAATGAGATCACATAACACTTTGAGGGAATGTCCTAAGAAGGAATGGCAAGGCATAAACAAATGAATAAAAGTGTTCTCAGTGCTATTTACTGGGTTCTGAATTTGAACTAGAGATTGAGATCTCTAGTTACGGAGATATTAACTGACATTAATGCGGTAGTGAATGGGAAAGCACAAACTATAAAAGACTGTATCAATGTATGGTATGGTTTTCCCAGAGCTGTTTTGACTTAATGGCATCACAGATAAGTTTTTTCAACCTCACGATCACCATTCCAAATCTTGATTTCCTTCTAGAAACCTCTATACAGAAAAGATGAACTTAAAATTACTCGCTTTGTGGAAACTTAATCTAAAAGTTCAAAATTTTCAAATAGCAATACCTAAAGTTGCAGAGTAAAGAATCTTTTTTTCAACATTAAGATTTGGTTAAACCTTTGCAAACGTATTGCTAGCTGGAACCAACAAAAAATGTAAAAACTTTTTTTTTAAGTCTTCCACTAACCACTTTGCTCATATTTCGTTCCTTTAAATAGAGGCGAGCCTGTCGTCCCAGATCATTTTACAGAGAATTAGTGAAATCTGTGAAATTCGATACAAAATAGTCTCCCTGTAGGACAAAAGTTACACTTTACCATAAACCTTCCTATGAACGCCTTCTGGAGCTTTGATGTGTTCACGCCTTTCATAGGTTTGGACATAATTTTTATTCTTACCTGTAATGGATAGTTTTTCCAAGACGCTGCCCAGACACCCGATCTCCGTGTACTATTGAATTTCCTTTATTCCCTTGTCTTGGCTCCATTCTGGGACGGAGAGGAAAGACAGGTGCCTGAGAACGGCAGCGGTCAGAGCCCCGCGGGGGAAAATACCAAGCATGCAGAAGGGACCCGGCACCCATTACGTTCCTGGTGCGGCTGGCGCTACATGATGAGGATGCGAAACCCAAGCCAACCCGAGAAACTTCCCGAGCCCCGCCCGGCGCACGGTAGGCCACGCCCCAGTACGTGCTGGGGCGCAGCACCCCAGTCACGGCCCCGGGCTCACGGGCTGCCGGGCTCACGGGCTGCTGGGCTCCCGCAGCGGGAGGCGGCTGCGTGTGTGCAGTGGGGTGGCTGCTGTCCGCTCCGCGTACGTGTGCGAGCGCATGCGGGAGGCCCTGGCCGCTCCGGGCCTGCGAACGGGCGTGGCCCTGCGCCAGGGTTCAGCCCTGGGCTTTGTCTTCTGGGACTTGTCAAAGTCGGAAGCATAGTGCTTCCCAGACTGTTTCTTAGATGGGGGGCGTGGGCGAATGGGACTCGGTATGTTGCTGTAGAGCTGTCTCCTTTAGGGTGTGAAGCTTTTTCTTTGTAGAATAGGAAAATTTGAGTTCTAACAGATTGGACCGTCGTTAGCTATATAATTACTTTTTTTAAAAAATTAGACATCTACTAATCTAATAAAAAATACCGGACTTCTATGTCTATTTAAACATATTCCTCTTAAGGCACTCAAAGACTTAGCTTATTTTAAATAAAGCACTTTGAGATATGCCTGGTTAAGGATCTCGAAACTTAAGCTACCCCATGTGGTGCTGTTTTTATTTGGGGGGTTTGGTGGGGGGTTGGCCTTTTTACTTTTTTCATTATATTGTTTGCCAACTATTGAGGATCCTTTGGGAGAAGATAATCTTGTTGGACAGAAGGGAGGTGAGTGTATGGAATATGGAAAATGCTTGGAGCCTTAATCTCTGTAATAATTGGTATGTTAAGATTGCATAATGTAAAGTACAAAGCCAGGTATTGTTTAGAATAAATAACTTCGCCTCTGCATATCCACAGCGTACTACATTTTACATTTTATTTTAATTTGTTTCCTTCAGGAAAATTCGTTGTGGTTTCTTCAAATAGAATTTCATAGAAAGCAAAGGTACACTTTTAAAAAGTAGTTGAGGTGTTTTAGATACTTTTTACTAGTAAAAACTGATCTGTAGCCTCAGTCATCATACGTGTGTGTTTGTGTTTATTTAGGGAGGTGCCCTTTAATGAGAGTGCCATAATTCTTTTGCTCTTACTTATGCATAATCATTATAGATGGACGATTCTCCATGGAGGAGAGCAGGCTGGTGGGGCTGTAATATTAATCACAAAGGGTATGCCTTTTACAAAGTTGAGAAACGCAGTGTATAGTCAGATAAGTAGACTAGGATTCTGTGAAGCCAAATCTAATTTTAAAGATCTTTGGAATATTAACATTAACAAACTCTATTTTATGTAGAGATACTTTCTAAATATGACTGGATAATATTATTTGTTCTTTGAAATGGATTTTTAAAAATGGTTCTACATACAAAATCTTTCATAAGGGTACAGAACAATCTGGGAAGAAGTCATTATAAACTGTTGCCTGACTCCCTAATCTGCTGGTAGAATATTAAAGCAAAAACCTAAAGAAAATGAGCTACAAATACAGAAAATTAGAAAGGAGCCAGTAGTCTGGGAGGCACTTTGCATCAGCCTTTGCCTCTTAGAGTTTTTCCAACTGCAAATATTTGTCACTCCTGTGAACTTCCTTATCACTTCTTTAGCTTTCTCACCTCTTTCTCTTTTTTTTAACCTTATAATTTTTGTGTGCCTTATCCCTCGTACTAAACTCTTAGTTTCTTCAGAGCATGGTTCCCATCTGACTCATCTTTGATCAGTCCTAAAACCTTCCACTCTGCATGCGCAAAGACAACTCACACATGATCCAAGGTGGGAGAGGATTTCAGGTGTGACAGAGACCAGAGAAGAATTATGATCAGAGGAACCGAATGGGGAACAGAACCATTTTCTAGCTGTTCCAGGGGAGATTCATTCAATCAATGAATAGTGTTGAGTAAGTACAAGATATTAATCTAAGACGTCTAGGTAATATAAATATTCTAGAATATAATGCCTGCTATCAAGAGAGCAGTTAATTCCCATTCCGTGAGGTACTCACAAATTAAACTGTACTTGTGCAAATACAGTTGAAGTCTAAATAGAATTTTTATTAGCCCTTTGAGATATTTTAAGCCACCATTACCTTTCCTTTTCATGGGTTGTCTCCAGCTTGATAATCTCTGTCTCCAGCCCAGGGTGCTCCCCACAGGCGCCCCAAATTTGGCATGTCAAAAAATAACTCATCATTTGTCCTCCAAATGGCTTCTCCTCTTGCATTTCCTGCTCAATGAATGGCACCGTTCAGTCTGAAACCAGAACCCTAGAGGTCACTTGTCACTACTCCCTTATCTGCCACATATAGTCTGACACAGTCCTTTGCTTTCCTTCAATTATAATTATGGAAACTTAAACATGCACAAAAGTCAAGAGACTGTAATGATGCCAGAGTGTCTTTGCAGTTTGTGTTCTCTGAGAGGTAGACTCTGAGATGGAGATTTCAGGAGATTTATTGAGGAGAGCTTTTCAACACATGTGGAAGAGAAAGAGCAGAAGTAGGCAGAGAGAAAACAGCTGAGATGCAGCCCCAACAAAGGACTTCAGCAGCCACATGGGGAGCTCTGGAACTGCATAGCCCTTGAGACTTGTCCCAAGTTACAGGGAGTATAGAGGCCTTTACGCCCCTTCACTGATCAGTCTCTTGATGTGGGCTGCCCCCGGGAGACATGACCTTTAGTAAGGCAGGTTTCTTCACCTGAGACAATCCCCAAAAAGGCCTAACAGCTGAAGACCATCTTCTGCTGCACTTACAGCAACTAAGAGAATAAGTGCGTCATCTGTGTTTCATCACAGTGTCACCCACAGTGCAAACTTTAACAGGGATCAACTCATGGATGATCTTTTTTCAGCTGTACCTCTAATACATGCACAAACACAATCATACCCATTCTTTTGGTTTTTGGGTTTTCTGTGGGGTTTTTGAGATAGAGTCTCGCGCTGTCACCCAGGCTAGAGTGCCCTGACATGATCTCAGCTCACTGAAGCCTCTGTCTCCTGGGTTCAAGCGATTCTCCTGCTTCAGTCTCCTGATGAGGGACTATGTTAACTTCTCTTCCCCGGGTCCACAAGGGGTGTGGTTTCAAAGGCAAGAACTTCTCAGCACGATACCTCCATCCACCTTCCCATCTGGGAGCCTAGAGTTCTTTGTCTAACTTTCCAGCACATGGGAAGTGTAGACAGCCCAGATGAGCTTCCTTCGTTTAAAAAGCTCACCAAAAGCCTTGAAATTAGGGACTCTGTTGCGAGCCAGGCAGCCAATCCAGCATCAGAGTCAAAGATGAATCACTCCAGAGGAAGTTTGGAAAAGCTCCTTTCACTGGATGAAAACTTGAACGGGGCAGGAGTAACTCCGGGGTTAAATTCCCCCTACTCCCTTACCTATACGGATTTCCGTCTCTGGGATCCGTTCCCACAGCAGCATGGGAGCCCTCTCTCTCTCTCTTTACCTGTGCGGATTCCATCTCTGGATCCCCTCTCATGACAGCATGGGAGCACTCTCTCTCTCTCTCTCTTTCTCTCTCTCTCTCTTTCTCTTTCTCTCTCTCTCTCTCTCTTTCTCTCTCTCTTCTCTTTCTCTCTCTCTCTCTCTCTCTGTCCCTCCCTCCCCCATTTCTCTTCTCTCTCTCTGCCTAATAAATCACTTTTCTGCAAAGCTCTTTGGGTCTGATATTTACTTGAACAATATCACCACACTGCCAGGGTCCTTCTCCCCATTCTTGGGTGAGTGAGGCCCAAGGACCTGGGAAAACCCACCCGATCAGGGAACACTGAGCGTCGTTGGGCCCCCCCCACCGCAGCCCTGCTCCTGTTACCCAGTTACATGAGTAGCTGGGGTTACAGACATGCACCACCATGTCTGGCTAATTTTTGTATTTTTAGTAGAGATGGGATTTCACTATGTTGGCCAGGCTGGCCTCAAACTCATGACTGCTGGTGATCCGCCTGCTTTGGCCTCCCAAAGTGCTGGAGGTGTGACAGAGTGAGACACCTCTAGCACTTTGGAAGGCCACGCTGGGATTACAGGCGTTAGCCACTGTGCCCGGCCATTAGTTACTAAATTTTAAATTTATTTTTTCTTGTTAACAGAAGTAGTCATATTCCCTGGAAAATATTATAAAGATACAGAAATGAATTATGTGAGAAGTGAAGTCCTCTGGCAGTCCACCTCCAAGGACAACTATTGTTTTACATTCATTATACTGTTCCCATTGAGAACATTTTAAATATAGAAATAACATAATCATAGTTTTGCTTTAGAAAAATTAGTCTGGCAACAGTGTATCATGGCAAGGATGGGGGACTTATGAGGGGGAGATGGAGGTGAAACCCTGTCTCTACAAAAAATACAAAAATTAGCCAGGCATGCTGCATGCCTGTAGTCTCAGCTACTCAGGAGGCTGAGGCACAAGAATCACTTGAACCCAGGAGGTGGAGGTTGCCGAGATCATGCCACTGCACTCCAGCCTTGGCCACAGAGTGATACCTTGTCTCGAAAAAAAAAAAATTTAGTAGCTATTGATTGTCTTCAGATTAAAGTTCAAATGTTTATATATTTGGCGTTATGACCAAAATTGTAAGGAGTTGAGATTTATAAATACAAATATTTATGTCATATGATTTATATTATACTTATAAACTATAAATTATATATAAATATTATATATATGAGAGATTCTCTGGTGTTTCTGTCAGTGCTGGTGATGGAAACACCAGAGAACAGGTCATTTATTACTCACACAGCATATTAACGCCAGAACCTCACTTCTTAATTCCTCATGGGCTATACAATGAGGACCATATATTCACCTGTATGTGCAAGTAGAGTTTGCACCACAGGAGAGGAACCACAAAATTATGAGAGTTGGGGCTTATATCTAGCAGCTGAGATATCTACCTATCCTCTTCTATAGAACATTGCTATGGGATATGATCACATTTTCTCTGGAAAGACAGAGAAAGGGCAGGTCTTTAACCTTCCTTTACCACCTTGGAATGTAAATAAATGCTCCAAGTGAGAGAAGTCTCTAAATCTCTTCAGAATTTTCTGTCTTTAAGATTAATATCTAGTTATCCTTTACTCAGACTGTTCAGGAGCACTGAGAAATCCAGGGGAGAAAAATCTTCCAACTCAAGGCATTCCAGGCCTTGGGATCTCCTGCCTGTTTTTCCAAATTCTCCCAACTTCTTTCCCTGCATCCTGGGTCCCAGCGATATAAACCTTCTAGCATGCCGTCTGACATCTTTGTGCCTTTGTACTTGCTCTTTCTCTGTGTCTGCAACACCCTTCTTATCTCATCTTCATCTCCTTAATTTCCCACATTTTCCACAATTCATTTCTACTTAAGAAAGCCTGTCCTCTCAGGGACTGGATTAGGAGATTCTCCTCAGTGTTCCCATTTTGTACGGTGCTTAACTCTTTAATAGTATTAATCACACTAAAATTGTACTTATGTACTTGAAGTGAATTGTATTCCTAAATAAGATAGCTACAAAGATAAAAAGCTACATACCTTCTTCACCACTTGCCTACAAGTAAATTCCTTGTGGACAAAGGACAGACAGAACTCAGTCATGCCTCTGAGGCTCACCTGGGACAAATGCATATCTAATTGCTTCCTCTGCCTTATTGTTTATGTAAAATGTAGATTCGCTAAGCCAGACTAAATTATGTATCCAGTGGATGGCTCATCAAGGACTTGAAAAAATGCAACCTTTTGTCTCTTACCTACTTCCGACCTAGAAGCTCCCCTCTTTCAAATTGTCCTGCCTAATTGGACCAAACCAATGTACATCTTACGCATATTGATTAATATCTCATGTCTGCCTAAAATGTACAAAAGCAAGCTGTACCCCAACCACCTCTAGCACATATCTTCAGGACCTCCTGAGGTTGTGTCACCGGTGCATCCTTAACCTTCGCAAAATGAACTTTCTAAATTGATTGAGATTTTTTCCAGATACCTTTTGGCTTCCAAAAGCCACTTCCACATCTTTATAGCAATGCCTGAAGCCTGGTACCAATTTTCTGTCTTAGTCCACTCGTGTGTTGCTGTAAAGAAGTACCTGAGGCTTGGTAATTTAAAAAGAAAAGAGGTTTAATTGGCTCATGGTTCTGTAGCCTGTATAGGAAGCATGGCGTCAGCATCTGCTTGGCTTCTGGTGAGGCCTCAGGAGCTACTAATTACGGCGGAAGGTCAAGGGGGGAGCCAGCACATCTCATGGCAAGAGAGGGAGCAAGAGAGAGAGAAGGTCCCAGACTTTTAAACAACCAGATCTTGTGTGAACTAACTGAATGAGAACTCACTTACCACCAAGGGGATGGTGCTAAACCATTCATGAGGGATCCACCCCCATGACCCAATCACCTCCTACTAAGCCCTACTTCCAACACTGGGAATCACATTTTATCATGAGATTTGGAGGGGACAAACATCCAAACCATATCACGTATCTCCCTGGAGGGACAAGCTGCCAGCATTTCTGTCCGCTCTCATGTTCGGTTGTAAAGGCTAAATTGAAGATGAATGTGGCCTAGAGAATGGAAGCCAAATTTGTGAGATGATATATATATATTTTTTGAGACAGGGTCTCACTCTGTCACCCAGGCTGGAATGTAGTGGTGTGATCTTGGCTTACTGCACCCTCTGCCTCCCTGCACCCTCTGCCTCCCGGGTTCAAGTGATTCTCATACCTCAGCCTCCCAAGTAGCTAGGACTACAAGTGCATGCCACCATGCCCGACTAGTTTTTGTCTTTTTGGTAGAAACAGGGTTTTATCATGTTGGCCAGGCTATTCTTGAATTCCTGACCTTACATGATCTGCCTGCCTTGGCCTTTCAAAGTGCTGGGATTACAGCCATAAGCCACCACACCTGGCCAAGTCAAGCTATTCTAAAATACAATTTGGAATTATAAATTCGAACACTTGCACCTTTTATTATTCAATGATGCTAATGGTAGATATATATTCTAATCCTAGATATATATTCTAGATTCCTGCAATGTTTAAGAAGAATTGCCATATTTACTAAACAAAAATATAATATGCCCAGTTAAATTACATTTTAGATAAACAATGAATAATTTTTAGTTGATCTGAAAGTCAAATTTAATTGGCTCATATTTTATCTGATAACCCTACAAAGTTGACATGCAAGTAATCAAAATAGCATTGTTTATAATAGCAAAACCTAGAATTCACTTACATTTCCATTGAGGAAATAATAGATAAGCTGTATATTTGCACAATGGAATATTAGATAGCAGTGAAAAGAAATGTGCCATAGTTATGAGTAATAATATAAGTGGGCCGGATACGGTGGCTCAAACCTATGATCCTAGCATTTTGGGAGGCTGAGGCAGGTGGATCACCAGGTCAAGAGATCGAGACCATCCTGGCCAACATGGTGAAACCCTGTCTCTACCAAAAATACAAAAAATTAGCTGGGCGTGGTGGCAGCGCCTGTAGTCCCAGCTACTTGGGAGGCTGAGGCAGGAGAATTGCTTGAACCCAGGAGGTGGAGGTTGCATTGAGCCGAGATCATGCCACTACACTCAAGCCTGGCAGCAGAGCAAGATTCTGCCTCAAATAATAATAATATGAGTGCATCTTGGAAACAAGTTTTAAAAGTAATGCAAAGAATACATATTACGAATTGCAATACCATTTTCATAAAACTCAAAACCAACCACAACTAAAAAATATATTGTTTAAACATACATACATATGTGATAAAATATACATGAGAATGAGAAACCAAACTCAAGGTAGTTATTTTTTCAGATTCGGCCTCACTCTGTAGCCCAGGATGGGGTACAGTGGCATGATCTCAGTTCACTACAACCTCTGCCTCCTGCAACCACTGCCTCCCAAGCTCAAGTGATCCTCCCATCTCAGCCTCTGGAGTAGCTACGACTACAGGTGTGCACCACTATGCCCAGCTAATTTTTTTATATTTTTTGTAGAGATAGTGTTTCACCATGTAGCCCAGGCTGGTTTCCAATTCTTGGGCTCAAGAGATTCTCCTGCCTTGGTCTCCCAAGTGTTGGGATTACAGGCGTGAGACATCACGCCCAGCCAGTAATTGTGATAAGTAGAGTACAGGTGAAGGAATGGGTCAGAGGAGGAAATCACAGATTGATGTGAAGGCGTTGGTAATGTTCTGGTTCCTATACAGGTGAAAGGTGCACAGTTGTTTAACAGCTATGCTTTTTATCTCACATATCACATAAATTTTTCTGTAACATAAAATATTACATAACATTTAAAAAACAGGTCAAGAGGCCTGGGTGCAGTGGCTCAAGCCTGTAATCCCAGCACTTTGGGAGGCCGAGGTGGGTGGATCACCTAAGGTCAGGAGTTCCAGACCAGCTTGGCCAACATGGTGACACCCTGTCTCTACTAAAAATACAAAAATAAAAATAAAAATTATCCGGGTATAGTGGTGCATGCCTGTAAAAAAATTATCCGGGTGTAGTGGTGCATGCCTGTAATCCCAGTTACTTGGGAGGCTGAGGCAGGAGAATCTCTTGAATCTAGGAGGCAGAGGTTACAGTGAGCCGAAATCACACCATTGCCCTCCAGCATGGGCAACAAGAGCGAAACTCTATCTCAAAAAGAAACAGAAAACACACACACACACACACACACACACACACACACACACACACACACACCAGAAAACAAAAAACAGGTCAAGGATCAGGAAACTAAAGTGAGTTGATACTCCATTTACAGACAGAAAGTCCAAAGTTCATCTGTTGTATCAGGATACCTCTCCTAAAGAATGGCATGCCTTTCTTTTTTTATTTATTTATCTAATTTTTTGAAACGGAGTTTCACTTTTGTTGTCCAAGCTGGAGTGCAATGGCGCGATCTGGGCTCACCACAACTTCTGCCTCCCAGGTTCAAGCGATTCTCCTGCCTCAGCCTCCTGACTAGCTGGGACTACAGGCATGTGTCACCAGGCCCGGCTCATTTTGTGTTTTTAGTAGAGACGGGGTTTCTCCATGTTGGTCAGGCTGGTCTCGAACTCCCGACCTCAGGTGATCCGCCCGCCTTGGCCTTCCAAAGTGCTGGCATTACAGGCGTGAGCCACCGCGCCCGGCAGCATGCCTTTCAATCAGAGAAACTGTCTAAAGTTCAATATGCCACTCCATTAGCTAGCTCCTAGGGGTAGGAAGCTAGGTGGTAGAGTGTACACAAAAAGCCAATTCATCCAAATAATAACAAGTAGGTATTTTCTGTAGCACAGGGGTGAATACGTGGGGGGGCAGGAGAGGGCTGTTTACAAGAGGGTGTGAAATGCAGCTCTTCTTCTCAAGAGTGGTTGCAGAATATCGGGGCTACAAAGAGAGGACCACACATGAAGCACCATATTATGTGGGTGGACTATTAGGGTTCTTGATGACCAGAAGGAGAATGAGTGCAGTTTATTTCCTAGCAAGCCTTCTTTAGCTTCTCTTCCCACGTGTGGTTGGGGTTGGGACTGTTCAAAAGTTCAAAAGTTCACTTATGTCACACTAGAGTTACTTTCAAGGAGAGTGCTAGTAAGAGTAAAGTCAAGTTACATAAACTGACGGAAAATTAATTTAAAACCGCTCGTGAGCAAACACAACACTTGAGACGTAAACCTCTTCAATAGAAAGGCGGATCTTAGCACTGTGGGTAAAAGCTATCTCAGCCAGTAAAACAGCAGAACGCTTTCACCTACGCGTAGCAAGCACCACGACCGGTAGCAAGAGCCCGGATAAAGGCGGAGCTAAGCATGCCGGATAATGCGTCATGGAGCGAGTGTGCGTCACGTCGTAGGGGGCGGGCCGTCCGTGCTTGATTTCGTGGGCTACCGCCGACGGCTGGTCCGCTAAAGGTGTGCCGGCTTCTGGAGCCATGGGGACTCCTCCCGGCCTGCAAACCGACTGTGAGGCGTTACTCAGCCGCTTCCAGGAGACGGACAGTGTACGCTTCGAGGACTTCACGGAGCTCTGGAGAAACATGAAGTTCGGGACTATCTTCTGGTGAGTATTTCTTGTCCACCACTCGCCTCTCTCTGCCCACAGGTGGTGTAGAAAGTTGTCTCCTTCCCGGCGATATTGTACTTGGGAAGGGCTGAGAAGAGCTGCAGTCTCCGAAGGTTGCCTCCATCATTCCTGGACCTTCCCCTGCGCACAGGCCAAGCGCTTTCTCCGCTCTGTTTCATTGGGCCCTGATGGCTGTTGCGGCCTCCTCCCAAATTTGCGTCTCTACCTGGCCTCCCTTCTAAACTCCTCTCTCCGTCTCCACTGCCTCCACCCTCACCCACGCCACTATCATTTGCCCTTCTTCAGTCTTGTTCTAGGGCCTCACGTTTAAAAACAAAACACACGAGCAAAGACAAAACCCTTCAAGATTGAATTAATCTTTCCTATAACAACCAAAAATTGTCTTTTTTTTTTTTTTTTTTTTTTGAGACGGAGTCTCGGCTCTGTCGCCTAGGCTGGAGTGCGGTGGCACGGTCTCGGCTCACTGCAACCTCCGCCTCCCAGGTTCAAGCGATTCTCCTGCCTCAGCCTCCCGAGTAGTTGGGACTACAGGCGCAGGCCACCACGCCCGGCTAATTTTTTGTCTTTTTAATGGAGACGGAGTTTCACTATGTTGGCCAGGCTGGCCTCGAACTCCTGATTTCGTGATCCTCGTCCTCCCAAAGCAGTGGGATTACGGGCGTGAGCCATCGCACCCGGCCGAAAGTTGCCTTTCAAAAGTGCAAATTTGATCATGTCACTCCCCGGCTTATTACTCTCTAGTAGTGCCCTTTGCCTTTGGGATAACGCTAGAATTCTCTGACTTGCCACGACCATTCCTCACTGGCCTTGGCTCATCTCTCCAGCTTCACCCCTCAGTCCCCTGCATGCACTCACTTTCCTGCTCCAGCAGCTGCTTTTTATTTTTATTTTTGGCCCTCCGCAGGCTTTTCCTAAGCCTGGAGCTTTCTCCCCCTCAACTCTCTTGTTTTATCCACCTTATTCTTCACTCAGGATTAGGCTTAAATGACTTTCTCGGGGAAGTGTTTTTTGCCCTTCTAGACTAAGTACGCTGTTCGAGTATTTCCCCCCCCATAGCACCCTGTTTTTATTTTATCTCACCGCTTGCCACATTTTGTTGTAATAGTATAGTTGAAAAGGTAGTGTAGGAATGTTGTTAAGGGCATAGGCTATGGAACCCGATTGGCTGCATTTGATTGCAGGGTCCACTGTGACTTGGGACAAGTTACTTGAGTTTCCTTACCTGTAAAATAGAAACAATGGTAAAACCTCATAGTAGTTGTGAAGATTAAATGAGCTGATGTATCAGAAGTGCATTCTAAGTGCTCAATAATTTTTTTTTTTTTTGAGACAGAGTTTCACTCTGTCACCCGAGGCTGGAGTGTAATGGTGCGATCTCGGCTCACTGCAACCTCCACCTCCCGGTTTAAAGTGATTCTCCTGTCTCAGCCTCCCGAGTAGCTGGGACTACAGGTGCTTGCCATCATGCTCCGCTAATTTTTGTATTTTTACTAGAGATGGGGTTTAACCATGTTGGCCAGGCTGGTCAAGTGTTCATTGTTATTACCGTTTTAAAGTTTTCCTTTGACTAGACTGACCTATGTGAGGATAGTGACTCGATGAATCTGTTTATTTTAGCATAGTACATATAATATTGGAAAGGCTAAATAACATTTTCTGAATGCGTCAAAACTTATGATTAAAGCTATGTTTTTCTGAACAAAATGTAAAAACTCATTTTCTCTCTGCCAGTGTAAACAAATTACTTTTGTAGTTTTTAAATTGCAAGGAATAGAGGATGAAGAGCTGTTCATGGTAGTTAATGAAAGGAGAGGGACTAATTTTTTTTAAATGGCTGCTAAATGCAATGTATTTATAGCTTTATTTATTGCATAAGACAGTTGTAAAAAGCAGGTATAATTATCCTTGTTTTATAGATGAGGAAATTAAGGCTTAAAGGGGTTAAGTAATTTCTCCACCCTTACAAAGATAGTGGATGGTAGAGCAGATGTTGAAAACTGTGTATCTACCTGTTTATAAAATCCTATTCTTTTCACTGTACCACTTCATGTGGGAAAAATGCATTTAAGGAAAACTTTGCTAAAAATGTAACATTTACATTTTCCAGTAGGGCAAACCTAAAATGAAAAAAGAAGCAGGAATCACTAAAGGAGTGGTGGATTTTCTGAGAAATTACTTTGGTTACCATTACTAGAGTAGGTATTTTGTATTCTTTTCATATATTCATTATTATTATTATTATTATTTGAGATGGAGTTTCACTCTTGTTGCTCAGGCTGGAGTGCAATGGTGCGATCTCAGCTCACCACAACCTCTGCCTCCCGGGTTCAAGGCCTTGGTTTTTTTGTTTTTGTTGTGTGGTTTTTTTTTTGAGACAGTCTCACTTTGTCGCCTAGGCTGCAGTGCAGTTGTGCAATCTCAGCTCACTGCAACTTCTGCCTCCCTGGTTCAAGCGATTCTCCTTCTGAGTAGCTGGGATTACAGGCATGTGCCACTACACCTGGCTAATTTTTGTGTTTTTAGTACAGACAGGGTTTCACCATGTTGTCCAGGGTGGTCTCGAACTCCTGTCCTTGTGATCTACATGCCTCGGCCTCCCAAAGTGCTGGCATTACAGGTGTGAGCTACCATGCCCAGCAAGGCCTTGTTATTTTTTAAAATTTTTTGTTAACACAGCAGAACAGTTTCAGATAGTTTATTCATTATGTTATTTATGTCCACAGAAAATATATGTGAACCTCAAAAATTTGAGACAGGTCTCAGTTAATTTAGAAAGTTTATTTTGCCAAGATTGAGGAAGTGCCCATGACACAGCCTCAGGAAGTCATGAGGACATGTGCCCGAGGTGGTCAGGGCACAGCTTGGTTTTATACGTTTAGGGGGACATGAGACATCAATCAATATATATAAGAAGTACATTGGTTCAGTCTGGAAAGCGGGACAACTTGAAGGAAAGGCAGGAAGACTGGAAGTGGGCAGGGAGCTTACTTGTCACAGATAGGTGTTACACAAATAATTACGTCCTTCTGAGTTTCTGATTAGCCTTTCCAAAGGAGGCAGATGTTCATTTATCTCAGTGAGCAGAGGAGTGACTTTGAATAGCATGGAAAGCAGGTTTGCCCTAAGCAGTTTCCAGCTTGAGTTTTCCTTAGTGATCTTGGGTGCCCAAGATATTTTCTTTTCACATATGTGTCCTATGTTATTTCATTGATTGATTGCCAAGAAAGCCTTGTTGCTCTCTTGGCTGTTTGGACAAAGCTTTTGGTTGTATGCTAGAGTATGCTGTTCTAGCCTGCTCCTCCTTTCTTCTGATGAGCTCGCAGTGCTCTGGACATTTAGGAGTGTGGGTTATTTTGTGCTGTTTCTCTAACTTTTTCACCTAGGCTTCCCAAGGACAAAGGAGATTTAGTGCAAATCCCTAAAAGTATGGGAGAAAATGTTCATTATATATTAAAATGCACATAGTTCCGTAAAATAACAATGATTATTTTAAGATTATGTGTTTTAAATATTTAACCAGTAATAATTTGAAACTGCTTCCTTCTTGCTTTTCAATTTGGCAAGTAAAACTGATGCCTTTCGAAGCTGCGTCATGTTTACCTAGTTGTTGCCTGTGCCTTGGTGTAAAATTATCTCTTTTTGCTTGAATCATGAAAGAATTGGGTATGGGATCCTCATCAAATCATTAGTAACTACCGTTTAAACAAGTGTATACTTCTGGCTTTTGTTCATTATTTGTTCACGTAATGAGTCGTGATATATTTTCTCTTTTATTAGTGGCAGAATGAGAAATTTAGAAAAGAACATGTTTACAAAAGAAGCATTAGCTTTGGCTTGGCGATATTTTTTACCTCCATACACCTTCCAGATCAGAGTTGGTGCTTTGTATCTGCTATATGGATTATATAACACCCAGCTGTGTCAACCGAAACAAAAGGTAATAGTTATTTTTCCTTAGCGGAAATGTAAAACAAGTACCATATTTTTATAATAAATATTATCTGATTAAATATGTTTTAAATAGAAATGTCAATATTTTAAAAATAGTAGTATGTTTGTGAAAAACATTTAGTATAACTTTTTTTTTTTTTTTCCTGCTTGCAGATCAGAGTTGCCCTGAAGGATTGGGATGAAGTTTTGAAATTTCAGCAAGATTTAGTAAATGCACAGCATTTTGATGCGGCTTATATTTTTAGGAAGTTACGACTAGACAGAGCATTTCACTTTACAGCAATGCCCAAACTGGTATGTTGCCTAAAATAATCTGTCTTTTTCAAAATGTGGAATTATACTTTATTGTCCACAAAACCTTTCAATTTACAGAAAATGGAATGAGTATTGATAGTGTTCAAGACTTGTTGCTGTTTTTAAATAGGAAAAGGTATTTTCTAATTTCTACTTTTTTTTCTGCAAACAAAAATTTAGCTGTTGCTTTTAAATGCATTGTATCTGGATGCCAAGTATTAAGTGAATTGTTTTGAGAGGAAATTAGATTTGGCATCTGCATTTGCTCATGTCTCAAACATCAAAGGAAGTTACTGAAAGAGGTACAAAATTGTTAAAAATTCTTTGGTGAAAAGTTGAAACTTCTAATAAAGTGTTATTTTTTAAATCTGGTGACAATTGAGACACTAGGTTGGAGGAGAACTAGTTTTGGTTCTGCCATTAGCTGGCAATTTCTATGTCTTATCTGAATTTGTAGGCATGTGGCATGGCATCTAAAAGGGTAGTTAAGAAGTCTAACGAGAATATTTAACAAATGTACCCATACAGCTGTTTTTGTTTTATCTATGTTTACTTATAGACAATTTTTAGTGCTGGTGTTTATTTCAGTACTTCAAAAAAGAAAAAACTGTTTAAAAGAAACTCATTTTACTTGGCATGTATTATTACATAGCTGTCATATCGGATGAAGAAAAAAATTTACCGCGCTGAAGTTACAGAAGAATTTAAGGACCCAAGTGATCGTGTGATGAAACTTATCACTTCTGATGTATTAGAGGTAAATTTCCTTTTATGCTCTTGCAAGTTTTTAAAAATTGTTTTATTGCCAGCTACATATTGAGGTTATACCTTCATCTGTTGGATACTGACTTTTCTAATGATTTTAACCACTCTAGGATGCTATTTCTCTAGAGTATCAGAAATAAAATAGCCTAAATATATCAAGAGTTACAAATCTTGAAATACTGTGAGAAAAAAAGTTGTAGAAGACTGGACTTAGACTGAGGATATGTGAATTCAGTTTTTAAAACCACCTTTTGTGTTTGAGTTTAGTTAGGTCATAAAACATGAGTTAAAGTGACTTTACTTACTTTTTTTAAAAACAATATGCATGGCCAAGCACGGTGGCTCATGCCTATAATTTGGGAGGCCAAGGTGGGTGGATCAAGAGTTTGAGACCAGCCTGGCCCATATGGTGAAATCCCATCTCTACTAAAAATACAAAACTCAGCCAGGTGTGGTGGCAGGCGCCTGTAATCCCAGCTACTCGGGAGGCTGAGGCAGGAGAATCGCTTGAACCTGGGAGGTGGAGGTTGCAGTGAGTGTCACTGCACTTCAGCCTGGGCAACAGAGTGACACTCTGTCTCAAAAAAGAAAAAAAAAACCCAATATGCATTTATTTCCTAAGTTCCTGTTTTAACACTTATTTTAAAACCCACCACTGAAAACAGCGAATCTATTTTGATAATATATTTTGGTGATTTGTTTGAGTGTACATTATTGGAAAAATCTTTTGCATGGATTAGTAGTGTTACATATCTTTTAAAACATGAGTAGAAGAGCATGGCTTTGAGGTTAAAACAGTATCTCAGTGCAGGGTTACAGGCTTCTAAATCAATGATATTTCAAAAGAACATATAGAGAGGAGATGAGGGGGTAAGGGGACATCTTGGTCATGCTTTTAAATTTTCTTAAAGCCTAAATGTCCCCCTCATTAATATTAGGATTATAATCTTTATTTCATTCGGTGGTTGTGAGAATTGAAATGAGGTAATACCTCAACAGTGCTGAATTGCATATGACACACAGTAGACCCTTAATAAATGTTAATTCTTTTTTTCCTCCGCCCTATTCAGTCTTTTCCTGTATTACTATTGAAAGAGGGATCAAATCTTAGATTTACTCAGATGTTTGTTTATATGCCCCTATGTTTTTGTTTTTGTTTTTTTTTCTCTGATGCAGGATCTTTCTCTGTCGCCCATGCTGGAATGTAGTGGCATAGCAATCTTTGCTCACAGCAACCTCTGCCTCCCAGGTTCAAGCAATTCTCATGCTTCAGCCCCCTGACTAGCTGGGATTACGGGCTTGCACCACCATGCCCAACCAATTTTTTCTATTTTTAGTAGAGATAGGGTTTCACTGTGTTGGCCAGGCTGGTCTTGAACTCCTTGGCCTCAAGTGATTCACCCAGGTTGGCCTCCTAAAGTGCTCTGTTTACAGGTGTGAGCCACTGCACCCGGTCACTCCCATGTTCTAATAGCATCAGCCTTCCTTTGAAACTTGAAGAAAGGAGGTGAGAATAAGTCTAGCTGTGTTGGCCAGACTGGAGTGCAGTGGCGAGATCTCAGCTCACCGCAACCTCTGCCTCCCGGGTTCAAGCAATTCTCCTGCCTCAGCCTCCCAAGTAGCTGGGATTACAGGTGCCTACCACCATGCCCTGCTAATTTTTTTGTATTTTTAGTAGAGACAGGGTTTCACCGTGTTAGCTAGGATGGCCTCGCTCTCCTGACCTCATGATTCTCCAGCCTTGGCCTCCCAAAGTATGGTGATTACAGGTGTGAGCCACTGCACCTGGCCAAGAATGGATTTTTATAAATCTTTGTGTAGAGGAGAAATAGAAGGCAAACAGACCTCACTGCCGGAACTTTAAGAGAGTACCATCGGAACTGAGAGTTGAAAAAGTTTGAACTAGCAATTGTGGAGAATGGAAGAGAGATTTTGGGATACCAGAAAGAATTTGCTGAGAAATGCTGATGTGAATCATGAAGAGAGGCACAGGACATTTTCAAACCGCGAGGCATTATTCTTACCAATATTCATTCTCTCTCTGTCTCTCTCTCTCTCTGTCTCTCTCTCTCTCTCTCTCTCTCTCTCTCTCTCTCTCTCTCTCTCTCTCTCCCCTCTCCCTCTCTCCCTCTCTCCCTCTCTCTCCCTCTCTCCCTCTCCCTCTCTCTCCCTCTTTCCCTCTCTCCCCTTTCCCTCCCTCCCTCCCTCCCCCTCTCTCGCTTTCTTTCTTTTTTTTCTTCTTTCCTTTTTCTGAAATGGAGTCTAGCTCTGTTGCCCAGACTGGAATGCAGTGGCATGATTTCGGCTCACTGCAACCTCTGCCCTCCTGGGTTTAGCGATTCTCCTGCCTCAGCCTCCCGAGTAGCTGGTATTACAGCTTCCCCACCAGCACACCCAGCTAATTTTTGTATTTTTAGTAGAGATGGGGTTTTGCTGTATTGGCCAGGGTGGTCTCGAACTCCTGATCTTGTGATCCACCCGCCTTGGCCTCCCAAAGTGCTGGGATTACAGGCGTGAGCCACTGTGTCTGGCCTATTCTTACCAATATTCTAATGAAAAAAGATTATTTGAACCCAGTTGGTTATAGTTTCTTTCTTTTCTTTTTTAATTTTTGAGTCAGGATCTTGCTTCATCACCCAGGTTGGAGTGCAGTGGTGCTGTCGTAGCTCACTGCACCCTCATCTCCTGGGCTTAAGTGATCCTCCCAGCTCAGCCTCCTGAGTAGCTGGGACTATAGGCACGCACCACCATGCTGGCTAATTTTTAAAAATTTCTTGTAGAGACAAGGTCTTGCTGTGTTGTATACACTGGTATTGAACTCCTGAGCTTGGGTGATCTTCTCACCTTGGCCTCCCAAAGTGCTGAGATTAGTCATGAGCCACCATGCTTGGCCAATTATAATTTCTCACTGTTGAGCAATTTGGTGATAGAATGTAAATATTTTTTCAATGTATCTTTTTCAACATGTTTTTTCTTTCTAAGTTCTTTTAAGCTGGGGGTGGTGCACAAAGGTGTACTCTTTTAGAGTGAATAGAGAAGAGTATCAGTAGGGTCAGGCTATGGAATGCCTGTACCTGGAGGCTTTTAGGAATGGAATAGTTTGTGGAGTTGTCCTGGCTCTGTGTCGGATCTCTGGCTTGCAACATAATTGCTTTGAGAGCTTTGTCCCTTGATACTGCTGGCTCTATTTCTCTTGTCCTAGCATAGCCTGGGATCCGTTCTCACTGATAATTCTTAAATTTAATACTTTTTTATTTTCCTTCTACTGCCTGCAACTGCTATTAAGTCTTCATGTCAGGAGGTCTGAATTCTGGTCATGATTCTGCCACTTGCTCTAGTTTTGTGGTTAAGGAGGCATACTAAAATGAAAAGAACAGGATACTGTATCAAAACATTTGTTTTCTAATTCTAGCTCTCTGCTATGTAAGTAGGACCTTGAGCAAGTTATTTCATTTCTGAGTCTATTACAGTTATAATAATTATGATGTTTATAATAATGGACATTGTGTGTTGAGTACTCACCATATGCCTGGAACTATGCTAGATATTTTATGTATGTTATCTCACTAATTGCCATAGTAACTCTGCAGAGGAGGTGATATTTTCCCAGTTTTTTTTTTTTTTTTTTTTGAGACAGAGTTTCACTCTTATTACCCAGGCTGGGGTACAGTGGCACGATCTCAGCTCACTGCAACTTTCACCTCCTGGGTTCAAGGGATTCTCCTGCCTCAGCCTCCCAAGTAGCTGAGATTACAGGCACCTGCCACCATGGCTGACTAATTTTTTGGATTTTTAGTAGAGACAGCGTTTCACCATTATTGGCCAGGCTGATCTCAAAAACTGGGGACCAGGCTGACCTCAGGTGATCCACCCACTTTGGCCTCCGAGAGTGCTGGGATTATAGGCATGAGCCACCATGCCTGGCCCCCAGTTTTAAAAACAAGGAAATAGGTTTAGAGAAGTTAAGTAGTTTGTATAAGGTGAAGTACAATAAGGTACAGACACTGAGTTTGAATGTCCGAGTCTGTAAGGCTTCAAAGTTTACACACTTTCTTTTTTCAAATTATTACTGTTTTTAAGAGTGGAAGTCTTGCTGTGTTGCCTGAGTTGGCCTTGAATTCCTGGGCTCAAGCCATCCTCATGCCTAAGCCTTCTGAATAACTGGGACTGCAGGTGCACACTACTGTGCCTGGTTTCTTTAATTTTGTATACAGTTTTACATTATATAGAATACTTTCTCATGTGTAAGCTTGTTTAATACTTAACAGTGGTGGTTTTGTTCGTTTTGTAGAAATGTGAAACGTGATTCTTAGGTTGAGGTACTTGCCCATTGTCATACATTGAGCAAATGGTGGAACTCAGACTCAAAAATTAGATGTGACTGGTGGTCTTTCTCCTGTATTATATTGCGTGGAGTGAAATACTGAGCATACATCCAATGTAAACTGTAAAGAGTTAGGGGTTCTTCATGTCTGGACACTTTTTTCTCATTGCAGACCCTGCACATGTGAGCACTCACCAATACTGATCAGTTTCTCATTTCTTGAACAGGTGTTGATTCTACCAAAATCTGGAAATGAATTGAGTAGTTGAGTTAGGGATGACTCAGATGTGGCAATGTCCATCTATGATGGAAGTGTCAGTAGTTCTCTCCTGATCTGAGAGCCAAATCCCTATGCCAGATTTTTTTAAGTCCACCTGTATTGTGCTGTCTTTTTCCTAACCCCATATATCTGCACATTTGGCTGGAGATTTTTGGAGAAAGAAGATCTAATTTATAAATAATGCTGCAAATGGTATCATAAATTACCCTTTATTTCTTTTCTTCTTCTTTTTTTCTTTTTTTGACAATGAAGTCTTGCTCTGTTGCCTGTGCTGGAGTGCAGTGGTGGTCCAAACTCTGTTCACTGAAACCTCCGCCTCCCGGGTTCAAGCAGTTCTCCTGCCTCAGCCTCCCGGCTAGCTGGGATTACAGGCACCTACCACTACACCTGGCTAATTTTTGTATTTTAGTAGAGACGAGGTTTCACCATGTTGGCCAGGCTGATCTTGAACTCCTGACCTCGTGATCCACCTGCCTCAGCCTCCCAAAGTGCTGGGATTATAGGCGTGAGCCACTGTGCCTGGCCTACCCTCTATTTCTTTGAATCCTGAATCTTATTGCTGAAGTAATGGTGAAGCTTAATGGGGGCAGGCACATAGGCTTTGCGATTTCTGTGGAGGGTTGGATGAGAGTCGTTACATAGGAATTTCCAGCAAAGCATAAATGACTATGTAAATATTCTTGATATGACAATATATAAAGACATCTTAGTTATCAGTAATGATATTTGATGATATGTCATGCTACAAGTAATTTTTTTGATATCCTAGAATGGAATTGTATATTTACTGATTATTGTTTCTCCAGTGTCTTCCCATAAGTGTATCTTAATGTTTGTTGAGTTTAAGTCAATAAATCCAAACCTCTGGAATCCATACCTCTGTATTAATAAAGTTGTACTATTTTGCTTGCATGATTATGTTATTTTCAATATATTGTAGCATGTTATTCCCTGTCAACTGGAAGTCACTTTGGAAGGTGACTATTTTGTATTGGTTTTGCCTTTTAGTTTCTCCTCAAAAAGTGAAATAAAGGGCTCATCTTTTTGCTTTTAGGAAATGCTGAATGTTCATGATCATTATCAGAACATGAAACGTGTAATTTCAGTTGATAAGTCCAACCCAGATAAAGCCCTCAGCTTGATAAAGGATGATTTTTTGGACAGTATTAAGAACATAGTTTTGGAGCATCAGCAGTGGCACAAAGACAGAAAGGTATGTAATCACTTGTTTGGTGCCTCACCATTGCATTATACACGAATGTTTATCCATGGATGATAATGTTGAGAGGCAGCCTAGCTTTGGAGGCTGTAATCCTGTGGAGCTAAGATTTAGAGGGCTTGGCTTTTCTTGTTCCACTTTTGCCACTTATTAGGTATGTGATGTTGTTTAACCTTACAGATGGAGTGTGTGTGTGTGTGTGTGTGTGTGTGTGTGTATATATATGTATATATATGTGTGTGTATATATATGCGTGTATATATATTTTAAATAATAATGTAAATTTGTTATACCACAGATTTATTACAGTCTTTATAATTTGGCATTTTCTAGGGGTTGCACATTGTCAGTCTTTGGGCTAAATCCTGCACACAGATGTGTTTTGTGTGGTGTAGTGTTGATTCTAACGTTTTTAAAAATTTTTGAGTTAATTACCAACTTGTAAGTATTTTTAAATGTCACCTAAAATTCTAGACGTACAACTTCTCTTAAAATTGAGAAAGATTCCACTTAGCTGCATGACAGCAGAGAGTGGGACCTGAGTGGTGGCTTTTCCTATTGTGATAGGGCAGGTGTTTTTCTGTTTACACATTGTCTACCTTATGTGGTTTATCTTTTCGCAAGTCTCATCAACGCAGATCTTCAACTTAGTTTATTTAACTAAAGTATTGGTGCTAGAGCTACCCATATTTCACATTAGCCTTTTCAGCTAGAGAAACTTTTTTACCCTGGAAACCTAAAAGCTAGCCTTGTGAAATTTCCTTTTGAAACAGTTACTCTATCTTATTTTAGTAAATACTTCCAGAAAAAAATCTTTTTAAAAGGAAGCAATTTCTGATTACTTACTATGTGTCTTGATAATGTTTTGGTGTTTTCACAGATGCCACACAGGTGTTATCTATATATTGTCTTTCAGAAAGATTTCTTGCCACTTTTTCACTTTCTATTATATAAAGGAAGCTGGCTCAAAACTTAATTTTAGAAAAGATAAACAAGGAAACTGATAAGAAGATGATAGTCTTGGGCAGAAGAAAATAACTTTATTCCTCTGCATTTATTTTCTTTTTCTTTTTTTTTTTTATTTCTTTTAAAGACAGGATTTCACCATATTAGTCAGGCTGGTCTTGAACTCCCGACCTCAGGTGATGCGCCCGCCTTGGCTTCCAAAGTGCTTGGATTATAGGCGTGAGCCACCATGCCCGGCTCCTCTGCATTTATTTTAATGGGAGATGCCAAGTTTTAGAATGTTTGAATACTTTAAGTCCTACAAATAGCTTACACAAATGAATTAGGCATTTTAATGTAAAAATGTGTTAGTATTCTTTATATGCATATAGACAAGGCCTTACTCTGTCACCCTGGCTGGAATACAGTGCATGACTACAGCTCACTGTAGCCTAGACTGCCCCTGCTTAAAGTGATCTACGCACCTCAGCCTCCTGAGTAGCTGGGTTAGCAGACATGTGCCACTGTGCCCAACTGCTTTTTTTATTTTTTGTAGAGACAGGTCTTGTTATGTTGCCAGGGCTAGAACCAGCTTAACTTTAAATTTTTTTGTAGAGATGGGGTCTTGATATGTTGCCCAGGCTGATTTGGAACTCCTGGCCTCAAGCAATCATCCCACCTCAGCCTCCCAAAGCATTAGGATTACAGGATTAGCCACCATGCATAGCCAGTATTCTCTTTTAATAGGTAAACTCTGTTCAAAGAGTATTACTAGGACCTCTGAAAACCTAAAGGAAAGGAAAATAAGCCAGTTTTCTTACTAGCACATCAAGTTCACACTGTCTTTCATTAGTTAGGAGGATTTAAGCAATTTAATGATGAATCGTAGAGTATTTTGAAACCTGTGATCTTAATATTAAGTTGTATATACCGTGCTGCAATAATGTGAATGATCTTTTAGTTTTTCATTTATTAAAAGTGATGGATTCTCACTCTTCTAAAATTGATTTGCAATTAAATTGAATTGTAAATTTGTGTGTGTATGTGTATGTATCTTTTTTGCTCTTTCAGAATCCATCCTTAAAATCAAAAATTAATGATGGAGAAGAAAAAACAGAAGGAAATTCACAAGAAACAGAGGTCAGAAAACTTTGCAATTCGTATTATGTGTGGCTATGATTCTGTATACTAAGCATTGTGACCCATGATCAGTATTATAAGAAATTTAAGAGAAAATTCTGAATCATGTTTCTGTGAAAAGGTAGTTTGTTCTTTACTGGAAACGTTGTGGAGGCCACATTAGGTGTAGGTTGGGAGAGAGGACGATAATAGTTTTCTGCAGGGAAAGGAAAGGTTGACTATGGAAGGTGCCCTCAGTTTGTAGAGGGTTGGGATAAGGCCTTTGTAATATACCTTTTCTCACTTCTTGTCAGCCTTTCAACCAATGTAGAGCCCAAACTCTTATACTATATACTGCTTTCTGCCTCCAGAGGTTTCATCCATCTTAGTAGATGAATCAAGTAGCCATCTTTGAGTATAGGCAGATGAGGGAATGGCAGTCCAAGGCTCTGCCTGATCACCCAGACTTTCATTCTTATTGTCCTCCTTGAATCCTTAATGAAAATGATCTGTAGGTATGGGGATGGTATTATGGCACCTGCTACATCTGTGACAGAATGTGGTATATGTTTGTGTGTGTGTACTCAGTATATACTCAATATATGTTAGTTTCATTTAACCTACCCTCTTATTTCTGATAATAAATACTTGGGTATTCTGTCTTATTTCTGAAAATAAATACTTGGGTGTTCCATTTTTTGCCTGTTTGTGTGTTTTAACTTTTTTCTTCTTGTTTATTTTACTTCCAGAGATGTGAAAGGGCTGAATCATTAGCGAAAATAAAATCAAAGGCCTTTTCAGTTGTCATTCAGGTAAGTTATTTCTTTAATAAAGTAATTTGGAAATTGACTGACTGCTTTTTAAATTACAGTTCAGTTTTTCATCAAAGTAGTAATACACGTACTTAGTTTTAAAAGTCAGATAATACTAGAGAGATTATGTAGCACAACAGTTCTTTTCTCTGCCACTTCCCACCCTTGTATTCCTAACCTTGAGAGGCAACATCTTCGACTTTTTCTCTTTTAGCAATTTCTTCTGATATTTACCTGGAATTTTGATGCCAGTTTCTTTATTGTCTTTCAGCTTCTAGTATTACTGATTTTGGAAGGTTTTCGGGTTTTGCTTTGCCCTGGAGTTCTGAAATTTCATTTACTACATATAATGTAACTTGGCATACATCTTTTTTGTTTATTGTCCTTGGCACTCATGGTGCCCTCCTTTCAATCTGGTATCCTTCAGTTCTCAAGAAGTTTTTGTATTGTTTGTTTGATACAAATGTTCTTTGCTGAATCTTTTCTCCTCTTGAACTTTTATTATTTTTCCTCTTCTATTTTCAGTCTCTGTCTTGTTTTCTATTTTCAGGGAGACTTCATAGGCTTTATCTTCTGAACCATTATATTGATTTTAAAAAATTTCTCCTGATTTTTTTCTTTCGTACTAAGAATTTTTCTTGTTCTCTGAATGTTTCTTTTTTATTTTTTTGAATGTATTTTTTCACAGGATGCAATAAGTTTTTCTGCTTAAGGATATTAACTACAGTTTTTTGATGGTTTCTCTCATTTCCTCTGAGTTACATTTTTTCTATTTGTTTGAACTCTGTCTTTCATTTTGTTGGCTTTTTAAAACTGATTGAAGATCCTCAGATGCCTGTTCATATTTAAGAGAGATCAAGAGGAGTAGATAAAGCTTATTTAACCTCTAGATTTCTTTTTCTTGGATCTAGCTATTTAGAGAGCAATCTTCCATTCCCTTGTCTACGGGAGGAGGGTGGGAAATAAGCCCAGCTGCCAGGGTTTTGAGAGCCTACAGAGAGAATCAGCCAGGAGGCTTACCATTCCTTATTCAGGTTTCACTCAGCCCCTAAGAGGCCTCACATACTTCCTCAGCTACACCAGTTTCCTTTGAGCCTACTGCCTTTCTCATTTAGCCTCCTCAGAGAGCGAGCCTCCTGTTTTGGATAGGAGAAGGTCAGCTGCCTGGCTTTGAGGCTAAGGAATGACACACTATTCTTACAGATTTTCAATGCACCTGCCTGTTTTTTAGTCCCACCTCAGCCTTCCAAAATGCCAGGATTACAGATGTGAGCCATTGCGTCCATCCCTTTGCCCATTTTTTAATGGGGTTGTTTTCGTTTGTTGAATTGTTTAATTTTCTTACAAATTCTGAATATTAGACCTTTATTGAATGCAAAGTTTCTGACTATTTTCTCCCATTCTGTAGGTTATCTGTTTTACTCTGTTGTTTCTTTTTGTTGTACAGAAGCTCTGTAGTTTAATTAGGTCCCACTTGTCAGTTTTTGTTTTTGTTGCAATTGCTTTTGGAGACAGTGATAAATTCTTTGCCAATGTCTAGAATGGTATATCCTAGGTTTTCTTCTAGGCTGTTTCTTATCTTAGGTCTGACATTAGGCCATTAATTCATCTTGATTTTTGCATATGGTGAAAGGAAGGGGTCCAGTTTCAGTCTTCTGGATATGGCTAGCCAGTTATCCCAGCACCATATATTAAATAGAGAGTCCTTTCCCCATTATTTTTTATTGTCGACTTTGTCAGAGATCAGGTAGTTTGTAGGTGTGTGGCTTTATTTCTGAGTTCTCTGTCTGTTGCATTGGTCAATGTGTCTGTTTTTGTAGCAGTACCATGCTGTTTGGGTTACTATACTGTATCTGTGGTTTCTGCATCCATGGATTCAACCAATTGTGGATTGAAAGTATTTGAAAAAAAATTACATCTGTACCAAATATATATATAGACTTTTTTCCTTGTCATTATTCCCCGAACAGTATGACAGTCATTTACATAGCATTAGGTATTATAAGTAATCTAGAGATGATTGAAAGTATTTGCATAGGTTATATGTAAATACTACACAATTTTATATCAGGAATTTGAGCATCTCTGGATTTTGGTATCCGAAGGAGGTCCTGGAACTAATCCTCCATGGATACTGAGAGACATGGTTGCTTTTTAAGACTTATTAATGCCTGTATTGCATATACAACATTAACTGAAAATTCTTTGTTTAAGCAAGTAAGGGAATTCAGCTACCGATGTAACAGAACAAATTGTTAGCCAGGATTGGCTAAGGATATCTGTGTCTCAGACAAAGATATCATTAACACTGGCCCTCCGTTTTCACTGCTGTCAAGTGCGTTTTCCTGACAGCTCCAGCCTTGCATGTTCCCAGCTTTAGGTTCAAAGACAAGAAAGAATTTTTCCTTCCTAACAGTTAAACAGTTCCCAAGTAGCATTTCGTTAGCCATGATACAGACCACATACCCCACCTGCTTGCCTCCCCACTCCCAACAAATTACCCTGGCCGTGGGGGATGTTAACTCATCGTGGTGAGATCTGGGCCACATGGCCATACCTGGAGCCAAACATGAAGTACTTCTCCTGAGAACACATGGTAGTGCCTAAGGGAAATACATTTATTAGAAGATGCCTCTACACCTCTGTTGTCCAACCATGCCAGGTAATAGAACAACTTCGTTTTAACCCCATGTGAGTAGATGGTGATGACAGCTGCAGGAAACTTCATGTTATAAAAATAAGAGACTATTTATATGACACAGGTAGTTATAGTAAGCCAGGGTAATAATGAAGTGCTTTATGACAGATATTTCTATAAATCTTTCCTCATCTTTGATTGTATGTTTTGTCTTTCTCTGAATTACCTATCATTTGGATTCATTTTGTAATTTTTTGGTTAATTGGATTCTGACTCTTAAGGCATCCAAATCAAGAAGGCATCGTCAAGTCAAACTTGATTCTTCTGACTCTGATTCTGCATCTGGTCAAGGACAAGTCAAAGCAACTGTGAAAAAAAAGAAGAAAGAAAGATTAAAACCAGCAGGAAGGAAGATGTCTGTCAGAAACAAAGGTAACTTTTTAAAGTCTTACTAGGATTCAACAAAGAAGAATTGGCTTTATTTACAACTTTGCCTCACTTCTATTTCCTTGTTAAGGATTAGGTACTTGTTTGAGAACATTTTTGTAACATTTGATATTAAAAATAAATTATCTTAGATTCTTGGAATCTTATTGCCTAAAAGGGACTCTAGGAATCATATCAGTTGTATCATTTTATAGATGATGAAATTTAGGCCTGGCCGGGTGGTTGCTCATGCCTGTAATCCCAACACTTTGGGAGGTGAAGGTGGGCGGATCACTTGAGGTCAGGGGTTCGAAACCAGCCTGGCCAACATGGTGAAGCCCCGTCTCTACTAAAAATATAAAAGTTAGGCTGGGTGCAGTGGCTCACATCTGTAATCTCAGCACTTTGTGAGGCTGAGGCGGGCAGATCACCTGAGGTCAGGAGTTTGAGACCAGCCTGAGCAACATGGAGAAACCCTGTCTCTACTAAAAAGACAAAATTAGCCGGGTGTGGTGGTGCATGCCTGTAATCCCAGCTACTTGGGAGGCTAAGGCAGGAGAATTGCTTGAGCCCCAGAGGCGGAGGTTGTAGTGAGTCAAGATTGTACCATTGCACTCCAGCCTGAGCAACAAGGGCGAAATTCCGTCTCAAAAAAAAAATAGTTAGCTAGGCATGGTAGCATATGACTGTAATCTCAGTGACTTCGGAGACTGAGGCATGAGAATCACTTAAACCTGGAAGGCGGAAGTTGCAGTGCACTGAGATTTGTATCACTTCACTTCAGCATAGGTGACAGAGTGAGACTCTGTCTCAAAAAAAAAAAAAAAAAATTTAGGCATATACAGATTAAATAAGTTGTCTAAAATGATATATTAATAGCTAGATAGTTGTGAAATCAGTCTAGAATTATCCAGTGCATATTTTATTAGTAATTTTTGTGTGTGATTATGTGTAGAATAAGATATAAGTAATGCATTCTATAAACCATGTTTCTTTTTAGCTGTATTAAGGTGTCCTTGCTTTTCCTTTGACACAGTGTATCTGTAAAATTACCTTTCTTAAGGAAAGGACTTTCGCGTATATTTCAATAGTTTGGTTTTTTAAAAAAATTGTATGAATAATGTATATGCACCCTACATAAATTTGGACATTGATTAACAGGCTTACTTAGGGTAAGAAAAAAAGTAACATTGGAAACATTATAGTAAATATTTAAAGACTAATACAAAATTCACCCCTAACTACTGCAGGAGTATATAAAGATAAGTTAACAGGGTTTTAGCATTTTTTCCCCTATATTGAAGCAGTGGAAGGAGAATTGAAGTTAAATACCTTTACTATGTCCCAGATATAATTAAGTGCTATAACAGTAGCTTGAAGTGCACTAAGAATTCAAAGGAGATACCATGTTTAAGTATAATCAAGTAATAGTTCAAAAGGAGATTTTTCTACTTCCTTTCACAATGCTAGTGGATATTGTGAAGAAAATTGTTAGAATAAACTCACTTATAAATATTACTGACAAAATCCTAAGTCACATATATCAAAAATAATCCTAGACAAAAAAATACCTTGACTGAGTACACATTATTTCAGGATGCATTCAGAATCTGCTAATATGATTTACCATATAAATAGGTTAAAGGGGAAAATGTGAATTTATTTTAATCGTTACCAAAGAATACATTTGATAATATCCAACATCCATTCTTGATTAAAAAAAAATTCAAGCTACGGGCCGGGCACGGTAGCTCATGCCTGTAATCCCAGCACTTTGGGAGGCCAAGGCAGGCAGGTCACCTAAGGTCAGGAGTTCGTGACCAGCCTGGCCAACATGGTGAAACCCCATCTCTACCAAAAATACAAAAATTATCCAGGCGTCGTGGCAGGTGCCTGTAATCCCAGCTACTCGGGAGGCTGAGGTGGAGGTGGAGGTTGCAATGAGCTGAGATTCTGCCATTGTACTCCAGCCCGGGGAGACAAGAGCGAGACTTTGTCTCAAAAAAAAAAAAAATGCTCTAGATAAAGGAGTCAGCAAACCGTTTCTGTAAAGGGCCAGGTAGTAAATATGTTAGGTTTTGTGGGCCATGTTTCTGTCACAACTACTCAACTCTACCATTGTAATGTGAAAGGAGCTACAGACAGTACCAAAACACATGAATCGTGGTTGTAGTCCAGTAAAACTCTATAAAAGCAGGTGGTGGGTCAGATTTGGTCCAGGGGTCATAGTTTGTTAACTCTTGCCCTAGATAAAATAGAAGATTATTTCTTTAATCTTACAAATATGTGTGCGCACGCATGTATTAAATCACAAGTTGCATCATGTTCAATGGTAATATGCATGAAATATCACAGTTTTACTTAATGTTGCTCTTAAAGAGGTAGTCAGTGTAATTAGACAGGCGAGTAAAGGGAGATATGATATCAGAAAGAGAGGCTAGAAAATTACCATGATTTGTGAATGATTTTATGCCTAAAAATATTCTAAAAATTAGAAAGTCTAGATTAGACAGAAAGCTTTTTGAATCTTTGATGGCCTTCTACTGAATATCACAATTTACTCTGGCTCAATGAATCTGCATTTTCACATAAACAATAGGGGAGAGGAAGCAATCAGATACGCATTCGTCTTAGGTGAGCCTCAGAGGGATGACATTGAATAGAATGGGAGTTTGCCCTAAGCAGTTCTCAGCTTGACTTTTCCCTTTAGCTTAGTGATTTTGAGGTGCCAAGATTTATTTTGCTGAAAAATAATTAGGGACAAAAATTTAGGGAGATAAGGATTACCACTGTAGACCTTACAAAGATTAAAAGGTGACTAAGGCAAAGTTATAATTTTATGCCAATAAGTTAGATAGCTTAAATAAAATGGATTTATTTACTACGAGACACAAGTTTCCAAAACTGACGCAAGAAGAAATATAAAATCTGTGTAGTCTTACGTCTACTGAGACCATGAAATATTGAGACAGGTCTCAGTCAATTTAGAAAGTTTATGTTGCCAAGGTTAAGGACGTGCCTGTGACACAACCTCAGGAAGTCCTAAGACATGGGCCCAAGGTGGTCAGGGGTACAGTTTGCTTTTATACATTTTAGGGAGACCTGACACATCAATCAATATGTGTAAGTTGTTCATAGGTTTGGTCAGATAAGGCATCAAGTGGGGGCTTCCAGGTTAGAAGCAGATTAGACAGAAAGTTTTTTGAGTCTTTGATGGCCTTCTGAATATCACAATTTACTCCTGCTCAATGAATCTGCATTTTCACATAAACAGTAGGGGGAGAGGAAGCAGTCAGATATGCATTTGTCTTAGGTGAGCCTCAGAGGGATGACATTGAATAGAATGGGAGTTTGCCCTAAGCAGTTCTCAGCTTGACTTTTCCCTTTAGCTTAGTGATTTTGAGGTCCCAAGATTTATTTTCCTTTCACACTGCTAAAGAAATTAAATTCCCAGGCTTCTCTGGTAAGAAAGCAATGATATAGATTCTTTCAGAAAATACAAGAGGGAACACTTTCCAGCTTATTGACGTTGCAAGAAAGAAATAAAGACCAATATCCCTTATCTCCTACAAAATTCAAAATGGATCATAGACCTAAATTTGAAACCTAAAATTATGAAACTTTGAAAAAATATGTAGGAGAAAAATGTGTTCTTGGACAAGATTTTTAAACACATGACATTAAAAGCAAATTATGAAACAAAACAATTGATAAATTGTCATTCTCAAAGTTACAATTTTTGTCTTTGAAAGACACTGTTAAGAAGATGAGAAGATAAGCCACAGACTTGGAGAAAATTTTTGCAAACTCCTACCCTGATAACCAAAATAGCAATATTTAAAGAAGTCTAACTCAATAAATACACAGACCACCCAATGAAGAAGTAGGTAAAACACTCCACCGAAGAAAATATGTGGATGGTAAATAAGCATATAAAAAGATGCTGAGCATCTTTAGTTATTAGAGAAATGTAAATTAAAACCACATTGACATTCTGCTAAACCTTGACCGGCAACAATAACAAAAAGACCCCACAAAACAAAACAAAAATTGTAATAACAAAAGCTGTTGAGGATTTGGAAGAAGTGGAACCTGTATACGTTTCTGGTGTGAATCCAGAATGGTGTGGTTACTTTGGAAAACTGGTAGTTTTTAAAAGGTAAACATGTGCTTACCATCTGACCCAGAAATACTATTCCTTGGTATTTACACAAGAGAAATGAACACTTAATGTTCACACAGAAATGTGTATGCAAAAGCTTATGTGGCTTTATTCGTAATCACAAGAACTGCAAACTGCCTAAAAATCCTTCCACTGCTGATTGGATAAACTGTGGCTTATCCAAATGCAACTCAACAATGAAAGTGCTACCATACACGTAACAACATGGATGAATCTGAATTCAGTGTGCTATGTGAAAGAAGACAGACACAAAAGGCTACATAGTGTATGATTCTATTTATATGACATTCTGGAAAAGGCAAATCTATAGGGTCACAAAAATGTGGTTGCTAGGGACTTAGGGGGTGGAGGAAGGTGCTGAATGCACAGGGGCACAGAGATACTTTTGGGGTGATGAAAATCTGTATTTTCTTTCTTTTTTTTTTTTTTTTTGAGATGGAGTTTTGCTCTTGTTGCCCAGGCTGGAGTTCAATGGCACGATCGTGGCTCACCACAACCTCTGCCTCCCAGGTTCAAGCAGATCTCCTGCCTTAGCCTCCTGAGTAGCTGGGGTTACAGGCATGTGCCATTGTGCCCCGCTAATTTTGTATTTTTATTAGTGATGGGGTTTCTCCTTGTTGGTCAGGCTGGTCTTGAACTCCTCACCTCAGGTGATCTGCCCGCCTCGGCCTCCCAAAGTACTGGGATTATAGGTGTGAGCCACCACACAGGCCAAAATCTTCTGTATTTTCATGGCAGTGGTAGATTGCACAACCATGCATTTGTCCAACCTGCTCTGTACAGCAAAAATTGTGAATTTTATTGTATGTTAATAATACTTTAGTAAATCTGACTGATAGCCAAACAAGAACAAAAACAGAGGACACAAGATTGTTTAGTTTGATTATATTTCAAAAATTAACTTCTGGTAGATTAGAATGTTTTTTTCTGAAGTGATAAAAGAAAATGTTCAGCTAAATTAAATTTAAAGGAGTTTAATTGTGCAATGAACGATTTGAGCATCATGTAGCCCCAGAATCACAGCAGGTTCACAGAGACTCCAGTGCAGCACGTGCTGGAAGATTTATAGCCAACAAAAGGGAAATGAGGTACAGAAATCGGAAGTGAGGTACAGAACAGCTGGATTGGTTACAGCTTGGCATTTGCCTTATTGAACACAGTTTGAAGACTCAGCAGTATATGAATGGTTGAAGTACCGCTGCTGGGATTGGCCAAGACTCAGCTATTGTTCAGGCACATATTCCTAAATTGGGTTTTCAGTCTTGTCTACCTATTATGCTAGATTGCAGTTTGTCCACAAGGACTCAAATATAGAAGTATGGCGTCCTTCTCAGGCCATGTTTAGTTCACTTTAACAGAAGTTTCAAAGATATTTAGGTTTACAAACCCTCACAAGCACTTTTTATTAACAGTCAGCCTTCATATAGGCACAGCAATGAGATAAGCTGGCCAAGCTGCTTTCTTAAAGACCTGAAAAAAAACTTTTTAATGTGGTTGAGGAACAAAGGAGGAACAAGTGCAAAACAGGAAAAGAAAGAAATTAAATGAAAGGAACTTTCATCTTGAATGTGTGACAGGTGTAATTTCTGAAATATCACTTCCTTTGTTAATCATATCTTACTTAGTTCCTGAAAACAACTGCTTTGTAAATTCTGAAACTAACTTAAGGACAGACTCTATAGTATAGCTGAGATTTGTTATTGAATTTTCTCAGGGTATTAGGGAGGAATTACCCATGAGAAAGAATAAAGTATTATAAAATATGATCTGAATTCAGATCTTCTGTCATGGCTTAATGAATCCAGCTAAGGTATCGTAAATGCTCTGAAGCAGCAGTAATTACCTGAATAATAAAGACCCAAATGCTTCCTTCATAGTTTCTTATTAATCAAAAATTCATTTACGTACAGTGGAAAAGGTGATTTTATAGTTTTTCAGAAAGAGAAGCCTTCAGGTCCATAAAACGCAAAAGATCTTACAAAGCCATTTGCACATATGATACTGTTAAAATTTCTTATCTTAAAAGAGCTCTTATAAACGAATAAGAAAAGGGCCACCACCCAGTAGAAAAAGCGACTTAGGACACGAATAGGCAATCACAAATGCAGGCAAACAGTCAGTGTATCTAGGAAATACAGACTTTTGTTTATAATAAAAGATATATTAATTAAAACATTTTTATATTATTTGATCAGCAAAGATTAAAGATAATACCCATTGATAGTGAAAGTGTAAGGAAATCTCTCAATTTAAGTGGGAGAGTAAATTGGCACATTCTTTTCATAGAGCAATTTAGAATCATATCAAAATTTTAAATGTACATGCCTTTTAACTTAGAATTTCTAGGAGTTTATTCTGTACAGATCATAAATATAAAAGGGCATGCATTGCAAGATTATTTGAAATGGCAAACTGTAAATAACTCAAATGTATAATGGGTAAATAAAAGTATTGTCAGTCCGTACAAAGGAATACTTTGCAGTTACTAAAAAGCTAACGAAAGCTCTATATATTTATATATTACGTGAAAATATGTCCAAAATGTATCGATTAAAAATAAAAGAGAGCATAATCTATGCATTTCTTAGCGAAAAGCCTTTTTAAAAAAAAGTATGATCTCATTTCTATTAATAAATCCATATATACATACACACATGAACATAGTATACAGCATTGAAGAAATCTAGATGTGTATGACGTTTTACCAGTAGTTAATTTTCAGGGATAGTATAATGAGAAACTATCCATGAATTTCTGTAATGTTTGGTTTTTATAACCATGTGTTATTTTAGTAATCAGTAGAAATCCAAAGACCTTTTTACACATAAGGTAAACATAATTCCATAGACTCCAACAAGTAGAGGGGCTAGTATGAAAAAGGCAAAGTAGCTGGGAAGTATAGAGCGAGGGTCCATTTAGGCTGGATTGTAAAGGGCATGTTGGGGAGTTAACTGTTAATAGTGCTGGAAAAATAGGTTGAGGATTGTATTGTGACCAGGCCTTAACTATGGATCCAAGAAGTTTACACTTCAGTTGGTAGGCAGAGGGGGAGTCAACCGAAACTTTTGAGCAAGAAAGTGGCCTGTCCAAAATTTTCCTTGAAGAAAATCAATTTGGGAGTAGAATGGTAGGTAGCTTGGAGCAAACTGAAAATAGGAACACTAGTTAGAAAGCTGTTGCAGTAGTTCAGATTTAGGAGTAAGGAGCATGTGCCGTGTGGTCGTGGAAATTAGAGAAGCAAGGCTAACAGATTAAGAGCCAAATATGGAGGCTAATGGAAAGGGGTGAGACAAGAATGCTTAATATCTAAGCACCTGGGAGGATATTCGTGTCCTTGATGTTGGAGAAATATGGTGACACAATAAAGATTTCATTTGGGGGAGAATTCACTCCAGTCTCCCTTTCCAGACTTAATTTCTGTAATGATTACTTGGTGTATAAATGGGTGCTCAGTATATTGATGGAATTTACTTAAGCTTGTGTTATTTAAGTTTCAGTTATGTGCTCACCATTCTTCAAATATAACATGTTGATAGTACATCACTAATACCAGTGCTATGATGGATGAAGATGATAACAGCTACTATTTATGTAACACTTTTTTTTTTTTTTTTTTTTTTTTTGGAGACAGAGTCTCACTCTGTCACCCAGGCTGGAGTGCAGTGGCACAACGTTGGCTCACTGCAGCCTCCGACTCCTGGGTTCAAGTGATTCTCGTGCCTCAGTCTTCCTAGTAGCTGGGATTACAGGTGCCTGCCACTATGCCCAGCTAATTTTTGTATTTTAAGTACAGACAGGGTCTCACCATGTTGGCCAGACTTGTCTTGAACTCCTGGCCTCAATTAATCCGCCTGCCTGAGCCTCCCAAAGTGCTGGGATTACAGGCGTGAGTCACTTTGCCTGGCTGTATAACTGTTTATCTGCCAGACTTTTTCTCATGTGTCCAAGGCCTCCTAGATAATACATAGCAGAACTGAGACTGGAATGAGTGTCTGAATCCAAGCCTCTTTAATTGCCATACTGTGCTACCTCTTGGGTCATTGGAGGCGTGGATCTGGAGCTGAGATTAGACATACACTTAAGTAAATTTGTTCTTAGTTGTATTCTAACTGCGTGACTAGTAATCATTTGTTTTGATAATAAGTAATGATCTGTTACTGATAATTGTACTCCACACATTAATGAGTAAAACTGCCCACCTGAGACCTTCTATAGAGTTAGTTTTATGGGTAATTGAGGTTAATGATAACAGTGTTGACATTTACTTTTTAAAAATTTAGTTATTTTTTATTATCTTTCTCAAATTTATATTGTGTTCCCAGGCTGGAGTGCGGTGGCACGATCTTGGCTTACTACAGCCTCTGCCTCCTGGGTTCCAGTGATGCTCCTGCCTCAGCCTCCTGAGTAGCTGGGTCTACAGGCACATGCCACCATGCCCAGCTAATTTTTGTATTTTTAGTAGAGGGGGTGTTTCACCATGTTGACCAGGGTGGTCTCAATCTCCTGACCTCGTGATCCACCCGTCTCAGCCTCCCAAAGTGTTGGGATTACAGGTGAGAGCCACCACACCAGGCCTGCATTCTTTTTTATATGTTTCTTTTTTTCTACATTTATCGTTTTTGTAATAATAAAAATATTAAAGTCAGATATATTTTATGCTCTCTTATTTTCTGGAGCATTGTGTCCTTAACATAATTTAATATTCTCCTGACAAGTCATGGTCACCATCATGACTATTATGTTACTGGTTTTATAATGTAATGATTCTGTCAAGAAATAGACTGGGTGTGGTGGCTCACACCTGTAATCCCAGTACTTTGGGAGGCGGAGGCAGATGGATCCACGGGGTCAGGAATTCGAAACCAGCCTGGCCAGCATGGTGAAACCCCATCTCTACTACAAATACAAAATTTTCTTTATCCAGGTGTGGTGGCATGCACTTGTAGTCCCAGCTACTCAGGAGGCTGAGGCACAAGAATTGCTTGAGCCTGGGAGGCAGAGCTTGCAGTGAGCTGAGATTACACCACTGCACTCCAGCCTGGGCTACAGAGAGAGAGACTGTCTCAACAACAACAAAAAAAAGAAATAACGTTTAAGTGTGGGGCAGTTTATACTAAATGGCTTCATGCCGCAGTGCTTTGTTCTTATGTTTCTTTTTTTTTTAAATAGTGTTTCTGTTACACTTACTGTAGTGAATGTCTTTCTGTTCTCAGTGTGCAGGCTTAGGAGTCTGAGGCAGGAGAATTGCTTGAACCCAGGAGGCAGAGGTTGCTATGAGCCGTGATTGGCACCACTGCACTTCAGTGTGGGTGACAGAGTGAGACGCCATCTCAAAAAAAAAAAAAAAAGCAGCAAGATGTAACATATCAAATGATAAACGTGTTGGGGCAAAGAAAAACACAGCCTAAAAAATAGTGTTTATGGGGTTGCTTTGGGACATGGAAGTTGTGTGCTAAATGGTACTTGATATGACAATGATATCTGATAAGTTTCATTGGGATATTTCTTCAGGTAACAGATGGGATGTTTCTTCGGGTAACAGAAGGTTGATGTAGAGAACCTCTAGTGTTTTTGAAAATGGAAAGTCAGTGGCAAATTAGGATGAGAGAAATATGTCCCATAGAGCATATGTGGTAAGAAAAGAATGTCTGCATCCAAAAACAAGGCTATTAAGCTCAAAAATTACATTTGTAATTCATTTAATAAAGTTGAAGTAACATATGTGATTATTCTTTGATGCCTGCAGATGTAACCCCTGTGGTGTGTGATAAAGATTAAATATAGTGTTTGTGTTTGGCTAATTTTGTTTATTCCCTTTTTCTGTTTTCTCTAGTGGAAGAACTAGAGACTATTTTCAAAGTGTAAATACAAATATATTAGTACTCGAAAAAAGATAGGTATTCTAGAATGCATATTTCTGTTTACCATTACAATTTCAGTTTTTACATGTCTAATTTTTATGCTGTAATGACATTTTTTGTAAAATGTTTTCTCCAAGATTAATATTTTTTGCTTTTATATAATATCATTTTCTAAATATTTTCAGGTAATGTGCAGAATATACACAAGGAAGATAAACCTTTAAGTCTGAGTATGCCTGTAATTACAGAAGAGGAAGAAGAGAATGAAAGTTTGAGTGGAACAGGTACAGATGAAATTTTGTCAAACTAGTGAAGTAAACTTACACTTGTAGTGCATCAAGGTTTAGAACCCTTGAGGAACTGGACAGTCTGCTGTGTATTCTTGTGATCCTTTCATTTTTGGCCCATTGGAGAATTTCACTATTAGTTATATCATTAGTGACATCTCAAAGTCAAGGATAATACAATTAACGAATGGTATGGATACCAATTAGGTATCCTATCAGTTTCATCTTTGTAAAGATGTCTCTCTCAGACCTCTGACCTGCTTTCATCTGGACAGTGTTTCAGTACTTCTAATCTTGACTGCTGTTCTTTTTTCAGTTTTTTTTTTTTTAATGGGACAGGGTCTTGCTGAGTTGCCCAGGGTAGAGTGCAATGGTTCAATCACAGTGACTTACTACATATGGCTTCGACCTCCCCAGCTCAGGCTATCCTCCCCTTCCGCCTCAGCCTCTTAAGTAGCTGCGACTACAGGCACATGACACTATGCCTGGCTAATTTTTGTATTTTTATAGAGACAGGGTCTCACTGTGTTGCCTAGGCTGGTTTTAAACTCCTGGGCTCAAGCAATCCACTTGCCTCGGCCTTCCAAAGTGCTGGGATTATGGGCATGAGCCACCATGCCTAGCTTAGGAATTTTTCGTCATCTTCATTTGTTTTTTTCATTGTCTTTTCTATTTTTCTTTTTCTGCCATTCCCCTTTTGTTTTTCACTGGTGGGGACTGTTTCTTTCTTTGAGACGCAGTCTGTCTCTGTTGCCCAGGCTGGAGTGCAATGGCGCGATCTCAGCTCACTGCAACCAGCACCTCCTGGGTTCTAGTGATTCTCCTGCCTCAGCCTCCCGAGTAGCTGGGATTACAGGCACCTGTCATCATGCCCGGCTCATTTTTGTATTTTTGTAGAGATGGGGTTTCACCATGTTGGCCAGGCTGGTCTTGAACTCCTGACCTCAAGTGATCCGCCTGCCTCAGCTTCCCAAAGGGCTGGGATTACAGGCGTGAGCCACCACACATAGCCGGAGTATTTCTTTTTGCCACATCTTTGATAATTTTCATGTTTTTGTGTTTTCTATTACTTTCTTTGCTTTTAATGATCGGTAACCTTTAGGTTCGTGCTGTTTTTAAATGGACAATTATTCAAGTGTTGTTTCTGGCATCTCCTGTGGTAGCGAGAAAGATGTATGGTACTGGTGTTTTGGGTTATGTTTCTAGTTTTAATTGAAATGAAATTGGAATCTTAGTCATTTTCTCCCTCTTAGTACTGGCCGAAGTATCTTTGACATCTAGCACACTGGGTTCACACTAATTATAGGGAGGGCGTACCCATATCAAACAACTTCACGGTAACTTATTATTAATTAGGATTTAGAATGACTAAGGGCTGCTATCTCAGTAGATTGATATTGCAATAAGATTGAGATCTTCCTTTCTCAATGGAGATAGTATGTTTTAAACTGCTATATCATTTTGAAGAAAAAATTCTTGAATATGTCAGGTTTAAGATTTTTTTGTTGTGTCTTTGCTATGAGGGCATTCTTATTGTGTTGTACCAATTAGACATCTATGTAGTTTAAATGTATATTATCAATTAGGTATTATCATTTAAGTGTCAGTTATTTTTTTTAGATCTGACTGACTTTTAAACTTTACGTCTTTAGAGTTCACTGCATCCAAGAGGAGGAGAAAACGCTGAACAAAGAGCCTGGCATATTTTTTAATTTTGAGCTTTCTGACAGAAGAAAAGATTGATATTTTGTGTATTGAACAGGAAGACTGCCAATATTAAAAATAATCCTTCTGGGAAACTATAGATTATTTCTTGGAAATTGCAATACACAGTTCTAGAATGAAAGAGCAAAAATTAGGATAAGAATTCTTTAACATTTTTTAATGATATGCATAAATGGAGATAAAACTTGTATTTAGTATGTAGTAGAAAAAATTCTGTTATTTGAAGACTGTTACTATTTCCTATAATGTTTTGTGATACTATGCTGTCCTAATACAGTCTGGTAATACTATTCTATTAAAATATTTTTATTGAAATGTTAATGTCTATTACATGCAAATCACTGATTATTTTGTATCTACAGTCTGATAATGGATTTTTATTATGTATATTATACTATTTTGTATGTTGTTAACAGTTTTTGCCTTGTTTTATTTTTTAATATATAAAACTCACATTCTCGTAACATGTGATAGGAAGTTCACAACTTACTTTCCACTTCTGCAATTGATTAAATATTCTTTAGTGCTTTTTTAAAGCTCCCTTTGGTCTAATGTATATATATGTTTATATGTATGTTAGTGTATGTGTAGATATGTGTATGAATATGTGTCCATTTATATATAAGACTAGTCAATAAATTGTGTAAGTACTTGAATACTAATTTAAGTATTAATTTAAGTACTTAGTACTTAAATGCTAATTATTTCCAATAAAATCTTAAGAAGAAGAATATAAATTTCAGAATGTGTCTGTGGTACAGAATAGTTGATATTTACAGAAAAAATGTGGCTTCATGAATATATTTCTCTGTTAATTTCTCATTCCAGACATTGTTATTAGAGATTGCTTGAGCCATGTTATTTGAATTGCTGCCAATAGCAGACCGTCTCCATATTATGTTGTTGGCTCAACTGTTTTGTTTTTTTTCCTAATAGAGATGGGGTATCGCTGTGTTGCTCAGGCTGGTCTTGAACTCCTGGGCTCAAACCGTTCTCCTGCCTCAGCCTCCTGAAGTGCTGGGATTATAGGTGTGAGCCACTGCACCCAGTATTAACCTGTTTTACAGCTGATTATACTTCATGCTGTTTTCTAGCGTGGTATTATTAAGGGATTTAACGTTTTGGTTGAAGATCAAATTCATGACATCTCTATATATAATCTTTAAAAATCAGAATAGTAATGCTGACCCAAATAAAACTTTCATTTATTAGAATTCATGCTGTCACAATTGTTTCCTTTGACTTCAAATGTTTTTGGTTATAGATGGGGCACTTTTCATTATGTGGACATTGGATGGAGCATCTTGGATTTAAACATTCTGGAGTTGGGGTACAGATCCATTATTGGCTTCACTTGATGTGCTCGACTGTTTGCTAGAACTTGTGTGATCATTAAAGTTTATAGACATTGTACAGCTAACATACTGAGTTGCCCTCTGTCTTTCCATAACTGTACTTATAAAATATATGCTGTTGTTTCACTTGTACCTCAAAATGGTTAGTGTCCTGCTCCCATTCACAAAGTTAGTAAGTCATGCTTCTTAGTCATAAACACAGAGCTCAGGCTTATAATTTCAGTGTCTTTTTATAAAAGCCAACACAAGTGGAAATCCAGAAAGATACTTTTAACTATAAGCAGTAAAACTCCACTTCAAAATGGCTTAAACAGTAAGGAAAGTTTATTAAAATCAGGTGAGTTCCAACAAAGGGTGGCTCTGGCTTACATAGTGCATCAGTTCCATGATAGCTTCAAATACCTAGGTTTCGTTTTTTTCTTTTTCCTTTTTTTTTTTGTTTGAGACAGTTTTGCTCTGTCACCCAGCCTGGAGAGCAGTGACATGATCATGATTCACTGCAACCTCAACCTCCTGAGATCAAGCTGTCTGGCCACCTCTGCCTCTTGAGTAGCTGAGTCTACAGGTATGTGACCACATACTTCGCTTTTTTTTTTTTGAGACAGAGTCTCGCTCTGTTTCCCAGGCTGGACTGCAGTGGCACCATCTCAGCTCACTGCAACCTCCACCTCCTGGTTCAAGCGATTCTCCTGCCTGAGCCTCCTGAGTAGCTGGGATTACAGGCATGCGCCACCACACCCAGCTAATTTTTATATTTTCAGTAGAGACGGGGATTTACAATGTTGGCCAGGATGGTTTTGAACTTCGAACCTCAGGTGATCCACCCACTTCAACCACCTAAAGTACTGGGATTACAGGTGTGAGCCACCACACCTGGCCAGCTAATTTTTTTATTTTTTGTAGAGACAAGGTCTCACTGTGTTGCCCAGGCTGGTGTTGAACTTGCAATCCTCCCACCTTATTCTCCCAAAGTGCTGGGATTATAGGTGTAAGACTGCCCCCAGACTGGTTTTGGGTTTTTTTTCTTTACTGTTTTTTGTTTTTTTTCAGATGGAGTCTCCTTGTGTCACCTAGACTGGAGTGCAGTGGTATGATCTCGGCTCACTGCAACCTCTGCCTCCCGGGTTTAAGCAGTTCTCTGCCTCAGCCTCCCAAGTAGCTGTGATTACAGGCACCTGCCACCATTCCCAGCTGATTTTTTTTTTTTTTTTGTATTTTTAATAGAGACTGGGTTTCACCATCTTAGCCAGGCTGTTCTTGAACTGACCTCCTGATCCACCCACCTTGGCCTCCCAAAGTGAGGTTTGGGTTTTTAAGGAAAGCTTTGTATCAGTGTAGGGAACTGTTCGCCAGCTAAGTTTCCAGATGTTATCCAAAGGCCAACCTTCCAAGCTGACCTTTATAAGGATAGCAATCTCAGGCCTGCTAAATCACCTCTTTTCTGTACAGCTTCATTGCATTTGTCACTATTTCAAAAAATGTTGCATTGATCTTTGTGTCTAGATATTGGTTCACTTTTCTGTTGGATAAATCTACCTGGTCAAACTATTTAAAATTTTAATTATCACCAAATTGAGCTCCAGAAAGACTACCAGTTTACATTCTGACTAATGGTATTTGTGGATGACTCCTTATCCCCATTTTTAATCTTTGTAATTGTCAATTGAATACAGCCTTGACTCTTAGTAGAAAATCACAAACTTGTGTTAAGGCCAGGCATAGTGGCTCACCTGTAATCCCAGCAGTTTAGGAGGCTGAGGTGGGCGGGTCACTTGAGCTCAGGAGTTTGAGACCAGCCTGGGCAACATAGTAAAACCCCATCTCTACAAAAAATACAAAAATTAACCAGGCATGGTGTACACCTGTAGTTCTGGCTACTCAAGAGACTGAGGTGGGAGGATCGTTTGAGCCCAGGAGATGGAGGTTGCAGTGAGCTGAGATCATGCCACTGCTCTCCAGCCTGGGCAACAGGGCAAGACTATCTAAAAAGAATATTAAGCAAATGAGAGTTGGTATATGATAAATTTGATGGAGTGCAGTGCTTAAGCAATAGTTTTTTTTTCTTTTTTTTTTTTTTTGAGACAGGGTTTTACTCTGTCTTCTAGGCTGGTGTGCAGTAGCACAATCCCAGCTCACCGCAACCTCTGCCTCCTGGGTTGAAGCAATTCTCCTGCCTTAGCCTCCCGAGTAGCTGGGATTACAGGTGAGCCACTGTGCCTGGCCTTAACACAAGTTTATGATTTTCTACTAAGAGTCAAGGCTGTATTCAATTGACAATTACAAAGATTAATTTAATACAGCCTTGACTATTCAATTGATAATTACAATTAATCTTTACCTGCCACCATGCCCAGCTAATTTTTTGTGTTTTAATAGAGATGGGATTTCGCCATGTTGGCCAGTCTGGTCTCAAATTCCTGACTTCAAGCGATCTACCCGCCTTCACTTTCCAAAGTGCTGAGATTATAGGAGTAAGCCACTGCACCCGGCCACAATAGTGAGTTTTTCATGAGTATATGTTGAAGATAAGGTATGAATCACTTGATAGACTTGCTTTAAATGTAAAATTGAAGCTCACTGAACAGAGTTCAAATAGAAAATATTTGTATTTAACAGTGAGTTTTCAAAATTAAAGTATGAAGTGCAAATACTAGTTATCTATTAAGCTATTTATATTGCCAACTTAATTTCTTTTTTTCGTGAATTTCTTTTCAGGTTTAAATATGTGGGAATAAAATTATTTTTAACAATTTGAATTAAGAAACTACTGAGTTACTCCTTCAGCAGAAAGCTCTTTTCTTTTGCATAGCAAAGTTATTTCACAAAGTTTAGTCTAAGGACCATCCATGTTAGGATCCTGGGCCCCGCTCCGCCACCTCCTGCTCCAATGAATTAGACTTTCTGGGGCAGCAGAAGATGGAGGAGCCTGCTTAGCCTCACTTTAATTAGCTCCCCAGGTAATTCTTTTTTTTTATTTGCATTTTAGGTTTTGGGGTACATGTGAAGAACATGCAAAATTGTTGCATAGGTACACACGTGGCAGTGTGATTTGCTGCCTTCCTCCCCATCACCTATATCTGGCATTTCTCCCCATGCTATCCCTCCCCAACTCCCCACCCCCTGCTGTCCCTCCCCTATTTCCCCCTGACAGACCCCAGTGTGTGATGCTCCCCTCCCTGTGTCCATGTGTTCTCATTGTTCAACATCCGCCTATGAGTGAGAACATGCGGTGTTTGATTTTCTGTTCCTGTGTCAGTTTGCTGAGAATGATGGTTTCCAGGTTCATCCATGTCCCTACAAAGGACACGAACTCATTTTTTATGGCTGCATAGTATTCCATGGTGTATATGTGCCACATTTTTCCTGTCCTGTCTATCATCGATGGGCATCTGGGTTGGTTCCAGGTCTTTGCTATTGTAAACAGTGCTGCAATGAACCCTCGTGTGCATGTGTCTTTACAGTAGAACGATTTATAATCCTTTGGATATATACCCAGTAATGGGATTGCTGGGTCAAATGGAATTTCTATTTCTAGGTCCTTGAGGAATTGCCACACTGTCTTCCACAATGGTTGAACTAATTTACACTCCCACCAACAGTGTACAAGTGCTCCTATTTCTCCACATCCTCTCCAGCATCTGTTGTCTCCAGATTTTTTAATGGTTGCCATTCTAACTGGCGTGAGATGGTATCTCAATGTGGTTTTGATCTGCATTTCTCTAATGACCAGTGATGATGAGCATTTTTCATATGTTTATTGGCCTCATGTATGTCTTCTTTTGTAAAGTGTCTGTTCATATCCTTTGCCCACTTTTGAATAGGCTTGTTTATTTTTTTCTTGTAAATCTGTTTTAGTTCTTTGTAGATTCTGGATATTAGCCCTTTGTCAGATGGGTTAATGGCAAAAATTTTTTCCCATTCTGTTGGTTGCTGATTCACGCTAATGCCTGTTTCTTTTGCTGTGCAGAAGTTGTGGAGTTTGATTAGGTCCCATTTGTCTATTTTGGCTTTTGTTGCCAATGCTTTTGATGTTTTGGTCATGCCAACTTAATTGTAATAACTGTGCCAAGTGATCAAAGCATGATTTCAGTATTAAATATTTACTGAATTAATATTTTGCAGGAGAATAGGGGTTGTGGCAGTGTATATAAGCATAAGCTGTGTTTTAAAATCATACCACTTCCAGAAATCCCAGTATATGAAAGTGTTGTTCAAAGTAGCTAATTAGAATTATGGTAGTATTAATGTTATATTCCAGGTTTACTTGGGGTATCTTAAAACCCATGAATAAAAAGTGGAGTCATAAAGAAATTGCAGCTTGTGTGGATGCTTAATTAGGGGAATATTTTTTACTTTGAAAGTAAAGTATCCTAATTTCTTCTGAAGAAAGTTACCCTGGGTAAAGTTCTCTATGAGAAATCATAGTGTTGTCTTTTTTTTCTTTCTGTAGTACTATTATGGGTTTTATGTTATAAGCACATCTAAGATCCCATCTGGGTTTATAACCCCTTTGTCTTAATAACTGAAAGTTTTCCTAACTGTGAGTAGATACATATATTCAATGAAGGGAAACATTCCCAGTTTCTTTAATACCCAGTTAAAGTGTTTGTTCTCTAAGATAGACACAATCACACCATTTGCAAGCAAAAGGAGAGACAATGAACAAATTTGTGAGCAAAGGCTTTTTCTTATAGAGGGATTTTTCAGAATAGTGGTTTATTAGGGAACTATGTTAAAAACTTTTAAGTGCTATAAAACTATTTTACTGACTTGTTAAAAAATATTAAGAACTGCAGAGTGCTTTGGAAATGCAAAAATACAAATGCTAAACTTCAGAATAATCACAGCTAGAAAGTAAGCTTTTGAAAAGTACTTGGATGCCAGGGAAACCAAAGTAATTATGTGGTGACTTTTGAAGCGATTTTTTAAAGTCATAATAATTGAAAGCTTACGTGTTTACACAGAACTTCCGATTGATATGAGACCAAGCTTTCACGGCTTAACAACTGAAGGAGACCCAGGTTTCTTTTTTTCAACTTGAATTGGCTACAATACATATTCTCTTTCCAATAACCTATTTTGGTTATGACAAAAAGATTTACACATGTATATATAGAGAAAATATCTTTAATTAAGGTATCTTTAAAAATGAGCTTTATGGGCTAGAAATTACTTTCATTTTGATGTAAAGAGCCCAGGAAAATAAGCATAATTACTGATCTTCCTAACTTACCCTTGATTCTTGAATTCTAGTTTGAAGGAAGCTTGCTTTTTAAATGCCATTGAGTGAACTCTGTGGGTGCTTAAGTATTCACATTTTCATTTATCTTTTGAACAACTATAGAGTAATTTTCATTTCACATTTTTCTTATTCCCTCTATTAAAGTAAATGTCAAAGCCTAGACTTCAGGTTGTATAATACCTTTTAATGTGGTGTATTTTATGCCTGACATTTATTTTAATGTGCTGTATATTGCAGGTCTGGATTTTTATTTTTATGATGAATTTGGGCTGCCTCCTTTAAGTTACAAGGAATAAAGGCACATTCACATTATCTTAGATGCTAGAGGCTTATTTTAATACTGATCAGAGGCACAGCTTCTTGGAGAGCTGGAGAAATGGCTCTTTGTCATGTAGTGAACACCAGCAGCTTAGACGGCTGGGTTGCGTCCTTGCTTTTGAAGTGGTTGTCCATTGCTCTGTAGTTACAATGTGCATCCTCTTATTCATGTGCTGTCTAATTTCTCTGCCCACTTTCCCCTCTGCTACTTCTCCTGTTCTCTATAGTCCCTGAAAGAGTATCTGATTGATTCTATTAGCTATAATCCAAAATAGAGCTTCTTGTTGGACAGAGATCATTCTGGCTACTGGACTCCCCTTTTTAAAAATTTTTTTATTTTTATTTTTAAAATGGAGTTTTGCTCTGTTGCCCAGGCTGGAGTGAAGTGGTGTGATCTTGGCCCACTACAACCTCCACCCCCCAGGTTCAAGTGATTCTCCTGCCTCAGACTCCCCAGTAGCTGGGATTACAGGCACATGTCACCATGCCAGGCTAATTTTTGTATTTTTAGTAGAGACAGGTTTCACCATGTTGACCAAGCTGGTCCCAAACTCGTGATCTCAGGTGATCAACCCACCTTGGCCTCCCAAAGCACTAGGATTACAGGTATGAGCCACCACGTCCGGCCCCTTTTAAAATATTTTTGAGATGGAGGCTTGCTCTGTTGCCCTGGCTGTGGCTGGAGTGTAGTGGTGCAATCTCAGCTCACTGCAACCTCCGCCTCCTGGGTTCAAGAGATTCTCGTGCCTCAGCCTCCCAAGTAACTGGGATTATAGGTGCTCACCACCACACCTGGCTCATTTTTGTATTTTTAGTAGAGATGGGTTTTACTAGGTTGGCCAGACTGGTCTTGAACTCCTGACCTCAAGTGATCTGCCAGCCTCGGCCTCCCAAAGTGCTAGGATTACAGGCATGAGCCACCTTGCCCGCCCTGGCCTCCCTTATGTCCAACTGAAAGGATGATGGCCCTTAACTAGGGCATAGATTCCTGATGCAATCAATTGTGGACAGTATAAAAGGGCTGTATACCTCAGAACAGGGCAAATTATGGGGAAGTACCCAACTCTGTCAGCTTTCTTCAGAAGGGGTTGTGAGTAGGGCAAGCCTGTAAAAGTTCATTGATTTGTTAGTCTAATCATAGATTTGATGGAGATGATAATGAGGCTATACATTACCATCAATATTGCAACTTCATAATGTAAACAAGTAATGGCAAAAAAATGTTCACTTGGTCAGGTACAGTGGCTCATGCCTGTAATCCCAGCACTTGGGAGGCTGAGGCAGGCGGATCACCTGAGGTCTGGAGTTCAAGACCAGCCTGGCCAACATGGTGAAACCCTGTATGTACTAAAACCACAAAAATTAGCCGGGCATGGTGGTGCATGCCTGTAGTCCCAGCTACTCAGGAGGCTGAGACGGGAGAATCACTTGAATCCAGAAGGTGGAGGCTGCAGTGAGCCAAGATTGTGCCACTGCACTCCAGCCTGGGACAGAGTGAGACTTAATCTAAAAAAAAAAAAAAAATGTTCACTTGACAGCAGCATTGCACAGTGGAAGAGTATTAGACTGCGTGGGTTTGCTCTGAGATTACAATCTGCATATGAGGCTTACTGAAATCTACCTGTAAGTTAGGGATGGATATATTCTATTTTGCCCTCTTCCATCCTTTGTAATATTGTCATCATATTTTACTGCTATGATATAAACCCCATTATACAGTTATATTCTTGCTTTAAATAAAGAAAAAAAATAGGAGAAAAAGGTCTTACATTTACCCACATAGGAATTTTACCCACATCTCTTCATTCCTTCATGCAAACCTATGCTTTCACCTGGGATACTTTTCCCTCAGCCTGGAGATATTCTTTTAATTTATTGAAGCTTAGTTCCGTGGGAGATGAATTCTATCAGATTTTGTTTTTCTAAGTCTTTATTTCACCAATTTTGAAGGATATTTTTGCTGGATTTTGAATGCTAGGTAGACATCTCTTTAGCACATTAAGGATTGTTGCATGTCTTCAGCCTTCATTGTTTCTGATGAGAAGTTTTCATTCTTACACATTTTTTGGTGTATAATGTACCCTTTTTCTCTGACCACTTTAAAATTTTTTTTTTTTAACTTCATTTTCGGCTGTTTGTGTGATGTGCCTAGTGCGGCTAATTTTTCCAGTATATCATATATGTTTTTCTGCACTGGTCTCACTTGCTTCTTTTTCTAGGACTCCAATTACATGTCTGTTAACTGCTTAATACTGTCCCATATGTTATTGTGGCTTCCTACCATGTCCCCAATAATTTTTCTTTCTGTGCTTCAGATTGAATGATTTGACTTATCTTCAAGTTCATGAATCCTTTCTTCTTTTGTAGTCAATCTGCTGTTAATCCCATTCAACAACTTTAATTTTAGATGTAGTATTTTTCCATTCTAATGTGTTTCTTGGTTCTTCACGGTTTTCGTGTTCTCCACTGAAATGTCCCATTTCTTCACCAATTATAACCATTTTTCATTTTTTCTATAGATTTATACTGTAGTATTGTATAAATATTATAAATTTATACTATAGGTGTTATAGGTTTAGCATATTTAGCTACCTTCAAGTCTTTGCTAGTTTCAACACTGGGGGACATCAGTGTATCTGTTTCCCCCAAAGAGTGTATCTGTTTCTATTGACTGATTTATTTTTCTATTTATTTATTTATTTGTTTGTTTATTTATTTATTTGAGATGGAGCCTTGCTCTGTCACCAGGTTGGAGTGCAATGGTGTGATCTCGGCTCACTGCAACCTCTGCCTCCCGGGGTCAAGTGATTCTCCTGTCTCAGCCTCCCGAGTAGCTGGGATTACAGGCACCCACCACCACACCCAGCTAATTTTTGTATTTTTAGTAGAGATGGGGATTCACCATGTTGGCCAGGATGGTCTCGATCTCCTGACCTCATGATCTGCCCGCCTCGGCCTCCGAAAGTGTTGGGATTACAGGTGTGAGCCACTGCGCCCAGCCTATTTTTCTACTAATGGTGGTTTACATTTTCCTGTTTCTTTCCCTGTCTACTAAATATTTTATTGTATAATAATACATGTTAGGGACTCTGGATTCTATCACCTTCCTCTAAAGAGTGTTGAGTTTTGTTCTATAAGCCAGTTAAATTACTGATAGAACATCATGTACTTATAGGGGCTTGATGGTAGGCTTTGTTAGGGTGGACCTATTCAGCTTGGTCCTTTAGTTTTAGGGCAAATCCCTTAGTCCTGGAAGTGGTTCTTATATCTAAGGTGTGGCCTGTTTGAAGTTTAATGGAAAGTGTGAAGTGTTTGCCACATCACTCTATTCTTGCAGGGCTTGAACTTGGAACTAAGGAGACCTTTGGGTGGTCAGCTGCTGAAATACCCGCTTGGGACTTTCAGATTTCTAGCTATTTGCCCTAGAATTATGCAGATTTTTGCCTTGCTTGTAGCCAAAGATCTGAGAGGATTTTAAACACACATTTTGGGGTTTCTCTCTATGATTACTCCTTTCAGGGATTTCCCATCTTGACTTCTAACCACTCTAACACTCCAAACTCCATTTTCTGACTTCTCAGATAGGTAAGACTGTGCCATTCTGCCTGAGTCCTACCTGCCCAGTTCCATGGACAGGGGGAGTGCACTCAGGTAAAGTTGTATAAACATGCATATCTCCTTTCCAGCACAGAATCCCTTACAGTTGCTATCACAGAAAGTAATTATTAGGTAATATCCTCCTATTTACCCTGAAGTTACGGAACCATCTTCCCTGGATTTGTGCAGGGGTGTCTCCTAGTGTACCAAGATTCCACTTAGATTGGGAGTATGACTTAACTCATTTAAATCAGCCAAATGCTATTTGATCATAATTTAGTGTCTTATTAACCTAATGGCTTGAAATAAATTGATGCATTTCTGAAAATATGGTAAAAATCCCTGATTTTTCAAGGAGGCTAATCTTCCTCAAATGCTAAGCACTACAGAATCAAATTATGTCATTAATTTGCTTTTGGTTGCGAGCTACAGAGCTTGATCAGGCTAATTACAGATTATGCTATGAGGAAAATATTTTTGTATGCACTAGTCTTTTTTTCTTTCAAGCCTTTTAATATGAGATTTTAAAAAATCTTATTTAAGACAAAACCTTCATATAATTACATTACCTACAAACTAATTTTTAAATACTTTAACACCATATCAATTAAATGGACTGTGTTAGCTTCAGTTGACAACATTTATTTATTTATGTATTTATTTATTTATTTGCAATGAGACCTCACAATATCGACCAGGTTGGTCTTGAACCCCTGGGCTCCAGAAATCCTCTTGCTTCTGCCTCCCAAATAGCTGGGCCTACAGCTGCCTGCCATTCTGCCCAGCTAGTTAATCACTTTTAGAGAAGGCAACACCCGTAAGATTTGTTGAATCTGAACCTTTTATGGTGCGTCTGATTTTAAATGAAATGAATTTTGCTGAAGTCTCACAAATAGTTAACTCTTCTGCCTTTATTATGTGTTTTAAATAGTTGATTTATCTCTTAGTTTCTTGCAGCATAATTGGTATATTGCTCCTCTTGCTAACTTTGCATGTCATTTTATTATAGGTGGTTAACTGAATGTATTCTCTCTGTAAATTTTAACAAGTCGCTTATGAAATTTTCCCAGCAGAAACTTTCTGTCTTGCATTTAAAAAGGAAATACCCTGTCCTTTATTTAGAGAGCATATGTTTGGAAAATCATCCTGTTTATTTGTAAATAAAAATGAACCAACTGGTCATAAGATATAGTTTGTTTTGTTACCACTTTTAAAAAAATCCCTTATATTTATAAATATAATTCATTCACAAAACTATAGTTGATAGAATTAGGACCAAATATCTATCTAGAGAGCATATGTTTGGAAAATCATCCTGTTTATTTGTAAATAAAGATGAACCAACTGGTCACAAGATATAGTTTGTCTTGTTACCACTTTAAAAAAAATCCCTTATATTTATAAATATAATTCATTCACAAAACTATAGTTGATAGAATTAGGACCAAATGTCTATCTATCTATCATCTATGTATCTATCTATCTATCTAAGACAGAGTCTTGCTCTGTTGCCCAGGCTGGAGTGCAGTGGCGTGATCTTGGCTCACTGCAATCTCCGCTTCCTGGGTTCAAGTGATTCTTCTGCCTCAGCCTCCTGAGTAGCTGGGACTACAGGAGTAGCTGGGACTACAGGTGCACACCACCATGCCCAGCTAATTTTTGTATTTTTAGTAGAGATGGGGTTTCAGTGTATTGGCCAGGCTGGTCTCAAACTCCTGACCTGGTGATCTGCCTGCCTCGGCCTCCCAAAGTGCTGGGATTACAGATGTGAGCCACTGTGCCCGGACTAAATTGCTTTATAATGTTTCTGGATCTCCATAATTGAAACTTAATTTCCTCAGAGAAGAAAATGAAAAATGTAGAATGACTCCTCAGAGTTTTTAAGTCAGAATCACTTTGTTCTTTGGTGGATTTAAACACTTTTTCTGATACCAAGTTTTCATAAAATGAGGAGACTACCTCTAGCAATTTTTACAGGCTGGATGACTACAGGAAATGAAACCAGGCAGGTGTAGCCTTCTAGGAAGGCCTCGTTTGGCCTGAAACTTGTGGTGCCAAGAGGAGCTGATAGCTCCTTTGGTCAATAGCTCCATCCATTTAGTTTTTAATTTCTACTTTTTATTTTTTCTGTATCTGAGAGTTTTATTTATATCTTTCTAGATATTTTTTATATTCTCTTGTTCTTTGATGAGCTTTTCAATTTCATCTTTTATTTCATTAAATATTTCAAGCGTAATTAATTTACATCCTGTATATTAATTTCAGTATCTGTAATTCAACCAGTCAGTCTATTATTTGTTGTTTTGGTGATTCTCACTCATGGTGATTTGTATCCTTGTATTTGGTGATCGTTATTTGGAGCTCACATTTTCTGATACTGAACCCTGTGGACTTAATTTGGGATGCTCTCCTTTAGAGAGGATTTATGTCTGCTTCTGCGGTGAGTCAATGATACTATTGTTCTGGTACCTCTAAAGTCCTTTGAGTCCTTGGAATCTCAGGTTAAGCTCCAAGTTTGATCTTTTGATTTCAGGAGTTATTAGGTCAACTCTGCTTCACTGATTTCTACTCCACTTGCTTAATATCTTGCCGCCTCTTGCTCTGGTTTCAGCTAATTGTTTTGTTTTTCTCCTTGGAGATTCAACTACTTTCTGGTAAGCACAGGAATGTATCAACATTTTTTTGTAGTAGTATATTCAGGAGGAATGAGAAGGCCCTTTGAGAATATCTGTCATATTACCCAAAGTGGGAATTCCTAGTGGGTATTAAGTTATCAGAAGAAGAAACAAAGGCACAACGATGGTATGTAGTATGCTTAAGATCACAGAGCTGGTGCGTGGTGAGGCTGTTATTGGAGGCCACGTGGTCTGGCTCCAGAGCCTACACTTTTAACTACCACGCACAAGTCTGAATCTCAGTGGATATTGCATAAGTACTGCAAATAATACGTTCATACAGAGCCCTCATGAATGGGATTAGTGCCCTTATAAAAGAGGCCCCAGAGAGACCCCTCACCATGTGAGGTGACAGGGAGGAATGGACCTTCCCTGACTCTGCCAGCTACTTGATCTTGGACTTCCCAGCCTCCTGAACTGGGAGAAATAAATTGCTATTGTTTACCAGCACCCAGTTTGTGGTGTTTTATTATAGCAGCCCAAACAGACTAAGACAGTTAGTAAATGAGGACTTAATTGTAGAGAATTGTGACCAGTTCACTATCTTCGTGGAGGATAAAAAAGGATAAGAAGACTTTCAAAATGGATATCTTTAATTAGGAGTAAGAGTCATTTATATAGAAAGTTTGTTAACACTAAATTTGTTTCCTACTGGCTGAATTCTTAGCATTTAGTGGCTTTTGATTGTAGATAGAGAAGATTGAAGCAGAAACTCGCAGGTGTGAAATTTCAGGTCTCCAGGCAGTTTTATTATTCTGTGACCAGCTGCTGCTACCTGAGCTAGAGGTTCTCCAACTTTAGGCTGTGTTAGAAACACCTGGTGAGCTAATATGTTGATTATAGTGTCCTATTGCTGGCTTCAGATCTGGTAAGTGTTGGTTGGGGGCTAAAAATCTGCATTTTTAACAATTCTCCAGGTGATTCTGGACCAGGTAGTCTGAGGCTCATATTTGGTAAAAGCTGGCCTAGGCTTGTTTTGGCAAGAGAGAGATTTATGATGATGCATTCCTGGGTCCCCTGTTCTCCCCTCCTCTAAGCATACTTAACCCTAGGGTGAGTGTGTTTTGCTTGAGACTGTTAGTGTTATTTCTGTAATTGTGTACTTGTGAAATGAAGTGATAATACATTTTGGGGCTATTTTTTGAATGACTACTAAAAAGTCCTTTTTTTTTTTTTTGAGATGAAGTCTTGCTCTGTTGTCCAGGCTGGACTGCAGTGGCGCGATCTTGGCTCACTACAACCTCCACCTCCTGAGTTCAAGGGATTCTCCTGCCTCAGCCTCTCAAATAGCTGGGAGTATAGGCATGCACCACAACGGCTGGCTAATTTTTGTATTTTTAGTAAAGATGGAGTTTTACCAAGTTGACCAAGCTGTCTTGAACTCCTGACCCTCAACTGATCCTCCCGCCTCGGCCTCCCAAAGTGCTGGGATTATAGGCGTGAGCCACTGTGCGCAACCTGAAAAGTACTTTTAAAAAATAGGCTTTACTTAGTCACAAGAAAAAAAATCAGTAGAGTATTCACACATACAGCTTTGTACAACAGAGCCATCCGTTGACCTATTTGCCTCCTGGTCTACAGACTCTTACTTTTTTCTGAGACTGGTTATTCCCCACACTTAATTCTTCTAAATTTCTCCCTTATAGACTCCTTACCTACTTACCTTGCCTGTACCTGTTCAGACAGCATAGGGGCAACCTGTAGTGGGTGACAGGCAACCATAAACCAGTGGTTTTCTGGATTTAGGTTACTGAATCTCTCCAGTGATTGTTGGAAATTTAAACATCAAACCTAGGCCCTGCCTTCCACCTTCCAGACCAGAATTCCACCTGATTAGCCCTGTCTTACTTCTGTTCATTCTCCATATGACTTGCAAGAGTTAAGTCAGAATGTAATCTTTTTTATTATCTAATGGCTACTTTTAAGGTCCTAGAATTTTTATTACCATAATCAATGTCATATTTGAATGTTCTGAAGTGCTTGAGTTCAGAGGCTTAGGAAATATACATAGATATTATTGCAAAGAGATACAGACACTTAATGAAACTCAAAGATAAGTTCTATAAAAATAAAAAATGCCTCTCCTTTGGTGTCAGATAAAATGCTCAGTAGCTCGCAGGCCACATGCATAGCTAAAATAATTTTTCCATTTTCACCTACTGCAACAAAGAAAAGCAGTAGCTATTTCAACCAAAAATAGTCTCCACGGTGATGCAGACCCACTCAGCATGTGGCTGCAGCCCTTCACCCTGCCTTGCTCTTATTTCTTGTTTATAGCCGGAGTGTTGATAATGTCACCAGGATGCAGTCATCAGCCAAGGGTCAGAGAGCCTCTATACAGTAGTGTGTTTAAAAGGTCTTTGTCCTGCCTTATTCTGGAAATGAACTTAAGCTACGTGGATGGTGATATCTGAATTACTATTATGGCAAATCAGTTAGAAGAGCCCTGTAAGAATCATAAATTACCTCAGCTGAAACTTTTTGTTTGTTTTGTTTTGTTTTTTGAGATGGAGTCTTGTTCTGTCGCCAGGCTGGTTGGAGTGCAGTGGTGCGATCTCAGCTCACTGCAACCTCTGACTCCCTGGTTCAAGCGATTTTCCTGCCTCAGCCCCCTGAGTAGCTGGGATTACAGGCACGTGCCACCATGCCCAGCTAACTTTTGTGTTTTTAGTAGAGACGGTGTTTGACCATGTTGGCCAGGATGATCTCGATCTTTTGACCTCTTGATCCGCTGCCTCAGCCTCCCAAAGTTCTGGAATTGCAGGCGTGAACCACTGTGCCTGGCCAGCTGAAACATTTGAAATGCAATTGCTCAGTCCTGCCCTTTCTCTGTCCTGATCTGTATTATGTATATATAGTCCCAAGAGCTAACATTCACCCAGCCCACCTGAGCCTGTCCTCCTACCTGTCAAGGTTTCCAGGCCCTGGGCCCCTCAGCATTCTCTCTCCCGACTCCTGCTGTGGCTTCAATCATTTCTCCCAACCCCCTGAGCCCTGTGGCTGGCTATTTTGGGGACACAGTGACCTAGAATTCAATTTCCATCTGCTTCCACTACCTGCTTCCAAATGGCTGCCTTGCCTTCTGCACTTCTGGGGTCTAATTCCAGGAGGGCCCCCCACTGCTGGCCGGAAGTCCTTCTCTTCTATTCATCCCTTTCATTTCCTCTCACCCTCCTAATAGAGGAACCTTAAAAACCTCTTCCACGCTCCTAGATCCTCAAACCCCTCTCTTTCCCATCCTTCTTGGCGACTAAGCTCAGGTCCTATATTATAGAGAAACTTGAGACCACATCACATGCCTGAGCTCCCTTGACCTCCTTCATAAAATCCTTTTGCATCATATCATTCTCTCTTCCTCAACTTATGTTTCCGAGACTAAAAATGGCTCTTTCTCAAAGGTGAAATTCTCTGTTCTGGCCATGCTGTTAGTAACACCTGTTCTTACCTTTCTTTCCATTTTGTGCTATGTTATGTTACATTACGTTATTTTTGAGATGGAGTTTCCCTCTGTTACCCAGCTTGGAGTGCAATGGTGTGACCTCAGCTCACTGAAACCTCCGTCTCCCAGGTTCAAGTGATTTTCCTGCCTCAGCCTCCTGAGTAGCTGGGATTACAGGCTCCCACCACCATAGCCAGGCAATTTTTGTGGTTTTAGTATAGACATGGGGTTTCACCATGTCGGTCAGACTGGTCTCGAACTCCTGACCTCAGGTGATCTGCCCTCCGGGTCCTCCCAAAGTGCTGGGATTACAGGCATGAGCCACTGTGCCTGGCCCTTTCTTTGCATTTTAGATCTCTCCTCTCCAGTGGCTCTTTCCTCTTGCTTTGTAAGTGCACTGAAGAATCCTAGCTTGCTGTGGAGTTATGCATTTTTCCTTCCTGTTACATAATTTCATGTATCATATGGGTCTCCCTGTCTCTAAGTAGACTTTACCATCTCTGGCCTTAGGTGTGGAGGCAACCAAAAGAGCCATAATCTTGGCTTTTCAATTTCAAAAGTGAAGGTCCAAGTATAAGACAGAGATTTGCAAGAAAGCAGGATGTTTCAAGAGTGAGTTTTGCAGCCTGTTAGGAGACAGGTTTCCTTAGCCATGGGGAGGGAAAGGGCTATAAAGGACAGCAGTGGGGCAAGAATCTGCCGGGTGTGAGAAGACGATGGCAGACATTGATGGTGGGCCTGGCAGTCATTCCCCTGCCTTCTTCCTTGTTGGCAGAATCCACTTTGACCCATGAAAGCTGCAAATAACAGATGTTTTTTGTTCCCAGCCTCCAGTGCCTCTAGCATGGTGGAGAAGGCCTTTGAGGGCTTTTACAAATATTTCCTTCTCTGATAAAAACAGAGAGACAAGGCCAAGCATGGTGGCTCATGCCTGTAACCCCAGCACTTCGGAGGCCGAGGCAGGTGGATTACTTGAGGTCAGGAGTTCGAGACCAGCCTGGCCAACATAGTGAAACCCCGTTTCTACTAAAAATACGAAAATTAGCTGGGCGGGGTGGCAGGTGACTGTAATCCCAGGTATTCAGGAGGCTGAGGCAGGAGAATTGCTTGAACTCAGGAGGCAGAGATTGCAGTGAGCCGAGATTGCACCACTGTACTCCAGCCTGGGAGACAGAGTGAGACTCTGTCTCAAAAAAAAAAAAAAGAAGAAGAGAGAGAGAGACGAGGAGGAATATACCCCTCCCCCACAGGCTTTGGGAGATTTTGTCCTGCAGCAGCCTTCCTGTGGCCAAGGAGGAAGATGGGGAGTCAGTTCTCATGGGCATTGTGGAGGTGCTAAACCAACCATGGGACCACCCACCTTTGGATCCCTTGATATATAACAAGGTGTGCTATTGTTTAAGCCACCCTTATGCAGTTACATGGAGCTGAAAACATCCTATACTCCTTCTTAGAAAAACATCCCATTGCCAGGCATTGGAAGGGAGGTGGTAGAGCTTTCAGATAGGCTGGGGGACCTTTGTCTCATGTCACATTAAATGTCTTGGTTGGTGGTCCATCATGCAGAGCTCCCCCTCCACCCCGTGGTAAGGGAATCATAAGAAATGGTTGTGTGGCTTGTAAGAAAAGGCCTAAGACTCCACAGACCTCACTGTTGCCTCAGAATAGAATGGGTGAATAGCCAAACTTTTCCTCTCTAGAGCAACAGGAAAGTCAAGGAGAAAAAAATCAGACCTGAAGGGGCTTTGGTGTGGAGGAGAGGACAGAGTGGTGGCTGCCATCCTTACTCCTGGCTGTGGAGGTCTGACGAACTCTGAGGTCCAGACAGAAGAGGTACATCCTAATAGGACAGATGGGGCCTGATACCCCTTAATATTTCTGCTGCTACTCAACCTGTCCTTCCAAACATAGATGCAACCCCACGAAAAAATGGGGAAGGAAAATTTTGAATTGCCTGAGAAAAGCCTGAATCAATGGAGTTTACCTTAAACTGAGTAAAATCAAACTCCCTAACAGTGGAATAGAGGCTTAAGCCAAGAAGTTAATTTACTTATAAAGTGAAAATTTCTTCTTTTATATATTAAATACTTGAATATGTGTCCAGAAATCTATCTTAAAACAAACCCATCTTATCTTGATCCTGCTCTCTTCCAAAGCTCTCCATCCTCTTTCATTCCTTCACCAATAAACTTTTTAAGAGAATTATCTATGCTTAGGAACTCTGCTTTGGTGAAATCTACTTGCTCATTGACCCCTTCTCATCTGACATCTAGTGCTGTGCAAACCTGCTATCCCACAGGTCCATTATTCAGAAAACATTTGTTGAACATATACTTTAAACTGTCATTTTTTTCTTTTTCTCATTTGGAAAAGCCAGTTTGATTAATGAATAAGGAGCCTCACACATGTTCCACTGACTCTTCAACTGAATCCAAACCCAACCCACCCTCTTTGCCCTCACACCAGCTTAACCTGGTTTGTGAGCTACAGATAGATTCAAGACTCCAGGGTCATCTTTAATTTTTCCTTTTCCCCATCCAACGCATTTCAAGAGTGTTGGCTTTTGGGCCTATTGCAGATGGAATAGACAAATGAACCAGGTCTCTATGGTTCTTAACTAGAAATGTGCTTCAGAATGACCTGTGTTAAAACAAAGGCTAAACACAATTTTAAAAAGATACCCCTAAGTCCTACTCCAGGTGGACTGAATCAGAATGTGGAGCCCGATCAGAATAGTCTCTCCCTCATCGTACTCTGTGAACTGACCAGAGAGGACTCCTATGTTGTTCTCTGGCAGTTTCCTGTCTGCCTAGCCACATGGGAGCTGCTTCTGACCCTCCCTTGCTCCTGAGTCTTCTCAGCATCCAGCCTGGAGCTGGGGTGATACTGATTGGGTTGAATGTGCATCTCCAAGTGCCTCGAATGAATTGTATCTTTGTATTTTTATTTTATTATTTTTTAAGACAGGGACTCATTCTGTCACCCAGGCTGGAGTGCAGGGGCATGATCTCAGCTCACTGCAGCCTTGACCTCCCAGCCTCAAGTGATCCTCCCCCTCAGCCTACTGAGTAGCTGGGACCACAGGCATGCACCACCATGCCTGGCTAATTTTTGTTTTATTTTTTCTAGAGACAGGGTCTCACTATGGTTGCCTTGCCTTCTGCCCTTCTGGGTCTAACTCCAGGAGGGCGCCCACTACTGGCCGTAAGTTCTTCTTGCCTATTTATCCCTATTATTTCCTCTCACCCTCCTAATAAAAGCATCTTAAAACCTCTTCCACACTCTTAGATCCTCAAACCCCCCACCTCTTTCCCTTCCTTCTTGGCAACGAAGCTCGGGTTCTATATTATAGAGCAACTTGAGACCACATCGCATGCCTGAGGATCTTGAACTCTTGGGCTCAAGCCATCCACTTGCCTAGACTTTCCAAAGTACTGGGATTAGAGGCATGAACCCAGTCCTTTTCTTCTTTTTCTTTTTTTTTTTTTCTTGAGATGGAGTCTCACTCTGTAGCCCAGGCTGGAGTGCAGTGGCTCCATCTGGGCTCACAGCAACCTCCACCTCCCAGGTCCTGGTTCAAGCAATTCTCCTACCTCAGCCTCCCAAGTAGCTGGGATTACAGCCGCCTGCGACCATGCCCAGCTAATTTTTGTATTTTTAGTAGAGATGGGGTTTCACCATGTTGGCCAGGCTGGTCTTGAACTCCTGACCTCATGACCCACCCGTCTCGGCCTCCCAAAATGCTGGGATTACAGGTGTGAGCCACCGCGCCCTGCCTTTTTCTTCTTTTAAAAACCAGGCACAGAGTCTTGCTGTTTCACCCAGGCTGGAGTGCAGTGGTGCAATCATAGTTCACTGCAGCCTTGAACTCCTGGGCTCAAGTGATCCTTCTCCCACTTTGGCCTCCCATTACAGGCTTAAGCCACCGTGCCTGGGCGAAATGGATTGTATCTTTAAGAAGTATCCAGCCTGCCATGTAATTTAGGACATGTGTTTGAGCCATTTGATCCTTCACATGATGAATCTGGTGGTGGAAATGGGGGTTTCTAATGTACTACTGTCCCCTAATACATTAGGTTGGTGCAAAAGTAATTGCCGCTTTCTGCCATTACTGTTAATGGCAGAATAACCCAATAATCCATCACAAATTGGTTTTTGGACTTCGAGAAGATGTATACAACATTTACAGACAGCCTCAGTTCAGAGCCCTCCTAAACCACGATGGCCTGTGAGGCCCAAGACTCCGGCTCACTCATACGGCCTGGTCCATTTACTGTAGGGTCCATCCCTAGTCAGAGGCAGGGCTGTGGTTGGCTATGGTCATCTATCAGTTGCTTATCCAGTGGACATCCAATCAGTTAGTTGGCCGTTCATTCATTCATTCATTCATGCAGGTATCCAGTTATAAAGTCATCCATTCACCCACTCAATAGAAATGTGCTGAGAGCCTACTATGTGCTGGGAACTATTTTCACACTGGAGACAAAACAGAGGGTGATATGAAGAGCACAGGCCCCTTGGAGCCTACGAGGATGGCGTTGAGCGGTTTCGCAGGAGAGCTCCTTCCTGCCTGGGAGGACTAATGCCCAGCACCTGTCTCATCCTCCCCACACGCCCAGCTCCTCTCCTGCTTTACTCCTTCCAGCTGGGGCTGAGCGTGGGGGTCCCCAACCTCGCTGGTGAGAAGCTCCAGGTTAGGGATGAAGCGGAGAATGGGAAAGGTGACACGAACACAAGAATATAGCGGGAACGTCGTAGGAAAGGTGGCTTGGAGAGGCGACCCTGGCGTGGCCGCGAGCGTGTTTCCAAGTTGCTGTGAGCATCGTCTTTGGGGGAGGGGCGGGGAAGGGAAAGGAGGGGTGGGGGACGGACGCGGCGAGGCGAGGAGGGGGAGATACCGCCGCCGGGCGCCGCAGCTCGGCCGCTCTGCCGGGGAGGCTGGGCTCTCGGGACGCCGGCGGCGGCCGCGGGGCTGGCGGCTGCGGGGCGCGGGGCGGCGCGGCGGGGGCGCGCGGCGGGAGGGGCTGTGCGCTGCGCGGCCCCCGAGCGCACCGGGCCTGCCGAGGAGCTTGCGCCCGGCCGGGCTCGGCGCCGGTTCCCCCAGCCTGGGCAGCCGCCCGGCAGCCCCTCGTCGGACCATGGCGACTGACAGTGAGTGCGCTCCGCCGCGGAGGCCCGGGGGTCGGGGGAGGCCGCGGCGCCCAGGGTGGGAAGTTCTCGGCTTTCAGAAGCTGCCTTTGTGCTGGCTCTCGGGAGTAGCGGCCGGGTCTCCAGCGGCTTATTACCCTTGGCTGCCTGGCAGGGCTTGAAAGGGCAGGTGGCTCTGGCGGCCCGCCCCGCGAGGGATGTGGCAGAAGGGCGTGCGCCAGGCGCCGAGGTGGAGGGGACCCTCGATGCCTTGGAGCAGCGGGGCCTGCCATCACAGCCCTTCGTGGGCACTGCCCCAGGCCCAGAACCAGCCTTCAGGGAGCCGGGCAAACGAAGGCACCGCGCGTTTTTGGCGCTGTGAATTCAAGGTTCGCCTCGAGTCCTGGATCGGGTTTGTGCGTCTGCCTTCCGGGGATCAGGGTGGCTTGCAGCGCTCGGCTGCCCAGTGGCCCACGGGCTGTGTTCGCTGCGGGCAGCACAGGGCCGGCTGGAGACCGCATTTGCTTACCATGGTCAGTTGATGGGAGGAGTGCCTGGAGACATCAGGTTGAAACTCTGAATGGAAGCGTTGGAAGGCGCTGGGTTGGCCTGCTTTTGGCATCTTGGCACCGCTGCTTTTCTGGCTCAGTGCCTTTGGAAATTGGAATCCCGTCTATGAAAACTGGTTAGGTTAGTTGCATCTGAAGCCAGATACGTGTTAGTGGAGCCTCAAAGGGAGTTCAGAGTAAAACCGGGTCACACCTGCCTTATACCTAGCATCCAAAGTCGCTAGCATAGGCTTGGCGCATGTTAGGGACTTCATTAGATGAGTGAATGGGCTGGATGTGGTGGCTCAGGCCTGTAATCCCAGCACTTTGGGAGGCTGAGGCGGGAGGATCACTTGAGCCCAGGAGTGCGAGGCTGCAGTGAGCTAGGACCCTGCCATTGGACTCCAGTCAGGGCCACAGAGGAAAAAACAAAAGGGTGAGTGGTGTGCTGGCTACAGAGGCCCTTTGGAAGGTATTTTTTGAGAGGTGAGGAGGAAGAGAAATGGGAAAATGAGACGTTAACATTTCTGCAATAATTTATTATTTTTCCTGTAAACGATTATCCCAGCCAAGCACACAGCTTTAGGATAGTGCAGAGAGGAGTTTTTGTAGTCAAACAGATCTGTATTTTATCTCTCTAGAATTCACTAGCAGTGGGACCGTGGCACTGGCCTCAGTTTCTCTAAATTAGGACAGGGCTGTCATTCATAGCTCTTATAAGTGATGGGTACACAGGTGACCTTAGGTAAACGGTGGTTACCATCTCTCTGCTGTTTTGCCGTCATCTGATATGTAACATGTGTGTGTGTTTAGAAAAAAATTATGGTTGAGGCTTTACTTAACAAAGTAAGACTCAACAAAGAAGGAGATCATGAGATTTGGCTTTACTGTATTATTCAGGAAAAACAAAGGCAAAGGGGTTCAAAGTATCTACTGGCAATTGTGCATCACACACACACGTGAGACACTGTTTGTTTATTTATTTATTTGAGACGAAGTCTTGCTCTGTTGCCCAGGCTGGAGTGCAATAATGTGATCTTGGCTCACTGCAACCTCTGCCTCCCAGGTTCAAGCGATTCTCCTGGCTTAGCCTTCCAAGTAGGTGGGATTACAGGCACATGCCACCATGCCTAGCTAATTTTTGTATTTTTAGTAGAGGTGGGGTTTCACCATGTTGGCCAGGCTGGTCTCGAACTCCTGACTTCAGGTGATCCACCTATCTTGGCCTCCCAAAGTGCTGGGATTACAGGTGTGAACCACTGCGCCCGGCTAGTTCTCTTACTTATTTTCTCATGTTTTGGTTAAGATGATACATTTGGTATCCTAGAAAAGTAAACTGAGATGCTTCCATACCAATTTATTTAGATTAATGTTTCTTCTGCTTCCTTATATGGTATATTCAACTGTACTGAAGAATCAAACTTTTGCCCATTGATTTTGTTTATGAAAAAATTATGATGATATTTGACCATCTTAGCTCTTGAGCAGTTTTTTAGGCTCAATCTTATGTTCTTTCTCAGCTGAGCTGGAGCTAGAAATCTGAAAAGTTTTCAAAGTGTGGAGGATCATTATTTCGTCTTTGTTCTTATTCAAAAGTAATGTGAGAGGCTTACTATGTGTTCCTTCTATCAAAAGGGAGAGAAGGAAAGTATTCTCAGTCAGTGTCTTGAAAAATTTCTCACAAAGCTTGACCACATCTGCAGCTTGAAGTCCCACAACCTTCTGATAGTTAGCATGGAGGTGATTCTGAAACTGTAGAGTCCCGGGCTTCTCTCAGATATAGAGTTCTTTAGTTAGCTCTGGTCCTTGGTCCTGGTTGTGTATTAGAATTACTTCAGAGAGCTTTAAAAAAGTACCCTGACATCAGTATTTTTTAAAATGAGGTTTTTTTGTTTGTTTGTTTGTTTTTTGAGACAGAGTCTTGCTCTGTCACCTAGGCTGGAGTATAGTGGCGCAATCTCAAACTCACTGCAACCTCTGCCTCCCGGGTTCAAGTGATTCTCCCATCTCAGCCTCCTGAGTAGCTGGGACTCCAGGCGTGTGCCACCATGCCTGGCTAATTTTTGTATTTTTAGTAGAGTTAGGGTTTCATTGTGTTAGCCAGGATGGTCTTGATCTCCTGACCTCTTGATCCACCTGCCTCCGTCTCCCAAAGTGCTGGGATAACAGGTGTGAGCCACTGCGCCTCACTGTGAAAAATGAGGTCTCGAAGTTTAACATGCATCAGAGTTACCTGGAGAGCTTCTTCAAACAGATCGCTGGACTTCACTCCCAGGGTTTCTGATTCAGTAGGTCTGGGGTACATCTTGAGAATTTACATTTCTCACAAGTTCCAGTGATACAGAAACTACTGTTCCTGTCCTTCTCCTTACTTTTGCAGGTGAGGAAATGACAGGTGAGGGGCAGGTAGGAACAGAGTGATGATCACTTCTTTAGCTGTCCTGTCTTGTCACCGTTCAGTGAATACATGACCTGGATAAAATAAATCAAACCTGGGCACAATATTGCCTTAGGGGTATAGCTGACTGCTTCCCCCAACCCCTGTTTTCTCCCCCACAGAACTTCCCCTTGAGGGAAAAATTGGTTCTAAAACCAGACGAAATCCAAGTGGTCTATTTCAGTCATTTCTGGAGAGAATCCAGAAAGACCTTCTATATGAATGTAGCATGTAAATTATATAAAACATGGAGATATTTTTAAAATATTTGCCTGGAAACTTATAATGTTCACAAAAAAGAACATAGCCAATAGAAAATGTTCTTATGTCTAGATAGCATGCCGTTTAAGGGCAGATTCCAGAGGAGAAAAGGAGAACTTGAGAGCTTCAGCTTGGTTTTCAGTAAGTTATCATGAAACCATGAGGAACTTTGAGATCCCAGTTATATAAAGTGGTGGTACTTGGGTATTTGAACTATTTCATGATTTTTTCAGTGACAAGTATTCCAGATAGTATTTTGTGTCCAGAACACAAAAGTAGTGAAGTACAACTTTTCTTTTTTTATTCTATTTATGGCATTTGTTGCATTATTAGTACTTCCTTTTATAGGTGTTTATTTTTGAAGTCACTGTAGTCTGTTTGTAAGAATAATTTCTTAGGAACAGCCAGGCATGTTTAGGCAATGTTGGGAACATCTAACTCTATTATACCCTGGAATCTTGGGCAATTTTCGGATGGATGGGACTTTGGGGCTGTGATCGATGATCATTTGATATTGTAAAAGGAGACATCTGTCCCCATTTGGGTGCTCCTGGCTTCCTGGCTGATCTCGTGTCATTTTTGCCTATTCCCTCACAGGCTGATGTTCCTGCCCTGCAGTCAGTGTCTGCTGGCAGTCACTCCTTCCCTTCTTCTTGCTGGCAACCTGCAATTTCCTTTCTCCCCATCCTGTCTCCTCCATTAACAATTCCACTCAGTGCTCAGTCCTGGAAGAGAATGGGTGGGGGTAGGGGGATCAAATATAGCCCTCAACAAATCCAGGTTAGAAACCAGTGCTAAACGGTTACTTGAAATGTTCAGGGTTTCAGATGCTTAGACTGTGAGAGAAAATTGCTTCACTTTGGCTGAAAATGGACAGAAAATCTTGAGTGACATTATTTCTAAACCTAGTCATTATTAAAAAGTTTACAAATGATGCCAACTAAAAAATATAGACAGACTAAGAGAGTTAGAAAATTACTATTTTGAAACGATCATAGGAATAATTGACTCGAGCAAGATTCATCCATGGGTGCTGAACATTATGTGAAAATTTTAAGAGGAACAGAATTATTTACATTGTTAAGGAATTTCCCTCAGAGCAGCCTGTTTCTCTAGGACCCCTCTCTGCTACAGAGAGCTCCTCTCTTTGTTTCTTGGTTAAGAACTTCTGCTCTTGACCTCAAAAAAAAAAGCATTTCCCCCAAAGGTTATTAACTGGAAAATGGAAAATGGGGGGAAAACCTGGAGTATACTAACTTAACCAAATAATCAAAGTTAATATTAACAATAGTGGGGCCAGGTGCGGTGGCTCATGCCTGTAATCCCAGCACTTTGGGAGACTGAGGTGGGCGGATCACCTGAGGTCAGGAGTTCAAGACCAGCCTGACCAACATGGTGAAACCTTGTCTCTACTAAAAATACAAAAAATTAGCCGGCTGTGGTGGTGGGCACCTGTAATCCCAGGTGCTTGGGAGGTTGAGGCAGGAGAATCACTTGAACTCGGGAGGCGGAGGTTGCAGTGAGCCGAGATCACACCATTGCACTCCAGCCTGGGCAGCAAGAGCAAAACTCTGTCTCTAAATAAATCAATCGATCAAACAAACAAACAATAATGGGACAAACTGATATCCTGTACTTCCTGATATGAAGCACCAAGAAAGACACAGTGCCACCTATTATGTCAAAAATGTATAACCTGGTTCTGATCATGAGGAACATCATGTCATGAAAGACATCAATGTCATGAAAGACGGCTGAGGCTCTGTTCAGACTGAAAAAGACTAAAGAACCACTAAATGCAATGGATGATTCTAGGTTATATCCTAGATCAGGAAAAAATGCGACAAAGGAGAGTATTGTGATAATTGGTGAGATTTGAATATGGCTTGTATATTGGATAATAGCATTTTATCAGTGTTACATTTCTTAAATTTGGTATTTTTATTGTGGTTGAAATGGGACATGATTTCTGCACCTAAACCTCAAATGCTTGAGGGAAAAAGGATACATGCATGTATGTGTGCATTTATATTTATATGTGTATCACATGAGAGAGAAAGCAAATATGGCCGAAGGTTAGCATTTGGTGAATTTAGGAGTTCCTTATGCTGTTCTTGAAGCTCTTCTGCAGATTTGGGGAAGAGGGAGTTTATAAGTGAAAGCACCGAGATATTCTGTATTCTAGGCTTTACAGTCTAATACCATTGAGTTTATTTTTTGAAATAAATAATGTGGGACTCCTGATTTTGTTGTGAAGTGATAATGTTAACAAAACTTTTCATTAGGGAAACTGTCATATACACAAGAAGAGAGAATAGTATAGTGAGCCCCATGTATTCAGGTCACAGCGCTTTAACGAGTGTTGGCATTTCACCAGTCCTGTTGCCTCCATCTCTACCCCCACCCCCACCTTTTTGGAAGAAGTATTTTGAAGGCAAATCCAAGACCTCATGGTGCTTCACTCCTGTCTGTGCATAATTCCCTCCTCATAATCCCCCGTGCTGTTGCCAGACTTCGATAGCAATTCTGCAATAAGAGATGACAGCATTTACAGATTATTAATGTTATAGAAAGCAGAGTTCTGGGGAACGTACTGATTTGACATGTATGGGCTGTGTAGTTTTAAGTTTGAAGAGCTGACTAAGCCTGGGTAATTATAAACAGTGTAGCAGAAAAGGTCCGCTTGTTCTTGTTTTGTTTTCTAAACTGCTCCTCCTGTTTTTAGAGCAAGAATTAAATTCTAGAAAAAAACACGAAGATGGTTATGGTGACAATATTCTCGATTGATTTACCCAGTTGATATTATCCTATTAAAACATTCTAAGAGTAAATCAGCATAAGTAATTTCATACTCTTTGAATAGAATTCCTATGTTTTCATTTCAGCATGGCACCTTTGAATTGGTAAACCCAGTGAAGCTTTTTCTTGACCAACCTGACTTTCTAAATGTATGTAGAACTTGGTCTGTATGTTTTATAATAGAAATGGGACAGATCTCTTGGGAGGAATAAACCTTCCCTTCTCCTGAGTATAGTAAATTTGGATGATATTTGTCCTTTTAGGTCACTAGGATATTATTTAGTCATTGCTATTACTATAATTTGGTCATTAACTACTAGATACTATTATTAGCATTATGAATGGATAAGATACCTATTAAACCATTTAATAATTATCTGTATATGAAGATGATAATCAAACTCACTGACAGTGCTTTCTAGTATATTAGAAATGCATCTGAGGCACACATTACAAATAAAATTTTTACGCACAGCTGTCATCCTTCCATTAAGGATTATACATATCTGATTTTAGGTAGTTTAAATTTACAGATGGATATCACCCCATTATTATTGTGAGAACATATTCTTCTGGCTTCTAACTTTAGGACTATAATAAGTCACATTCTATAGTTTTACTCACAATGGAGCAAAGGTTAAGAGACATAAAATGATTTTACCCACCCTGCATGAAAATGCCCCTGGTTTATATACTTAATTCAAAAGAGCACCATAAACATAATCTAGCAATTACAGGGAGGTTTTCAATTGGCTTAGCTCAATGGAAATTTCAAAAGATTGATGAACTGAATGTGGTATGGTGGAAGAGAGCACAGGCATGGTTCCAGAGGTGCCTGAGTTGTGAACTCTGGCCCTGACACTCAATGGCTGGGAAACAGGTAAATTGTTTAAGCTCCCAGAGGCTTTGGGTTATTCCGCTCTGAGGAATTACAAGGAATAAAAGAGATGGAACAGAGTTTCTGGCATATCATATGCGTTGATAAATGACTGTCCCCTTACCTGGTATAAAATCCTTCCCATGGCGTGTCCCTCCCCATAGGGTGTACCTCATATTATAACAATCTGACTCTCAGAAGCAGGGTGCCCAGTCAGTGATTCCATTTTTTTGTGCATGAGAAATATAAAATTAAATGTAAGACTAGGGAAGAGAATGTAGGACAAACACCCAAAGGTGCAGAACTCAGATTTTAAATAGAAGTATTAATCGTGTTTTCTTCCCCAATGCTTATTGTTTTGTGCAAGTGTACATGTACCATGAGCATGTGGATTTGTGAAACACGCACACACACAACTTGTAGAAACCTTGGGAGAGTTCAGTGCTGGGCTCTGAAAGGGGCTACAACAGCTACTTCTTTGATTTAAGAGCCTAGAGGGTTCTGAGCACTTCTCTGCTGATGTGCATTTGACAATCTCTCTGGGCTTCATGGCCTACCCCTTTCAGGAATGACTGATGGATAGCTGAAGCACTGGGTGGATATTGCTGCAGGGCACCTCTTCAGAGTTTTATTTATTTATTTATTTATTTATTTATTTATTTTGAGACGGAGCAAGTAACAGGCTTGCTCTGTTACTCAGGCTGGAGTGCAGTGGCACGATCTTGGCTCACTACAACCTCCGCCTCCCAGGTCCAAGGGATTCTCCTGCCTCAGGCTCCTAAGTAGCTGGAATTACAGGTGCCTGCCACCACATGCAGCTAATTTTTGTATTTTTAGTAGAGACAGGGTTTCACTCTGTTGGCCAGGCCGATAAACTCCTGATGCCAAGTGATCTGCCTGCTTCACTTCTCAGAGTTTAATGCCCTACTGCTCTGAAGTTTTATAAAAGCCCCTTCAATGATGTTTATAAGCCTGAAAAATTTCTGGTTGCTCATTATTGAGCTGTAAAAAGGCTTAATATTCTAGTAATACCCATACATAAATGACCTTGTCTCCATTGGCCCTGACCTTAGCCATCCAGCCCTTCCTTCTGGGAGTAGCCTTTCTCTGTCTCAGACATCTGCTCTGGGATCCTCCCACTGCCCATTTGGCATTCTCTCTCTCTCTCTCTCTGTGTGTCTCTCTCTGTCTCTCTCTGTCTCTCTCTCTCTCTGTCTCTCTCTGTCTCTCTCTCTCTCTCTCTCTCTCTCTCTCCCTCCCTCCCTCTCCCCTCCCTCTCCCCATTCCCAGCTCTTGCTCTTAACTCCCGATACCTGCCAATCTGCTTTTCCCTTTGGTTTCACTCTTCTTTGGTATTTTGGCTGAGATACACCAACTCTATTAGTGTTAGGTTTGCAGAGCCCTCAGCAGCTCAGCTGCCTTCAGCAGCCCTCCCCTGCTTCTCCACAGGAAGGAGATAAAGGATGACCCCTCTCCCTTAACCCCTATTTCTTAGACTTTTTAGAAGTACATTACAATATCTTTCCTAACTGGTTATCATAAAATCAATTGTTAGATTTTAGTGGTGATAATTAGAATCATAGTCATATTTTCTACAGTGTTATTTTTCTTATACTCCCCCTATATTTGTTATCTATTGCTGCATAACAAATTGCCACAAAGCTAGTGGCTTAAAAAGATGCTTATCTGTCATTCCACAGCTTTGTACGTCAGGAGTTAGCACAGTTGCATTCAAGGTGTCAGCTAGGACTGGGTTCTCATCTGAAGGCTTGAGTGGGGCAGATTCACTACTGAGCTCACGGATGTTGGCAGGATTCAGACTCTTGGAGGCTGATGGACTGAAGGCCTCAATTTCTTACTGGCTATTGGCTAGAGGCCACCATCAGTTCCTTCTATGTGAACCTCCCAGTATGGCTACTTGCTTCATCAAAGCCAGCAAGGGAGAAAGTCTTCTAGTAAGATGGTTGTTAAACTCTTGTGTAGTAGAATCATGCAAGTGACATACCTTTGCTGTATTCTCTTGGTTAGTAGCAAGTCATAGGTTCTTCCTTAACTCAAAAGGAAGGGATTAAACCAGGGTGTGAGTACTAGGAGATGGGGATAATCATAAGTCATCTTAGAATCTGTGGCTATACTCCTCACGACACTTTCATATCTACTTCTTCAATTTGATTTTTATCTGGAGTATTACATTACCTCTTTAAAACTTTAGATATCATTGGAATGGTGTTTTAGTCAGGGTTCTCCAGAGGCACAAAGGATGTGTCTATAAAAATGGATTTATTGGGGGGGGAATTGGCTCACATGATCATGAAGTAAAGTCCCAGCATGGGTCATCAGCAAGCTAGAGAACCAGAGAAGCCAGGGGCGTGGCTCTCAGAGAGCCTGGTAGCATGGCTCAGTCCAATTCCGAAGTCTCAGAACTGGGGGAAGCCAATAGTACATCTCCCAGTCTGAGGCCAAAAGCCTGAGAGCTTCCAGGAGCTTGCTGATACAAATCCAAAAATCTGAAAGCTGAAGAATGTGGAGTCTGACGTCCAAGGGCAGGAGGAAAAAGCCCTGCTCCAGGAGGGAGAGAGAGAGAGCAGAGGGTGAATCCCCCCATCTCTCCCCCCTACCCTCTTTTGTCCTAGCAGGGCCCCCAGCCGACTGGATGGTGCCCATCCACATTGAGGGTTGGTCTTCTTCTCTTAGCCCACTGACTCCTGTGTCGTTCTTCTCTGGAAACACCTTCACAGACACATCCAGAAACAGTGCTCACCAGCCATGTAGGCATCCTTCAGTCCAGTCGACACCTACTATTAACCATTGCACGTGGTAAAGCCTGAAATAATTGTCTTGGTCTGAGAAGAAATTGTTCCCTTCTTTCCAACCTGAGAACTGTTGCACTGTTGAAACAATGGTGCTGGAAGGGTAATTTTTGGTGTTTGAGCTGCTATTGGGAAAGTCCGTCTGAATAAGAGGCTGCTGTGGTGAGCTCTGAAGAAGCAGAAGGCAGTATGCTTTGTGAATTAATTTTATGAAAACATTACAGATCTATAAAAACTAAAACACACATATCGTCTCACTTTTGGAAAAGGTAAAAAACATAGGAAGTCCGGATGACACCTGAAACTAGAGTTGAAAGTGGGTAAAGGTCACAGAGTGAGAAAAATGAGGAAGAATGATACCAAAGAGCAACTGTTTTCTCATGGGAGAAAATGGATTTTATTAGGGTACCTTGCCAGTGTGTGAGGCATTATATGGGGATAGGATATTACTTAAAGTTCTGAGGCTCTATTTTTTTATTTTTTATTGCATTTATTTATTTTTTTGAGATGGATTTTCACTCTTGTCGCCCAGGCTGGAATGCCGTGGTGCAATCTCAGCTCACTGCAACCTCCACCTCCCGGGTTCAAGCAGTTTTTCTATCCTAGCCTCCTGAGTAGCTGGAATTACAGGCGCTCGCCACCACGCCCAGCTAAATTTTTACATTTTTAGTAGAGATGGGGTTTTGCTATGTTGGCCAGGCTGGTCTTGAACTCCTGACCTTGTGATCCTCCTGCCTCAGCCTCCCAAAGGGCTGGGATTACAGGCGTGAGCCACCACATCTGACCTATTGTTTTTTTTTAATTGTTAATTTGTTTTTAAGAGACAGGGTCTTACTCTGTTGCCCAGGCTGGAATGCAGTATAAACTTTTAATATGCTTATGTTGTATACTCTTAATTATTTTATCCGCTTCAAACTGTTGCTTTGCACCTTAAAAAAGCGTGATAGAGGCCGGGTGTGGTGGCTAATGCCTGTAATCCCAGCACTTTAGGAGGCTGAGGTAGGCGGATTGATTGAAGCCAGGAGTACAAGACCAGCCTGGCCAACACGGCAAAACCCTGTCTCTACTAAATATATGAAAAAAAACCAAAATGAGCCAGGCGTGGTGTTACACCCTTGTAACTCCAGCTACTCGGGAGGCTGAGGCAGGAGAATTGCTTGAGCTTGGGAGGTGGAGGTTGCAGTGAACTGAGATTGCGCCACTGCACTCCAGCCTAAGTGACGGAGCAAGATCCTGTCTCAAAAACAAACGAGTAAAAAACAAACAGAGTGTGATAGAAATCTAGAAACTGGAGAGTGACTGACTGCTTCATTATACTGTTTTGTGCGATGATATACTGCTGGTTGAATTCTTGCTTTAAGATGATTGTCTTAGAGTTTAAAATATAAAACTATTCTCAAGAGTTTGCTTAATGGAAAAGACTGATTTGATCCCATGTCCCTTTCTTGAAACTCTGAACACTATTTGTAGTCAACTTAGGACTATCCCACTTTTTATGAACTCATGTGGATCCTGGAGACAAACATTTTTATTTTATCTGAGAAAATTGGTCTATATAAAATGAATACAAAGAGAAGCGTCTGAGCTCACTTTATTAAAAAGGGTTCTTTTCTCCACTGTGGCCCTAGTCACATACTGCTCTGTTTTCTCTTTGAAATCTTTGTCAACTCTCCCATTCAGAATCTGTCTCTCATTTTATTCATACCGCTTATATTTTTTTCTTTTTTGACCTTATTCTAGTCTACACTCTCCTTGAAGGAAAGAACTACTTTTGCAGGTATTTCTCAATTTTGTTTTCTATTGAATATGTGTGGTGATGGCTTATCTATAATAAGCATTTTAATGTTTGCCAAATTCATCCTGTTTACCTCCTCTGAGGCTGCCATTTTTCCTGTATCCTATCCTTTACTCCAGCATTTTCCAAAGTGTGAACTCAAGGTAATGGTGGTCCCTAAGACTTTTAGAGGGTCTGCAAGGTCAAAACTACTTTCATAATAATAAGAATGTATTTGACTTTTTACTCTCATTTTCTTGAGTGTACACCAAAATATTCAGAGGGTGCATGAGGAACTATGACCTCATCATCCTGTGGCTAATCAAATGTGTGCTTGTATATTCTTCTGTTTTAAAAATTTCTCGTCTTTAATTTTGGATATGGTAAACATCAGTAAATAAAACAAAAACTAAAGTGCTTTGGGGTCCTTAAAATTTCAAAGTAGAAAAGAGCCCTAAAACAAAAGAAAAGGAAAACTCCTTTTACTCTGTCATAGGTTATTCTGGAACAAATCCTTCATTAGCATGTTGAAAAATGAAGTGCGATCCTTGGTGGTTCTTTCACATTTGAGAGTGGGGCACCAAAATAGCTTGTAAGGGAGGGTTGTGGGCTGCTTCACTTGCTGTGTCACTTCAGGGTGATTATTCAGGAATCCATTTCACTGTAGCCCCCAGCTCCTGGTTATTTGTAAATGTAGTACATCCTCACTTAATGTCATTGATAGGTTTTTGGAAACTGTGACTTTAAGCGAAACAACATATAACAAAACCAGTTTTACCATAGAGTAATTGATGTAAAAAAGAGTTAAGTTCCTGGCTGGGGCTCATGCCTGTAATCCCAGTACTTTGGGAGGTGGAGGCAGGTAGCTTGCTTGAACCCAGGAGTTTGAGACTAGCTTGGGCCACATAGTAAGACCCTGTCTCTACAAAAAAGAATGCAAAAATCAGCCAGGCATGGTGGTATGTGCCTGTAGTTCCAGCTACTTGGGAGGCTGAGGTAGGAGGATGGCTTGAGCCCAGGGACGTGGAGGCTGCCGTGAGCTGAGATCATGCCACTGATGCCAGCCTGGGTGACAGAGCAAGACCCTATCTTAACAACCAACAAAAACGAACTAAGTTTCTATGGTGTATTTCTCGTCACAAAACTTCTAAATAAAGGCCCAAACCCTTTAATATTAAACATTGAAATAAATGTGAGCTATATGTACATTTAAGAAAGATTAATAAAAACAAGTAAGATAATTATCTAATTTTTGGTGAATCAGTGAGTAATAGTCGTCTATAGTGTGGTGGGCTAAATCAACGAATTAACTTTTGCAAAGTGAAAATTGTCAGGAGCACTTCCTGCCACCCCACAGTTCAAAAAGCAGACAAGGGCTTGCTGAGTGCTTTCATAGTCATTTATTTTTGTGCATTGGTACAATTATCATAAGCTTTATAAATTTTTATAATAATTTGTTTTTATTTCTCCATTTATTTTTCAACTCACTTATTCCCGTTCAGGATCGTGAGTGGCTGGGGCCTGATCTGGCAGCTCAGGTGCAAGGTGGGAAGCAGCCCTGGACAGGATGCCGTCCCATCTCAGGGCACTCTCAGCCACGCTCACTCACACTGGGGCCAAGTACACGTTTTTGGGATGTGGGAGGAAACTGGGTTACCCAGAGAAAATCTATGCAGACATGGGCGGTACAGTGAACTCCACACAGACAGTGGCTCTGGTCAGGAACAGAGTGTTTTGTTCTCATCAATGTTATAACAAAACAACATTATTTGAGAACCTGCTGTATTTTTTTTCTGGGCCCAGTAATTTTCTTTACTGATGAAGATTCCAATTTTCTGTCTCTGTCTGTCTCCCTGAAAGTGCTTCTGGGCATAAGCCTCGTTGTCAATATTTTGTGAATTCAGGAGGTGAAGAGGCCTGGCAGCCTTCCCTTTTATTATCATGGACTCTTCCTGAATACTCCATTTTTGGTACAGAACCTCATTCTTGCTACGAGAGATGCCTGGTTTCCAAATCCACAGCCTCTCTGCTTTTATTTCTCCAGAGATTAAACAGAGGTCCCTGTAGACTTGGTGTATTAGTCAGCTAGGACTCCCATAACAAAATACCACTGACTGCATGGCCTAAACAACACAAATGTATTTGCTCACAGTTCTAGAGGCTGTAAGTCCAAGACTGAGGTGCCGGCAGGGTTGGTGTTTGGTGAGGCCAAACAAAAGTTCTAAATAAAGACCCCAGTCCCTTTTAATATTCCTGGCTTGCAGGTGGCCCCTCTCTCTGCGTCCTTAACAGGGTGGAGGAGAGAAAGCGCTCGTGTTTTTTCCTCTCCGTGTAAGGCCACCAGTCCTATTGGATTGGTCCCACCCTTATGACCCTATTTAATTTGAAATACCTCTTTAAAGGCCCCATCTCCAAATATAGTTGTATTCTGAGGCAGTGGAGTCAGGGCTTCAACATATGAATTTTCAGGAACATAATTCAATCCATCACACTTAGGAAGGGGATAGTCCTCTGGCTTCATTACTGGCTGCTGGGTCTTGTGGAGGCTTGGCTCTCTATATATCCTTTCTGCCAGTTCTCCTGTTTTCAGCCCTCTCTCTGTTCACCACCTTCTGAGGGAACAGGCACCTACAATGACAGAACCATTCTGGGATTCTGCTGCATGAATCAGCTTGCCTGTTGTGGCATTTCCCCTGTGTAGGTGCCTTGCAGAGTGAAGAAAGATGGTGAGACTTATAGTTTCTGGCTATATCCTTCTCGTCTTCCAAAAATGTGTTGGTCTTTCTCATCTGCTACTGTTTCTCCTTTGCTCTTTTTGTCAATGTCTGGTTTTTACCTTAAAAAAAATTCTTTAAGAAATCTGAGGTGCAGCAATAGAGATAAAAGCCTGTGTTCAGTCTGCCATTTTACACTGGAAATGAGTCATTGATATAATAATCAATGTTATTGATTACTCATGTTAACCAAAGGTATATTGCTGGGACAAGACCTATTGGTCATGATTTTTTTTTTTTTTTTTTGGTTATTCTATTTCCCCTTCTCTTATTTTAAATTACTTACACATTTTTGATATTTTATTTATTTTTATATTTTGTATGTTTTTAAGTGGACTAGGAACTACACTGTACAGACTAAACTTCTCACTGTCTACTTAGAATCAATATTTCACCACTTTAATGGAATATAGAATTCTTACCACCAAATAAGTCCCTTTATCTTACCCCTCTAGTCTTTAAGATATACATTATATTCACATTCTCCTATGGGCTAAATTGTATATGCTCCCAATTCATATGTTGATGTACTAATCCTCAGGACTTCAGAGTGTGACTATTTGAAGCTAGGGTTTTTAAAGAGGCAATTCAGTTAAAATGAAGTCATTGGAGGGAGCCCTCATTCAGTATGACTAGTGTCATAAGAAGAGGAGATTTGGACACAGACATAGAGGATCATGTGAAGACATAGGAAGAAGATGGCCATCTACAGTCCAAAGAGAGAGGCTTCAGAAGAGACCAACTTTGCTGGCACCTTGCTCTTGGAATTCTGGTCTCCAGAAATGTAAGAAAATAAATTTTTATTGTTTAAACCCCACAGTTTGTGGTACTTTGCTATGGTAGCCCTAGCAAACTAATACACATACTTTTTGCCTTCAAAAGTCAAACATTTTAAAGAACTCAAAAGAATGATTTATTATGTTTACCAAGATATTTATCATCTTTATTGCTCTTTCACTCCTGATGATTCCGATTTCTTTTAATAATATTTCCCTTCTTTTCAAATAACTTCCTTTAGCAATTCTTTTAGAGTAGGAATGCTCGCAACAAGTTTTCTTAGTGTTCGTTCATCTAAAAATGTCTTGATTTCCCTTTTGTTCTTGAAGGACATTTTCACTGGTAAAGAATTCTGACTTGATAGTTGTCTTATTTTAGCACTTCAAAATGTGCCACTTCCACTCCAACAGAATAATCACAGGATCTGGAAATGTGGTGCAGACTTGGTAGAAATAGAAAAGAAAAACACCTAGAGTTATACAGATTGTTCTGAGTGTAAAGGAGAATTGGATCCTATCTGATACCATAAAAACTTATAAATCTGAATACACATCTCAGATCACTGTGTGCAGTGACATTTTGTCCTTTGGCTGAGGGTGAAGACCCTGAGCTGTCTTGGAGACAGACAACACAGATCAAGTTCTTTTTCCTTGTTCTCACTTTACGGCTATTGCTAAGTATTGTTAGGCCCAAAGCATGTGTACAATCATGGAAATGGTAGGAAACCACCACCAGTTGGACCAGAAACAAAAGACTGATCATAAAGTCTATGGGCTTAGACGGATGTTTGAAAAAGATAAAAACTGTAATGAAAAAATAAGCCAGTATAAACCCAGTGCTATTTTGCATTAGAGAATATGTCATATTGGATAAAATAAAGTTTGCTAAAACCTGTTTCCTCATTTTTATAGTATCTACTATTGAGTGTTATATTTTATGAATGATATTTAAATAGAGTTGTTGGCATTCTCCTTGACATATTTAAGTATAAATCTATTAATATATCACAAAAGAAAAAGTGCCACTTCCTTCTGGCCTCTATGATTTTAGGTCTGAAATCCACTGTCATTTGAATTGTTATCCCACTATATTTACTTTATCATTTCTGTCTGGCTGCTTTCAAGATTTTTTTATTGTCTTAAATCTTCAGAAATTTAATTATGATATGTCTGGGTATGGATTTCTCTGGGTTTTTCTTGTTTGATCAGCTTTTTCAATCTCTAGATGTATGTCTTTCCTCAAATTTGGGATATTTTTATTCATTATTTCTTGAAATAGTTTTTTAGTCCTGAATTCCTTCTCTTATCCTACTGAGATTCTGATAACACAAATGTTAGATTTTTTTGCTATTGTTCCACAGCTCCCTGAGTCTCTATTCATACCTTCCCCCTAAACTTGTCTCTCTGTTGTTCAGATTAGACAATTTCTATTGATACATTTTCAAGATCACTGATCTCTTTCCTCTGTCATCTTCGTTCTAGCTGAGCCCAGCCAGTGAGTTCTTTTTAAAAAGTTCAGTTATTGTATTTTTCAGTTCTGTTATTTTCAGTTTTGTTCTTTCTTCAATATTTTTCTGAGCCCTCTGGTTTTTCCATTTGTTTGAAGAGGGTTCATAATTTCTTGTTAGAACATTTTATCGTAACTACTTTAAAATCCTTGTCACCAACATTTGTGTCACTTTGATGTTGGTGTCTGTCGATTGTCTTGTCTTTAAGATTTTCCCTGTTCTTGGTATGATGAATACCTTTGATGAATAACTTTGAATTGTATCCTGACATTTTGAGTATTACTTAATGAGACTCTGGTTTAGAGGCAGTCAACCTGCTTGAGTTCAAACCTCACATCCTATTTACTTTTGTGGGCTGTGGCCTGAATGGCAATTTAGCTTTTATAGCCTTTGCCCTGCTATTCTGATCTGTCCTAGTTAGTGTGTTATCCATAGGTGAATTGAAACCTGTATGGTATTTCTCACCATAGTTCAGTTCCCAGAACTTTACTGTGTTGATTCTGGTTGATTTCATGCATGGACAATTTAGGGGTATGCAGAGAACATCATACACAGATTCACAAGATTTCTTTATCCAGTCCCATCTTTTCCATAATCCTTCCCCCACTCTCTAGTTGAGAGGAGGTAGGGTGTTGCCTCTTTGCTGTACTTCAGTTAGTAAGTGCAGGATGGTAGAGGGCTTGTCCCTACCATCCATGTGGCTTCTGTGGTCACTATGAGATTGAAGAAGGGAAGGGTCGCTGCTTCTTTCCAGATGGTGTCTTAGTTTAGGGCAGGAATGGTCAACAGGGCTCCAACCCATTGTAGTGAGGAGGGGGAAGGCATGCTACTTTTGCTCTGTTAATGCCAGGCAAGGATGGTCAACAGGGCTCTTCATAGTGCCTGGTGGGATGCAGAGATGCAGTTCTTTTGTGGTGTTTGCCTGAAGTACAATGAGTATATTCAAAAGGGTTCTGTCTTGCAGGGCTGTCTTATTCCACGTCCTTTAGCTAAGGGGATTGATTCTCAACTGGGGATAATTTTATTCCCCTAGATGACATTTGCCAATGTCTAAGAGATTTTTTGGTTGTCACAACTGGGGAGTTGTTACTGACATCTGGCCAGGGATGCTGCTAAATATCCTGTAACACAGAGAACAAGATCCTACAGCAAGGAATTATCCGGCTCCGAATCAGAAGTGCCAAGGGTGAGAAACCCTGAGGGACAGAGAGCAGACTTTCTTGGAGCTTTTTGTTTTTTTGCACTTATTCCATCTTGTCCAGAAACGGGAGTGTCTCCAACATTTAAATGCATTACTTTTTAGTCCTTTATCATCTATCACTGATGAGAATTATAACTTACAATTTATTTTTAGATAAATTGTCTTCCTCTGGTTGATTTTAAGAATTTCTCTTTTTCTTCTATCTTAAATGTAAGCATTATGGATATAGGTGTGGATTTGTTTTTATTTTGACATTTTCTGTCTTAATTCTCACTTTCTAATTCTGGAAAATTCTTAGTCATTATCTCTTTGAGTATTACCTCTCTCCTATTCCCTTCTTTCTTTCTTAGACCTCTTTAGATGCCTTATGTTGAAGCATCTCTTTCTGTGTTTCATATGTTAACTATTCATTGATTCATATTTATACTTTACTTCTCTCCTTTCTCCCTTCTCCACACCTTCTCTCTAGTAATTTCTCCAGATTTTTCTTCCACTTAAGTAGTTCTTTATTTTTTCCAGTAAACTGGTCGTTTATTGGCAATGGTACTGTTTGGCATAACAGGTTTCTAGTAAATAGGCATGGGGTTGCATGGAGGTGACACAGCAAGATTCAGATGCAGGACAGAATCTCTCACTTCTTCCACCTGTTCTTGTCATGGTCACACTTGGTGGTGAAGCCCTGCACGGGGTTCACCTTCATGTCCAGCATCCTGTTGGTCTGCATGGCCACCCACTCTTTGTCAAAGGTGTGCGGGATGGGGCCATACACATGGTGCTTCTCCCAGATGATAATGAATGCCCTGAAGCCAATGAAGAACATGGCGGCGCCCACAATCGTCTTCCACTCGTTCGTGCTCCTGTTCATCTCAGCAGGGCTCTCCTTGAACTGAATGTGATACAATTAGACTTTCTCATCCATGGAGAGGTTGCTCCAGGAGGCCTTTTCCTTCTCCTTCAAGGCCTTCTGTCTGGTAGACAGGTGCTTGACATGGGTCACATCAGGCAAGGGATAGTCATGCCCATCCACATAAGCTGGGAGCGCATAGTCATTGCTCTTCACAACATGTTTGTATGCTCATACGCACACTGAGGTAGAAATTGCTTGCTTGCCAACTAGGCTAATTACCCTGGTTGCCAACATTCTGCTGCTGCTGCCTGCCGTGACCACCCTCTACGCCCAGTGTCCTGACACCCCAGTAGTTTTTTTTTTTTGAGATGACGTCTCACTCTGTCATAGAGTCTGGGGTGTAGTGCTGCAATCTTGGCTCACTGCAACCTCTGCCTCCGAGGTTCCAGTGATTCTCCTGCCTCAGCCTCCTGAGTAGCTGGGATTACAAGTGCACGCCAACATGCCCAGCTAATTTTCGTATTTTTAGTAGAGATGGGGTTTCATCATGTTGGTCAGGCTGGTTTTGAACTCCTGACCTCAAGTGATCCACCCACCTGGGCCTCCTAAATTTCTAGGATTATAGGCGTGAGCCACCGTGCCCAGGCCAGCCCAGTAATTCTTTTTAAAGTTAGCCCTGTTTTGTTATTTGACCTAGCAATAGTTTTTTTTTTTTCCACTGATAATAGTTTTCATTTATAGAATTTTATTTGGTTATTTAAAATAAATCTGTCCCTTTGCCAGAGTATCTTATTCCTTCACTGTGGTTTCTAAATTATTTTAAAACTTGACTATTTTGTAGTCCATTTGATTCATCTATTGTTTTCACTTCTTAAGGTGTCAATTTTCTGATTGATTCACCCTCATGGTGATTTGTTTACTCATGTGTTCTGTGATACTTAATTTTGCTAGTTCTTTTTCAGTGAGTTTCCCATAAGCTTTGAGCTGTAAAATCATTATTTCAATCTCTGTTTCTAAGGACAGAGATTTTCATGTTGTCTTTACTGGATCCCTGGAAATTTTGGTGGTCCTGGATCACTTTTCATGTTAACGATTCATCTTAATACTGTATGGAAGAAACATTTAGACCCCTTACCCTGTGCAAGCCCAGGGTTTCTATTTCTCACAAGTGGCTTTTTTATTTTTTTGAAATGGAGTCTAGTTCTTGTCACTCAGGGTGAAGTGCAATGGCACGATCTCTGCTCACTGCAACCTCCACCTCCCGGGTTCAGGTGATTCTCCTCGTGCCTCAGCCTCCCAAGTAGCTGCCTGCCACCATGCCCAGCTAATTTTTGTAGTTTTAGTAGAGATGGGGTTTCACCATGTTGGCCAGGAGCATCGAACTCCTGACCTCATGATCTGCCCGCCTCAGCTTCCCAAAGTGTTGGGATTACAGGTGGGAGACATTGCGCCCAAAAGTGGCTTTTTTTTTTTTTTAATTTACATTTTAAACTCGAGGACCAGGGCACTGAGTAACTTCCTCTCTCTTTCTTTGGGCTAGCAAGCCGACTGTGTACAGTTTCATTTTTACTTACAGCACTGTTCTTTAAGGTGCTGGGCTTTATTCCTGCAGGGAGTTGGAGGGGGAGCTTCCGATCCTGTTCTTTTTCCCTGTGGAGTCCCATATCCCCCATGTCTGACACTAAAACTCTAGTGGATTGCTGAAGCTGTGGCTTTTTTTTTTTTTAATTTCAGATCTGGGAGATATTTAATCTTTGGAAGTAAATTTTGCTTATTGGTTATATTTTATTTAGAATTTCCATTTGTTTTTAGTAGGAATGTTGCATCCATATCAGCTCTGTGTACTACATGGTCGGAGGTCTTGATTCACTTTTTTTTTTTTTTTTTTTTTTTTTTGAGACAGAGTCTTGCTCTTGTTGCCCAGGCTGGAGTGCAATGGCGCAATCTCTGCTCACTGCAACCTCTGCCTCCTGGGTTCAAGCGAGTCTCCTGCCTCAGCCTCCTGAGTAGCTGGGCTTACAAGTGCGCATCTGTGATTTTGTATTTAACCCACAACTAATTTTGTATTTTTAGTAGAGACGGGGTTTCACCATGTTGGCCAGTCTGGTCTTGAATTCCTGACCTCAGGTGATCCACCTGCCTCAACCTCCCAAAGTGCTGGCATTACAGGTGTGAGCCACTGCGCCCAGCCCTGATTCACATTTGATATACAAGATCACCCATCCATATATACGGTTGAACTGGTATCTAAATACTGTTTGGTGCTCTTCATTGTTCTCTCTTGAAATTATTCATTAAACAATTACCTATTGTTTGAAAAAATGTGTGTTAATATATGATGGCATATGGCCTAGCAGTCCCGTAAAACCGGCATGTGTTTGGTGATATTTCTGTTTCCAAAGCACTTGTTTTACTTTCACCTTTTTTATAAATCTCGATCTTTTATAACCATTTTGCATATGAAGATATTAAGAGAATTGTTGCATTATTTGCTGTGATAAGACATTTTCAAGGAAGAAGGCAGTGTGTGCTGATTTATATCTTCAAGAACGGCAAAAAACAGTTAATAGACTGCTTCTTTGAGCATCACTGACTGGTGGAGTAACGTGTATAAGGACCTGCCTTTTCATGAAATAGCACACTGTGAAAGTTGTCTCATGAAAGGTGATTTTTTTAAATGATTGATTTTATCAATCACCTTTTAATGGCCATTTAGGGATTTTTTAAAGGTCAAAAAATACTGCCATGAATATTCCCGAGTTTGTCTTTTTACACTGTTTACTAGCTCTGCTGAGTCAAAGGATGTTTTCATTTAATATTTTGAGGTTGCCAAATTTCACCGAAGAGACCGGAGCCTGAATCCAGCGCGTTCGACTGCTCGGCCACACTACCGCGATGTTGCCAAATTTCCTTACAGAAGGACTGTAGCAGTTTATACTTTGATCAGCAGCGCATGGATAACAAAATCGACCAAACTTTTCTACAAAAAACCACTTTAAACTATAGATAATGGAACAAAAGTTTCCCTACCTGGCTCACAGAAACTTTTCCTGTCTTTCTCAACTTACATGTCCCAGGTGAGTAAGACCCACTCTTTTTTTTTTTTTTTTTTTTTTTTTTGAGACAGAGTTTCGCTCTGTCACCCAGACTGGAGTGCAGCGGTGCAATCTTGGCTCATTGCAACCTCCGCCTCCCAGGTTCAAGCGATTCTCCTGCCTCAGCCTCCTGAGTAGCTGGGATTACAGGTGTGTGCCACCACGCCCAGCTAATTTTTTTATTTTTAGTAGAAACGGGGTTTCACCATGTTGATCAGGCTGGTCTCAAACTCCTGATCTCATGATCTGCCCGGCCTCAGCCTCCCAAAGTGCTGGGATTACAGGCGTGTGTGAGCCACCACGCCTGGCGGTAAGACTTACTCTTGTTAGCCTAGAACGGTGGTTTACAAAGTGTGGTTACTGGACTAGCAGCGTTAGCTTCACCGGGAACTTGTCAGAAATTTAAACAATCAGAACTTATATCAGACCCACTGATGGAGAAACCCTGGGTGGAGCGCAGCAATCAGTGTTTTGATTAGCCCCCCCAGGTGATTCTAGTACTTGCTGAAGTTTGAAAACCACTGGGCTAGGAGCAGCTTATCTTTGTGTAACCGAGAAGTCAGCTCAAGTCTTTACTCCCACATTCTTGATACAAATCATAGAAATGGAATTCCTAGTATTGATTTCTCCTGGCATCTTCCTCCTCTTTGTGCTTGCATCTGCGTGTCTTGATCGCGCTACTTCACTGCTGGTGGCTGCTCTTATGTCTGCATTGCAATGGCCCAGACAAAAGGAAAAGGAATCCATTTTCCTTAATTCACACAAACGTCAGCAGTCCATTCACTTAAAAGGCATTTGAATATGTAGGAAACCAATTGATGGTTTGGACGGATAGGAGAAGTTTATATCTTGGTAACATAAACAGTTTAAAATTGAGTATTGAATGTACACCTTCTGAAGTCCTATAGACATTCCCCAACATTCCTTCCTCGTTCCCTCATTTTCCTCTCTACTGCACCTCCCACTGATTTTCTTTTTTCTCTAGAGTGATTTGCTAATTGTATTTGTTTCCTTGTCTTTTGTTGTCATAACCAGGATTTTTATTGCAGATGATACAACTCACTCAACTTCTTTAAGAAAAATGAAGCTTAACTATAGAGTTGCATGGCAGCTTACAGAATTGATGAGAGGGCCAGAAACAAGCTTGTTAGCCTCTCTGTCATAGGCAACCTTGACATCTGTTTATTTACGTCTATCTTAATTTCTTTCATTAGGATTTTCTAAACTTCTATGAATAAGTTTTTGGTGGCCTTAAATTAATATCCAGTTAGGTTTTTATTTTCTGTCATGATTTCATGCTAATTTTCTGATTTCTCTCTGTGGATTTTCCAGTCTTTCCTACCTCCCCCTGCAGACGGTACACTAACCCCTACTGATAGAAACAAGGGAAGTGAAGATAATAAGGCTTCTCCCACTTCACTGAGGCAGTTGAGCCTGCATTTGATGAGGAGTTTGACATTGAGCTTTTCTTCCTGTTTGAAGACAGGATTTTGAGATTGAGGGGGTTTCAAATGATATCTCTGTTCAGTGGTAGCTCTGTGCTGGTGAGCAGGGCCAGGCTTCCTTATAGGTGTTGATCCTACTAGAATTCCATGATACTCTGCTGAGTGTGAGAGGCTGATTGTTTTTTTTGGAGACAGGGTCTTGCTCTGTTGCCCAGGCTGGAGTGCAGTGGTATGATCTCAACTCGCTGCAACTTCTGTCTCCTGGGCTCAAGTGATCCTCCCACCTCAGCCTCCTGAGTGCATGGGACTACAGGTGTGTGCCACCACGCCCAGATGATTTTTTGTATTTTCAGTAGAGACAGGGTTTTGCCATGTTGACCAGGCTGGTCTCTAGCACCTGGCTTCAAATGATCCTCCAGCCTCATCCTCCTGAGTAGCTGGGATTACAGGTGTGAGCCACTGCCCAGCTGAAGCTGATCTTGGAGCAGGGTATCAGTATCTAAAAGCTGCTAAGGCCTCACGAAGGCTCTTGGAGGGTCTGCCTCTAGAAGATGGGTACATTAATAATATGAGAATCCATCACTCAGTGGAAAAGTCATCTAGGTACAGGCTTTCCAGCTATTCTATTTTGCGTGTTTCCTGGGTTCTCTCTGTGGATTCCACAACAGCCGCAGATTGGATGATATGCTTCTAGCGTACAGAGTCACCCTGCCACCTTGTGGCCATGTGTGAGAACTGTACTTCCCCCGATGTCGGCTTCCTTCCTATGTCTCAGTATCCGGCAAAGCTGAAATTGGTCACCCTGGATTGCTTCTGCTTTTAGCTTTTTGAACTAAAAGGATTTGAAGAGATTCATAGCATACACCAAAAGAAGACTTTCTAATAGCTTTAAGCGGAAATATATATGCAAGAAATTTCTTTGCCCCTGTAATGATATCTTGACATATTAGATAATGTGTGTTTTTCAAAGCAAGAGTGCTTCAATTTTATGTCCCGTAGCTGTTTCAGGGCTGCTCTGAGAGATCCTGTACTTTTCCTGGGGATTGGGGTGAGCATTATGTAGTTGATATTAATTTTAGACCACAATTCTCTTTTAGGTCACATTCTTTTATTTTTCTGTATTGAATTCACTGCCTGACTGGTGGGAAAATTAAATCTCAATTATTACTAATACCCTTTCCCACTCCGTAGGATAAAAATCCCCCAGCTGATACAGTGCCATACATTTGGGATGGGGCCCCGTCCACTCCCCCACAGTTGGCTCCATCATGACCACTGCACATTCCAGATATGCTGCTGCTGAAGACTGGATCGCCAGCAACTAGGCTGTCAGAGGACCCTCCCAGCTCTTCATCCACTGACTGCTCCAGGAGACAATGCACTGTGTCCATCTACTGTTGGCTTTCTGGAAGAGCTCCCCCAGCTCCCACATACCCAGGCACAGGTGGGGAATGAGGCCTGTGTTTCTGACAGAACACAATCCCTTAAACTCATTCCTTTTATATTCTGGAGAATATTCCTGTCCTTTCCCTTTGGCATAGGCTTTCTTTCACAAACCCCTGTCTGGATAGGAACTTTTGTAAGAATCTTGAAACTTCAATTTATTACCCTGAAATTCACAAAACCATTAAAAATGGAGTGTGATTCTTGCCAAGGACTCAAAAACTCCAAACATAAAGTTGTCTATCTTGGCTGGGCATGGTGGCTTACGCCTGTAATCCCAGCACTTTGGGAGGCAGAGGAAGGTGGATCACCTGAGGTCAGGAGTTTGAGACCAGCCTGCCCAAGATGGTGAAACCCCATCTCTATTAAAAATACAAAAATCAGCTGGGTGTGGTGGCAGGTGCCTGTAATCCCAGCTACTCAGGAGGCTGAGGCAGGAGAATTGCTTGAACTTGGGAGGCGGAGGTTGCAGTGAGCCAAGATCGCATCATTGCACGGCAGTCTGGGCAACAGAGCAAGACTGTGTCTCAAAAAAAATAAAAAGTTGTGTATCTTATTGGAAGGGAAAAGGGAAAAATGCTGATAGTAGCAATAGCAGCAGGAAGGAAGTACAAATTCATATCTCAATAAATCATCATGCTCCATTGTGTTTGATATAGGCAACAGGCTTAAGGCTTCTGCAGGGCAAAAATTGTCTCTTTACTTGAGCTAGCCCTAGCTGTAGAAAGGGTGTTTACTGAGGGGTTTTTTTTTTTTTATACCATATTCTAAGCACCATGCTGGGTTCTTGCAAAATGAAGTTGACCTCACAGCTACAGCATGGTAATCAAGTACTAAGTGCTAGGAGAGGAATACAGCCAGAGTTCTGTGTGAGTGCTAAAGGCAGTTGCTGTAGTCTTAATGTGCCCCTCAAAATCCATGTGTTGGAATGTAATGCCCAGTGCAACATTATTGAGATGCGGGGCCTAATGGGAGGTGTTTAGGTCATAGGGTTCTGCTCTCATAAATGGATTAATGCCACTATAAAAACAACTCTTGGGAGCAGATTCATGCTCTGCTGCTCTTCTGCCATATAAGGACACAGCAAGAAGGCCCTCACCAGATGGTGGGAACTTGATCTTGGACTTCTCAGCTTCCAGAACTCTATGAAATAAATTTCCGTTCTTTGTAAACTACCCCCGTCTGTACTATTTTGTTATAGCAGCACAAAATGGACTAAAACAGAAGCGATGATAACTGCAGGAGGAGTTACATATGTCAGGAGATAACCTATATGAGATGATATTTGAGCTGTACCTGGAACCGTAAGAAAGCACCTTCTTGGTGGGAAAAGAGTGAGGCACAGAGCATGCAGGCAGTGAGAACTGTGCCATCACAAGTGTGGTGGAACCAAAGTCCATGGTTGATTCTGGGAATGCTCTGTAGCTGAGTGTGGTGCACGTGTAGGAATTATCTTAGTAGATGGGTAAAGGTGAGCTGGGTTGGAGCCTAAGCACAGAGGATCTCATCTGATATACCAACAAAATTTTAATTTATTTTTTAGGCCAGGAAATCACTATCCACTCTCTGTTGCATTACATTCCCACTTAGAGAAATGTGCTAGTCCCTCAGGGCTAACTGTATTTCTATGTTTTTTCTCCTGATAAAGAAACTGTCATCAACCTGGGAACATTATGGAGGGGAAAGGGAGAGAGAGGAGAGAAGGAGGAGGGGAGAGGAGCAGAAGAGGAAGAAGGGAAAGGGAAAGGAGAAGGAGAGATAAGTTAGCGATTATTGGACCAGGCCAAGCAGGAAATGTTCAGGGGTTGACTCAGACAATTCATGGGACATGCATTGATATAAGACATTTTGGAGACAGAATCTGGGGGTTATGTGTCATAGGTTACGTGCAGGGAATAAGGGAGAAATAAAAGATTATAGAGTTTTTCAAGTTTAGACAACCGGTTGGATGAAAATCACATTGAGACAGAAGGTAAGAGAAGCAGATTTGGAGGTCAAGGTAATGAGTCATTTGGGGGCACATTGAAGATGCCTGTGGGACTTCTGGATAGTGAGGCAAGGTGGGCTATTGCAAATACGAGTCTAGAGCTTGGGAGAGAAGTTGGTGGTTTTAGTTTTGGGAGACATCAGTGAAGAGTCTTTAGGGAAGCCCCAAGAATGCGTGAGATCAGCCAGGGAGAGTGAGTGGAGCAGGGAGAAATGGTAAGGCCAAAGCTGTAGCAATATCAGTGTTGATGAGTAGGAGGCTAATGAAGGTATCACCCTGAGACCAGGAAAGAAGAGCCAGAGTTAAATGCAAAAGCCAGGACAAGACTGGCCATGGCAGGCAAAGGAAGGTGATTTTACTTCTTTTCCTTTATTTATTTGTTTGTTTGTTTGTTAGCTGTTTCCTCTTTATTCATTTTTATTATTTCCTCTTTATTCATTTTTTTTTTTTTTAAGTTGGAGTGTTGCTCTTGTTGCCCAGGCTGGAGTGCAATGGCATGATCTTGGCTCACTGCAACCTCCACCTCCCTGGTTCAAGTGGTGCTCTTGCCTCAGCCTTCCTAGTAGCTGGGATTATAGGCATGTGCCACCACGCCCGGCTAATTTTGTACTTTTAGTAGAGATGACGTTTCTCCACATTGGTCAGAGTGGTCTTGAACTCCCGACTTCAGGTGATCCGCCCGCCTCGGCCTCCCAAAGTGCTGGGATTACAGGTATGAGCCACCGTGCCTATCCAGGAAGACAATTTTAATGTCACAAAGTGAAAGGGTAAGAAATGAACAAAGATCTTTAAAACAGCAGTGACAAGCTGGCTGCTGGCTTCCAGATTGATGTTAGCTAAGCAGCATAAAGGGAGCTGAGGTAGCTGCATCCTGGTAATTAAGGTTTAGAGGGGAGACGAAGAGGTAGAGCTCATAAATACAGGCTATTCCATCAAGAAATTTGTAGGAGAAAATAAGGAGATGAGAGGGCAGCTTAGTATTCTAATACAGTATCTTATTTTAGAAGGGAAGACTTGAGTATATTTATAGGCTTGGGGAAAAAGCCAGTGGAAGGGGAGAGATGGAGGTGTAAAAAGGAAGAAATAATCAATGGGACCGTCACCCAAGTGAGGGGAAGGCAATGGGATGAAGTTAAACCCGTGGTTCTTTGTCATTTGGAACCAGTTTTGGGGACTAGAGACCGATTTGGCTTGTTTGAGGACCTACTGAAGTGAGGTAGAAATCCCCTAAGATTTCCCTGGGCCAAAAGCCAGAATAGGAAGTAACCCAAGGTCTCCTAGGGTTACCTGGAAATAGCAGTTTGGCCTCCCAGCACCAGTGAGATGCTTTTGGAGACAGCCATAGTATTCAAGTTCAAAAAAGAAAAATCACAGAGCATTTAGTCTTAGCAGACATTGTATTGGGATACATTTATAGCTATGTTCCAGGGTTTTGTTTCATGTCACAGGAAATGCTTGGCAGCTCCCCCAGCTAACTGAATCTGGTTACAGGAAAAAGAAATGATTTTATCCTGCGTCACTGCTTTCATATTCGTTAGCATGTAATTAGAAGCAATGGAGGAATTCCTAGATTAGCAGTTTTTATTTAAAAGGTTTTTTAAAAATAATAGCTAAGTCTGTTTAATTTGAAATTCTTGAATTCTAATAGATTATTTTACTGTATTTTAGATTCAGAGGGCATATGTGCCTGTTTGTTACATGGGTATTACATGTGTCATGGTGGGGGTTGGGCTTCTAGTGTACCTATCATCCAAAATATTGGACATTGTAGTCAGCAAGTAATTTTTCAGTCCTCCCCTCTGTGGAGTCCCTAGAGTTCATATGGTAGCTTTGTTTTTCTCCATCTTTATGTTCACATGTGCCATTTGGTTAGCTCCCACTTGTAAGAACATGCGATATTTGATTTTTTGCTTTTGTGTTAGTTCACTTAAGATAATGGACTCCAGTTCCATCCATGTTGCTGCAAAGGACATGATACCTCCCCTCCCCTCCCTCCCCCTCCCTCCCTCCTTCCTCCCTCCCTCTGTCACCCAGGCTAGAGTACAGTGGTGCAATCTTGGCTCACGGCAACCTCCGCCTCCCGGGTTCCAGCGATTCTTCTGCCTCAGCCTCCCGAGTAGCTGGGATCACACGTGTGAGCCAGCTCACCCAGCTAATTTTTGTATTTTTAGTAGAGGCGGGGTTTTCACCATATTAGCCAGGGTGGTCTTGAACTCCTGACCTCTTGATTCGCCCACCTCTGCCTCCCAAAGTGCTAGGATTACAAGCGTGAGCCACTGTGCCCAGCTGATTTCATTTTTTTTAATGGCTTCATTCCATGGTGTATCTATGCCATATTTTGTTTATCAAGTCAACTGTTTGTGGACATTTAGGTTGGTTCCATGACTATGCTATTGTAAATAGTGCTGCAAAAAACACACGAGTCCAGGTTTCTTTTGTTTTTATTTTATTTTTTTATCTGTTGTAGACTTTAAAACTTAACTTTTAATTTGTGTGAGTACCTAGTAGGTGTATATACTCGTGGGGGTACATAAGAGGTTTCAATGCAGCCATTCAATGTGTAATAATCACATCATGTAAAATCCGGTATCCATGCCCTCAAACATTTGTCCTTTATGTTATAAACAATCCAATTACACTGTTTTAGTTATTTAAAACTGTGCAATTATTACTAACCGTAGTTACCCTGTTGTCCTAGCAAATACTAGGATTTACTCATTCTTTCTATTTTTTTTTGTACCCGTTAACCATTTCCACCTTATCCTCCTGCCACTCTTCTCAGCCTCTGATAACCACCCTTCTATTCTCTATGTCCGTGAGTTTATTGTTTCGATTTTTTAGGTCTCACAAATAAATGAGAGCATGTGATGTTTGTCTTTCTGAGCCTGGCTTATTTCACATAGCATAATGACCTTCAGTTCCACCCACGTTTTTGCAGATGACAGGGTCTCGTTCTTTTTTATGGCTGAATAGTACTCTATTGTTTATAAGTACCACATTTTCTTTATGCATCTGTGATGACACTTAGGTTGCTTCCAAATTGTGGATATTATGAACAGTGCTGCTACAAACATGGAGAGAGTGTAGATTTCTCTCTGATATACTGATATATATATTTTAAGGTATATACCCAGCAGTGGGATTGCTAGATCATATGGTAGCTCCATTTTTAGTTTTCTTGTGGCACCTCCCAACTGTTCTTTGTGGTTATTGTACTCATTTACATTCCCAGCCAACAGTGTTCCTTTTGCTCCACATCCTTGCCAGCATTTGTTATTCCCTGTCTTTTGGATATAAGCCATTTTAAGTGGGATAAGATGATATCTTACTGTAATTTTGATTTGCATTTCTCTGATGATCAGTGATATTGAGCACCTTTTCATAGGGTTATTTCTTCACTTTGTTGATTGTTTCTTTTGCGGTGCAGAAGCTTTTTAACTTGATGCAATCCCACTTAGACATTTTTGCTTTGGTTGACAGTGCCTGTGGGGTATTACTCAATAAATTTTAGCCCAGACCAATATTCTGAAATGTTTCCTTGGTGTTTTATTGTAGTAGTTTCATAGTTTGAGGTTTTAGATTTAAGTCTTCAATCCATTTTGATTAGATTTTTGTATATGACAAGAGATGGGGATCTAGTTTCATTCTTCTGCACATGGATATCCAGTTTTCCCACCACCATTTTTAAAAAAAATTTTTATCAATACAGTGGGCTGACTTAATTCAAATTTCTCTCATATATATATATATATATATATATATATATATAATATTGCGTTTTAGGTTTTGGGATATATGTGAAGAACATGCAGGATTGTTGCATAGGTACATACATGGCAATGTGGTTTGCTACCTTCCTCCCCCGTCACCTATATCTGGCATTTCTCCCCATGTTATCCCTCCCCAACTCCCCACCCCCGACTGTCCCTCCCCTGGTTCCTCCCCCACAGACCTCCGTGTGTGATGCTCCCTTCCCTGCGTCCATGTGTTCTCATTGTTCAACACCTGCCTATGAGTGAGAACATGCGGTGTTTGATTTTCTGTTCTTGTGTCAGTTTGCTGAGAATGATGGTTTCCAGGTCCATCCATATCCCTACAAAGGACACGAACTCATTGTTTTTTGTGGCTGCATAGTATTCCATGGTGTATATGTACCACATTTTCCCTGTCCAGTCTATCATCGATGGGCATTTGGGTTGGTTCCAAGTCTTTGCTTTTGTAAACAGTGCTGCAATGAACATTTGTGTGCATGTGTCCTTATAATAGAATGATTTATAATCCTTTGGATATATACCCAGTAATGGGATTGCTGGGTCAAATGGAATTTCTATTTCTAGGTCCTTGAGGAATTGCCACACTGTCTTCTACAATGGTTGAACTAATTTACACTCCCACCAACAGTGTAAAAGTGTTCCTATTTCTCCACATCCTCTCCAGCATCTGTTGTCTTCAGATTTTTTAATGATCGCCATTCTAACTGGCATGAGATGGTATCTCAATGTGGTTTTGATTTGCATTTCTCTAATTTATTGAAGAGACTATCTTTTCCTCAATGTATGCTCTTGGCACCTTTGTCCAAAATAAATTCACAGTAAGTGTGTGCATTTTTTTCTGGGTTCTCCATTCTGTTCCATTGGTCTATGTATCTGCTCTTATGCCAGTAGCATGCTGTTTTGTTTAGTATAGCTCTGTAGTATAATTTGAAGTCAGGTAATGTGATTTCTCCAGTTTTGTTTTTTTGCTTAGGATCATTTTGGCTATATTGGGTCTTTTGTGGTTCCATGTACATTTTAAGATTTTTTTTTTTTTTCCTGTGTATGTGAAGAATGTCATCGGTATTTTGATAGGGATTGCATTGAATTTGTAGATTGCTTTGGGTAGTATAAACTTTTTTTTTGTTTTTTTTGTGAGATGGCGTCTCACCCTGCAGCCCAGGCTGGAGTGCCGTGGCGTGATCTCGGCTCACTGCAGCCTCCGCCTCCCAGGTCCTGGTTCAAGCAATTCTCCTGCCTCAGCCTCCCAAATAGCTGGGATTATAGGTGCCTGCCACCATGCCCGGGTAATTTTTGTATTTTTAGTAGAGACAAGGTTTCACCATGTTGGCCATGCTGGTTTTGAACTCCTGACCTCATAATCCCTTGGCCTCCTGAAGTGCTGGGATTACAGGCGTGAACTACCACGCCTGGCCGTATGAACATTTTAACAATATTGATTCTTCCAATCCACAAATATGGAATATCTTTCCATTTTTTTAGTGCCTTCTTCAATTTAGTTCATTGCTGTTTTATAATTTTCATTTAGAGATTTTTTCCTTCTTTAATTCCTGGATATTTAATTTTATATGTGGTTATTATGAATGGTATTACTTTTTTGATTTTTCAGATTATTTGCTGTTTTCATGTAGAAATGCTACTGATTTTTGTATGTTGATTTTGTATCCTGCAACTTTATAGAATTTATCAGTTCTAATCAGGTTTTTTTTTGGTGGAATCTTTGAGTTTTTCCAAATAGAAGGTCATATCATCCACAAATAAGGGTAATTTGACTTCTTCCTTTCCAATTTGGATGCCCTTTATTTCTTTCTCTTGTCTGATTGCTCTAGCTAGGACTTCCAGTATTATGTCAAATAACAGTGGTGAAAATGAGTGTTTTTGTTGTGTTCCAAATCTAACAGGAAAGCCTTTCAGTTTTTCCTCATTCAGTATGATACTAGCTATGGGTCTGTTGTATATGGCTTTTGTTATGTTGAGGTATGTTCCTCTATACCCATTTTTTTAGGGTTTTGATCATGAAGGGATGTTGAATTTTATCAAATGCATTTTAACGTAGGTTGAAATGATCATATAGTTTTGTTCTTCCTTCTGTTGATATGATGTACCACACTGACTGATTTGCATATGTTGACTCATCCTTGTGTCCCAGGAATAAATCCCACTTGATTATGATGAATGATCTTTTTAATGTGTTACCGAATTCAGTTTGCTAGTATTTTGTTGAGGATTTTTGTATCAATATTCATCAGAGATAATGGTCTGAAGTTTTCTGTGTTTGAGGTGTCTCTGTCTGGTTTTGGTATCAGGGTAATTCTGGCCTTATAGAATGAATTTGGAAGGATTATCTTCTCCTCTATTTTTTGGAATAATTTGAGTAGGATTGGTACTGGGTCTTCTTTAAATGTTTGGTAGAATTCAGCAGTGAAGCCATTGGGTTGCAGGCTTTTCTTTACTGTGGGAGATTTTTATTATGGCTTCAATCTTGTTACTTGTTAGTGGTCTGTTCAGGTTTTGGATTTCTTCATGGTTCAATCTTGGTAGGTTGTATGTGTCTAGGAATTTATCAATTTCTTCTAGATTTTTCCATTTATTGGCATGTAGTTGCTCATAGCAGCCACTAATGATCCTTTGAATTTCTGCAGTATCAGTTGTAATGTCTTCTTTTTGTGTCTGATTTTATTTATTTGGATATTCTCTCTTTCTTCTTAGTCTGGCTAAAGGTTTGTGAATTTTGTTTAACTTTTCAAAACACCAACTTTTTGTTTCATTGATTTAAAATTCATTCATTTCTATTCTGATTTTTATTATTTGTTTTCTTCTACAAATTTTGTGTTTGGCTTGCTCTTGTTCTTTAAAATGCATTATTAGGTTATTTGAAAATTTTCTTCCTTTTTGAATGTAGGCACTTACAGCTATAAACTTCCCTCTAGTATTTCTTTTGCTATGTCCCACAGGTTTTGGTATGGGACCTATGTGTTTCTATTATCATTTATTTCAAGAAAATTTTCAGTTTCCTTCTTAATTTCTCCATTGACCCATTGATCATTCAGGAGCATATTGTTTAATTTCCATGTATCTGTATAGTTTCCAAAATTCGTCTTGTTATTGATTTCTAGTTTTATTCCATTGTTGTAAGAGAAGATGCTTGATATTATTTCAGTTTTTTGAATGTTTTAAGACTTGTTTTGTGACCTAACATATGGTCTATTCATGTGCTGGGGAAAAGAATGTGTATGCTACAGCTGTTGGATGAAATGTTCTGTAAATATACATTAGGTCCATTTGGTCTATAGTGCAGATTAAGTCTGATGTTTCTTTATTGATTTTCTGTCTGGAAGATCTGTCCAATATTGAAAGTGGGGTGTTGAAGTAGGACACCCCCCTTATTTTTAGCTATTATTGTACTGGGGCCTATCTCTTTGGCTCTAATACTTGCTTTATATATCTGGGTACTCCAGTGTTGGGTGCATGTATATTTAAAATTGCTATATTTTCCTGCTGAATTGACCTTTCTGTCATTATATATATAGTGACATTCTTTGTCTCCTCTTATAGTTTTTGTCTTGAAATCTATTTTGTCTGATATAAGTATAGTGATTCCTGCTCTTTTTCAATTTTCATTGGCATGGAATATCTTTTTCCATCTCTTTATTTTCAGTCCATGTGCATTTTTATAGGTGAAGAGTGTTTCTTGTAGGCAACAGATCATTGGGTCTTGCTTTTTCATCCATTCAGCCAGTCTGTGTCTTTTGATTGGAGAGTTTAGTCCATTTGCATTCAATGTTATCATTGATAAGTAAGAGCTTCCTCCTGCCATTTTGTCATTTTCTGGTGGTTTTATGGTCTTCTGTTCCTTCTTTCTTTCCTTCCTCTCTTCCTTTTAGTGAAGGCAATTTTTTTTTCTGGTGATATAATTAGTTTCTTGCTTTTTATTTTTTGTGCATCTGTTGTACTTTTTTTTTTATTGGAGGTTACCATAAGGCTTGCAAATACTAACTTATAACGCATTATTTTAAGCTGAAAACAACTTAACACCAGTTTGCATAAACAAGCAAAAAGAAAACTGATAAAGACTCTGTGCCTTAACTCTGTCTCCCTGCTTTTAAACGTTTTGTTGTTTCTCTTTATATTTTACTGTACCGTCTACATCTTGCAAAGTTGTTGTAGTTATTATTTTTGGTCAGTTCATCATATAGTCTTTCTACTAAGTACATGCCACAGTTAGAATGTTATATTTTTTTCTTTGTACTTACTATTATCAGTGAGTTTTACACCTTCAGATGATTTCTTATTGCTCATTACCATCCTTTTCTTCCTAATTGAAGTACTCCCTTTAGCATTTACCTGTTGGACAGATCTGGTATTGATGAAATCTTTCAGCTTTCGTTTGTCTGGGAAAGTCTTTATTATTCCTTTATTTTTGAAGGATATTTTTGCTAGATATACTATTCTACGGTAAAAGTCTTTTTTTCCCCCCAGCACTTTAGGTATGTCATGCCATTCTCTCCTGGCCTGTAAGGTTTTCACTGAAAAGCCTGCTGCCTGATGTATTGGAGCCCCATTGTATTATATGTTGTTTCTTTTTTCTTGCTGCTTCTAGGCTCTTTATCCTTTGAGAGTTTGATTATTAAATATCTTGAGGTAGTCCTCTTTGGGTTAAATCTGCCTGGTATTCTATAACCTTCTGGTACTTGAATATTCATATGTTTCTCTAGGTTTGGGAAGTTCTCTTTATTACTCCTTTGAGTATTACTCCTTTGAATAAACTTTCTACCTTTGTTTCTCTGTCTCCTCTTTATGGCCAATAACTCTGCCTTTTAAAGACTATTTTCTAGATTTTGTAGATGTACTTCATTGTTTTCTATTTTTTTAAATCTCTTCTTACTGTATTTTCAAATAGCCTGTTTTCATGCTGCCTATTTCTGTCTTGTGCTTAATTAATTCTGCTATTAAGAGACTCTAATGCATTCTTCAGTATGTCAATTACATTTTTTCAACTCCAGAATTTTTGCTTGTTTCTATTTAATTATTTTAATCTTTTTGTTACATTTAACTGATAGGATTCTGAATTCTTTGCGTTATCTTGAATTTCATCAAGTTTCCTCAAAATGGCTATTTTCAATTTTCTGTCTGAAAGGTCACATATCTCTGTTTCTCTGAGATTGACCCCTGAGGCCTTATTGAGTTTGGTGAGGTCATGTTTTCCCGTATGGTCTTGATGCTTGTGGATATTCATCAGTGTCTGGGCATTGAAGAATTAGGTATTTATTGTAGTCTTCACTGTCTGGGCTTGTTTGTATTCATTCTCCTTGGGAAAGCTTTCCAGGTATTTGAAGGGACTTGGGTGTTGTGATCTAAGTGTTTGGTCACTGAAGCTGTATCTGCATTAGGGACACATCTTGTGCCCAGTAATGCTGTGGCTCTTGCAAACTTAGGTACCACCTTGGTGGTCTTGGATAAAATCCAGAAGAATAATCTGATGACCAGGCAGAGACTCTTGCTCTCTTTCCTTACTTTCTCCCAAACAAAAGGAGTCTATCTCTATCTCTGTGCTGAGCTGTCTGGAGGTGAGGGATAGATGACATTAGTACCCTTGTGGCCACCACCATTGGGACTGTGCTGGTCAGACCTGGAACCAGCACAACACTGGGCCTCACTGAAGGCCCATTGTAGTCACTACCTAGCTACAGCCTGTGTTTGCTCAAGACCCTAGGGCTTTGTGATCAGCAGGTGATGAAACCAGCTAAACATGTATCCTTCCCTTCAGTGTGCTGAGCTTTCCTGGGCCCTGGGATGGTTCAGATATGTTTCTGGGAGACAGACCCTGGAGTCAGAAGTCTACCTGGTGCCTTATTCTACTGTGGCTGAGCTGGCAATTAAACCACAAGATGAAGTTTTTCCCAGTCTTCGCTTTCCTTTCCACAGGCAGGGGAGTCTCTCCCTGTGGCCACCACCACTACAGGCCCACAGGGAGTACTGCCAGGCTACTGCAGATGTTCGCTTAAGGCCCAAGGACTCTTTAATCAGCTTGTGGTAAATTCTGCCAGGCCTGGGTCTTACCCTTCAGGGCAGTGGGCTCCTTTCCGGTCCAGGGCAGGTCCAGAAATGCCATCCAAAAGCCAAGGCCTGGAATTAGGGGCCCCAAGGGCCCACTTAGGGCTCTGCCCTTCTGTGACAGAGCTGGTACCTAAGCTGTAAGACACAGCCCGCTTTAATCTTCCCTCTGCTTTTATCAAGCAGGAGTCTCTCCTTATAGCTACCACAGCTGGAAATGTGCTGGATCAAACCCAAAGCCAGCATGTCTCAGAGTCTCATCCAAGACCCACAGCACATATTACCTGATTATTGCTGCAGATTATTCAGGGCCCAAGGGCTCTTGAATCAACAGGTGCTGAATCCTGCCAGGACTGGGTTCTTCTCTTCAAGGCAGTAGGCTCCCTTCTGGACCAAGGTTGCCTGAAAATGATGACCAGGAACTAGGGCCTGGAATGGGGAACCTCAAGACTGTTTTGTGCCCTATCCTATTGTAACTGAACTGGTATCCAAGTTGTAGGGCAAAATTCTCTTTTCTCTCTCCTCTCCTCAGGCAGAAGGAAGGAGTCTTTTTTGGAGCTGTGAGCTGCACTGCCTGGAGTTGGGGGAGGGGGTGGCACAAGCACTCTCTTAGTTGCCCTGGCTGATCACATGTCCCTGAAAATCCACTGGTTCTGAACCCAGCAGAGCATTAGGATTTGCCTAGGAGTTGCAGTCCTTGTGGCATAGATTGCCTTTCAAGTTTATTTAGGATCCCAGAACACTTTAGCTTATGGTGGTGAGGCTTGCTGAAATTCAAGTTCCGACTGCTTGGATGGGTGATTTCCCTCTGACTAGGGCTCATCTAAATGCTCCATAGGTGGGCATTGGCTGAATTCTGCCTGGTACTGCTTTCTGCTGTGATAGGGCAACATTGAATTCCAATGCACAGTCCCACAATTGACATGGTCTCCCCCTCTCCCAAGTGCACAGATTCTTCACCTCATGTGGCCACTGCCAGGAGGTGGGAGAGGGGTGGCATTGGCAGTTCAAGACTGTCTTTCCTACCGTCTTTAGTGCCTCTTTCAGTGATACGAAGTTAAAACCAGATACTGCGATTGCTCACCTGATTTTTGATTGATTCTTATATAGGTGCTTTTTTGTGTGGATAATTGTTCCATTTGATGCTCCTGAAGGGAGGATGATTGGTGGAGGCTGCTATTTGGCCATCTTGTGCTGCCTCCACTTCCACAGGTATCTTTTTAATATAATGATTTATTTTCCTCTTGGTAGACATCTCCATAGTGTTTTCCATAGATGTTGAACTAATTTACATTCCCACCGACAATATGTGCTTTCCCTTTTCTCTGCATCCATTCCAACATCTATTGTTTTTGACTTTAAAATAATAGTCATTCTGACTGGTGTAAGATGATATCTCAGTGGGGTTTTAATTTGCATTTTTCTTTTTCTTTTTTTGAGAAGTAGTTTTGCTCCTGTCACCCGGGCTGGAGTACAATGGTGTGATCTCAGCTCACTGCAACCTCGGCCTCCTGGATTCAAGTGATTCTCCTGCCTTAGCTTCCCTAGTAGCTGGGATTACAGGCGGCCACCACCATGCTCAGATAATTTTTGCATTTTTAGTAGAAACGGGGTTTCACCATGTTGGCCAGGCTGGTCTTGAACTCCTGATCTGAGGTGATTCCCTTGCCTCGGCCTCCCAAAGTGCTTGAATTACAGGCATGAGCCACCACATCTGAGCTAATTTGCATTTTTCTGATGGTTAGTGACATTGAACATTTTTTCATGTGGTTTGTTAGCTGTTTGCATTTAAGAAGTGTCTGGTCATGTCATTTGCCTATTTTTAATGGTGTTGGTTGTTCTTAAAATTAAAAAAAAAAAGCATTTTTATCTAACTTTATTATGTGTACCCAGTAACTAAATTGTAAGAATTTCAATGAAAAGTTTCTTTTGTGTTTATCTCTTCAGTGCCCTCCACATCAGATGCATTCGACAAAAATCTGTTGCTTTGGTTTGAATGAAAATGCCTGTAACCTTTCTATTTGCCCTATTATGTGTTGGTAATCATTAGTGAATCAGAATGTTCTTAAGATTACTCTTGAGGCCAACATTATGTTTTCTTGAGTTTTAAACCTGTGAAAGGGTTAAGGGGATGAACTGGCTGTTGTGAAAATAATAGTTATGCTGAAAGATTATCATTATTATTTTTTCTTAAACTTTTTTTTTATGGTGAAAAGATATACATATATTTAGAATTAGCCAGCTGGACTCAGTTTAGATGATCCCAATTTTGTTGGCAACATCCAAAGCATCGTAATCAGGAGTCAGTCGAACATATGCCTTCTTCCCTCCGTCAGGCCGAATCAGGGTGCTGACCTTGGCCACATCAATGTCATAGAGCTTCTTCACAGCCTGTTTGATCTGGTCTTGTTGGCTTTAACATCCACAGTGAACACAAGTGTGTTGTTGTCTTCTATCTTCATCATGGCGGACTCAGTGGTCGGCGGAAACTTGATGATAGCATAGTGGTCAAGTTTGTTTCTCCTGGGGGCACTCTTCTGAGGGTATTTGGGCTGCCTCCGGAGTTGCAGTGTCTTGGGCCGCTGGAAGATGTGTGACGTGCGGATCTTCTTTTTTTTTTGTGGCTGTGGACACCTTTCAACACTGCCTCCTTGGTCTTTAAAGTCTTTGCTTTGGCCTCGGCTTTAGAAGGGGCAGGAGCTTCCTTCTTCACTTTTGGCACCATCTTGTGAAAAGGGTCCTCTTAAACTTTTTTTAAAATTCAGGGATACATGTGCAAGATGTGCAGATTTGTTATATAGGTAAATATGTGCCATGATGGTTTGCTGCACAAATCATCCCATCACCTACATATTAAGCCCAGCATCCTTTAACTATTCTAACTGATGCTCTCTCTCCTCCCTCCCACTCCAGCCTCCGACAGGCCCCAGTGTATTCTTTCTCCCCCAAGTGTCCATGTATTCTCATCATTCAGCTCCCACTTATAAGTAAGAACATGTGGTGTTTGGTTTTCTGTTCCTGCATTAGTTTGCTCAGAATAATGGCTTCTAACTTCATCCATGTCCCTGCAAAGAATATGATCTTGTTCCTTTTTATGGCTATATAGTATTCCATGGTGTGTATGTACCATATTTTCTTTATCCATTGTATCATTGATGGACATTTAGGTTGATGCCATGTCTTTGTTATTGTGAATAGTGCTGCAATGAGCATACATATGCATGTATATTTATAATAGAATTATGTCTATTCATTTGGGTATATACCCAGTAATGGGATTCCTGGGTCAAATTTCTGCCTCTAGGTCTTTGAGGAATCACCACACTGTCTTCCACAATGGTTGAACTAATTTACACTCCCACTAACAGTGTGAAAGCATCCTTTTCTCCACAACATCTGTTGTTTTTTGACTTTTTAATAACAGCTATTCCGACTGGCACAAGATCGTATCTCACTGTGGTTCTCATTTACATTTCTCTGATGATCAGTGATGTTTAGCTTTTTTCATATGTTTTTTGGCTGCATGTATGACTTCTTTTGAGGAGTGTCTGGCATGTCCTTTGCCCACTTTTTAAATGGGGTTGTTTGCTTTTTTTCCTTGTAAATATGTTTGAGTACCTTGTAGACTCTGGATATTAGACCTTCGTCAGATGCATAGATTGCAAAAATTTTCTTCTGTTCTATAGGTTATCTCTCCCCTCTGATAATTTCTTTTGCTGTGCAGAAGCCCTGTAATTAGATCCTGTTTGTCAATTTTTGCTTTCCTTGCAATTACTTTTGGTATTTTCATCATGAAATCTTTGCCCATGACTTTGTCCTAAATGATATTGCCTGGATTTTCTTTTAGAGTTTTTATAGGTTTGGGTTTTACGTTTAAGTCTTTATCTTGAGTTAATTTTTGTCTGTGGTTTAAGGAAGGGCTCCCATTTCAATTTTCTGCATATGGCTAGCTACTTTTCCCAGTATCATTTATTAAATAGGGAGTCCTTTCCCTATTGCTTGTTTTTATCAGGGTTGTTGAAGATCAGATGGTTGTAAGTGTGCAGTCTTATTTCTTATCTCTATTCTGTTCCATTGGTCTATGTGTCTGTTTTTGTACCAGTACCATGCTGTTTTGGTTACTGCAGCCTTGTAGTATAGTTTGAAGTCCAGTAGCATGATCCCTCCAGCTTTGTTCTTTTTGTTTAAGATTGTCTTGGCTAATCAGGCTCTTTTTTGGCTCCATATGAATTTTAAAATAGTTCTTTCTAATTCTGTAAAGAATGTCAATGGTAGTTTAATGGGAATAGCATTGAATTTATAAATTACTTTGGGTAATGTGGCCATTTTCACAATATTGATTCTCCTATACAAGAGCCTGGAATGTATCGCCATTTGTTTGTGTCCTCTCTGATTTCTTTAAGCCGTGGTTTGTAGTTCTGCTTGAAGAGGTTCTTCACTTCCTTTGTTAGCTGTATTCCTAGGTATTTTATTTGTTTTGTAGCAATTGTGAATGGGAGTTCATTCATTATTTGGCTCTCTGCTTGCCTGTTGTTGGTGTATAGGAATGCTAGTGATTTTTGCATATTGATTTTGTATCCTGAGATTTTGCTGTGAAAGATTATTTAAAAAGCAACATATATTTTTCATTTGAAAGAAAGTTGGTTAGGATTTTTAAAAAGTCAAGTTGATACTGTAAACACAGAGGTGTATTGCCTGTTGTACTATTAATGATTTAAAGTGTGGAGTTTGACTTTTCATTGTTTTTTTTTTTTTTTTTTTTTTTTTTGAGACAGAGTCTCTATCTGTTGCCCAGACTGGAATGCAGTGGCACGATCTTGGCTTACTGCAACCTCTGCCTCCCGAGTTCAAGTGATTCTCCTGCCTCTGCCTCCCAAGTAGCTGGGATTACAGTTGTGCGCCACCAAGTCCAGCTAATTTTTTGTATTTTTAGTAGAGATGAGGTTTTACCATGTTGGCCAGGCTGGTCTTGAACTCCTGACCTCAAGTGATCCACTTCCTTCGGCCTCCTAGAGTTCTGGGATTACAGGCAAAAGCCACCGCACCCGGCCTTGTTCTTTACTTGTCCCAAACAGAGCTTTAAAGTCACAAGAATTAAAATCATTTTGGACCTTTGAGTCACTGGGGCCCTTTAGAGGCTGGGCATCTTTTCACTATTGCTACATTTAGGGTCAGTTTTTAATCTGCAATGAGAAAACTATTATGGTTTGAATGTTTGTGTCTCCCCAAGTACATGTGTTGAAATCCTAACCCTCAAGGTGATGGCATTTAGGAGGTGGAGCCTATGAGAGGTGATAAGGTCATGAAGGCAGTACCCTCATCAATTGGAATGGTATCCTCATAAAATAGGGCTAAGGCAGATCGTTTGCTCCTTCTACTATCTTCTTTGTATGTTCAACACAGGGAGAAGGTACATCTATGAACCAGGAAACAGAACTTCACCAGACACCAGATCTGCTGGCACTTTGATCTTGGAGCTTTTCAGTTTCCCTAACTGTGAGAAATAAATTGTTATTGTTTCTAAGCCATCAGCATATGGCATTTTGTTACAGCAGCCTGAATGAACGAAGACACTTACATGTTGCAAATGGGGAAACTCAGGCGCAGGGAATGAATGAGTTTTAAGGAGCTTCCCAGGGAAATAGCAGTGGGAGCACAATTTATTATTGGAGGTCTTTCAGTCTGTGATTACCTTTGGAATTATTAAGATTTCTCATGGACATCTTATTTATCAAGGATATAAAATTTGGACTTTTGATCTAATGGCTAAATGCGTCTATATATACATGCATATGGATACTGTAAATCGAAAATGTGTACACATAATACACATAACCTATGAACGTCATAGGTTAGCCTACCGTACTTTAAATATGCATAGAACACTTACTTTAGCCTACATATATTAGATTGATACACACACACACTACACACTCCTGATGTATGTGTACACACACATATGCACATATACACATATATATACACGTATAGATATATTTGTAAGATTGAAAGAAATTATTAGTATTCATTATGCAACTTTAAACTTGAGTTCTAGATCACACCACTGTGAATTAAGGTATTTATATATCTAGTGATTATCTTGTAAATAATGTAATTTTGCCACTTTTTTCAAAAGGGGCTAATTTGTTGAATGAAAAAATTTAAAATATACTTTATTGATTTTAAAAATCTCTTTTGGCATTTCCTAATTTTTAAATACTAAATTTACTGAGTTTTAAAAATTATACTATAAACACATACACACACATACACACACACGCACACGTGCGCTTGACCTATACCTCTCTCGGAGGCCCTTGTCACTATTACTCTAGTAAGAAATAGTAAATGGATTGACTTTTGCTTGTGCCTTTCCTTTTTTTCACATGTTCAATGTTTATAATGTCACTGCTTTGGTTTGCCAACCCAGAAAGTCAGCCCATCTGGGAGTCCTTCTTGTGCGTTTGTTTAGGGAGAAAACTGATTTCCTTGGACTCCTTTGACCAATTTAGCAAAGTGAGGAAGAGAGGAACCCAACATCGATTGCCTCCCTAGAAACATAAGCATCACTCGTGGATATTCTGTCGTGTGTATATATGTGTGTATACATTCATATGGAGCAGCAGTTTTCTGCAGTGTGTTTTTCTCCACACTTACCTAAGTTTATTAAAAACTGTTGCTTATTCTTTTTTTCCCACTTGCTGAGCCCATGGCATGCACAGTGCATATCTCCCATCACTCCCGCCCCGCCTATATATAGAAAAGGACTTGTGGGATTTTTCTTTTGCTTGTCTCATATTAGTGAAAATCTAGCATCTTGGGTTTTTCTCTCATCACACTTCCTTGTGTAGGAAATGGGGAAGCAAGGTTACACGAGTTCTTTATCTACAAGGACCGAGGTAAATTTATTGATTGTTAGCCTGATGTCCAGAAAGTTGCCTCTTTTTATAATTCATTAACCATAAATCAAAGACAGAGTCCTTTAAGTCAAAAGGTGACTTAAGGCATGTTTACATTTTCAGAATCTATTTAATGCTATCTGAGTCCAAGTTAATTTCCTAAGGAAGAGTAAAGGAACAAACTTATCTTGCGCCTATTGGTGGATTAATTAGACTACAATTTTGCATGGAACTACAGATGTGTACAGATGTTCTTTGACTTATGATGGGGTTGTGTATAAACCCATCATAAGTTGAAAATATTATAAGTGGAAAATGTGTTTAATACACATAACCTGCCAAACATCATAGTTTAGCCTACCCCTACCTTAAATATGCCCATAACACTTACATTGACCTAGAGTTGGCAAACTCATCTAGCACAAAACCTATATTTATAATAAATTATTGAATATCTCATGTAATTTATTGAATATTGAAAGTGAGAAACAGGATGGTTTTAGGGTACTTAAAGCACAGTCCACTGAATATATATTGCTTTCACACCATTGTAATGTTGAAAAAAATCTTGAGTTGAACCATCCTAAGTTGGGGTTCTGCATATGTATTTAACAGGTTGACTATTAAGCTACTAGAAACTATTATGAAAAATAATTTACCATAAGAGTAGAGTGGCAATTATGTTATTTATTTATCATTTATAATGCCCAGGCAAAGTTTTTCTACTTCTTCGTTTTTTGGGAGCAAAATCCAACAGACCCATGAAAGAGGGTCCAGTCCTTTAGCAATAAACCTGAGTGCTTTGAATAAATCTAAACTGACACAACTGAAGAAAAGACTCTGACAAGTAACATTTAAAATTAACATGTGAATTTTATATCTTCCCACTCAAATGTTATCTTCAATGTTTGCAAAGAGATATAAAGAGGAGGAGTCAGGAGTGTATGTGGTGTGGTTGAGGAATGGTTGGGGGTTATCCCACCTGGAGCAAAGTGAGTGGAAGGGAGTGCAGGAGGAGGGAGATTAGAGAAGTGATAGACGCCAGATGTGATGTGATGGTCCCTGGAAACTGGTGGGAAGGCTTTGGATTTTACTTTGAATGAGATTTGAAGCTATGAAGAGTTTTGATAACAGAAGCAATGTGATATAACTCATACATTTTAACAGGATTGCTCTGGCTGCCGCTTTGACGATAGACTAAAGATGGGTGACCGTGGCACCTGTTAGGTAGAATGTAGGCAACAGATGAGGGCAGCAGGAGAGTAGCAGCGGAAATGCTGAGAATAGTCAGATTTTGGAGATATATACACATTTATCTCCAACAAAATATTTTATATATATGCACATATGCTATTTAATAAATACATGCATACTATGTTGAGGATAGAATGGACAGGATTTACAGATAGACTGAATATGGAGTATGAGAGATATGGAAGATCATTCTAAAGGTTTTGCCCTGAGGAACTGGAGGGCAGGAGATGCCATAAATTTAGTAGGGAAGACGGTGGAGGGAGTGGGTTTGGGCGGGTGAGGGTTGGGGAGGAGTAGAGATCAGGAATTTTGTTTTGGGAACACCAAGTCTGAGATGTCTATTAAACATCCCATTGGAGATACTGAATAAGCAGTTAGGTGTTTGAGCCTGGAGATCAGGGGAAAGATCTGGGCTTGAGATAGAAATATGGGAGTCATCAGCATTTGGGTGATGTTTAACACCGTGATTTGACATCACCAATGAAGTAAGAGTAGGCATGAGAGACGTGGCCAACGATCCAGAGTAAAGGAGGAAAAACTAGCAGGGATGAGAAGGAGCAGTCAGTGAGGTAGGAGGAAACACACGATATTTAATATCCTAGAAGCCAAAAAAAAAAATCTGTTTCAAGAAAGATTAATGATCAGCCATGTCAAATGTGGTTGATAAGTTAGATGAGGATCATCTTAGTTTGGGTTCTCTAAGGCAGAAATGGTGGACAAGGTATTTATATCTGAGAGATGATCCCAGGAAGTGGAATGAGAGAGTAGGGAAGTGAGACAGTGGAAGAAGAAAACCAGTAAAGGGTGTGTTATTGAGATGGTTGCTGTAGACTGTGGGGTCAGCTCCACTGAGACATTTAAGAAGGATCTAAAGCACCAACCACAATTTTCTGCTCAGAAAATGGGAAGCTGGGCCATGTGTCTGGTCCCCCCTTGGTTGAGGGTTTTCTTGAGAGTGTTAACTCTTTTCTACTTCTGGGCTTTGCAAGCTCCTGTGAATGAAACCTTGAGGCAGAAAGTAGAGAGAGGTGAGGTGGATGCTTGTTAAGGAATGCTGTTGGTGAGCGTGGAACCATCTGCAGCTTTGGCTGAAATCAGAGGTGGGCCCAGGGAACATGACATAGACCATAGAAAATATCTGCTTCAAAGACTGACAGTTGACTGCCAGATTTTACTAAGTGGATTTCCCTAGTGACCTTGAGAAATCAATGTAATGGAGTGGTGGGGTAAGCCTGGTTGGAGTTGGCTAAGGAAGAGGGGCTGGAAAGAGCATATAGACAGTATTAAAGGAGAGTGGAATCAAGAGGCTGGAGGGGAAGTGGGGGCAAGAGATTTGTTTCTTAAGATAGGAGAAATAATAGCATGTACACTAATGGGAATAATTCAGTAGAAAGGGAAAAATCTTTGACGCAGGAGAGAAAGAATTGATGGAACAGTGTCTTTGAGTTGATTAGAGGCTGGAATCTGTACATCAATGGAGGATTCGACCTGAGATGGAAACACAAACAATTCATCTCTAATAAAAGGGAAGAAAGAATATATGGAAAGGAAGTTTGGTCCCTTCTGATTGTTTTTTTGACGTGGGGAAAAACATTCAAAATTTATTTTTCAGCAGACAGCATCAGTGGTACAATTACAGGGTTTTCTCTGTGGATCATGCATTCACAAGACACTATCATCTCAACAGTGAGAAAGCCACTGCTGTGTTCTCTGTAACAGTATCCACTTCACAGCGTAAGCAGGTAGTATTGTTGTGTTCACTTACAATTCCAGAAGGAAAAGCACAGCTTGGCCAAAAATAAAAAAATAAAAAAAAAAATGGGGAATCCCAAAGTCAAGGTGCAACAACTTAAGAGACAAAACTTGGCAGTCTTAGGTCTAGCTTTCAATCAGGGCCTTCCATATACAGGGAAAGACTTTTCGGCCCCTAAGTTGGGATCTTTCTTTCTCCTTTCTTGTTAAATCATTAGAGCAACAATAATTCATATGCTAAATATTATTACATGTACAAAAGGAGATTACAAAAAAAATGGAATAAGAAAATCATCTTGAACATAAAGTTCTTCGCACCAATACATCAACTCTTAAGTTTAAGACAGGGCCTGGGAATACTTCAGTGGTCTTAAAATAAGAAAGCAGACACTATGACTACAAAAAGTAAAAAATGAGGTAGATAAATTAAAGCTTCCATACCCAGAATTTGCCTGTTCCAACTTCATAGCCTGTCTGAAATACCCAGGAAAAAAAAATCTTTATAATTACGTGACATAAGTCGCACCAAGGAAATTAAATAAAAAAATTTGTATGTGAACTTGTGATAGGAAATGCACTCTTCCGTAAGTTTCTTCTCAAGAGTGAAAACCTAGTTTTTCAATAGAGTAGGCACTGATACAGGAGTTAAGAAGAAATCACTTAGGCAGACAGGGTATGGGAGTCCTCGGTAAGGCTTTTCTTTTTAATGAAAAGCAGTTCCAAATCATTTTCTAACAAAGAGCAGCCTGTAAAGTCGAGCTGCAGACATACACAGCCAAGCTGGGAGCTTGCACTGGTGAATGCTGGCAGCAACTAGGGACTAGACATGTTGGCTCCATCTTCCCTTAGCTGCCAGCCATGTGTACAGTAAAGAGCAGACAAAATGGTGCCAGAGACGGAGTGTTCATTAGCATAATAAGGTTAGGGTGGGGCGACTAGCTTTTGCATGTGCTATGTAAACATCACACTTGATCAAACCAATCTGTGAGCCCCCACCTAAATCAGACACCGCCTCCTCAAGCTGGACTATAAAATCTGGCACATCCACAGCCAGACCATCTTTTCCGCTTGGAAGACCCCTGTCTCTCAACAGAGAGAGCTGTTTTTCTCTCTCTTTTCTTCTGCTTATTAAACCTCTGCTCTTAAACTCCTTGTGTGTGTCTGTGTCCTAAATTTTCCTGATGCCAGACTGTGAACCCCTAGGTATATACCCCAGACAACGTAGCCACTTCAGCACTGGAAAACCAAATTAAGTCACCTGAGATTCCTAGCTCAGGTGCTCACAGGAAGATGAAGGCATCTGGGAAGTGTGGGGGAGGACATTGGCACGCTTGGGACTCCAACCAAACTGTATTTAAATAAGCAGCAACACATTGATGCCCTAAGGACTAACATAAATCCATTTGAAGGCATCTTAAGGTTCTAAGGTTGAAATAATTTTACAATTCTTTTCTATTGAAAAGTACATTCAAAAGAAAACAAAAAGACAGGGACAAGGTCAGGGGCATATAAAACAAGTCTCTAAAAAGATGACAGACCTTGTCCATGTACCCACGTACAGTTGCCATGGAAATATATAGTAGCTCTCTCCTCAATTAGGCTAAATAGTTGTCTTTTCCACTGTGGTTCAGTAAGTTCCAATGGTTCCACCTTGAAACAGTTAATCTTTGGAAGAAGTCACTCTAGGTTGCACGGAAGTTTTATGTATACGGTTTGCTACAAGTAACAGAGCTGCTTTGCCAGGACTGCTCTCTTTCTAAACAACAACAACAGACCATTCTAGTCTGTATTTGTTTTGGTGTGATTTATTTTTTATTTTTCATTTTTTTGCAAAGCAGCAGAGAAACAGTTATAGGAGTATAGTAATAATCTTTGTTAACATCATTTGCGTATCAGTAAGAACTGATTGTCTTTCATTCCTTTTTAGTGAAAGAGGGAGCAAGGTGATCAACTGACAGTGAATGAGGTGGGGGAGGTGCTGGCAGTTTGAGGTTTGTCATCTAGGATTGCAGTGCACAAAGTGGCCAGTTGGGGAGCCCTTGGTTACTGGCTTGCCAGGAGATGAGTACAGAAAGTGAGGATAAGCTTTTAGAAACTTTTATAGCACTTGACATTGCTATAACATTTTTATTGTATTTTTAAAAAGTATCGGTCTATAATGGATTGGAAATAAAAACATCTAGTCCTCAAAACACATAGTTTAAGAGGCACTGGGCCAAGAGAGTGGGAGAAAATGGAATAGGGAAAAGTAGAAAGATTGCTTCACCGCATTGAGGATCCACCTGAGACTAGCGGCCAGGAATTTCATGTGAGGCTATTTGGTTCAAGAGTGTTTTTATCCAGCCTTGTTTAGCTGTGTTGATACAGGCAGTGTTGGATTTTACCAGGATGTAGTTTTGCTAAGTGGGTCTAATGCAGTGGCAAGATGCAAGCGTTTAGGAAGTATTCAAGTGAGGTGTACAGAGACTGACCACCACATTTTAAGCTGGGGAAGAAGAAAGCAATCAGGAAGGTGAGAGGCAGTGAAGAAAGTGGTAAGAGTGACAGTATCTAGGACCAGGAAGAATCAAGTTTGCTAGAGTTGGAATGTAGGACCAGGAAGGAGTGAACTAGAAGTGTGGAAGGTGGTGATCAGAGAGTGGGATTCCTGATAATGAGATTCATCACAACAGTGCTCACCAACTCGGAAAGAATTTGAATCAATTATTTTATATGTATCCAGTGGACTATTTTGAAGCCATTAGAGGTCATGTTGTCATTCTATTTCTTTACGGACACAGAAATATTCAGGATATGTTAAGTGAAAAAAGCTTACCAATTTGCAAAAGTTAAGTCACGAAATTTACAAATATTTTGGGTAAAAATATAAACATTTTAATGCACAGAAGTCTTAACTGTGGTAATATCTGGATGGTTGAATCACAGATGCCTTTTACTTTTCTGTTTGATAATATCCTTTTTTGTTTTCGAGACAGGGTCTCACTCTGTTGTCTAGGCTAGAGTGCAGTGTAAACATGACTCACTGCAGCCTTTATCTCTTGGGTTCAGGCTCTTGCTGCAGGCCCCCATGTAGCTGGAGCTACAGGCATGTGCCACAGCATCTGACTTATTTTTGTATTTTTTTGTAGAGATGGGGTTTTAGCATGTTACCCAGGCTGGTCTCAAACTCCTGGGCTCAAGCAATCTGCCATGTCGGCCTCCAAAAGTGCTGGGATTACATGTGCGAGCCACCGTGCCCAGCCTGTTTGATAGTATTCTTTTATAGGCATATCTTGGAGATACTGGGGATTCAGTTCCAGCCTATTGCAATGAAGCAAGTATTTCAATAAAGTGAGTCACACAAATGTTTTGGTTTCCTAGTGCATATAAAAGTTATGTTTATCTAAAAAAATACATACCTTGGTTAAATATACTTTATTGCTAAAAAATGCTGGCACAGAGTCACAAAATGAGCACATACCTTGGAAAAATAGTGCTGATAGACTTGCTTGACGTAGGATTGCTACAAACTTTCAATTTGTAAAGAAAACACAGTATTTGAAAAGCACAATAAAATGAAATGCACTAAAGTGAGGTATGTGTGCTTTATTCTATTCTTACAGCTTTATTAAAGTATAATTTGCATGCAAAAATTCATCAATTTTAAGTGTACCATCCTATAAATTTTGACAAATGTGTAGTTTTGAAACTACCACCACAGTCATAGAACATTTCTCTCATGCCAAAAGTTTCCCTTGTGCCCCTGTGCTGTCAGTCTCCTCTGCCACCTCCCAGACCCTGGAAACCAGTGGTCTGCTTTCCATTACAATAGTTTTGTATTCTCTAAAATTTTGTATAGATGGGTCATATGATATGTCATCTTTTGTGTCTGGCTTCTTTCACTTAGTGCTTTGGAGAGTCATCATTGTTCTTGTGTGCATCAATGTTTATTCTCTTTTAAAAAGTAGACATATTTTAGACTCACACTAAAATTGAAGGGTTGGTGCAGGGATTTCCCACCTATGCCCTGTCCCTACACATGTACGGCCTTGTTTATTATCAGTATCTCCCACAAGACTGATACATTTGTTACCATTGATGAACCTACCCTGGCACAGCATCATCGTCCAGGGTCCAGAGTTCACATTAGGGTTCACTCTTGGTGTTGTACATTCTCTGAGTTTGGGCAAATGTATAGTGACATGTATTCATCATTATAGTATCATACAGAGGAGTTTCACTGCCCTCAACGTCTTCTGTGCTCTGCCCATTCATCCTTCTATCCTTTCTAGCCCCTGGCAATCACTGATATTTTTACTGCTTCCACAGTTTTTGTCTTTTCCATAATGTCATATGGTTGGAATCATACAGTATGTAGCCTTTTCAGGTTGGCTTCTTTCCCTTTGTAATATGCATTTAAATTTCCTCCATGGCTTGTCATGGGTTGATAGCTTATTTCTTTTTAGCACTGAATAATGTTCTGTTGTCTAGCTTTACCACGGTTTGTTATCCATTTACCTACTGAAGGACATCTTGGTTGCTTCCAAGTTTTGGCAATTATGAATAAAACTGCTATAAACATTCATGTGCAATTTTTGGGTGGACATATATTTTCAACTCCTTTGGATAAATACTAAGGAGAATAATTGCTGGTATGGTAAAAGTGTGTTTAGTTTGGTAAGAAACTTTCAAACTGTCTTCCAAAATGGTTGTACCATTTTGCATTCCCACCAGCAGTGAACGAGAGCTCGTATTGTTCCACATCCTCTCCAGCATTTGGTGTTGTCAGTGTTGTGGATTTTGGTGTATAAGTGTGTATCTTGTTGTTTTAATTTGCCTTTTCTTGACAACATATAACGTGGAACATCTTTTCACATGCTTATTTGCCATCTGCGCATCTTCTTTAGTGGTGTATTTATAAAGTTCTATGGCCCATTTTTCAATCAGGTTGTTTGTGTTCGTACTGCTGAGTTTTAAGAGCTGTTTGTGTATTTCAGATAACAGTTCTTTATCGGACAGTGTTTTGCAAATATCTTATTCCAGTCTATGGCTTATGTTCTCATTCACTTGACTTTGTCTTTCATAGAGCAGAAATATTTAATTTTAATAAATTCCAGCTTATCAATTCTTTCTTCTATGGATTGTGTCTTTGGTGCTGCATCTAAAAAGTCATCACCAAATCCAGATCATCTAGATTTTCTCCTGTGTTATCTTCTAGGGTTTTTTAGTTTAGCGTTTTACATTTAAGGCTGTGATCCATTTTGAGTCAATTTTTGTGAAGGGTGAAATGTCTGTCTAGATTCATTTTTTTATTGGCATATCAATGAATGCCCAGTTGTTCTAGCACCAGTTGTTGAAAAGATTATCTCTGCTCCATTGTATTGCCTTTGCTCCTTTGTTGAACATCAGTTGACTGTATGTATGTGTGTCTAATTCTTAGCTCTCTGTTTTATTCCACTGATCAGTTTATTCTTTTATCAATGCTACATTGTGTGCAGTTTTATAGCATGTCTTGAAGTTGGGTAGTATCAGTCCTCTAACTTTGTTCTTCTTCAAAATTGAGTGGACTCTTCTGGTAATTTGTTCTTTTTTATGTGGAATAATATACTTTTGTATGAATAGACCTAAACGGTTTGTTTATCCACTCACCAACTGGGGTTGTTTCCAATTTTTGACTATTATGAACAAAACTATTATGACCCGGGAGGAGGTACTCGCCTTACAGGCTGAAGTTGCCCAACGTGAGGAGGAACTGAATTCCCTGAAGCGGAAGCTGGCAGCGGCCCTTTTGGCGGAGCAGAAACCGCAGCCAGAATGGCTGGTTCCGGTGTTGTAGCTGCCACCAAAGGCCTTTTGTCCCGAAAGGAGATTCTGTGCTGTGGCCGGCAGCTACTGCTGCCCGAGCTGGGCGTGCAGGGACAGCTGCGCCTGGTGACCGTGTCCGTGCTAGTCATGGCCTACCTTGGTTTGGCTGTCCACTGTCGCAATACTTGGCAATGGCCGGCGTGGGCCGCCTTGGCCTTGCGGACTATGACGCGGTAGAGATGAGCAGCCTGGCCTGCCAAGTGCTGCATGGTGAGGCACCGGCTGGCCAGGCTAAGGCCTTTTGGGTCGCCTTGCTGATTCCGTGGTGGAACGCGTGCCCTACACTCAGGCCCCTACGCCAGCCACTGCCCTGAACCTGGCCCGCAGATATAATGTGGTGGCCAACTGCTCGCACAAGGCGCCCACTCGCTACCTGGTTAATGACGCATGCGTGCTGGTGGGTCGGCCCCTAGTATCTGCCAGTGCCCTGCACTTCAGGGGCCAAATCACAGTCTACCACTCTGACGGTGGGGCCTTGCTATCGCTGCGATTTCCCCCAACCACCCACCCCCAGCAGAGACAGTGACCAACTGCGCGGACGGTGGGGTGCTCGGTGTCGTGGGCCTTGGAAGTGCTGGAAATCGCTGCGGGTCTGAGCTCCTCTCACAGAGGCAGCCTGTTTCTCTTTGATGCCACAAGAGGGCATTTCCGCTGTATTTAGCTGCGGAGCCACAGGCTCGACTGTGCCGCTTGGGGGAACGGCCCACTGTGACTGATCTGCTGGACTATGAAGCCTTCTGTGGCTCCTCAGCCACCGGTAAATGCCACTCCCTGCAGTTACTGAGCCCAGAGGAGCGTGTTTCTGTCACCAACTATAAGCGACTTCTGGATTCTGGGGCACCCCACCAGAATCAGGCCTCAGGTGGGGTGGACATCTGTCGTTTGCCTCATGGCCTACACATCCCTCTGAAACATTTGGAACACAGGGATGCGGAGAGCCTGAAACTCTTAGGAGAAGCAATCCGGGAAGCGAAGCAGGGCACCCAAGAAAAGGCTGCTCTCCCATTTATGTGATTTGCAAACTGGGAAATGAATCACAGAAAGCTGTGGTGATCCTCCAGTCCTTATCAGCAGCTCAAGAGTTAGACTCTTTAACAGTTTGAGATGTTGTGGGGGGGCCTCATGACCTGGGCTGCCAAAATCAATGGAACATTTCCACAGTACTAAGGTGACTGGTATAGTCGGATGGGAAAGATTTGGATTGACATAATACCTCAAAGATATATTTATGTGCATTTTTCAGTAATATACATAGGAGCTGGGGATTCTACAGTATCTGTGAATACATGGACTCCTTTTTTTATAAGGAGTTTTAAAAATTGTTATGTATTGGATGACTTATTAATGAATTATACTGTTTCTGAGAGCCATCATTTTTTTTCAGCACCCGGAGGGTGTTTTGAACATGTGAGATGTAACGTGACAGGATTTTGTATTTTAAACTAAAGATCATTTTACTTGTCCTTATTTTCCACTTCCCCCAGTCAAAATGCTCTCTAAATCATTTTATACGTGGAATTAAGGTGCAGTAAACTCAGTCTTATCAAAGATTATATACTTAGGATCAGTTTACTGTTTAGTTAAGAAATTCTTGGATCTTATTAATATTTCAGATGATAGAATACATCCTACAGAAATACATGTTTAAAATGTAAATTGTTTTAATTATTCAGAAAGTGGGTCTTTCTATTTGGCATTTTGAATTAGTATCAAAATAAGATCTTTAAGGTTTACCAAAATAAAAGGAACCAACTTTGTAGTCTGAAAAAAAAACCCCAAACTGTTATGAATACTTATGTATAAATATTTGTGTGGATATATGCTTTAATTTTTCTTGGGTGAATACCTAGGAGTTGACTTGCTGGGTTATATGGTAGATGTACACACATTTAGCTCCACAAAAAATTGCCAAAAAAGGAAGAGTGGGGTGGGCGAGAAGGGAAAAATAATTGCCAAAATGTTTTCCATAGTGGCTGTACCATTTTGTATTCTCCCCAGCAGTGTATGGCATTTCCAGTTGCTTTACAACCTCTATAATACTTGATATTGTCAATTTATTTTTATTTCAGTCATTCTCATGTTTATAAGAAGCTCCCTTACGTTGATTTTAATTTGCATTTTTCCAATGACTAATTATGTTGACATCTTCTCATTTGCTTATTTGACTTCTATACCTCTTCTTTGGTAATGTGTGTGTTCAAATCTTTTGTCCACTTAAAAATTATGTTTGTCTTATTATTGCAATGTGAGAGTTCTTTAGTGTGCCTGCAAGTTCTTTTTCAGATATATACTTTGCAGATATTCTCCTGTAGTCTGTGGCTTGCCTTTTAATTTTTCTAACAGCATGCTTCAAACAATAAAAATTTTAAATTTTGATAAAATCCAATTATCGTTTTTTCTTTTGTATTTAGTGCCTTCTGTGTTCGTCATAAGAAATCTTTGCCTAATCCAAAGTCAAAAGAATTTTCTCCAGTGTTTTTTCCTAGAAGCTTTATAGTTTTAGATACTACATTTAGATCTGTGATGCATTTTATATTTTTGCTTACGTTGTGAGCTAAGGGTCTAGGATCATTTTTTTCATATGCACATCTAATTATTTTAACAGCACTTGTTGAAGATTATCCTTTCCCAGTTGCATTACCTAGGCATTTTTCTTGAAAATTATTTATATATGTTTGAGGTTGTTTCTGGAGTCTCTCTTCTCTTTCACTGATTTATATGTCTGTCTTTATGCTAATATCACACTGCTTAGATTACTGCAGCTTTATATATAATAAGTGTTGAAATCAGGTAGTGTAAATCCTTCCACATTTTTTTAAAATCCTGTTTTGGGTAATCTAGGTCATTTTATTTCCTTGTAAATTTTAGAATCAACTCATCATTTTCTATGAATAAATTCTCCCTGGATTTTCTTGTTTATACATTAAAATTTGTCAAGAAAAAGAAATAAACGGCATATAGGTTGAAAAGGAAGAAGTAAAACTCTTTATTTGCTGATTCAGTCTCACAGTGACTCATTTCCTCATGTGGTTTATGAGAATTTTGCTAGTTTGTCTTCAGTGAATTTCCCCTATACCCAACATTTAGAAGACCCATATGCTCTGAACTATGAATTAGAATCTACATAAAAGCCACTAGAATTCATAAATGAGTCTAACAAGATGCAAGGCAAAATATAAAAATTTTTTTCTATTTATTAGCAATTAAAACAATATTATTTATGGTAAAAATATATTACTATTTACAATAGAAAACAATATTATTTATATCAGCATAAAAATATGAAAGACTTAGGGAGTGATTTAACAAGTTTATACTGTTGAGTAGGATGACCTCGCTCCCAGTCTTGGGGGAAAGCATTTAGTCTTTTACGTTAAGTCTGCTGTTGCTTGTAGATTTTTCATAGATGCTCTTTATGAAGTTGAGGCAGTTTCCTTCTATTCCTAGTTTGTTGGAAGTTTTGATCAAAAATAGATGTTGAATTTTGCCAAGTGCTTTTTCTGCATCTGTTGAGAAGATCATATGGTTTTCTTTGACTAGTCTGTTAATATGTTGAATTACATTGAGTTTTGAATGTTGAACAGTCTTGTATTACTGGAATAAACTCCACTTGGTCTTATGTATTATCTCTTTTACGTTGAGTTTCTTTGGATAAAATTTTAAGATTTTTGTGTGTCTATATTCTTGTTCATGAAAAATATTGTTCTAAATTTTCTTTGCTTAAAGTAGAGAGTAGAATAATAGTTGCCAGAGTCTGGGAAGGGTAGTGGCGAGGGGGCCATAAAGTGGGGATAGTTAATGGCATAAAAATACAGTTAGAATGAATAACATCTAGTATTGAGTAGCACAATAGGGTGATGCTAGTTAACAATAATTTATTGTATATTTTAAAATAACTAAAAGAATGGAATTGGAATGTTCCTAACACAAAGAAATGCTAAAGGCTTGAGGTGATGGATACCTCAGTTACTCTGATTTGGTAATTAAAAACATGTGAACCCCATAAATATGTAAAAACTATAATGTACACATAATAATTAAAAATAAAAATTAAGATAACTTTTCCTTATAGTTTTTCCCTAGTTTTGATTTCAAGATAATTTTGACCTCATAGAATGAATTGGGAGGTATTTCCTAATCTTCCATTTTTTGAAGTGTTTGGAAAAGCTGATATTATTTTGTCTTAAAATGTTTAATTTCTTAGTGAGGTTTTCTGGTCCTGGAGGCTTTTTTTTTTTTTTAAGCTATACATTCAATTTCTTTAATAGATATTAGGTTATTTTTGTGTTTTGTTTCTTCTTGAGTAGCTTTGATGGTATATGTGTTTCAAGAAACTTGCCCATTTCATTAACATTTTCAAGTTTTTTGGTGTAATGTTGTTCATAATATTCCCGTTAGCCTTTTAATATCTATAGGATTTTAAGAGATGTCCTTTCTCTCCTTTCTGAGAATGGTACTGTCTCTCTTTTTTATCTTTATCAGTGTGACTAGAAGTTTATCAATTTTATTTATTTTTTTCCCAAAGAAATAACATTTGGTTTTGATTATTTTTTCTGTTATGAAAAATATTTTATTTCATTGATTTTTGCTTTTATCTTTATTATTTCCTTTCACTTGCTTACTTTGTTATATTTTGCTCTTTTTTTGTCAAATTTCTTAAAATGGAAGCATTGATTTTACATCTTTGTATTTTTTTAATATAAGGACTGCTTTTGCTACATTGCATAAATTTGGGCATATTTTGTCTTCATTTTTATTCATTTCAAAAAATTTTAAAATTTCCCTTTGACTTCTTTCAATCATGGGATATTTATAAGTATGTACTTTAGTTTCCAAATATTTGGGGAACTGTCTAGAAACCTTTTTTTAAATTGCTTCTTATTTAACTCTGCTTCAGCAACGTTTGTATGAGATGATTCCTTTTAAATGTGTTGAGGCTTGCTTTGTTGCACAGATTATGGTCTAGGTAATTGTCCCATGTGCACTTTATAAGAATATGTATTTTGCTTTTGTTGGTTGTTCTATAAATGCTGATTAATTTTATTGATAGTGTTTTTCTAGTGTTTTATATCCTTACTGAAATTTCTGTCTACTTTTTCTATCAATTATTGAGGTTCTGGTATCGACATATCCAATAATACTTATGAATTAGTTTATACATTTATCCTCTAATTCCATCAGCATTTGCTTCATGCATTTTGAAGTTTTTTATTATCTCAATAAACATTCAAGATTGCTATGTACTCCTGATGACTTGATCCCTTTATCATTATGAAATGATCCTTTTCTATGGTAATTTTTTTAATTCTGAAATTTAAACTTAGTATAGCCACTCATTTCTATTTTGGTTAGTTTTAATGTGGTTTATCTTTTTTCTGTCTTTTTTCACTTGCAATAATTCTGTCTTTTTACTTAAAGTGTATTTCTTATAGATCGCATACATAGTTGAGTATCGTTCTTTTATTCAGTTTTCTAATCTGCTTTTCAGTTGGTGAGTTTATACTATTTCCATTGAAGGTGATTATGGTTGGATTTAAACCTACCATTTTATTATTTGTTTTCTATTTGTCTTATCTGTTCTTTGTTTTTTTTTTTTTTTGCTTTGTTTCCTACCTTCTTTTGGATTAAATGAAAATTTATTAACATATTTTAGAGGTTTTTTTGGCTTATTAGCTCTTCTTTTTTTGTTGTTCAATGGTTGCTTTAGAGTTTACAATATAACTTTAAATTTATCACCATCTACTTTCAAATAACATTATAGTGCTTCCCACATATTTGAAGAACCTTAAAATTGTATACTTCTATTTCTTCTCTCTTGGTCTCTGTGTTGTTGTCATATATTTTACTGCCACATATGTTTTATACCCAACTACTGTGGACTAAATGTTTGTGTCTCTCCACAACAAATGCCCAATGTGATGGCATTTGTAGGTGAAAGCTTTGGGAGATAATTAGGTCAAGAGAATGGATCCCTCTTGAATGGGATTAGTGTATTTGTAGTAAGAGACACGAGAGAGTTTGCTTTCTCTTTCTTTGCTCTCTGCCATGTGAGATTACAAAGAGAAGATGATGTCTGCAAACCTGGGGGCAGGCTCTAATGAGACCCTAAATCTTTTAGTGCCTTGAGCTTGGACTTACCACCCCCCAGAACTGTGAGAAATAAATATTTGTTGTTTAAGCCACCCAGTCTGCTAATTTGTTATAGAAACCAAATTTGACCAAGACACTCAACAATATGTTATTATCTTTGCTTTAAAAGTTATCTTCTAATTATATTAAAAATAAGAAAAAAATTATATCTACTCACTCCTTACCATTTCTGATGCTCTTAATCCCTTTGTGTAGATATAAATTTCCATCTGGTATTATTTACCTTCTACTGAAGGACTTCCTTTACTATGTGCAGTGATGCTCATGATATATTCTTTTATCTTTTGTATGTCTGCAAAAGTACTTTCATTTTTGAAGTATATTTTTGCTGGATATAGAATTCTAGTTTGCCAGCTGTTTTGTTCATTGCTTTAAATATGTTATTCCACTGTTTTCTGACTTGCATTGTTTCTGATGAGAAATATATTGTCATTCTTATTGTTGTTGCTTTGTATGTAATGGGATGTCTTTTTTTTTTTTTGCTTGCCTACTTTTCAGTTTTTCTTTATAACTTTTTTTTTCCAATAACCTGATGATGATGTACCTTAGTTTGGTGTTCTTATTATTTCTGCTTGGAGTTTGCCAAACTCCTTAGATACATGGGTTTATAATTTTCTTCATATTGGTAAAATTTTTGGTCAATTGTTTCTTCAAATGTTTTTACTACACTTCCCTTCTCTGAGACTCCAGTTATATTTATGGTAGGACACATGATGTTGTCTGTTTTTGAATCTCTTTTCTTAAAAAGTCTTTTTCTCTGCGTGTTTTATTTTGGCTAGGTTTTACTGCAGTATCTTCATGTCCCTTACTCTTCTACAATGCCTTATCTTCTGTTAATCTCATCAGTGTGTTTTGCATCTCAGTTACTATATTATTCATCTCCATAAATTTGATTTATGTCTATTTTTTATCTTCCACTTCTGTTCTCAATATGCTTTTGTGGAGTACATTTACAATAGCTGTTTTAACTGCCTTGCCTAATAATTCTATAATCTCTGTCATTACCAGGTATGTTTCTAGTTATTGAATCCCTCCGACTCCCACTCCACATTTTTCTTTTTTTGCCTGCCTGCTAATTTTTGGTTGTATGTTATATATTGTGAATTTTATATTGTTGGATAGTGGTTCATTTTATTTCTTTAAGTATTTTTGGCTATGTTCTGGAAGGCAGTTAAGCCAGCTTAAATTCATCTAGTTTTGTTGAAACTTGCTTTTAAGCCTTTTTAGGTGGGTATAAATCATCGTGTAATCTACTGCTAATTTGGCCCTACTACTGAGGCAATCAGCCTTTAAGCATTCCATTTTATACTCTGAATATTAACATCTTTTACACACTGGCTGGTGAGAACATAAATTATTCCCAGCTTTTTATAAGCTCTAGGGATTTTTTGATTGTACCTTTCTGGTGGTTCTTTCCCTGGCCTTGTTAGTTTCTTAGTACACATGTGCTGATCTGTACTCAAAGACTTAAAGGAAATCCTCTGCAGATTTCCAGAGCACTCTGTCTGTGAATGTCTCTTCCGCAGTGCTTTACCCCACAAATCCTAGTCACCATCATTTCCCCAAACTCCACCCTGCTTCTATTCAACTTAGAAGTCTCTGTTCTGGGTCTGTTCGGGCTCCCCTTCCCTGTTCCATGATATGCTCTCCAGGCAGTGAGCTGGGGCACTCACAGGGATCACTTTATTCATGTGTTCTTTCTCTCAGGGATCACCATTTAGTATTGCCTGCTTTCCTGCATCTTTAAAACCATTATTTTATATATTTTGTCCAGTATTGTAGTTATTTAAGGCAGAAAGATAAATTTAATCCTTATTACTATATTATGATCAGAGCTGGATTCCTTAACTATTCCACACGAAACTACAATAATTATAAAACAATACCACATTATATACAATATATTAAAGGATATAAATGCCATTCTATAAAGTGTTACCATAGCACATTTTCTTTCAGTCTTTTTTGTCTATAAAAAAGTTTTTAGGCAATATTGTTAGTAAACAATAAAAAGTAAACTTTTTTTTGTCAATAAAAAAGCTTTTAGGCAATATTGTTAGTAAAATGAGACTTTGGAGTTGATTGACCCTACAATTTATTATCAGTGTTCCATATTTAATCCTTTTTTTATCTTGAGACTATTACCCTCTTTAAGACTCATTTTCTTACCTGTAAAATGTGTGGATAATTTTACCTCCCTTGCAATATTGTAGCAGAGATCGAAAATAAAATAGGAAATGTTCAGTAAATAGTTATTAATGATTTCAATCACACTATGTATGCAGCATCATACCCTGATTTTAAAACAATTATAAACATTTGACATATCATCTTATAGCATTGATTGATGCATAATGAATAACCCAATGCATACATAATAGATGTATGTATTTTTTAGAGTAAATATAATATTTTGATACTGTTATATAATCTGTAAAGATCAAGTCAGGGTAATTGGGATATCAATCATCTTAAATATTTATCTTTTTTATGCTAGGTCTTCCCTTATTTTTGGATATCTGGATTATTTACGGTCTTTCCCCTTAATATATCATCATACCTGTGGCTGGCTTATCTAAATTTAAAAGTTCTTAATACAGCCAATTTGAAGATAAGTCTTGATTTGCAACATGTTTGCCATCTCCCAGCATTAGTTCACTTGAATTTAACTGGATCTCAGCAGCCTCAACTCTTCACTGTGCTTTTCCTGCCCCTTCCTGTTTCTTCTCAAGAGAAGACAATTTTTTGCTCATTATTTTCGTGGTAACTGAGAAGAGGAACTGAATAGAAGGGCATTGGGCTGCTGAGGCCCAGGGCACATCCCATATAGAATTCTCTCTACTCTGTTTTGTGCTTTGGGAAATATAGACTTTGGTTTAACTGCCCTCATTACAGCTCATGGTTTCTCTTGTTTTATTCTCTCTCAGGGCGGGAGTTAGCTCTTGTCTGTTTGGATGCGTAATTCAATCTCTATTGACTGTGTTTGCATAAATTGTTTACACTTTGGTAAAAATACTTCATTAATCTTTTCTGGTAAGCAGTTATAATTACAAGAATTTGATTTTAAGTAGAATACAGATGAGACTTATACTAAAACATTGTATTTATAGATAGGATATATCCAAAAGCAAATTTATTAGCCTTATCTGTTTGGTTTTTTCATGAAAGGCAATCATTTGTTAAAGAAGTTTCAATTTTTTTTTGTTGTTGTTGTTCTGAGATGCAGTCTTGCCCTGTCGCCCAGGCCAGAGTGCAATGGTGCAATCTTGGCTCACTGCAACCTTCGCCTCTTGGGTTCAGGTGATTCTCCTGCCTCAGCCTTCTGACTAGCTGGGATTACAGGCATGTGCCACCATGCCTGGCTAATTTTTTGTATCTTTAGCAGAGATGGGGTTTCAGCATGTTGGCCAGGCTGGTCTTGAACTCCGGACCTTGTGATCCACCTACCTTGGCCTCCCAAAATGCTGGGATTAAAGGTGTGAGCCACTGCGCCTGGCCGAGGGGTCAATGTTTTACTGAGAGTGGGCCAACTGAAATATTGATTGTAGATAGATCCTCCCTGGGAAAGAGAGCCCATGAGTTGTAAAAACCTGTGAAATTTAAGTATATGATCTCAAATGGGCCCTAATGTTTGCTATTGCAAACTTGCAGAGTCCTTGGTAGAAAAAGTATAACTCCTTCCCTGAAAGGGTTATAGGCTTATCCCATTATCTGAAGAGAAACCACCATGCCACAACCAATCAGGAATGAAATGGGGTAAGAGGATAGATAGGCATTTTTTCCTGGTTCATCTCAGGCCTTTTTCTGTCATGCTGGGTTTGCCTGGCTTCTTCACAAACCTTCTTTCCTTTTTTCTCCTACTGTCTTTCCACCAGAGCCCTGGCTGCCACTGACCCCTTCCTTTGTACTTACTGCCCCGGCCCAGTGGCCATGGAGCTTGACATTTTTCAGAATATTCACCTGAAAACAAATCTTTTTTTGAATAACATTTATTCGTAGCCTAACTTTGATGCATTTTTTAATTCTAAAAATCCTTTTCTCACATGAGTAGGGGAGGTACAAAGTGAACAAAGTGGGAAGAGAATCCGTGTGTAACACCCCAATGGTGAATATTCATGAGTGCTAAAATGTCCCCAATTAATGAACCATTTTTTATTCTGATCATTAATCTAAGCTATCCATTATCATATATAAAAACAGAACCACATGTTACGATAGCTAAAAGTAGGATGATGTCTTCCTCTACCCTGTGGCCTTCTAGGAAACCATAACTAATTGCAGTTGTCTCTAGAGGTATTAAAACGGGATGGTGGGCCTTTTAAAATTTTGTTATGTATTGTGAAATTCTGGATATGTTTAGTGAGGAGTTGTCAGTGTTTTAAGTAAAGAAGAATATATTCTGCCTGCAGTAATTGCACTGATTCTCAGAAAAATATGATGGCCAATTTTGGAGATGAATTTGGGGGACAGAGTTGCTGATGGCACCAGCTTTATAGAGGATGGTGGCTATGAAGTCTAGTTGCCTTGCATTTTGCAAAACAATTTTGTTCATATTGACAAGGGATAGTCCCTTTCAAAGACATTGCTATGGAAAACTCTATGAAGTGCAGGAGAGGAAAGTGAGACATGGAAATACAGTTGACCCTTGAACAATGTGGGCTTGGACAGTGTGGATCCACTCACACATGGATGTTTTCCCACCAAACAGTATTTATGGGATGCTAAAGCCACATGTCTGGAGGGCTGACTTTTTGTATGGGTGGGTTCCACAAGACCTACTGCAGGACTTGAGTGTATGTGGATTTTGATATATGCAGGGGGTGATGGGTCCTAGAACCAATTCCTTGTGTATACCAAGGAACAACTGTACATATACAATATATTTTTACAGCAGACAAGGTACAGAGAATATTTCTTTTTGTGTCGTCACACCTTTGTGCCCAGGCATTATGGTGACTCAAAGATAAGTCTTTATACTTTTAATTTATATTTGAAAAAAAACAGAGTCTATCCAAATGAGATTCTTTGGGACCATAAAATAGACAATTTTCTCGGTAATATCCAAGCTGAAAGTCTAAATGGCTCTTGTATTAAATAGGCTAGTTTTATAGACTTTAACATTTTCAGAACCAATGAAGCAAGATCTTTGTTTTAAAAACATGTTCTAAAACCTTGCACATAAGAAATTTTCCATTTTGTGTGAGGCATGTGCCAAATGATGGAATGTGTTGCCACGTTAGAGTCTGGTTATTCTAAATATAAAATTAAAAGGAAAAGTAGAGGAGTTGAGATCCAGAAAATGGAAAGAGAACACACTAAATTTTTTTCTCTCTGGGGACAGTTTTATTCTGGGGACACTGGAATAGTTACTTGAGCACTGAAAACCTTGCTATGCACAGTGCAGTTGTGGACCAGTAGCGTGGCATCACCTGGGAGCTTGTTAGAGCTGTGGAATTTTAGCTCTACTAAATCAGTCTACATTTTGGCACAATTGCCATGAGATTCATAAGCAGATTACAGTTTGAGAAGCATTGCTCAAAATTGATGAGGTTTTCTCTGTGCATCACCTGATATCAGTGTTATGGCTTTAGAGTATAGATGTAATGCTTCTTGATCCTTGGGGAATAGTCTTATAAGAAAATGGCTGTGTTAACCTGTATCTTCCTTCTGTGACTTTCACCTTTCTATGTTTGGTTACATTCCTAGTTGAAAGTGAGGAATTAGGGAATCTTTGGGAATTAGAGACATTTATGTGGATTGGGTATACATGAAATAGACTGGAGACTAAAGAATTAGGAAAGAGATTGGAAATTTTGAAGGGTAACAGAAACTTTAAGTATATTATTTGTCTTCATGTGGTTAAAACATATAAAACTCTTTTTCTCATGTAAGGTTTTTGATTGTGGCAATAAACACCAGGGCTGGTTGATTAAAGCAGCAAATGTATTGTTTGAAAGATGCTGCCTGGTTCTCAGATTTCTGGGAGGGCTGGAGAGCCAGACTGTAGCTATGAAGTCAGGGACAGAACCCAAGTCAGCCTGCAGAGCTGGGTTGGTGGGTACTCCTGTTACTGCAGAGCACTAGAGGCTGCAGATTGCACCCCGGGCACCGTTGATACCAAATAGTGCATGCCTGCACCGGCCCTGCTGCTGCGGGACCTCTGTATTACTTGTAGCATCTCTATTCCCAGAGGGGAACACTGGATGATCTCTGTACACTGGGGTGGGTATATCTGATCGGTGGTGCCTAGGCCACGCCCCTTTGTCCCAGGTGCCAAGGAAGCTGGGAAAGCAAGTCTTTGGTATTTTTGCAGGCATTGTGGGAGGTGACCACTGTCTTGCTAGGTTGAGAATTTCCCAAACCTAGTTCTAACCTAGAGTTCAGATACAGGCGAATAAAAAGAATGACAGATGTTTGATTGAGTTGCGTGTGTGTCCGCACACGCACATGCATGTGTGTGTGAGTGTGTGTTTAATTTACTAGGGATATTTATTTCAATAGGGCATCTTCCTGATTTTATGATGAAGGTTGATAATAGAAAAGTAGGATTCATCTTGCATAATTTTGCTTTTTTATTAAAAATGCTAACATATATATAAAATCAGGAATACTGATACTTGTTTCAGGTTGCGTTAACCAGGAAAAAAACTTGTTTTTTGTGAGATTAAAAAGCTTCCTAGCACTCACTCTGAAATATGCAGTTCATTGCATTTGCTTTTTAAATGAGAACCACATTTAACGAAACCCTGACCATGTAATCAAGATAATGAGGGATTTTTAATTTGCCTGAGTGACTCAGTTGTGGAGTACACACTTTGACTTGTGTTCTGATGGGAGGTTGAGAAATTATCACTGCCTTGGTGTACATGAGGCACAAAGCAGAAAACAAAATCAGCATTCGCTGTGTCATATTTGTACTGAGATAACACCGAGGAACAGCTGTGACTCTTTCAAATGACTCCATTTGTTTGATAATTGCTGGGTAAAAATAGTGCCACTATTGGCTATTTCAGGAAGACAGATGGCGTTCTAGATTATGTTCCTTTCCTTGTACCCAAAAAGAACAGGACCGAGTCTTTCAGAAAATTATTGTCTGTGTGTGTGAGATAGCACTAGGGAAGGGGACAGCACATTTCAAGCTTCTGCCCTGCAGGTAGGTAGGAAGCAGGGGCTAAGCCGTAAAGGAAACAGGGAATTCAATTATTCCAGCGTGAGCTAGGATGGGAAATCTAGGCATCTGTCTGTTGCTTAGGAACAGAAATATCTTGTGCCTCAGCTACAGCTGGAGAAACCAGGTCATTTACTTTCAGAGTTCACCTACCGGTTATCCAAACAGAGCTGAAGGAGAAAGCACCTTTTTTCTCCTCCTGGCAGGGGTTGTTTTTCCCATCAGACCTCCTACCGTTCTTCCACTCAGCAAATTCTCTGTTGTTCCTAATGCATTGTCTGAAAACTGTGCCAATCAAATGACAGTACTACCTGAGGAGGCAGGTAGGAGTTGATTGGTTTTCTTCAGGAGCTGGCCTTTGGGTCTTTTTCCCTCCAAGGCAGCCTGGGGACTGGGGGATGGTAGAGTGCAGCACTCTGCCTTTTGTGTGAATGGCAGGCATCTGATGGTCTGGCATTTGGTTGACATTCTTGTCTGCCCCTCAGGGAGGGAAGGTTGTCATACATACTCCCACGGTCTCACAGTTAGGTCTGGGGTCAGGCAGGGAGGCGGAAACACAGATCTTTTGTGAAGTATGAGGACCCTGCTTCTTGTACTAGGGGAAGACCGTGGATTGCAACCTTACCTGTGTATATGAATCTCTTTGAGATTTAAAAAACAAAACAAAACAACAACAACAAAAAACATGCACCTGAGACTTACACCCAGAAATTCTGCTTCATTAGGTCTGAGGTATAACCAGGGGCCCCGAGGGTTCAGAAGTTTTCTAGGTAATTAGAGCTTAAAAGTCAATCCCATTTTTCTCCTTAGCCCCTGCTAAAGAGTGCTGGATTCCCAGATCCAGCCTGGGTATACAAACGCTTAAGCATGGAGTTCCTGGGCGTCCTCATTTCCGTCCAGAGTTGAAAGCTTGCCATGTGCCCTTCTCCCTGGGGGAGCTCTGTGTACTCAGGGTCACATGGTTCCTGCAACGGTAGTTTCCTTGGTCTTCAGTTTGGGTGGGAACATTTACTCTTTCAGAAGCACTCAGAAGGAGAATTGAGGCTAGTAGTTGGGTGGAAACATAATGAAATTATTTAGGCGGTAACTAGACAATGGGAAACTGGTAGATAGAACTTGAATCTCTGGGTGTTTCTGACTAGGCAGGGTGATAAGACCAGAACGTCCCAGACACATAGGCACATACTGCCAATATACCTGCCCTGAGCAAGGCCTTGGGTTGTATGAACACTGCTCATTTCTACTCACCATATTCCAGGAATCACAGGAAAATCAGAGAGCTTCAATAAGAGTATTACGGTATGCAGAGGCAAAAAACTTAAAAGGAGAATGAGATGTAGCTCCTCTTTGCCTCTTCTTTTTATCTTCATAAAGAAAAAAGTCATTATTATATAGAAAATGATTATAAAAGCTTTAAAACATTCTCAGTATGTTTTAAACATTTCTCCTAGAAAGCCACAAGCCAAAGGCAGTGATATCTTGGCTCCTTTTTGCTCCGTTATGTAAACGTCCATTTGTGGGAATGCCAGAGTTGATCCGGAAATCTCACTTTAAAGGGAGCTGAAAAGTAGACTTGTTATCACGAGCATGAAAAGGAAACACTGTGGGGGCAGCTTTAATTTGCATGAGTCTCAAATGCAGGGATGTGACTGAAGCACAAGGCGTTCGATTTTCAGTTGTACCTGGCCACGAAATCAATCTCCGTGTCTACATGGTCACACTTGAAACAACCTCACATCTCTCACACTGGCTGATCAAATCCAAAGGACTTTGATTTGAGAAAGAAGAAAGAATTTCCACCATTCACACCAAAACCTGGGGTTTTGAAGTAATTTGAATTTCTGATCCTTTTTTCAGCCTCTGCTTGCCTCTCTTCCTATCAGTGCGGAATCCAAAATAAACTCAAAGCTCTCCGTCTTCTGCTGTGGACTAGGAAGAGTCAGAGAATGTTAGAAAGAATTTTGCCAACCTGCTGTGGGAGGTACAGAATTTCTAAACAGCAGGGGCTTGGAGTGGTAGTCTAGGCACTGTTGGAGGATTTATCTAGAGGCAATGTCTATGTAGCAAGCATACTTACTTTGTAATGTTTATATTAAGGATTATGAGAGTGTTGGTTCTTAACCCTCAGACTTCCCCTCGGTGCTACCACTGTAAGCTATGAATAATCTTTTATATACAAAATTGGATATCTCTGCCCAACACTTTCCTGCTGTTAATTTGTTTTCTTTGTGCGAGTCCATTTCTCTTAATACGCTCAATATGCCTGTAAGGAAGAGGGCCAGCCATATCCCACCTTTGAATACCACCAGAGCAGCTAGCATAACTGTGTTATTAATAATTTTTCTCTTTGGCTTCCGCAAGGATTTAAAAACAAAAACAGAGAAGTGTGCCTTTTCTTGTCTCTCCTACTTGATCTCCAAGTTAATAAAACGAGTGACAGAGAGATTGCAACTGTGAAGAAGTAAGGATGCCCTTTCAGCCAAGGGTGCCTGTCATACTTTCATTCTGTGCTCGCAGAAAATAGTAACATCTCAATAAACATTCTCTCTTAGCACTTTTGACAAGCACTTTGCCTCTCTGGACTTCAGCCCTAACATTATCCATGATTTTAGAACCCAGATAATGATATTGCCAAGCCCTGTTTCCATGGGTCCCTTGCTCTTTTATCACCAATGAATGGCAGCATCTTCAACATCTTGGTTTTAAGGAGCCTGCTCTCTGACTCCTGTCCCACCTTCCTGGCTTGTGCTTCTAGTGTTATTACCCCACAGACCTCTAACCCGTGGCCTACCACATTTTCATTGTCTGTGATCCCCTTTCTCTATTTTCCTTTTTTTACTCGTTTAGATTTCACATTATATCATTTAAGCAATTACATGTAACGGGAGAAAAATACGTGATTGTACCAATTGATCTACGAATTCCTGACATAGATCTAACATTAGCCCTTGACACAGCCTGGCAGTCCTGCCATCTATCCTTTGGATTTTTGTCCTTCTACTCTCCAGAACAGTTGTACCGTCTTCTCTCGCCCCAGCTTTCTGGGCTCCTTTCCCTATTCACTCTTAGCTGATGATGTTGCTTCCAAATTGACTGAGAAGATAAAATTAGTAAGGCAGTCCACATGCCCATCATTGAATCTAGCACCCCACTTATTTCTTTATTTGTACTCCATTTCCCTCCTCTGTCTGCAGATGAAATGTCTTAGTTCCCACCGAAATCTGCTTCTGCTTATTTACCTCCAACGCTGCCACAGATATACTGGGTATGCATCCTTATTTGCCCACTTCAGTGATCGTTTGTATTTGTTGGCCTGGCATAACCATGAATAAATAGTTCCCCCTAACGTACCCTAGTTTGTATGACAAATTATATAGGCCCCTTAAGCATGTAACAAACTCCCATATGTGGTGGGGGGTCTGTTTCTGGGCTAGCAGGTCAAGAGGATCTCTGTGCCCACATCATACTGTCTTAGTTGCTTTACAGGTGCTTACCTAGCTTTAATAAGTCCAGACACAGGGGAGAGCAAGCATTCCTTTCTGTTCTTCAGATGCGTATCGGCTTTTTTTGGTCCTTTACTATTTCATGTGCATTTTAGAATTAGTTCATAGAGTTCCATAAAGTCCTGTTGGGGTTTTGATTGGAGTTTCACTGAGTCTCCAGATCAATTTTGGAAGAATTACATCACTGCAAAATCAAATCTTCCTAATCATTAACACATATATTGTTCTATTTAGTTTTTCCTTAATGTCTTTCAGCAAAATTTCACAATTTTCTGCTTACAGGTTAAACACACATTTTGTTATTTTTTTTTTTTTACTAAATATTTTATGGTTTTTGTTTCTTTTGTAAATGGTGTATTAAAAATTAAACTTCTAATTTTTTTTGTTGTGGTGCTGTTGACTTATGTATTATTCTTATATGCAGCCACTTTGTGACATTTTTCTTTTATTTATAATGGCTTATAAATCTGTCAGGGTTTTCTTTATAGGCTATCATAGCACTTGCAGAAATGATGGTTTTTGTTTTCTTTTTTCTTTTTTTTAAAATTATACTTTAAGTTCTTGGGTACATGTGTAGAATGTGCAGGTTTGTTAACATAGGTATACCCATGCCATGATGATTTGCTGCATCCATCACCCCGTCATCTACATTAGGTATTTCTCCTCATGCTGTCCCTCCCCTATCCCCCCACCCCCTGCCATCCCTCCCCTAGCCCCCACCCCTCGACAGGCCCCGGTGTGTAATGTTCTTATTTTCTTTTTTCTAATCCTCCTACTTTTAAACAACTTGATTGACATGTAGTGTACACACAGGAAAGAGCACACATCTTAAGGTCACCTCTTGATACATTGTCATAAAATGAACACTTATTTAACTAGCACCTAGATCGGGAAACAGAACATTATTTGCATCCATGAAGCCTCCCTGGTGCTCTCTTCTATCACTACCTCCCCCAAAGAAAAATGCTTGTGTTTTTAATATATTTTTCTGGTCTTACTGACTTGGTTCATGCCAAGTTTCCTTTCTTAGCATAAGTTTCCTTTCTCCCTTTCTGCTAGAATATTCCCAGTAACATACAAACATGCTTTACAATCTTCCATCTTAAATCTTAAATCACTCTCCCTTGACCTTGTATCTCTTTCTAGCCAATGCTCCATTTGTCTGCTCCCATTCTCAGCAAAACTTTTTGAATAAAAGTCCTATAGTCACTGTCTCTACTTTCTCGCTGTACAGTTTTTTTTTTCAACTCACTTTTATCTGGTTTCTGTCTTGGGATTCCATTGAGGCAGCTCTTGTCATGATGCCAAGTGTCGTCCTTGTTACCAAATCCAGTAGACAGCTAGCTCTGTTAATATCCTCTCCATCTCTTAGCATCATTCAATGTAATTAGCTTTTGCCTATTTTGAAATACTTCATTTTCATAGCCTCCATTTTTGCATTTGGGTGACTTCTTGTTGAATGCCCTTTCTTCACCTAGACTCTAAGTTCCACAATGGCTATGGTGATGTATGGCTTTCTCACTGTTCCATTCCCAGCATTTAGTCCAGTGTGGACAGTAGATTGACAAACATTTGTTGCCTGGGCTTTAGGGGTGACCATGTCTATCCAGTCACTTTTGTCTCATATCTACTTAGATGTATTACAGGTACCTCAACTTCAACAGGTCCAAAATGTGTTTATCGTCTTCTTTCACAGACCCGCTCCTCCACTAGTATTTCCCCTTTGAGTGTATCCCGGTAACATCCACTAAACCAGAAACCTTAACTTTTTACTCTTTCTCATCCCCCACATCCAATCTGTGATTTCTGACCACAGTACCACTTGCATATTTTTTCCAAATTCATCCTCTTCCTTATATGTCTGTTTGCATTCTTTTAGCATGCCATTATATTGAATTACTGAAACAGCTTCGAATCTGTTTTTGTTATGAACTCTGGTATTACTTCCTTCCAGTTCGTCTCCACATACCAGCCAAAGTGATCCTTTTAAAAATACAAGTCTCGACTGGGCGTAGTGGCTCACACCTGTAATCCCAGTACTTTGGGAGGCTGAGTTGGGTAGATCGCCTAAGGTTGGGGATCGAGACCAGCCTGACCAACATGGAGAAACCCCATCTTTACTAGAAATACAAAATTAGCCAGGTGTGATGGCGCATGCCTGTAATCCCAAGCTACTCAGGAGGCTGAGGCAGGAAAATCATTTGAACCTGGGAGGTGGAGGTTGTGGTGAGCCGAGACCGTGCCATTGCACTCCAGCCTGGGCAACAAGAGCGAAACCCCATCTCAAAAAAAAAAAAAAAAAAAAAAAGGGGAAAAAAAAACCCAAAGTCTAATTAAATCACTCTCATATGGCAGACATTGTGCCATATACAATTCTCTCAATTATAAAAATAGAATTAACAAAGGGTAATAAACAAGAGAGTACAGGATTGCACTCTTAAAAACAAATGACACGATAAAGAACTTATAGTTAATTTTGATACCACTATTCTTCCACATCTTCAAAGCATCTGTATTAGTCCCTTCTTACACTGCTATAAAGAAATACCCATGACATCTTCACAGGGCAGCAGGACAGAATGAATGCAAGCAGGGGAAATGCCAGATGCTTATAAAACCATCAGCTCTCATGAGACTCCTTCACTATCATGAGAACAGTATCAGTGAAACCACACTAATGATCCAGTTATCTCCTCCTGGTTTTGCCCTTAACACGTGGGGATTATGGGAATTACAATTCAAGATGAGGACACAACCAAACAATATAATTCCTCCCGGCCCCTCCCAAATCTCATGTTCTCACATTTCAAAACACAATCATGCCTTTCCAACTATCCCCCAGAATCTTAGCTTATTCCAGTGTTAACCCAAAAGTCCAAGTCCAAAGTCTCATCTAAGACAAGGCAAGTCCCTTCTGCCTGTGAGTCTGTAAAACTGAAAGCAAGTTAGTTAATTCCTTGATAAAATGGGAGTATAGGCATTGGGTAAATACACCTGTTCCAAATAATATACATTGGCTAAAACAAAGGGGCTTCAGGCTCCATGCAAGTCCGAAATCCAATAGGGCAGTCATTAAACCTTAAGATTTATGGTTTAAAAATGATAAAAGGAGATCAGTCAAAGAATCATCTCCTTTGACTCCATGTTTCCCATCCAGGATACACTGATGCAAGAAGTGAGCTCCCAGGGCCTTGGACAGCTCTGCCTCTGTAGCTTTTCAGGGTACAGCCCTGTTCCTGGCTGCATTCATAGGCTGGTGTTGATGTCTGTGATTTTTCCAGGTACACAGTGCAAGCTCTGGGTGGATTTACGTTTCTGGGGTCTGGAGGAGGATGACCTTCTCACAACTCCACTAGGCAGTGCCCCAGTGGGGGACTCTGTGTGGGGGCTCCAACCTCACATTTCCTTGCTACACTGTCCTAGCAGGTTCTCCATGAGGGCTCTGCCCCTGTAGCAAACTTCTGCCTGAACATCCAGGCATTTCCAGTACGTCCTCTGAAATCTAGGTGGAGGTCATACATCCTCTGAAATCTAGGTGGAGGTTCCCAGACTTCAGTTCTTGACTTCTGTGCACCTACATGCCTAGCACCATGTGTAAGCACCAAGGACTGGGGCTTGCACCCTCTAAAGCAGTGGCCTGAGCTATACCTTTGCCCCTTTTTAGCCACAACTGGAGCTGAAGCAGCTGGGATGCAGGGCACAATGTCCTGAGGCTGCACAGAGCAGGGGAGTCCTGGGTCAGGCCCAGGAAACCATTTTTCCCCTCCCAGGCTTCCAGGCCTGCGATGGGAGGGGGCTGCCAGGAAGGTCTCTGACATGCCCTGGAGACATTTTCTCCATTGCCTTGGTGATTAATTATCAGCTCTTAATTACTTATGCAAATTTCTACAGCTGGCTTGAATTTCTCCCCCAGAAAATGGGTTTTTCTTTTCTATCACATCATTGGCCTGCAAATTTTTCAAACTTTTATGCGCTGCTTCCTCTTGAACACTTTGCCACTTAGAAATTTCTTCCACCAAATACCCAAAATCATCTGTCTCAAGTTTATAGTTCCACAGATCTCTAGGGCAGAGGCAAAATGCCACCAGTCTCTTGCTAAAGCATAGCAAGAGTGACCTTTACTCCAATTCCCAACAAGTTCCTCATTTCCATCTGGGACCACCTCAGCCTGGACTTCATCATCCATATCACTATCAGCATTTTGGTCAAACCATTCAACAAGTCTTTAGGAAGTTCCAAAGTTTCCCACATTTTCTTGTCTTCTGAGCCCTCCAAAAACTGTTCCTTCCTCTGCCTGTTACTCAGCTCCAAAGTCGCTTCCACATTTTCAGGTATCCTTGTAGCAGTCCCCCACTCTTGGTACCAATTTACTGTATTAGTCTGTTCTTACACTGCTATGAAGACATACCTGAGACTGGGGAATTTTATAAAACAAAGAGATTTAATTAACTCACAATTACACACTGCTGAGGAGGCCCCAGGAAACTTACAATCATGGTGGAAAGCAAAGGAGAGGCGGTCACCTTCTTCACTGGGTGGCAGGATGGCGTGAGTGTAAGCAGGGGAAATGCCAGACGCTTATAAAACCATCAGATGCTTTGAGACTCACTCATTGTCATGAGAACAGCATGGGGGAAACTGCCCCCATGATCTGACTACCTCCACCTGGTTCCACCCTTGACATGTAGGGATTATGGAGATTACGATTCAGGATGAGATTTTGGGTGGGACACAGCCAAACCATATCAGCATCCTTTGGATATCACTACCACTCCTCTATCCTCTACAACTACAGACCCATTAGGTGCCTTTCTCTTTGTGCACCTACCTTTCCTCCAAATTGAAAGCTCAGGAATATTTTTCAATAATAGCAGGCAGATTTTCAGTAACTAAGAGAAGAAAGTATATAACTAGTTATTTGGGTTGATGAGCTACCCAGCAATTCATTCATCAGCAATAAGTCTTATAAAAAGATTAAAAAGAAAACTCTTCACATTTCCTTTATTAATATTAAGGATTGTTAGAAGTGATCAAAAGTTAATTTGTTATTACCACACCTCTTTTCTTAAACAGATCTTCAACTAGTTTAGGAAGTACATTCTGTATTACTAAAGGGCTCTGTGCTTCAGTCAATGAAAAAACCTAGGTTTAAAGTGATAAACAGCTTCTGTTTTCCACTGACTGGTACCTAAGTTGCCACTTGCAAGAAAGCCTGACCAGTTGAAGGACAAAGTTGAAAAGTTCTTTGTTTTTGATGATGTGCACTGTTTTTAAATTTGAAAGCAGCAAGGTGTGACTACTTTCCTGTTTCCAGAATTAGCAGGAGTAGCAGGACAAGATTAATAGGTGGGTTCATTATGCCTAAGAAGTTGACTTTTTTTCCCACAGAAAATAATTGCTTTTTTGGAGTGCAAAAAGCTTTTGCTCATGCAGTCTCAAGATCTGTTATGCTGATTGGGGGATGAAGTCACTCTTTCCACTGTTTGTAGGGCAGAAAGTCAATAAATGTGATCGGTGGTTTTGTACAGCATTGAAAAGTCTCCAGAAGATTTCTATCTTTTGGGACCAACTAAAACCAGAGGACTCCAGGAAATAAAGTCAAATTGTGCTCTTTTGACATGGGGCTATAAACATAATGGAATGATTTTTCCCATGAAAGATCTGAGCAAAATAATCCCTACTGATTTATTTGACTGAGTCACATCCAGCTTTCCTTCCTTCTTAGGTGCTGTTGCTTCAGAAAGTATCATCATAATTTCATCATCTGTCTAATATTGTGTTAACAGATACCTTATTTTAAATGGGCACAAGGAGGTAGTGGAGTAGAGAGTAAGGTCATGGGCTCTTGAACCAGACACTTGGATTCTAATTTGATTCAGCTGGTTGTAGAACGTTGGGGGCATAACTTTTACTTTCTCTTTGCCTCAGTTTCTTTATCTAAAAAGGGAAAGAGGATAGATAATTACCTCCCATGGTAATAAATTACCTCCTATGGTAAATAAATAATTACCTCAATTTGTGAGGATTACATTTATTTATGTAAAGTACATGGCAGATAGTGATGACGGTTATTAATAAGGTTACAAGGATTGGCTGAACATTCTCTTGTGGCATTCAGGGAACACTGAAGGTGAATTGTGCCTAGCATTAACATTAGTGGGTAGATGGATCCTGGCACATGTAGTCAGATAAATGTTTAATAAACAGTCACTGGGGGTTTGACAAATCAGGAGACATTTAGGAAACATACAGAATCCTGTGTTAGAGTGTCTTAATTGATCTTATTTCTATTTACAGGCTTACTTTGGAGATATTGCAAGTTTGGTTGTAGACCACAATAAAGCAAATATCTCAACTACGAGTCACACACATTTTTTGATTTCTCAGTGTGTATAAAAGTCATGCTTACACTATTATGTAGTCATATTAAGTGTGCAATAACATTATGCCTTAAGAAGGACATACCTTATTTATTACTAAAAAATGCCAACAGTCATCTAAGTCTTCAGTGAGTCATAATCTTTTTGCTTGTTGAGGGTTTTGCCTCAATACTGATGGCTGCTGAATGATCAGGGTGGTGTGGTGGTTGCTGAAGGTTGAGGAGGCTATGGCAACTTCTTAAGGAAGATCTCTCTATAGCATGTGATGCTCTTTGATAACATTTTACCCGCAGTAAAACTTTTTTCAAAACTGGAGTCAGTCCTCTGAAATCTTGCTACTTCTTTATCCACTGACCTTTTGTATTATATTAAATCCTTTGTTGTCACTTCAACCAGGTTCACAGCATCTTCACCAGGAGTAGATTCCGTCTTAAAAAATCACTTTGCTCATCTGCTCATCCGTAAGAAGCACTTCCTCATTCATTCAGGTTTGATCATGAGATTGCCACAATTCAGTCACGTCTTTAGGCTCCGCTTCTAATTCTAGTTCTCTTGCTGTTTCTACCACATCTGCAGTTACTTCCCTACTGAAGTCTTGAGCCCCTCAAAAGTCATTCATGAGGGTTGAAATCAACTTCTTCCAAACTTCTGTTAATGTTGATATGTTGGCCTCCTCCCATGAATCACAAATGTTCTTAATGGCATTTAGTGAATTCTTTCCAGAAGGTTTTAATATGGTAGTGGCAGCCTTATGAAATGTATTTCTTAAATAATAAGAATTGAAAATTAAAATTCCTCCTTGATCAATGGGCTGCAGAGTGGATGTTATGTTAGCAGGGATGTAAATAACATTTATCTCCTTATACATCTCTATCAGAGCTCTTGGGTGACCAGGTGTACTGTCCAGTGAGCAGTAATATTTTGAAAGGAATTCTTTTCTGAGCAGTAGGTCTCAACACTGGGCTTACAATATTTAGTAAATCATTCTACAAACAGATATGCTGTTATCCAGGCTTTGTTGTTTTATTTCTAGAGCACAGGCAGAGTACACAGAGAATAGTTCTTAGGGGTCCTAGGATTTTCAGAATGGCTAGTAAGCACTGGCTTCAATTTAGTCACCAGCTACATTATTAGGCCCTATCAAGAGAGTCAGCATGTCCATTGAAGGTTTGAAGCCAGGCATTGATTTCACCTCTCTAGCCATGAAAGTCCTAGATGACATCTTTCAATAGAAGGCTGTTTGGCGTACATGAAAAATCTGTTCGTCGGTATAGCCACCTTCATCAATGATCTTAGCCAGATCTTCAGGATGTATTGCAGCAGCTCTACATCGGCACTTGCTGCTTTACCTTGCATTTTTATATTATGGTCGTCTCCATAATATAAACCTTCTTCTTAACCTCATGAACCAACCCCTTCTAGCTTCCAGCTTTTCTTCTGCAGCTTCCTTCTGTGCCTCTCAGCCTTCACAGAACTGCAGAGAGTTAGGGGCTTACTCTTGATTAGGCGTTGGCTCGAGGAAATGTTGTGGTTGGTTTGATCTTCTATCCAGATCACTAAAACGTTCTCCGTATCAGCAGTAAGGTTGTTTTGCTTTCTTATCGTGCCTGTGTTCTCTGGAATGGCAATTTTTATTTCCTTCAAGGATTTCTCCTTTGCATTCAGAACTTGGCTGCTTGGTGTAAGAGGCCTAGCTTTTGCCCTGTCTTGGCTTTTGACATGCTTTTCTCACTAAGCTTAATCATTTTTATCTTTTGATTTAAAGTGAGAGATTCTGACTCCTCCTTCCACTTGAACACTTAGAGGCTATTGTAAGATTATTAATTGGCCTAATTTCTTTTTTGTTTTTGAGATGAAGTCTCGCCCTGTTGCCCAGGCTGGAGTACAGTGGCGTGATCTTGGCTCACTACAACCTCCGCCTCCCAGTTTCAAGCAATTCTCCTGCCTCAGCCTCCCAGGTAGCTGGGATTACAGGTGCCCGCCACCATGCCCAGCTAAGTTTTGTACATTTAGTAGAGATGGTGTTTCGCCATGTTAGCCAGGCTATTCTCAAATTCCTGACCTCAAGTGATCCACTCCCCCTTGAACTCCCAAAGTCCTGGGATTACAGGCGTGAGCCACCATGCCCAGCCTAATTGTCCTAATTTTAATAGTGTTGTGTTTCAGGGAATGACTAGGTCTAAGAAAAGGGAGAGACATGGGAGAATGACTGGTCAATGGAGTAGTTGGAACATACGCAGCAATTATCGATTAAGTTTACCTTCGTATATGGGTGCAGTTTGTGGCACCCCAAAACAATTACAATAGTAACATCAAAGGACACAGATCACCCGTAACAGATATAATAATAATGAAAAGCTTTGAAATTATTGTGTGAATTATAAAAATGTGACAGAGACACAAAGTGAGGCATGTGCTATTGGAAAAATTGTGCTGATAGACTTGCTCAGTGCAGGGTTGCCACCAACCTTCAATTTGTAGAAAAAAAATTCAGTATCTGTGAAGCACAAGAATGAAAGCGTAATAAAACAAGGTATATCTGTATTATTTTCTGAAAAGCTGCAATGATGCAGATAAAGCTAATAGCTGTCTCTTTACAACGTCACCTCTCGTAATCCTCTCTCACATTTAGGTTTTTCGCTGGCGTTGGTACAAGGACTTAGGATCACATTCACTGTAGGAGACCCAGGAAAGGTCACCATAGTCATTACATAAAATAAGGTATTTAGAGCTGTTAAAGAAAAACAAGATTAAAAAACATGGTAAAGATGGTAAGGCAGACTTAATTCAAGGGAGGCATGGTGATGGTTGCAGGGACCACTGCCATAGGGTCTTGCAGTGGAGGAGAGAGGCTGGACTCTGACTCCAACAAGGTCAAGTGTGGGTTTTAACCACTGAGCAGGATAGGGGTCAGTGGATGGAAAATTATCAAGAGGAAACTTCAAAAATAGGGGGATATTGACTAAGCCAAATGGATACAATTATTGCTGAAGGCAGGCCAGGTTTATAAGGTACTAGAGGATGTTCCGATGCCAAGGTTGGGAAATTTCCCCTAAACTGACTGCTGTAGTTTAGATGTTTGTCCCCTAAACCTCCTGTTGAAATCTGATCCCAATGTTGGAGGTGGGGCTCTAATGGGAGATGTTTGGGTCAGGGGAATGGATCCCTTAGAAATCCATTGATGCCCTCTCTGGAGGCAGATGAGTGAGTTCTTGCTCTGTTAGTGACTGTAAAAGCTGTTTGTTAAAAAGAGCCTGGCACTTCCCTCTGCCCGCGCACACAGCTGCTCTTTCTACTCTCTCTGTCTCTCTATCTTGCCCACATTTTCTCCAGTCATGTACTCTCTGCACAGGCAAGTTCCCTTTCACCTTCCACCCTGAGTGGAAGTAGTCTGAGGCACTCACCCAATTGCACAATCATGAACTGTCCAGCTTGCAGAATCATGAGCTAAATGACTTTTTTTTTTTTTTTAAGACTGAGTCTTGCTCTGTTGCCAGGCTGAAGTGCAGTGGTGTGATCTCGGCTCACTGCAACCTCCGCCTCCTGGGTTCAAGTGATTCTCCTGCCTCAGCCTCCCAAGTAGCTGGGACTACAGGCAAGCCCCACCATGCCCAGCTAATTTTTGTATTTTTAGTAGAGCTGGTGTTTCACCATATTGACCAGGATAGTCTTGATCTCTTGACCTTGGGATCCGCCCGCCTCGGCCTCCCAAAGTGCTGGGATTACAGGCGTGAGCCACCGTGCCCAGCCTCTCTTTTCTTTATAAATTACCCAGCCTCAGCATTCCTTTATAGCAACACAAAACAGACTAAGATACCCATTTAGCAGTGTTCTTACTCAAACTGGATTCAGCAAGAACAGAGAGAGAACCCCAAGGTCAGCCTAGTGAAGCAGGGGACTCAGAGGGGCCAGATCCAAGTTTTGATCAAAGGAGGCAGTCTTTGTCACAGCCACTGAGAACATATAATCAGGCCAGACTTGGTGAATAAGAGTAACCCTTTATAAGTGGAGAAAGATCATGAAGAGGCAGGATATTGCTCTACCCTGGGTTAGAGGATCATGAGCAAGCCTTCCTTCTCTCACTTTTAGTTTCAGATGTTTAGAGACTGTGTGGGTACCTTCGGTGGAAGTGAAAAGAATAAGAAAGGCTGGGAGCTTCTGGGTTGTGCGTAGTTTGGGTTGGTGGAGGGAGGCCTGCCACCCTGGACAAAGGAGAGGCCAGGGGAGTTCCCAGAGCTGTGGATGTGAGGCAGGCTCCTGGGAATTATTGAGAGGGTGACTTGGGTTTCCTTTAAAGTTGCCCATCTCATTTCACAGGTTAGTGAGAGGGATAAGGATTCAGGTTCACTGCCCCAACCAAAGTGGAGGGCTGTATTTGTCCCTGAGTTCCAGATACCGGTAGTTGGGTGGTCTCAAAATATAGTCAGGGAATGTTTCCTTAATGACAACCATGCCAAACTTAAACTTCTATAGAAAATACGATCTTCTTTTAGAAGAAAAACCTGAGCTGTTTTACTGCAGTATCTTTTTATATACATCTAGATTTTTATAGAGGCTTGAAATTCATTGATACATGAGAAACCGAGGCCACTATTGCAGGAACTGTGTATGTTAGTAAATTGCGTATGTCAGTAAATATATTAGTAAATAAGGGTAGCTGAGGGAAAACCAAGCCTCTGGGATTGTATTGAATAGTTTCATAGCTGTGGTACTGGGAGTGAATGGGAGAGGGCTGGCTTCTTGCATGTGGGGGTTGGCTGGTGAATGAGGAAAATTAGCATGGCTGGGTTGATTTTTCTCTTTGAAAGACTTTGTGCCCAGATGTCATACATATTATTTAGCTTGAATAGATATGAAATCTTCTGGGGGAAATAAATATAAGTCTCTGGAGTGCAGAGACTCCCCTGTTGCTAACTTCAGTTCCTTGTGCTTTCAGTAATAAGAAAGGAGGTGACATTTGTCTCCCAAGTTGTGTGAGTGCTCCCTTGGATTTTGGTTAAGGAACTTTTCTTCTTTTGTCTTTTAAAATTCCACTAATTACTTCATTTTTCTTTTTGCTCTAGAGAAAGTCAGAGTGTTTTATTCCTTGATGAGCATTTGGGAACTGAATCCTTTAATATATCTTTTGGTCCACCTTCCAGGACATGTGCACGCATGCATACACACGGCATGTACACACACACACACACACACACACACACACACACCACAATTTATCCATCTATCTCTTGCTTTTGCTCTTTGTGGCAAGCACATCTTTACCTGTTTTTTTTTTTTCCCTTGCAAATTTGAGCATTGATTCACATTTCAAGCCTTTGTTTCTTGCTGTTGCTATTGAGAACGTGACATTAGGGAGACTCAGAACAGTGCATTTCAGCTCACTGTTGACTCATGTTGGCTGATTTGAGCAGCAGCAGCTCAGGCTGGTGGCCTGTGGGTTCAAGGTAATGTGCCTGAGTAGCTGCCCCTGCAGCTCTGAGAGGACAAGTAGGGATGGAAGGACCAACAGCTGGGACCCTTCCAGAATTCTAAATGATCATGCGAAACACAGAAACAAGGCAGTCTGCATCAGGAAAAGGTGATAAAGGTAGAACAACTTATTAGAACAGGGAACAAGATAAAAGGAGCAATAGGGGAAAGAATGAAGCCAAGCGTATAATCTGAGGCTAAGATAGTACTGAATAAGTGAGCTGGTAAAGTCTGAAAGGATAGGGTAGTAGAGCTGCTCTGAATATTGAAAACTCTTATTTTGGTAGAAGGTAGTCCATTCTTGCTGGCTGTGTTATATAATTGTGTGTCCATGTTTTGACACATACGTTGCTTTCCTCTATTTTTAAGGTTGTTTTGGCAAATATAAAAAAAAATCTACAGCAAATGGCAGGACCCCAGTTAAAATGATAAATGGAAAATTTATTGACTCATCCAGGGGCGAAGCTGTTCTGGGTCTGGCTGGACTAAAGTATTCAGAGGAAGATCTCGCTTCCCTGCCTCCCTCCTCCCCTTCCTTTTCTCCTTTCTCTCCACTTGCTCCTCTTTCTGCGTCTCTGCCCCTTCTTCACCCTGCATCCGCCACCATTAACCTCTCCGCTTCCTCCCCCTCTCTCTTGCTTCTTCCTTGCATCTCTCCCCCTGGCTCTCCCTCGCTCTGACTCTACCCTCTTCACCCCCACCCTGGCCTCCTCCCGCTATTGCTTGCTAATCTTCTGTTTCCATCGCTGTGATTTCTCTCTCCCTCCACCTCCAGCTGCTTCTCTCTCCTCATCTGCCTCTTCACCTTCACACCGCATGCTCCTTTCTCTGTCTGCCCTCACTTTGTTGCTCCTGCTCCCCTGGCCACTCCTGGCTTCCTTTTTTCTCTCCTGCTCTGCCTTCCACTCTTTCTCCTTCCCCGACTCCTTCTTCCCTCTCCCCAGCCCTCTCATGGTTCCGTTGCTCCCTGTGCTAATTTTGTTTAGGGCCGACTGTCCTCCATGGTGTCCTCCCCTGCTGTTCAGACTTGGATCCCCAGCTTGGCTTTCCCAGTAAAAAGAGTTTCCCTTTCACAATAGTTTCAGCAAAAAGTCTCAGGATGGACTCTCATTTGGCTGATGTGGGGGCCAAGAGGCTTTAGCACTGAGGAGAGGTGGTGACATCCCTTTCTGAACCATGTGGACTGAAGTTCAGATACATCAAAGTGCTGGAGCGGGGGAACTGAGGACTGCATTCAGAAGAAAGGGGATTAGATACCAGGCCGGCACAAAACCAAGGCGCCATTACTATTCCCATTGGCCAGGCTATTGGTTGGCAGTTGCTGTAACAAACAACCCCCACATCTCAGTAGAATACAAAATAAAGGGTTTTTTCTCTTTTCTTTTTATTTATTTTAGAAAAAGAGAAAGAAAGAAGGAAGAAAAAAAGAATGAAATAAAGAGAAAAAGAAGGAAAAAAAAAAAAGGGGAGAGAGAACGGGAATCTTGCTCTATTGCCCAGGCTAGAATGCAGTCTACAAATGGATATTAAAAGCTCTTTTTATACTAATAATTGTGTTATACAATGGAGACAGGAAGGAATAAGGGAGGAAAATAACAAACAAACAGCCAACCAATATTTCATTTAAACCTATGAAATGCTATGCAATTGCTAGCGAGTGATTTACTCCCAACCATGTGGTCACTTTTAGAATAAGTGTGATGTGTTACTGAAAAAAAAATGTATATTTTGTGGATTTGGAGTAGAGAGTTCTGTAAATGTTTATTAAGTTTACTTGTTTGAGGTTTAAGGTCAAGTCCTGGGTATCCTTCTTAACCTTCTGTCTCATTAATTTGTCCAATATTGACAGTGTAATGTTAAAGTCTCCCACTATTATTGTGTGGGAGTCCAAGTCTCTTTGTAAGTCACCAAGAAGTTGCCCTATGTATCTGGGTGCTCCTATATTGGGTGCGCATAGACTTAGGGTCGTTAGCTCTTCCCGTTACATTGATCCTTCTACCATTATACAATGTCCTTCTTATCTCTTTCGGTTTCTATTACTTTAAAGTCTATTTTATCAGAGATGAGAATTGCAACCACTGCTTTTTTTTTTTTTTTCTCTCCATTTGGTTGGCAAATCTTCCTCCATCCCTTTGTTTTGAGTCTCTGTATATCCTTGCATGTAAGATGGGTCTGGATGCAGCTTACTGATGGGCTTTTTGGAACTGGCTGATACTGGTTGTTCCTTTCTGTATATAGTGCCTCCTTCAGAAGCTCTTGTAAAGCAGGCCTGGTGGTAATGAAATCTCTGAGTACTTGCTTGTTTGCAAAAAATTTTATTTTTCCTTCACTTATGAAACTTAGTTTGGCTGGATATGAAATTCTGGGTTGAAAGTTCTTTTCTTTAAGGATGTTGAATATTGGCCCCCACTCTCTTCTGGCTTGTAGGGTTTCTGCTGAGCGATGAGCTGTGAGTCTGATAGGCTTCCCCTTGTGGGTAACCTGACCTTTCTCTCTGGCCGCCCGTAGTATTTTCTCCTTCGTTTCAACCCTGATGAATCTAATGATTATGTGCCTTGGGGTTGCTCTTTTGAGGAATATCTTTGTGGTGTTCTCTGTATTACCTGGAGTTGGGTATTGTCTTGCCTTGCTAGGTTAGGAAAGTTTTCCTGGATAATATCCTGAAAAATATTTTCCAGCTTGGATTCATACTCTTCGTCACATTCAGGTACACCTATCAAACGTAGATTAGGTCTTTTCACATAGTCCCATATTTCTTGGAGACTTTGCTCATTCCTTTTACCCTTTTTTTCTCTAATCTTGTCTTCTCGTTTTATTTCGTTAAGTTGGTCTTCGACCTCTGAAATCCTTTCTTCTGCTTGATCAATTCGACTGTTAAAACTTGTGCATACTTCTCAAAGTTCTCGTATTGTGTTTTTCAGCTCCATTAATTCACTTATATTCCTCTTTAAATTGTCCATTCTAATGAACATTTCGTGAAACCTTTTTTCAAGGTTCTTAGTTTCCTTGCATTGGGCTAGAACATGTTCTTTTAGCTCACAGAAGTTTCTCATTATCCACCTTCTGAAGCCTGATTCTGTTGATTCCTCACATTCATTTTCTATCAGGCCTTGTTCAATTGGTGATGAGGCACTGCAATCCTCTGTAGGAGGAGAGGCATTCTGATTTCGGGTGTTTTCAGCCTTTCTGCGCTGGTTTCTTCCCATCTTCGTGGATTTATCCACCTGTCGTCTGTGTAATTGCTGACCTTCAGGCTAGGTCTCTGAGTGGACGTCCAGCTTGCTGGTGATAAAGTTTCCTCTATTTCTTAATTCTCCTTCGGCGGGTGCCCCTCCCCCACAGAGCTGGACCTTCCCGGGTTCAGCTGTACTTGCTGTGAAACTCTCAATCTTCAGCAGTTCCAACCGCTGTTTTTATTTTTATTTTTTTTTTGTGGAGGTGGGTACCAGCCTTCCCCTGCGGCGACCCGCTACGCCAGCTGAAACAGCGGCGTTAAGATCCTGGCACTTTTCTGCCCGGGAATCTCCCGGTCTGGTTCCCCCACTTCAGACCGCTTTTTAATCAGCTGAATGGGAGACTGTGCTTTCCGGGAGCTCCAACGCCAACCAAAGGGCACTCAGTCCCGTATACTCCGGACTAGAACCGCCCCGTCGGGGCGCCTGCAAACGGCCGCGCCCCTCCAAAAGGGTCGCGCTGGCGACCCCGTGGGGCTCCTCCTCCAAGAATCTCTTGGTCCGTGGGCTATGAAAATTCATCTGAAAATGTGGCGTCCACTCACTCTCTGCGCTTTCAGTGGGAGCTGCAATCCTGAGCTGCTGCTAATCGGCCATCTTGGATCTCTCAATAAAGGGTTTTTTCTTCACTTTGCCACGGTCCAGTGCAGGTGGGGCCGCCTTCCACAAGCCTTCCTCAGTGCAGTGACTCAGGTGAGGTGCTGCTGTACTGGGGTCCTTCACGTCCAGGGCATGAATAGGAGGAAAAGAGTGTAAAACAGGCCTTTATCGTGACATTCATATGGTGTAGAGAATTTCTGCTCACTTCCCATTAGCTGGAACCCAGTTCCTGTTCTTGATCTTCCCAAAAAGATACTGGGAAATTTAGTGTTCGTGTGTGTCCAAAAAGAAAGTGAATGTGGTTTGGGGAGCACACAGCATTGTTGCGGCCATAGTCAGGCTGTGTGGATACATAATTGGATGACAAGCAGCTGGAACTAAACCAATATAAAGTTACACTGGGCATTTATGAGATGTATGTATATACTTTCCTCTGAAATGCCTTTCATCCTTTCTTTGATTCTAGACCTTGTCCTGAAATTCTGCTTTTACATGAAGCCTTCCAAGGCACTGTAGAAGTGCTTGGACTTTGGAACCAAATGGCATGAGTTAAGTTTCAGCTTCCCCATTTTCTAGGAGGTGACCTGGAGCAAATTAACCTCCCCCAAGCCTTTGTTTCCTCCTCTCATATACTGTGTAAAAAAAAAAAAATCATTAATAATAATCCAGATTTAAAAAGCATTCAAACCACTTGAGTGCTTGTGATGTTTTCTTTTTTTAGTTGTAATTTTACTTAGCAACTCAGTGAAGCTCAGCAAATCAGTGGTACATCTGGGCGTGGGCTGTGGTGTAGGCTCCCATTCTCTATCCACTAGAATCTTACAATTTCAGAGCTAAAGGGAAGTTCAGTGGTCACCATTCCAGCCTCCCCATTTTACAGAAGAGGAAACTGAGGCTCAGAGAGGCGACCTGATTGTGCACACAGTCACACAGTGGCAGAGCTGGAGGTAGGTCCCATGCCCTCCAGTTCTGCATCTCCTGATTCTGCCTCTGATAACCTGTGGCTCTTCTCTCAGCTATGGCCTTTTTCTTTTTCAAATCTTGTTACCTCAACACAAAACCTGGAAGCCTAAAGTGAAGCCTCCTCAGTTATACCACACAGCTCAGGAAAAAAAAAAAAAAAAAAGCCTGGCTGGTGTGGTGGCTCACGCCTGTAATCCCAACACTTTGGGAGGCAAGGCGGGTGGATCACCTGAGGTCAGGTGTTCGAGACCAGCCTGGCCAACATGGTGAAAGCTCATCTCTACTAAAAATACAAAAAATTAGCTGGGTGTGGTGGCTGGAGGAGAATCGCTTGAACCTGGGAGGCCAAGGCTGTGGTGAGCTGAGACTGGGCCATTACACTCCAGCCTGAGCAACAAGAATGAAACTCCGTCTTGAAATTTAAAAAAAGAAAAAAAAAAGCCTGTTCATTAGGTTCTGAGTTCTCGCTCCACACTCCCTGCTCCATATTAAGTGTAGACGTCTTTTCTGTGTTCTAGACATAAGACCGTGGTATCTACAGAAACTGTAGTTTAAAACTTACTGGTTTTACAGAGATGGCTGCTGCAGCTCAATGAGAGGTGATAAAGGCATAGGTAATTGCTGTAGAATAATCCTGCTGCCAAGAAGATGATTGAACTCCCACACAGAAGGTGAACAGATGGTGTATTTATTGAAATTCATAGTCTGTGAGATGGAATAATTTAACTGATGGCTAGGCACCCTCATTTCAGATTGAGGGAGGTTCTCAGAAGAGCAAGTGTGCCGCTAGGTGGTGTGATTATCTAGGGCCCAGTGTGGTCTTCTCAGAGAGAGAGGGCTGGATTCTGTGCACACCAAAGAATCACTTCATTTCCTAATTGGGATGACAGATCTTCCCTGTGGCTAAGTGGGAAACCACCATGTTTTTAAAGCTTAAAATCACTTTAATTATAAAATAAATATTTACCACTAAGGATTTTTGCATGGAGAAAAAGCAGTCAAATGACAGGATATCAAATCACCAAAGAGATGGGGTCATGGCTTGTTGGGGGCAGTTTCTGGCCCAGGAGTAGCTGTGGGTTCCAACACTCTCTCCAAGCACTGGCCCATCTGGGCACAATGCCATTTGCTCCCTGCCGGCTGCCTCAGTCCGAAGCCCTGTGCACTGCTTGCGGTGCAGAACGGCAGAAACAACATGGGCTCTAGAAGCCTCATTTGTGGAAGTTGCTATAATTAATAGTATTATATCAGAGGAAGAATAAAGGAATCCATTGTGAACTAGTGTGAAGGAATGGAGGAAATGATTAGATCACAAAGGTGGGTTGATAACAAGTTTAGCCCCTGATAGTTTCCTATCCTTATCTCTGTTGTTTAGTTAAATTAAAAAAAAAAAAATCAAAGTTCTCACTGTAAGGCTGAACCCCTCTGGCTTCCAAATCTAGAGCACCCAGAAACTTTTTCAGTGACTTTGGGACACCCACACCTTGCTGATTTTGTGTGGGAACCACTTTCTGCTTATGTTTGATTTCATAAATGTGTTTACTTTTCAGCTCAGCAAATATTCATTGAATCTTGTTTTTGTTCAAGCCGTTCCTTTTTGTGTCTAAGGTTTCTCATCCACAAAATGAAGGTAAATACTTGTATCATAGGGTTGTTGTAATGATTAAATGAGTACTTTTATGTAAAATGCTTAAAATAGGGCCTAGCGAATAGAAAGTACTCAACGAATATTAGCTGCATTTCACTGTTACTGCTACCCCCACTACTACCTACTATTGTGTTAATACTACCTCACCACTGCTGCTGCTGTTGCTGCTGCTACTATGTATTACTACTATGTTGTTATTACTACTGCTACTGTTACTCTTGCATTACTATCAGTGTTACTCCTACAATTCTGACGTAATTGGATTTTTGAGTCTTTATTGCCCTGAATTGCAAAAAAAAAAAAAAAAAAATTAATCATGTCAAGTTAAGGTATATTTATTCTGCATTTTTAGGTAAATATTAATTTGGGAAATTTTGTCTTGGACCACTTCTGTTCTCCTCAGAGGATGAGCTAACCTCCAGCCTGGCAGTGCGGGTGGGGACAATGTGGTTCATGATTACCCTCTGTCTGCACTGGGCTACCTTGTCGCTACTGCAGTTTGTTCTTTGCTTTTGCCCTTACACGTGTCTGAGATCTTAGCTGGCCTCTTTGGAGACATTTTTTTAAGATTTGGTGGGTGTGGGGGATGGGATGGGTAGAAACCGGTGAGAATTTTCCAGATCTTCTCTGGCCTTGGGCTTTGTGAGGCTTGGGTAAGGCTTCTTGCCCCTGTACATCACTCATTCACTGCTGTGAGGACCAAGCTGAACCAGAGGTCTTCCTGCAAGGTGTACAGTTTCCCTGGGCTATACCTTGGGAAATAATGTACAAACTCCTTTGTCCTGGAGTCCCCGAACTGAAGTGAGGTCTGATCACATAATTGCCTACTTCATCTCCATGTTCCTACTCATAATGGAAAGGGTTTTGGGAAGAGGATAGAGTGTCCTTGAGAAATGCTTCTAAAGTCATAGCACAGAGAGGACAAGTTGAAGGCTCAAGTATATTGTCAACTATGAAGCTGTGCTCTAACAGTTGCTCTGGAACAAAATGCTTGGCTATGGCCAGCTACCCGTTCAGACTGAAAATGCGTGGTGGTGATAAGGCCAGAATGAGTTAATGAAAGATGTGGGTTATAGACTACACAAAGAAATAAGAGTTTTTTGAACTGAATACCGGCCCATTCAGCATAGGCCAGTAAAATATGCCCAATAGGGACCTTGTCACACTTTAAAAAATGAGTATATAATAGTGTCTTCACATATATGTTATGCTTAAAAATACTTTGCTTTGATATAGGTGACAGGAGCATGGAGGCAGCAAACCACACTGCCATGTATGTACCTATGCAGCAATGCTGCATGATGTGCCCATGTACCCCAGAACCTAAAGTACAATAAAAAATGTTTTTAAAAAAACTTCGCTTTGTGCACTTTAGATGCTCAAAGAATTTTGTAATTTTGCTTTATTTATAAAGAAGTATGTAAACTGTATCCCCCTCCTCCCATATCAGATACTCAAAAAGAAATGGTTAATGAAATTTCCTTTTATGTACTACTTGGGACCAGAATTAGTTGCTTGTTAGAACTGAGATTTATCCGATTAAATTGTGGTAATCTAAGACAGAGGTCAATAAACTATGGCCTCTCGGCTTTGTTCCACTGACTGCTTTGTAAGAGCACAGAATAGTTTTTAAGTTTCAAATGGTTGGGGAAAAAAAAGAAATTTCATGTGAACATTATGTGGAATTCAAGTTGCAATGTCTGTAAATAAAGTTTTATTGGAACACAGCCATGCTTACTTGTTTACATATTGTCTGCGGCTACTTTCACACTACATTGGCAGATATGAGGAGTTGCAACAGAGATCATATGGCCTACATGGAAAATACTTACTATTTGACCCTTTCCAGAAAAAGTTCGCTGACTCTTGGACTAGATGTGGATGAAGCATGAAATAAAGAGGAATTGAAGGAGCTAGCATTGTGTTTAGAATTTTCTTTACACTGTCCATAGGTAAGAGCAAAATGGCCTCACAGTGGAGGCGTGGATCTTGTGGAAAGTGGGTGGGAGAAGTTGTGCTTCCATCAACCAGTGCATGGTGCTGTGTCAGTTCCACCCCTCACTTGTGGTTCTTAAAGCCTGCTGTTATTTTATGCCACCTGCATAACCTGATTTGCATCTTAAATTAATATCTAACTACCACTTGGACTTTATTCAGAATAAGGAGAATGGCTTTTATGAAGCCATCTGTAGATGAAAAATAAATAGCAGTGAACAGTCTTGGAATATGTGATTCAGGGGAGCTACTGCACAGCAAAAGACACGCACAGCTCATTTGCTCCCCCAAGTTAAGAAGATACCAAAGAAATTTCAGTATTTGCAAGACGAGGGAGGCAAGCAGAAGCCGTCTGGGAGATAAAATAAAAATGAAAGCCATTTGGAACCCATAGACACACTTGGCTGAGGGACTGGGTCAGAGCTTGTATTCTCATTCTGAATCCCCTGCCCTCTGGTCCTCCTTGGGCTTCTGTCCTTTTAGAGCCTGGCAAGCTTTGCTTGAAAGTCATGGAGCTCCACATCTCTTAGGGCTGCACTTGCTGCACACGTGGTTTTTCTGTAGCTACTCAAATCAGAGGAGGATTCCTACACCTGAACGCAAGTTCCAACTTTTCAGTGATTTTGTCTTAATAATGTCAGAGGTTAATGACTGGATTAATATTCTGGTTCTTTTGTATTTTTCCCTAACCATCTCTAGCTGCCAGTTACCCACAAAGGAGTTGTCGGGAGCAAATTGCAGAAAATGTGCCAATTCTTAGCTTCTAAATGCAAAATAGAAGAGTGAAACAAAGGTTGAGGAAATAAATGTGATCAGTCAGAATACTTCTCTATGATTGAATTCTTCCCTGTAATTCACCACCTCCCCCCACTCCTACCTCATCCTAGTTTTCCTCTTTGAGTAGATATAGACCTTCTGACCAGGAAAAGAGAGGAGAGAGGTAGACAAGGCATGCAAGAGAGACCTCTCTCCCTGTCTGTATTCCCTGCTCTCTTAATTTCCATCTCAAGCTGAGTCCTGGGGTTGTGGTAATATAATCCGCTCCATCCCATTTGATTTAGAAATATGAAAGTAGAGAAGATTTGTGTCTGGCATTCTGGGTGAGGTTCAGGGAGATGTCAGATCTCATAGAGGAGATCCTGGGGCTATGATGGTACTGCCGTGTAGTAGAAACAGCAGTGAGATGTGTCTAGGCTGGGGCAAGTCCTGAAGATCTCTGCAGATTGGAACTGCAGAACATCCCAAGTTCCTGTGACTCCCTCCAGTGGGCACAGACACCAGCTGAGAGTATACACTTGAAACCTCAAAGGGTCTTCTAGCCAGCACAGGGGGATGTGTGTTGGAAAGATGTGACAGGGACGGTCTCTGCTCAGACTGTGCCAACATCTCGCTCCAGGGAGCTATTCAAGAAGCCTGTTGTCTGCACCAGGAACTGGATGAGATAAGTTGTGTCCCCGCCCAGCACAGGATGAGGCCCACACAGGATCCCACTGGGGACAACTCCAGAGAAGACAGCGATGAAGAAGACTTTGTTTTTCTATGTAATCGAGTTTTATTTTTCATATTGGGAAGAATGGAGGCTCAAAGTCAGGAATTAGATTGAGTTATAGAAAATAAGTTATGTTTCTTGCACACTGGAATTTGTGATTATAAAATGTGTCCAGACGCAGTCACATTTATTTTATATTTTGTGCTGGGTATTCTGTGTATGATTTTCATGCATTTTCCAATTCTTTTAATAAGTTTATGAGGCACATATTACTAATCCCATTCTGCAGAGGAAACTAAGGCTTTCACAGATACAGTAATCAGCCATAGGTAACCTAGTCAGAAGGGTAGGGTAGGATTTCAGTCCAGGAAGTATGACTCCAGAGTCCCATTCGCTCCACATACCCTATACTTGAGGGTCAGACAGGGCCCTACGGCAGAACGTTGAATCTACTTTGCCCATGGCTGTCGAACAAGCAAACTTTTCCTTTGACAATAAAACCTTTTTGAGTCTCTTTTCATGTGCCAGGTGCATTGCTAGGCATGGGATACATAATGAATAATATTCACTTCCCTCCAGGGATGTAACAATGTGCCTACATTTGTTCCTAACACATGGAAGGTACTCAGTATGGGCTGGTTGAGTGAATAAATTTGAAAGGTACAAAGCATCAGTAAGGGGAAGAATGTCTTTGTCTAATTTCAAATGTAGCATCATGAGCATTGCAACCATGCTCATAGAAAGCGAATTTGAAAGAATCAGATGACTGATTCTGATGGAAATACAGATCTGACTTTAGAATGGTCTTTGTTTCAGGCAGTGCCAGAAGGCCTATTGGTTGGAAACTGAATCCTAGAAGAACAAAGCCCTGGGGAGCAATTGGGCTCAGAGCAGAAAGACAGATGAGCTTATATAAGGAGGTTCCTTTATTCTTAACATCAATGGTGTGGTACTGATGAGGGAAATCAATCAGTGAATCTCCCAGGGTGGAACTGGGTTCAGAAGGGAGCACTCACTTCCCAAAGTGCCCCTTTCTTGGTGTCTATCCAAAACACAAAAAAGGGGATTAATAAAATGACTGACATAAGGCAAGAAATCTAGGTCGTATTATAATTTCTATTATCACATATCACACACTCTGTTGAATACAGGATACATTAATACAACTAGGCTTCAAGTTTCTGTTAGAGATAGAAGAAGAGCTAGTCCCAGCCTCATACCTCAGGGCAACCCACTGACAGTGACTTTGACTGCCAGGCAGTAAGCATCATCCTCTAAATTTCTGCTATTTTTCTTTCTTTTTCTTTTTTTTCTGAGACGGAGTCTTGCTCTGTCACCCAGGTTGGAGTGCAATGGTGCGGTCTTGGCTCACTGCAACCTCTGCCTTGAGGTTCAAGTGATTCTCCTGTCTCAGCCTTCTGAGTAGCTGGGATTACAGGCACCTGCCACCACGCCCAGCTAATTTTTGTATTTTTTAGTAGAGATGGGGCTTTGCCATGTTGGCCAGGCTGGTCTCAAACTCCTGACCTCAGGTGATCCACCCGCCTCAACATCCCAAAGTGTTGGAATTACAGGCATGAGCCACCACACCTGGCCACTGTTTTCTTTATTGGTACTTCTATTCTGAAAACAAATTTCCAGAAAGGCCCATTTATTGGAGTTGTATTAGGATGTAAGGGATCTTTCGTGGTTTGTAACAGACACTAGCTTTTGTTATTTGGATCAAAAAGAATTACTGGAACAACAGACGAGGGCCTGCAGGAGAGAGAAGCAGCTCTGAAAAAGCAGGGGATCAGGTAGCACTGAAGGTCTTGAGGCAGGAATTGCTCAATGGTTCACTGGGGCCAGTGAATGCCAGCCTCGCGTGGTCTTCCATCACTCTTTTCCCAAGTCCATTCCAGGAAGAGGAAGGCCTGTTTGGCTTGAACTATGTACCCAGCCCCTGGTTAGGGGAAGGCAAGGCCTTTTGATTTAAGTTACAAAGACATCCAGTGGAAAACAGGCAACTCCTCAAGGCAATAGGTGTGTGAGGCTCTTACCAAAAGAAGGTGAACTGGATGCCAGGGGGCCACATCAACCCCTTGGTTGAAAGGGCTCTGCTTCCTGAAGCCCTGTTGCCTGCAGCGTAGGTTCCTTGGCATGGTCTTGGAAGGGTTCTGTGACCCTGCCTTCTGATTTCCCCTCTGACTTACCTGTGATAGCTCCTCCTCATGATCCAGCCACTTTCAGGCTCCCCTCCGCATCAAACTAATCTATCCTTCCCTTCCTGACTGGTGTGTCTTTGCTCTGTCTGCTCTAATACTAGTTTGTCTTTACCAGGAATGAATCTCTTCCTCTGTGCTCTCTTAAAACGTTTTGTTTTGGAAATGTTAGTACAATCCTTATCTTCCTGGCCCAGGAATTCCCTGTGTACCTATGGCTGCTGCTACTGCAGCAAATACAAAGCACTTAATATGTGCCACGCCTTTCCTATGTGCTTTCTATATGTTCACTCATTGAATCCTCCCAGCCATCCTTTGCTGCTAGTATCTCCATTTTATAGGTGAGGAAATGGCGAGGGAAGTTAAGCAACTTGTCCAAGCTCAAACACCTGGTGAGTGGCTGGCTGAGACAGATTTTCAACTCTGCATTCTGGGTAGCAGTCTGTACCCTTAGGTAGTCTTGACTTTATTTCATGTCTCCTACACCCTACACACTCATTAGACTTAATAATTCCAGGTTCCCCCTGTATCCTCACACGTTAGTTGAACCTGCTTGATCTGTTTGAGTAGCATCGTAAGTGGTCTTCATCCTTCAAGTGTATTTAGCATATACCACTGTCAGAAATATCTTATGAAAAAATGGAACTTGATCATAGTGTTCATCTGCTTATAATAATTTTTTGAGATGGAGTCTTGCTGTGTCACCCAGGCTGGAGGGCAGTGGCCCAATCTCGGTTCACTGCAGCCTCCGCCTCCTGGGTTCAAGAGATTCTCCTGTCTCCTCCTCCAGAGTAGCTGGGATTACAGGCACACTCCACCACTCACAGCTAATTTTTCTGTTTTTAGTAGAGACGGGGTTTTGCCATGTTGGCCAGGCTGGTCTCGAACTCCTGACCCCAGGTGATCCACCCGCCTCTGCCTCCCAAAGTACTGGGACTATAGGCATGAGCTACTGTGCCTGGACTGCTTATAATTATTGAAAAGTCTCCTATTACCTGCTGTGCCAACATAATTTGGATCTGATTTTACTTCCCAGTTGTATGGTCCTCCCTTTATACTTTTCTCTGTCTTCCGCTACCTCCATTCATTCTCTGTGTGCCCCTTAGGAAATTGCCTAGAGCATACCAAGTGCTTTATAATTTGGCAGCTCCTCCAAATTACTTGCCATTCTCTCAACAGGCCATATCTTTTCATCCTTGGCACAGCCTAAAAGACCTTTATGTTTGACTTCTCCCATATGCCTGATAAAAGTCCTGATTATATTCCAAGATCCTGTGCAAATAGCATCTCCTGTGGGGAACCTCCCCTACCCATTACAGGTACAGTTAAGTGATTTCCTCGTCTGTGTTCCCATCAAAGCCTGTTCTTAGCTACGCTATAACACTTAGCTGGTGTATTCATTTCCTAGGACTCTCATAACAAAGCACCACAACTGGGTGGCTTAAAGCAATAGCAATTTGTTTTCTCACACTTCGAGGAGCTGGGAGTACTGAATCATGGTGTCCCAGGGTCACACTTCCTCCGAAACTTGGCTTTTGGTGGTTTGGTTGTTGTATTAGTCCATTTTCATGCTTCTGATAAAGACATACCCAAGATTGGGTAATTTATAAAGCAAAAGGTTTAATGGACTCACAGTTCCACGTGGCTGGAGAGGCCTCACAATCATGGTGGAAGGCAAAAGGCACTTTTTACATGGCTGCAGCAAGGGAGAATGAGAGCCAAGTGGAAGGGGGTTTCCCCTTACAAAGCCATCAGCTCTCATGAGACTTACTCACTACCATGAGAACAGTATGGGGGAAACCGCCCCCATGATTCAGCTATCTCCTACCGAGTTGCTCCCACAACACATGGGAATTATGGGAGCTACAATTCAAGATGAAATTTGGGTGGGGACACAGTCAAATCATATCAGTTTTTACCAACAACATTTGGCATTCCTTGACTTGCAGCTGCAGAACTCCAGTGTCTGCCTTTGTAGTTGTATAGTGTTCTCCCTGATGGCTCTATCTTCCTGTGACCATCTTCTTATAAGGACACCAGCCGTACTGGATTAGGGGCCCACCTTGCTCCAACAGGACCTCATCTTCACTACTAATATTTGCAATGACCCTATTTCCACATAAGGCCACGTTTTGGGTTAATGGGGGTTAGGACTTCATTATGTCTTTTTTTCAGGGTGGGGCACAATTCAACCTGTAACCCTGGCTATTTTGTAACCTTTTGTAAATGCGTGGTCTCCCCCAGTAAGACTGTGGCTCCCGCCTTATTCATCTTTATGCTGCTTGCTCTGTCCCATAGCTGGCCCTCATTAAATGTATGGTAAATGTCTGTCTCCCTCCATTATATAGTAACTTGTGAAAGCAAAGAAGGGGATTGTGTTTTTTTAATGAGGTTATGAATGAAGGAGAAGGTAGATTAGGATTTCTTTTCAATATCATGTAAGTTCCACAAGAGCAGCAACTCTGCCTGTTTGGTTAACTGATATATTCTTAGTGCTTAGAAGATGACTGGAGTTAATCAATATTAAGTAGGTACTTAATAAGTATTTGCTAAATATTAATTTTTTTGATTGAGATGGAAACTGTGGAATGAGTGGATTAAGATTATGGGAAGTAGATTATAGGTAATTTTGGCAACATTTTATTGGTCTTTGTCCTGGCCAGATCTTTGCTGTGGTTGTTTAGATAAATTCACAAGCTTTAACAAATAAACATGATTCTTGCTAGCTGCTAGCCAGTGGCAGGGGTTTGGCATAAAGGTAACCAGTGCTGGGATGCTGAAGGTGTCGGCATTTGGTTTCTTCTTGTAGGTCAGCATCCTCCTGGAGACTTTGTGGGCTTCCCCATGTCCTTTAAGGATATCCACATGAGGGAATGTCAGTAATTCCTGAGAGAGTTGGCCCTGCTTTTCAGTGTATTCCTACAACTGCCAATCACAGGAGACTCAACCCCAACTTTTCTCCTGTATACTGCTCAAACTGGATGCTTGGCCAAATCCTGTGCACTCCCTGTCGTTAGCCAATAACTGCTTGAGACTACTGGAACTATCCATCCTTGGCTTCTCCCTGGGTCTCTCCCGTTCTGTGGAATTTTCAATGCCCTCCATGATGCCACATGTGGGACTCGATTTAGGACTATTAACACTGAGGAAGTCAAAATTTACCTTGTTTCCTTCACTTCCTGCCTCCCAGCTGGATTTCTTTTCCTTAGATGTGGGGTTGGCTTCTGCATACCACAGAGGTAGATGCCAAGCTTCCTTCTAGGGCCTCTGCAGGAGCAGCGCAGTGTAACGTGAAATGCAGTCCTGGGATTGGCCATACCTTGGAGGCCTGCTTTGCATTCCCGTGATGCTATGAGGTTGTGTTTGTTAACGGTCACTTCATGTGTAGGCTAAACTTTTAGGAAGAGCTGTGAGTGCTGGCTTTCCCTGGATTGAGTCTTGAGTCTTGGAAATGGCGTGTGTGAAGCTAATGGTTGTAATGATTTCAGATAAAGGGAGATACCAAGAAAGAGTAAATCTGTGTGTCCTTGAACACTGACTTTCTACTCACCGAAGTGATGGTGCCTGAATAGCTGGAACAAGTCAAGGCTTTGAGAAAGCTCATTGACATAGTGCACTCTTCTCACTGGGCCTCCGAAGGCAGATTGACTAAGGCTTTGGCCCACTTTTGTCACATGTATAATATTTATGAATTTTCCCTTTGTCTTTTCTTCCCTATATCTCATTACTATAATTAGCAGCTCCCAATCATAATTCACTTGAACCCGCAGGACCTCCGGGAGGTTAGAAACATAGCAATTATGAAAAGAGGGAGGTCATTAAAATCTACTCAAAGGAGGTGAATGGATAATCATGAACATATTTTCTTATGTGGCCTAAAACTTGTGTTGCCATCTAATTGCTTCTGCTACAGCTGGGGTCAGAATAGAATATCATGTATTTACTTATATCCCACTTTGAAAACCTCTCCCTTACATTTCTTCCTCGTTCCTTCAATAACCTGATTTCTAGGAGCTACCTGTACTGACGTATGCCCTAGGGCCATAAAGATGAGTGAAACCCAACACTATTCTCAGATGCCTGAAATTCCATCCAAATCATTCTTTTAGCTTAAAATTATGATTTCTGCGAACAAATCTTCTCTGAGAAGACTTAAGCTATTATGAAGTATTAAAACCTTTGTGTGTGCATGTTCTTACTCATAAGTGGGAGCTGAACAATGAGAACACGTGAACACAGGGGAGGGGAACATCACACACCAGGGCCTTTTGAGAGGTGGGGGGGTTAGGGTAGGGATAACATTAGGGGAAATACCTAGTGTAGATGACGGGGTGATGGATGCAGCAAACCTCCATGACTTGTATAACTATGTAACAAACCTGCACGTTCTGCATATGTACCCCAGAATTTGAAGTATAATAATAAAAAAAAAAACCTTTGTGTGAATGGATATTAATGGGCAGGGATGTTAGCTGTCCTCCAGAGTTCATGCTCTCTGTTTATTAGGCTGGTGCAAAACCCCAAAACCATGATTACTTTTGCACCAAACTATTATATTGTGGAGTTGTTGCTGGGAAGTGGCTGTCTAGGCAGGAACTACACTTCCCACATCTTCTTGCATCTAGGGCCATATTACTGAGTTTTGGCCAGTGGAGTGTGGGATGGAGGTGTTGTAAGCTGCTTCCAAGCCCAGCCTATGACAACCTTCTGTGTCATTATCTGCTTTCCTTGCCCCTCTTCTTACACCTGCTGGCTGACTGTCCACACCCTGGGTCTCTTTGGAAGTTAAGGGTTGAAGACAGCAGGGTCTCTATCAGTCTAGCCCTTGAAAAACTATGTGACACAGATCCCCTTCACTTCTACCTTCTCTTTGCAATTGGACTTCTCTTTTTTTTTTTTTTTGAGACGGAGTCTCGCTCTTGTTGCAGGCTGGAGTGCAGTGGCGCCATCTTGGCTCACTGCAACCTCCGCCTCCCAGGTTCAAGCAATTCTCTTGCCTCAGCCTCCTGAGTAGCTGGGACCACAAGCGTGCGCCACCACGCCCAGCTAATTTTTGTATTTTTAGTAGAGATGGGGTTTCACCATGTTGACCAGGATGGTCTCGATCTCTTGACCTTGTGATCTGCCCGCTTCAGCCTCCCAAAGTGTTGGGATTACAGGCGTGAGCCACCCTGCCTGGCCATGGACGTCTCTTATGTTAAGCCACTGAAAATTGGAGTTTATCTATTACCACAGCTAGTGCTTCCCTAACTAATAAAGAAGTAAAACTCTTTGAAAAAATTGAGACAGCCAGTTTCCTCAGAGAAGAGGAGAGGGCTGTATCTACTGGTGAGTGCAGGAGGGTTCTAGAATGACAAGCAGTGGGCCATGAAGTATATTTTCTCACTTAATTATTCCTTTTTTTTTTTTTTTTTTTTGGTATCAAAGTCTTTCTCTGTCAACCAGGCTGCAGTGCAGTGGTGCAATCGTGGCTTGCTGTAGCCTCAAATGCCTGAATTCAAGCGATCCTCCCATCTCAGCCTTCTGAGTATATATGTATGTTCTTGTTAGGGCTCTGTACTGTTTGTAGCATATTGGCTAAAAAGGATTTTTCACTGATTTAGCATTTCAGATTCTTTTCTCACTCTTCAGCTTTTTTTAGTATAGTTTTCCTTCTCTTATTTTCATGGCCTGAAGCAAATATTTGTAAATCGTCTCCTATATGTTCAGTACTTTCTTAAGCACTAGAGTCTGTAGTTTTAGTTTCTTCTTGCCCCTAGCTCCCATGTGAAAATTCCAAAATGATATAAATAAACAGCTACACTAAATAACTCAAGATGTTCCCTCCCTTCCTTCCTTTCTCCCTCCCTCCCTTCCTCCTTCCCCTCCCATCCATCCATCCATCCCAGTACTTGTACTCTCTGCCTATGATGTGCCAGGAGCTCCACTAGACTCTGAGGACACAATGATAAATGAGACACACAGCACTTTGTGTCTCACAGAGCTCACATTCTAAAAATTAGAAATCATCTTAGAAGTGAATTACAATTTTAAATGCCTATTATTCATACCCTGTGCTAGAAGTTATGATGGATATCAAAAATACATGGAATTTCTGCTCCAAAGCCTAGTCGAGGCAGAGACTAGTCCCCTTTGTCATTACAACTAAAAGAACTGCTCTGAAGGTGAGGTGAACTGAGCAGAGTGATTTAGTTCATTCAATAGCTGCTTGGTTCATGGACACTTGAGTTCAAGTGCATCATGCAAATGGCTTTTAAATATTTGACCACTTTATTCCTGGTTATGGTTGCTTTGAGTATTTTCAGAAAATACCTGCTTGTGTCTTCCTGAGTGAGATGTGTATATTAACTAGAGATGATGTTCTTGTGAGTGATTATTACAAATGAAAATTTACTTCACTAATGAAATCTGCATTAATTATCTTTTGCCATGTAACGAATTATCCCACAAGTTGGCAGCTTAAAATAACTTTTATTATTTCACAGGTTTTGGTATCAGGCATTTAGAAGTGAGTTAGCTATGTGATTCTGGCTCAGGGTCTGTCTGAGGCTGCAGTTAGACCCTCTACTGGGGTTGGAGGATCCACTTGTAAGCAGACTCACACACGTGGCTGTTGGCTGGAGGCCACAGTTGCTCACCATGTGGGCCTCTCCACAGGGCTTCTCATAGTATGGTTATTACATTTCCCCAGAGTGTGGGATCCAGAAGAGAGAGTGAGGCAGAAGCCGCAGTATTCCTTATGGCCTACCTCGGAAATGACGTGCCATGAATTTTTCCATATTCCACGAATCACACAGGTAACCCTGGCACAATAAAAGGAGAGACTACAGAAGGGTGTGAACCCCAGAGGGTTCCATCCTAAAGGCTGACTGGCTACCATAATATCCTTTCTCCACAACTTTTTTTTTAACTCTTAGAAATATCACTTGAATACAGTGAGCTTGTGTCATGTTCCTACAAAGAGATTCAGGCCCACAGGACCTTTAGGACCATACACAAAGAATACAGAGAATGAGAGCCTTTGTGCGTGTGTGCTGAAGTGGAGGTGTGTATGCAGCCACACTCTTGCAACTTCAGAGCCTGTTGATCATTTAATGTGGGTGTCACTGTACTTCACAGTCCTCACCTAAGTAAGGTGGTGGAACACCCTTGTAGGACAAGACCAGCCTTTGGCTTTTAAAGGTTGCTGTTTACCTGTCTTTCCTCTTTTCTCAATTTTCCTTCCAGTGTGCTAACTGCAAAGTTGATTTAGGTGTACCAGGTTTAGTTGCTGGGCGAATTCATAAGGTATTCCTTTGAGACTTAAAAGACAACAAGCCAGATTGAGGAGAATCAAACAGATGGCATGGACTAAATCAGTGATTCACGAATTTATCTGATCATAAGAATTACCTGCCACTCATTAGAAATACAGATTCTCAGATTTTCCTAGACCTATTATATCAGAATCTCCTGTGGAGAGGGAAGCTTGTGTTTATTTTTTTAAAGTTATTTCAGGTGTTTTTTTAGGTTCCGTAAGATGAGAAAACACTAGATTATATCACATTGGGGACAGGAATTAGAGGAACATCCAACTTAATGGGGTCATTTAATTTGAAATAAAATGGAGGGAACACTTTTAATAAGTGGGCAGTTTCATTTTCTAATTTTTCTTGATGAATATTTGCCCCACACTGAGCAGGGATGGAAGGAAGATCTGTATTGCTTTTTTGGTAATCTGAGGTCCATGGTGCCTTTAGGTCATGAACACCTTTTTCTGATTGAAAATCTAATGTTGAGAGTACAGGATTTTTTTTGTAAGTGTTTCTGAAACACAGGCTAGCTTCTACATCTGGTGCCTGTGGCTCAACCAAAAAGCAGCAATTTATGTCTTTTTTCCTTTCTTTTTATTTGACAGAGTCTTGCTCTGTCACCCAGGCTGGAGTGCAGTGGCATTATTAGGGTTCACTGTAGCCTTGAACTCCTGGACTCAAGCCATCTTTCCGCCTCAGCTTCCCAAGTAGCTGGAACTACGGGCATGTGCCACTACACCCGGCAAACTTTTTTATTTTTTGTAGAGATGAGGGGCTCCCTGTATTGTCCAGGCTGGTCTTGAACTCCTGGCCTCAAGCAATTCTCCTACCTCAGCCTCCCAAAGTGCTGGGATTACAGGTGTGAGCCACCGTGCCTGGCCCCATCAATTCATTTTACGCACAAAAGTCAAAATGAGCCATAATGGATATTTTTGTGAGTACTTTCAGAGTGATCGGAGGGATTTTCAAGGTGCTTTAGACCGCATGCAACTTTTAGTTCATGTTCTCATTTTAAAACTCCACAAGAGATACTATTCCATCATATATAGTGCATATACTACTTATTTTCTGTGGCCACCATAACAAATTACCACAAACTTGGTGGTTTAGAAGAACAGAAATGTGTTCTCTCACAGCTCTAGAGTCAAGTCTGAAATGAAGGTATTGGCAGGGCCATGCTCCCACCTCCGAAGGCTCTAGGGAGAGAATCTTTCTTTGCCTCCTCTGATGGCTCCAGGCATTTCTTGACTCCTGGCTACATAACTTCGGTCTCTACCTCCATCTTCACGTGGTCTTCCTCTCTCAGTCCTGTGTCTCTCCTGTATGACTCTTGGAAGGATACTTGTCACTGGATTTGGGACTCATTGGGATAATCTTATCTTAAGATGCTTAACCGAATTACATATTCAAAGACCCCTTCTCAAGTTTATAGTCACAGGTTCTGAGTGTTAGGGTGTGGAGATATCTTTTGGGGGCCACCATTCAGCTTACCATACTACTGTAAAACTGGAAGCAAATTATATATAACATAGCTTGTAATGGCCCAAGTTAGCTAGGAATCTGTTGTTACCAGAATATTTGTGGAGCCTTTAATTAAGTGGTTGGGACAGTACTTAGTGATGTCCTTGGTCTTTCCGTCCCTGTGGTTTTTTTTTTTCTAAGCTGCCTCTGAACCATTTTCTGATGTGCCTTGTCCATAGTCATGCTCCATGCCAAACCATGCATCACACTGGTTTTGTTGTTTTTTTAATGGAGAGGCTGTTGTACAATTCGAGTGAGTCCTCAGTTTCTGTTTGCATTCATTTAAAAGTCAGTCTTATGGAACAGAAGCTGTCTGCCCCAAAGTTGACAAGTATGTTTCCATTATGATAGCTATTTCTTCTCCTACTTGCTATCATTCAGATCCATATAAATATATGCCTTCCAACTCTGTTATTTTTTTCAAATATGACATCACATTATCTTAATTTCTGCAAAATATATGCTGTCTTCTTTTTTGGTTTTGTTTTGTTTTTGTTTTGAGATAGGGTCTCGCTCTGCCACCCAGGCTGGAGTGCAGTGGCGCGAACTCAGCTCACAGCAACCTCTGCCTCCCAGGTTCAAAGATTCTCCTGGCTCAGCCTCCTGAGTAGCTGGGATTACAGGCATGCACCACCATGTCCCGCTAATTCTTATATTTTTAGTAGAGACGGGGTTTCACTATGTTTGCCAGGCTAGTCTTGAACTCCTGACCTCAAATGATCTACCCAAAGTGCTAGGATTATAGGTGTGAGGCACCGTGCCCGGCCATGTGCTGTCTTTAAATTTGTTCCAAAACTTGAAACTAGCTCTGATGAGGCAAGGTAATAAACCTCCATGCTAGGTATTGAATGACTTCCCACCATCTTTCTGAAGTTGTTTTCCTATACTGTATTAGCTTTCAGTGTTTCATTTTCAGATGTTCCCCTGAGCTGCTCCTCGTTGTCTGACAACAGCATGTGGTTTTATTGGGATCTTGCTATTGAACAATTTCTTTCCTATTGACTGACTTGAAGGTAGTGCTTGAATGTACACACTTGAATTTTTATGACTAAAATTTGTAGGGCATTTCCTCACACAGATCTTTTTTAACCTGATGGACAAGTATTTCCTAGGATTCTCACTAGATAACTAGATAATCCTGAAATGGTTGCAGAGGTTGAATTTTGAAGGACTGACCATAGACTGGAACCTAACGAGGCTCGAAGATCTGCTATCAGAACCAGGCACTTTCTAAAATGGAACTTTCTAAGTGGAACTTCTAAAACAGAACCAGGCACTTTCCTTTAATGGAACTTCAGCCCCCGATTTAGGTAATTTTAAGTATTGTAGGTCTAAAGTAATAGTTTGGCCAATTTAGAGGGGCATTCACATTGTTACAATTCTGGATTATATCACACCAGAGTTGGAAAAGCAGGTGCTGTCCCAAGCCCATCCTCATTCAGCCAGGCAATTATTGTTTTCCGTTGAAAATGTACAAAAGAAGATTTGCATTGTTGAAATGAAAGCTCCAAGGCAGATGAAAAGAGGCTCGGAGGTAGCTGTATCCTATGTGTTTAAGAAAAAACTGAACACCACAGCAGCTTAAAAAATGGAAAGCATTAAAATCAATATCTAAGAGATTCATTTAACCATAACAAAAACACCTTAGCAACAGACTTTTTAATAGGGCTTTGCAAAGGAAGTGGGGCTGTTTGAGCTATGATTGGCCACTCAGTGCAGTGAACCTGTGAAAAAGAACTCGATGTTCCATTGAACTGGAAGCAAATTATGGTTGCCAAGGAAACCAGCTCCTCTGCACTTCTCAGGTGAAAGGATGTTTGATCTTTAAAATAACAGAAACAGGGGTTTTCATGAAGAATATTATCTGCATGGTGCAAAAAGTGCAATTAAGGGGAAACAAATGTATTACTGCCATAATTTACCAAATGATTATAGAGGCAGATAATTGTTGGGAAGGCATTTGGTATGTACCTTACAAGACAGGCTGGCAAAAATTCAATTGCAAATTTATTAACATCATGTATATTTTCAAGATGATTATGGGAGTGATGTGTCTTTCAGTTTTAATGCCATTTCATAATGAATTTTGATTACTAGTTAATATTTGATGTTACTTCTCTGGGTACATGTCCCATGCTGGGAGACTAAGAATTTATCAAACCTTACCTCTAATTTGAAAAGACTTTGCTAAGCACTGAGAAACAGAATTATGCATGAAAAAAGGGGAGTATGTGGGCTTCTTTAAAAAATCAGAGGATAGGATAGCATTACTAAACTCATTTTCATTTTGCTTACTTCTGTTGCACTGACAGCATTTCACATAAATGTGACGTGTATACTTACGACCAATGAGTCATTTGTTGGGTATGATTTCAAAAGAGTCAATTTGTATTATCCTATGTTTGGAAGCTCTTTGAATTATTGAGCTAAGGCAAGGTTTATGACCTTTATGTTTGCTGTCTAGCAAAGAGTGTTGAATAATGAACTACATTTTTAATCAAAGATTTCCTTTTATTCTAATCCTTTATTTCCCAGTAGACCTAACCTGATTTATTGTGTTGAGTGCTCTACGAGGAGTCTATGTAACCTTGGTTTTCTCCCGAGAGAAGATGTATATTGACTCAGGAAGTAGCAAGGAAAATAATAGTTTTGACTTCTGGAAGTACTTAAGTTTTAGGCTATCAGTCCATTTATCTATCCATTCATCTCCCCCATCAAACATATCATTCCCCAACATACAAAGCACTAAAGGAGCTACAAGAATGAAGATGATCTAATCCCTATCACTGTAATCTCTTGATAGGAGCAGACAGAAACAGAATGAACTAAAGCTACAGTAGAACTCCAGGAATAGTGCCAGGGATATGGTTGGCATTCAAGGATGAATGATTGAATAAAGATATAAAGTATAATAGGAACATGAGGTAGAGAGTGATAGCTGATGAATTCTATTAGAGAATCTGGAGTCTTGGTCCTCCTCCATTTCATCCAGATTTTGCTCAATGTGACATTCCTTAGAAATCTTCCCTCCTCCATATCCCACCCTGTGGACAAATCTGTCTTTATCTCCTTGCCTAACCATCTTTTTCTTCTTAGCGTTTTGTCGCTATGTGCAAATATACCATATATTTGTTTATTAATTTGTCTATTTCTGCCATTCGAATGTGTACTCATGAATGTGGGGATTTGTCCAGCATGTGGCTCTGTCCCCAGAACTGTAGTGCCCAGAACATAGCACATGCACCACTCAATATTTGTTGAAAGGATGAATGAATGATGTGTTCTGGAAATACAGTTTTTGCCAGCATGGAAACATGAGGACTACTTTATACTTTGTAGACTATAGTCTAGAAACTGGAGGAGATTGGTGGCTGGCCAAAAACATTTTTTTAAAATGGTTTTTCTTTTTACATCTTTAAATATTGCCCTTAAGAAAAATTAATATCATGTAAGACATTAGGATTAAGGTGACATAGAATGCTAGTGCATACTGATAGGTGACAAATAATTATAATCCTTTTCATATTTTGAAGTTAAACAATTTCCCATTGCTGGAAATGAAAGAAAATATACTCTGCTGTGATGATTATGGACACTGGCCTGTATTTACACTAGCTTTAACCTCAGCTGAAAATGATAAAGAGAAGAAAATGAGATCATTCTTCTTTGGGTCTTTGTGTGTGTGTGTGTGTGTGTGTGTGTGTGTATTTATTTATTTTTGGTCAAATAAAACTTTAAGATAATAAAGTTACAGGGAGAAACTTGCATATGAATTTTGAAAATACACCAGGCAAGATGGATCTTCACAAGAAAAAGGCTCTTTTGGTTTAAAAGCCTGGGCCTAAAACTTGGATTTTTCAGCAGCCTTGTCTGCAAGCTTTCTTTTTGCAGTGCAAAGGAAAATAATCCATACACCATTGGAGAAGCTCTGTATTTACTGGCCAGTCTCACATTTTGAAGCATGTTTTGGAGAAATCAGGTCATATTTCTTTAGCATTCAAATGGATGAAATTATTGGGATTTCTCAGGATAGCCTTTCCTATTTTTCCTATTCTGTAAGCCCCTTTAAGAACATTTAAATGCTATTGACATCTTTGAAATGGTATAGAAAGTTACAATTTGTTCGGTTTGGGATAGAGTTAATTTCTCTGTAATATTTTGTTGAATCACTTTGGAGTTGGAGAAGCTTCATGACTTCTGAAGCTCAGGACCAAGCAAAGTTTCTTTGCTAGGTAAAACTCACATGAAAGGAGAAGCTTGATCTCTGAAGTCCAGTGAAGCACAGATGACACACTATCTATTTTTGCTGTTTTGGCAAAGCAAAACCTCTACATGTTATGGCTGAATCATGGTGTCTATATGAAGGGATCTCATTCAGTCCCATGCATACTGTTTTGGCATACTCTTAGGACTCCCTATTTTTATCTCCAGTGTTGACCTGAAATCCAGACTCATTTATCCAATCAACATCTTCACTTAAGTGTCCAGTAAGCCTCTCTAATTGAGCATGTTCAAGACAGACTCCCCCACCACCAGATTCCTCCCTACCACCTGTTCCTTCTCCAGTGTTCCCCAGCTGTGTAAAGTGGCACCATCTATTTGCTGAGGCCAAAAACTTTGGGGTTATCTTTGACTCTTTAATTTTCTTCATGCTCTGTATCGAGTCGGTAAGTCATACCAACAGGTTGATTTCTCTTCAAAAATATACCCACATCCATTGCTTTCACCCAATTATAAGCCACCATTATCCTTCTCTTAAACTACTGAGGGAGGCTTCTAAGTAATTTCCCTTCTTCCAGCCTTGCCCCTTTTAGCCTGTTCTCTGGACAGCAGCAAGCTAAGCCTTTAACGCTATAAATTAGGCCTTATTACACTATATCTTAAAACCCTCTGCTAGTTTCCAGTTATACCTAGAATCAGATCCAAAGTCTTACCATGTCCCATAGGATGTACATGATCTGCTCCAGCCTCATCTCCTCCAACTCCTGCCTTATCTATTGTGTTCCTAATCACATGGTCTAGAAGAATAACTCCTATCACTCTCTATGCCTCAACCCACTCATTTTTTTCATGGATTTGTAGTTTTGGGGTGACAGTACATGATACCTCTCTTCTCTTGTCATGTGCTGAATTTCATAAGGACAATGAGGATAGCCAGATGGTGAACAAAATATATTTGCCTTTTTTTGCATGGTAAAGTGAATAGATGAACATGGCTTTTACATTTTTGGCCAAGAAGGATATAGCAGTGATGGCAACAAAGACCCTGTTCTCAAGATACTTATATTTGAAGAAGATTGAATATTTTATTTAAAACAGCACACACATACATATAATTGATGTAATATGTAATATACATGTGTACATACATAACATAGCCATGAACTAGAAACATAAATCTCCCTACTGCCAGAAATTCTTTGAATTTACAGACATCAAATTTTTGAAACATTGAATTTTGAACTATAGGAACAAGTTTAGGATAATTTTTTTTTAAAGCAATAACCCATTTGAAATCATTTGGGAGTGAGGAGTTAATTCTTCATTGGTTTCTGTTTTAAACCTGCATGTATGTGTATACATACATTTATTAGGTATACATTTTTACTTCTCAGCACATACTGTGACGGACAATTGTTTCTGAACAGATTTCTACTCTAAAGGAAATAGCTATGTGAGGCTCACTGCTGAAAAAATTGCTCCTGTGTGTTGGTGTTCACTGTGACTATGCTTTGTCAATTGATCTTTCTATGGTCAGAAATCTCCAGACATCTGGAAATGCTGAAGAACTCATTTGAAGGTTGCTTCTACTTAGAAGACCTTTACATTAAAGCATGGATGATTAATCCTTTCACTGCTGACATCAGTGCATCCGTGATATGGTCTTTGCCAAAGATGATCTCATGAGTTTGGGGACAAAGAAACAGTACAATATGAATTCAGCCTACATCTTGGAGCATTCTTGTGTTCCTTGATACAATGTTTTCTGTCTGTCAAGGTGAAAGACATACTTTGATTCTTTGCTGCTATGTGTCTTTAAGCATTATTCTTTTTCAGGACTAGTTGCTATCAAAATGCAAAGTTGTTTAAATATTAAAGATGACTTGCATTCTATTTGAAAACCATTTTGTAATTCCAAATCACATAACTTCAACCTTCTCATTGAAATTTAGCTTTGAGCAGATTTTCTTTTGTGGAGCAAAATTTGGATTTATTTCAATATTTGTCCAGGAAATACCCATTAACTTTTTTCATGAAAAATGAGGGAGAAACATAACTTTTTATAAAGCTGCTTTTATATTCTTCCTAGGTGAAGAAAATAAATGTCCAGTTCACAAATGCATTGTATGTGCAATCTTTTGTGTTTCCGTGTACTCATTTTCCTCCATGGAGAGCTTATATTAGATTCTCAGAAGGCTTTTTCCCCCTGAAATTTATTTTTTTATTGATAAGTAATAGTTGCAAATATTTATGGGGCACATGTGATATTTGAATACATGCATACTGTGTATAATGATGAAATACCCATCACCTCAAAAATAGGATATCCATCACCTCAAACATTTATCATTTCTTTGTCTTAAGAACCTTCCAAATCTTCTAGCTATTTTGAAATGTGCAATAAATGATTGATAACAATAGTAACCTTACTGTGCTATCAGACAGTAGAACCTATTCCTTTTACCTAACTGTATTGGACTCATTAACCAGCCTCTCTTCATCTCCTCTCCCCTATCCTTCCCAGCCTCTGGTAACCACCATTCTACTCTCTATCTCCATGAGATCCACTTTTCTTTTTTAGCTTCCACATATGAGTGAGAACATGAAATATTTGTCTTTACTGTGTATATATGACACATTTTCTTTATCCATTCATCTGATGGACACTCAGGTTGATTTCACATTTTGACTATTATGAATAGAGCTGTAATAAACATGAGAATGCAGCTATCTCTTCAACATACTGGTTTGCTTTCCTTTGGATATATACCCAGCAGTGGGATTGCTGGATCATGTGGTAGGTCTATCTTTAGTTTTTTGAAGAACCTCCATACTGAGATTCTCAGATGGGTTTGTGATCTCGTGAAGATCACTGTCTTGGAGAGTTCCGTCCTTGCATGGATGTCCACTGCTTTGTTTACACAGCATCTATTTCCCTCCTGGTAATTGTACCCTGTCTCTTTGGCCATACTTAGTACACAGCATGGGAGGCTTGTGGTGAATCAAATCAGTGGCCTATTCATCCTCTGGGACACAGGGATTGACTGGTTCAGAGACAAGTAAATAAGCCTACTGGTCCAATAAGAGCCAGTTCTAAGATTTTTTGAGGGGGAGCATATTGAGGAAGGAAGCTATCTTCTACTACACTTGGAGCTGTGATCATAGAAGCCTAGTTACCCCTTAAGGGGAAATGTTACCTACCAGAATGTAAAGCCAGTGCAATTAAAAGCAGAGTCAGGAGGTCAAGGAGGGCAGCTTCTTGATATTGTGTGAGCTTCTGGATCTGATTATATCTGATTTTAAGCTGCGTGAAACAACTTTTGTTGCTTAAAGGTACTTGAGTTGGAATTTTTTTTTTGTCACTTGCAAATGAGATTAGAACTACTGTGTAGCAAGGCTGTTCTAATTATAAACAAACACAGAACTATAAACTATAGGTTGAGTATTCCTTATCTGAAGTGCTTGGGAGCAGAGTGTTTTGGCTTTTGGAATATTTGCATATACATAATGAGATATTTTGGGGATGGGACCCAACTCTAAACATGAAATTCATTTATGTTTCATATATGCTTTATACACCTAATCTGAAGGTAATCTTAAACAATATTTTGAATACTTTTTTTGCATAAAATGAAGTTTGTGTGTATAGAACAATCAGAAAGCAAGGGTGTCACTATCTTAGCCACCTATGTGGTTTCCTGTCGGTGTTAAAGGGTTTTGAGTTTTGAAGCATTTCAGATTTTCGAATTAGAGATACTCAACCTGTATCAGGAATGATAAGGTATGGAACTTTTAGTCTTAGTAACCAGAGCTTTGGAAAGAAGGCATTTTCAAATTGATATATCTTGCTGGCCACTATTAACATTAACAAAGGTCAAGTTTGTTGTTCTGTTTTAAACATACGTTTGTGTCATCATCCAGTGTCCTGGTTAGAAGGACCTGTAGATCTAAGTAATCAATCATATGGTGGGGGGGTGCGGGCGGGAATATAGCAGCCTGGAACCAAAGCCTCTGCCCAGAGCAACCATGGGGGTATGAGCTGTATACTGTAGCATGGCTGCCCTAAAGGCAACAGGTGCTGATGGCTGCAAGCACCTGGAAGAAAAAGAATACAGAAGATGGGGGAATAAAGAAAAATAAAGCCAAATGTCCAGTGATGAGGGGACTGAGTGAGTAAATGATGGTATATTCTTATGCTGAAAATATTTAGTAGCCTTTTAGAATTATATTTTAAATGTTTATTTATATTCATGAAAGGATTCATAATATATTGCCTGGCAAGAAAAGCATGATGTTTCATAAGAGTATGATTCTACTTTTAAAAATAAAATACATGAATATGTATAAATATTAATATAACATTCTCAAAGATAGCTCTGAAAATACAAAAAATGGTTATCTCTGGGGGGGTGGGGTGGGAATCATGGATGATTTACATTCCTGTTTGTGTTCTGATTTTTCTACAATGAATATGAATTACTTGTGTGGAAAAACAGAAGCAGAAGGTACCTCCTGAGAGAGAAAATTATTAGTGCTGCAAGCATGTAGGCAAAGCATTTCTAGGTGTCAGGGAAATGTAGAGGAGAGAATCAGGAGTTAGAAAAACATTTTTTAACTTTTGGAAATGATGTAAGACTAAACCCAACATATGGGGAGGATTCATAGAAGAGACAGGTCCTGGGGTGCAGTCTTAAAGGTTCGTGACTCTTTTAACCTGCCTTTGGCAGTAGCTTCCAATTCATTTCATTAGGTAGGTATTTCTCCAGTGGGGATATATTTTAACTTGGCTGCAATACCTGTGTTCCATTGTTAGACCTGATAGAAATGTGATAGAGATATGTTGCTAAGCACAAGAACAGATGAACAGTAGACACTCTTCTCTACCCTGTCCCATTTTCCTAAGACAGATCTTCATCATCTCTCCTCTGCACGAATCTAACAGCCTCCTAGTTGGGTTCTCTGCTTCTTGTGTTTTACCTCGTAAGGACATTGTGCTAGTTTCTTATTGCTGATGTAACAAATTACCACAAACTTACGGTGCAAAGGTACACAAATTTATTATCATGCAGTTCGTGGTTCAAAAGTTAGAGACTCCTCTCCTTGGGATAAAATCAAGGTGTCAGCAGAATGGCACTCATCTCTGGAGGCTCTAGGAAAGAATCTGTTTTCTTGCCATTTCTGGCTTCTAGAGGCTACCCACCTTCCTTGGCTCCTGGCCTCTTCCTACATCTTCAAAGTCAGCAATAGTGGGTTGAGTTCTCATACTGCCATTTCGCTGGTTCTTTTTATCTGATTTCCTCTCCCAGTTTTAAGAACCATTGTGATTCCATTGGACCCATCTGGATAATTCAGTATAATTTCCCTATTTTAAGATCATCTGATTAGCAGCCTTAATTCCACTTGCACTATTCCCCTGCCATGTAACCTATCATAGCCACAGGTTCCAGGGATGAGGACATAGACATATGGGGAGAAGGGGCATTATTTTGCTTCCTATAGACATCATCCAGATAGCTGCTAGAAAAAGCAGTCTGACATGCACACTTGGCCAGAACCCTGTCCTGGTGAAAACCTCCCGAAGCCTCCGAGATGATTTAGTCATCTCAAATCCTTGATACACATTTTATCACCCTCTGCTTTCCTTATATCTCAGTTTTCATCTTCCCGCTGCCTCTCAATTTATGCTCAGACAGTACTGAACTGCTGGACATTTCTGCATGCTCCAGGATCCCTGACATACACACACTGCTGTTTCACATGCCTGTACCTTTGCTGATGCTGGTCCTTTGGCCTCGTATTCATCTGGTTACCATGCACCTGTTTTTCTTCCTACCTTGTCAGTTGCTTCCTCCTACCTTTTTATTGTCCTTTGCTGTTTCCCTTCCTGTCCTGAATTATAAGTGTTTCAGGTGTTAAGAACTTGGTTTTTTAAAAATGTATTTTACCTTAAGTTCTGGGTTACATGTGCAGAACATGCAGGTTTGTTAATAGGTTTACATGTGCCATGGTGCTTTGCTGCCCCTCACTTATCAACCTGTCATCTAGATTTTAAGCCCTGCATGCATTAGGTATTTGTCCTAATCCTCTCCCTCCCCTTGTCCCCTACCCACCTGACAGGCCCAAGTGTGTGATGAAGAACTTGGTTTTAACCTTTCTCTCTGTCCTCTCTCTTCTTAGATGATCTCATCCACTTCCATGACTACAACCACTCGATGATTCTCAAATTTATATCTCTAGGTCCAGGCCTGTCTTTAGAAACATTTACTGGGGTGTCCCGTCAGCACTGTAGACATTTGAGACAATGCCATTTCAACGCAGACTTCCTCTTGATAACCCTCACCCCCAAATTGTTGAATTCATTCATTTTTGAATGAATGTTTATTTTTCTGTTCAGCAATACAAATAGGTGACTTGTTGATTATTTACTGGATGTGTCAGACTCCCCTTAAGCTTTAATCTTTATAACCACCCTCATTAAATAGATACTATTCTGTTTCCATTTTGCAGGTGAAGAAATTGAGGCCCAGAAAGCTTAAGTAGCAGTATTGTCTAAATTAAAAAGCAGTAAGTGGTAGAAACAGGATGTGACCCTCTACAGTCTGACTCCAGATGCTCGCAACTACTAGGTTAAGCAACTAAAGATCCTCAGGGTTATTTTTGGTGAACTCTCCTCAGACTTCCAGGCTGACAGAGGAAACCCTTCCCTGTGTCTCCCAGTTCTCTGTGCCTTCCAGCTTAGCAGTTAACATGTAATGATTAAACCTACATTTGTCTCTTGCCTGCTTTGGCTAATATGCACTGACTTCTTCATCTTTGTTCCCTCAGCATCTAGCACAGAACCTGGCACAGTCAACCTTCAAAGTCTTAGAGCTGGACTGAATAAATGCTCCTGTTTTGCTTAATTATTGTCATATAACTCATGTTCCTGCAGCAGTGGGTTTTCTTGGAAGCTTCTTCTCCTGCCCGGGATGTCACTTTGCCTTTTGAATCAGGTCTAACTCCATTGCTCCTTATTGCACAGGCCATGAGCCACTTCCTCATCCTGACAGCACCTGAAATTATCCTTCCAGGAGCCTTCTGTTACTCATCATAAGCGAGGGGACCATTTTCCCAGTCTCATTCTCTGTAGCAGGAAACTTCTGTGTTTCTGTTATACTCATAACCTTTGCTCTGGAGGCAGTGTCAATGTTTAATTTCGTGTCTGCCCTGTCTATGTATTCATTCTCAGTTCTTTCCTTAGATGTCTGTATTCCATATTGACTGGTGTCACTTTGGGTTGTGAGCTCTTGCTCTGAGCCCTGGTAGCTTTGCTGACTAGAGTAAAGGGCTCAGGAGCCACAGAAGAACCATTTTGTTTGGCCTCTTCTGTTTCAACGATGTTTAACTCAAGCCAGGTACTCTGCTAGTTGTCATTAGTCACATGGGGAACCGAGCGAGAGAGTGGACAGGTAGCAGGCTGTCACCTATGGGGCAACCACCTCAAAGCACATGTCCTGTTGCAAGTGGGATGAAAGAGCCAGTAATAGTGCAGTGATTAAGAGAAAGGATTTTGCAGCTGACAGACCTGGTTTCAAGTCTTAGCTTCAATAAAATGCTAGCTGTTTTACCCCAAGCAAATACTTCTATGAGCTTTTTCCTTTGCTTTAAAATGGGCCCAGGGTTCTTATGTCTAAAATGAGACTATCTGGCACATATTTGTCAATGCTACGGTCTCAAAAGAAAGAGCATACTTAGGGCTCAACTTAGTGCCTTGTGTAAAGAGATACCCAAAGAAATATAAATCATTCTACCATAAAGTCACATGCATGTGTCTATTCATTGCAGCACTGTTAACAATAGCAAAGACACAGAATCAACCTACATGCCCATCAGTGGCAGATTGGATTAAAAAAATGTGGTTCATATACAATGCGGAATACCATGTAGCCATAAAAAGAATGAGATTATATCGTTTGCAGGAACATGGATCGAGCTGGAGTCCATTATCCTTAGCAAATTAACTCAGGAACAGACAACCAAATACTGCATCTTCTTGCTTATAAGTGGTAGATAAATAATGAGAACTCATGGACACAAGGAGGGAAACAACAGATACTGGAGCCCACTTGAGGAGCGAGAGTAGGAGGAGGGGAGAGGATCAGAAAAAATAACTGTTGGGTACTAGGCTTAGTACCTGAGTGACAAAATAATATGTGCAGCAAACCCTTGTGACTTGCATTTACCTACCTTGAATTTACAAACTTGCACATGTACCCCTGAACTTAAAGTTAAAAAAAAAAGATTTATAAATTTGCATGGGTGGCAATGAAACTAGTGTTCGAAAGAAGTATACTATTTGTATAACATTCTTTCTGCTCATCATGGAAGGCTGGAAGAGAATGGCCCTTAGGAATATTATGCAGAAAATAATTAGGGCAACATAAGAATATTCCAATTATTTGGGTTACAAATTATGGAACTATGGCACCAAACTCATTCATAAGAAGTATATCAGTACAACTTAACAACTCTCTCTCTCTCTCTCTCTACCTTTTTTAGCAGAATGATTCTTCACTTTCTTATTATGTAAAATGGCAATGAACACTACCTAATATAAATAGTGTATAGGTTAAATAAATTTGCTGTATCAGTTAGGACTAAATGCAGCCATGTGGTTTGACTTGCATTGTTCTGGGTGATAAATTGTATTGATTTCTACTCCTTGGTTTATTACAGAATTAGGCAACCATTCCAGGAACTCAAACCTCTCTTCCCCAAATCTCTTATTTCCTGACCTCACCACTAGATGACAATCCCTTCCTGTGTTTTGGCCAGTGAGCGAGATGAAACATTTCAAGCCGTTTGTTTTACAGTTGTTTCTGAATAGGTGCCCTAGTAATATCTGGAGGGAAACTTTATTGATAGCCTCTAAACATCCTACTGAAGTTACGGGGGACACAACAGTTAAATGTCTGTGTGAGACAAATGGAAATGAATTTTGAGTTTAAGGGTTTGACTGTTACAACTTAATTATCCAGTTTTTTTTTTTAAAGTTCTTGAGAATCATGCTGTCATGTCTTTATAAAGATTCAAAACCAACTTATTAATAGGAATTTGACTTCACTTTAAAACCATGTTGACAAAAATGATTATAAGACTACATTCTTCATTAAGATCACAATGAATGTATTTTGTGACTGCTGTCAGTCTTTTTTGTTTGTAGAAATCAATAGTTTCCCTTAAAAGGTAAATCTCAGGCAAAGTTAATACTTACAAAGTGCTATACATGAAAGATCACTGTCTATACTGAATCAGGATGAAAGGAAAGAGACATGGAGATACTGATGTTATTTTGACATAAAAGTTGAAGTGATGAGTCTTGCTTAGTAAACAGTCTCTTTAAATCACTGTTTTTGATGAACTTGGTTATACCTAACCCTGTGCTAGGGGCCATGGAGAAATACAAAAGGTGGGGTTAAATTGGGTGAAGTTTATTTGTTGACATTATTAAAACAAATCACCCCAGAGCTCCCAGTGATTTGGATGGAGGTCTCTGAGATTATTTGAGGGTATATGAGACCTCAGAGCCAAGATAATCCCTGGGTGTCACCATGTTACGATATGTAAAGTTTAGAGTTGTCTTTCAGATGAAATTGTTAATCAAGGCTTGGAGACTTCATTGCAGTTTAACTGGAGAGTAGAAGTGTTTGTAGCAGCAGCAGCAGCAGCAGCAATTTAGGATGTAACCAACTAGTGTGTTGTGCATTCACAACTAGGGTGTATTTCCTTTTCATTATTAAATCGAGTACCTGAATGAAATCTTGGTTTGAATATCCATTTAACCCTCCAAATTCTATATAAAAACCTTTTATGACAATCTAGTTGGTGCTATTGCCTACATATTGCACCAAGTTGTGCTGCTTTTTTTCTTATACTACCATGTTTTTCTTTCCCTGTAGGGAACCCTCTTGCTTATGAGAGACCTAGCAGAAATATTCCTCAGTCTCTTATTATGTAAAATGATAGAAACAGTGTATGAATTAAATAAATTTGCTGTATCAGTTAGACTAAATTCAACCACAAGTGACAGAAAACCCCAAATTATGGTGCCTGTAACAAGTTAGTTTATTTCTCTATCATGTAAGCAAAGTCCACAGGCACTTGAGTTTTGGGTCATTGTGTTAGCTTCTTGATCCTTAGGGACCCAGGCTGCTTCTGTCTCGTTGCTTCACCATCTTTAACACATCTCAAAGTTGCCTATAAAACATACACTTACATCTCATTTGCCAATCCTTAGTTATAAGGTTTCATCCAGTGAGAGGTGCTGGGAAGCGCCCTCTTGATTTGGCACAGCCATTGGCCTAGTTAAATGCTGGTGGTTCTATTCCTAAGGAAGAGGAAATAGTAAACACTGGGGGGGCAGTCTCTGGCATGGTAACCTAGCATAGATTCTGATAGTAAGACATTTCTTCAATTGCTTTTTCAACTCTCTTCCCTTCCCTTTCAGCTACTAACACTTGGGATGGGTCTTTATGCTCAGATTGGAAAGTGTTAAGCCTGAAAAGAGAGCTTTTTGGCAGTAAGAAAGGAATTCCTGTGGCCAGTTTTAGTTAATTTGTGATTGTAGAAGAAAATCTTGGCATAGATTATATCAAATCATGTGTTGTGTAAAGAGTGTTCAATGTGGACACAAAATGGTGTATTAGCATTTGCTTTTAAGTAGCTAATTATTTTCTTAGCATTAAAATGTGGAAAATAAATACTTTTCAAGATTACTTCAGAAACTATTTAGCATTGCTTAGTCATTGTAATTAATGTACAAAAAAAGAGGGGGTTTCTTCTCTAAGATTTTTAGAAATGCATAATTATACAGTTTTCCTTGTACAGAGAACATGTGTGCAGAGAACATGCATTCTTTTATTAAAATTTCATGGTTAGGCTTTATTTTGACCATATTTTATGTTTTTGCCTTATTTTCTTCTAATATCTTATGTTGCAATGATTATGTTCCTCTCCCTTTTCACCTAAATTGAATAAGTCAGGATCTCTTACCTTGAAGGCAAGAGATAATTCCTGGAAGAATTATCTAAGCTGTGTGAGGCCTACGTGCAACTGGTGGTATTTTTCCCCCCAAGGAAAATGTGGAGATTTCACAAGAATGTAAAACCAAAGGAAAACTTGGAAAATCTGGGACCAGGGTCATGGTTCAGATTGTGTAAGACCACTGTGTAAACTCTATGAGGCAGGGACTTCTGCCTTAATCCTGGCCATATGTCTGGAATATGCCTGGGACATGGCATGCTGTCAATAAAAATATACGGTCTAAATGAATAAATGAGTCACCAGGAATGGTGAGTGCTGTGACTTAGCAGCAGGTGTGTAGTGGATATCGGGGTTTCATAGACTGAGAACTCAATAGGAGTCAAGTTGTGACCTCTAAAAAATCTAGATAATAGATGCTAGAAAAAATTTCCTTTCTTGGCGCTAAAAATAAGGTTTACTCAGCCCAAATTAAAGTGAAGAGTCACAGTTAGAGTATGTGCTCTGCCTGGTTGAAACTCATGGGAAACACAGTGTTTAGTTTTTAGTGCCACCCCTGTGAAGGACATAGACAAACAGACACTGGAATATTATTTAGTCACAACATCTAAGATTAGAGTGACAAAAGATCCAGAGGCCTTTCGAAGGCCACTTATGCCAGTTGCCCTCTGGATTCTTGCATCTTCTCTACAACACCCCTAGCTGGTGAGAGTTCAGTCATACAGATATGGGGGATGAGTGATGGGGGAACTCAATTCGAGGCATGCTTTTTCATTTTCCAGAACATTCTTCTGTGCTTTGGGAAAAGACTCAGATGACCAGGAGAATAAGAATGTAAAAATCGTGTCTAATCAATGTCACTTGGAAGGATAGCACCTTTGACTCTTTAAAGAGCCATAATGTGAAAGAGGTACTGTTTTTCTGTATTGGCCTGGTTGGAGAATTGGACTGAGGCAGTGGCCAGATATTACCTCTGAAGTGAAAATTCTTAACCTGGACTTTGAGGACCTCAGAGGGCTTTTTAGATAAATTTTAAGGGGGCATGATGACATTCTATGAATATATTTACGAGATTTTTTTTGTGTGTTCCCCCTCCACCCCCCATCCACCAGGAGAGGGTTTAGGGCTTTCAATTACAGATGGTGTTCTTAGCTCCAGAGATAAAAACTACTATGGTGGGATCTTTTATAACTCTGAGTTTCTATGCTTTTTATTTTTTTTAAATGTATAGAAATAAAATACTACTATTTTTTTACTTAGGTAAAATAGACTAATTAGACATCCTATAACAATGTCTCAGCTGTAATTATAGGACTCCTCCTGTATGAAGCAGGAGAATTAAAAATCTGTTACAACTCAGCAACAGTGGTCCTTCATCCCACATAACTTCACATTTTTAGTTTTCACAAAGTAACAGCCCAGCTATTGCCTCTGGCTTCACAGTTTTACCTATACAAAAACTTAGTGGTTTTTAGCTTCTGTGACCCTCTTGGTTTTGAATTCCAGGAAGCATGACTTCATCTCAGCCTGAGGCTCTGTAAAGCTATTCAGTGAAAAAATGAGTGACGAATATTTGGGAAGTAATGTATTTTTATTCCAGGTTACGATATTCACAGGAGACAAGGCATTTTGTCTTCATCAGCATCCCAGCTGTGATCCTGAACTTGTGTTATATTGTAGGAGCTATAGGCGCAAATAAGAGAAAGCACTTTTTTGATTAACCAAAATATTTATGGCCAGAGTCAGAGTTTAGTCAGGGTAGCAAATTATATCTGTTCCCTAAAGGGAATAATTACTTACAGTTTGATAGCAATTGAATAATAATTTGCAGCAAATTTATCAGGATGATATTTTTTTTCCCATAAAGACAAAACTAATAAAGCCATTGAACAGGTGGTTATGTATTTTTTTAAAATGATTAAATTATTAAGGCAGAAGGTTTTAATAGCTATCATGGTGAGTCAGACCAGTTTCTCTACCTCCTCTTTAGCAAACATTCCTTTGGTGAGTTTCTCATGCAAGTAAGCAGCTGGCTTTCCTTGACCCCTGCTAGGTGGGAACTGCTGTTTTGCACAGTTGGGGTGCGTATTATTAACTCCAAGGAGGGCAAGAAATCATTATGACCTAGAGTTAGAAAAAATTAATAACCTAGTGTCAGAAGGGGAGGTGGAGGTGCTTTTCCAGGAAATACTAGGTAGCCTCAGTTGAATCAGCTTTCTCAAGGAACTATCACGCCTGGTTTCACTTGCTTTGCAGTTGTGAAAATTACAGAGAGCTGGGTAAGTTGGTCGTTCTGGACAATTCTCAGGCTAACTTTGGTGTTCTGAGGGAAGGAGCTAGTTTACTTTGAAAATAGTATAAGAACTGTAATAGGTGTAAGTTTGGTATTTAACCTATTTGTTTTCTCTTAATTTGAGACTCCTGTTGTTGCAAGTTCAAACCTCTATGAGTCTGTTCACCCAAGCGTTATAGGAAATGGAGGGGTTGAAAGGTGAAGCTAGACAGAGGCTGGAGGTGGGAAGGAGTGGAAGGGATGTCGACTGGAGCTACAGTGGAATTGATTTGCTTTGTCCTCTTAAGAGATAGGAATGGACATCGGGGGCATTTACTTAAAGTAGGTGCTAGAAATCTGTTTGCTGAGGAGCAATTGGCAGGAAAAATGGATATAACCAAAATTTTGATCTCTTGTGCTTGTTTTCAGCTTTTCACGTAGTCTTGACCTTGGCATACATCTTTGAGCTAAGTAAGCCTATGTACAGCCTCCTTTCTGTGTCTGAATACCTAGAGAAGAGAGGGTGTAGTAGGATTAGTGATCTCTAGTCACCAGAAATCCCATGGCAACATGATCTGGCATTTATGGCTATCTGATTCTTTTACACCTAGGTAAGAAGCCCAGTCTTCTGGGATTGGCAGAAACAGGTAGTGGCAATTACATTTTTTTCTCCTTTTCAGAGCTTGCTTCTTTGCTATTAGAGGGGCTTAAGTCTGTAGTTGTCGGCTACTTTTCTGTTCTCAAGCACGCTTGAGGCGTCTGGTTATTTTTTAAATAACCTGGGTTAAGAACTGAGCATTATTTCCTTTTGAGGCTAGGGCATAACACACAGCTTGGTATCAGGAGCACGATAATGAGGATAAGTACATAAATATGGAAAAAAGCACGTCCCAAAGCACCATCTCCTGCAGGAAGAAAGGTGATTTAGTAGGCATAAGCCTGGCACTTCTTGTGTGCATAGTCATTAGTGACAACCTGTGTGTGGAGGGGAAAATTCACTTTGTACCATGGAGCAGGAACATTGCTAAATATCTATGAAAAATTCTCAGGCTAAACACATTTTTGCTGGTTCACCTCTTTAGCACTGGCTTAGTTCAGTTTTCCTTTCCATTCTGAGGCCCAAAGGAAGAGTGATCCAGGGATTACTAGTAAAGACAGTTCTGGCTATTTTTATGTAGTCAGTTCTTCTAGCTATGCTCAGTGCATCTCGGTAATAGCAGGTGGAGGAGCTTCTGTGAAACGTGTTGGTCAAGCGTGCTCACTAACCTCTCAGGTTTGGCAGACTAGAAAAACCCTGTTGGAGTCGCTGGAGGTTTGAACTGCGGTTATGAAATAAAATTCTAAGTGTTTATAAAGTCTCACACAGAGAGATGGACAGGAACAGAGAAAAGTGTTTATGTCGTTTGTTAGGCAGGATGCGTATACGTCAGGTGAGGAGGAGTGATTCACGAAGGGCTGTGTAAGGGATGTTACCCTGGGGGTAATATCGTGCCTAGCACCACCTACCCCCCTATTTCTGAACTTTAAATGTTTCAGGAAAGAATACTTGTTTAAGCAGTAGTTGGGCAAAACCAAAATTGATACAACTTTTTTCTTTTGCCTTTGATCCCTGAATTTACAGTGAAGGCATGTCTGAAATATATTAGGTGTTTGTTTCTACTGCATTGCTGGAGCATTGATGTCTCTGGAGAATGCGTTGTGAGAAGCTGAGTTTGGGTGATCAAGTTGGTTTTCTTGTTTTTCTCCATGCATGTTTCATAGCATAGGAGTATCAAAATTTGTTATCAGAGTGATTGAAAACTTTTGATGGCTTAAATATGGTTTTAAATGTTGCTCAATTGCCTTTAAAAAAAAAAACTGAAAAAGTAGGTAAGACTGCTGAAATACAGTGTAGCCTTTGCATAATAACATAGTTAACTTGGTTGATTTATATATAAGGCTGTTACATGGTATGGTTAAGTTACAGAAGTACTTTAAAGCTATGGAAACATAAGGCACTTTTCCCTATGGCTTTAATTGAGCAAGGAAGGGGCCAGCTTGCTTAATCCACCTTGAGAATAATCCTTCCTGACCCATGTGGTGCTCACATCTTATCTAGGGCTTCTAAACCTGTGGATACTGCGTACAAGATGCTTATATTCATAGAGACAGGCTTTTCTGTTCTTTCCATGTGATTCATGTCAGAGCAGACAGCTTGATCTGCTCATCTCTCACTTTATCCATGAGTTTTATGCCGCTGTCTCCTATTTCTTTTTCTCCGGGCAGACCTCCCTCCAGACCACCTGTCCACAGAGCCATGTCTACCCAGATGTCCCATGAGCACCTCCAGTTCTGCATGTGTATCACATTATCTCTCTCCCTCACCTGGTCCTTGGCCTGTGTTCCAGGTCTCTGTGAGTGGTAACAGCTGTCACCTGGCAGCTAGGCTGCACTATCTGACCACCACCAAATCCTGGAAGTTTCAACCTTGATATCTGATGGAACTGCCTTCTCCACCCCTTCCCTTTGCCATTGCCACCTTTCCAGCTCTTATCTGGATCATTGTAATGATTTTTAACTGGTTCTAGCAGGCCAAATAGTGCCCCACATCCCCTCAAGATGTTCACATCCTAATCCCCAGGACCTGTGAATATATTAGGTTACATGACGGTGAGTAATTAAGGTTGCTAATCAACTGGTCTTTAAATAGGGAGAGCATGCTGGGTTGTGCAGGTAGGATCAATAAAATTACAAGCGTCTATGCAAGTGGAAGAGGGAAATAGACGTGGAGGTTTCAGTAATGTGATCTAAGAAGAACTCCACTAGCTGTTGCTGCTGGCTTTGGACATAGAGAAAGGGACCGTGAACCAAGGAATTTGAGCCACTTGTAGAGGCAGGAAAAGATAAGGAAATGGATTCTCTTTAGTGCCTCCAGAATGGAATGCAGCCTGGCTGACACCTTGTTCTTAGCCCGGTGAGACCCATTTTGGACTTCTGACCTACAGAAATATAAGATAATAAATGTGTACCATTTTAAGCTAGTAAGTTTGTGATAATTTGCCCTAGCAGCAATAGAAAGTGAATATACTTGTCTTCCTGCCTCTGGAGTGCCCCATTCCAATGCACATGCAGATCTCATGTTACTTTCTTGCCTCCAAGGCTTTCAGTGGCTCCCCTACCTCCACACTATCTGTGCAGCACCTCAATGTTGTAAATAGGAGGAAATTCATAAATATCGAATGAAGTAATGAAAACAGCCCATTTTCCAGCACATTAGTCCAATTCATGACTCTTTCTTTGAAGAGATAGATTAAAAGTCAATTGGTTATCTTATATTTGCATATACTTTTCTGGGAACAGGATGGAGCCAATATATGTTCTTTCTCTTACTTCTTTTTAAAATCTTCCCTTATTCTTTAAATTATATAATAGCATTTTATTGTAGCCAACCTGATAAATGAAAAAAATGTCCACAATGAAGCCACTCAGAGATGATTTTTATTATTTTGATTTATAGCCTTCTGGCTATTCATATGCCTACATTTATATTTTATGTTTAAAAACCCACTCTTCATTTAGTATAGTAGTATAAAAGTTTTCCTACAGCCCTTTTAATGGCTGCATGAAATTCCTTCGTGTGACTGTACTAAAACAATGCCTGTCTCATACTGAACTTTCAGGTTGTTTGCAATGTTTCCCTATTGTGAACAGCCCTGCAACTAATATCTTTGCTATATCCGAGTGTACATCTAGGATCCTTTCTTTAGAATAAATTCTTTAAGTGTAATAGCTGGGTCAAAGGCTCTGGAATGTTAATGGTGTTTAACATGTATTAGAAAACTGCCCTCAAGGAAAATTGTACCAGTTTGCAGTATCACCAGCAGTGTCCTTTTCTTAAGTTGACCTTCCTGCTCTTGCGTCTTTTGAATTAATGGGAGGACTAGAGAGCTTGACATCAGCAGTGACCAGAGGATAATTTTACTTTGGAAGTGGACACTGCTTTAACCAGTTGAACACACACTGGGCACTGTTACCAGCAACCAGCACACCCAGCTCCTTCATAACTAAGATACCCTCTTACCATCCCACCAGAGTACTGGTACTGTTGCTACTCAGAAAAGGCTCAGGGTTGCCCTCACCTTTCTGACTACACCACACTTGCTGGAAACCAAGTGTGGACCCGTGACCCCTTCAGTGTTTACAGACTTCTGATTTCTGATTGGAGTCTGTGTTAATCTGTTTTCACACTGCTGTCAAGAACTGCCTGAGACTGCATAATTTATAAAGAAAAGAGGTTTAATTTCTCACAGTTCCACATGGCTGGAGAGGCCTCAGGAAACTTACAATCATGATGGAAGGGGAAGTGGGCACATCTTACATGGTGGCAGTTGAGAGAGAGTGTGTGAAGGAGTAACTGTTAAATCTCATAAAACTATCAGATCTCATGAGAACTCACTCATTATCATGAGAACAGCATGGGGAAAACACCCCCATGATCCAGTTACTTCCTATCAGGTCCTTCTCTCGACATGTGGTAATTATGGAGATTACAACTAGAGATGAGATTTGGGTAGGGACACAGAGCCAAACCATATCAGAGTCTGAAAGGAGACTTGATATGGAGCACACAGATCTTCTCCTCTCCCCCACACCCCTTCCCCATCTTTGCTCCAGACCTTATCTACTTATGAGGTGAAACTGCTCATGCCTCATGTATGTAGGTGCTGCATTTCATGTGGGGGGGAAATTGAGTTCCATAAATGCCTGTTGAATGGACCAGCCTGACGTGTCTGCTTACTCAAAATTAAGAGTAAAAACCTGCTGCCCAGGCTTCCAAGTCCAGGGTAGTAGTTGTGACATGGTCGTAGTTAGCTTTGAGCGGCTGTTTTTGTAAACATTGATCAGGTATATACAAAAGCATTAATAAGGTATCAGGTGTGTTGTTAGCTACACTGTCTTATTTGGTAGAATATCTTTGACCTGGTGAGTCTGGGAAAGCCAGGCTAGTTGCCATGGCAATGCAAAAGCTTTCAGGCACTTGTTTGTTTGTTTGTTATATTCTTTTGTCGGTTTATGGAGTGGTCTGTGGAGCCCCTTGAAAGAAGATGTGCCACTTAGTGTCTGACAGTTAAATCACCATGCTGCCTGTCAGAGATGAGAGCGGGGAGGATGGGAAGGGACAGCCACAAAGCTCCTTTCCCACTGTCTGCTTTCACAAAGATTCTGGCTTTGGGAAGAAGGTGTCTGAATCTGAAGCAAGAGGTCTCACTTAGCATCCCTAAAATTACAAAATAAAATCAGTGAAAGTTGGAACAACCAAACCTGACTCTTTCATCCTGTTTTCCCAGCCTCTACCCTATACTCATCCCTGAATTGTTTAGTACAGTTATGTGATTTTTCTCTCAAAAGTCCAAGGGTGAAGAGCTGTTTTAGTCAACCCATGAACTCTTAAACAAAAGAGGTGCCGGGAGAAGCAAAGCAAAGCTGTCCTGCTCAGGCTTGAGCTGTCCTGTTCAACATTTACCTTCTCTTGCCCTTGTCTCTGGGAGAGTGTACACTCACAATGTGGCCCCTTCCCAGCTAAAGGGCTAGTTGTGTGCAGAGGCCAGCACTGTTCCCATTAGTCTGATGGCTCAGGGTAGATAGTGAGGGTTAGGTTATCAGTATTCCACAAAGTGGAATATTGTCTAGATGGCAAAGTGTTTGGACATTTACAAAGTAAGTTATTTTCTACTTAAGAAAAAAAATCTATAGAATAGAAAATAAGAATATTTAAAAATCACCTGTGTTCTATTTCCCTATTCCCCAAATTAACATTTTAATACAAATTGTATATATGTGTATAGATACATATATGTACACACATATACATGCATATTTGTATGTATATTTATATATGAGTGTATGTGTCTATATGTATGTATAAATATGCATTCTCATATATTTGCACATATGCATTCATATATTGCTATTGTTTTTGTGGAAATAAAGATTTTGTTGCATATACCTTTTTCTGTATAAATTTTTCATTCAACCAGTTTATGAGATATTTCTATGCCTATAACTTTCATGATTGTGTAAACTTTTTTGTTTACTTTTTTAATCACATAGATATACTGTCATTTGATTCAGTCCTTTCATTTGACATTTAGTTTATTTCTATTTTCTATTTCTTCAAATAATTATGTACTTACCTTTTTTGTACCTATATGTAAATGGCTTAAAAAGTGGATGGCAAGTCAACAAGTCCCCATTAAATGGTAATCACCTAAAGTTTCTTTTTTTTTGTTTAAGAGGTGATTCACCCTGAGAAAACCTTTGTATGACAAAAAATGTCAAACGCTTTATGAATGCATAAATCCTAAACTGACATGTAACACCAGAATTGAAGCATTGTTATACAAAGGAAACTTTGGGAAGAAATGATGTGGTTTGGGGTTACACTGGTGGGTAGCGTGTGCTTAGATGTTTTAAATTGCATTATAGCCAGTGCTAAGGAGATGACTAAGTTATTTCACTGCACTGAGATTTTATTGTGGTGACCCAAAAGCATTGGATGCAGCATAGTGGGCAGAGATTGGCCTGGACTGAGGCAAGCTCCGTTCTAGTTCTGCCACTCAATAGCTTGTGGAACCTGGGATAAATCCTGTTTCCTTACCTGCCAAGTGACAGAAGTGTTCTAGTTGACCTCTGAGGTTCCTTTCAGATCTAAAATCCCATTATCTGAAGATGACTCTGCTCTGTATAATTCATCTGTAACCTGTAGTGAAAACAAAGTAGACTTGCAATACACTTCCTAGAGTTTAAAACTTTGTGGCTTGGGTACATTATGGCAATTTTATTATAGTGAACTCAGTACGGTTTTGCCAAAGAGTATTTTTATTCCTTCTTTTTATTTTCAAAATTTATTTATTTATTGCATAAAGTTAAGGTGTGCAACATGATATTTTGATATACATAGGAAAATAATTGCCACAGGTAAGCAAATTAATATATCCATCACCTTCCATAATTAGCTCTTTTTGCCCATTCTTTCTTCCCCACTAATTTTACTTGGGGGGTAGCACTACTTTCCATCGCAGGCAGTTTGGATGGTGCTGTCAATCAGATGGCCTTGCTCCTCCAACCAAGAGGTCAGCATGACCTTTCAATAGAGGAACTCAGGCCCTGCAGTGACTGAAGCTGATTCATGCTGACAACGGCTTCCATTAATTTCTCCTATGCAGATGCCCACACTGTCCTCCTTCTGGCCCTTTTCATGTCTTATTTGTTTCCTTTTCTTTCTATCTTGTGGTCTTTGCATATCTTTTCATTATATTTTGGTTTTATTTTTTAGCCAGAGCCATTCTGCTGCCTGCAGTAGAAAAGTCTCAAGCCTTGGTTGCTGGTGCTGGCCTAGCCTGGCTCTTCATCTAACTGGGGCTTTGTGATCAATGGGCAGCTTGGTCATTTTCTAAGCTGATGTGTCCTCATCTATATTAGTGAGGGTAAGAAAGCAGATCTAGTTGTTGGGGTGGTGAAACTGACCAAGCACAGGGTTGACACATGGTAGTTTTCCTTCAACCTAGAGTTTTGTTGGGAAAGTGGTTGGCCTGTGAATTTAGGACCTTCATCTGGAGTGTCCATGTGGGCTCTAAGTTGACAGACTTAGAAGGATGTTTTGATAGTACTTGTGGTTAGTTTGTTCTTGATCTTGCTTTGCACTGTGGTAAGCACATAGGAGGTTCTTTTGAACACTAGTTAGAAATCATTAAGTAAGGACATAAAAAATTTTGTCATATAAGTTTTAATGGCATGTTTTTTTAAATAATCATCAATGCATTGAGTAAAGGGTGCAAGTATTCTGACCCTTCAGCCAGGGGTTGTAAATATTTTAGCTCAGAGAAACTTTTGTGGAACGATATTGCTTTAATGGAATTTCAGTTGTATGGCACTGCTTTAATTATTGGAATCTTCTTTAAAAAAAACCTCTGAGATTTGAGATAAGTTTACATATTATTGTATGAATCATAATTTGCTTCAGGAGCTTATCTAAATCCCATCTGTTTGATTGGAAAAAGGAACTCGGAATGAATCCATCTGATTTTCAGTTTTCTTCCTTGGAGAGAATCGTGATTGAAAGTCAGAGTGGGGTTATGCGCTGCCTCTTTTTGAGGGTTTCTAGAGGAAGTTTTAGGGTTTCCATAGCAATGCTTGAGGAGTCTTCATTTTCTACCTTGATTTCCCAGCTAAGAAAAAAGTATTAGTAACTATGGTTTAGTAGAAATCAAAAAGTTGATAGTAGATCATTCTAAATTTGTTCTGGCTACTAGGGGAGAGCTAGGGCAGAGCATTATTCTGTCAGCTGGAGGTGACTGACTCCTGGTGCCACAAGGCAGCCAATGAGTTCACTAAACACCAGTGGCAATGTCAGAGAGATACATTTCTTATTTTGATTAGGCATGAAACAGGGAAGAAGTCCTGCCGTAATCGTCCCTGAGATTCCCTAGAGAGTTTGTATTTTAGAATGTAATGATGTTGTTGTACGTCCTCTGTCATCTTTCTCTTCATCTTTCACATCCCCCTGGCCTTCCTCTCCGCTCCCTGTCCCACCCATCCCCTCCTCTGTTCTATGTCTACCTCTATAGCCATGTTCCTTGGCATGATTGTCTTAGCTCTTTGAGGTTTCCAGAGAGAGATGTTCACAAGCCCGGGTACCATCCTCGGCAACTTTTCATCACCCCAAGGCTGCTGGGCCTGGCATGTTCCCTTCCTTGAACAACTCAACCTGTTTTCAGGTTTTCTAAAAATGCAACATTTATACCTCATGTCACAAGGGGTTACCCATGCATCCTTGTTTTGTGAAATCTGAACATGTTGTTCTCACTGGTGAATTTTTAGAAGTACCAAAAATCCTCCTCATTAGCTGTCCAGCATAAGCATGAACTTGTCTTACAGACAACAAAAGCCAGCAAAAAAAGACTGTGCCAGGAACAGTGCTATCACCCGCTTCAGTGGAGGCTGGACTGGCTGGAGCAGGGATTTCCCAGTGGGTGGTGATGTCTCTGTGATTCTATTTCCAAGAGCTTCAAAGTTTACTTTTGCTTTAAACTGATTTTGCTTTGAAGTGGTAGTCCATCATGATTTTTAAAGTTGGTTATCATTTGTAATTGCTGGAGCAAGCCCAGTGTTATGGCAACCACGCCCTGCAGTTTGAAATTTTTTCTCTCCTTGTTTAACAGAGTTAAGTGGTTTAGTGAGTTCTTGAAAAGACAAGGCCATCCTTTGCCCTGGGGGAAGACTAACTTCCTTACCTTGCCAATTGTGAGGGGAAGTCTTTTGAAAATAAGGTGCATAAGAGCTATAAGACCTACTTAGCTTTTAGATTTTATTTATCACTTGCCAGTTCCTACCTGTGCTCAATCTCCACTGCTCCTCTGCCTTTTTGGTTAAAATTACCGAAGCATTTGCTGACAGTCTCTAATGATCTCAGGACCAGTCAGGGTAATTTCTTGACATACAGCTACTGTGGATGGGCAGGAAGCCCCACTTATCTTTCCATACAGACCTGGAGAGTGCTGGGACAGTTTTCAACAAGAGATTATTGTTTTTGTTGTTTCAGTGGCAGAAATGGAAGTCAGCATTAGGCGCTAGATTACCCAGATATGATGTGGCATTTGGCTTTGTTGGGTTAGAGAACTAGAGGGAAGAGGAAGGACAGAAACTTCTCCCTACTGTGGCAGTGAGAAACACCAGGGACTCCCATGTTTATGGTCAGGCTTAGAATTCATCCGTTTATCTATGTATCAGTCACACATATTGACGGAATACCCACTTGCACAAGTATAAGGGAGAAAATGACCAGAAGTGTCCTGCCTTTGAGGAGCTTACAGTCCATTGAGGAGTATCCATTTTAACGTACATCTGAGACCTCTTCCCCCTCAACACACACACACACACACACACACGCACAGTGTTTCAGACAGGAAACTTGAAGGATGAGACCACATATCTAGACTATAAGTTTAGTTTAATTTCTCAATTAATTACCTAAGGATAAAGAACTTTTTAAGAAATGAGATGCTCAAACAGGGTGGGGATTGCTACAAGCTCTGTTTTCACACCTTTTCCTCCTTATCTGCTTCCCTGGTGTTTACTGAATGACACTGTACCCAAAACCCTGAGACAGACACTGTATGAGATGAGTGGGGAGGGTACAAGCAACATTAGACATGGGCCTTCAAGGGCTTCCCAAAGGAGAAAACAGCTGCCCAGCTTGCCAGATATGAAATGTTTGCCAGGTAAGTAGTGTGGGGGATGCCATACAGTTCACCTTCAGGGTTGGTTAGGTGGGAGGGAACTTAGCTAGGAAGGCATTCTTGGGGAGGGGTTTGGATTAAAGGTCCAGAGGTCTAGAAATTAATAAATACCACTCTCTCCAGGGCAATGTGCAGAGGTCGTTAACTCTGTTGAACTAGAAGACTTCCCATGGGGCACAGTGGTATACTCCTGGGGTTGACTTTAAGAGACAAACAAAAGAATATAAGGGGTATCCTTAAGAGACAAGCAAAGGAATTTGGGTTTTATATTGTAGCTAACGAGAAACCATTAACACCAGTTAAGGCGGGACTGACATGGTGAAAAAACAGGTGAAGATGAATTTTGTTTGGTGCTGAGAAGGATGAATTTAGGGGACAGAGGGAGCATGGAAATAGAATCTAAAGGGATTTTGTGGTAATTCCTAAAGAATATGAAAAGAACATGAGACTGGGCGCAGTGGCTAATGCCTGTAATCCCAGCACTTTGGGAGGCCAAGGCAGGTGGATCACTTGAGCTCAGGCGTCCAAGACCAGCCTGGCCAACACGGTGAAACCCCATCTCTACTAAAAATACAGAAATTAGCCAGGCATGGTGGCAGGTGCCTCCCAGCTACTCGGGAGGCTGAGGCAAGAGAATCGCTTGAATCCGGGAGGCACAGGCTGTAATGAGCTGAGATTGCACCTCTGCACCCTAGCCTAGGCAACAGAGTGAGAGAGACTTGGTCTCAACACCACCACCACCACCACCATCAAAAAAGGACATGAGCTAGGGGGTTATGGTGCCCGGGAACTTTGCTATAGAAGTCTAGAGGACCTTTAACTATTTTCTCCTCCTGTTCTTGATGGATGAAAATCCGCCCAAAGCACTGACTGGCAGTCTGCTTTAGGGCCAGGAAGCACATGTTTATTCAGTGAGACAGCTAGCTAATAATCCTCCTGTGTACACCTACAGTTCATGAAAGACACCATATTAGTCCACTGCTTTCACAAATGCCAGCAACTACAAAGCCTAAACAGCAGAGGTCTATTTTCTCACAGCCCTGGGAGGACAGAAATCTGAGATCAAGGTGTCTGCATGATTGGTTCCATTCTGAGGCTTCTTTGCTTGGGCTCTAGACAGCCATCTCCTTCTGTCTTAGGACGATCTTTCCTTCACGTGTGTACGTGAAATCCGGCCTGTGGTCAGATTCCCTCCTGTTATGAGGATGCCAGTCATGTTGGATCGGGGCCCACATTTAAGGCCTCATTTTAGCTTCTCTCCAAAGACCTTCTCTCCAAATACAGTGACATTCTGAGGTAGTAGGGGTTAGGACTTCAATCTGAATTTTGTGGGAAACGGAATTCAGTCCATTGCAGTGTCTAAGGAGGAAGAAGGATGAATGGAAGGATAGAGGCCAAGCACCTCCCACTGACCCCCCTCAGCCCAGGCCCTTGCTGTACAACTCAGTCCTATCTCTGGTGGTAAAATGGGTCACCTCCATAGAGAAAGTTCCCTGGGCCAGCTTCCTGTCATTCTTTTCTAGGAGAATTTAAGCTGATGTCATCTGGGGGCTTTTCAACTCCCAATCTTAGACTTAGCAGTCTTTCTCCTTAAAAAAAAAAACAAAAAACAAACAAACAAAAAACACAAAAACTCTGGCAATGCTAGTTTCTTACCATATTTATTGCAGTCAACTGTTTATGTGCATGATGATTTGAGGAAATCTCTGAAGATGAACAGAATATACAGATTTTAAATAGATGCATTAAGTTGCGACTACTTAGTTTTCATTATTGTCCTTTTCATGGGGTTAGCACATATTTTTGAATTCTTTAACCTCAGTTTTTGAGGTGATACTCCTTTTATTTCTAGTTTTCTTTTTTTCTGTTTCTGTCTACTGGCTCAGGCTGATGCTTAAAGGTCCTCATGTTATTGCTTCTAAATTTTCATTCCACTCTCTTTGGTTTGAGGCTAACCGGCTCTCCTCACAGCCACTGAACCCCTATTCACAGTGTCTGTTGCATTCTAGCCTCAAAAAAACAAAACAAAACAAAATGCCCTCAGAACCTATGATAAGGCAGGATAGCAGAATGAGTACAATGGGGACTTGAGCCAGACTGCCAGGGTAAAATTCTGGCTCTGACACAACATTCTGCAACTTCAGGTAAGTCACTCATTCTCCAAACCTCAATCTATTTCTCATCTGTTAAGTGATAATAATTTCAATGTCTTAGGACCCTTATCAGATTTAAATAAAGCATAAAGTGCCTGGCACAGAGTAAATGCCATGTAAGTGTAAAATATAATGATTATTATTCTGCTTGCCGTTTTTCTGAGTAGCTTCCCTGGAGATTCAGATCTTGCTTGGTTCCTTCTCCATTTCCTTTCCTCTCAGGTTTCCCTTTTGTGACCCACATAGTGGTAGGGCAGCCTCCCTGGAATGCTCTTCAAACACGCTGTTCCTAGATCAGACTGAGATGGTTGACAAGGTGTGTATGTTTTGCTTGCCTGGGGGCAGATCCACCTGAACGGTCACAGAAAGACTTTGCCTTCCCTTCCAGATTCCACTGAAATGAAATGTACTGAATATTTTCCTGGGCCCTGGGGGAGACCCTGACATTTGCCCCTTTCCCATGCAGAAGGAGCACTTATTTGGAACCAGGAGTTACGATCTAAGGGAAAGTTTGGATGGGCATGTTACAGTGGGGAGGGGTAGTACCCTTTTTGTTGTGTTAGTTTGGGATCTACAGACAAACACATGCGTACCTGTGTTGAAGGTGAGGTTCTCTGCCTCTCTGGGTTTAAACAGGCCTGTGCGTGATCACAGTCGCGTTGCACAAACGCCAGCCTCTTTCCCTGTGCCTGTGGCCTGCCTTGGGTCAGCCACTGCCAGAGCTTTACCAGTCACTAGCTAACCTTAGTGATGCCTCGTTAAATACTTCATCATCCAAGGACTCCACGGGCTCAGATTCACAGCTTTACCATCCAGGCATCAGCTATATAAACCAGCAATAATTCAGGTCTATACCATTGTCCTTACTCTTTGGGGCTATTTTTTGCCTTGGGGAAAGGTGACAGTTTCAACTGTTTTTTTTCTGAATCTTCATTCTTAGCCCTCTCATTCTTTCCTGCAACCTGGGACTCTTCTTGGACTCTGTAGTGACTTTTGTGAGACATTCTTGCTACTTTTCCCTTTTTCCAGCACAATCCTGTCCTCCAGGAGATAAAGCCTTCTGCTCAATACTTCTCATTCTATCTTCCTTTATACCTGCCTGCGGCATCAAAGTCCACTTGTTTTTTCTCCCTTATCTAGTCAAAAGGAATCTCTTTTCTTCTTAGCTCCACAGCTCCCCTTTAGTGCTTCCTCCACAGTCCCCATCCCTTTCCCAAATGGACAAACCCCATTGTTATGACCACAGCTGCAAAAGTACCTCTTCCACTACAAGTTCTCAGTGAAGTGAGGGGCAGGATCTCAATTTCCAGTTTATGGACAACTGAAATGATTTATCTTAAATATAAGTCAACAAGCTTTTTGGAAAGTATCTGGAGCCAGATGAAATTCATCCAAAGGTAGAAGACATTTCTTGCCTTTGCCTGGCATGGCTTCTTTGGCCACATATAAAGAAATATTACTCATCGATCAAGCAGATTTATTTATGAATATGAAAGATGTTCAGAAATTGGCAGAATATACTGCTTTTCTGCAAATGGACAATGAATATTATATAAATTACAAGTTTCAGAAGTTGGTCTTATTTTAGATAAGGCATTGCTTACAGATGTAGTAATGGGATGGTTTTCCATCAAGTTGTTGGAGTGATTCTTGCTAAGTCACTCAGCCTCCTTTAAAATCATTTCTTATTTTATAATAGTAGATCCTTATAATCCCTTTTTCAAGTTTTGTTCTGTGTGGAGTAAATTTTCCACACATAGATGTTTCCTTGAGAATACTTATTAAGCTTCTTGAAGTTACAAATCAAGTTCCAGTCGTGAATGGATGCTAAATAAACGGTTAAATTATTGATGGAGTGCTGTCAGGTTAGTTTACCATGTTGGAGAACACACTGTATTCAATCTTCAGTCTCTTTAGTAAAAATACCAGTGATGTTATCAAAATGGGACTCCACTAGGTTTAAATAATAAAAGTTTAGCTCAGAGAGATGTCAGATAAGCTGAGAAATATATTTCTTCTGTTTTTCTACTCACAGTGGGATTTTGAAACAGAATCTCGGCAGGCGTTTAGATGCCTGTGATCCTGTCAATGATATGTACTGAATGTTTTCAGTTTTGAATTGATATTTTAGTGAGTGCTTTCCTAGACTAAAGATGGGAGTTGAAAGGAGAAAAACAGGAAAGAATGTCTTGAAATGTTTTAATTCAAAGTTTTAGTTTGATTTGCTTGTGTTCTAGGGTATTCTGGCCCTAAATTTTTTTGTCGGGTATTTTCATCTAATAGTTTTCCCTCCTTAGGTTTCTATCAAATGTAAATCAGTTGAAAAACAACATTCTCATAACAAAGATCAGAGCAGAACCGAAGAAGATAGAGACGTGAAAAACCCTTCAAAAAAATCAATGAATCAAGGAACTGGGTTTTTTATTTTTTTATTTTTATTTTTTAGAGATTAACAAAATAGATAGAATACTAGCCAGACTAATAAAGAAGAAAAGAGGGAATCAATAGACACTATAAAAATGATAAAGGGGAGATCACCGCTCATCCCACAGAAATACAAACTGTCATCAGAGAATGCTGTAATCACCTCTACGCAAATAAACCAAAAAATCTAGAAGAAATGGATAAATTCCTGGACACATACACCCTCCCAAGACTAAACCAGGAAGAAGTCGAATCCTTGAATAGACCAATAACAAGTTCGGAAATTGAGGCAGTAATTAATAGCCTACCAACCAACAAAAAGTCCAGGTCCAGATGGGTTCACAGCTGAATTCTATCAGAGTTACAAAGAGGAACTAGTACCATTCCGTTTGAAACTATTCCAAACAACAGAAAAAAAGGGACTCTTCCCTCACTAATTTTATCAGGCCAGCATCATTCTGATACCAAAACCTGGCAGAGACACAACAAAAAAAGAAAATTTCAGGCCAATACCTCTAATGAATATTGACATGAAAATCCTTAATAAAATGCTGGCAAACTGAATTCAGCAGCACATCAAAAAGCTTATCCATCACGATCAAGTCAGCTTCATCCCTGGGATGCAAGTCTGGTTCAACATATGCAAATCAATAAACGTAATCCATCACATAAACAAAGCAATGACAAAAACCAAGTGATTATCTCAATAGATACAGAAAAGGCCTTTGACAAAATTCAACACCCTTCATGCTAAAAACTCTCAATATACTAGGTATTGATGGACCGTATCTCAAAATAATAAGAGCTATTTATGACAAACCCACACCCAATATCATACTGAATGGGCAAAAGCTGGAAGCATTCCCTTTGAAAACCAGCACAAGACAAGGATGCCCTCTCTCATCACTCCTATTCAACATAGCATTAGAAGTTCTGACCAGGGCAATCAGGCAAGAGAAAGAAATAAAGGTATTCAAACAGGAAGAAGGGAAGTCAAATTGTATCTGTTAGCAGATGACATGATTGTATATTTAGAAAATCCCATCATCTCAGCCCCAAATCTCCTTAAGCTGATAAGGAACTTCAGCAAAGTCTCAGGAAACAAAATCAATGTGCAAAGATCACAAGCATTCCTATACACCAATAATAGACAGCCAAATCATGAGTGAACTCTCATTCACAATTGCTACAAAGAGAATAAACTACCGAGGAATACAACTTACAAGGGATGTGAAGGACCTCTAAAAGGAGAACTGCAAACCTGCTGAAGGAGAACTTAAAGGAGAACTGCAAAACTGCTCAAGGAAATAAGAGAGGATACAAACAAATGGAAAAACATTCCGTGCTCATGGATGGGAAGAATCAATATTGTGAAAATGGCCATACTATCCAAAGTAATTTATAGATTTGATGCTATTCCCATCAACCTACCATTGACTTTCCTCACAGAATTAGAAAAAACTACTTTAAATTTCATATGGAACCAAAAAAGAGTCTGTATAGCCAAGACAATCCTAAGCAAAAAGAGAACAAAGCTGGAGGCATCACACTGCCTGACTTCAAACTATATTATAAGGCTATAGTAACCAAAACAGCATGGTACTGGTATCAAACCAGATATGTAGACCAATGGAACAGAACAGAGGCCTCAGAAATAACACAACACATCTACAACCATCTGATCTTTGACAAACCCGACAAAAACAAGCAATGGGGAAAGGATTCCCAATTTAATAACTAGTGTTGGGAAAACTGGCTAGCCATATACAGAAAACTGAAACTGGACCCCTTCCTTACACGTTATACAAAAATACACTCAAATACAAAAATTAACTCAAGATGGATTAATGACTTAAACATAAGACCTAAAAGCATAAAAACCCTAGGAGAAATCCTAAGCGGTACTATTCAGGACATAGGCATGGGCAAAGGCTTCATGACTAAAACACCAAAAGCAATGACAACAAAAGCCAAAATTGACAAATAGGATCTAATTAAACTAAAGAGCTTCTGCACAGCAACAGAAACTATCGTAAGAGTAAGCAGGTAACCTACAGAACGGGAGAAAATTTTTGCAATCTATCCATCTGACAAAGGGCTAATATCCAGAATCTACAGGGAACTTAAACAAATTTGCAAGAAAAAAACAAACAACCCTATCAAAAAGTGGGCAAATGATATGAACTGTTTAGGACTAGGTTCTATTCTATGGGGCAAAGGAGGGCAGCTAGTAAAATTGGGACAACCATTTGTTTTGTGAAATGGTTGAAGAAGCTACAATTGTTTAAGTTACAGAAAAAATTTTGGGAGGCATAGAGCTGTCTTTAGCTATTCTCAGGATTGATACTGGCTTTCTTTGTGAGGAAGAATGTCTAAGCAGAAGACATGGACAAAGAAGGATTGGACTGCTTGGCAGAGCTGTGAGCTTCCCAGTCATCAGAAGTATTCAAGCGGATGCTGATGGTTGTCAGTCAGGGTGGTATACAGTGAGGTTCTTCATTCGGTGAGTTGTTGGAGGGTCTTGGTTGGGAGGAGAGCACTACTGCTGCAAAGATTGATGCTGTGATTCTATACAAGAGGATCTCAGGGAGAAGAAGCGGCAGAGTATGGTAAAGCCAGTACTGTCACAATGCACGAGGAACCCTGGGCTCTGGTTTCAGCTCTGCTACAATATTGCTGGGTATTTTGGGCAGATCTTTTGGCTTCTGACTTTAGTCCTTCTCTCTCTCTCTCTCTCTCTCTCTCTCTCTCTCTCTCTCTGTCTCTCTGTGTGTGTGTGTGTGTGTGTGTGTGTGTGTGTGTAAAATGAAGGGTTGCGTCAAAGTCCTCCAGGGTTCCTTCTAAATTAACAGCTTTAAGATAATCACTTTCTCAGCCTACACATTTGATAGTTGACACAGCCCCAGAACCACTGAGGCACCTAAACCACAGGGCAAGGGCAGCAGAGCCACATGCTTGTTAGAGACACCAAGAAGGGGACACTACATATGGATTAATTTTCTCGTGGAATCTTCCAGAGATTTATCTCATTCCATGCTCTTATTCAGTGACAGTATACTGACAGGGTTATTGTACATAAAATAATTTAAAGCAAAATGTAATCTTGGAGGTTATCATTTTTTTATTCTATTAAAGTAGCCTATGGATCTATTATGAAGAAGGCATCGGGACTATGATGATGAATAATAAGATGGCATCTCTGGCTTCAATAAACTGTAGTCTAGAGGGGATAACGTCTGGATTAAACTAACAATGATGCAATGAAACGACCTTAATGTAAAGGCGCAAGCACTGTGCAAAGGGTGCTTTCATCCCTTCTGCCAGGTGGGACTTGGATAGGCTTTGTAGAGGAGTTGACTTTCCAGAGGGTCCTAACAACATGAGTGGGACTTTACCTGTGGGGGAAAGTTTATTCCAGGGACAGGGATTATTGTGAGGAAATGCACAAAAGTTTGGAAGTACTTGGTGTGTTTAGAAAAATGAGTGATCTGGTGGGGCTAAGCATAAAGTATCTGGAAGGTGTGCTTGGTAACCAAACTGGAAAGGTGGTTTGGGGCTGGCTTAGAAAGTCTTGAATGTTATAATATTCTGAGCTTTAAATTTTAGTGGAGAGCCCTAGAAGCTTTTATGTATAACCATACCTGTGGTTCATGTATCTAATTCTATTAGGGGTTAGTAGAATGGGTTAGAGTTGTGAGGGATCTGGCAGTGTCCTGCATAAGTGTATGTGTGTAATATAATCAGTGTTCAGCCATGTTCGTGAGATATCTCTATCTGAACCTCACTATCCTGTAAGGTTATCAAGTAGCTTAGTCCAGCTAAGTCCTCTCTATCAGAGACTCAAGTTATATTTCTGAGCAGTTAAAGAGCTGAAAACTTGGACTAGGCTTTTAAAAAAACTAAAAAAAAAAAAAAAAAAATCTAAGGGGAAGGAGAGGAAGAGAATCTCAAACTAGAGTCTTTCATGGAAATTCAGCCTCTGAATGGTAAGGGTCTGACTGAAGCACTGCGTGAAGAATGAAATGGTGCATATTTGGGATGTTTCAGAGGACTTTTGAAGAGGAGAGTGAGTGAAGTCTCAGGTTTGATAAGGTTAGGAATCCTGCAGGACATCCTGGTAGAGATATACGTGCCAGATTAGAGATGTAACCTATTTGGTAGCCCTCAATGACAGCTAAAGCCCTAAGAATGCTTAAAATATGTGAAGGAATCCTTGTTAAATGGGGAACAGTACCACACTCAGAAGCTTGAAGAACATAAAAACTCCATAAGGTGAGCAGAGAGGTGGAACTTTGAGAAAGTGGGTGAAGTGATAGGAAGAGAACCCTAAAGCAGGAGACTCTGATGATGACTTAGGCATACAGAAAGAAAAGCTGAAGAATAAGGATGTGTGATGTGGGTTTTAGTTCTGCCCAGAGGTTTGGGTCTTCTGATTTCAAAAGACCATTCTGGAATCTGAGTGAGAGTCCTTAGAAGGAGACAGCTGAGTCATATACCAAGTAGACAGATGGAAATGGACCTTGAGAAGATCCAGCTTTTCTTGCTCTTACTCATTGCTCACCAAGCGATCTTTTGATCTGTAACTTCATCTTCAGTGAATCCACCCCCAGATACAAGATTGGTTCTAGTTCCCTATCCAGGAATAATCATTACAGTATAAACGTTGGGGTTCTGATTTATCACACATCTATGTGAAAGCACACTGACCTCTCCAAGGCAAGACACAACCCTGTCCTCAGCACCTCATATCACTCTGGTTATAGAGTTAGTGCACCAGACCAGAATCTCCTAACTCACGGCCAAATACTGTTTTTTTTTATCCATTATGCTTCTCTGCCTTTGAGCGTCTGGCTGTTTTAATTAGAATGAACCAGTCCACAGAGACTGAGCATCTCTGTGTGAACTTTAACTCTCAGGTATATTTGTTCCTTTGCTTTCCATGTTTATAAAGAAATGGAGTTTGCTATGTTGCCCAGGCTGGAGTGCAGTGGCGATTCACAGGTGAAATCATAGTGCACTAAAACCTCCAACTCCTGCGCTCAAAGCAATCCTTCCACCTCAGCCTCCCGAGTAGCTGAGCCTACAGGTGCTTACCACACCGCACTGAGCTGATTCTTGTATTCTTAACCAGCAAAGTCCTAGAACAGAAGTTACACTGTGGTGGTATTAGATGCAGCAATAAGTGAGGCTCAGCTTAAAGTCATCCTATGTCCTTCACGTTTTATAACATTCAAATGATCTTGGTTAACCCATGTAAGTAATTTAGCCCCCTGTGATTCTGATCTGGTGAGGATACCTCTGTACCCTTAGAGGATGTTCCCTAAGGAGGCACACTTTTCTGGCAGAAGTGATCAGTACATAGCTTGCTATGAAACCGGAGCTTTGTTTTGCAAGACCTTGTAACATGGTGCCTGCAAAGCACAAGAATAAAAGCACCACCTTCTGTGCCTCAAAGTCCCGGTTTTATAGTCCTTGTCTGCTTTGCGAATTAAGAGCGTTCACAACTCCCTCTTGACCTAAATGTGTAAAATGTTTCATGTTGTTTGGGCTGTTCTAATAGCTTTTGTTTGGCCCTTTCTGAATTTATAAGGTCAAATGTAATTAGCCCCAGATATCCACATCCCCCACTGGGAATAATTTCAAGGAGCAATACATCTTAAATTCTATTTAAAAGACTCCAACCTCTTTACATCTTTCAAAAATTGTTTACGTCTCTAAATTGGCCTTGATTCTGGAAACGTAAGTGGGGGGAAGTTTGAGGGAATAATTGGGCTGAGTCAGGTACTTGTGCTCAAGGTTGGAAATAAAGGACTCTTAGATGGACCTGTAATAGCTGTGTTTTAAGCTCAACACTCATGCCTGCCATATGGAGCCAGACCTCTGGCTTTCACAGCTGCAACCCTTTGGCCCCACGTAATCTTCCCTTGATGTGCAGTGATAATCACCAAGTGGAATGCCTGGTACAGATGGCCTCCCATGCTTCAGTGCACAGCCCCTCTGGGTACAAATGATGTGCAGCAGAGTGATGTGGGCACGCAAGTGGGTGGAAATTTTCTAATGTGTCACAATAATAACAATGCTGAATCCTATTGCTGTTCAGCTTCCTCTGAGAACTTCGGCCCACGCGGCAGCCTACTTGGTTCACAGTCTTATGTGAATGCTAGACAATTAGCAGCTGATAATGAAAAATACCATGGGAACCAGTGGGAAAATAATAGCTTTCTCCAAGGATATAATGAAATGAAATTAGCACAGACAGTAAAACAGACAATTTATGGTGTCTTTTTTGTAATTAAAAAGAACCAGTAAATACTTCTAGTAGAGAAATCTGAAAATCGATTAGAATCCCATCTGTTTTGGAAAAGGGTTTTTTTTTGGTCCCTGGAAATTAACTCTAGAGAAGCTTCCTCTTAGGAAGAGGGTCCTACTAAGGAACTTGAAGAGATAAAGGATGCCAGTTTTATTTAAATATATGATAGTTTTGTTCAGTGGTTGTTACCTAAATGGTGGTTTGTGGTCTGAGCTTTAGAAAGGGACACTAACACTAGATAATTGGTTTGACTGGTTAGGGCTATGCATTTTTGTTCTCACCTGAAATATCTGCAGATTTTGAATGCTCCCAACAAACAAATTCTTAGTAAGAGGGTGAACTTATATCTGTGGATAGATAACCTTTTGAACACAAGAAAATGTGTTGTCTGAGAAGTTTGGTATTTAATGGGTGTTTCCATATTCTTATATCTAGATGTCCCATGTGCTATTCAGGCAAGTCCTTGAGCACGCAGTTAGTTCTACGTCTTACTTTGGGGTCAAGAGTTAAAATTGGAAGAGCTTTATAATCATCTTTTAAAAAATATTTGTTTTAGGCAGCAAGAAATGATATGTCTTTTTAAGGATATTGGATTAGTGACAAACAATTCTGTTAAAGTTTTAGTCTCACTGTGTGGGCAGTCTTCTGTGAGTTGAAAAATAAAGTTACAAACAAATAAAATTTTATTTCACTCCAAATGTTTTCCGAATGCATTTATTTTGGAGAGTTGAAGAAAGTCGGATGTCTTCTTCCAAGATTTTTTTTTGCCTGTCTGAAGTAGACTTACCTCTCAATCTCTCTCCTTTATAAAAATATTCTCTTTTTATGTGAAAGTTAAATTGCCCCATTGATTCAACAACCAATCCCTGAAAATAATGTGATTGAATATTCTGTGATATTTCAACATGACATGCTTTTATTGGGCATATGTTCCTAATTATTTCTATAATTATCTTTAGTATTTTTGTTTTTTCAAGATAGGGTCTCACTCTGTTGCCCAGGATGAAGTGCAGTGGTGTGATCATGGGTCACTGCAGCCTCAATCTCCCGGGCTCAAGTGATCCTCCTATCTTGGCCTCCTGAGTAGCTGGAACTACAGGTAGGTGCCACCATGCCCAGCTAATTTTTGTATTTTTAGTAGAGAGGTTTCGCCATGTTACCCAGACTGGTTTTGAAATCCTGGGCTCAAGGATCCTCTGCCTCAGCCTCACAAAGTGTTGGGATTATAGGCATGAGCCACTGTGCCAGGTCATTAAGTTCAACAATGTTGAAGTGATACAGTGATAGTCATGCTAACTGATTAATTTTTTTTTTGCAAATGTCATAAATTGTACAAGGCTCATATATTGCTTAATTAAATTCAGCAACATAAGCATGCCATTGAAAACCCAGCCATCCAGAAATGTTGACTGTGTGTGGCCTTATGAACTGACAAATCACCTTTTGCTGATTTTCTATTCTTTTCCCCATCTGGGAAGATAAAAGCAAACGGAGAGTTCTGCAGAGTGGAGAATAGCTGAAGTGTGTAGGGAAACTCAGACAAGTGAGGAGAGTCTCAGAGATTGACTCCATGGATTGGTGCATGTCAGCCATTTTCATCATTAAATGCTACTTCTCAGCCTATATCTGAGTATTAAAGGAAAGGAGAGCAAGTTTGCTGATAATTTTTGGCTTCTAGAAGTGTATGTGTGTATGTTAATGCTAAGAGAGAATGTACATTTTCAACATGTAAGGCAGATAGGTTACTTAATTCTCAGAAGATGATAGACATATTTCAGCACACATATTTTATTATATTAAAGATAGCACCCCATTTATACCCCCAAATGTTGTGTTCTCAAGTGTTTGGAAAAATGATTGGTTGCTAGTGACTCCATATGTTGCTATGTTTTATTTTGGAACATGTTAAAATCTCACTTAGGTTTCATTAAGCTGCTTTGTTCCTTTTTTTGAAAGGTCTATTTTTTCTTTCCAAAGAATTTGTTTTAACATGTAGTTAACATATCTTTGTTAGTTATTAAATAGGAAGAATATTTAAGTGGAACCACCCATTTTCCTTAAATATATATATATATATATATATGTATTTCAGTTTCAGAACTGTTTAGAAAATGATTGAATATCTATGAATATTATTGTGCTTATAATGCCTGACTAGCTCTAGATATAGGACATTGGAAAAATAATATGCTGCGAAGTATCAGAGACTTCATTCTTCTCTTCTTTTAATTCTAGAAGCACCACATAGCAAAAAAGGAACATTAAAGCTCTCAGTGTAACTTGTTCTGTATTAATTTTTAAGTAGCTTATTTAATTTTGTTGATTATATAACCAACTAATGTATAAATGAATCTAATTGTGCAGATATTTTGAATTTGTGTCCTTCAGTTGCTTTGTATAGAGGACAGACACATTGGTGGTCAGTCCTTAAAAGTTTGTAATTTCTTACCTCCCCTTTCTTTTGTTCATTGCAAAGAAAATCTTAACATAAAGTGTAGTATCTATGATTATGCTGGTGAAAGCAAGGGAAATGGTCCAAATTTTTTTTTTTTAAATTTCCTCTTTGAAAACTTCAACCTCCATATAATACCCACCAAGTAGTTCTAGAGGTCTTGAGGGGAACTCTCTCTGGTACCCTGTAGACAAAGCCTTTTGTTCACACCATTTGCTCGCTCTCTCTCTTCGGTACCCCATGGTGACCTCCTAAATTGTTGATGACACTGAAAGTCGCCGGCACTGATGCTGGAGCCAACTGCTGTCTCCACTGTCCTGTTGAATTCTGAGATCTAGGGCCTCACCTCTTACTGCTGCTGAAATTGCCTTTGAAAACATCTCATTTTTCAAAAGCTGCTGATACCTAATGCTATACCTTTTATCATCACTTCCTTATCCTGGGACCAAAGGAGTCTGGGCTTCGGTCATCCTGGGTGGTAGACACATGTGCTGTACCCAGGTCACCTCTACTCTGACCTTGTTCACTGTCTCTCCTGGAGGCTCTGTGGTCCTTAGGGATGTGGATTCCTGGAGGAGGATGTAGGTATGCTCAAGCAATACCAGAATCCAAACAAAGCTTAGGTTTAAGTCAGGGACTCCTACTGTATGACTGTTTGCAAACATCACAGAATGTTTCAGACTTCTGCTGCTTTCTAAATGGATGAGTGAAGTTGAGGTTATTTCATTGGAAGGAGAACTTTCAGGTTAATGGATACTCAAAGATGGGAGGGATCTATAAATGGCATTTTAGATTTACCTCAGGCTTTCCTCATGTTTTTAATGAGCTTCCTCACACTTCCCAATGTGGTGGCAGAAAGTTTACAATACCTGTGAAATTATATCTTTACTTTTTAATTGTCTGTAATGTTTTTGCTCAGTTATCTGGTTCCTCCTTACTATTTTGTTAAATAAACTTTCAGCATGTCTCCACCGTCCTGTTTAATTCTTTCATCTTATTTCTAGTTCTCGTTGTGAGTCAGATGGCTGCAATTGGTTAGCCTTATTTTTTTTTTTTTTTACCCCTTCACCAGCCATGGAATGAAATTTACAAACATCTACTGACTGTGTGACATGCGGAAGCATCTCTATTTATGTCGGTATGTGCTGTGCCTTCTCCTTGAGCCATTGCTTGAAAATCAACAGATGGGGCTATTCAGTGGCACGCCAGAGATACAGTTAACTTTGAGGAAGTTTTTAGCATGAACTATGTGACCAAACTTCACAGCCATCTGATTTCCAATTTAGTAATTACTGGAATAATTAGATGAGTTACTTTGCAGATGGCACTTAAGTTTCTTGACATATGTGCCCTTGTCATCTATAGCAGATGATATATATGATACTTTTCTTCACTATAGCATTTGTATATATGGATGTAAATGCCTTTAAAGCTTCCCTGTCAAAGTCTTTAATTTTGTTTAGACTCAAATGCCATCTTGGCTTATACTGATAGAGCTGTTGACTTGCTTTGTTCAGTGTTACATATTAATTGTTACATTGTGCTGACTACAATTCTCATGACCTATAATATGTAAACTTTATTTTTAATTCTAAATGTTGAATAATTAAATTGCAGAATGTTTAAATAGGAAGAAAATAACTCTCAAAATCTAAGAAAATTATTACTATTTTTAAAAATATGTTTTCTTCTTATTTAATTTCCTTATTAAAATAATACATTTGGAATTTAAAACTTCTTTTGAGATAAAATTCACATATCATAAAATTCAGACCCTTTTAATAATGTTTCAAGGTTCACTCATGATGTAGCATGTATTAGTACTTCATTTTTTCAGTTGTTACCATAGCAGGATGGTATACAGTACTTAACTGATTTATTGAGGCATGATTAACATACAAAAGCTGTGGGTGTTTAGTGTAGACAACTTGATGTGTTTGGTGATAAGTTTACACCTGTGAAATGATCAAGCCATCATCACTGTCAATGGTATAAACGTGTTCATTGCCTCTAAAAGTTTCATCCCCTTCTCCCCCACTATTTGGGGGATGAAGTCAAGAGTACTTAAGATCTACCCTCTTAGCAATTTTTTTTTTACATATGCAATACAGTATTGTCAATCATAGGCCCCATATTGTACAGTAGATTTCCAGATCTTATTTAGTTTGCATAACTGAAACTTCATATTTGTTGAACTACAACTCTCCATTTTCTGCTCCAGCTGCTGGCAACTACCATTCTCTCTGCTTCTATGTGTTTGATTATTATAAATGTATTATGTATATGAGATCATGTAGTACTGTATTTATCTTTCTCTGTGTGTCTTTATTTTACTTAGCGTAATGTTCTTCAGGTTCATTCATGTTGTCACAAATGGCAGGATTTACTTCTTAAAGGCTGAATAATGTTTTATCATATGTACATTGCCACATTTTCTTTATCTACTCATCCATTGATGGATACTTAGGTTGATTCCATATCTTGGTTCTTGTGAATAATACCTCAACGAACATGAGAGTGCAGATATCTTTTTGAGATTAAGATTTCAATTCCTTTACGAATGTATGTACAATGAGATTGCTGGTAAGTGGTAATTCCACTTTTAATTTTTTAAGGAATATCCATCTTGGTTTTCATAGTGTCTATACCAATTTACATTCCCATCAGCAGTGTAAAAGGGTTCCCTTTTCTTCATATTCTCCCCAACACTTGTTCCTCTACTCTCCCTTTCCCCTCTCCCTGTCCCTCTCCCCTCTGCCTCTTTTTCTTCCTCTTGTTCTTTCTCTTTCTTTCATAATAGTCATTCTAACAGATGGGAGGTGATATCTCACTGTGGTTTTGATTTGCATTTCCCTGATGACTAGTGATGTGGAGTACTTGTTGGTCATTTACGTGCCTTCTTTGGAGAAATGCCTGTTTAGGTCCTTTGCCCATTTATTAATTGGGTTATTTGATATGTTTGCTATTGAGTTTTAGGAGGTCCTTATATATATTTAATATTAATCCCTTATCAGATATATGGTCTGAAAATATTTTTTCTCATTTCATAGGTTACCTTTTTACTTTTATTTATTTATTTATTTATTTTTTGCTGTGCAGAAACCTTTTAGCTTGATGTAATCCCATTTGTTTATTTTTGCTTTTGTTGTCTGTGCTTTTGGTGTCATATCTAAGAGTTGGTTTGCCTAGTTCAATGTTTAGAAGCTTTATTCAATGTTTAGAAATTTTTTGTTTCAGGTCTTATGTTTAAATCTTTAATCCATTTCAAGCTGATTTTTGTATATGGTATGAGATAAGGGTTCAATTTCACTGTTTTGCATGTGGATATCCAGTTTTACTGAACCATTTGTAGAAAAGAATGTTCTTTCCCAATTGTGTACAGTTGACACCCTCGTCAAATATCAGTTCACCGCATTTGTATCTGTGTATTGCTGGTCTCTTTATTCTGTTCCATTGGCCTATCTCTCTGTTTTTATGTGAGTGCCATACTGTTTTGATTACTATAGCTTTGCAGTATGTTTTGCATTCAGGGAGTGTGTGACCTCTAGCTTTGTTTTTCTTGCTCAGTATTGCTTTGACTATTAAGAGTCTTTTATGATTTCAAATGAGTTTTAGGATTTTTTTTTTCTAATGCTTTAAAACATGCTATTGGAATTTTGACAGAGATTGTATTAAATCTGTAGATTGCTTTAGAAGTTTAGACATTTTAGCAGTATTTATTATTCCAATTCATGATCATGGGATGTCTTTCCATTTATTTGTATCTTTTAACATTTATTTCATCAACATTTTGTAGTTTTCAATGTATAAATCTTTCACCTCTTTGATTAAGTTTATTCCTAAGTATTGTTTTTGATAACATAAGTGCAATTATTTTCTCATTACTTGTTTGTATAGGTCATTGTTAGTGTATAGCAGCACAATTGATTTTTATGTTAATTTTTAAATCCCGCAGCACAACTGAATTCTCTGATTAGTTCTAACAATTTTTCTTTTTTTAGAGTCTTTAGGGTTTTCTACATATAAGCTCATGGCATCTGCATACAGAAATAGTTTTACTGCTTTCATTCTGTTTTGGATGCCTTTTATTTCTTTGTCTTGCCTAATCTCTCTGGTTAGGACTTTCAGGACTGTATTGGAGAGCACTTTTGGAGACAGAAGTATGGGCATCCTTGTCTTATTTTGGGTCTTAGAGGGAAGCTTTCCACTTTTCATTGTTGAAATTATGTTACCTGTAGGCTTTGCTTAAGTAGCCTTTATTTTGTTGAAGTAAATTCCTTCTATACTTATTGAGAGTTTTTTAATCATGAGACAATGTTGAATTTTGTCAAATGCTTTTTCTGCATCTATTGAGATGATTATGTGATTTTTATCTTTTATTATGTTGATGGGGTATATTTCATTGATTGATTTGTGTATGTGAAACCATCCTTGCATCCCAGGGATAAATCTCACTTGGTCTTAATATATGACCCTTTATGCCTTCCCCCCAATACTTTGTGCAACTGATGTCATATTTTGCTTCTTGCTATGTTATGTTTCTATGAACAAATTCCTGTGGTTGTAGTTATTCTTACTGTGTTTTCTTTTAATTTGCATTCTGGTGTTAAATGAGATTTATGCATTGCCATTACAGTAGCACAGTATTCTGTGTTTATCTTTATATGTACCTTTAGTAGTGAGTCTTATATTTTTATATGCTTTTGTGTTCCTTAGCACCTTTTCATTTCCACTTGTAGAATTCCCTTGAGCACCTCTTGTAAGGCAGGTCTAATGGTGATGTACTACCTTAGTTTTTGGGGAGAAGTTTGGGGGACAGGGTTTCTCTCTGTCACCCAGAGCGGAGTGCAGTGGTGCAGTCATGGATTCGTTGCTGCCTTGACCTCCCAGACTCAAGTGATCCTCCCACCTTAGACTCTCAAGTATAATAGCTGAGACTACTGGTGTATGCCACCATGCGTCACTAACTTTTAAATTTTTTGTAGAGATGGGGTCTCTCCATGTTTCCCAGGCTGGTCTTGAACTCCTGTGCTCAAGTGATCTGCCCATGTCAGCCTCCCTAACTCAGTTTTTATTTGGGAAAATCTTTATATCTTTTTCATTCTTAAAGAACAGTTTTGTTTTTTTGCTTAGGATTGCCTTTTTCATTCAAGCTCTTTTTTGTTTGCATATGAATTTTAAAGTAGTTTTTTCTAATTGTGTGAAGAATGTCATTGGTAGTTTGATAGAAATAGCATTGAATTCATAAATTGCTTTGGGCAGTATGGCCATTTAAAAAATATTGCTTCTTCCTACCCATGAGCATGGAATGTTTTCCTGTTGTTGTCATCTCTAATTTCTTTGAGCAGTGTTTTGTAGTTCTCATTGTAGAGATCCTTCAGTTTCCTGGTTAGCTGTATTCTGAGGTATTTTATTCTTTTTGTGGCTATTGTGAATGGTATTGCGTTTTTGATTGGTTCTCGGCCTGGATGTTATTGGTGTATGGGAATGCCAGTGATTTTCATACATTTATTTTGTATCCTGAAACTTTGCTAAAGTTGTTTATCAGATGAAGGAGCTTTTGGGCAAAGACTATGGGGTTTTCTAAGTATGGAATAATATCATCGACAAACATGGATAGTTTGACTTCCTCTCTTCCTATTTGAATGCTCTTTTCTCTTGCCTGATTGCTCTGGCCATGACTTCTAATACTGTGTTGAATAGGAATGATGGGAGAGGTCATCCTTGTCTTGTGCTGTTTTTCAAGCAGAATGCTTTCAGCTTTTGCCCATTCAGCATGATGTTGGAACAGAGCCGGGAGGCATCATATTTCTTGAATTTTAAATACCCTACAAGGCTACAGTAACCAAAGCAGCATGCTATTAGTACAGAAACAGATACATAGATCAGTGGAACAAAATAGAGAGCCCAGAAGTAATGCCACACACCTACAATCATCTGACCTTTCACAAAGTCAACAAAAACAAATGATGAGGAAAAGACTGCCTATTCAATAAATGGTGCTGGGATAACTGGCTAGCCATATGCAGAAAATTAAAACTGGACACCTTTCTTACACCATATACAAAAAATTAACTCAAGATGGATCAAACAACTATAAAAACCCTGGAAGATAACTTAGGAAATACCATTCTGGGCATCAATCCTGGCAAAGATTTTATGACAAAGATGCCAAAAGCAATTGCAACAATGACAAAAACTGACACATGGGACCTAATTAAACAAAAGAGCTTCTGCACAGCAAAGGAAACTATCAACAGAGTAAACTAACAACCTGCAGAATGGGAGAAACTTTGCAAACTATTCATCCGTCAAAGGTCTAATATTCAGAATCTACAAGAAACTTAAATTTACAAGCAAAAATGAGCAATCTCATTAAAGAGTGGGAAAAGGACATGAACAGACACTTTTCAAAAGACGTACATGGGCCAACAAGTATGTGAAGAAATGCTCAATATCACTAATCATTATATAATTGCAAATCAAAACCACAAGTTGACACCATCTTACACTAGTCACAATGAATTTTATTAAAAAGTCAAAAAATAACAGAGGCTAGCAAGGTTGAGGAGAAAAGAAAACACTTATACACTGCTGATGGGAATGTAAATTAGTTTAGCTATTGTGATTTCTGAAATAACTTAAAACAGAATTACCATTCAACCCACCATTCCCATTAGTGAGTATGTAGCCAAAGGAATAGAAATTATTCTATCATAAAGACACATGCATGTGTATGTTCACTACAGTACTGTTCACAATAGCAAAGTCATGGAATCAACCTAAAAGCCCATCAATGGTAGACTTGATAAAGAAAGTGTGGTACATGTATACTGTGGAATAAAACAGAGCCATAAAAAAGAATGAGATTATGTCCTTTGCAGCAACATGGATGGAGCTGCAGACCATTATCCTGAGTGAACTAACACAGAACAGAAAACTAAATACCACACATTCTCACTTATAAGTGGGAGCTAAACATTGAGAACATAGGGACACAAAGAAGGGAACAACAGACACCAGGGCCTACTTGAGGATGGAGAATGGGAGGAGGGTGAGATTTGAAAAACTACTTATTGGATACTATGCTTATTGCCTGGGTGATAAATAATCTATACACCAAACCCCTGTGACATCCAATTTACCTATATAACAAACCTGCTTGTATACCCCTAAACTTAAAAGTTAAAAACAGTTTTGCCAGGTAAATATTTTTGTTTTGCAGTTTTTTTTTCCAGTACTTATATCATCCTGTTGTCTTCTGTCCTGCAAGGTTTCTGCTGGGAAATTAATTGATAGTCTGTTTGGGGGTCCTTTGAATGTGACATATGTCTTTTCTCTTGATTCTTTCAAAATTCTTTCTTTCTCTTTGACTTTTGGCAATTTAATTCTAATGTGACTCGGTATGGATTTTTTTGTGTGCAATCTGTTTAGGGAGTTTTGGGATTCATGAATCTGGATGTCTATGTTCCTCCCAGTATTTAGGAAGTTTTGGTGATTATTTCCTTAAGTATGCTTTTGCCCTTTTCTATATTTGCCTTCTTGGACTTCCATAATGCATATATTGGTTCACCTGAGAGTGTCTCAGGAGTCTTGCAGACTTTCTTTACTCTTTTCATTCTTTTCTTTCTGTTCCTCTGACTATAATTTCAAATGACTTGTCTTTGAGTTCACTCATTGTTTATTCTTCTTGATTAAGTTGAAGCTCTCTCTTCAGTTCAGACATTGTATCTTCAATTCCAGTATTTGTTTCTTTCTTGTGGCTTCTATTTCTTAATTGTACTTTTCATTTTGATCACGTATTGTTTTCCTGATGTCATTAGTCTATTTGTTTTTCTTGTGGCTCACTGAGCTTTTTAAGGATGGTTATTTTGATGTATTTGTCAAGCAGTTTACGTATCTCCATTTCCTTAGTGTCAGTTTCTAGAGCTGCATTAGTTTCCCTGGTAGATGGTAAACTTTTGATAAATACTGTGTAAGTGCTGAGTGCCCCACCGACCAGTTGTTCCTCCATCTCTATTCCTCTCCTTATGCCTTCCTATTCCTTGAGACACAACAATATTTAAATTAGGCCAATTAACAACCCTCCAGTGGCCTCTAAGTGTTCAAGTGGAAGGAAGAGTCTCTCACTTTAAATCAAAAGCTAAAAATTATTATAGTTCATGAGCAAGACATGTCCAAAGCTGAGATAAGCCAAAAGCTAGATCTCTTATACCAAACAGCTAGCCAAGTTGTGGAAGCAAAGGAAAAGTCCTTGAAGAAAATTAAAAGTGCTACTCTAGTGAGCACACAAATGATAAGAAAGCAAAACAGCCTTATTGCTGATTTGGAGAAGGATTTGGTGGTCTGGATAGAAAATCAAACCAGCTTCAGCATTTCCTTAAGGCAATGCATAATCCAGAGTAAAAACTTAACTCTCTTTGATTCTATGAAGGTTGAGAGAGGTCAGGAAGCTGCAGAAGAAAAGCTTGAAGCCAGACGGGGTTGGTTCTTGAAGCTCAAGGAAAAAAGCCATCCTTGTTACATAAAAGTGCAAAGTGAAGCAGCAAGTGCTGATGTAGCAGCAGCAAGTTATATAGACGGTCTACCTAAGATCAGATTTTCAATGTAGTCCAAACAGTCTTCTGTTGGAAGAGGATGCCATCTAGGATTTTCATAGCTAGAAAGGAGATGTCAATCCTTAGCTTCAAAGTTTCAAAGAACAAGCTGACCCTTTTGGTAAGGGCTAATGTAGCTGGTGACTTTAAGTTGAAGCCAATGCTCATTGACCATTCCAAAAATTCCAGAACCCTTAAGAATCATGCTCAGTGTAATCTGCCTGTGCTTTAGAAATGGAACTACAAAGCGTGGATGACAGCGCATCTGTTTATAGAATGGTTTACTGAATATTGTAAGCCTGTTGTTGAGACCTACTGCTCAGAAAAAGACTCCTTTCAAAATATTATTGCTCACTGACAGTGCACCTGGTCATGCAAGAGCTCTGATGGAGATGTACAAAGAGATAAATGTTGTTTACATGCCTGCTAACACAACATCCACTTTGGAGTAAGTTCAACTTTCAAGCTCTTTAGTTAAGAAATAAGTTTTGTAAGGCTATAGTTTCCATAGACAGTGATTCCTCTCACTTATATGGCCAAAGAAAATTGAAAACATTTGGAAAGGTTTACGACTGTAGATGCTATTAAGGACATTTATGATTCATGGGAGGTCAAAATATCAATATTAACAGGAGTTTGGAAGAAGTTCATTCCAACCCTCTTGGATGACTTTGTGGCGCTCAAGATTTCAGAGGAAGAAGTAACTGCAAATGTGGAAATAGCCAGCGAACTAGAATTAGAAGTGGAGCCTAAAGACATGACTGGATTGCTGCAATCTCATGCTCAAACTTGAACAGATGAAAAGTTGCCTTCTTATAGATGAGCAAAGAAAGTGGTTTCTTGAGATAGAATCTACTCCAGGTGAAGATGCTATGAACATTGTTGAAATGACAACAAAGAATTTAGGATGTTGCATAAACTTAGTTGCTATAACAGTGGAAGAGTTTGAGAGGATTTTGAAAGAAGTTCTGATGTGGATAAAATGCTCTCAAACAGCATCATATGCTACAGAGAAATCTTTCATGAAAAGGAAGAGTCAATCAATGAGGGAAACCTCATTGTTGTCTTATTTTAAGATAACAACCACCCCAGCCTTCAGCAGCCACCCACCCTGATCATTCAACAGCCATTGACACTGAGACAACCCTCTATACACAAAAAGATTATGTTTCACTGAGGGATCAGTGAATTTTAGTAATAAAGTATTTTTAATTAAGGTATGTACATGATTTTTAAAGACATCCTGCTATTGTGCATTTAATAGACCACAGCATAGTGTAAACATAACTTTTATGTGCACTGGGAAGCAAAAAAAAGTGTGTCTTGTTTTATTGTGATATTTGCTTTATTGTGATGGTCTGGAGCTAAATCTGCACTATATCCAAGATATGAGTGCGTTTTCAGTTCTCTTGGGTGCATACCTAGGAGTGGAATTGCTGAGTTATATTTGGAATTTTAAGCATGTCTAAACAGGGCAGTTTTTGTGAAACCCTGATTAGGCAATCCTGTAAGTCTTGTGTTGCTGCCGCCTTCTGAGTCATTTTTATGACACTCTACTTATTTAGAAAGCACGTAATCTAATCTACAGTTTAACATAGCTATGGCTAGCAGTCCTTCCTGCACCTCTTTAGCCCTCCCACTAAGTACTCATAAGCACAAAAAAAGATGAAATTGAAATTAACAGATTCTGGAAGAAACATGAACTCTTTTGAGATAACCAAACTTGCCTTTATCTAACTGAACTAAACTTTCTCTCTCCTTAGCTAGACTTGAACTAATTTCTAATGTTCCCCACCCCTCACCCCTGCCCCAGCCTGAAAGGATGGAAAAAGATCATATCTTCACTGTTTGTCTCTGACTCAGATATTAAAAGGTCATAATAGTGCATATGGCAGAGTGGTTATGAGCATATTTTAACCAGCTTAGTAAATATGTGTAGGGAATGTTTAAGATCTGTCAGATTGTAGAGGAAAAACAATTGAGAAAAATGAAAGTTTGTAGCTGAATAAATAGTAACATTGTTTAATACAGAGCAAGAGCAGTTGAAATAGAAGAAATTATCAAAGATGCAATCAAAGAAAACTCTCCTAAGCTTGAAAAAACCGTGGATATGTGACGAAATCTGTCTTCCAGGAGAAATGAACAAAGAGACTAATAGAAAGATACGTTCTGGTAAAATTTTTGTGTTATAAAGGAAAAAGTTCTACGAGCATACAGACTGAAAAATTCTGTTGCCCATACAGTAACAAAAAGTAAGCTGCAGCACCACACTTATTTATGGAGCAATGTCTATATAACTTCATGAAGAAAAAAATGTTGGGACTTACCTAAAAATTTTTTTCCCATCCATAGTTAAGCCATTGCTACAAGAATTGTTATTAACAAAAATGTTTCTTCTCCAAAAAAGCAGAGTTATTTTGAGTAACATAAGGGCCATTTTCTAGACTTTTTCTTGTGTCTCTGGAGATTATATTGAATAATCTCTTCGTATGACCTTCAATCTGTGAATGTTTTTATGTTAAATTTATTAATATAAGCATATACAGTACTATCTCAATTATGACAAAAATAGTTAAGAAAAAATTATTTACCAAGCTAAAATATGAACAGTGATGTGTGTTAAGATTGAACGTTATCATCATTTAAATATTTTCTAATATTTTCCAAACATTCTACTGTGTGCATGAATTATTTATTTTTCTTTCTTTAAAAATAGTTAAAACTTTTTAATCAGTAAAAATATTTATAAACCAAAATAGTGAAGTCTTTACAATTTCATATTTGCCAAGTAGCTGAAGCGACTGAAAGGAAGCACGCAAAATCTCAGTAGTGAGTTGTTTTGTCTTTTTCCATATTTTGCAGATTTTATGTAGTGAGTTTCATACTGCTTTTATGATGGAAACAGATCCTTTATTTAAAAATAAACATTTAGTTTCATTAATTAATGACATTATTAGATGCAAATGTTTCTGCTTATATATGAATCTTCTTTTTCCTAAGACCTTTCTTAACATAAATCATATCCCATGTTGGGGAGTTTTACTGACCCCTTGAGATATATCTTTCCAGGAGTTTTCACTGATAGGCACATTTGCCAATGTGTTGTAGCATAGAAGAGTTCCAATATTTATTCAGCCAACAAATTATCTATTGAATGCTTACCGTATGCTAGCTGCTGAGAGTACAATGAGTAACTCAGACATACTTCCTGTTCTTATGAAGTTTAAAATTTAACATTTGAAATTGGTTGAAGAAGCTGTCAAGGGTTCGGTAGGTGGCGACACTCTGTGGAAGCACCCAGCCTTGTCTAGAAGAACAAGAAAGGTTTTCAAAGGAAGCACGGTGTCAGAGTAGCCAGAGGAGCAGTTGTCTCAGGGAGTTGAAATATGCAATGATCTGGAGGTGTGACCTGCATTTGCGGAACCAGAAATAGGTGAACACAGTGACAAGAAAGAGTTTGGTGCTGGGGAGTAATGAGTAATAAAGGCTGGAATCAGTATACAGGTCATGAAGGGCCTTGTAAACTGAATTAGGGAATTCAGATTTTGTCCTCTGGATAATGGGAAGCCATTGGATGGTGCATTCGTTTCCTAGGGTTACTGCAACAAATTACCACAAACTTGGTGGCTTCAGACAACAGAAATCTACTGTCACAGTTTTGGAGGCCAGTAGTTCAAAATCAGGGGGTTGGCAGGTTGGTTTCGTGGAGGCTCTGAGGGAGAAACTGTTCCTTGCCTGTCTCTTAGCTCCTGGTGACTGCTGGCCACCCTTCACACTCCTTAACTCGAGGTTTCAAAACTCGAATCTCTGTCTTGGGCTTCACATGGCTTTCATCTTTCAATGCCTTCTTTTTTTGCTGTCTCATAAGGGCACTCATCATTGAATTTACATACCACCCTAACCTGGGATGAACTCATTTCAAAATCCTTACCCTAATTATATTTTCAAAGACCTTTATTCCAAATAAGGTCACCTTCTGAGACTCACGGTGAACGTATGTCCTTGAGGCCACAGTTCAACCTGCTACAGAAAGCTTTAAAGGGCAACTGAACAAACTTACAAATGAAATGACTTACACATTTCAAAAGGATTGTTCTGGCTATTGTGTGGAGAATGGGCTTCAGAGGGGGCAAGGCTAGAAACAGGGAGGTCAGTGGTACAGAATACCAGTGACTTTAGAGGTAAGAAAGTGGAGATGAGGCTGGGTGTGGTGGCTCATACCTGTAATCCTAACACTTTGGGAGGCTGAGGCGGGTTGATCACTTGAGGTCAGGAGTTCAAGATGAGCCTGGGCAACATACCAAAACCCTATTTCTACTAAAAATACAAAAATTAGCTGGGCATAGTGGCATATGCCTGAAATCCCAGCTACTTAAGAGGCTGAGGCACAAGAATCACTGAAACTTGGGAGGCGGAAGTTGCAGTGAGCTGAGATGGCGCCACTGCACTCTAGCCTGAATGCCAGAGTAAGACTCTGTCTCAGAAAAACACAAATGGTGATGAGTATAGAAAATACTTTGAAGATGGTTGATTGTGGAGAGAAGAAGATAAAGGGGTGTGGTTGAGGAGCATGTGGTGCTAAGGAGGGAATTTTGAAGGATGGGAGACACTTGGTGCATTTTTCGTGCAAATGAGAAAGACACTGCATCCACAAGGGAAGGTGACTGACAGTACAGGAGTGACAGGCTAAAAGCTAGAGAGGAGAGGCAGATGGGATCCGGAGCTCCCCACTGAGTACAAAGCAGCTGATCCATCCCATAGTTCACCACCTCTAGATATTTTAGTAACTCTGGAAAGTTGGTTGGTGAAGTTGAGAAAGATAGTTTACTCCTGTTTAAGGACTCTATCAAGTGCAACCCAGATTACTCTCCATGTGTTACCTCTTTTAATCTTTGATGTGGCTGTATTTATTTTCTCATTTTACAGTTTAGCAAACTGGAGCACAAAGAGGTTAAATAATTTGCTGAAGGCCACACAGATACTAAGTGGTAGTGTCATTTTGAACCAAGCCCTGCGACTGCTGATCCCTTGCCTGTAACTACTACTACCGGGTACTGCTTCTGAAGGGAGAGGGCATAGTCAGTATGCATGTACTTTATTTTTCATGGTATGTGTTGGTTTTGATAGCAGGCACTGCTATGATTTCACCAACTATAAAGCTATTATCTTGCCTGCTATTTTTGTTTTGTTAGTTCTTATATTGGCTTGCCACTAGGTTTCATTCAGTAAGGCGGTGTCACATATTTCTTTATCTTTTCAAGGTGTTAGGATTGGTTTTATTCATCTCTATTTATCTGGATAGTAGGTTTAGGTGAGTATTATCCCTTCATATTATTAAGGCTTTGTGTTAGTAAATCATATATTAAACCTGCCCAGTGATTAAAGCTGCTCTAAGGAGATTCATTTTCATAAGCGTTCACATATACCCAGTTCCCTTGAATTATTCTTAATGACATTTGTTCTGTAATCTAACTCTTTTATACAAGTTAATTTCTGGATGTCTTTACTGAATGTTATTTTGGCTCATATGTCACTTCTTTAGAGGATTCTTCCCTAAACTCTGAATTAGCTCTGGTCTCCCTGTTATATATGCTCATAGTTGAATGCAATGGCTGGGACTCTTTGAGGCATACTGGGTATTACTTAGGCCAGTTAAAGGGCTGAGTTTTTTGACACTGATGATGATGAGGAGGAGGAGAAGGAGGAGAGGAAGGAAGAAATGGAATTTCATCTTCCAAAATTCTAAAATATTAGTAGTCACAACTATAATTTGAATTTCTTGTATGGATGGCATGAATCAGTAATTTTCTTATTGCTGTTGATAACCATGATCAAATTGTTGCACAGCTGGATATGCAAAAATGTATCCAGGAAGTGACTTTCCCACCAATCGCTAATATTGATGGAAGTATCTATCTGAAAATTTGTCTCAAGTGATGATTGTGTAAGCTTTAGGCAGCTGCATTTTTGGAGATTTGCATCAAAAAATGGAAAATTAATCCATTTGATTGAACTCTCTTTTATGGTTTGTGTGTTTGAAGTCAAATACTGGGCTGAGGATAGGAGCAAGAAAAGTTGTGCTCCAGGTAGAAGAGACTACACATTCAAAGATAGAGAGGTCTCTCATCTGTGGAGCCAGCATAGCAGGATGTACTGGTCAACAGTCCTTTTCTTCCCCTGTACACAGTCTTGGGGGGATGCCAGCCAGAGTCAGGACTTGTAGAGTATTTGTCATTTCTCATTAATAAAAGTAACGATTCTGAGTAGCATTGATCATAATTTGTTAGAAGCAAAACTCAGGTCACTCTAATTGTGATGATATTTTTTCCCTTTGTGTTCTTTCGCCAGTCACTCCTGAAGCCATTGGCTTCTTGTCTGCTGTTGGGGTCTTTATTGTTCTTCTGGCCGTCCTCTTCCTCTTCATCAACAAGAAGCTGTGTTTTGAAACAATAGGAGGCCTTCCTTTCCTGGAGCATCGAGGGAAAGAAAACACTCTAAAGACAAGACTGGGACCCGCAAGGGACTGGGTAAGCGTTAACGCTTCAAATTCTCCTGGGCTTGGCAACTTGCTGTGGTCTGGGTCAGGGTGGACGTGATGAATGGACTTTACTAAAGAATACATTATCTTTATGAAAGTAATGTTCTCCTTCGGGTAAGAGGAGCAGATGGGAAGAGGTTCTGACCACCACTTCCCATCTTCTTAGCTCTTTAGAAGTCTCTGTTGAGTTTTCCTCTGATGAATGCTTGAAGAAAAACAATGTGTTCTGTTTGACAAGAACCTTGATGTGTTTTAGTCTCATGATGTTGGAACGCTGTTGACATTTCACTTGTTAGCTGTTTTTGAGATTTTTCAGTGCTCAGGACCATGTCCCACCTTGTATGGCAATGTTCACTTTTCTAAAGGGAGGTTTTTACTCTTTAAGCTCATTGAGTATACTATGCTGTTTACTCAAACTGAACTGCCTTCAGTTTGATGGGGGGGAAAATAATACACTTAAAGAAATAATTGGCTTCCTGCTCTTAAAGGACGTATTCTATTTTCAACTGCTGAAGCTTAGAACTTTGTGATACAGGATGTTCTCACAGAAGGATGGTTATCATCACACAGATGCAGGGCATTTAAAGAGAGTACTCTTATCTTGCAGATAGTAACTTTGCTCTTTTTTTATCAGTCTGATTATTTCTCTCCTTTTCCATACCTCACAAGGTATGGGGCATGATATAACTGGTCAAGGAGCAACCTTACATTTTTTTTGGTGAAGGGAAGGTCTTGAGGAGAGTACCCTCCAGGAATCCTACAGTCTTGGTGTGTTATAAGTATGCCTGGACCAAGGAGAATATTTGGCTTATTGATATGGCAGCCTTTGTAGCCATGGGTAGTTAAGCTTTTTTTTTTGCCTTGTTATAAGAAAGGGCATAATGTAGGAATAAAGGCATATGATCTATTGCTTATAACAAATTATCCCAAAACTTAGTAGCTTAAAACAACACAAATTCATTATCTCACAGTTTTTGAAGTTCAGAAATTGAGAAGTGGCTTAACTGGGTGGTTCTAGATCAGGGTCTGTCATCTGAAGGCTTCAGTTAGAATGTCATCTGAAGGCTGGACTGTGGCTGGCGGAGTCACCTTCAGGATGGCAAAAGGCCTCAGATCCTATCCATGTGGAACCCTCCGCAAGGCTACTTGAGTGCTTTATGATGTGGCAGCTGGCTTTCCCTGGAGTAAGAGATCCATGAGAAAGCAAGGAGGAGTCACCATTCTTTTTATGCCCTAGTCTGGGAAGTCTTACAATGCCACTTTTATCACATTCTGTTCATTCATTGAGCAAGGCTCAGGCTCAAAGTTGGAACATTCAGTTCTACTTTTTGAGGAGAAGAGTATCAAAGAGTGTGCAGACATATTTTTAAATCCCTATGGGAGATAATAATAATAATAAGAGAGGTGTAAATTGCAGATTTGACAATTGCTCTGGCATTCCTGCTGCTGCGGTGGCCTTATTTTTTGAACTTCCCATGGGACATATGACTTATTCTGAAAATAGAATGGAATATTTTAAATAGAGCTTGCCATGCAAAAGCTGGGACTTATGAATGGTTTAGATGCTACTGTCCCAGCTGGGACATAGTGAATGATGAGATGAACAGATGTCTGTTTGGTCATGGGGTGGTATGGAGGTAGAATTCATTATGATTCTGTTTCTCCTCCCTTCAGCAGCTGGCTGTCACTCGTTATATGACCTTGGCAAATTATGGAACCATTCTGAACTTCAGTTTCCTCATTTGCATATTGGGATTATCAGTACATCTCTTGCAGGGTCAACCTAGATCAAATGAATTAATTTTGTAGAGACACCAGTATAGTGCCTATAACAATGTAACAGCAATAGCAAGTGACAGTGATGGCTGCTAGGAGTGACATCACTCATTAATGCCTTGTATTCATTACTTAAATTGGGAGATTAAAGTTGGTGATGTTTTCTCCTTTGCAAACTATAATGGGTATGAGGAACTGAGGTTAGAGCTATTTAAAATGTTTCCTTTTTGTCTTGTTTGACATTTTATCTGAATATTTTAGAGACAATTATGAATTATACTTGCAAATAAGTTGAGGTTTTAAGATAATGTTGAAACAATAACAATAAAGCATGAACAAAAGCTGTTCGCTCAAAAAACACTGAAAAATACATGTCTCAAATTCAGAGTGGGGTCATGTAAAGGGAGCTTTAAAAATAGTTTCTTCAAGAACATCCCCAAATTATAATGTCTAAAAAGCAAACACCTTCATTTTGACATTTCTCCTTTTACAAGTTTAATTATTGTTACCAAAAGTCTTTGAAAAACATGCCTCTACCCTAGATTGTGTCTAACCTTTGATATTTGCCTTAATTATCCTCAGAGTACTGATTTCTCAGTGAAGTTGGGGATGTTCTTAACATATTTTGGCAAACATAAAGAAGGCAGGCAGGCATTCTGGTGTGGTGGGAAGAGGCCCAGTACAGATAGACAGAGCTTAGTTTTGCCACTAATTGGCCACGATATTTTGGGAAACTCACTTCACCTCTCTGAGCTTTAAGTCTTCATTTGCAAATTGATGAGTCTGGACTAGGCTTTCCCCTTCTCATTCTGTGATCCTGTTTGGTTCTTAGGGTTACCATAGCAACTTCTTCTCTAGCTTTCAGTCTATGAATGGAAGAGACCTAGTACAAATGAGACCATCCTACTCTTAGACTAAACCATATGAGATTGCCATTTTTGTTGATCAAAAAATGATAATCAGAAACCGAATTAATCATTTTAATCTAATATATGTGAGGTTCTGAAGAATAAAATAATTCTTTTTGATTATGTGGTAATATCAGAGAGGCAGGAGTGGCTGTTTGTTTTCCAAACCTGCTATGCAAAATAATTTACTTGACAAAAAGACCTTGCTTTCCTTTAGGCTATATATATTTTAAAGTTTAAAGAATTTACACACATCATTCTGTCTGGTTTTAGGCAAGGGGACAAAGAAACTGGAATGGTGTTTTCCTGATAACATAGGTAATAGTGATAATAATAATGGCACAGATAATGATCATTTGTATCTATCATTTATTTAGCATTTACTAGTGCCGAGTATTTTACATGCATTGTAACTGCTAAGTATTTTATGTACATTAATTGATTTATTTATGTAAATTTCTTGTGTTGTTCATTGACAGTGATTGCTTTGAGGGAAGGATGGATACCAGTTGGAACAAAACAGCCAATACTCAGCTTTGATATGAAAAAATGATTAAAAATAAAAATGTCACAGTGAGATAATAGTTTTTAAAAGAAGCTCAGCTTTGAGAGAAGGGGGGAGAGAGAGAGAGAGAGAGAGAGAGAGAATATTTTGGTTGTTTTTTTTTTGTTTGCTGCCCTCCCCACAAATAAACCTTTATATTACAAAAGCAAAATTTAGGTGTTGGCTCAAACAGCTTCATTTTAAGGGGCATCATGTAGAAAGGATAGACAATGTGATATGAAGGCATTTCCGCTCAGGCAGGGAAGGGAAGAAGAACTACTTTCCTCTTCTGGAAAGGGAAGATCATGACTTGAAAAGGTGAAAAGAAAGAGGTTTGGAGACTTTGAAGTGTTTTCCTGGACTCTGAGAAAAAGGGCAGATGTGGGACCCAGTCAGGCCGGTTGTGATAAGAAAGTTGGAATTCAAACGCCTGAGGAAGAGTCGGAAAGGAGGGTGTTGTGTGCTTCTGTTTAAATTGTGGCAGGAGACTGCCTCACTGGTGTCCCATGTTGGCCTGAGGGGCTGTGGTGGGGGCGAAGATATTGGTGGTACTGGAGGGACAGAGAACTTGAGAAGATGCCGCTGCTACACTTCCTCTGGTGAGCAGGAGAACTGTTGTTTTAGAAATTTTTGCCTGACCATGGTGGCGGGAGCAGGGGACAGAGAAGATTGCAGAGGAATGAGTCAGTGTGCCTGCCTGGGAGTTATTGTGGCTTGCAATGAGGTGGGCCTGTATTGGAGGCTGGAGGGTGAACAACCCAAGGCCTTTTGTAGTCAGACCCGGTTTCACGGGCATGCAACTGCACAACTGCACAAAGCCTACACTTAGAAGGGCTCGTGTGCTTGGCTTAGTGATGTGCTGTTGCAGTCTTGAAATTCTTAGTGATTTTCAAGAGCCCTGCATTTTCATTTTGCACTGTCTTACAAATTATATAGCTTGTACTCCCTAGGGTCAGCACCAAGAGGTACTCCTGCTGTGGAATGTTATAATGCAGAGGCTGATTTCCCCTGGAGTCAGTACGAGTCAGCAGGAACAGCACATCATGTTAAATAAACTCACACCAATGCCCAGACACTCCCTGCTATAAGGGAACATGAAGGTGGGAGTGGAAATCCCAAAGACTGATACTTTATCCAAAATGAAATTGACTGAGTTACTTTGAATAGGCAAGTTTAGTTTCTCAACAGTGAGCATGGGAAGGTGAAGGATTCTCCAGAGAAAGATGAGTCCTAAGAGTAAGTAAGGAAACAGGTTTTGTACATTGAGGCAAAACTGCTGCTCAGCTGGAGCTCAGAAGTATGGTTGCTAAAAATGTGACCATTTCTCCTTATCAGTTGGTAGAAAGGCCCAGCTGACTTGTGCCCCCACAAGATTACCCTCTTCTCTCTACCTGCAAATAAACAGCTACCTTCTGATTCAGCAGGGGCTTTTCAGCTGCCCCAGCAGGTATGGCCATTTTCTTTATGCTTGGGCCATAATGACTGCTGTTATCAAATATTTTTCATTTGATTTCTGCATTTAGGTGAGAGTATGTTCAAGAACAGGCACTCTTCCACTTACAATAGGATTAATTCTGGATAAACCCATCATAAATTGAGAACATCAGATACAGTAAAAAAATCATATGTTGAGCCACTGTAAGTTGGGGGTCATCTGTGTACCTTGCCCCACTCACAATTTAACAAACAGGTGCTAATCTCCATTTTATAGATGAGAAAACTGAGGATGAGAGAGATGAATTTGTTTTTCAAGCTATTAAGTGGGAAGGCTGGGACTCAGACTAAAAATTGCCTGATCCCAGTGGTCAATATCTTAATTGCTTCATATATTAATCCGTTTTCATACTGCTGTAAAAAACTGCCTGAGACTGGGTAATTTATAAAGAAAAAAGTTTTGATTGACTCATGGTTCAGCAGGGCCGGAGGGACCTCAGGAAACTTAATCATGGTAGGAGGTGAGTGGGAGGCCTTCTTCACAAGGCAGCAGGAAGGAGACGTGCCGAGTGAAGGGGGAAGAGCTCCTCACAAAACCATCAGATTTTGTGAGAACTCACTCACTGTCATGAAAACAGCATAAGGGAAACCATCCCCATGATTCAGTTACCTCTGCCTAGTTTCTCCCTTGACATGTGGGGATTATGGGGATCCTGTTTGGTTCTTAGGGTTACCATAGCAACCTCTCTTCTAGCTCTGGGGATTATAATTCAAGATGAGGTTTGGGTGGGGACACAAGCCTAACCATATTCTGCCACATCTCTCCGTCTCTTTCACATTTCAAACTAATCATGCCTTCCCAACAGTCCCCCAAAAGTCTTAACTCATTTCAGCATTAACTCAAAAGTCCAAGTCCTAAGTCTCATCTGAGACAAGGCAAGTCTCTTCCACCTATGAGCCCGTAAAATCAAAAGCAAGTTAGTTACTTCCTAGATACAATGTAGGTATAGGCATTGGGTAAATACAACTATTCCAAATGGGAGAAATTGGCCAAAACAAAGGGTCTCACAGGCCCCATGCAAGTCCAAAATCCAGTGGGGCAGTCAAATCTTAAAGCTCTGAAATGATCTCCTTTGACTCCATGTCTCACATCAAGGTCATGCTGATGCATGTGGTGGGTTCCCATGGTCTTTGGCAACTCTGGCCCTGTGGCTCTGCTGTTTCATGGCTTCAGTGCTCCTGGCTACTTTCATGGGCTGGCATTGAGTGGTTGTGGCTTTTCCAGGCACACGGTGCAAACTGTCATGGATATACCAGTTTTGGGTCTGGAGGATGGTGGCCCTCTTCTTACAGGTCATTAAGTAGTGCCCCAGTGAAGACTCTGTGTGGGGGCTTCCACCCCACATTTCCCCTCCTCACTTCTGTAGTAGAAGTTCTCCATGAGGGATTTGCCCCTGCAGCAAACTTCTGCCTGGACATCTGCACATGTTCATGCATCCTCTGAAATCTAGGCAGAGGTTCCCAAACCTCAATTCTTGACTTCTGTGCACCCCACAGGCCCAACACCACATATAAGCTACCAAGGTTTGGGGCTTTTACTCTCTGAAGCAACAGCCTGAGCTGTATGTTGGGACTGGGACGCAGGGCACCAACTCCCAAGACTGTACAAAATAGCAAAGCCCTGGGCCCAGCCCACAGAAATATTTTGTCCTTTTAGGCTTCCAAGCCTGTGATGGGAAAGGCTGCCGTGAGGCCCTCTGACATGCCCTGCAGATATTTTCCCCATTGTCTTGGTGATTAACATTTGGCTCCTTATTATTTATGCAAATTTCTGCAGCCAGCTTGAATTTCCGTTCAGAAATTGGGTTTTCCTTTTTCTATTGCATAGTCAGGCTGTAAATTTTACAAAACTTATATGCTCTGCTTCCCTTTTAAAGATAAGTTTTAAATTCAGATACTTTATCTCAAGTTCAAAGTCCCATAGATCTCTAGGGCCCTACGGCAGGGGCAAAAGGCTGCCAATCTCTTTCCTAAAGCATATCAAGAGTGACCTTTGCTCCAGTTTCCAAGAAGTTCCTCATCTCCGTTGTCTGAGACCACCTCAGCCTGGATGTTGCTGTCCACATTATTATTAGCATTTTAGTCAAAGCCATTCAACAAGACTCTAGGAAGCTCCACATTTCCTCACATCTTCCTGTTCTCTTCTGAACCCTCCGAACTGGTCCAGCCTCTGCCTGTGCTACCCAGTTCCCAAAATCACTTCCACATTTTCAAGTATCTTTTTAGCAGTATCCCCACTCTCTGCAGTATCAACTTACTTTGTTAGTCCATTTTCATACTGCTATAATGGACTGGCTGAGACTGGGTAATTTTTAAATGAAAGCAGTTTAATTGACTCACAGTTCAGCATGGCTGGAGAGACCTTAGGAAACTTAAACAATCATGGCAGAAAGCGAGGGGGAGGCAGGCACCTTCTTCACAAGGCAGCAGGAGAAGCGCCAAACGAAGGGGGAAGAGCTCCTTATAAAACCATCAGATCTCATGAGAACTCACTCACTATCATGAGAACAGAACAGGGGAAGCCACCTCTGTGATTCAGTCACCTCTTCTTGGTCTCTCCCTTGACACATGGGGATTATGGAGATTACAATTCAAGATGAGATTTGGGTGGGGACACATTTTCTGGCCACCTAATCTTCCCAACTTAATCCACTGCTTCATACTTTTGAAGTAAACTTCTGAGATGAGAAAAATAGGAGAAAGGAGGATTTAGGGGACGTATTAGTTTCCTATGGCTGCCATAACAAACAACTACAAACTTGGGTGTCTTAAAACAACACAAATTATGTTTGCACAATTCTGGAGACCCATACTCTGAGATCAATGTGTGAGCAGGGCCAGCATCCCTGGAGACTCTAGGGAGAATCTGTTTCTGCCTTGCTCCTAGCTCCTGTTGGCTGCCAGGCACCCCTGAGGTTCTTTGGCTTGTGGCTGCCTCATTCCAATCTCTGCCGCTGTCTTCACATCACTTTCTTCTGCATGTCATTAGTCACTGGAGTTAATCAAGGGATCTAGTTTCATCTCACAGATTCTTCACTTAATTATATCTGCAAAGAAAGACCCTTTTTTCAAATAATATGACATGTACAGGTTTTCGGGATAGGACATGGACATATCTTTGGGGAGCTATCATTCAGCCCACTATAGCAGGAGAGGAAGTTAGAAGCCCCACTTGGCAGTGGTTTCCAATCTTTCCAAATAAGGAGAGTTGATGAAAATTGGATGTAAGATTCTCTTTTCTCCATTTTCCTCCAACACTGGGATTTGACATTCCCCAACTGGGGCTAGAATGATTCTTATAAGAGAGATATAACAAAAGTTTGTCAGACACTTACGATATAGATTGTAATTAGCAGTCAGGGTATTTTCTAACTGTAACCCCAGTTGAACTACACAGGATCTCAATCCTGGGAAGCTTTTTAAAAACCACCAGTGTGAGGCTCACTGCAAATTAATTAAATCACAATGGGCGTAGCAGGGCAAACTTAGAGCTTTAAAAAGAATGCCAGGGCCAGGCGTGGTGGCTCACGCCTGTAATCCCAGCACTTTGGGAGGCTGAGTCGGGCAGATCACCTGAGGTCAGGAGTTGAGACAAACCTGACCAACATAAAAACCCCATCTCTACTCAAAATATAAAAATTAGCCGGGAGTGGTGGCAGGCGCTTGTAATCTCAGCTACTCGAGAGGCTGAGGCAGGAGAATTGCTTGATCCTGGGAAGCGGAGGTTGCAGTAAGCCGAGATCACACCATTGCGCTCCAGCCTGGGCAACAGAGCAAGACTGTATCCAAAAAAAAAAAAAAAAAAAAGCCAGGTTATTTAAGAAGTGGCCAGGTGGAGAACCACTGGTGAAAAGGGGTAAACTTATTGTTAAGTTCCCCTTTCAGGAAGGGAAGTACTTGAGCAGAGTGTTAACACTGGCCCAGTGCCCCTTTGCTGCTGCCCACACAAAGTATCCATCTGGTAGTTTCTCTACCTGGGTCCCCTCCTTCGCTGCTTTAGTCCACCTTGTGAGCAAACAAGGTTTTTCCTTCATGACGCTTTTCCTTCCCACTGGCCCATATATATTGTGATACTACCAGCAGTTGACTTCTGCACAGGGGAATAAAAATAAGTTATTTAGGAAAGGTGTCTAAAGATTATTCAAGGTTGTCAAATTATAACCAACTTTAATTTAAATTCAAGATTTCAAGACTTTTATGAGTTTTTGGTGAACTTGGCCAAACAGAGGAGTCTGGCTGTCCCATACCTGTATCTTCCAGTATTCTCTTAATGATTTGGATAACATTCTGTTTTTCTTTTTTATGCCCATATAAGGAAGAATAATGACAAATTTTGTAAAATGGTGTGAATCAGGATCTGAAACAGATGTAAAAATAAAAATAGATAGTATAGTGGCCTGATATAGGGATGTAGGAGTGGTCTTATTATTATTATTATTTTTGGCTCCTTGAGATGGAGAGGAACATTTAGCCATGTGCTCATCTTATAGTTGTAAATAACCATCGTCAGCTTCTTCATACTTCATATTTAGTATGGTTGATGAATTAAATATAGGCAGAGAAAGGCATTTTTCAGGATAATGTAAATTCAGCACAATTTATAGTCTTCTTTCATGGGGCACTTTGTTGCCTTCTTAGCACTGAATTTTCTTTTACCTGTACCTGAAGTTGAGGTTCCTTCACCTGCAGGTCTGTGCAGTGGCTTCCTTTTAGGCATGTGCTGCTCAGATGAATCTTAAATGAATCAAGTATCTTGAAATAAAAAAAAAGAGTGCATATTCCCCTCCTTTTCTTTTTAATTAGATGATTAAAAATAAATTCTACCGGATACTTTTTTAAGTCTGTACAAACTTTAGAATTGCACAATAAGTTTTAAGAATTAAGTTTTCAATCCTTAATTCTAAAGTAAAGTTTTAGAATTAAGGATTGAATGCTCTTTAGAAAACTGATATCCTCTACATCCCCCCAAGCTCTCCACTTTTATAGTTTTTTTGTCCTGAAATAATAATAAAATATCCCCTTTATGCTTCTTGTGTTGCCCTTCTCCACCGGGACACACGCAAAACAAGACCCAAGGTGGTACCTAGTGTGGGAAGCACACTTGTGAGTAATTTAAGTTGCAAGGTATTTTCTCTTCTGATTTTAATATCTTTATTTGCATAGAACATACATTTCTGTCACTATGGGTTACATTATGTTACACTATGAAATTGCTGTTTTTGTAGGTGTGAAGTTTCCTATGGTTCAACCTAATATGCAACATTAAACATTTCAAAACTGAGGAACTGTAAACATTTACTTGAACATCAGGACAAGCCTTGATATATCTCATTGCAGTGCATAGTTACTGGCTTTGGTGACTGGATCAAGGCACAAATAATTGAGAATTGATATCAATCTTATATTTTGCTTTTAAAAAATCCATAGGCTTGTAATAATTCAGATGGGCCCATCACCTGTTTGGTGGGTGCAAATTCCAAAAAACCCAGCTGAAAAATTTGGTTTGAGAATATTTATTTATCCATTCAACATTATTCATTGTGAATCTATGTCATGTCACACATTGCGCTAAGTGCTGGAAATAAAATGGTGAAAAAGAGAGATGTAGTCTCTACTCTCTTGGAAATTGCATGCTTTTGGTGAAGACAGGGAGAAATGAAACCGAAAGTAAAGAGGCGAATAAATAAAATAATTATAGATTGTTGTAAACATGGTAAGGGCCTAAAAAAGACTAATGGACACTACAGGGAAATGTGTTTTAGATAAGGCTGAGACCATCTTGCTCATTGCTGGGCAGAAAACTGAAAATTCTGTAATAGCCATAGGGAGCTTTTTAGGGAGAGTTTTACAGAGAAATAGAACCAAAATTGTGTGTGTGTGTGTGTGTGTGTGTGTGTGTGTGTGTGGTTGTGTATGGGAGAGGGAAAGAAAGAGAGATTTTAAGGAATTAGCTCACATGATTATGGAAGCTGGCAAGTCTAAAATCTGCAAGGTGAGCTGGTAGACCAGAGATTAGGGAACAGCTACTTTTTCACTCTCAGTCTGAAGACTGCTGCACAATTCCTTCTTGCTTGTGGGAGGTCAGTTTTTGTACCATTAAGGCCTTCAGTAGATTGGATGAGGCCCACCCATGTTATGGAGGGCAATCTGCTTTGCATAGACTCCACTGATTTCATTATTGATCTCATTTGCAATAATATTCTCACAGAAACATCCAGAGTAACATTTGCCTGAATATCTGGGTAGCATGGCTTAGCCACATTGTTGCATAAAATTAGCCATCATAGGATCTTACCTTCCATCCATTTGTATTTGTGTTTTTGTTTCCTTCATTATATTAAGGTTGGGGTGGTTGGGAAAAGAAAATCTTCACTAAAAAAACTTATTATGGAAACATTCAAACATACAAGAAAGTAGAGATAAAAATCATATAATGAACCCCATATGTCCATCACACAGCTTCAAAAATTATTAACAAAGATGATTCATTTCCAATGATACCCTCTTGTCTCCATTTTCTTGTTTCCCTGGCTCAGAGAACATCCCTTTAAAATCTCCATCCTGTACTATTTGTTTTCTTGCAACTTAGACAACAGGTGATTGTCCCCTGCTAGAGAATTTGACCCTGCAGATGAACATGTTACACAGCCAGTTGATTTCTGGAGATGGAGGCATTAGATTCAAGGTTGAGTGGGGACTAGAAGTCATTTGACAGATTTGTGCACATTTACAGTTGGAATATGAGCAGCCTTGCTTTCTGAGTTATTTACATAAGGGTGCATGGTGAGTTTCCTTAGAAACAGATTCTTCTTGGGGCATCTGAGCTTCCTCTGTGATGCTAGGATGGTAATAAAAACAAATCTGAAGCTCTCTTTAAGCATGAATTGCTGTGGAAATGTTTAACACCTAAGTTTGAGAGCTCCCTAAACACACATCACTATTTCAAAAGCTGCAGAATATTTCCTTCATGCTTTTTCACTTTACCAAAGACTGTGTAACATATGGGTATATATATTTAACATGCATAGTTTTGAGTCTTATTTTTAGTAGAATCTCTGGAGCCGTTCTATGTTTGAAATAGTCATAGCATGGAATTTTATGACTGAGAATTCTAGACAGCCCTCAGTAAACCTTGGTAGTCCACATAGGAGCACTCAGTAAATGCTCTTTGCTTGGTTGATAGAAGTTCTTTCTTCAGTCTTGCAGCATGGGTGTATTAGTCTGTTTCACACTGCTGATAATGATATATCTGAGACTGGATAATTTATAAAGAAAAAGAAGTTTAATGGACTCATAGTTCCACGTGGCTGAAGAGGCCTCATAATCATGGTGGAAGGTGAAAGGCACATCTTACATTGCAGCAGGCAAGACAGAATGAGAGTCAAGTAAAAGGGTTGGCTTTCCCCTTATAAAACCATCAGATCTCGTGAGACTTATGCACCGCCACAAGAACAGTATGGGAGAAACTGCCCCCAAGATTCAATTATCTTTCACCAGGCCCCTCCCACAACACATGGGAATTATGGGAGCTACAATTCAAGATGAGATTTGGATGGGGACACAGCCAAACCTTATCAAAAGGTCTTCAGGATGATCTCAGGAGGCCTGAAATGCACATCTTGTTGGAGACAGTGAAACTATCTCCCCCCACTACTTTATGGGAAGTTTTGAAGGATTTTTGATGTAGTGAAGATGAATATGTCATTTTCAATTATAGACGAGGCAATTTCTTGTAAGTTTAAAGCTGTGTGCGTATCCTCACATGCTGAAGATTGGCATCATTAACAACATCTGTTCTCTTGGTGGCATCATCCAGAGAAATATCTCTCCAAGATACATCCTGTCTGGAGGGTACCACAGGTGGTAAAAGTTGCATTTATCAGATGAATATTGGGGTTTTGTGCTTCTCTTGTCAGCCAGACCCTAATGTTTATTACACTTTAAAGAGACATATGCCTTAAATTAAAAATGTAATTAGTTGATGGATGGGAAGCAAGGAAGAGATTTTTGTGTTGTTTGAATAGAATGAGTTAACACAGATGACCGTTCGTGCATTGAAGTGGGTGTCTATGAGTTTATATGCTTAACTAACTGTTTGAGTGATCAGTTTTAAACTAGTTATTGGAGTAATAGGTTTAAAATTTCATCACTTTTCTTAGCCTGACAGATTAGAAGAAGGAAAAAAAAGCATGTCTGTGTTTATACACTTCCATTAAAAATATACGTATTCCTCTAAAACCTGCTTAAGGAGCAAACACCTTATTCATAAAAGCTCTCGTAATAATGTCAATCCTGTGTTAGTTCACACTTTTTGATTGAGGTTTAATGAAAAGATGACAGGTATTATTTGAAGTGTGTGAATTTTGAAATTTGAAACACTTTGAATCTTATTTTCTTATGGTTTTTCTACTCTGGAGCCCTTAAAAAGTTCTTGATACATATGAACAAATAATTTCAGTTTTATTTGTTTGTTTTTGTTTTTTAGAGATAGGATCTTTCTATGTCATCCATGCTAGAGTGCAGTGGTATGATCATAGCTCACTGTAATCTCAACTTCCTGGGCTCAAGCCATCATTCAGCCTCAGTTTCCTAAGTAGCTTAGACTTCAGTTGCAAGCTACCATACCAAGTTAGTTTTTCTATTTTTACTAGAGATGGAGTCTCACTATGTTGCCTGGGCTGGTCTCAAACTCCTGGCCTCAAGGAGTCTTCCCACCTTGGCCACTCAAAGTCCAGGGATAACAGGTGTGAGCTACTGCTCCTGGCTTAATATCAGGTTTATTGAATGAAATTGCCATGTGATTGAAAACTGTTTATCTTTTTTGTTTTTCCCCAGTAAGCATTGACTACAGAGTAGTAGTTTATAGTTCCCATTCCACAAAGGTGCAGAACATTGGATGGGAATAAGTGTATGGAGAGAACCTACTTTTAGGTCATTAACCCTTTGAATATTTCCTTTCAAAATTATCTTGAAGCAAAATCCAAACTATGGCATTACAAGACATATTGCAGAAAGTATTTGAAGCTTTCAATGTCTTACCTTGACTGTTCAACCGATAGGTTTTTTAAAAGATTTGTGTTTGATCTTCCCAAATCCTTTCATCCCTTTTCTGCCCCTAAACAATTGATGCCTGTTAAAACTATACTTGGTGCCTCATTGGTCTATGTTGGAAAGATGTCAGAGTCCTTTTGAATTTTTGTTTTTCTTATTGTTTGGTTTTGTGGTTGAAGGCCAAACTGGTATTAATTTTAAGAACATTTTAGGGCAAGAATTCCATTTAGAATTTCTCCGAAGAAGCTGAAATTAATCAAATGTGTATTTTATGTGGGACTGTGCTTAGACAGGGAAGCCAATGTGAAATGTCATTTTCATATCACTTGGAAGATTTCCCTTTCCATTAGCTGCTCTATTGCAGGACTCATATTTATATTAAAATTCTTTTTGGAATGAAATGTTAGTATTTTGCTATCAGAAAGTAGAATCTTACTCACTATGGGTGACAGTAAATCTTAGTTGACTGTGAACTGAACTATGCTAACAGAAGACTGCAAAGTATTTGCTGTTCCTCAGTTAGCAAGAGTCCACGTCTTTTAGTGAGAAATGGGAAGGATTGAAGGAGGAAGAGAAGGAAAAAGCAACAGACAGGCATTGTTGGCTTAAAATAGAAATATAACTAGCATTTTGGTTTAACTGAACAGATACAATCTGTATAACTATATATAACGCTATAAAATAGGTCACACATGTATGTAAAATTAGTTAAGAAACATTTGGCTCCACTATCATGCCTAGAAAACAGTGCTTTCCAGTTCTTATGTGAAATTTCCTGCTAGTAGAAAGGGAAGTGTAAAGGAGTGTTTTCAAATATTCTGTGATTGGGGTCACTTTGGCTGGGTCGACCTGAGAGACATCATGTACCATTCACGTAACCTACTTATGCTTGCAACCACAAAGATCCCATTAAGGCTGCTGTTTTTGATGGGATCCCAAGAGGATCTGATTATTAATGTTTGCCAGACACGGAAGCATTGACAATGTCATATTATTAGCATTACTATTCTAACAGCCTAGTCATCAAGGACCCCAGGAGACCTCAATTTGATAACCACTAATGAAGAAGATAAAATGTGTAGCAATAGTCACTTCAGTAATGAACAGTTTTACTACCTGTTTAGTTTGAAGCTTGTGTAAACAATTGAGAAGAGAATATAAGGAAAATATGAAACAGTTGTTAGCATTGATTTTGATAGAGACTTTCAATTTATGAGTACTGATGTGTTCATTCACAGGAGGGGGCCAGTATAATAAGGATGTCAGGCTGTGTCCTAGGATCTAGAAGAAACATTTGCAATGAATTAGTACTTTGTGATGGAATGATTTTCTGCCTATCAATAAAACTTTCATTAGAGAAAGATTTATATTTTCCTTATCTCAGAGTGGGGGACCAGATTAAAACCTGTTGTGTAATTGTTGGCTGTAGAGTATCTTTCAGAGACAGACCAGTCTCAGCAATCTATGATGTTTATAGAAGTGACACCGGTTAAACAGAGATCCTTTTAAGACTCTAAAAAAGGTACGAAGATGATCCCCAGGAAAAAAGCTCTTTCATTTGACATTTGCAAATAGTTTAAAATTTATGGAAACCATCCCAGGATTTTATAGGAGGTTAGCCTTCTGATTAAGCAAATCTAATTTATGGAGTCCAGTCTGAATTGAGTTCTAATTGATTCAATATAAATATCTCTTGAGTGACTTCTATGTACTAGACATGGCTGCTAGATGCTGGAATCTGTGATATGTCTATATCATAGATATGTCTGAAGCACAATGAATTAAATGTGTCTTGGCTACCAACAGTAGTAATGAGAGCAATGGAGGAGGCTAAGGGGAGTTCCCCAAGATCCTGCTTTAGAATGTTACCTCAGAGAACATTGACAACTTACCAAGTGTAATTCTGTCATTTTGCAGGTAAAGAAATGGAAGCCCAGGAGATTAAACTTCCTTTTTGAGTTCATAAATAGTGCAGAGGTGAAATTGGCTCCTGGTGTCTGATACCTATTTTAGTGTCATTCCACTGTCTACCTAATCTCTTAATGGAAAAAATAAAAGTAATTATGAGGTAAACAGACCCCTGATTATTATTATTTGTTATTAAGTTGTTTAGCCAGCTATAGATTTTTTTAAAAAATAGAAAATACAGAAGTAAGCTTTAGCATAGCTCCTATCAAAAACTAATAAATGCCAAATTTGTTTTGTCTAAATTATTATAATTTATATACATGCTCATTCTGATGGAGAATACTGGCTATTTTTTATTGAGATATAAAGAACTGGATATTATTCATAGAACAGTTACTTTCATAGATTTGAATTTGGGAAAGGATATCAAGGCCTTAATTGAAAATCTAGTTTTAAAAATATTAAATCATTTAAAATGATAAACATAAAAGACTGTAGAAACATGCAAAATGTGTTTAAAATGTTTACTAAAAGAAGCAGTATGTAATGTTTGTGTTTGTGTATATACGTGGAGCTATGTATTCAGATATTCAAAAATACTGATGGCCTATTCTATGGTAGTCAGTTACTCTGCTTGATGCTGACAGCATGGCAAAAACAATTAGCCTGCTTACTCCCTCATCTCATACAACTTCTGTTTAGTGAGAAAGATACATATTAAAAGAAATATTTTTATAAGTCGTCAATAAGCTACAATTACGATAAGTATTAATAAGAAATAAGAGGTGTTATGAAAGAATAAGCAGCATCATTTAGTGTGGATTATGGCCGGGGGAAAACATTCTGAAAAGTGAAGTGTAACCTGGGACCTGAAAGGAGATGAATGGGCACTGGAGGGAGAAGAGCTGTTCCAGCCTGTGAGAGGAGCCTGGTGAAGTCAGAAGCTAGAAGGAGGAGGTGAGATGCCCCCGCATAGAGAGCAAATAGAGAACGCTTAACAACAAGAAGGAGCCAACCAGGCATGGCCTTCTGAGTCCTGTGGAGCATTCTGAACTTTATCATAAGCGCAATGGGAAGCCATTTTAAACACTGAATGACATGATCAAATATGCATCTTAGAAAGATCATAAAGTTCACTCTGTGGAAACGGGGTAGGAGTGAATGTAACGGGGTCATTTAAAAGGCTGTTGAAGTGGGTCCGTTGGGAAATGATGGTGACTTGGACTCAAGTGTTACCTGTTTAGTGGCAGAAGGCCAACAGAGTTCAGAGTTACTTAGATGAAAGAATGGGTAGGCCTTGGTAATAAATTATAAAAGGGAAAGGGTTGTCAAAGGTAATTATTAGTTTCCTATATAATACAATGATAACTATGCAAATTACAAGGAAAATGATAGAAGAAATCTGCAAAAATAATTGGAGTTGTGTTAAGGTAGAGGGATTATGAATGATTTTTTTCCTTTTTTTTTTTTTTTTTTACCAAATTTTTATAAGGCTGATATTACTTTTATAATTAGTTAAAAAAAAAAAACTTTAACAAACCTGAATGATTGTTGATGTTTAGAATATTCTTCAGTCTATCTCAAGAGAGTTACAGTGACCTTAGTTTTATCATTTTTGGCCTATTTTTGAGCCTAGTCCTTTTTCAAGTGATACAAATGACGTTTCCATCTGTGCTTTGGGGACAAAAATCAGTAATCTGGTATATCTTATATTCTGGAAATAATTCCTATTAATTGTGCCTGCATGTTGCCTTCTTTGATTTTATTACATTACTTCCTAATTATATTGTTTCCTACCATGGATGTTTTTTGAGATTCAGAATCTCCTCTACTGGGGGCCAGGGGATGTATGCCGATGGCCCTGGAACACAGATGCCCTCTTGGAAAAGGTCTGTAGTGATTGCTTTAGATTGGATGAAAATGAGATTCTTCCTCATTTTAGTTGGGGTTTTAAAAAGGCAAATATAGTTAAATAGAACTCATTCTTTTTTCATAAAAATTTTATTATGTGTATATCTGAAAATGGGTTTCTGTGCAAGAGCAGTGATAATCTCTTTAAAAATATCATGTCATTAAAGCCATGTTAAATAGTCCCTCTGGAAATGCTGAAGACTGTATGTGTTTATATAACCACTGAGTATTTGCAGAGCATGTTTAAATCTCTGCCTTGGATATAGTAAATACTCAAAAATACTCAATGGGCTTATGAAAGCTAAGGAATACTTACAATATGCTATTGCTGTAATGTCATAAACCTTGAGCAATATAAAACTTTTATTGAGTCAATCCTAGTTTGTTTGAAATCATCACGCTCAAATGCAAAGCTATCTGTTGGGTAGAGTTTAAAAATATATTTAAATATAACCTTTACTTGACTTAAGCAGGAGTTTATAATTTTTTAAAACTTCATTATGCTTATTTTAGAAAAGTAACTGCAACACTTTACATTTTTTAAAAGAGTTTCATTAGTGAAATAGTCAACTGTGGTATACTAGAAACAGAATTAACTTAGAACCAGACAAACCTAGATTTGAACCCCACACTTTCCACTTACTAGGAAAATCACTTCACCTTTTTTATTTCTAGTTTTTTTACTATCTAATTGACATTTTTTTGACAACTTAAAGAAGAATTGAAATACTAGTTTCACCTGTGTTATAGATACAAACCTGGGGCAAGTCACCTACCCTTTCTGAGCCTCAGCTTTTTTTAACTATAAAATGGGAAGGCCAATATCTTCCACAAAGAATATTTATCGATATAAGTTGTCAAAAGCATTGTATACTGTATAGTGTTTGGAAAATGCTTGATATAATGACAGTGCCATTTTTTTTTTCTTGTGGTATTAGCTCATTAGGGAAAAGATGATAGGAGTTTAATATATTTTTACGTTTTGAAATAACATGAATTTTGGATTAATATTGAATACCTGATGTTGAGTGCCTGTTAATGCTGGACTCTGTCGTAGATGCTTTAAAAACATTGCCTAATTTGATTTCCATGGCGAGTTGCAGGACAGGGAGTGGTGATCCCCCTGAGATCCTACGAGGATCTCATCTTCCTAGATGAGAACATTTAGATCCACTAAGCTAGTATGATTTGCCTTGTGCTATTGAGTAAGTGAGAAGCAAATCCAAGACAGCCTTGTTTTGTGTGATTCTAAAGCTATTAATATTTCTTTCCTTTATTTTGTCTCATTTTTCTGTGTCTAATGATGAAAGTATATTTTGAATATAGGGCAGCTTCACATTTCATTTTATATTAACTGCCTCCCTGAAGTCCAGTGTAAAGAGGTCTATTGGATTGCTCATGCCCTGGCAGTGGCAATATGGCTGTACTTTATCCATATTGTTGCCATAGAGAGCTTCAGTAGTCCGTTTTTATATTTTATATATTAGAACACATTTTGGACAAATGCTACAGAAGAGGTTTCATTTCAATGACACATATTCCAACCCACATAAGAAATTTGCTTTTAACAGAAAACACCTGTAGACTCCTTTGAATCATGTCAGAGATGAATTGCAGCCTATTTTCTAGTTCTTATTTTGACTCCATGCATTATTCATCTTCCTAAGCTTTCTTATTCATACCAGGTCTATGCAAAATGTCTTTCTCCAAAAGGCATGATAATTGTCATAAAAATAATTAGCTTTATGACTACTCTAGTAAGTCAGTAATAAATAACCAACATTTTGTAGGTGACACAAGAAAGTTAACAGCTATGAGAAGACACTTGAAACAAACCTGGGGTTCTTGATTTTACTTATGACTGGTCTATGGGTTTTGGTGAAGAATGAGAAGAGTGTATTTTTCCAAGTGATTTCTCCTTCAAAAAATGATGAACGTCAGCACACTTCAGCAGATGAACTTGTATAAAATTTTGATTTGGTGTTAGGTTTCCTGGGGGACCATATTATTGGAAACATGTTCTTGTCTCTCAGAATGTGTCTGACTCTCTCCAGGAGTTGAGAATCCTTTGAAAATCACACAGGCCTACAGGCTTCTACTTTAGCTTTCACCAAAATAACATAGATTTTTAAGGCACAGCCGCTAGAATCTGGCATTTTTTCTTAGGTTATAAATGTCCCCCCACCTTGTAAGTAACTGTCATCAGATAGAAAATAGGGTTAGAAAGATTTAACTAACAGCCCTTAAAGCACTATGAGCATTGTTATTCTGGTATGGAATACTTCTGTCTTCACAATTAGCTTCGTAAGAACAATAAAAATATTTAATAAAATGTGGCTCAGGAATTGGATAGTTTTTCTTTGTATAGAAACACAACTCTTTAATATTTACTGTTTAGCCATTTCCTATGTATAAAGTGATCTTAATTAAAATATAATTCTGATTAAACCAAAAATTTTAAAAAGTAGCCTTTAAGAATATATTTATTTATGGCTTTTTTATTTTATCAATTGCTACTAATTATTTCTTAGATTGCTAGTTTATTCTTAGTACTTCAATATGTTGTAAATCTTCCCAGCTCATGTTTGTGATAGAGGTTTGTATGTTAAACACATACACATACACACACCACAATCTTTTTTGTTGTCTCATTTTATACTTTCATAATAATGAGATATCATGAACCATTTCCATTGTAATAATGACTTTTCTCAGATATGACAAGACCTTAAATGTATTTTTCTTTGTAACCCAGGGAACTAGACTTTTTGTCTATTTTTCATGTGTGTGTGTGTGTGTGTGTGTGTGTGTGTGTGTGTGTGTGTGTATTTTCTAAAATACCAGAAACCACTTTGTCTTCTCGTTAGCTGGAAGAAAGCCACCAAAGAAGTAGGATAGAGTATATATCTGGCATTATTATCCTTTGTGTGCTCTTCCAATTAAGTTGAAATTTACCTAAGCCACCAAGATATCTCTGTGGTTACTCTGCCATTGCTGAGCCCCTATGGCTTTAGGCTGATTTAGTATAAAATGAAAGATCTCTGGTGTTGCTAACTAGGTAATTTTTCAGATTGTATCTGTAGGTTTCATTCCTTTTTGAGTATTTTAGAATATAACAACTGGGCACTCTTTTATGTAGAGACTGAGATTTGACTTCTTTCCAATTATTCTGGGATCATCTAACAATAGTTGTTGACAAAAAAGTACAGAACCATTTTATGAAAAGCCATCTTGCTTCTGGTTGTATCAGCCTCAACATTACAGTGTTCTGTGACACGCAATGGCAAATTCTTGGGTTTCAGAGCAGAAAGGAAGTGTTAGCGGTCATCTAGTGCATTACTGCCACTTTAGAGATGAATAAATAGAAAACAATCAGGTTTACTTAGCTTCAAATGTTTTCACTAGTAACTTCATTCATTCATTAATTCATTCATGGGATATGCAGAGCCCCTGCCCCATGTAGATTCTGCAGCTACAATGTATAAGCATAGCCCCAGCACTTGTGGGCTCCCAGTCCATTGGAAGAGGAAGACTGACAAATATTCATCATACTGAGGGAAACATTATATCATAAAGGCACATTCAAAGCACTCTGAGGCCATGCCTTTGATTGTAGATGAAGAGTTGACAGAGAAAGCAATAAATATTTCCTCGTAAAAAATGAGTATCAGGTAGTTTAGGGAGAGAAGTCATCCTGGGCAAAACAAACAGAAGTCAGGAAAGAGCACAGTCACTTTGGAAAATGCTTAGTGTGTCAGTGAGACTGGCATATAGGACTTCAAAGCAAGGATTGGTAAGGAAAGGCTAAGTTCTCATGGTGCGGCAGCGTTACTGGGGGACAGCTCAGACACAGCTATGGGTATTCAGTGAGGACAAAAGGTCCTCTGTGAGTTGCTGTTGTCCTGAAATTAGTTCCAAGCTGGTTGATAAGTTGCCACCGATCTGAAGCCCCTTTCAGTGTCCTGTTGCACTTCTAGACTTCCTCAGATCCAGCAATTCAGGAATTAAAGTGTTTATACTTTGGGGGAGGCCTTTAGGATCACCCCAGCATTAAGCCCAGTTGGATGGTGCTGATTGTTGATTTTTTTTTTTTTTGAGTATTTCTCCTCTTGTATGCCACAGTAAAGAATTTGAACTTTATCTGATAGGGTAGGGCTTGGAAATTCAAATGCATCCAGGGGGTCAGACTGGCCACATAGAAATGAGTGAAGCAAGTAGATTGTAAACAACAGGGAGAGGTGAAGATTATATTAAGTTGGAAGGATTCAAAGTAATTTTGAAAAAAACACTGTATCAGCAAACATGAATGAGTAGTGATTTTGACAGCTCCAGTGCTCAAACTTTGCAGTTTAAGTAATAGGTAACCATAATGGCTTTTTTTCTTTAAAACTAGGAAATGGCAATTTTTGTAAAAAATGAATTTTTTCATTTTCGTTTTGATGAACAGAGATTATAGAGACCAAGGGGATATGAGGCCTAGAATATGGGCTGTACTGATTTGAAGATTTGAACAAGAAGTTGCTGGCTCAAATTCAGAGATGTTGGGTTGCATATGAAAACAAAGTCTTCCGCCAAGCACCACATGTTCTCACTCAAAAGTGGGAGTTGAACAATGAGAACACATGGACACAGGGAGGGGAACATCACACACCAGGGTCTGTCAGGGGCTTGGGGGCAGGGGAGAGGGAGAGCATTAGGACAAAGACCTATTGCATGTAGGACTGAAAACCTAGATGATGAGTTGATAGGTGTAGCAAATCACCATGGCATATATATACCTACGCAACAAACTTTCATGTTCTGCACATGTATCCAAAAACTTAAATAATAATAAAAAAATTCAATACAACAACAACAGCAACGAAGTTTTCTGTGTATAATAGAATGATGGAAAGAATGATTAAGGAAAACATGTCATTTCCGGCTTAAAAACTTTCATTTACCAAAAAGAGAGTAGTGGGAGCTAAAGCCACTGAAATCTCAGAGGGAACCTTGTACATCTGTGATGCGCTGTAGTTTAGTAATTTATACAAAATACTTGCAGAGAAGAAAACCTCAAAGAACTTTGGGTAGTGAAATGGGATGGACCAAATGGCAAAATGATGCTTACTGTTGTTACTCTGCAAGGAACTTACGTGATAACATTGTTTAACATGTTTTCAACACTTCTGGATAGGTTTTATCCATTAACAAAGTTACTGAGTACATAATATGTGTTAGGTGGTGTTTTATGCATGATTTTTAGTGGAGTTTGTTGTTGAGAATTTACTATGTGCTCAGCACACTTCCAGGGACTGGGGATAAAATAGAGAACAAAACAGACAATCCCTGCCATCCATGCAGCCTCCATTGAGGAGGACACAGGCATAAACCTTATATAAAATCAGGTTATGGTGAGAAAATAGAGAATGAATTGAGTCTGGGAAAGAAGAGAGTGTGAGATGAACTAGGTATGTAGTATCTGAGGGAACTAGAGTGTGGGAAATGTGATAATTGTACAAAACATGTTGAAAGACAGTCTTTGGAGACCAAAAGCTAACAGAATTTGGAATGGAAGAAGGGAGTGTTGATGAGAGAAATTCAAAATCACCCATGCTGTGAGTCTAGAGTGATGAAATCTTGTAGCAAAGTGATGTGCTAGGTTCGAATGAACTGAATTTGAGATTTTAGTGAGACATCCAAGTCTATCAGTATTTCTCAAACTTTTGTGGGTGTCAGACTTACCTGGAGTACTTGTCAAAAATCCCAAGGTTCAGACCCGGCCCTTTTCCTTCAACCAGCCTGGACCTTTGTGTTCTTTATTAGCTCGGTAGGTGGTTCTGACACACCAGAGTTTGAGAATTACTGGCATAGACAGCCACAGATATTAAGTCTGGAAAGAAAAATTGAGCAAAGACTAGAGATGTACATTTTGGAGTTTCAAAAAGGTGTTAATTGAACTGTAGGGATGGGCCTGCTCTCCCAGCTGGTGAATATAATAGGGAAGGGAAGCCATAGGACAAGATTTGGTTGTATACATGTAGGTGGTGGGAAGACAAGGAGGAGCCTGAAAGAGGGACACACGAATTATTCATCATCCGGGGAAAATGCAAAGAGCTCAGTTTCCCATTAACTGAAAGGTGGGCTCTATGGAGACAAAGCCCTCAGGATTACATTATCGCTGACATTGTGCCCAGCATTTAACAGACAATCAATATTTGTTCATTGCATAAGTCAATGCATCCATGAATGGCTAATAAGAAATTTTTAGAAGGTAAGTAGTCATAACACATACAGTGGCTGAGGTCAAGAGACTTGAAACCTAAGGGATAGCTAGTAGATTTAGTCAGAGGAAGTTACTGCTATGCAAGATATTGGGTAATTAAGTTTAAGCAGTGAGTTTAGGCCCTCTAGTCATTTGTAACATTCATCTTGAGCTGTTGATGAGCACTGTAATAGCAATAAGATATAAACACATCTAATATACACACATATGCATATGTATACATTGTATGCATGTATACATGTGAAAGTATAAATATTTAGCTATAGGGTTTTCATAGTGTCCGGTGGTTCTGTTAATGGTCTGGAGCTCCTTCCTTCAGTCTGTAAATCTTGTGGGATGAAGTGTGTCTCAGGAGTCTCAAAGGTTGTAGAGAGCTATCTATCTTCAGGAGGTTGGAACATAGACAAAAGCAACGAGATTCCAGGGGCATGTCTCCAGTAAGCTAGATAATCCATTTGCCACCCTCAGTTTTTCAGCGATTGCTCCCCCAAGAATAGATATGACTTCTAGAGATTGCATAAAAATATAAAATCCTATTTTAAGATTTGTTTAAAGCTTTTTAATTCCAGACACACATTTCCTTTGAAAGTATAAACTTTAGTGTCATAAAGCAGAGATGCTTATTAGTCAGCTCTCTGGGATCTGCAGGTTCGTAGATGAAACATCTGACCTTTTTTGTATGTTGAAATGTCATGCCCAACTGGATCTTAATGAAGATTCATTTATCCTTTTCACACTGTTAAGGGTGGTCTATTGGGGATAGACTTCTCTCAGTCCACAAAAACAGAATCCATTACTGCTAATGGAAGTTTTCCACGTGGCCAGGGAGGTGAATAAGCATTGAAATAATCTACATCTAGACTTTTACAGTCATTTTTATTTAACTGTTTTAAGATTTCCATGATCATCTCTTTTTGTGACCAAATGCTGTTTGACATTGTCTGCAGGTATCTGGTGATAGGTCTGAGGTTGTAACTTTAACAGGTGTAAGTATTTCTTTCCTCTGTTTCAGCTGGAAGTTTTGAGAGTGAAATATTCACAGCCATTAAGAGACCTCCAATTTAATTTCTCAACATGCTTATTCTATAGTTCACATTCAATCCAGAGCACTGGAGGAACTGAACAAGTGGACACTGTAGACATCAGATAGCTGGCCATGGTGTTGGCCATGGCGTCTCAGGATGCTCAGAACTTCTTCCAGCCTTTCTCTTCCTGGCTATCTCGGGTTTATGAAGCTCTCCAGCAAGCAGGAGATATGTTATCTGCTTCACTGGTTAACATAAGCAAACAAGACTCTAAATTGAGTGACAAGCTAGATCAGAACTTAGATAATATTCAGATTCAGGAAACGTACTTTGAAGATGAAGAACAAGAAAATGATTGGAGTCAAGAGGATGCAAATTCCTTGTTTCTGGAAGTGGATCATTTCTCATGTTGTAATAGTGATTTGCAGGACTCTGCCCAAGGTTCAAGCCCCAGGCTTAGCCAATATGCAAAGGACTCATGTTCCACAATGTCCCAGTGGCCCAATCAGGCCAGTGATGACCACAAGTCACCACATGTGCTTTCTTCTATTGCTGAGGAAGAGCATCACCTTGAAAAGCAACGAAGTGGCCTTCAACATGGCTTTGACAGCCAGCTTCCTGGTACTTTAGAAACTGTTAATGGAAAAAAGCAAGGTAAGCTAGCCAGTCATCATTTTCTCTGGGTTCCTCCAAAGAGCATTTCTACTTACTTTATTTTGACTTGTTTTTAGTTATGTGGATTTTATTTTTCTCTCTTATACCTTCCCACATACTGGCTTCTGATTGAGAGATACAACCCTTAGGAATATTTTCAATATATAAAACTTCGGAAGATCCATGTTTGGGAGTTCCATATTTCAAAACAATAGTTCTGAGCAAGTGAAATGGGGGAAAACGAGTCTGTGGATTCTGTTTGAGAAGCCCCTTGTGCACATGTCATGCTTTTAAAAATATCTTGTAAAATGTTCTTTTTTCTTCTAGGTTAGGAATTTCTAGATGTTACTATATTATTCAGTGTGAAATCCTGTGCAAAAAGCCATACTTATTGCAGAATTTTTAGTTGATAACACTCCAAGAACACTTCTCGCAGTGTTTCACTGAGACGTGATGTGAGATGACAGTGGATAGGAAATCTTTGAAATAAGAATAGCTTGATTTTCTTTTAGCTCTGAATGGTAAGGACACATTTAATAAAAACTGCCTATAAAGATTTATGCTGCAAGAACTGAGCACATGTTGGGTCTTCAATAAATGTATAATGAATATGATAAAAAATGTAATTGACTCTCTACAAGTAGCGATAGTGTGTCCCAGCATGAATTTCTCATGCCTCTAATACTCTAACCTTGAAGTAAGGACATTCCACCTGGATAAGGGACAGAGGTAAATGATATGGACAGAAGGGAGTTGGGTATGGGGTGCACAATGTGTGGTGGTAATGCACACATAAGTCACACAGATTGGTGAATGTTTATGTGATAGAAAGTTATTAATATTCTTCTTGTTAGAGAGAGCAGACTTTTCTGAGTACCTCGTAGTTCATTCATTTTCCAGGATTCCTATTAGCTTTGTTTTTTTAGGGAAAAGTTTTATCCAGATATATGAAATCTTGGCATACAAGGAAGCAATTTCACGTTCTTATAATGCTTTCTTGATACTGTTATTCAAATTAAGGTAACATTGAAATGCTAGAATAAATTGGTAAAAATGAGGTAGGCTGATATTCTTTCTGAACATGATAAACTATGGATAATTGCAATTTTGAGTCTTTTAAAATTGTAGAGATATTCTAGAAATATCTGGGCCAGCAGTAGAATTTCTTAGATTTGAATTGAAATTTTGATTTCTGTTTTAGAAAATTCTTGAAAAAGTTGAACTATATTTGAAATTAATGTAAATTTGGCTTACTGCTGATTTTGCTAATTTTTGTAATTATAAAATCTAATGGCAGTAAAACAACTGTTTTATTTGGCCCTTCAAGAAATACTTATTCACTAGATTGGAGCCTCCAGGAAGGCAGGGACCATGCCATAGATCATCTCTGTTTTTTTTTGTAACAATGAGCACAGTGTTGGGTAGGAGATGGAACAGCAACAAGAAAAGCTAACAACATTAAGAGGTAGATGATATTATTATTCTCACTCTACAGTTGAGAAAATTGATGGCGAGAGAGTTTGAGAACCTACCCAGTATCCACGTTTATTATAGGAAGAAGCAATCTCATTCTAAAATTTACATGTACATATATTCTTTTTTCCTTTTTAAAGGTATAATTTACTATAATAAAATTCATCCTTACTGTATAGCTCTGTGCTTTTTGACAAATTGACACAGTCTTGTAACCAATGCAATCAAAGTATAAAATAGTTTTGTTATGTCAGATAATTCTCCTACATTCCTTTTTAGTCAGTCCTTTCCCTACTCCAGCTCCAGGCACATGTGGATACATTTTTAGTTTCTGTTGTTTTATCTGTTTCAGAATGTCATATAAATGGAATTACACAGTTTGTTGTCTTTTGCGTCCAACTCCTTTCACCTATCATAACGCATTTGAGATTCATCCATGTTGTTGTGTGTTCAGTAGTTTTCCCTTTTTAATTGCTGAATCATATTCCATTGAATGAATGCACCATTTTGTTGATTGAACAGGTGAGGAATATTTCGGTTGTCTCTAGTTTTATTTATTTCCAATATCAAATGTCTATTATTTCTTTTTCCTGACCGATTACACTCGATAGGACTTCTATTATCATGTTAAAAAAGACTGGTGACAGGACACATGCACACGAATGTTCATTGCAGCACAGTTTACAATAGCAAAGACCTGGAACCAACCCAAATGCCCATCGATGATAGACTGGACAGGGAAAATGTGGCACATATACACCATGGAATATTATGCAGCCATCAAAAACGATGAGTTCGTGTCCTTTGTAGGGACATGGATGAAACTGGAAACCATCATTCTCAGCAAACTGACACAAAAACAGAAAATCAAACACCGCATGTTCTCACTCATAGGCGGGTGTTGAACAAATGGGAACACATGGTCACAGGGAGGGGAGTATCACACACTGGGGTCTGTCGGGGGAAAAAGGGGAGGGATAGTGGGGGGTGGGGAGTTGGGGAGGGATAGCATGGGGAGAAATGCCAGATATAGGTGATGGGGAGGAAGGCAGCAAATCACACTGCCATGTGTGTACCTATGCAACAATCTTCCATGTTCTTCACATGTACCCCCAAACCTAAAATGCAATTAAAAAAAAAAAAAAAGACTGGTGACAGTGAATATCCTTGCCTCAATTTTAAACAGTGTAAACGCTTTCAGTCTTTCACTATTACTTTGTAGTTAGGTGCAGGCTTCTGTAGATGCTCTTTATTATGGTGAAGAAGTTCCCTTGTATTCTAACTTCTTGGGAGTTTTATCAAAAAAGGATGTTACATTCTGTCAAATGCTGTTTTACATCTATCGAGATGATCATATGACTTTTCTTGTTTAGTATGTTGAAATTACACAATGTTTTGAAAGTTGAACCAATTTTGCATAGCTTGGATAAAATCCACTTGGTCATGTTATGGTGTTCTTTTAATGTATTACTGGGTTTGATTTGTTAGTCTTTTGCTGAAGATTTTTCTCCATTTATTTTTATTAGGGATATTAGTCTCTTGTTTTCCTTGAAATGTCTTTGGTTCTGAGTAATGTTGACTTCATAAAATGAGTTGTGAAGTGTTTCTACTTTTCTATAGGCTTTTTAGAAATTTATATACAATTATTATTTTTTGATGTTTGTTAGAATTTTTCAGTGAAGCCTTCTGAGCCTGGGACTGTTCTTTGTGGGAAGGTTTTGAAACAAAAATTCAATTTATTTAATAAGTATAAGAGCAACCTAGTTATTTGTTTTTTTTCTTAAGTGATTTTTTGACACTTTGGGTTTTTCAAGAAATTTTTTCATTTCATCTATGTTGTTGAATTTATGGACATAATAGTTAATTACTACTTTTTAAATATTGTTAGGATTTACAGTAATTTCTCCCTTTATTTCCTGATATGGTTATTTAGTGTCTTTTTTGTTGTTGATCTGTCTGACTAGAGGATTATCTATCTGTCTATCCACCTACCTATTATCTGTGTTTTTTTCCAAATACCTCATTTTTTGTTTCACTAATTTTTCTCTGTTGTTTTTCTGTTCTTAATTTCATTGATTTCTGTTGTTTTCTTTGTTTTTCTTGCTTTGGAAATAATTGGTTCTTTGTTCTTCCCTTTTGTGATGTATAAACTTCCCTCTCAGCAGTGCTTTAGCTGCTTCTAATATTAATATATTTTGTTTTTATTTTCATTTGATTAAAAATGTTTTCTAATTTCCCTTGTTACTTATCTTTATTGCATTGATTATTTAAAAGTGTGTTGGTTAAGTTCCAAATATTGGGAATATTCACATCTTTTCCTGTTGTTGAGTTCTGGTTTCATTACATTATGGCTTGGGCATATACTTTTTATTATTTTGGTTTTAAAAAATTTGTTTTATTACCATGTCCTAAATTGTTAAATGTTTCACGTGCACTTGAAAAGATTGTATATTCTGTTATTGGAGAGAGTATTTTATAAATTATAAGTTGTTTGAGGCTGCTTTGAAGATTTTCTAATACTTACCTTGTCTCTCAATTTTTTTTTTTTTTTTTTTTTGGCTACTGATTTTGTTCTGTTGATCACTAAGGGAGGAGTGTTGAAGTCTCTAATTCTGATTGTGGATTTGGCTATTTTTAAAATTTCTATCAGTTTTTGCTTTACATAGTTTGAAGCTCTGTATGTGTAAGTACATACACATATTAGAAAGATATATCTTCTTGGTGAATTGACCTCTTTGTCATTATGTAATATACCATTTTTACCTCTGGTAATATTTCTTGTCCTGAACTGTACTTTGATATTAATACAGCTACTCCAATTTTCTTTTAATTAGTGTTGACACGATGTATTCTTTTCCATTCTTTAACTTTAAACCTATTTTATATAGTGGGTTTTTAGGACATAGCATATAATTTGTTCATACTTTATAATTCAATCTGACAAGCTTCCATTTTTAATTGGTGTATTTAAACTGTTTGTATTTAATATAATTATTGATATTGCTGAATTAAAATATACCTTCTTTCTAGATTCATTTCTGTTTGTTCCATCTGTTGTTTCCTTTATCCTAATTTTTTCTGCTTTATTTGTATTGAGTATTTTTGTGGTTTCATTATATATTCACTCTAGGCTCATGTTAAAAAAGCTTAATGGTCATCCAAGGATCCCTAATGCATGTATCTTTAATTCACTTCAGTCTATCTTGAAATAATACTGTACTATTTCATATATAGTTTGATGGTGTTGTAACAGTATGCTCTCAATTCTTCCTGCTTATCCTTTGTCTTATTGATGTCATATATTTTACTTTTATACATGTAATAAACATATAATACACTGATACTGCTTTGCTCTAGACTATTGGTTATCTCTTAGAATGGTTGAAATAAGACAAAAAAAAAAAAAAGGCTGAGGTGGCAGGATTGCTTGAGCCCAGGAGTTCAAGGCTGCAGTGAACTGTGATTGCGCCACTACACTCCAGCCTAGGTATGAGAGTGAGACCCCATCTCTAAAAATAATTTTAAAAAACCCCTTCTCAAAACCAAACAAAATTTAAAAAGAGAAAAGATTATATTTACCTCATTTATGCCACATGAAACACTCTTTTACTTTTTGTATATATGCCACTAATGAATTATCTCAACTTTTCTTTGAAAAATGTTTGACGTTTATATTTGAAAATATTTTAGGTATTTTTATTTATTACCTTCATTTATTCAATTTGAAGCATGCTTCATTTTAACATTTCTTATATTGTGTATATGCTGCTAATGAATTATGTCAGCTTTTGTTCAAAAAAATTTTCTCAGTTATTTGAAAAATGTTTTAGCTAGGTATAGAATTTTGGTTGACAATCATTTTCTTTTCAGCACTTTAAGGTTACCATTTCACCATCTTATGGCTTGCATAATTTTCCTATGAGAAAAGCTGCTATAATTTTTTCCTTTATTTTTCTGCATGTATGTGTGTTTCTTTCACTTGGTGCTTTCAAGATTTTGTCTTTATCTTTGGTTTTCAGCAGAATGTGTATAGGAGTGTTTATGCGTGTACATGCATGCATGTGTATGTTTTGATATATGTTTTTCTTGTGTTTTCTAAGCTCATGAGGTCTTTGGGTTTAGTGACTTTCATTACTTTTGAAAAAGTTTTGGTGATCATCTCTTTAAATATTTATTCTGGTTATACAAGTATTAGATTGTTTGATATTATCCGATAGCTCTCAGATGTCTTTGTTTCATTGCTTTTTTATTCTTCTTTGTATTTCAGTTTGGGTAGTACCTACTAACATATCATCTTCAAGTTTACTAATATTTTCTTTGACAGCATCAAGTCTACAAAAGCATGTTTTATTTCTGTTACCATGTGTTTCATTTCTAGCATTTTGATTTGATTGCATTTTAAAATAGTTTCAGTCCCTCTGCTGAAATTCCTCAATTTATGCACATTTCCCCCCTTTCCGTTATGGCTTTTAACATATTTATCACACACATTTTAAAATTCCTTGTCTGATAGTTCCAATATCTGAGTCATACTTGAGTTTGGCTTTCTTGATTGTTTTGTCTCTTGACAGGGTGTTTTTTTGTTTGTTTGTTTCTTTTTTGTTTGTCTTGTAATTTATGACTGAAAATAGAACATCATGTGTAGGAAAAGTATGTGATATTTTTTTGCCTGGAACTGAGCAAGTCTTTTCTAATGCAGGGTGTTTAGTGTGAGGGGGTTGAGTCAGTTTAGTCAGCATTTGAGTTGGGTTTTTTGTTTTGTTGTTATTGTTCATCTCAGTGCAATACAGGCTTCAAAATTCTCTATTACTACATTGTGTTTAGGGTAGGGGCTTGTACGTTACACGATTTTGTCAATATTGGCTCCATCTTTAACATTGTCTCTTCTTTTTGCCTATGCATCAGAGTGTGTCTCTCTTCTCAGGCTTTTGTCCCTTTCCCAGGAAAAGCCTGTTATTATGCATTACTTATTGTTTGCTAGTGTGATGTGGTTGATTTGGAGGTTGTATTTTCTGCTGTTCTAGAGTGCCCTCTGTCTTAGGCAGTTGCTGTGTTCCTATGTCTTGGGGTTAGGACATTCTCAGTAATCCTGCCTCTCTCCCCCAGAGACAGGGGAATCTCTAGTGGTCTGACCCCAGGACTTTTTCTTGCCCCATCCCCAGGGTTAGAAGTGTTTATTCTGTTCTGTTCACTCACCTTAATGTGTCTTTATCCGTGGTCTGAAAGCAACAGGATTTGCTATTTTGTTAGTCTATTTTCATGCTGCTATAAAGAACTGCCTGAGACTGGGTAATTTAAAAAGAAAATATATTTAATTGACTCGTAGTTCCACAGGGCTGGAGAGGCCTCAAGAAACCTAAAATCCTGGCAGAAGGGCAAGCAAATGCGTCCGTCTTCACATGGTGGCAGCAAGAACAATGAGAGCTGAGTAAAGGGGGAAAGTCCCTTTTAAAGCCATCAGATCTCGTAAGAACTTACTGTTATGAGAACAGCATGGGGGAAACTGCCCCCATGATTCAATTACCTCCCACCAGGTCCCTCCCACTATGCATGGGGATTATGGGAACTGCAATCAAGATGAGATTTGGGTGGGGACTCAGCCAAACCATGTTAGCTACCCTTCCCCAAGTGGCCTAAGGCTTTTGTTTCATAGTGGAAATTCAAGAGCGGAATCTTGGTAGGGCTTCTTACTTTGCCTGTAGTGGCCATTGTTCCTCTCCCTGATGACTATACCATGACAGCAGCTTTCTCTGCTCCTACTCTCCACCTCATGTTTCTTGTGAGTACCTGGTGAGCTCTGTGAAGACCTTCTAAGTGGGCTTGAATTTCCATTTGGTTTGTGACTCCCATGGGTTCTGTACTTCTGTGCTAGTCCACTTGGCCTTTAGAAATAACTGGAAAATAATAGTGTGATTCTTACCAGCTTGTATGAATCTAGTATTTTCCCCTTGCAAGCAAGTGGTTGTGTTCTTTCTCTCCTTGAAATAAGTTGCCTCTTTTTAACTTTTGGATTAGTTGGGTGCTTTATGACTTCAGCTCTCTAATAAGTTTAAGAAAATATGTCATTTTCCAAGTTATCTAAATTTTGTTGTTGTTTAAAGAGTGGGAGCATTATTTCCAACTGTGTATATCTTAAGTGGAAGCTGGAAAATAGAGTTTATATACTTTACACTGTGAAATTGAATTGGGCATTCTTATTAAACTGGGTAGCATGTGTGAGCTCAGGGATAATTGGGTAAATAACATATTGGTCTTCCATTAAGTAGTTCTGTAATGTGTAAGATATATGTAACCAATCCTATAAAAAAGTTTGTGAGAAGTTATACTTATGTATATGATAATTTTTGAGGTGATTTTGTCAGAGGTGATCAGATAAGGGTCTTGTGAGGATGAGTCAGAATTTAATAGATGACTGGAAGGAGAAAAGCATTCCAACTGGAGGAAATGTCGTGAATGCTGACATGTGAACAAACCTGACATTTTCAGGGATGGAACATGAGGCTAGAGCTAAGGCTATGATTGGGAAGGTCTTTGTTTTTTGTGGTAAGACTTTAGCCTTTACCCTGTGCATTAGTCCATTTTCACACTGCTATAAAGACATCCCTGAGACTGGGTCATTTCTAAAGAAAAATCTGTAACTGACTCACAGTTCTGCATGGCTGGGGAGGCCTGAGGAAACTTACAATTATGGCAGAAGGGGAAGGGGAAGCAAGTCGTGTCTTACTTGGCAAAGGGGGAGAGGGAGAGGGGAGAGAGAGAGAGAAGAGAAAATGCATAAGGGAAGTGCCACTTTTAAGCCATCAAATCTTGTGAGTTCTCCCTCACTATCACGAGACCAGCATAGGGGAAACTACTCCCATGATCCAGTCACCTCCCACCAGGTCCTTCCCTCCACACATGGGAATTACAATTCAAGATGGGATTTGAGTGGGGACACGGAGCCAAACTATATCATCCTGTAAATGGTTGGAAATCTTAGGAAGATCTTAATCAAGGGTGGTACCCACAGAACTCTGATATAGAAGGATAACTTTAGCATCAGTTTGGAGGCTAAATTGTGGGGGATGAGAATATGTGTTGGGGAACTATTATAGTAGCTTGTAAGAAGGAACCTGTGTAAGAGAAATACGAACATATAAAGAGAAATTATTATTTTGCCATTGTTCTGTGAAAAAGACATCTCATAAAGAGAGTGTTTGACATGGCTCTGGCATGCAATGGGGTACTACCTCATTACAGTAGAGGTGGAAGACCAGGTTCCCCCTCTTGGCCTCTTTGACCCTTGAAGAGGTGCTCTTCATGAATGCTGAGTTAGGTTGGGAGTTCCATCTCCTCATATGGTTTTCACTGACCCCAAGTTGCGGGTGGCCTCGTTACCACCGGGTACTGGTGAAAGTCTTGGGTCTCTACTAGACCTCCTCTGACATCATGATTGGGGGAGGGGGGAGGCATGCCTCATGACTTCCAGGTGGGGTGGAAGACGAGATTTCCCAGATGGTCCAGTGACACTGTTCTGGTGGGAGATACTCACCTTTGGCATCAGGGATGAAAGTTCCTGTTCCTAGCTTGGTCTTGTCTGGCATGCCTTGTGAGAATATTGGGGTGCCTCATTACAGATTGGTGAGGATGGAAGTCTAGGTTCCCTATGTGGTCTTGTCATGGGTGAAGATGAGGACACAATTTTTTTCTGTGCTGTTTGGCTGGAGTAAAGCAGTTCCTATCTAAACATTTTCTGTTACTAGGCTGCCCCTTTCCTAGTCGTTGGGCAGAGAGAGTAAGCCTTTATTGAGACTTTTGTTTTGGTCAGTGGCTGTTGGCATTTTTGTGTTGCCAGCTTCTTCAGCTTCAGGTCTGGGATATATGAGGTAAAAAAACCCAGGGAGCTCACAACTGTGTTGTTCCTTGAGTTCTAAGGTTCCTGTCCATTCTGCTTCTTCTCTGTACTTTGCAGTCTTCTGATCTCTGTTTTTTAGACAGGGTCTAGGGTTTAGGGTGGTACTTAGAGGGAAGAAGAGGGAAGAGTATGCTCACTTTATCTTCCTGGAAGTCTTCACATTAGTCCTAAAACAGTATTATGACTTTGAAGTCCACCAACTTCTTTCCATTTCACAGGGAAAATAAGAGCAATAGAAAATGATAAAGAGAGGTGTGGTATATAAGTAGATATGAGGAGGAACATTTCTCTATCAAGAGAGATGTTATACTATGGCCCCTTTTAACCAATCAAATATGTATTGAACACCTACCATGTACAAAGCACTGTGGGGAACAGACAAGTATATACAAGTATAAGTCACAGGCATCTCCTTCAGACTATACAGAAACCTGTATCACTTGTTTATTCTCTTCTAGAGGATGCAAAAATGTTTTGAGTGCCCTGGCTCTGTGGTGGCAGTGGGAATTGGGAATGCAGCATGGGCTTAGAATGAGATAGCCTCGGCCCAATTCACTCACAACTTTATAGATGGAGGAGCTTGCCTAAATTGCCTCTAGGGAACTTCCATTTCTCTCTCTCTCACTGATGTGATATAGCCCACTAATTTACTTCAAATGCCTTTTAGCCATTGAACAAAAGCTCTTATTTCTCTTTCCTCAAAATATTTAAATACTCTGAGGGCCCTATAAAACTAGGATATATGACTGGACTCTCAGCTATATGGAGATTAAAACACCGTTTTTTTTTTTGTTTTTTTTTTTTTTTTGGTGTGTTTTTGGATTTTACTGATGGGTTAACAGTCTCAAAGACTCCTCCTGCACTCATTTGTTCCTTTATACCATGGGGTGATGTAAGCCATAGTACATGGCTGCTTTGCAGTCTGCTGAAGAGAGGTATTAGGAGATACGCTAGGGAAAAGCAGCATTTTAATCAGCAATTTATGTGCCCGTCTTAAAAAGCCTTGTCAAGCTAACTTTTCCCATTTAACCTTGAATTCTTTTCATAATGTTGTATCTTGATTTTATGTTTCTTAATGTGCCATATTTTTCTCCACAATAGATTTTAAGCTAAATTGGCCCAAAACAAGAGGGATGCTGAATGCTTTTTGTAACCATGGAAACATTTCTGGGCACTTACTGAGGACCTGATTGCCAATAGTAATGTAACAGAGAAAATAGATACACTTCATTTAGCAGTTGCTGATGATTAAGAGGCAGAGAGACTACTTAGAGTGTCATCCCAAGATAGGCTCTTTGGTTTAAAGACTCAAATCCAAAACACCATCTTCTCTGTGGAGAAGCAGCTATGACACCTTTGATATGTGATGGGAAGCAGTTCTAATTGCATTTAAAAATCATCTTTGTTTTCAGTTTTTCACCTCATGCTTTTTTGAAGCTGTTTTTTAACCACATATATTTGTTTCCAAGAAATATGCTCACCATTTCGTGAAATAGCCTGCTAATGGAATTAATGTGTTCCAGGCACATTGGCATATAAAACTTTAGAAACAATCTCAGAACGACTTAAAATATAGAACAATAGGCTTTGAAATCATGGTGATATTTGACATTTCAACCACATTACTCTGTCAGGCTAATGTCACATGGAAGGGAAAATCCTACAATGTTCTTAGTTGCTGGTTGATTTCAACCCTTTGTAGATTGAAGGTATTTTCTTTTATTTTTATTTTTAATTTTTTTAAACAAACAATTAGCTGGGAAGTATTTTCTTCTGTCAATATTCTTGGGATTGCTTGTGACAATTGAGACTAAATGGTATCAGATAATATAATGTAGCTGATTGACACATCCCAGGCCTCAGGATGTGCTATTGCATGTGAAACGTTGCATTCCACCTTTCGTTCCTTTGCAATACTGGAACTTTGCTTTTCCATTGCATAAGTGCTTTCTTGAAAGTAAGCCCATGCCTAGTTAAATTTATCTTCATTTATTAATCCTTCATTTGATAGTATTTGCCCTCATGTTTCTTGGTTATCCAGAATTGTGCAGGGAGAAAGTTTTAATGTTCTGTGACTGCTTCAGAATCTGTTTTCTAAAAGCTTTATGAAGTTAATTTTCTTGATATTTTGATTTGCATGTTTTAGCAAAGGTAAATGTTAACGAACATGTTAGCAGCTGACGTGCAGTTTTCAAAGCCTTGACGTTTAAGGCAAGAAGATTATTCCCACTGTTACTTATTTTGCAGTTTTGTGCCATTTTTGGAGGAAATTTCGGGCATATAACTTCTGTCCTATGTGGACAGAAGTTAGAATATGTAGGATATAAATGATCAGACTGTGGATTCAATTTTTACTTTGACTGCTGGATGTAGTTATGATAGAATGCTGGAATATTTTGAAGGACAGATTCAAAATAAGAAAATTAAGTCTTTTTTTTTCCCCATTCGTACCATAATTAGGAATGGATTAGAGGAATTAGAAGCAAGTTATCCTCCAGATAAGTTTAAATTCCATTTTAACAATTCTCAAGGAATAAAAAAATTTTCTTTATTAGTGGAATCATTCAATAATTTTTTTTTAAAGCTCAGAAGTTTTCCTTGTCCTATAAAAAGTAACAGCAAGGATATCTTTTTTTTTTTTCGATTACCCAGACTAAAGGGGAAGAACCCAGAGCTAGGCAGGAACTATAAACTTAATAAGATCTTTCCTCATTTATCTTAGTTCTTTTTCCTGAGGAAGATTCTTACCTGTGTGTTTGTGTGTTGTTTATATATTTCTTTATAAAAATATCATGGAGATATTATCCTCTTCTTCTCTCTTCCATTCCTTTTTCTTTGGTAAATCCTTTTTCTTTTTCCCCTGGTATCCTCTTCCCATATCCACCCCTGAGGAGAGTGAGCCTTATTTCTGAAAAGAACATTATAGCAGGAGGAGTTTCTGAAATGCTGTTATAAGTTCTTCATCTCTTTGACCTCATGTTAATTATGCTAAGGGATGGTCTAGGTCATTGCTAATGGAGCTCTTAGTGCCCTTTACATTTCCTAGTTTTTAAGTTTATGAAACATTTTAAAAACAGAAAAATATAGAGTCATAGAACAGAGTCATAAGTTACCACTTTGCTAAATCTTAGCATTTTGTCATCTTTAATTCAGATTTATTTTAAAGAAGTCATGCAGGACAGAGGGAATTGAAATCTCCTGAGAAGCCCTTTTTGTTTTCTTTCTTTTCTCTACCCACTGGGTAAAACAAATCTAAATTTGGAAATTATGATTCCCATTGTGTTCTGTTCTTTTGCTGCAAGCATATGTATCCATAAACTACATATAACATAATTTTGCATGTTTTAAAACTTTATACAACTGATATAATGCTAAACATATTATTTTGCAACCTTTTTCCTTCCCTCTCAATGTTACGTTTTTGAATTATGCAGATACATGTAGAGTTGTTTTATTTTTACTGCTGCATGGTAGTCAATTGTATTAATTAATATACCATTTTTCCATCCTTAAGCTGATGAACATTTAGTTTATTTCTAAACTTTCACTATTAAAAATAATTCTGCAATATAAATATCTCTTTGAGCACATATACTGGAGTTTATTTAGGTGGTATATATGAAAAGACAGACAGTCTTCCACCCCTCTGTCTTAAACTAGGTAGTTTCTTCCCCTGGTCAAGGTCTCTTGAATAAATTTCCTTCCCTTCCCCTGCTTTATATTTAGGTGGTTCAAATTGGCTTCTTTTCCCTGTCACCACGAGAGTCATAGTCAATAGAGAACTTAAGGGATTAAAAAGAATCTAAGTATTATAAGTTGTCTGTGTGTTTAATAGCGAGTTTAAATAATGAATAAATGAGAACAGGGGAATTGTTTCCAGATTTTAGGAGGATTAAGGCTCCTTTGAAACTTTAATGAAAGTTACAAACTTACTTATGCAGAAATTGACATCAATGATATAACAAAAAAAATTGATAGTGACATTTCATGGGTTCATGGACTGCCTGAATTTCATCTGTGTTAATCCAGATTAAAGTTAACCAAGTTTACAAGATGAAACTAGTAATAATATAATCAGGAGTCAATCACTGTACCATTCGTTTTCAATTTGGCTTTTCTAGAAGATAAAATTGGAGAAATGCATTGGAATCTGTGCTGGTTCTCCAACTAGTATCTCTCAGCTCAAATCCGTTCTTCTAGATTCGGCTTTGGATGTTGAGTTTAGAATTCTGCAAACCACCATTCTCTTTTGTTGGCAGGATTCTCCTAGGTTCTTTGCCCAAAAGAGCAGTGAAAAGACACTCAAAGATGGGAGAAGGTGAGAGGGGGACTTCTTTATTCCTGTTATACTCAGTGTCCCTATTGGGGTACTCAGCACAGCCCTTCACTCTGCTATCAGCAGTTTGGGTTCTAGTTTGTAACTTCTTTCAGTGATCCAGAACCAGCCTCATAGCAACCCACTCAGAGGAACACCACCTGTCAGACAGTTTCTCCTTCTCAGATGTCTGAGCCCAGTTCTGTGGCACTTCTGATTTCTGATAATTTGACTGCTTCCCTTTGATTCCTCAGCCCTAGGGGTGGGAGCTGCTTCATGCAGTTGTAATCTCTGGCCTATTTCCCTGTTCTTCTTCCTATTCATTTGATTTCAAATACCTGTAAAACCAATTCCCTATGTTAAGTTGCCTCTGTTGAAATAATTTCTTCTTCCCTAAAATTTGACCAATAGTGTAAGGAAAGTATTGTCTAAGCATTTGTATAGATCTTAAAAACAGTCAATTTTAATTGCACAAAACCTAGATTCTGCAGGTAAACTGAGACTTTATGGAAATTATAGGTAACTGGTGAAGCAGACATTGATGTCTTACCCATATCTGATATTCACCAGCCAAACAAATAAATATAACGTGTCAGGTGATGAAAAGTGCCATGTAGAAAAATAAGGCAGGAAAAGGGGGATACAAATTAATTGATGAATGCTACCTTAATAGGGTGGTCCTATATTTTATAGGATGACCTCTCTGAGAAGGCAGCATGTAAACAGAGACCTGAATGAAGTGAAGATGAGAGCTGTGCAAATATTTGAGGGATGAGCATTCTGAGTATAAAGAAAAATAAGTGGACATGCCCTGGGATGGAGTGAGGAGTGTTTTGGTGTTTGATTGATTAATAAGCCCGTGCTTATTAGCATCTGGTCATTGGTAATACCATCCAGTTGTTACTCTGGAATTTCTGCTATCCTAGAAAATTCCTAATGATTAATACATTTTTACTGAAGGATGTCAGGTATAGAATCATCATAGGAGACATTGTTGTTCATCGAAAGACTTTGAGAACTTTTGTATTATTTGAATTTTTTTTTTTTTGGCAGGGGTTGGGGTGGGGATAAACAAAGTTGAAACATCAAGCATTATCTTCTTAAGCTGTAATATCAGAGCTTATTTCAAAACCAAAATAAGAACTTTAGGTTCTTCTGGGACTACTTCGTTTTTACTCTGTTTTGATCTCACAAAAAGTAGCCACTGTAAAACCCACGTACAGAAAAGCTAGAAAACTGTTCTTCAGCATTTAGATGCATAATGACCAGCAGTTACTTCTGTTGGAGTCTGCTAACTCAGTTTGTACATGAACCACGATTTCTTACCCTTAATATTTGCCTTTGCAAAGTTGGATTTATTCTTAGCCGTAAAGTGATGTAGAGGCAATATTGCTTATGTCCCTGAAATGATGCTGTTTACACAACTGAACTAAACTCAAATTAGGAATTTCTTGGTTTCTTACAAGCAAAGATAAAGCAAGACATGAGCTCAAATAATGGATGAATCTGGGAGTAAATCTGGTTCATGGGTGTTCTATCCAGAAGTGTAAATGTTATCTTTGGGACCTGGTTTCTTCCCCTTCATCCCCAGTTTCTAATCTCTACTTCACCTGGGCTGGCTCAATTCTCAAGCTCCAAGCATAGTCAGATGGTTGTCAGAACCTCCAGATTTATATCTTCCTAGTTTATAATCCAGTGAAGAAAAAAAAAAGCACTTTCTGGCAATAAGGGGAAAATCCTGGAATTAGCACTAATTGGCTTGATTCGTGTGGCTTGACTTGAATTATATGACAAACTTTAGCAATCACTGAAGCCAGGGAAATGTGATGTTCTGATTGGCCAGGCCTAAGTCACCTGCTACTTCTGTTGTTGGGGTAGAGAACTTTACCAGAAACGACCTGAGAGTGGAGCAAAGTTGATTTACTAGAAGATAATGAAGATTCCAAAAGTGGAAAGAATAGATGCTGGGTGTCAAAAAAACCACAGCTCCATTAGAGGAGTCAATGCCATTCATAGACCTCTCCACTGCTTTGACATTGAATGCTAGTTACAAGCCTGTTTCAGAGGAAAAGCCTAGATTTTTGTGTTATCACATATATCATATATCACCATAGGACCCCAAACACCTGTTTCTCAGTGCTTATGGACCCATGTCTGCCACAAGTCAGGGAACACAATATATTTTTTTTCATCATCTGTCATTGCTGATTTAGATTATGGCTTTTCTCCTGCATGTTAAAAAAAAATCTCTCTAATATATCTTTTTAGACTGGCATCACCATATAGGATCTGTATTAGTTATCTATTCCTGCATAATGTAATACTACAAATTTAGTGGCCTAAAACAACACACATTTTATTATTTCACAGTTTCTATGGATTAGGAATCCAGGCATGCGTTAACTGAATCCTTTGCTTAGGGTCTCACATGGCTACAATGAAAGTATCAGCTGGGATGCATCCTCATCTGAAAGTTTGACTGGGGGAAAAATCCACTTCTAAGTTCTCTCAGGTTGTTGGCAGAATTGATTTCTTTGTAGTTATAGGACTGAGGGCCCCAGCTTCTTGCTGGCTGTTGGTTGGAGGCCACCTTCAAACCCTGGAGGCTGCCTGGGGTCCCAGAGGCCACCTTGCCACATGGGCTTCCCCAGCATGTCTGCTTGCTTCATCAAGCTAGAGTCTGATAGCAAAAGGAATCTCATGTAATGTAATCGTGGTGTGATATCTTATCACCTCTGCTATATTCTACTGGTTAGAAGCACAAGTGCCATCAACATTGAAAGGGGGAGGGTCACTAAAGGCATGGACACTAGAATGTGGGGTTCAGGGGGGCACTACTTTAGCATCTTCTTACCACCAGATTCTGTATTGTGCATTTAAATAAATAGAGAAATTGCACAAAAGGTGGGAGATACTTATATGCCTTCATATGAGTTATTTACTCTTATAGATTTTTTTAAATGAGAAAATTATATTTTTGTCTTAAAAGGCAACTTTTACTTTACCTTGGCTATTCTGCAAATGGTGAGTCCAGGAAGTGTTCTTATGAAGATTTTGGTTACAAACTAAATCTATATACTTGAATTGATTTTGAAATTATGAGAGAGTAAAAGGACTGCAGACTCTGCAGGAAACTCACACTCGCATGTGCTTTCTCACGGAAAGTGCCTGAGACAAGAGACTTGCCAAGAATCCTTATTGATTTTGTAGCTCACTTCAGGTGAAGAACTTCTCAATTGCGAATGGTAGGAATAATAAATATACAATAATAGGTATTTAACAACCTTAACTTTAGTGGTTGTCTATATATATGGTAGTTAACTGTGTTGCAACCTTAACTTATGGTAGACCTTTTATGTACATTATATTATTTAATCATCATTGAAATGTTATCAAGTGTATCGAGAGTGGTGGTAGATTATTATTCTTATTTTTAAATAAAAGGTAATTGTTTTAGGGAGGTTAAGTAACTTGTTCAGTGTTACCAGTTGGCAAAGAAGCTGGGTTTTAAACCACATGTGTCTGACTTAAAACATCAAGGCATTCTCCTCATTGTGGTGGTTGTCCTAAAGGGGGTTGGCATGCCTCCGCTTCCATCCCATGCCTTTGCTACAAGAAATTCAGCTCAGCAGTTACTGGCCGTGAAAAAATTCTTGGGCGTTATGGTTTCTGAGAGTGGACTGAAACATTTCTAGGTTGAGTTTAAGGAGTTTATGGGAAAATAGGCTGTATTTGCAGTCTCTACTTTCTCCTGCCTGCTTCTTCATTCATAGAAGAAGAATGAAGCAAACTGCAGTTTAGCTTCTATTCTGTCACTCCCATGGACATGGTTTTTTTTTTTTTTTTTTTTTGGATTGCCAGTGACCTCCTGAATGGTTTAGTCATAAAATCGGTCTTCCACCCCCTCTTCCTCCAACTTTATGTGACTTATTTTAACAGTTAGAATGGTTGACTATTCGGCTGGGCATGGTGGCTCACACCTGTAGTCCCAGTACTTCGGGAGGCTGAGGTGGGCAGATCACAAGGTCAGGAATTCAAGACCAGCCTGGCCAATATGGTGAAACCCATTCTCTACTAAAAATACAAAAATTAGCCGGGCATCCTGGTGGGTCCCTATAGTGCCAGCTACTTGGGAGGCTGAGGCAGAAGAATCTCTTGAACCCAGGAGGTGGAGGTTGCAGTGAGCCAAGATCATGCCACTGCACTCCAGCCTGGGCAACAGAGCAAGATTCTATCTCCAAAAAAAAAAAAAAAAAAGATTGTTACTATTCCCCCCAATGAAACTCATTCCTCACCTGGGCTGTAGACTCCACCTGTTCCTGATTTTCTCCCTGCCACACCTGTTCATTCCTTTTCGTTCACCTTCCCCTGTCTGTCACTTAAATATTTGGTTTCCTCTTACGCATCCTTCCATGACTTCTATGACAAATCTTCATCTCTAGTTTGGACTTCTTTCAAACTATGGGTTCATAGATCCAGCTGCCTTCACATGGATGACAGCTGTCACATACATGTTTACAAACACAACTAATCATTTCCCTTTCTTATTTCAGTTATGGAAATCCTGTTTTTAAAGTAAGATACAAGTCCGTCTCAATCTCTTATCCTTCACAGCTCCTGTGATTCTGGCTGTGCTACTTGTAGCTGTCCAACTCCTCCCTGTCTCTATTACCTTAATTCAGATATGCATCCTTTTCTGCTTGGTCTTTTCCAATAATGTCTGAAATATAATGGCATGATCTCAGCTCACTGCCACCTCTGCCTCTTGGGTTCAAGCAATTCTCCTGCCTTAGCCTCCTGAGCAGCTGGGATTACAGGCACCCACCATCCCTGGCTAATTTTTATATTTTCAGTGGAGACAGGGTTTCACCATGTTGGCCAGGCTGGACTCAAACTCCTGATCTCAGGTGATCTACCTGCCTTGGCCTCCTCCCAAAGGGCTGGGATTACAGGCAAGAGCCACTGTGCCTGGCTGGTTTCTCTATTTTTATGTTATTTCCATCTTTTATTTGTTCTTAAGTTTCCCCCTCAGAATGTTCGTTTTAAACTCTGCATCAGATTTCATATCTTCTCGTACAAAAAGCCTTCCAGTACAACTTCCTTTGAAAGATACGTAGCCTTCAATGATTTACATCTACCATCTTCTAGCATCCTAAAATTCTAAGTACACTTCATACCTAAAACGTTTGGTTTCCTCTCCCCAGATGTGTGCCTTCCTGGTGAAAACTGCTCATCTCTCGAGAGTCATCTCAAGCAGCATTTTCTCTAGGAAGCCTTCCTTGTCTTTCTCCAGCTTCTCTTGCATTCTGCACATTCCCCCTCCCTGCCTTTTTCTGGCAGTTAGCTTCTTCCTCGTCTATGTTCCAATAGCATGCTACATTTCTCAATAATATATATTTTATATTGTATCTAAACTTTTGTATAAGTAACCCACTCAGATCTGTAGACTCTAAAGGGTTTATGCTTTTAGAATAACCTTTACATTGCCAGTATTTAGCATAGCATAAGTTTCATGAATGAAAAAAGAATGGCTTAATGAATGAACATAAACCTGATCTTAGCTGTCACTACTGTATTTCATCATCTTCTGAAAAATGACCAGTGTAAATATCCTATAAACACTTTTAGATTACAGATTTTTAGAAGAATGTGGCCAAAGTTCTTAACATTTTTGACACTCTGTGTTTGGCTTATGAAGACATAAGGCAAAAAGACAGCATCCTAAGACTTGACTTGACCTCCTCCCAACATTAATGAGGTCTTAAAAAACAAGTGCTGTGATCTGAAGGTTCTTGTGTCCCCTCCACAAATTCACATGTTAATACATAATCCCCAGTGTGATGATATTAGGAGGTGGGACCTCTGCGAGATGATCAGATCACAAAGGCAGAGCCCTCATGAATGGGATGAGTGCCCTTATAAAAGAGGCCCCAGAGAGCTGCCTTGCCTCCTCTGCCATGTGAGGACACAGTGAGAAGACTGTCTCAGTAGTTGGCCCTCATGGGACACTGAATCTGCTGACACCTTGATCTTGAACTTCCCAGCCTCCAGAACTGTGAGAAATAAATTTCTGTTGTTCATGAGCCACTCAGTTTATGGTATTTTGTTATTGCAGCCTGAACGAACTAAAATAAGTGAAAATAAATTTTGACTCTTATCGTGTCAGCCTTCTCTTTTAGTTGTTAATTGTTTCTCTGAGATATGAGGCAAGACACCTGAGTCCTTCCCCTGGAATGGTCCTGGAGCTCTGGTTGCACAGGTGTGGCTAACCTGGTGTCATTGTGCAGAGCAGCAGTGAACCAGCCTGTTTCAGAAAACTTGTCAATAGTGAAACCATTACAGTGTCTCCTGATGTGTTCTGGCAACACCTCCTGAGCATGCTCCAGGAACCAAAGATCAAGGGAGCTCTTCTTTAGCACTCCAGCTGTGGAAATGAAGTCATGATGTTTTGATTTCCATGGCACAGCCCCAAGTCATTTTCAGAAGAGGTGTCCTCCTGTTAAAAAATTTTTAGCAAAGATGAGAGAGATGTTATACATACCAGAGAGGCACTATTATTCAATATTACTGCTGAAGAATATGTAATAAGGTCATCATGATTTGAGTCTGAAATAATTCAAATACATTTTTGCTTTAAAGTTGTGGCATTGATTATAATGGGATCCTTGTCAAATTATAAGTATTTGACCCCTAAATATGCTTTTGTAACTGCTATGATTTTATCTACATTAACTTTGTATCATTATTTGTGATGTACATATTTGAGCTCTCCTGCTAAACTGTGGACTGTTTAGAACAGGGATCATGTATTATTACTCAACCCTGTATCCCATCACCACTGTGTTTAGTACTGTGACTCACCTGTGCTAGATTCATAATAAATATTTCACAACTTACGTTAGAGGGAAGGTTAAATTTTGCTGAGATTCTGCCATAACTTTGTCAGGCAAAGGAGAAGACTTCAGGAGGACATGCCAAAAGAATCTTAGTGGCATGCTCTTTTGGCTTGCTGTTTTAAGGAATTTTTGAATTGGGTGGATTTAAAAAAAGAAAATTTGTGAAAACTGGTATTCATCAGATACTGGTTTTACTAGTAATTCTTTAGAGATCCAAAATTTTGTTGTTGGTGTAGGAAATAAATTCTTCCTTCTACTTACCTGGGCGTTTTCTCTTAGTCTCCTTTGCTTGATCTCCAATGCCTCCCCTAATTTCTAAATGTTACCATGATCAGGGGCTCAGCCTTAGGATTGGTCTCTCTTCCTAATATCATCACATCCTAATCTCATTCACATGCTGACAAGCGTATAAACTATGCTCGAATTATCCAAGTGCATGCTTGCAACTCTGCTTGGATGTCTAAGGATAATATGTCAAACTTAGTGTGTCCAAATCTGAATTTCTGATCTCCTCTCAAAATCCTGTACTTTCCACAATTGGGCTTACCTCTAAATAGCAACTTCATTTTTCCAGTTATTCATACCTTTCCCTTGTATTTGTGCATGTAATCCATCGGCAAATCTGGATAGCTCTGCTATAACAACGTATCTAGACTCAGGCTGCATCTTCCTGCCATCACTGCTATCATGGTGCTTTAAGAAACCATTATTCTCCATGTGTGTTTTGTTTTTGAAACAGGGTCATGTGCTGTTACCCAGGCTGGAGTGCAGTGGTGCGATCATAGCTCATGGCAGCCTTGAGCTCCTGTGTTCAGGTGATCCCCTGACCTTAGCCTCCTGAGTAGCTAGGACTGCAGGTGCACATCATGATGCCTGGCTAATTTTTTCATTTGTTTGTAGAGACAGTGTCTCACTATGTTGCCCAGGCTAGTTTTGAATTCATGGCCCAAAGCAATCCTCTGGCCTTAACTTCTCAAAGTGCTGGGATTATAGGTGTGAGCCACCTGGCCCTGTATTATTGAACTTACCTCCTAACTGATTTCTCTGTATCCACCTCTCTCTCCATGTGGTCTATTTTTGACATACTGCATTCCTTTTGGACTATGTCAAAGCATGTCATTCCTCTACTGTCAATAATTTCCAAAGCATTTAGAGTAAAAGTCAGAGCCCCTGTAGTGGCTATAAGGTCCTTTGTCATCTAGCTCTGTCGCCTCTCTGACCTCATTCTGTTCCTTTCTCCTTGTTCACTCTGCTTCAGCAACTCTGGTCCCCTTGGGCCATCTTATTCTTTTTTTTTTTTGAGACTGAGTCTCGCTCTTGTCACCCAGGCTGGAGTGCAATAGCATAATCTCAGCTCACTGCAACCTCTGCCTCCCAGGATCAAACGATTCTCCTGCCTCAGCCTCCCAAGTAACTGGGATTACAGGCATCCGCCACCGCACTTGGCTAATTTTTTGTATTTTTAGTAGAGGGGGTTTCACCATGCTGGCCAGGCTGGTCTCAAACTCCTGACCTTGGGCGATCTTCCCACCTCAGCCTCCCAAAGTGCTGGGATTACAGCCGTGAGCCACCATGCCTGGCCTACCTTTGGGTCTTCTTCTAAAACACTAGTTGTACATTTGTACTAGCTGTTTCCCCTTCCTGGAACATCAAAACTCCACTTATCCCCCAGGGCTGGCTTACTCACTTCCATTGGGTCTTTGCTCCAATGTGCCCCCCCTCAGAAGCCTCCCTGACTACATGAATATAAATGGTACCTCCCTCCCACTCTCCACCTGTCCCCATCCCCTTTCCATGCCTTATTTTTCACTCCATGGTACTTCTTACTATTGGACCTGCTTTACTTCTCTGTTTCCATCCACCCCTTTCACTGATGTTGCCCCTGCATCTGCGCTTGCCTCATGGTGGTAACATATCTTTGTTGAATAAATGAATGAATACTTTAAAAAAACTTGGCGTACTCTGTTTCCAAATAGTTCATTCTGGCAGCATTCACAAATTTACAAAGAGACATTTTTAGCTTTGTAATCAGTGGAATTGTAAGCTACTGACCTGTAAGGAAAAATGAAGGTTTTCTTCACAGTACCTTAGAAAGGAGTAGGCCAAAGCTTGAACAGAAGGAACAACACTGTAGTAATACAAAAGATTTTATTTTGAAACTTAAATTTCAGCAGATTGTCAAGCAGAATTAGAATGTACCTGTTTCTTGGAATTGGGGGATATGGAACAAAACACAGAAATGAAGATATTTGATGTGTTTTTTTTTTTTTTGTGAAATGAGTCTCTCCCATTTTCTAACTTATCACAGTCAGCATGTGTGTGAAGACCCTGGTCTTTGGAGTTATCTGAGTTCAAATGCTGACACTGCTACTTTCTTGTTGTGTACCTGTGGGAAAGTTACTTAACTTAAAGAGGCTCTTTTTCTCAACTGAAACATGAGGATAATGGTATCTAATTAAATGTGAGAACTTATCTAATCCCAGGCACAGAATTAGGATGAAACAAGCACATTTTTCTTTTTTCACGTATTACTGCATTTTTTTTTGTTGTTGTTGTTGTTTTATCTGTATGGTCTTTTGAAATATGAAGTTTGGTCTAGAATCAGAGGAGATGCTTCCAGGTGTGTGCTTCTTCATGGGATACATTTGCAAACACAGTGAGTCCTCTTTTGTTAGCCAGGTATATTATCAGACAATAAACAGAGCGTAATCTAAGTCGTGGGAAGTCCCTGCTGCACTCTGTGAGGCGTGGTTGCAGTGGAGCGGGCGCTGGCCCCTTCCGAGGCTCCTGTGAAGATGAGCTGTCTACTACATCATTTAAAAGCACTGATCTGACACCTGATTCTAAATGGTGGCCTGACCACAATCCCATCAAACACTAGTAATGCTGCCAGAAGCCTTGGAGTTAGGTGGTAGTGAGAATTAGTCAAGGCAATTTTTTTTTTTTTTAAATAAAGAAATACTTTCAGGTTTTTCGTAGCTTACTAGTTAAAGATAGGTTTAAATTCATGAAGGAGTTTGATCTTATCTGGATCACTTCATTAATCACATGTAGTGGTTCCTAAAGAAATTTGCCTGACAATCTTGATGGAGTTCTCATGTTGAATTCCGATCCCTTATTTTGTGATACGTTATTTCAGTGGGATGGAAAGAACTTTAGTGATTCTAAAATGTTTAAAAAACCTCAATTATTTCATTTTCTTAAAGAATATTTTTCCTTCCACAGTAAATAGTAAAAGTACTTTAAAAAAAAAGCCACTCCACTCAAGTTTACTACTGTGTGTGTTTATATCTTATATAATATAATAAATGATAATATCCACCCTTGTCACCTAATTTTAGGAAAGCAGATGTGATCCTACCATATACACCTCTCCCTCTTTCTGTCTCTTTCTCTCTCCATCTTTATTCTTTTATAGATCTTTGGATGGTTCCTAAAGTTACCCATACATTTTCACAGGAAATGTTGGACTGAATTGGAGGGTTCAGTTTCAAACTTTTCCACGTTTTCTTAGGGAGGAGAGGGACAGAAGGTAATGGAGATTCCCTTTCAACTCTCAAAAAAGTGTTCATGTTTTCATTTCCCTCTCTCCAATTTGTTTTCACCAGCCAGCAATGGACTCTGTCCACCTGGTCATGACTTTGAGTAGACTCACAGAGTCTCGACAAAGCTTAGCTAAAATTCCTGGTGAGCACTTAGGATCAAGCCGGACATTTCTAAGCAAGCATGACCATTGTGATGATTGGGGTACCCAATGTCCCCAGCCTTGGCACACACACCTGTGTTGCTTGGCAGTGACCAGAGGCACGATCCATGCAGCCACAGTCCTCTGGCTCCTCAGGATGCAGGTGGCTTGAGAAAGAGCAAAGTTGTGAAGGTTCACACTCATAAGTGGTGACATTTTATTCTTTCTTGGAATATGAGCTGTTTCTGATTTTAAAAAAGCTGTGCACCTGCTGTCCATGTAGGTGCCCTGCTCATGGTTTTATTCTGTGTTGGAAATGTTCTTCTTAATTCCTCTCCTAAAAACTCATCTTGTATTATAATAATTATTAAGGCTTTTTGTCATGTCTTGCAAATATTTTTCTAAATATGCTTTTATATATTTATGTAGTGTGAATTGATCATTTTGAGGGGATGATTATTCCATTCCTTTTATGGTGACAATCACTCCAGAAGGCAAGAGTAAAATCCAAAATCAATTTTATAGCATTTTCTAAGGCATTGCTTGGAATTTGTCTAGTGGGTAGAATGGCATAGTGGTCTCTGTTGTTCTGGTGCAAGTTCGGTCTTAGGTGGATGTTACCTCCTTGGCTCTCATAGGTGTGGCTTATCATTAATCCTGCCTCTTTCTCAGGTGTAGGAGACATCTCATGACCTGCACCGAGGCTCTATTCCTGCCACCCTACAGTGTTAGAGGTAGAGGTTATTAAAATTTTTTTTTTCCTGTTCCCTTTCCCTAGTTGCAGAGGTCTTCAACCATGCCTAAAAGCCAACAGGATTTTCTGTCTTTCTCCCAGTGGCTTAAGTCTTTTGTTTCCTAGGAAAGGTGGACAAGAATCTGTGTAGATTTAGTGTCGTTTTCCACCGTGCTTGCTGTTTCCCTCTAGGAAGAATGGACTAAAAGGGAGGCTTTCTCTAGTCTCTCCCTCAGCCCCCAGTCTTTCTCATTAGCATCCAGTGAAGGTGGTTGAGAAGAGTCTGTGAGTGGGTGTACATTTCTATTTTGTCTGCAGCTCCTAGAAGTTTTGTGCTCTCATGCTAACTCATATTTGGTCTTTAGCAGTCTGTTAAAACTTTTAGCTGAAATTCTTCCTAATGGCTTGTCAGGGGTCCAGTGTTTGTCTCAGCAAGCAAATTCTAGTATCTTGTCTCTCTTCGGAGGCTCCTGTCTATTCTTATATTTTGGCTTATTTTGGTTGCCCTAAAAGCTAAGTGCTGTCTAATGGGTTCAATAAAAGTTGTAATTTTGCAAATATTTTCTTTTTCTTTCTTCCTTTTTTTTTTTTAAGGAGTGGGAGATAATATTTTCCAATGGGAAGAGTATTACAATTCTTGTTAAAGAGTCGGTATTTTATATAGACCTACACATGTACTCAGTCTTCCCTTCCACATTTCCATTATTCCATATGAGACTGTTTTCCTTCAGCTTCAAAAATTCCATTTAGTACTTCTTGTAGTGCCAGTCTGCTGGTTATGAATTTCTTAGCATGTATGTGTTTGAAATGTATTTTCTTTTATTTTTGAAGTAAAATTCTGAATTGGTAGTTCCTTTTTATTTCAGCATTTTAAATATACCATTGCATTGTCTTCCAGCTTTGACATTTTTTTGTTGTTGTTGAGTATTTAGACTTCAGTCTCGTTATTGTTCTTTTGAAGGTAATATGCTGTTCTGCACTGGCTGTTTCTGCGAGTTCTCTTTGTTTTCTTAAGCAGTTTTACCATGATGTATTAATCTTAATAATTTTAAAATCCTTGTCTGATAACTCCATTGTTAGAATCACTCTGTGGTTCTATTTCCTTTGACTATTTTCTCTTTGGTTTTATGTCATTTGGTGATGTTTTTTCAGTAAACTCAGTAATTTGTTACTGAATTCCAAACATTGTGGATCAAAAATTGTTGAGGCTCTCAATGATTTTTCCTTCCTTCTAAAAAAGGCTATTTTTTTTTTCTGCTGGTTGGGAGCTGGAATACCAGTGGATTACCTTGACATTTTCAAGGGCTTATTTTAGGCTTTGTTTGGATAGGTTTATTGCAGTCATGCATTTATTCATAGGGATGGCTCTTATTACTAACCTGTAATGCCTCAGAGATCTCAATGAAAGCCCAAGTATTTATCAAGTGTACTCCACCTTAGTAAAATTTGACCTCCGATCTCTGACTTCCCCAAAATATACAGGTGATAAAATCTCTGCTTAGCGGTTTAGTTTCTCAGCTGCCAGCTTAGGAATTGGCCAACAACTTGAGGGAAATTTTTACTCAGATTTTTGGGTTCTGTCTTCTTTGCTTACCTGCTCCCAAGAATTTTGCGCCAGCTACTTTGGCTGATCTAAACCTTTACCTTTTTCTCTTTATGTCTAGTTCTTCGTGCTGGGATTTTAAAAATGCTCCCAAGGAAATAGTTTAGGTGAATGTGTAGTTTACTTTCAGTGCTCTTTTTTCTCCCAAAGATCATAGATTCTTAAGTCCTACCTATGTCTATTGTCCCTGAATAGCTTCAAAATTTTGTTCAAACAATTGTTGTGTATATTTTTAAATTCAGCTTTTATAGGTGGCTTTTGTGGGATGGTTGTGCTGATAAAAGTTACTCCATCCTTAGTTTTGTAATTGTGTAGTCTTACTACTTTGCAAAACCTGTCCTGTTTATTCTATCTTCAACCAAACATTTGGTACTATATTCATTTTCAAACATGTATTAGCCTTGGCAGTTTTATTCCAAAGTTTATATAGGAAAATATTTTATCAAATTCCCATAAAAACTTTATTGTGTTAATCCTATGTAAAAAGTAGAGGAAGAAATGATGTCTTTAAAAATATGCCTTTCCACTTAGGAATGTGGAATTTTTCTGAAACTTTTCCTGTTACTCTTTTATAAATATTAGTAAAGCACCTCTAATATGAACAATATCTTTATGGTCATAATAATATAAATAGCAACTGTTGACTAATGAAAAATTTTATCTATAATATTTGGACAAAGGAAGAGAATGGAAGTAGTGCAAAATAGCTAGAGTTTCATCTACCACAGGAATTCTATAATATCCAAACTTGATAAGTGAAAAGTAGTAGTGTAAATATACTTAGAAAAATGAAGGTAAATACCAGAAGAATCAGCTCTAAGAGTTTAAACTGTTGGCCACAGAGAAGCAAAACTGAGAGATGGGACAAAGGATTGCTATTTTTATTACCGATTACTCTTTGATTTAAGAAACATGATGTATGTGTATTATCCTTAAAATAGAAATTACAGAAAACAGATAGCTTTTTAGCCAATAGACTTTTTAGAGCAGTTTTAACTTCACAGTAAAATCGGTCAGAAAGTACATAGTTCCCATATACCCCGTGTTTCCTCTTTCCCCCAACTATCATTCTCTTCCACCACATTGGTAGATCTATTACAATTGGTAAACCTGCATTGAAACATCATTATCACCCTAAGTCTAGAGTTTATATTAGGGTTTGTTCTTGGTGTTGTATGTTCTATGGTTTTTGACAAGTATATAATAATAGGTATCTACCATTATAGTATCATACATAATATTTTCACTGCTTTAAAAAATCCTTTGTGCTCTGCTTATTCATAACACCCTCCTCATTAATCCCTGGCAACCACTGATCTTTTTACTGTTTCTATTATTTTGTCTTTACCAGAATATTATATAGTTGTACTCATATAGTATGTAGGCTTTTCACTTGACTTTTTTCACCTAGTAATATGTATTTAAGATTTCTCCATATCTTTTCATGGCTTGATAACTCATTTCTTTTCAGTGCTGCGTAATATTCCATTGTCTAGATGTACCATTTTATATATCCATTCACCTACTGAAGGACATCTTGGTTGCTTCTAAATTTTGGCAATTAGGAATAAAGCTGCTGTAAATATCCATGTACAGGTTTTTGTGTGGATGTGTTTTCAATTCTTTTGGACAAATACGCAACTGATGTATCATATAGTAAAATCTTAGTTTTGTAAGAGACTGCCAAACTGTCTTCCAAAGTGGCTGTGCCATGTTCCATTCCCTCCAGCAATGAATGAAAGTTCCTGTTGCTTTACATCCTTGTCAGTATTTACCATTCTAGTAAGTATGTAGTGATATCTTATTGGTGTTTTAATTTGCAGCTTCTGAATGACATATGAGGGTGAGTATATTTTCATATGCTTATTTACCATCAGTATATCTTCTTTGATGGGTTATCCAGTCAAACATTCTGCCCATTTTTAATTGCGTTGTTCATTTTCTTACTGTTGAGTTTTAAGAGTTGTCTGTATACTTTGTAAAACAATCTTTTATCAGATATATCTTTCATAAATATTTCTTCCGAGTTTGTGGCATGTTTTATGATTCTTTTGACAGTATCTTTTGCAGAGCAGAAGTTTTAAATTTAATGAAGTCCAATTTATTATTTATTTCATGGATTTGTGCCTTTGGTGAAATATTTATCTCTTTTGTTTTTCATTTTTTTGTGTGTATTTTTATGTTATCCAGTCCCAAATGTCAAAAAAATTTCTAAGTGTTTCATATTTGGGAGTGCTAATGTAAACAGTATTGTATTTTAAATTTCAAATGTATTGCTGGTCTATTTTAGTTTTATAGTTGTAATATATAGGAAAGCAGTTGACTTTTGTATATTAAGCTTGTACTCTGCACCTTTGGCATAGTCACTTGCAAATTGTTTTTAAAGAAATGACAATAAAAATGTTTCTCTAATTACATTTTTCTATTGGATCAAATGATATCTATTAATTACTAATATTAAACTATCCTTGAATTCTTGAAATAAACCTTATTTGGTTTTGTGTGGTGATTCTCCAATTTTGCTACACTTTGCTGTCTTCATTAAAAAAAATAGGCAGCTTTTCTTTTATATTCCTTATAATTATTACGTGTTATGTAGTATCTGAGCCCTCAAAGTTTGGAGTAACTCTTTGTCCCTGTCTTTTTTTTTTATTAGCAACCTGCCCCTTTTCCTTAAGTATCACATGGATCAAAATGGGTGGGAGGAATATCTCCCATGATCCATATAATTATCGTATCGAAGTATATTTCAAACTATGTTGCAATTACCCATTGTCTTAATCTGTTTGTGTTGCTATAACAAAATACCTGAGACTGAGTGATTTATAAAGAAGAGACATTTATTTCTCACAGTTCTGGAGGTTGGGATAATCAAGATCAAGGCACTGGCATCTGGTGTCTGGTGTATGATGAGGGTCTTCTTGCTGCATCTTCACTGGTAGAAGGTGGAAGGGCAAGAGAGCAAGCTCACGGAATACTACATGAAGCCTTTTTTGTAAGCGTCTTACTCCTATTCACTAAGGAGGAGTACTCATGGCCTAATTGTCTCTTAAAGGCCCTACCTCTTACTACTACCACTTTGGCAACCCCTGGATTTTGGAGGAGATACAGTCAAATCATAGCACCTATTTTCTTTTCTCTTTTATTTGCTATTTTCTAAGCTTTGTAGAGGCAGCAGCATGTCTGTTTTGGTTACTACGGTAACATCAGAGCCAGCATACAGCATAACATGTAGAAGGTGCTCAGACAATACCTGAGAATAAATGAAAAACAGCTTCTCCTTCTAGTAATTTATTAGTTTTCCTTTAAGACTAAGTATGTTATAAATACTTTGTCACTTTAAAATCAGGTGTCCTTTCTTCTTTTAAGGGATGAAGTTTTATGTACCTGAAGCTATTAGTTACATTTTCATTTTCAACTACTTTTTTTTGCCTACTTGGTCTTTCAGAGACTTAGAAGTGTTTTTCTCATGTATATCTTAAATATTTTTTACTCATTTCAGTGCTGTGTGTCTTTGCTGAATTGTTTATGATGCTGATGTCTTCACTGAGAATTTTGTCTTTTATTATTTGTAAAGCTAACTTCTCTGTCATTTAATGCTCTTTGCCTTAAATTTATCTTTTTCTGAAATTAGCCTTTACATGATTTCATTAAAAATATATGGGAAAATGAGAGAAAGTTTCCTGAGAGCACATTGAGCTTCTTACTTTTTCTGTTTTGTCCTCTTAGCATCTGTGACTGCAGTATATGGCTTCCCATCCTAATTCAGCCTTGACCATGTTACGTCTCTGATGGCCGTGCTTTCCAAAATGAATATAGATCCAATGATATCGATGTAGGACCAAGAAAGAATGGCTGTAGCCATCTCAGAAGTAGAGCCCGAGAAGGGAAAGGGAGGGAACCTCACTTCCTGGCTGGTACCTCTAGACCTAGGTCTGTATAAGGGCACATGGAAGGGATGGGTATAAGCAAAGCTTTTACATCCAGGTGATATTCTGATTGGTTGTTACCTGTGTTTCATTGACTGTTTAAAAATGTTTAATATTATCCTTCTCTCACTAGATTATTCCATTTTTGATACTGAAGCATGAGTTGGCTGTTATATTTCAATCCAGCCTTCCATGCACCACAGTAATACTCTCAGAGGTGACGTGTCACTCATCGCTGTCCTTTGGTTTCTGCAGCACCATGACCTTGCATGTTTTATGTTATGTTGGAAGTTTCACTGTCTTTGACCTGCCCATTGAATGATTGGAAACACATCTCAGAAGTCTCTAGTCAGACATGTTTAATTTGAGTCTTCTGTTCTCTCTCTCTCTCTTTTTTTTGCCTTCCCCAAACTGCTTGAAAAGAGCCTTTCTATTTCAGAGGGAACTTTATATTTTGTGCAGGCGGTATGTTTCTGAAATGTTGCTCATTTTTATTGCAGACTTCTTCACTGCTGGGGGTTGTGCCAAATGTGGGATTTGATTTCTTAGGAAGGATAAACCTCTGAGTTTTATACACCAGAAAGAGTTATTACCCTTATCCTTCTTATCATTGAAGGCTGTGATGTTCTGTCTGAGGTTCTGTATATTGAGAAGACATCTCTGTGTCCTTCCTGGCCTGGCTGGTTTTTGAATGCAGAATTTGCTCAGTTGTGTTATGCCATTATATGATGTGCTGACTAGTCATTTATGTTTGGCTTCTACCTTTAATTGATTGTCTTGCAACAGTTTGATTAGGGGCTCAAACACAGTGGGCTGTGCATTTACTAGGTTGTGTTGGACAGAGTTGTGGTGGGGATGACAATGATTATCATCACTGTCACTTCCTGAAAGCCTGCTTACTGTTTGAGTTCTAAGTGCTTTATGTACACTACATCATTGAATCCTGCCAGCAATTCTATAAGTACTATTATTAACTCAATTTTACAAAAGAGGAAACTGAGGCACAGAGAATTTAAACCCAGGATCACACAGCTGATGTTTGACAGAACAAGATTTGAATATAGGCAGCTTGTCTCTTAACTACAGTGTTATGCTGTCTCTATACATAATTAACCATGAAATCCCTCTGTTCATTTAAACTTTTAGGTGAGTTGGAAAAATTTGTATATTAATTTCTGTGTTAATTATAATTGTCAAAGTAGGATTAAGGTTTACCTGAAAAGGCTGAATAAGGAGAACAGGTTTATGATTGAATGGGAAAAGATATTAAAATGTTACCATTCTGAAAGACTGAAGTCTTATGTAGTTCTCTTGTACAACTAGTGCTGAAATGTTCTTTTTTTAAAAAGTAAACCTCATACTATTTTTAATTGAGCTTAAAAGATAATTGTAAAGGAAAATTTACAATTAATTTATAACTATGAACTTGAAAGTACTCTGCATGATGACAGTACCTTGAAGTGTATTTTCAGAAAAAGTAGGAGAAACAGTAGAATCTATCAGATGAAAGCAAAGACAAATGTGGAATATTTTAACATTAAATTCTAGGAACTATTTCTTAAAACTGAAAGTTGCTATTCTATCCCTCAGTGCAAAATTCAGTATAAGGCCAGAGTGGCAACCTTTGCCTAACTACTTTTCATGTGAGTGGTTCCCATAGGGCCAGCCTGAGCATCACAGTTAGGAATGAAATGGTTCTTTTTTTTTCTCCCCCTTTGAGACAGAGTCTCACTCTGTCATCCAGGCTGGAGTGCAGTAGCACGATCTCAGCTCACTGCAACCTCTGCCTCCCTGGTTCAGGCGATTCTCCTGCCTCAGCCTCCCAAGTAGCTGGGATTGCAGGCACCCACCACCACACCTAGCTATGAAGTGGGCCCTTTTGAGTAAGTCTTGAGTAAATGCCAGAGGAAAAGGAGATAGAAAGAACATCCTGTTCTTCCAGTACTGGGGGCAGCCATGCTTCACACTGGGAACAGGCGCCGGGTTTTTCCACTGCATCTGTGTGAGCAAATAGTGATGCCCACTGGTGGTTTTCTTTTATTGTGAAGATTCTTGATGAGTGTATGGAGATTATGTGGAACTCTAAAAATGATATGTTACACTTCCTTTCGGGAGTTCTATTCCCAGAATAGCACAGTTCTTTGAAATCCTCATTTAAATGAGCTTCATGACTTGTGGAAGGTGAGAATGCACACACCTGCTTTGCAAATTGATAAACTATGCCCTAAATTCATAACAGGTGGTTTGCTTGAAGTCGAGTAGTGAGTCAGCAGTGGGGCTATCAATAGAATCCAGTTGTTATGTCACTCACCCTCCCACCTCCCTTTTAATATTAGTCTAGTTGGAAAAAAAAATAGTAGTAGGAGGGGATTGACGGTTTTATCAGCTGAGGCCATTGCCTTTCTCTGTGTATATATGTGTGTACACATTGATATGTTTGTGTGTGTTTCTGTGTTTGCCTGTGTTTTCTGAAACATTTTTGCCAAGTGGTATCTTCTTCCTACTTCCCAGATGGTAGTTCTGATTTTTTTTTCTTTTGGAAATTGCTCACAAATCAGGAGGCTTCACTTGCCAGTTGACAGATTTTAACAGCAGCTGGTAGCTGACCACCCTTCACCACCCATTCCTCCCACCTTCTTCCACAAAGAGGCATTGCGAGATAGTGCAGATAAGCTATGAGATGTTTAGCTTTGTTAAAGAGGTTAGGACAGCAGGACAATTTGACCATTATTGAAAATATTCAATAGGAAGCCAAATTGAGATGTATCTTTCTGCTCAGATTAAAGCCATTTGGCCTATCTTTTTCTGACTCCTTATTTTGATCAATTCCTTTTCAATAGCATGGTAGTTTTGTCCACTTATATCGTCCTGGCAGGAAAAAAAATTAGTTTGGAAGCGTTATAAACAGAACTCACTCAGAGAATATTGAAAATGCAGCCATTGTGATGTTGATGTAATGCGGTGGACCCTCTGTGTGGAAATCGTTTTGAAATGTCTTTGAATGATGAATTGTGCAGAGGCAAGTGTGGCCTCAATTTACCTTAATTTTTTGGGAAATAGGAGATCCATAGAGGCCATCTCTACACCAGTCCAAATCCCATCTAGATTTGTGCCGTACATTTTGTTTATTATTATCACTTTCTCTTTCACACAAGTGCAGTTGAAGTAGCTGTTTCACCTTCTGCCAGGAGCAGAATGTAGCTCTGATCAGTCTGCTACACTGTATAAAGATTTTCATTTTTCATTTGGTTGTTAATCACATTCAAAGGTGGTTTTAGTCTTTCTCTCAATTAGGCATGAGTATATTATCATTGATTGAATTCAAGCATTGATGAAACAAGATGGGTTTTCATACAGGGGCCTTTTGTATTTATAAAATGAAAAGCTGCAAAGAAAGGAAATCAAAGCCATGATTTATCTATTGCATTTGGTTATAAGCACCAGAGATGCCATATCATTTGATTTCAAGTTGAATAATGTGCTCTAGACTATCTGGGATTGAAGCCTAGGTGACATTGAGCATGCTAACTTAGCTGCCTCAGTTTCTTTATCTATAAAATGGGGAAATAATAGTGCCTGCCTCACAGTATTGCTGTGAGAATTACATGAGATGTTGGTAAAGCACATAAACTATGCGACATAGATTTTTTTGAACTGTTAAAATCTGCTTTAGTATTTTCTGAGTTTGCTTTAAAGTCTCTTTGAAAATGTATGCCATGTGTTAAAAAATGAAAGGCCACAATGCACAAATAAATAGAAACCTCCTTTTTATATGAAATACAACCATGCCTTCAAAGCTAACTCCTATTTGGTTGAGTTCAGAGAAAGAGACTTGCCAATCTGGATTTCGAGTGAGCTAAACTGCATTAATTTGCAGGTCTATTCACATTTAGCACAAACACTATAGTTAGCAAAACACTGTGGAGCTGTTCAGAAATGGAGATGATGCTCACAGTATATTTTAAAGGTGGAAGAAAATAGTTCAACCTCATTTGAAAGGCAAATAGCTACTAATCTATGGGAACAGGTAGTTGAACTTTTAGGTGTCTTTTCACTTCTACTAATCATTAAAACAAGAAGGGCAAATGTAAGCCTGGATGCGACAAGAATCGTTGTGTTTTAAAGCTAAAAGTAAGTTAAAATCCAGGAGAGTCCCCTCATTAGTGTCGAGCAAACTGAGATTTGGAGAATATGTAATAGTGAACTTGCTCTAAATCACGTGAGTAGGTGGTGACAGGGAATATACACTATGATTCATGCAATGACTCAATACAAATTCACCTCCCTGGGTAAATTAAAACATCTTGATAAGACGATAACTTACAATTGATTGATCCTTGACACCAGGGAAACAAGCCTTGTACTGGAATTAATAGTGGATGGTGTCTGTATCAGAGTTTCACCCAAAGAGGAAGGCTTTAGGTATTTCTGCTATTGAAAGACTGTTGGGATGAGGGAGGGCCTCTACAGGGAAGATGGACTTCATCTGAACCCTAAAAGCAAGAGGCTGTAGACACTAAAATCTAAGAAAGGCAGCAGCACAATTCGCAGGCTATAAAAATGGAAGGGAATTGAATAGAGTACAGAATATCAGGTGAATTGCCTTGACAATGGCTAGAGAGGGTAGAAGGAAATTCAGTGGCTTGGATGACTAAAATGGGAATGATGAATTAAATGACCCAGGAAGTTGAGTGGAAAAAAAAGCATGTGACATTGAAAGAAACTCAAGTTACAAAAGAAGAGTAGAAGCTTGAAAGGAAAGAGGGAAAATGTTGGCATTGTTGCTAGCAACTGAACATCTTAATACAATTTAAAATTCCATAGAAATGTAGGATGCTGTTAAGGTAATTTTGTCATTTTCTTCACTATGGTAAAACCATTTAGTCTTTGTGGTTTTTAATTCCTTTCTCAACAAGATAAGAATGAGAATAGCATACCATCCTAAAGGTCTGTTAGTCTATGACATTTGAAAGAATCAAGGATCATTTACTTGATTCCTGCAAATAGTGGCAATTTTGAATCTATTATTTTGTAATATTCATTAGCTTAGGATGGTTTTGTGTACCTAATACACAGAAAATTCTTATTTAAATGTATGAATATATTAGTTATTTGAGGTTATAAAAATGAATTCACATAGGGTAATGATACCGAATAATGCCAATGATCTTTTAGCTCTAAATGCCTAATTAATTTTGCAAGCAAAACCCTCATCCGGAAGTTTTGGAGATCTGATTAAACATAATACCGACAGATTGTGGAACTTCTACAGTTAGTAAAAAAAAAAAAATTAAGGTAAATTTAACAGATTAAAAAAACTTATTAAATCGGAGTGGAGGTAGGAGTGGTTTGTGGTTGTTTCAGGACTCAAATATTTTGGTAAGCACAGTCTTTTTTTGTTACAACTGATTTAGCTAATGGAAGTGTCACTGCAATGAGTGAAAGAAATTTTTATCCCTAATTGTTTTGGGTGTAAACCCATCTGAATTGGTTCATTTTAAATTCTAATGTTAGAAATATACAAAGTATTAAATGCAAATCTAATACTACATCATAAATTATAGTTTAATAAACCTTGAAAAGCATTTCATGAAATTATCACTGAAGTTCAGTTAGCATACTAAACTTAAGGAAAAATATTTCTCTGTAACTATTTCAGAAAAATACGTAGAAAATAGTAAATGGCCAAATATTTTATTTGATTTTAAATATTAAGGCAAGAGTCCCTCTTAAAAACCATAGGACAGGCCAGGTGCGGTGGCTCAAGCCTGTAATCCCAGCACTTTGGGAGGCTGAGGTGGGCGGATCACGAGGTCAAGAGATCAAGACCATCTGGCCAACATGGTGAAACCCCATCTCTACTAAAAATACAAAAAAAAATTAGCTGGGCATGGTGGCGTGCGCCTGTAGTCCCAGCTACCCGGGAGGCTGAGGCAGGAGAATTGCTTGAACCCGGGAGTCGGAGGTTGCAGTGAGCCAAGATCCCACCACTGCACTCCAGCCTGGCGCCTGGTGACAAAGCGAGACTCTGTTTCAAAAAAAAAAAAAAAAAAAACCATAGGACAGTTGACACGTAAGTATATAGATATTTTATAAATCAGAGATAAGAATGGGTACCTTCAGATTGTGTTATGAATGATATCAACTGCATTTTTTTTCTCCTGAAGGGCAAAGTGAACATAAAATGTTTGATAATATTACTGATAAATGTATAAATCTTGATTATCATATGACAGATATCTTTCCTCCCCAGCCTGATGCCCAAAGCACAGAAACTGGCAAAATGTAGTCTATCCATCAAAGGGAATATTACTGGCTATAAAAAAAAGGATACCTCACTTTTAAATTTTCAAAGCAAGAATATGTGTTCTGGAAGAAATTTGGCAATCATGAATCAATTGAGTCATCTGACAGGTTTATGGGCCAATGTGAAGAAAGAGAGTATCTGAGGGCATGAGTGAGGTGATGAGGGCAGGGATTGAGTTAGTGCCCCTTAGGATACTGAAAGACGTGGCAGCTGCTGTGTAACTCATGAATATATAATTAATATCCAATGAAGAAACAGCCTCCTTATACCATACATACAATAGACTCAGATGGATCCATACATATAAATGTAAAAGTTAAAACAATAGAACTTTTAGAAAAAAAAACTGAGAGTAGATCTTCATGACTTTGGGTTATGCAAAACCATATTAGATATAACACTAAAAGCACAGGTGACAAAAAAGTAGATATATCGGATTTTACTGAAATTCAGAATTTTTGTGCTGAAAATGATATGGCCAGCAAAGTGAAAAGACAACCTATATATAAAGAGTTATTACAACTCAAAAATGAAAAGCCCAATTAAAATGGGCAGAGGACTTGAATATGTCTATTTTTGTGGGGAAGATATACAAATATCCAATAAGCACATGAAAAAATACTCCACATTCTTGGCTATGAGAGAAAAGCAGATTGAAACCACACTGAGGTGCCACCTTGTACCCCACCAGCATGGCTATAATAAAAAAGACAGATAATAACAAGTGTTGGTGAGGTTGTGGAAAAAAATCGGACTTTAATATACTGCTGGTGGGAATGTTAAATTGTTTAACCTCTTTGGAAAACAGTATAGCAGTTCATCAACAAATTAAATATTGAGTTACCATACAACCCAGCAGTGCCACTCCTAGGCATAAATTCAAGAGAAATGAAAACATGTTCAAACAAAATCCTGTACATGAATATTCATAGTACCATCATTCATAATAGCTGAAAAATGAAAACAACCCAAATGTCCATCAACTGATGAATGCATAAACAAAATGTAGTCTATTCATCTAATGGAATATTACTTGGCTATAAAAAAGAATGAACTACCGACATATGCTACAATGCAGATGAAGCTTGGAAACATGCAAAAGAAGTCAGTAATGAGAGGCCATATATTATATGACTCTTTTATATGCAATGTGCACAATAGGCCATTCCATACAGACAGAAAGTAGACTATGCTGACTAGAGTTCGGGGATGAGGGGGCTTCCAGGGGTGAGGGAGAATACGGGTTGGTGATGGGTAATAGATACAAGATTTCCTTTTAAGGTGATGAAAATGTGCTAAAATTGATTGTGATGGTTGCGTACGTCTGTACAACATTGAACTGTATACTTAAAATTGGTGAATTTTTTTGTCACTTGATTATATATCAATAAAGCTGTTTTTTAAAAAAGGCTTCCTCACAAACAAAACAAAAACTGTCCCAGTTGATATTCTTCCAGAAAATTACAAAAGTTTTTTTTTGTTCTGAGGGTGGACTGTCCTACCTCAAAAGCTTCTTAGTTTGCCTTGTGGCTTTGATGGGTATGACAGTACTGTCTTTGAAGTGACCTTGAGTATTCATGAATGTCGTCTGTTTTTCTGGTGCATTGGAAGGATAGTTTTTGAGTATGAAGGGTCAAATCTGCTGGGCACAGCTTGCTTCGAGAGCTCTGTTAGGTTCTTGTATGAAGGTTCTTTGACATGTTGCTAGCCCCCACTTAATCCAGTGTGGATCATGACCAGTTTTAGCATATATTCCAGAACTCAGCATATAGTAGTTCAAGGACATGTAGCCCAGATATTTAGTATCTTATTTTTGATAGTATAAATTCTTTCTATTTCTGCTGTATTACTGCTTTGATTTTTACTTTGTCCTAATTATTTGGTCAGACTATTCCCTTCATCTTTTTATCATATTATAATAGCTCTTAAGAATGTTGAATCTACTTAAGAGAAAAAGAACATGAAGATAAAGGAAGGATACAATATGGGAAGAAAATAATGAAGAAATAGATATTTAATTCCATTAAAGATACAGATATCAATTTCCAGGCTTGGGGAAAAGAAGTGAAAATAGATGAATAGAAACTAAATTTGATAAACAGTGTTTCACTGTTGTGTACACATCTCCTGCTTACCAACGGTATTGTTCCAAGCATAGCTTTGTAAGCTATTTGAAACGTGGAAGACACACTCCTATAAAAACTGGGGCTAAAATCCAGAGTACAAAAGCCCATTTAATCCATGTATGTATGAAATACAAAATGAAGAGTCCTATAAAGACTAATGAAATATGTAACTGATTTATTAAACAGATCCGTGTTAAGCACCCATTCTGTGCTGGTTATGGTGATAGATGCTTTTCCATGTTAGATGCTTTTAGAACTCCTACTCCTCCAACTACAGTAGGATGGGGCTAATTAATTACTGCCTTCATTCAAGAAATATTTATCAAGCAGCTGCTGTTGGGCTGACACTACGCAAGCTATGTAGGCTCTGAGGATGCAGAGAGAGGGATCCTGCTTCCACTTTTAAGGAGCTGTCAGTCTGGTGGGGGGGAATATACAAGTAAAGGGAGAGCTTTAGATTATTTTGGTAAGTGCTTCCATAGGGGTAAGCACAGAGTGTAGGAGGAATGAAAATGAGGGAAAGGAACCCAAGCTCAGATTTATTTTCTGTGGGAGGTGGAGAATAGATCCCAAAGCAGGTGAACCTTAGAGCATTTTGAAGAATGAAGTTAAAGTTGGAAATGAGAGTATGGGAGCAGAGACATCCTGGGCATAGACACATGAGGACCTGAAGAAAGAAAAGAGGTAACCACACATTGGTTGGGTATAGCTGGAAGCAGAGATGGGCAGGGTGGGGATGTGGAGAAAGCTGAGGCTAGAGGTGATATTGAATACACGTGTCAAGAGTGCAGGAAAGAGAGGGATGGAGAATCTGCTCTGTTGGCCATCACTGTGGAGGTAGTAGTTGGAGCTGTGTGTTTAAGATTTGCAGGGAGAGCATGTAAACTCAGTAGGTTAGTCCATTCTTATGCTGCTAATAAAGATGTACCTGAGACTGGGTAATTTATTAAGGAAAGAGAAGTTTAATAGACTCACAGTTCCATATGGCTGGGGAGGCTTCACAATCATGGTGGAAGGCAAAGGAGGAGCAAAGGCACATCTTACATGGTGGCAGTCAATAGAGCCTGTGCAGGAGAGCTGGCCTTTATAAAACCATCAGCTCTCATGAGACTTATTCACTATCATGAGAAAAGCATGGGAAAAACCCACCCTCATTCAATTACCTCCCACTAGCTCCCTCCCATGACACATGGGGATTAGGGGGAGCTACAATTCAAGATGAGATTTGGGTGGGGACACAGTCACACCATATCAATGAGCAAAGTGCTCACAGTAGATTCCTGAGGAGCACTGGTACCAAGAGATGGCAGAAGAAATGAGTTGGCTTCAGGCGCTGAGATTAGCAAAGAGAACAGAGGAAAATGAGGCTGTGCTGTCATGGAGGACAAGGAAAGGAACTTGGTCAGTGGCTACCTGTTCTGCTGAGAGGATGGCAAATGAGGACTGAAAAGTCTTCATTGTATGTAATAACTAAGGACAAGTTATTGTATTTCTTAGACACTTTTCCTCTGAGCGCAGTCAGGTCTCAGATGCTCTAAGAATCTGGTCCCCACTTGAAATGAATTTCAGAAGCGTGAGGTTTTTTTTTAACCCCTTTGGCTTAGTAATGGCGGGACCCCTGTTTACAAGGTCCTGTAGTTTTGTTGTATTTTCTTTGTGTTTAGGTAACTTCCTTGCATACTCTCCAGACTATCCTGCGTCTTATATTAAAATACCAATAATCTCTTAGGGGAAAAGTTTACATGTCTTTATTAAATATCAACATGTGGTTTGGGATGTCTTTTCTAGAAATCAGATACACATAATTATCTTGTGTCTTAAATCGATATTTTCAACATTATCCTTCATGCAGGTGCATGAACCTTTATCTGGAATTCTAAAACCCAAACCATCCAAAACTGAAGTGTTTCTCATGTTGCTAGGATTGTTTTAACCGAGATGAGGTCATTTAGAGTGTTTACTTATCTCTGTTAGTTTGAATAATCATGTTTTAATTATTAATGTATTTTATTACAAGGTGTTTCCTCAGACTCCACTGGGATATTAAATAATATATGTTACATGTACCATATTGTCTTTTTAAATTCCGAAAGAACCTGAATTCTGAAATGTATCTATCACAATTGTCCCAACAATGGACTTGACATGTCTAAACTAGTGACTCATCTGGGCTATTTCTGATTTCTTAAGTGAACCTGACTTTCCTGCCTGCTTTGTGGCCCCCCCAGAGCCTTTCGATGTTATGGAAGAGAGAGTTGGTGGTATTGTAATTGTATGTTGGTAACCTGTAGCCAGGCATGGGCAGAGATCTTTTTATGATCACCATTGTACATCTGCATCAGGCTTGAGCCTGGCATGTCATAGAGTCAATACTGTGGATTAAGCAGATGGATTTGTAAATAAGTGATTTTCCCCGAATTCCCTTTTCTTTCCTATCCTGGTTATAGCTCCACTCTGCCAGCTGTAAACAGGACATAGACAGGTGTTTTTCCAGGACCCACGCATGGCAGGTAGTTTCATCTTGCAGGGATCTCTGATGGATTTTGCTGCTGCTAGAGTGTAGTTTATGGTTTGGATTCTGAGGCCACACTCAGGAAAGAGTGCCATGATCAATTCACAACCTCTACATTTGATATAGAAGGGAAAAATTGTAGCGGCACATATTCCATGATTGTGTTGATCCTGGCTACTGTGGATAAGCAAGGACTCCTTGTGTCCCAGGACTTATTTGTTTTGTGTCATTTTGATTTTGAGGCCCAGCTCACTGTCTGGGCTTTATAGTTCCCCTGGAACCTGAGGAAAGGAACACCTGGCATTTATACTTTGCGTTGACCAAGCAGGATAGTATGATGGAAGGAATGTGTACTTGAGAGTCAGAAAGAGCCCACCCACATGTTACTTAGCTTTTCTGGGCTTCAGTAACTTCATCTGTTGAATAATGATATAATAGCTTTCTCGGAGGATAAGTTTAAATGGGATATTATATGTAACATGATGAACACATCATAGTGTCTAATAAACGTTGCCTAGAGTTCTTTTGTGCCTACAAATTATTTCTTTTGTTCAACACAACAACCTAGTAAGGCAAGGCAGGGATTATTATTCCCATTTATATATGAAGAAACGGAAGCTCAGAGAAGTAAAGTGACAAATGGCAAGTGACACAGCTAACAAGTGGCAGAGCTGGGACCATAACTTGGGTTTTTAAAATTCCAAATCCTTTACTCTTCACTTCTGCTCTTCTTCAGTGAAGAAAAAAATTCTGGCTGTCAAGGGAAATTTGATCTAGTTTAGTTTAATTCAGCCAGTGCTTTCAGTGTGCTAACAGTGATCCATCTTGCAGTTGTGGAGACCTAAGGCAGACCCTGCTGTAAGGAACTTGCAATGTTGAAAAAACAAGGCATAAGGTGCCTTGGTCATTATGAACAGAATGCCATGAAATCAGGGAGCAGTAACAAATGACATTTGGGGCTTTGATATTCTTATAGATTCATAAAGTATTCTAAGCTGAGAAGGCCCTAAAAATTCACTTCCACATACTCTGTGTGCTAGGTGTATGTTGGATTAAGAGAGGGTGCATTAGCTATGTGTGAGAACACAAGGACATGCAATCCGAAGAAATAAGGCATTAAGTGAATAAAATGTTAATAAAGATTTAAATAGCTAGTCAAGATAGAAGACATCACAAGATGGTATATATTTATATGCTTAATGAATTTAATACATTTTTAATACGTTAACAATAGAGACAGCATTTCTTGCAGGAATTCAGAGGAGAGAGCAATATAAAGTTCTTTGGCCCAGATTTCATAATTATGTGTTGACAGAGGCAGATCTTGAACAGAGATCTCTGAACTCTCACCTATAATAATTTTGCACTTCACTACTATATGATAATTCATCTGGGCTCAAGTGACAGAAGCCAAATTCAGAGGAGCTTAAGCATGCACATACACACACTAGATTTTACTGGCTCACATTAGTGAAAAGTGATGTGTTGGAAAAGTGTGTCCAGTGAGTGCTGGATACAAGAATGATTTGCTCCAGTTCACAGAGAGTGTTGAAAGCAGTAATCTAGCAATCTTGGTTCTGCTTGTTTTTTTTTTTCACTGTGTTGGCTTATGATACCAGTTTACATTCTGCTTGTTTATCCACTGCAGCTATGGGAATGGGGAAGCTCGCTCTTAATATTTCAAGCAAAGTCCCGAGGCTGGTTACCATTGGCCAGAATTGAGTCTTTTGCCTTGCCTAAAATGAAGGAATGTGGGATCAGCCTCACGCAAACCTCATGAAGATATGGAGAGGGATCATTTTCTAAAAGAAAATCAGGGTATTGTTACTAAAAAAGAAAGATCCTAGAAGGTCAAAGTTAACATCTGTCTGCTACAACGTATACGTACAACTTGGGACGTTTAAAAAGTATTTAAATAACAAGAACCTAAATCTTTATGTATTTGCCCACATAGTGATTTCAGGTGGATAGATCCAGATTTATATTTGGTATTTTTCTTTTGCTTGCAGGACTGCCTTTAACATTTCTTGTTTTGCAGGTCTGACAGTGATGAATCCTTTTTGAAAAATTTATTTTGCCTTCGTTTTTGAAAGATATTTTGTCTAAGTAGAATTCTGTCAGTTTTCTTCTTTCTGAATTTAAGAAATACTGTTTCACAGTGAGATTTCAAAATGAGAATTCTGCTGTCATCCGTATCCATGTTGCTCTGTATATGAAACATCCTTTTGTCCTCTGCTTTTAAAAACTGGATTTATTTTTGGAGCAATTTTAGGTTTATGGAAACAGTGAGTGGAAAGTACCAAGAGGTCCCATATACTCTTACCTCTTCCTGCCCTCATTCCCCTATGAACATCTTAGATTGTTGTGGTACGTTTGTTACAACTGATGAACTGATATTGATACCTTATTGTATTAAGGTTCTCTAGAGGGACAGAACTAATAGGAGAGATGTATATACAAAGGGCAGTCTATTAAGGAGTATTAACTCACATAATCACAAGGTCCTACAATAGGCTGTCTGCAAGCTGAGGAGCAAGGAAACCAGTCCCAGCCCCAAAACTGAAGAACTTGGGAGTCTGATGTTCAAGGACAGAAAGCATCAAGCGTGGGTGAAAGATGTAGGCTGGGAGGCTAAGCCAGTCTAGTGTTTTCATGTTCTTCTGCCTCCTTGTATTCAGATTAGATTGTGCCTACCCAGATTAAGAGTGGGTCTGCCTTTCCCAGTCCACTGACTCAAATATTAATCTCCTTTGGCCACACTCTCACAAACACACCCAGGAACAATACTTTTGCATTCTTGAATCCAATCAAGTTGACACTGCAGTATTAACCATCACACTTATTATTAACAAAAGCCCATAGTTGGCATTAGTGTTCACTCTTTGTGTTCCGATCCTGGCTACTTTTAATTGATTTTAAGGAATTTATTATATATCTTGAGAGAGTTTTCACCATTTTTCTCAGGCTTAGACTGTGTTGAGCCTGTTGAATTGGAGGGCTTATCATTTTCATCAAATAAGAAACTCTGGACCTTTTTTTTTTTTTTTTTTTGAGATGGAGTTTTGCTCTGTCACCCAGGCTGGAGTACAGTGGCATGATCTCGGCTCACTGCAACCTCTGCCACCCAGGTTCAAGCGATTTTCCTGCCTCATCCTCCCTAATAGCTGGGTCTATGGGTGAGCACCACTACACCTGGCTAATTTTTTTATATTTTTAGTAGAGATGGGGTTTCACCATATGGGCCACTGTTTTTTAGTTTTTTTTTTTCTTCTCCCTCTCTCCTTCAGGGTCTCCTAGTACATGTATATTGTGCTGCCTGACATTGTCCCACAGCTCACTGGTGCTTTCTTCGTGTTTCTTACATTGATTATTTTTCTCTACGTTTCATTTGGATGGTTTCTAGTGTTATGTTTTCAGGCTCACTAGTCTTTTATTATGCATTGCCCAGTTCTGCCATCAGTCCCAATCAGTATATTTTACGGTGTTTAATTTTCATCTCTGTAAGTTTCATTTGAATCTTTTGTCTCTTTGTCAGGTTCAATCTGTTGTCTAGTTTGTTGAATATATGGAATACACTAATATATTCCTTTCCTACTAACTGTCCTTTCCTACTAACTATAGGACTATAACTAACTGTAAGGATAGAACTATAACTAACTAAAGGACTGTTAATATGTCCTTTCCTACTAACTATTCTCTGTAATTTCTAACTCCATGTTAATTGATTGACTTTTACCTCATTATGGGTGTATTTTCTTGCTTTTCTGCATGCCTAAAATTTTTTTTCTTTTCTTTTTTTTTTGAGTGGGGTCTCACTATGTTGACCAGGCTAGTCTTGAACTCCTGGCCTCAAGTGATCCTCCCATCTCAGCCTCCCAAAGTGCAAGGATTGCAGGCATGAGCCACCATGCCCAGCCCCCAAATTTTTGATTGAATATCACATATTGTGAATTTTACCTTGTTACATGCAAGATATATGTAAATATTTTTGAGCTTTGTTCCAGGATGTTGCTAAGTTACATGGTGGCTCTTCAATCATTTCAGAACTTGCTTTAAGCTTTGTTAGGAAGGGCTAAATTAATGATCTACCTAGGGCAAATTGTTCCTCATCACTGAGGACAAATCTTTTTAAAGAGTTTACCCGATGCACTGTTAAAAATGATGTTTCCATTCTCGTTGGAACAGGCACTATTTGTGGCTCTCAGTGAGCCCTGTGTACTGTTTTTGCCAATCATTTCAAGTGGTTCTTTCCATGATTCTGAATCCTCACATGCGTGTATTGATCAGTATTCAGCTAACCACTCAAATACTACATATCTCCAGAGTTCTTTCTCTTGGTAGATCCCTCTTTAATACTGTTTTTGTGAGCTCTTACATCCTTGACCTCCCTGGACATCTAACTCCATCTTCTCAAATTAGGGAGACCACCAGCTTTCTCTTGAGTCCTCTTCTCTGAGCTGTGGCCTGGTAATTTTCTCTAGGCAGCCAGCTTGGACAATCATAGGACTTACCTTTCTCGTTTCTCACCTCTCAGGAATCCCTGTCTTTTGTTGTCTAGAGTTCAGTATCTTGAGAACTATTGTTTATGCCCCCATCTTTGCCAGTTTTATGTCTGTGTGGTGGTAAATTTGGTACTCGTTATTTCATCTTGATCAGAAACAGAAGTGTCCTTGATAAATTCTTAATAGTTTTAAAGGTTGCCTTTGGTTTCTCTTGATTTTTTCATTTGAACCAACAAAGATCAAAAGAGACAAAGAAGGACATTACATAATGGTAAAAGGATCAATGCAACAAGAAGAGCTAACGATCCTAAATATATACGCACCCAATACAGGAGCACCCAGATACATAAAGCAAGTTCTTAATGACTTACAAAAAGACTTAGACTCTCACACAATAATAGTGGGAGACTTTAACACCCCATTGTCAATATTAGACAGATCAACAAGACAGAAAATTAACAAGGATATCCAGGACTTGAACTCAGACCTGGACCAAGCAAACCTAATAGACATTTACAGAACTCTTCACCCCAAATCCACAGAATATACTTCTCAGCACCACATCACACCGACTCTAAAACTGACCACATAAATGGAAGGAAATCACTCCTCAGCAAATGCAAAAGAATGGAAATCGTAACAAACAGTCTCTCAGACCACAGTGCAATCAAGTTAGAACTCAGAATTCAGAAATTAACTCAGAACCGCACAGCTTCATGGAAACTGAACAACTGGCTCTTGAATGTTGACTGGATAAACAATGAAATGAAGGCAGAAATAAAGATGTTCTTCGAAACCAACGAAAACGAAGACACAACATAGCAGAATCTCTGGGACACGTGTAAAGCAGTGTCTAGAGGAAAATATACAGCAATAAATGCCCACATGAGAAGGAAGGAAAGATCCAAAATCGACACCCTATCGTCAAAATTGAAAGAGCTAGAGGAGCAAGATCAAAAACACTCAATACCTGGCAGAAGACAAGAAATAACTAAGATCAGAGCAGAACTGGAGGAGATAGAGACACAAAAAACCCTTAAAAAAATCAATATATCCAGGAGCTGGTTTTCCAAAAAGATCAACAAAATAGACCACTAGCTAGATTAATAAAAAGAAAAGAGAATAATCAAATAGATGCAATAAAAAACGATAAAGGGGATATCACCACAGATTCCACAGAAATACAAACCATCATCAGAGATTATTACAAACATCTCTATGCTCATTAACTAGTAAACCTGGAAGAAATGGATAAATTCCTGGACACTTGCATCCTCCCAAGCCTAAACCAGGAAGAAGCTGAAACCCTGAATAGACCAATAACAAGGTCTGAAGTTGAGGCAGCAATTAAGAGCCTACCACCCAAAAAAAGCCCAGGTCCAGACAGATTCACAGTCGAATTCTACCAGACATACAAAGAGGAGCTGGTACCATTCCTTATGAAAGTATTCTAAACAATCCAAAAGAGAGAATCCTTCCCAAATCATTTTATGAGACCAACATCATCCTAATACCAAAACCTGGCAGAGACTCAGCAAGAAAAGAAAACTTCAGGCCAATATCCATGATGAACATAGATGCAAAAATCTTCAATAAAATACTGGCAAACCAATTGCAACAGCACTTCAAAAAGCTTATCCACCATGATCAAGTAGGCTTCATCCCAGGGATGCAAGGCTGGTTCAACATACACAAGTCTATAAACGTAATTCACCACAGAGACAGAACCAAAGACAAAAACCACATGGTTATCTCAATTGATGCAGAGAAGGTCTTTGACAAAATTCAACAGTGCTTTATGCTAAAAACCCTCAATAAACTAGGTATTGACAGAACATATCTCAAAATAATAAAAGCTATTTATGACAAACTAACAGCCAATATCATACTGAATGGGCAAAAACTGGAAGCATTCCCCTTGAAATCTGGCATTCGACAAGGATGCCCTCTCTCACCACTCCTATTCAATATGGTATTGGAATTTCTAGCCATAGCAATCAGGCAAGAAAAAGAAATAAAGGGCATTCAAATAGGAAAGGAGGAAGTCAAACTGTCTCTATTTGCAGATGACAATATTGTATATCTAGAAGACCCCATCGTCTCAGCCCAAAATCTCCTGAAACTGATTTTTTTATTTGGAAAGTTCTGTTTTTGGAATTTCATTTCTTGCTTTCCAATTCATGTACTTCATTTATTTTTCTTGTCCTATAATACTTCTAAGGCCTCCAGTACCTCCTCAAAAGGAAGTGATGAGAACAAGTATTCTTGTCTTGAATTATCTCTGAGGAATGCTGAAGTTTCACTGTTGACTGTGATGCTTGATAGATTTTCTGTTTCAGGTTAAGAAAGTTATCTCCTATTCCTAGTTTGTTAAGACTTTTTTTTGTTTGTTTTTTTAGTTAGGAATGGGTGAAAATGATTTTCCACATCTATTAGGATGATTAGGTTTTTCATCCCTAACATGTCAATGAGATTAATTATATTTAAGAGACTTTCATGATACTTAAACTTCTTTGCATGACTTCTGTAAACTCTTTGTAGAGACCGCATCTTGCTATGTTACCCAGGCTAGTCTAGAACTCCTGGCCTCAAGCAATCCTCCTACCTTGTCCTCCCAAAGTGCTGGGATTATAGGCATGAACTACCATGCCTGGCCTATGCTGTAAGCTCTTATTCTTAATGTACCATTTACCCTTGAATAACATAGGTTTGAACTGCACAGGTCCATTTTTATGGGGGTCTTTTTCAATCACACATGGATCAAAGGTACACAACTTGGAGGCTGAAGAGGGAGGATCATTTGAGCAGAAGTTTGAGGCTGCAGTGAGCTATGATTGTACCACTGCACTCCAGCCTGGGTGACAGAGCAAGACCCTGTATTTGAAAAAAAAAAATAGGTAAGAAAAGAGAAATTATAGTATTCCTGGGATTCAAAATTTCCGTAAATGGAAGGTTGACTTTTCTTTGTTTTTCTCTTTTGAAAAAATGTTACTTTAAGTTTTGGGATACGTGTGCAGAATGTGTAGTTTCGTTACATAGGTATACATATGCCATGGTGATTTGCTGCACCTGTCAATGTGTCATCTATATTTTAAGCCTCACATGCATTAGGTATTTGTCCTAATGCTCTCCTTCGCCTTGCCCTACCCGACTTGATAGGCCCGGGTGTGTGATGTTCCCCTCCCTGTGTCCATGTGTTCTTATTGTTCAACTCCCATTTATGCGTGAGAACATGTGGTGTTTGGTTTTCTGTTCCTGTGTTAGTTTGCTGAGAATGATGGTTTCCAGCTTCATCGATGTCCCTGCAAAGGACAAGGACTTGTTCTTTTTTATGGCTGCATAGTATTCCATTGTGTATATGTGCTATATTTTCTTTATCCAGTCTATCATCTATGGGCATTTGAGTTGGTTCCAAGACTTTGTGGGTTCTGCTGGGCTAATTGGACTTGAGTGAGTGTTGATACGCATGTGTGGGGGTTGTGTTTTAGAACCAATCCTCTGCATATACCAAGGACAACTATTTTTAATACATTATTAATTTTGTGGCTGGGCGTGGTGGCTCATGTCTGTAATCCCAGCACTTTGGGAGGCCAAGGTGGGCAGATCATGAGGTCAGGAGTTCAAGACCAGCCTGGCCAACATGGCAAAACCCTGTCTCTACTAAAAATGCAAAAATTAGCCTGGGTGCAGTGGCTCACACCTGTAATCCCAGCACGTTGGGTGGGTGGATCACCTGAGGTAAGGAGTTTGAGACCAGCCTGGCCAACATGGAGAAACCCCGTCTCTACTAAAAATACAAAATTAGCTGGGCATGGTGGCACATACCTGTAATCCCAGCTACTTGGGAGGCTGAAGCAGGAGAATTGCTTGAACCCTGGAGGTGGACATTGTGGTGAGCTGAGATCGTGCCATTGCACTCCAGCCTGGGCAACAAGAGGAAAACTCCGTCTCAGAAAAAATTAGCCAGGTGTGGTGACATGTGCCTATCATCCCAGCTACTCAGGAAGCTGAGGCATGAGAATTGCTTGAATCTGGGAGATGGAGGTCCAGCCTGGGTGACAGAGTGAGACTCCGTCTCTAAATAAATACATGGATGGATAGATAGATAGATAGATAGATAGTGTTTGCTGCTATGTAGTTTAGGATATTTGCTCCTAGAATCATAAGTGAGATTGATCTACTATATAAATTATCTTCCCTGAGTTTATATTATACTCATATAATTATATGGGGAGTTTTTCCTTCTAAAACAGCTTATATAAAAGAGCAGTCACCTATTCTTTGAATGTTGGAAAAAGGTGTATAAAACCATCTGGGTGTGATAAGTCTTTGGAATTTTTTTCTAAATATTCTGTGTAATGGTTACTGGCTTATATGTTTTGTATTTTTCTTTTTAAAGTTGCTGAATTGCTTAAACTTTTTTTCTCTTATGATTTTTGAAGGTCCACTGTATATACAGCTTTATATCTCAATCTTGTTAGTGGCTTACCATTAAAACATGCAGTTTTTGGCTGGGCATGGTGGCTCGTGCCTATATTCGTAGCACTTTGGGAGGCTAAGGCAGGGTGGATCATCTAAGCCAAGGAGTTTGAGATCAGTGTGGGAAACCTGCTGAAACTGTCTTTATAAAAAATTAGAAAATTAGCTGGGTGTGGTGGCATGTGCCTGTAGTCTCACTTCCTTGGGAGGCTGATGGGGGAGGATTGTTTGAGCCTGGGTGGCTGAGGCTGCAGTGAGCTGTGCACTGTAGCCTGGGAGAAGATCAAGGCCCTGTCTCAAAAAAAGAAACGCAGTTTTTATCTTCCCTGATTTCATTATGTTTTCTTTATATTAATATTTTTATTAATACCTGCTTTTATCTTTTATATTTCTTCCTTGTATTTTGCTTTGGCTTAAACTATTTATTGATAACATCTTAAGTTGATCATTTATCATATTAATTTTTCAATCTTTTTTTTGCTTTCTAATATATGCATTAAATTAATCCATGAGTTTCCTTTAAGTACCACTTTAACTATATCCCACAAGTGTATGATACGTGATGTGTTTGTTACTTTTCAGTTATAAATATTTTATCATTCCAACTAGGGCTTCTTCTTTGACCCATCAATTATTTAAAAATGTGGTTTCTGGTTTCCAAAAGCATTTTTAGGAGACTTTTGTTTTATTTCTAATGGTGTTGAAATTAGAATGTGGTCTAATTGTAGTTCTGAAGCTGCTTCTGTGCTCGTGGCCTAATATAGGGCTAAGTTTTGTAGATCTTCCACGTATGCATGAGATTACTTTGTATTCTTTGTTTTCCATCCCTCCTTAAGCCAGTTTAATCCCTCTAATGTATTATCTTCTGTGTGTTTGTGGGGTGTTATGCACTAAATGTTTACATCCCCCTAAAACTCATTTGTTAAAACCCTAATCCTGATGGGTTGGTACTTAGAAGTAGAGTCTTTGGGAAGTAATTAGGTCATGGAGGTGGAGCCCTCATGAATGGGATTAGTGCCTTGATAAGGCAGGAGGGCTAGTGAGCTCTCTTTCTGTCATGTGAGGATAAAAGGAGAAGTCAAGAGGTCTGTAGCCCAGAAGAGGCCCCTCCCCCAGACCCTAAGCATGCTGCCAGCTGATTTCAGACTTCTAGCCTCAAGAACTATAAGAAATGTTTCTGTTGTTTATAAATCACTCAGTCTATGATACTTTTTATAGCTGCATGAAATAATTAAATTGGTTCTGAGCAGTGGGATGCTGCTATAATACGTATCTAAAAGAGTAAAAGCAGCTTTGGAACTGGGTAACGGGTAGAGTCTGGAAGGTTTTGAGGTATGTGGTAGAAGATGCCAAGACTATCAGAAGGAAATTTTAAAGGGCTCAGAAAGAAAAGAGGAGAGCTCCAGAGAAAACTCCTATCTTCTAAGAGAATACCTAAATAATCACGTCCAGATTGTTGGCAGAGATCTGGACATTAAGGTCCCTTCTGATGTAATCTCAAATGGAAATGAAAAGGCATTTGTGGACAGTAGAGGAAAGGGGGATCCTTTCTCAAGGACATTAGCCTTCTTCTGCTCTCAGACTGAAACTTACTTCATCGGCTCTCCTGATTCTTAGATCTTCGGACTCTGACCGGAACTTATGCTGTTGGTTCCCCTGGTTCTCAGACCTTCAAAGTCAGACTGAAACTACATCACTGGCTTTCTTGGGTTTCCAGCATGCTGACTGCAGACCTTGGCACTTCTCAGCTCCCATGATTGCATAAGCTAATCTCTTATAACAAATCTTTCTATACACATTTATATCCCATTGGTTCTATTTCTCTTCAGAACCCTAATACAGTATTGTATTAATTTTTAAATTCCTTTGTTCATTCACCATTGAAGAATGTGCTTTATTCCTAATAGTATAATAGACACTAAGGGCAGACACTAGAGAAATATGAATTAAGACTGCAAATTCCTCAAAAATGTTAGGGAACTCACAACTACATAAACCTATTTAGAAAATGTACATAAGAAAATAATAGAAGGTAAATTCTGTATGACAATTATGAAAATGAATGAAACAAAGAGCATTATTATACCTAGGGCAATTTTTTGTTCAATGGTGCCAGGCTTGTTTAGGTGGTTGAATGCCTAAAAAGTCGAGGTGCTTTTTGTGGAACCCCATGAAATTTTAATGGATTTATTTTCATCATGAATCAGGAATCATTTTACCAGTGGAAAGTGTGACTAGATTACGGAAGCCATTTAACGGTCACAACCATGAGTGTGCATATCTATGACAAAACAAGCTGGAGAAGGAAACATGATTAGCTATTTCCAAGTTTCTTTGTTAATATTCATTTGTTTTATTACCTGCTTGTTCTTGTCAGCATGTGTGTGATAACAGGCATCCACGGCGTAGAAGTGTTAGGGGAAAAGTGAACATTTAGAAAACCTTTTCCTCTTGTTTTTTTTTTCAAATGGAGAAAAGTTATTTATTATTAGATTTTATCAGGGAATCATTTGGGAGCTGCTATTCCAGTATAAGCACACCACCACCAAATATCTGATCTAAAGATTGTATGACGTTTTTTGGAATATGGCTTTTAAAAAAGCTGTTACTTAGTTAAGCGAGTCTTTTTTTAAGATAGGGTCTCACTCTGTCAGCCAGGCTGGAGTGCAGTGGCATGATCTTGGCTCACTGCAGCCTCAACCTCCCAGGCTCAAGTGATCCTCCCACCTTAGCCTTAGTAGCTGGGACTACAGGTATGTGCCACTATGCTTAGCTAATTTTTGTATTTTTTGTAGAGGCAGAGTTTCCCCATGTTGCCCACTCTGGTTTCAAACTCCTGGGCTCAGGTGATGTGCCTGCCTTGGCCTCCCAAAGTGTTGGGATTACAGGCATGAGCCGTCGTGCCTGGCCAGTGAGTCTATTCTTAATATTCAGTCTATTTCTTTTCAGTTGTTGTGATATATTTGGATATATTCACTATAGAGTCGATGCTGAGGAGACTTTGTAACTGCCTCATAGAAATTATCTCTGTAGCTCGACTTGGCTCTATTGTGAGATAAAACAATAACTTCAGAAATTGCCTTGAGGATGATTTACATCATGGGATGGGAAGACTGGTGAATGAACTGAACAGCTAGACAGTCAAAAACATGCAACACCTGAAAATTCCAAGAGCCATTCATGATCTTTTTCAACATGTTTACACATCCCAGGCCCTTCATTTTAGTATCTATGGCAATGGGATTAGAAAAAAATCGTTCTAATTGGAGAATTTAAATTTAAATTAAATTAAAATGTTGACTCAACATTTGCTTGTAAGGATTCATTGGAGTGATAGAGAAATATTGGGGGTTTGGAGAAAGAAAGCAGGAGCAACCGTTTGATTTTGTGTTTTCTCTGCATGTGCAGAAATTTAATTATCAGCTCACCTCAGTTCTCAGCAGAGTAAATTACAGTCTTGGCCATTAATTTGTATGCAAATGCCACCAGAGTAAGAAAACAACACAACACTTGGGTCCTATCAAGCAATTCCATTGTACTAGGCATACAAATGAGAGAGCAGAGCTTAAAAGAGTCAGAGAGGCTGGTCGTTTCACACTTGCCTTTGTCTAGGTGAATTCTTGTTGCAGTGATGAAATAGCTTAGAGTAATCTTCAAAGCCAAATGTTCTGAAAACATTGGTACTTGAGAGAGTCCTTGCAGTGAGAAACGAGAGCCCAGTGAATCTGACTACAGATATGGATCTGTTTAGAACACTCTCTGCAGTTGAGGGTTTTGTGATCCCTACATCAGAATCAATCTCCTTACCTCTCAGTACTGTCATGATAGCTCTTTTATCTTCAATGGGTTTGGCCTGGTGGGGAAAAAAAATAAGCTTCAAAGAGGCTATAGGAGCCCTTGATATAGGGTGGATCCCTTAGGTGAATAATCAGCAACACAAATCCCTGCTCAGAGATGCAAAGACAATTTGGGGCTGACACAGATATGTTAGTCAGGGTTCTCTAGAGGCACAAAGCTAATAGGATGGATGTATATATGAAGGGGAGTTTATTAAGGAGTATTGACTCACACGATCACAAGGTGAAGTCCCACAATAGGCTGTCTGCAAGCTGAGGAGCAAGGAAGCCAGTTAGAGTCCCCAAATCTCAAAAGTAGTGAAGCCGACAGTGCAGCCTTTAGTCTGTGGTCCAAGGTTCAAGAGTCCCAAAGCTGTAGAACTTGGAGTCCGATGTTCAAGGGCAGAAAGCATCCAGCACGGGAGAGAGATGGAGGCCAGAAAACTCATTTTTCCATGTTCTTCTGCCTGCTTTTTATCCTGGCCATGGTGGAAGCTGATTAGATGGTGCCCACTCAGATTAAGGGTGGGTCTGCCTTTCCCAGCTCACTGATTCAAATGTTAATCTCCTTTGGCAACACCCTGAGAGATACACCCAGGAACAATACTTTGCATCCTTCAGTCCAATCGGGTTGACACTCAACATTAACCATCACAATAAGTAAACACTTTTTCTCATGTGCATAAATATAGTGGGCTGAATATGGCACCAGAAGGTCCCAGGTGGTAGTATCATTGTCTATATTCAGGGTTAGTTGGGTTTGACCTTAATAAGTGGTTGTTGGCATAGGGAAGAGGGTCCAATAACTAGAAATATGAGAGTGTGGTCACACAAGTAAGCTGTGGGCTGGATTTAAAGCATTATCTAGGAACTCACAACATAAATAGGAATGCCAGAAGAACTTCCCAGGTTAATATAGTGGGGAGTAGAGAAATACTACATTTCATGGGTACTGAGTCTTCTTTCCTAGGTTTACAGCAGGAAGACAAGTGCTTATTGGCTCATGGCTTATGGATTTGAGCTTTCTCAATTGTACAGCAATGACTTAATGTTGGGAGTCTTTGAGTCACTAAGGGGAGGTCCTCTGCGTCTCACCATGGGAAGAGGTAAGGCTCCTATGAGATATAGATTTCTTTTAAGCCACCTTTAAAAAAACTCTATTGAGGCACAATTGAAGTACAATAAACTACACATACATAAAGTACACAAGTTGTTGAGTTTTGACATATTGTACTTGTGAAACAAATACCACAGTCAAGAAAACATGCGTTTACATCACTCTAAAAATTTCCTCTAGCTTCTTTGTAATCTGTCTTCTCTCACCTCACCCCCCAGCAACCATGGATCTGTTTTCTGTCACTACATATTATTTTGAATTTTTAGATTACTATATAAATGGACTTATATAATTATATAATGCACATTTTTTTTTTTGCCTTTTCCCCCACTCAGTTTAATGCTTTTGAGATTCATTCATGTTGTTGCAGGTATAAATAGTTTCTTCCTTTTGATTTCTGAGTAGTGTTCTATTGTACTGATACACCACAATTTGTTTATCTGTTCATATGTTTCTAGACTTTGGGATGCTTCCAGATTTTGACTATTACACATGAAGCTTCTATGAACATTTATAAGTCTTTGTATGAACGTGTGTCTTTGTTTATCTTGGGAAAATATCTGGGAGTAGGGTGGCTAGGTTATATGGCCAAAGGTTGTTTAATTTATTGTTACTGTTTTTTTGAGATGGAGTCTCGCTCTGTCACCCAGGCTGGAGTGCAGTGGTGCAATCTTGGCTCACTGCAACCTCTGCCTCCTGGGTTCAAGTGATTCTTCTGCTTCAGCCTTCTGAGTAGCTGGGATTATAGACATGCACCACCATGCCCAGCTAATTTTTGTATTTTTAGTAGAGATGGGGTTTCACCATGTTGGCCAGGCTGGTCTCAATCTCTGACCTTAGGTGATCTGCCTGCCTTGGCTTCCCAAAGTGCTGGGATTATAGGTGTGAGCTACCACGCCTGGCCTAAATTCTTAAGAAACTGCCAAACAGTGTTCAAAAGGATTCTTATTATTTTTACGTTTTCACCAGGAATATGGATGGAGCTGGTGGCCATTATCCTTAGCAAAACTAACACAGGAACAGAAAATTAAATACTGCATGTTCTTACTTATAAGTAGGAGCTAAATGATGAGAACACATGGACATGTAGAGGGGGAACAACACACACTGGGACCCTTGGGAGGATGGAGGGTGGGAGGAGGGGAGAGGATCAGGAAAAATAACTAATGGGTACTAGGCTTCATATCTGGGTGATAAAATAATCCCCATGACACAAGTTTACCTGTGTAACAAACCTGCACATGTATCCCTGAACTTAAAAATTAAAAAAAATTTTTTTTGATTGGCCCCAATTTATCGGTATCGCATATGGTTTTACTATATCTTACCCTGATGATTACTGATGTGGAGCATCTTTCATTTGTTTATAGACCATTTGCACACATTAATTTATGAAGTGTCTGGAATTTTTTATTTTGTTGGTTGTGTTATTTATGAGTTGTAAAGCGTCTTTGTATAGTCTAGATAGAAGTCCTTTATTTTCCCTTGGTCTATGGTTTGCCGTTTTGTTAATGATATTATTCAAAGAGAAAAAGTTTTTAATTTTGATGAAATCCAACCTAGCAGTATTTTTTTCTGGTATGGCTCATGCTTTTGTATATCCTAGGGTTACAAAGATTACTCTGAAGTCTTACAATTAGATTTATGATTAATTTATATATATATGTGTGTATATATACATGTATAAATTAATCAAAATCATATATATGTGTATATGTGTAAACATACACACACACACACAATCAATGTGAGATAGGAGGGTTGATGTTCCTTTTGCCCTGTAGATACCCATATGCTCAAGCATCAGTCTTTGAAAAGACTTTAATTTTCCCTATTGAATTATGTTGGCACTATTGTGAAAAAGTAATAGATCATATTTGTGTGGTGCTATTTCTGGACTCTCTATTCTGCTTCATTGATTTATTGATCTATCCTTTTGCCAATAGCAAATTGTCTTTATTTAATGTAGCTATGTAACAAGTCTTAAAATCAGATACGTTGGTCTCCCTACTTTGTTCTTAAAAATTATTTTGACTATTCTAGGTCTTTAGGTTTTCTTAAGCACTTTAGAGTCTGCTTGTCAAATCTGACAAAAAATATATCTGTTTGGATTTTTCTTTGGATTGTATGAAATCATTATACTGATTGAGGGAAATTAGCATCTTAATATTGAGTCTTCTCTTTTCTCTCAGTAATGTTTTATTGCTTTTAGTGTGAGAGTTTTGAATGCCTTTTGTTAAATTTATTTCTAAGTATTAGTGCATTTTGATGCTCTTTCTAAATGGAACTTTTAAAAAATTTCATTTGCAATTTGTTACTAGAATATAAAAATAGAATTGATTTTTATATAATGACCTTTCCAAATTCACTAAGTAGTTCTCATAGTTAATTTTAGCTATAGGGTTTTGGTAGATCCCTACACTCCTTTTCTTTCAAGATCGAGAAATATCCTTAGTATGCTGAAATGTTTTGTTTTGTTTTATTTTTTATCAGAAATTGACAATAAATTCTTACAAGAAAGCATTGTTTTTTGTAAGTGTTGAAATGATTATTTGGTTTTTCTTTTTACTGTGTTAATTTGGTGAATTACATCAATTTTCATATCATAAACCAACCTTGCATTTTTAGGGTAAACTTTATGTGGTCATAATATATAATCCTTTAAATACGTTACTGGATTTCATTTTTTAATATATTGCTGAGGATTTTTATAACTCTAATTATAAGAGATATTGGTATATGATTTTCTATACTTGTGATGTCTTTGTTAAAAGGTATTTATATTAGGATTATGCTGGCCTCATAAAATGGGTTGAGAAGTGTTCTTTCTTTCTGTAAGAGTTGTGTAGAGATTGGTATTATTTGATATTTATTGAACTCTGTGTCTAAAAACTACAGAACACTCTTTCAAGTGCACATCATTATGATTAACTATATGTCAAGGTACAGAGATGATAAAAGATATATTGCATTGTGGGGTTGATAAAGTTTGAAGTTAAATGTGAGATAACAATAATGCAAAGGAGAGTATAAATAAATTGTTTTTACTGTTGCAAAGTACAAATCATTGTAAAGTGGTATAATATTGTATAATGCAACATTTACATTTTGTAAATTGATATAACACTGTGTTAAAATAGGCTGTGATTCACTTAGAACACAATCCCTAGAACAACCATCGGCAAAAGAAAATGCAAATAGGTGTAGCCAAAGAACTTAACAGACAAATTAAAATTGCATTCTAAGGAAACAGGTTATTAACACATACATGAAGTAGTAAGAGCAACTGAAGATGAAAAATAGACGCAACAAATTGAAAACAGCAAAATGACATACCTAAACCCAACAATGTTCATACATTAAATGCAAATTAAATAAATATCCTGCTGGAAAGTACAGATTGTCAAACTGAAAACAGCAAGACCCAACTATATTATAGCTAGAAGAAGCATACATTAAATATAAACACAGACAAATTGAAAATGAAAGAATTAAAAGATAAGAGTTATGCAAACTGTAAGCATAAGGAAGCTAGTGCAGTTATTTAATATCAGACAAAGCAGACTTCAGGACAAGGAGTATTAGGAAAAATAAAGAAGTATAATTTTTAGTGACAAAGTGGTCCATTCATCAAGAAGACACAAAATTGTAAGTGTGTATGCACCTATTAAGGGCTTCAAAATACATGAAGGAAAAAGTAATAAACTAAAAGAAGAAATAAAATTTCAAAATAAAAGTTAGAGATTTTAACACCTTTTTCTCAGTAGCTGCTAGAGCAATTAAAAAATCAGTAGAATATATATATGTGTCTGTGTTCCCTCCTTTCAGAAATTGGATCTCTGCCAATTTCTGCCTGCTCTTGCTCACCATGCCTTCAGATAGTTGGCTTGAAAAATGTTGTGAATTTGTAATTTTCACTTGTAGAAAGGTTAGTTTGAATCACTCTGCCATTATCAGAACTGGAATTTTCAATATTGTAACTTGTTTCCTAGTATAGTGCTTTGTATGTTACTAATTGTAATGGAAGATTTTCCACTTGACTCACTCACATTTAACTATTACTAAGTGCCATATCTTTGTTCATATATGAAATGGAGCTGTTGAAACATCTCATGCAAGGTTTGGGTGACGAAACAGATGTTTGTAGGAGGCCCAGATGTTGATCTGTTTTCTGCCACTTACTAGCTATTTGATGATACCTAAGTCTAAAGAAGTCTCAGCCTTAGTTTCTCTGTTTGAGGGGGGATGAGGGAGAATGAAGGAGTTGGTTTATATCAATGTTTTTAAACTTAATAAATGTGTCAGACAGACTCTTCCTTCTACCCCCCAGCATAATATTATAAAAATATAAAGTATGTTAAAACAAAATAGCCCAGATGGAAGAAGGTACAGAGCCCAACCTGTGCACTGCATCCCCTACACACCTCCACGTCTACCTTGGCATTGAAGCTCCTTTGGGAAACCTTAGATTTCCTCAGGGAATAGTCAGAAAAAAATCAAGACTGGGTAATTTATAAAACTCTTTTCCTAACCTGTTTAGGAATGGCCAGATTGTGCTTTTAGAAATGTGGCCATTTTCTCTAGGGTCTAGTGTGGGCGGTTGTCATCTTTGATCTTCTTTCTGCTTTTTCTTATCCTTATTTCTATCCTTATCCCAACCAACATGGGCAGCCATTTGCTGTGAATATTAGAGAAATCTCGTATCTAAGGGATTTCCTGAAATTGTAGTTGAAAGTAGCAACCAGGTACCGCACCACTGAGCACAACCTATCCCTGCCTGTCTCTACTCCCTGTCTATATGAGATGTGAGCAGTACTTGCCTCCACCTAATTGCTCCTATGTGGGAGAGAAGGAATTAATAAGCTTGGAGCTGCTCTGATCATTTATAATTTTTTCCTCCATCTGTAAAGTAGCAGCAGACAGGCTCAAAAAATCCTCTCTTTGCATTGCCAGTTGGTAATTTTGTTTCCTTAAAAGAAGCAACAAAATGAGCAGGTGTTGGGCACTTCCCACTTCAGGCAGTGTTGTTAGCTCTACAGAGCACTCCACCTCCAGGCTTGAGAAAAAGGATTGTAAGGTAAGGTGGGAAGTACAACCCACACTATCAGCTTCATCTCCTCCTGCCCCTGTCCTTGTTTTCTCCACCCTTCCACTACAACAACCCTAATGGTGAGTTCTCAAAGTCAGACCCCGGTAGAGGACACATGCTTTCCTTCGAATACAAATGCCAGGCTGGAGAAAAGAATTTACACAAAGGGCAATGACATGATGGGGGATGCTGATGAAGATGATGAGCATAACAATCGTAGTTAAACATTTAAAAAGTATATCGTACGCCAGACCTATGCTAAGTGCCTTTACATGGCTTATCTCTTTTAGTCCTCTCAACAATTTTAAGAGGTAAGCAATATCAACATGAGGACCCTGAAGTATAGAGAGATGAAAGGAACTTGCTTAGGCCCCAGGCTCGCAAATGTAATATCCCAGTTTTAAACTCTGTCAACCTGGCTCCACATTCTGCGCTCTTAATCACTCTAGTCATGGCTGATAGTATAACCAACAGCCAGTTTCTGTCATACTGAGACCCCACCATCCCATGTCTTTGGAAGATGAAGATGGAATTTCCTCTGCCGCTCCTTAAACTAGGAAAAAAATTGATTAAAAATTAGAGAGAGGAGCACTCTGGCTTCATTGCAGTAGGAACTTGATATTAACCGGCCATTTTTAGGTACCTCTCTGCCTGCCAGTGAACTGTCATGAACTGCCTGCCAGTGCAACAAGCCCACAGTAGCACCTTGATTTTGTGTTAATAAAGGGATGAAGCTGGAGTACATGTATCAGAAAGATTGCAGGAGAGTCGGCCTTCTCTTTGGTGGCAGAAGTTTAGATGGTATCTGAGATCTCTCTGAATTCTGTGATTGAGTGAAATGAACAGTCTTTCAGCTTCAGGGTGTATCCACATTTACAATAATTGTGTAACTTTTTTGTGTGTTACATTAGCAAGTTAATTGGATGAAGAGGTAAAGATTTTCATAAAAATTTCTACTGTAATATTTCCTTGGTACTTAGCTTGAAAGGGATTTGAACTTGGTATTTACGTGATGCTTCAGAAAATACTATTTTATTGCTGAAATAAGTGTCATAACTTAGATGAGACCTTGTGATTTTCAAAGATTAAGTTAAATGAAACCCACATCAGCTATGTAGTTGTTAACATAAATACATTAAAAGGTAAATAGCTGCGATCTTGCAAATAGACAACAGCCAAAATTTAAATTAGAAAAAAAAACACCTATTGGGGAGAGATTGGAAAAAGCTATGGAAAAATCGTTGACTTGGAACATGGGGACTTTAGATTGGTCCTGGTTTGGTATGATGATGGGCAAATCACTTCACCTTTTTGCCTTTGGTTTTTCTATGTGAAATAGAGGGAATAGATGCTCATGAAAATCTTTTCCAGCCCAACGTATGTGATTTTATTTTCCTAGTGATAAAACATAGTTGCATCCATTTTGTCCAGAACTTAAGTTTTTTCCATGGGGAAACAGATGGTAGAGGGAGCATAATGGACTATTAATAACATGGACTTTGGAGCAAGACAGCTTGGGTTTGTATCTTGGCCCACTGCTTATAGACTGTTAGGACTATGGCAAGTTACTAACCTCATTGTGCCTTAGTTTCTTCATTCATAGTCTGAGGATAATAATATACCTATTTCCCTGGGTTGTTGTGAGGGGTAAATAAGTTAACATATGTCAGGGCAGTAGAACAATGCCTGGCATGTGATAAATGCTGCATAAAGGATTGCTTTTATTCCTGTAACAATGCCACCATTGACTTCTATTGCTGCTCAGTGGCCTTTGGAAGACCATCGCAGGTTTCTTTTTTAGAATGAGAATTCCCTGAGGTGCTTGGGGAGTGAGGTTTAGAATAGCACGTGCAGATGTATTTATTACCCCGCAAGGAGCAATAAGCCTCTATGCACTCACATCCACAGTACTACTGCCCTTCTCACTGCTCTGCTCTTCCTTTATCCATCACAGAGAAAGCAGACTCTTGGCAGGTTTCAGGGTGGAAGCAGGAGAGCCCCCTCCGCCACCCAAAACCTTACCATGAAGAGTAAGCTAGATAGGGCTCTAGCTTCCTAATGCAATGAAATTTGATGATAAGCACAGTGGTTAGGGACATAGATGCTATGCTCAAGTCCCAAGTGTGGCAATTTCTGAAATTTGTTGCCTTATGACAAGTTATTTAACTTTTCTCTGCCTTTTGTTCCTATTTACATGATCAGAATTATGATTCCTACTTCATGGAATAGATGCAAAGTCCCAAGAAGGTAGCTGGCATATATGTTTAGTATATGGGAAATGTTATAACTACTGTATGATTATTATATCAGGCAAGAGAATTTTTGCTCTGTGGATGATCAGTGGTTCACAGGAAAAAAAATCAAGGACCGTCTATTAGTAAATTAGTTGCAATTATTAATTTTATAGACGGAAAAATATTCATGCATTGGCTAACTCATTTGAAATGGATGGCTTATGAATATTTAAATTTTAAAAATTGGCCTAGAAATATAAATTAGAATGGAATCTCAGAGTTGGGAAGCACTCCGATTGATGTCTGATCCATGCACTCCTCACGCTCATGTATCTCCCCAGGTGCTTAGCTGGTCCTGTACTCTAAAGGTGGAAGTAGTTCCATTTTGTTCCTGGTGTCCCTGGATCTCTCCTGTAGACAGTGGTCCATCCCACCCTAGAGTGCTATGCCCAGTACATAGAGGCATGAAGAGACTGCTCATTATGGTGGTTTTCTGGTGGGATGGTATTTGAATAGCTTATTGGAGTAATGCTGGGAAATCTAGTCTCTTCTGACACTTAGGTTTTCAGGTCCTACTGTGGTGCGAGATGCAGCCAGTAGAATTAAGTGAGATGACAAAGATGTACTCTTACATTCTTGGAGAAGCTGCTCCATAAAAGAGAAGATCAGTGAAAAACAAATTGAATGTTGATGCGTGTCCAGCAGGAAGTTTAAAGTTGGAGAATTTTAGAGCTAGAAAAGAGCTATCTAGACCTTTAAAATGATTCAAAAACAAGGCATAAGAGAGGTTAAGAGACTTGGCCACAGGCGCTCCCCCTAGTTAATGTGAGTACACAGAGTGAGAGTTCTTTCCACCACCTCTCTCTGATTCTCCAGCACTATGATTAGAAATATGGGTGCTAGAGACTGGCTGCTTTGAATCAGATCTTGGTGGCTGAGGCACAAGAATTGCTTGAAACTGGGAGGCAGAGGTTGCAGTGAGCTGAGATCGCGCCACTGCACTCCAGCCTGGGTGACAGAGTGAGACTGTGTCTCAAAGAAAAGAGAGAAAAGAAATGAACAATATACTACCATATGATCCAGAAGTCCATCATCTGGGCATACGCCTAAAGGAGGTGAAATCACCACCTCATAAAGATACCTGCACTCGCACATTCACTGCAGCGTTATTCACATTAGCCAAGATATGAAACCAACCTCAGTGTCCATCAATGGACGAATGGATGAAGAAATTGTGGTACATAAATATGCCTTAGAAAGGAAGGAGAGTTTTATATTTACAATGAAAAAAAATTTAAAAAGTAGATCTGCCATTTGCCCTAACATGGATGGAACAGGAGGACATTATGCTAAATAAAATAAGCTAGACACAGAAAGAGACATACTGCATGATTTCACTTGCGTGTGTAATTAAAAAAAAAAAAAAGAAAGAAAAAGGTCAAATATACAGAAACAGAATAAAACTGTTACCAAGGGGCAGGGGGCAGGAATAGGGATGCACATCAAAGTATACAAAGCAGATTTGCAAGATGAACAAGTCCACAGATCTAACCTATAAGATGTGGATTATAGTTAATAAAACTATTTCATTAGGGACTTTGGTTGCATAAATAGATTTCAGCTGCTATTGTTTCACCAAAAAGTAACTAGGTGAGGTGATAGATACATTAATTTGCTTCACTACAGGAACCATTTTAGTATCTGTATGTATCCCATACCATCATGTTATAAATCTCAAATATATATAAAATACAACTGATTTTTAAAAACCAGTAATTCAAAGGATAATTGGGTTGTTGATGCTGAGAAAGATTCAGAAAATTTCTAAATGAGTTAAAACACACATACACACACACACACACACACACACACAACACACACACACAGAGTCTCTTTTCTTTTTCTTTTTTTGAGATGGAGTCTCTGTCACCGAGGCTGGAGTACAGTGGTGCAAACTCAGCTCACTGTAACCTCCACTTCCTAAGTTCAAGTGATTCTCCTGTCTCAGCCTTCTGAGTAGCTGGGATTACAGACACCTGACCCTGTGCCTGGCTAAGTTTTGTATTTTTTGTAGAGACAGCTTTCTCCATGTTGTCCAGGCTGGTCGGGAACTCTGACCTCAAGTGATCCGCACGCCTTGGCCTCCCAAAGTGCTGGGATTACAGGTGTGAGCCACTGCAGCTGGTGGAGTCTCTTTCAAAACTCGAAAGCTTTTGGAAAATCATGGTTGTAGATATTTCTTCTCCCAAGTGGGGATTGGCTACGTGTGTTTTAACAAATGAGATGAGATGAAGAGTGTTATGTCCCGGGGTCATTGAGTAGAACTGCATAGAAGGCAAATGAGCTGACACACGTTCTGTTTCCAGTTGTGAACACATTTCAGCAACATAACAAATCGGCAGGGCTGCCTGGCTCAACATGAGGGCTTGTTATGATGATTACGGGTGTCCCAATGATTTCTCTTGAGTTCTAGCTATATACATACTGTATTTCTAATTACCGTCATAAGCATTCTTTTCGTTGGACTCAAATTTGTGTTGCGAAGTGTTTTAAATTTTTTTCTATCCAGTTCGAACATGCCCTTGTTCAAACTCATTGTCCATGTTCTTCTCTTCTGTTTCCCTGGAGAGTCTATCTCTGTATTCGAGCACATAGGCCACACAGGAGACTCATGGCTCTTGGTTACTTCCAGTCAACAGCTTTGGCGATGATGAAGAGCTGTCCACATCTTCCGACAGTGACGAGGAGGTGATCAAACAATTTGAGATTTCCGTGTCCCGGTCCCAGAGTTTCCCGTTCAGTGACATCTGAGAAAGGAAAGCAGACAGGATTGGAGCAGAAACCGAAATTTAGCCGTTTGCTGTCAACGCACGAAGAAGATGGCACAGAAGTATCTGCCTGTGAAGGTATCCTTTGCCTCACACCCTTTCTTTATCTAGACCAGGGATGACCAATGGTAAGAGTGCTTGTGAGTTAGTCATCCTCCTCACTCTGCATCTGAGAATCCAGAGAGGAGAAGAAAATGAGACAGGATGCAGCATGTGGGACGGAGCAAAGGGGCTGCTTAAACCTCCCAAAGACACTGCCATGCCGGAGGTTGAGAGAGGGAATGGATCAGAAGAGGGCGGGTCTTGATACTAGTTTGTGGGAGCCCTTTCTTCCCTACTGGCCACTTCTTCCTAAATTTAGAATGATATTTATTGAGCTTTATCAAATCTTGTTTCCTTTTGATAAGTACAAAATTTTCACATACCTGTCCACTGACATTGAGAGTCTGTGCCATTTATTCCATTTAGAATCATACAATAAGTTTTCCATATATCTGTATAACTCCAGAAGATATTTTGAAGCTTTTCTTCTAATTAGTTTGTATTATGAAAGAATAGGTATTTTTATCTGCCAAATAAAAAATATGCACTGTAATCATGTTAAATAACCTTTTTCAAACACCACATGCCCCTGAATCCTTACCCTCAGTCCTTGTAGTTTCTGACACACCCCACCTGCATGAGAATTACTGGGTAAGCAGAGAGTCTTCTGTCATTCTCCAGCATCATCATCCTGAGTTTACCCTTCACAAAGGGGAGGGGATACTCAAAAGTAGGGTGGCCAGCTAGGGATGGTGGGCAGACCTTGTTACAGGTCCTTCTTCCCTCCCTAATATAGACCCAAAGTAACCTGGAGAGAGGATGCAAACAGAATAGTAGGCTATTTCTTTGTGCTTTCCCAAGCAAAGGTCAAGGTAGCTGTCTGACTCTTTATGCCCAGAGCCCTGAGTAGACACAGCCATTGTAACAGGGAATGGTCTGTGAAGTGTATTGGTAAAAACGCAAGAGAAAACGTTATGCCATCCACCTTCATGACCTGGTCTCATTTACCTGAGCTCTCTAACCCTTCCTTCTTTCCTTTTGGGAATGTGGTCAAACAGGGGCATAGCTATAGATGGTCCATGTTTTCAAACCCAGGCAGAGAAAAAGGAGGGTGCACACATTGCGAGAAGATAAAAGAGAAGAAATTTTGATTTGAGGATGAGCACAGGACTAGCAGACAGAATAAAGGATTAAAAAGGTAGAATTACCAAAAAGATGCCTAATTTTCAGCAAGAATAACTTGCTATTTGTCATGTAGTTTGACTTACCGACATAAGCCAACATGTTTTTTATTGCCATTCTTTTTAGCCCAAGGCAAATTAATAAATAAAGAGCTTATATAACCAAACCACAACATCAGTGGGCGCTGACACTGTCATTTCCCCACCCCCTCTCTTGGCTTTTCTCTTTCTCTGATGTTACATCACAGCATTCCTTTCTCTCCATTGAGAGGGCAAATGTTAGCTAATGAAAGTTAATAGCTGTTGATTCCCTGAGAACAGCTTGTTTAATCCTAAAGCTAATGGCCCCATTTCCCAAAAGCCCAAGTGTCTGGCTTCTGATTTACACAAATGGCTGATGTTCTGAGAGTTCTGACAACCATTCTAACCCTTATCCTTCCTGGAATGAGCAACAAATTATCTCTTGTCCTAACTGGTAATTCTGAATTTTAGACAGATGGTGATAGAACAGGTTCAAGAGGAAAAAGTCTACTACATTGAATGAAGTACCTGTAGATTTTGAAGAAAATCAGCAAGGTTTTCATAGAAATAGCCACAGGCCAAATTTTAGGTTACCAAATGCCATGGAAATGTTAACATCGTTTTTATTGCTTGATTTCTTTCTGTTCATTTATATCACGTGGATTTTTTTCAGTGGTAAAACATAATGAAAAGATTAAGCATATACCCCAGAGAGGAATACTGGCAACTTTTTGGTGTGCCTATTCTGTATTTAGCTATTTTATTCCACTGTAAACTTTGTTTTGTGTGATCAAATTTAGTTGTAGAAACAGTTCTTCCACTTTAAAAATGCATTCAAAAGTGTTGGACCAGAAATTAAAGGGCCAGATCTAAGTAAAATCTGAAGCATGAATGAGCTATTGGTAGGTTGTCTCATATTTCATCTTAAGTGACGTCCTTCATTCTAGATTCCATGGTGAAGCTATTTACAACTATATTCCAGACAGCTTCTCTTTGTCCTGTGTATCTGATTTAGTGTTATTGTACGCTAATTGTCACTGCATTCCTGACAACATAGGGTTTTTGGTCTAAGTGGTCTGGATTGGAGGCCTGTCTGTGAGGTCTTTAGGCGTAAAAGGTTAGCTACAGAATAATAGTCTATTTACTGGGGCTTTTTTTCTTTTTTCTAGCAGTAACCTTATTTTTGCTTATGGAATAGTTATTCTGAGGATATTTCCTATAAGCTAGATATTACTACCCTGGTATCATCAAAACCAGCTCAGTTATCTCCAGAACACGTACTTAGTTTTGTTTGAGATGGCATTTCCATCGTGGTTCAATCAGAGAAATAGAACCAGCAGGATTACATGCGTATATGTACATAATGTACATGTGCATACAAACACAGGCACATGCAGGGGTGTGTGTGTGTGTATGTGTGTATGTGTACCCCAAGAGATTCATTGCAAAGAATTGGCTTATATGAAGGTGGTGGCTGGGGTAGATAACAAATACCAAAGCCCCCAAATTTGCAGGACAGGTTGTTGGGAAAGGTAGGCTGAAATTCTCAGGCATGAACTAAAGCTGTATTTCTTAGGTTAAATTTCTTCTCCAGGGGAACCTTAGTTCTCTTAAGTTCAGCTGACTGCTTATGTAGGATAATCTCCTTTACTTAAAGTCAACTGATTTTAGGCTTTAATCACATCTATAAATACCTTCATAGCAATACCTAGATTTAGTGTTTGATTGACTAATTGACACCTATAGTCTAGCCAAGTGACACAAAAAACTTACCATCACAGATGGTAAGCAGAAGTCTTTGTATTTGGGTGGTGATCGGGGAGACAGGTTTGGGAGTATGAAAAAAGTATTTGAATAACAGGGTTTTATTCCATCAAAGTGGGATATGGACTAAGCAAGTGGAAGAATTTCTCTGTTAAAATAAATTTGGTTGATGTGACATAGTTATGGCCTATAATTTCTAAGAAGCCAGGATACATTTCTCTGACAACAGGCAATTACTTTTGTGCGTGCATTGAAGGTGACATGATCTTCTTTAATTTAAAGGCACGGGAAGACTGCTTTATGGAAAGGTGAGTCACCTTTCCCTTTCCTCCTCCTCGCAACTTGACTTGTACCCCAGATTTGCTTCTCTAATTCATCCCTTGCTTGTCTGTCATGGAAAATGGTTTGTTACATTAATATCGTTCTTATGTTTTTCAGTTATGAATAGCTTTTCAAGGCTTAATGTAGCTTTTGAAAATTCCCTTATTACTGATCTTAGCATTATCACTCTAGGAGTTAAAGTCCTAGACAATTTTATGGGGGTAATTTCTTGGCAAAGTAAAATTTGTGCTGAAATCCTGCTGGGCTCTACACATGTTGGTGGATGACCCACTGTTTAATAGGACATTGTACTGTTCATATATGTGAGGAGTGGGTGTGCTAATTAGAGACTTAGAATAAAATTCTGCTTTGTATTGTAGGTTTTTGCATGTGGATTTTTCCTTGTTCTGTCATTTTGTGTGGCCTGTTTTTAGTATGTTTCCAAAATAACCATAAGTCTAGATGTAAAAATTTTGTGATAGCCTATGAAAGTGTTTCCAAGGGGTCTGAACTGAATAATTAAGGATAACAAGGCAGATAGGGGACTTTCTCAGTAGCCTGCTGTGATTTTTCAAAACCCCAAATCAGGAGTCTGAAGTTCTTCCCTGAGGATCTGCCTGAAGATGTTTTTATGTGGTCTGGTTGATAATATATTTTTAAAGTTCGAATGCTTACTATACATGGGTCACATACTCTGGTAAAGCCCTGTCACCACCACTCATATTGCTGCATACCTGGCTGCTGTAAATATTTGTTACCTATCTAGACTTTAAAGTTCTCTGAAGGTTCATTGATAACCCACTGGCAGATAAAGACTATGCAGTAGATGTATGTGGCTTAGTACCATCTAGGAGCTTACATTCTATTAATAGTGGATATATAATGCTAATGAGGGAAAACCGTTACTACCATACGGTGTGCATGTAAGAGCTTCATGACATAGACTTTGCCATCCAACTCCCTTGTCCTGTCTAAATCTGCAATTTCCTTTCATTTTGGGATGGGGGCTGCTGGAGGAGAAAAGAGGCCAAAGAGATAAGAGATCCTCAGCTGCTCTTTGGGTGTTGGGGGCAAATAATGGGGGCAGCTATTTCTCAGGAAGACCCTGCCAGGTTTTCCTGACCATGTGAGGACAACCTTGACATGTAGGAAGTGGAATGGGATGAATGGGGGTGAGGGGTGCTGAGACAGAAAAGTGTGGAGACTGAAGGAGGCAGGGAAGGCTCAGGAGTTGTTGGCACTTTGTATGGGCAGGGAGGAAAGGATGCTGGGAGGGCACTGTGAGCAGAAATATACAGCTAGCATTTTCATAAACTAGTGAGACCAGAGGAATGAGGCAGTGGTCACTTGGGAAGCAGTGGAAAATGAGGTTGAATGGGTTGGATGAGGCCAGCTGAGGCCAGGCAGATAAGCAGGCTAATATTTATAGAAGGCCGGCTGGATTCCAGGTGAATATTATTTCATGTGTCCATAGTGACCCTCTGATGGCTTTTATCATTGTTTAGATAAAGAAGCAAAGATTCAGAGAATTTGAATATTGTCTAAGTTCTTAAGGCAGAGACAGGATTTAAACTCAGATCATATCAATCCAAGACCATGGATCAAGGAGAGAACCTTTTATTTGGTAGGGTCACGGAAGCTTTTTGAGCAGAGGATAATATAGTAGACATTGAAGAGAAAAGGAAGCATGGTAGAGTTGGGAGACCATATGATCTCCAAATTAGATGACTTTTTGCTTTCTAGATCCATTGTAGAAGTATTGTGGTCGTTAGCTCTGGCAAAGTGCTGTGTGTAATTTATCCTTTTGACATAAATATACATTAACTATGCTCACGTTTAAAAAGTATTAAAACTTCTGATACCCCACATAATAAAATAATGTTCTTTTTCATCGTATGGATCAAGTTTCTTCACTGTATGGATATACTCTATGGATATACTATATGGATGCTATGTTACTGTATGGATATTATGTTTCTGCAGGTGTTACTGGTATGGGTTCTGTTTTGCAGTCTCGATTGTTGTGACTGCAGTTGCTCAATTTCTCTAGGTAAAAAGGTGTTAAAAATAATGCATTTGAAATAGTTTTCTTATTGCAAATTTAGATTTGGATGGAGCCGGTCAACGGAGTTATTCTGAGAATCTCTCCTATGGTGAAGATGACCACATCCCTGCTCACTCACACTCCCCCTGTGAGAGGGGGGATGCCAAGCACCATGGCACATCTCACCCAGAGTCCAATGTGATCCAAAGCCTCAGGCGCCAATCCACGGAGGGGCAGCTTGGAGATGGAGACAGCTTTTAATAGCCGGGGATTTGAAGATTCCTATGCCACTGACAGCTCCTCCATGTGGAGTCCAGAGGCAAGTTCTTTGTTTTTCATTCTTTCATTGATTCCCCCCTTCCCACTCTCCTTTGTCCTCATCTCACTTAAAAAAAAAAAAAAAAAAAAATTCCAGAAAAGAAACATTACCTTTAGCTGAAATAAATTTTTTTCAGATGACCAAAATCCCATGCATGTCAATGAAAGAATCATAAATTTCTCTCAAAATGGAAAAAAAAAAGGAAAATGGTGAAAAAAAAAGTAAAGAAGAATAAGAATGGTCGCAGAATGGATTCAGGAACAGCCAGGCTTTTCTTTTATATAAAGGCTTTTTACAGGCTTAATTTTAAATAATGGAATTTTTAGTTCTTTAAGACGACTGGTTTATTTGCTTCACGGTTTCAGTTAAGTGAAGTCTATTTTTACTTACCCCAAATCTCAAGTTATGATTATTTGAATATGATAATTATTTGAAAATTGAACTAAAATGAAACAGCCGTCCAAGTGAAATTATGCAAGGTATGACGATGTGGGTCTTGCAGTGTCAATGTATTTGTTAGCTTTGAATTTAATTGAAGGCCTAGGAGACAGCATTAATCAGTAATGGCCCTCTGGCCATTGACATTGCTTTTTGGAGTAAATCTCTGAGAAAAGATACTTCCAAAGTTCTTTTTCAAGTAAAGCTTAGTCCAGAATAAGCCTAACAATCAATCCAGAGATATGGCTGGAGGTGATGATGGTAGTAGCTGCCATTTATTGAGCAGTTACTATATGCCAGGCACTGTGATAAGGATTTTACAAAATTGTTTCATTTTACAGGCCTTTACAGTTATTTTTCCATTAGATAGATCCCTCCTATCATGATTCTGTGACATTGGAAGGCATTAAGGAATGGTGTTTAATATCTAATTTGAAATTAATTTTGATGAAATAAGTCATATACATATATAAACCTTTAATATAATTTGCAGGGATAGGGAAAGGAATTTGGGAGGGTGAATGGATTTTATTAGCATCCGTTTGAGAAAATAAACAGGTTGAATCTCTTACTAGGACTTGGAATGTCACATACATTAAATGCTCAAGGTAAAAAAAAAAAAGCACAGAAAATCTTGTTTCCAAGCCTTACTGCTAACACGTTGGTGCATATAGGTAGTGTCTCAGGAGGGGTGCGCATACACATCCGTGTCCCTGTGTAGGTGTCTCTGCTGAGGACCAGAAATGGTAGCCCACATATGCGGTTTGTGGCTTGTTCAAAAGCAGCCCTTCATGTATAGGCACCCAAGGCCATTAACTTTATAAATGTTGTTCAAAAAAAAGAAAAAAACTCTGCTTACCCATTAGTTTACTACTGAGCCCTATCAAATCCCACATACTAACATTTTAAAAATACCTTGAATCTCTTACCCAAAAACGAAACAGACCAAACTGTTTGCTTGCCTAGTGATGCTCTGTCTCCTTTGGTGATTGTGCCATGAGGCTTGGAAGTGCCTTCTCTAGGTCACCTCCCGTTTACCTGCCTGCTGGAGCTTTAATAGAAGACTCGGTACTGTGGGTACTAAATGTTCTCAGACTCCAAAAATACCCAGACATCTCTGTGTGCTCCATTCAACTTCCTGTCTATTTTGAGAAAAAACGGTAATTTGGTGCTCCTACAGTAGAACTTCAAATCCAACTCGGACGCAGTTCCCGTAACTGCCTGCTTTGCAGGCTTAGCTTGCCTTTTAAGAATTGATTTATTTGCCTCTTAGCTGTATTGAGAACTCTGTCTTCCCCTGTGTATCTGGCATCGGGAACATATTGTAGGTCTGTTTACTTTAGGCCACACAGATGACATCAACACTATCTTACTAAAACAGAAAGGCTTTCAATTTGACAGAAAATCGTTAAACCTACATGGGTTTTGACAATTTGACACAAGTATTCTCATCTTAAAGAAAAGTCCAGGATATTAGAGCTCAAGGAATCATTTATTTGTCTCAGAAGGAAACCGGTCGTGCAGTGTGACTACCTGTTAGGCTGATGGATTTTCGAGCTCTGCTCTTCTCTGCTGGCAAAGGCCTCTTTGGCTTTTTCCTGCAGACCCAGGACTTGGCAGGAAAGACAGTGGGAGTGTGGCTGGTGATTTTGAGCACACAGGGAGACAGGTGTCCCACTTTTCATCTCTGCTTTCCACTGATTAATTGGTTGGCCTTGAGAAGTTAATTAAAATCTGCCAAATGGGGGATAAGAATGAAGAGATTTTTACCTTGCAGGAAGGTCAGATGGATTAGTGGTATTAACAGTACCCACATGAGGAGCTCCTTCAGTTGCCTAGTGAGAGGTAAAGTGTGTCAAAATAATTAATTGCTTTGAAAATACTAACATTCACAAATTTTTTTTCTCAAAATCAACCCAGGGAGGGGCCACAAAGCCCAGTTTTTATGGGCGACAGCTTGAATTGGCCCATCCAAAGCCCCACCCATTGGCCAGAGCTGTGCGTTATTCAGAGGAGTTCTTAGGACGGTCAGGAACTCTACCCCAGGTCCCTCCAGAAGCCTGCAGGTGGAGTGAGCATTTATCTGAAGAGGTAGCCTGATGCATAAGTGGAGAGAGCTTCTCATTCACTAAAACAGTTTTACCTTGGCATTGAAGTTGACAAAACTAAGAGCTATTAACTAACATTTAGAACAGGGGCCTAAAAGGATGTGAAAATCACAGAGAGTTTGATTCCAACCCCCACCTTCCATCTTCTCCCTCTTCATCTTGTGCACTCAATGTATATATGGAAATAATTATGCCTAAAGGTTTGGGGAAGAAGAAAGGAGATCTTCTGGTTCAAAATAAGGTTTGGGATTTTGAGTATTGAATACTAGTTAAGGCAGGCCCTGGACTCAAACTGCCAGGGAATGAGTCCTTGGATAATCTTGTCTGGGAATATGATCTGGGCTTGAAGGAGAGAATGTGTTAGTTGTTTTGGTCTTTCTAAGCGTTAGTTTCCTCCTCCATAAAATGAGGAGTATTAAAATACTTACCTCATTACATTAATGTAAATATTCAAAAAGATAATGTTTCTTTTTTGGGTTCCTCAAAAAAGCAGAGTCTAAGTAGAGGCTTTGTTCCCTACTTTGGGAGTGCAACCCCAGGGGAACAAAAGTAGGAGACAAGGGAAGTAAGGCAGGAAAGAAGGGAGATCCAGTATGAGAACACACAGTTGAACTGGCCACCACTCAGTATGGCTTATTACTTGATCTTGTGTGACCACACTCCAAGAAGCTATATGAACTGATAAGAAATTTGACCATGGGACAAAAAGTAGACTTTACATACATTGGTGTCAAGCAGGATTCTGCAGCTGTCTAAGCCTTGGTGTCAGCAGAGGGACCAATGATAAGAGATGAGAATTACATTGTATGCGTAGAAGGTAAGACTGCATTGAGTTGTTCCAGGCTGAAACTACTTAGAGCCCAGATAGGCTGTGCCTTAGGGGAAGATGGACCACGAGGTAAGGCCAAGAAGATCTGAAGTGTGTGAGAGCCAGTTTTTATAGTCTATATAGGATTTGATATGGTGCTTGGCATAAGAAAATGGCTTAGTAGATGTTGGCTATTATTACTTATGGCCAGACATGCAAAACGGAGATGATAAAGAGTAGGTTAAAATAGATGGGAGTTTTAGGAAGAGACAAGGGAGTTTGAGAGAAGATTCTGACTTGATTTTTGAGTTGGCCTAAATCCTTGGAGACTTGCTTCTAATATATATATACACTAGTCAGTTGTATTCAAAAGTCTCTATAGCAACCACTTTTATCACTTTAAACTAAGTACCTCTGAATAGAAACACTCACGCATGATTGCATGCTCAGAGGAAGATATAAGAAGCTTCTCTTATTTTACAAGAAATCTAAATTTTCTTGTAGGCTAATTTGAATCTTAAAAGAAAAGGGTATTTATTAGATGTCTACTATCTGTCAAGTCCTCTACTTTTTACAACATCCCTACACAGAAAGTACCATCTCCATTTTACAGTGGAGGAAAATAGAACATGGAAAGAACTGAATAACTTACCCAGTGTCATTGAGCTGGTAAGCAGTAGGCCTGGGCTTCCTAAGGATATATGAACCCAGAGAACTGTGAACTTTCACCTGGACTTTGTGGGAAAGTTTCATTGATGGATACACATTTTGAGGGCATTTTTGTTATGATTTTGAAATGAGGAGCTCTCTAAATTAGCAAGGTCTGGTATTCAATTGCATAAATAAGGACTGATTTGCAATAAGAATCAGTTCAAGGTTTAGTTACAGGTAAGGATCATGCCTTCACAGGAAAAACAGAATTATTATTGACATTATTTATAATTTGTTGGTCAGGTGGTTCATTATAATAAATGTAGTTCAGCTCAGTTTTCCCAGTAAGGTCATCAAGATCTGAGTGGCTGCAAGTGAATTGCTGCCCAAGGGTGACATTTCATAAAGAGAGATGTGTTTCAGAATCGGTAGCACCAGTCCAGTGGTGGGAATAGATATTTATTGAGTCTGATCTGAGCCAGGTATTTTCACATCAGTTAAAACCTCACAACAACACACCAGCAAGTAGGCACATGAATGTGCATTTTAAAGCTAGAATACCCAGAGAGGCTGGTCTATTTGACCAGGGTGAAAGAGCTAGTCAGTGGTAGAGTTATGGTTTTAATCTAGGTGTGCTGGCTCCAGGCTCAATGTTGCCATTTACCAAAGGGCTGCAGAGGTGTCCTCCTAAACCCTTGCTGCTTAAAGTGAGAGCCGAGGCTAGCAGCATCAACATCTTTTGCGCACATCTCAGAAATGGCAGAATCGCAAGCTCCACCCCAGACCTACTGAATTAGAATCCTCAGATGATTCAGGTCTACATTAAAGTTTGAGAATCTCGGCCCTAAGCCTTTTCTCCCACATCGATTGAAAATATACTCAAGCATCACCTTCCTGAGACCTCCATCAGTGTTCCTGTCTGTAGAACGCTCTTGCCTGTAGAGAATAGGCTCAGGCTCAATCATCTGTATTTGGGGACCCAAGGAAAAGTTGCCTATGGGCAGTTGCCTGTTGACTTAATTTTAGATTTAGCATCTCAGTTGGTTTCAATGATCCTGGGCAATTGTGCTTTTTGAGAGGCAGTATATATGAAAACACTTTGCAAAATATAAAAGCTTTAGTTATGCATTCCAAAAACACCCAGGAAGGCACACCATATGCTAGGCACTGTGCCGTCAAAGAATTCACAGTTTAATGCAGAGATAGACCGATAAACAGACCTATCTGATATAGAGAATACACTGGCAGTCAGAAAGCAGGGATCTGAAGGAGCACAAAGGGGCACCAACGGGCCAAAATGTAATTGGGTGTCATCGCTTCCATTTCTAATTGTTTCCTCTGCCTGCAACAGGAACAGGACAGGACCAATTTGCAGGTGCCATCCGGGGTCTCAGAGCCCATCTCAAAGTGTGGTGACCTAGATGTCATCTTTGAATATAGAGCTGCCAGCCAGAAGCTCACAGTGACCATTGTGAGAGCACAGGGCCTCCCAGATAAGGACCGAAGTGGTGTCAACTCCTGGCAGGTTCATGTAGTGCTGCTGCCTGGTAAGAAACAGAGGGGCAGGACGAACATACAGAGAGGGCCCAACCCCATCTTCAAGGAGAAGGTCACCTTTGCCAAGCTGGAGCCCAGAGACGTGGCTGCCTGCGCGGTCCGCTTCCGCCTGTACGCTGCCCGTAAGATGACCCGAGAGAGAATGATGGGAGAGAAACTGTTCTATCTCAGCCACCTGCACCCAGAAGGGGAAATGAAAGTGACTCTGGTTCTGGAGCCAAGAAGTAATATAAGCGTGAGTATGTTAAATGGTGCTGCTAATGATGTGGTGTGTTCGAAGACCTAGGATTGTCAGCCCTTGATTTAGTACATTCAGTCTGTGAATTCAGAGACTTTAATTTAATTTTCCATTTGGCTCTCCTCACCCTTGTAAGCCATGATTTGCACTTCATGGTACAATGGGTCTTTCATGCCTGCCTTTCTGATAACCTAATGGATAAATGCCCTGTCCATTTTAGGAGAATACAGCAGCAGTGTAGCAGAGGGCATGGAAAAAAACAAGGAAGGTGGCTTGGCCTTCTGGTTTGTGGATAAGTGATCCATTCTCCTGCCCCCCACTTTGCATCATGATGAATCTCAGAGATGAGACTTTCTGGGCAAGGTTCTTAACAAGTATGGTGGGGCAGACTGAGATAGCAGCCCGGAACTCCAGTTGCTTCTGAAACCTTTCATTTGTATTACTACACTCTTCCCACATACCCCCTTTCCCTGCTTGCCTCAGGGTTTCAAGGAAAGGTGTCATAATTTGCATGTCTACAGGATGGCCAGCCCACTACTGCTGTGGGTTATATGTCATTTAGCATGCAGATCTCCTTTTAGAAAACCATATAGAAAGATCAGGGAGCCATCGAGGCTTAGGGGCCAATCATTCATTCATTCAGAGATGTTTACTGGCAGTTATGGTAGAGGCAAAGTGGATGCAGGAAAGAACTAAGCAGGCGGTGCCTCTCCCCTTGGAGAGCTTGCAGTCTAGTGGTGGCCAAGTAGGAAAGGAGAGTGACAGAGGCTGCTGCTTGTTTAGAGGGTCAGAGACAGTTTCTTTGAGATGGCAATAAAATGCCAGAACTCATGGCATCGAGGGAGCAAGGCTGGTGACGTGGAAGATGGGGGTTCCAGATGAGGGGAACAGCACATGCAAGCAGTCAGGGTGTCGGGGGTGGGAGGTGGGGGGGTTGTCATGTCTGAGGAAGAGCAAAGGAGCCAGAAAGGCTGTAGTGTAGTGATGGCAAGATCTGTCTACTTAAATACCTAATGATGTCTCAAAGTTAACATCTTCAAGCTTGAAATCCTGATTTTTGCCTCGCTAAATCTATTCCACCTACAGTCTTCCCCATCTTGCTTAAAGGCAGTTTCATTCTTCCAATTGCTGGGGTCAAAAATCTTAGAAGTCATCTGTGACTTTTCTGTTTTCCACCTGAAATCCTATTGGCTGTATCTTCAGGTATAACCAGAACCTGGCTCTCTGCTGGATTACTGAAATAGCTGCTCAGTGGTGGTCTTTCCACTTCTGCTTTTGCCTCTGTGGACTCTTCTGGACATGGGAGCAGAATGAGTCTTTTAAAGCATAAGCCAGATGATGTCTCATCCCTGCCCTTTTTTCTTAATACCTGAATAAAGCGCATTTGAAATGGTAGAGAACAGAATGCACAGGAGGTCAGAAGGGATCCTGCATGATAGAGCTTGGGAATGGGGGATGATCACACCCATATTTCTCCTTGCCAGGCCCTGTGCTGTGTGCTGGTGGCACAGAGCTGAATGGGGAAAATGAGCTAGTGTAAAATAACTTTGCAGGTGAAAATCTTTCATTCACCAGTTATTTGGTGAGCATAGTTATGTGCCAGACATTAGGCGATACACCAGGGACTGAGAGATTTATACAGATTCAAAATTTGATGGGAGAGGCAAGCAGTGAGTGACAGGTACCACAGTGCGAAGCTTTTACAGAAGCACAGGAGTGGGAGTGAGTCTCACTTGAAAGTAAGCCAATATTTCATTATTGAATTTTTATCTTCTAGACAGCAGGGTCTATAAGGCATCTATCACAACCACCTAGCCCTGCCATTTACAAATTGTGTTCCATAAAAGCCTGGAGGTGGGTGGGGGTGGTCTGCAGACATGTCTGTGGTTTGGTAAACAGGATGCTTTGCTGCAGATGGGCAGAATATTTGATTGCTTTTATTGGTTCTAATTATTGAGTTTCTGGTCAGAAGTTTGAAGAAATGATTTCAGACATTGAGAAGAAAGGTTTAAGCCGAGTCTAATGCTCTTGTTTCTGGTGGAGGATGTGGTGTATCAGGGCTGATTCCTACCCCCATGCCTTGAATGACAATCAGTGTCCTGCTCAGTTTTGCTCTCCTCCTCCCGACGTGGCCATGCCTGGTGGGGAAGGGTAGGTGCTCAGGAGAAGCGTGCCTATGAATAAACATGACGGAAAGCTCAGGTCCTCCCGGGCTCACTTGGTGCCTGTCAAGTCGCTGAGATCCACAACCATGCGTTGGCTTTTTCCTCAAACAGTTGTGAAAGTGCTCATTTGTAATGTAAGTTATTTCTTTAAAAGGCAAAATTTGGCACCTGGCATATACTTAACAGCCTTAAGCAGAACTAGGAGCCAAATGTTCTATGTGGGGTTAGACGTCCAGTGGTCATTTCTTTCATAGTTTAGACACAGTACTTCCTGTATTGCTGCATTCATCAAGGAGCTGCAGAGAACAGAAACAAACCTCAGGCCTGGAATGGAGGGGTTCCTTAGAAACATCCAAGCACAGATTACACAGCAGGGAATTTGAATCTATATTAAATGTATTATTAGCTCTCCTTGTATCTTAGAGGGTTTGATTTACACTAGTAATAACATCTTTGTCCGTTTTGTCTTTAGAGAGGAAATATTGAATGGAGACAGCCCTTGAAACAAACATGTCAGCTCCTAATGCAGGGATCTCATCCATGACTGTGCTCCCTGGGCGCATTGTAATTCACACCGAGTGCACCCTTAGTCATCTTTGGCAGTCGTTGGGGATTGGGTCACAATTTCACCAAACATAATATCGGCTTTCTCTAAAAGAGAGTAGTGCTGCGTGGGCCAATGGATTCTTTGTTGTTCTTCCCCTCCAGAGTGGTGGGTCTCCGCTCAGCCCATCTGCGGTTTCTCACAGTGATAGCACTTCATCCACGCAGTCGCTGTCTCATGGAGGGGCGCCAGAGCTGTTGGTGGGGCTCTCGTACAACGCCACAACGGGGCGATTATCTGTGGAAATGATCAAAGGCAGCCATTTCCGAAACCTCGCTGTTAACCGAGCACCTGGTAAGTGTGACTTTGTTCTCCCAGCTCTGGTCCTTCCAGAGGCAAGTGGAAAGCCCTGTCTGCTTTCATCTTAGTTCTTTAATTTTTACTGTAAAAATGATCTTGTTATGGCTTAGGCAAGCTTTCACAAAGAGATACCTCTGGATTTTTAAATGGCTCTCTATTGATTTAGACTTCTTTGCTATCTAGATATATCTGGACATGAAATAGACTGGCCTGTGCATCTATATTGTTTCAAGGAAAAGAATGGACGCATTTTTAGCAACATAATGTATGTGGGCAATTAAAACCTGCTAATATGTCATAGGCCCTCTAGCTTTAAAGAAAAAGAACTCTGGCTTTGGAGTAAGGCAGATCTGGGATTGAATTCCAGCATTACCTACTACTTAACCACGAGCTTTGATCTGATCCTGTGTAATTTATCCCTTTTCAGAGTGCAGCTAACTCATCTGACCAAAAAAAAAAAAAAAAAAGATATTAATAGTACCTTCCTGATGGAGTTGTTCTGGAGCTTAAATAAAATGATTTATTTAAAGCATTTAGTACAGTGCCTACCACATAGTGAACACACAAAAAAATGTTAATGGTTTTGGTGGTGGCAGAGAAAGGAAGTAAAGGAGGCAGATCTGGGCAATGCAGGACTGGCTCACCAGGGGAACTACCACTTTTGAGATGAGCACTGGAAAGAGGAGTTCAAGGTATACCCCAGAGATGCAGTCCAAGGTTCAGAAAGCCAGACTCAAAAAGCTGCTGTTTTCAGTTGCCTCAACAGCCTCTAATCATCTAGGAAGTTAGAGATTGAACATTAGGAGCATGCTGTTCAAAAGTTAGCTTACCTTTTATGATCTTGTTTTTCAGCAAAAAAGCTTGAAAGGGGGGACAGAAATATGGTTTCTCTTTTGCTTCTGCCTTCTGGACCTCATGCAAATACACCTAATTGGAGGATGTAATTTGTATCTGGAATGCTAGCTGCAAGAGAGTCTGAAAATGTTGTTGAATTTCTGGTCTTTCAAGTCAGGAAGGTGAACTGGAAGGGAGTAGAGTGGAGGGCTAGGGAACATGCCCACCATGGGCACCAAACTGTTACTGAAAGAAGGATGAAATCCATATATTTGTGGTAGTTTGAAAGAGTCAGGGGACTCAGGCCTCATGTGACAGCAGCAGCTGAAGAACTAGAAGCACCACTGGATAAGAGTCAGCTCCTACAACCAAATTTGGGCTCTTGCTCTTTATTTGCCCTTAACTGTGCTGCAGCCCACAAAGGCTCTGCTGAATGGGGGTATATTGTTAGTCAACTTGTATTAAAACCATTAGGGAAAATTAGTTAGGAATGCCCCGGCACTTTGGATAACAGAATAAACTGGGTTTGTCAGCCATATTCTGTGTTGACACTCAGAGCTAGGTGAGAGCTATTTAGAATGCATAATAGATGCTTATTATTAATTGCATAGCTAGAGTCTTTTTGCTGGATACCAGTTTGTTTTCCAAAATAGCTCTGAATTTACTAGACATCTGTCTGGATTTACTACTTTGCCTTCTGTACTTTTGCCAACCTCTTTTCCTGTCCTTCTGAGATCAGGTAAAGTCTGAACAATTTTTAGGAATATGGTAGAGATTCAGAGAATGATGAGGATGTGAATCACACAGTCCTGGCCTATTCAAGCCCATGCTGGGAAGCTTTATTTTGTATATTGGGTGGTACCAGGCAATACAGAGGAGAGGTACAGCATGGTGCTGGAGAAAATACCAGCTGGAGGCCAAAAAACAAAGGTGTGAATTCAGGCTCTGCCACTTATTATAATAGTTGTGAGTTACTGGCTGGGTGCTGTGGCTCATGCCTGTTATCCCAGTGCTTTGGGAGGCGAGGTGGGTGGATCACCTCAGGTCAGGGGTTCAAGACCAGCCTGGCCAACATGGCGAAACCCCATCTCTACTGAAAATAACAAAAATTAGCCAAGCTCTGTGGTGCACACCTGTAATCCCATCCTCTTAGGAGGGTGAGGCTGGAGAATCACTTGAACCCGGGAGGTGGAGGTTGTAGTGAGCCAAGATCGCACCACTGCACTCCAGCCTGGGTGACAGAGACTCTGTCTCAAAAAAAAAAAAGCTGTGAGTTATGAAACTTTTCTCAAGCTCAGTTTCCTCATCTATAAAAAGGAGAGTCAGTATAGTGTATCCTTTATATTTATATACCTATAATACATGCAAAACTGTGATGTTGAGGATGGAACTATTATATCTTAATATCTATATAAAAGAAAATATGCTAATGATGAAATTCTGGTAACAAATATTTAAAACCAAATAGGAAAAAAAGGCAAGTCTTAATTTAGAAATTGATTTTATTCCATAAGTTTAAGTCTATTTGGCATTTAGTACGTGGTTTGCCATAGGCATAGCATTGCAATATAACTTAAAATGTAACTGACATGTTGTATCTTTGCAACCGAAGTAATAGAAAACAATGCTGCTGTGATGCTATTAATTAAAACAGAAACCCAACAGTGAAGACAAAAGTTTTTTGTCTCTGTAGAATGCTGGTACTTGAGGAAAAGCCAGTTTAATTAGGAAGGGATGAGAAAGTAGAAGGTTCCTTTGTGGAGCTTCTGAAAGGGACCTCTTGGGAGTTTCAAGGGCTTTAGATGTCGATGGCCTTGGTTTTTCATTATGTCTCGCTTCATTATGGCACTCGCACTACTTTGACAGTTACGTGGCAAGCTTGAGATACATTTTTAGTTCCCATATGGAAGAGAACAAGAGAGAGAAAGAATGAGGAGACACGAGTTTTATGAGGTAACTGAGAAGAGTTGGAAGGAAGAGGGGGGAGAAGGAGAGAGGACAGGAGCCAGGAGAGGAATGGAGCTGTGAGTGGGGAAGGGCGGAAGCTGCAAGTGGAGTGCACTGCTCCCCACCCCAGAGGGAGAGCCTGCGGCAGCCTGAGCCCTGCTGCAGAGTCCACCACAGGGTCGCCGCCTGCCAGGGGAACTTGTACCAGAACTTGTATCGCGACATCCTGTGTTTGAGGCTCTCAGCTCAGGTGCAGTTACCTTCTCCATGACCTCAATCCTGCCTGACAAGGTGGTCATGATCACCTAAAGAGCGGTTCTTAGGGGAGTGGGAAGGAAAATAGGTTGTCTGAGTATTGGGAACTTTTCTTCTCTTGAATAATGTTAAGTTTTTACATGTTGCTGGAAAGAGAGACAGTGGCTAGGATTTAGAGATTCTTTTTTTTTTTTTTGCCTCAAAATATATCAAAAAACAAAAGGTAACTTGAATTCATCAACCTGACCTAGTTTGATGATTGAATATTTTGAAAACTTTTCCTCCTAAGCAAGACAGAGGAATTGAACAAATAGTAGATGAAGCTCTTCTCCACTGTTGGGGTCTTCGAAGAAATAAGCCACGGAAATAGAAACCTTTGCCCCTTCTGAGGTAAAATCCCTGGGCGAGAGGGCTCCTTGCTGTGAAGAACAGGTGCTAGTGGGGGCAATCATAGAAATGTGAGTCTCCACCAGCCCCAACCACAGTCTCCACTGCACAGCCGCCAGCATGACTAAAACTAAAAATTTGCAGCAAGTATTGGTGAAAATGTGGAGAATACATTCTTGGTGGGAGTGTAAAATGGAACAACCACTTTGGGAAAAGGCATAGAAGTTTTTTTATAAAACTAAACAGGCACTGAGAATCTAGCAGTTACATTCTTAGGCATTAACCTATAAGTCAAAAAAAGAAAAAAGAAAGACCCATACAAGAATGTTTCTAGCAGCTTTATTCATAGTGGCAAAAACTCGACAGTCCTCATGTCCATCTAGAGAAGAGTAAATAAGCAAATTAAGATATGCTTATATAATGGAATACTGTTCAGCAATAAAAAGTAATAAAATTAAACATAGGCATTCAGCAGCATGTAGGAATCTCACAAACCTATTGCGTTACCTACTGCTTGATTCCATTGATAAGAAATTCTACAGTAAGCAAAACCGTAGTGGGAAAAAAAGCAAAGGAGTAGCTGCATCAGGAATGGTATTGGTGCTAGGATATCCTAGGAAGGGATGTAAGGAAATGTTCTGGGGTGTTGGGAATATTCTGTACTTTTTTATTTTTAATTTTTTATTCTATGTATGGATAGGGATGTGAATTAAATGGCTGTATGCATTTGTCAGAACTTGGTGAGTGGCACCAAGCTTTGTACACTTCACTATAGGTAAATTTTACCTTAAAAAAAACTGTAAAGTATTAAACTCTAGCTAACGAAATGCATGCTGAAATGTTTAGGGATGAAAAGCAACAATGGCTACGATTAAAATGGATTAATGGATGAATAGAGGCAAGACAGGTGAGAGAATAAAACAGTTAAAGACTCAAGGTGGTGGGTATATGGGCCTCCACTGTACAATTATTTCAAATGTTCTATCTATTCTAAATTTTACATATAAAATACTGGGGAATACAATCTAGTGTGGTCTGAGGTAGATCAGCTGGGTCAAGTTGGTAAAAATAAAATACGAGTCTTAGCCATGGATAGGGACTTCTGTGGTTGGCAATATTTTTTTTTAAGTTAACATGACATCTCAAGATGTCACTCTAGTCCCCTGGATCAACCTTGGATCAGAAAGATGGGGTACCTACCAGGCATGGTGGCTCATGTCTGTAATCCCAGCACTTTGGGAGGCCGAGGCAGGCGGATCACCTGAGGTCAGGAGTTCGAGACCAGCCTGGTCAAAATGGCAAAACCCCATCTCTACTAAAAATACAAAAAATTAGCCAGGCATGGTGGTGGATGCCTGTAATTCCAGCTACTTGGGAGGCTGAGGCAGGAGAATAGCTGGAATCGAGGAGGCAGAGGTTGCAGTGTGCCAGGATTGTGCCACTGCACTCCAGCCTGAGTGACAGAGTGAAAAAAAAAAAAAAGATGGAGTACCGAGCATCTGAACCAGAGGGCATCTTCTATAGTGTCCTCCATAAACCACATCTATCACAAGGGAAAGTATTTGGAGGATCATTTCTTCTTTTCTAAATTCATTTTCTGTATATCTATCTGTCTGGCAATCATATTTTGGTGAAAATGCCCATATTACAAACTGTTGTGATTTTAAAAAAAAATCATATAGGAAGGCTAAGGAAGATAAAATAGGCTATTTGAAAATTACTGTCACTAGCGTATATAGCCTATTTATAAACAATATATAAGTGCAGTAGCAGCATGAACTTATCTTAGTGCGAATCAAGTAACAATGTGTCAAATATCACTCCAGCCATTTTCAAGGTCATGTCTTATTTAGTACATGTGGTCAGTGTTCAAAACTATTACAGCTATTAAGATGGTATAGGCTAGTCCACAAATCTTCTCATGGGAAATGATAATTTCCAGATTTGTCCCTGGCTAATGGTCCAGGTGAAAAAGATTTAGAGACTCTTTTTTTTTTGCCTCAAAATATATCAAAAAACAAAAGGCAACTTTGAATTCATCAACCTGACCTAGTTTGATGATTGAATATTGATGAGTGTATAGTGTATAGTGTCTAGCAGACATCTGAAATCCTGATGGGCATTTGCAAATGCTTTTGGAAAAGTCAGCAGTAAGAGAAACATTTGATTATTTTTTGAATTTGGCTTCACGGGAAAGCAATTCAGTAACAATTTAGCAGCTCTATTCTCTTCTTATCCTAGGCATGCTAACCAATTGCTGCATGGCCTCAACATTTGATTTAACCTCTGAATTACATTTCCTTTATTAAATGAGGTTAACAAGCTAGTGTTACAGATACACTGCTATGTTTTAAAAAAGTTAGCTATTGTGTTGACAGGTTCTCTTTCTCCATCTTCATCTTTGCTGTGTCTCCTTCTGCATTGTGCATATATGTACATGTATAATGGTCCTCATCAAAACTATCATTAAGATGTTCCCTCCAGTTAAAAACAACTTCCCCAGCTTCTCAGCATGTGCATGATTAGCCACACATGATAATTACACCTCAAATGATAATAACAGCAGCAGCGGCAGCATATTAACCTTGTTAGGCACTCACAATAACAGAGACTAGAGGAAAGAAAAACAAGCAAATCAAGCTCCCTCATGTTTGTGTGAAGAACAAGTGGAATTCAGAAAGTGCACTCTACAAATGGAGTGCAGGAAAAAAAAAAGAGTCAATGAAAATGAACAGATATGAGACATACGACCTTCTTTTAAAATCCTGGTCCAGTTTTTGTTAAATATAGTGTATGAAGAGCAACTGTCTGCTGAGAATCATGGCAATTTTATATGAAAATTTAGATGAGGCACTAACTGTTTGAGTGCATAAGTGATATTCCTTTTTCTATATTAACTCATTTAATTCTCACAATGATATCAAAGTTAAAAAATATTAAGCACAATAGGAAAGAAAAGATAGTTCCCATAGTGTATTAGTCTGTTTTTATGCTGTTGATAAAGACGTACCTGAGACGGGGTAATTTATAAAGAAAAAAGAGGTTTAATGGACTCACAGTTCCACGTGCCTGGGGAGACCTCACAATCATGACGGAAGATGAAAGGCATGTCTTACATGGCAGCAGACAAGAGAGAACTTGTGCAGGGAAACTCCCCTTTATAAAACCATCAGATCTCATGAGATTTATTCACTATCATGAGAATAGCATGGGAGAGACCCGCCCCCATGATTCAGTTACCTCCCACCAGTTCCCTCCTGCAACATGTGGGAATCGTGGAAGCTGCAATTCAAGATGAGATTTGGGTGGGGACACAGCCAAACCATATTACATGATATGTCAATTATATTGCAATGAAGATGTTAAGCAACCCAGTTACCTACAGAGGAATCACAGTAAGACTGAGGACAGATTTTTTGACGACATTAATAGAAACCAAAGGACAATGTGAAAAGAATATCGAAGCATTGGGAGAAGAATACTCAGCTTAGCATTTTGTTCCCTGAGTGAAGGAAAAATAAAGATATTTTCCACCAGATTTGAAAGAATATTTCATTAGAAAAAACAACTAAATGATGCATTTCAGGAAGAAAGAAATTGAAATTAGAAGGAAATAACGAGAAGCAATAAGAAAAAATGAACATATAAATTGGTTAACATGTAAGTAAATAGAAGCCTGCATGGATTGCATAAAGCAAAAACAGGAGCAGTAGTAAAAATGACTAATATTGGGAGTACAGTCACACAATGGCAATAAAATTCTAGGCAGAAATTGCATAAATATGGGAAAGGCAGAGAGACTCCATATGATTTTTGACAAGGCTGCCGAGACCATTCAAAGGGAAAAGAATAGTCTGTTCAACCAATGATGCTGGAAAAAAGTGGATCTCAACCTGCAAAAGAATGAAGTTGGATCCTTACCTAACACCATACATAAAAATGAACTCAAAATGGATGAACGACCTAAATGTAAGACCTAAAACTATAAAACTCTTCGAAGAAAACAGGGCAAAACCTTTATGACATTGGATTTGGCAGTGATTTCTTAGATATAACAGCAAATGCATAGGCAACAAAATTAAAAATAGACAATTTGACTTCATAAAAGTTCAAAAATTTTGTGCATCAAAAGATAATAAATAGATCATGCATAGAATGGGAGAAAATATTTGCAAATCATATACTGGATAACAAACTAATATCCAGAATATATAGAGAACTCCTAAAAACAACAACGAAACAATGTGATTTTAAAAATCCGATTAAAGTCTTATGTAGACATTCCTCCAAAGTTGATATACAAATACCAATAGAAATATGAAAAGATTCTCAAAATCATTAATCAGGAAAATTCAAATCAAAACTACAGTGAGTTACCACCTCACACCCATTAGGCTGGCTACTGTAACATGCACACGTGCGTGCACACACACAGGCACACACACACACACACACACAAGAATAACAAGTGTTAATAAGAATGTGGAGAAATTGGAGCCCTGTCTATTACTGGTAGGAATGTAAAATGGTACAGCTCCTGTGGAAAACAGTATGACAGTTCCTGAAATATGAAAAATAGAATTACTATGTAACCCAGCAAATCCATTTGTGGGTATATACTCCAAGGAATTGAAAGCAGTGTCTTAAAGAGAGATTTGTACACTCATGTTCATAGCAACATTATTCACTGTAGCTAAAATGTGGAGTCAACCTAAGTGTCCATTAAGGGATTAATGTGTGAGCAAAATGTGGTATATACACATGAGGAATACTACTCAGCCTTAAAAAGGAAAATAATTCTGACATATGCTGCAATATGGATGAACTTTGAGGTTCACTTATGCTAAGTGAAATAAGCCAGTCACAAAAAGACAAACACTGTATGATTCTACTTATATGAGGTACTTAGGGTAGAAAAAAAATCATAAAAGCCAGTAAAATGGTGGTTGCCAGGAGGTGGAGGAGAGGAAAATGGGGAGTTATTTAATGGATATTATGGAGTTTCAGCTTTTACAAGATGAAAAGAGCTCTGGAGATGGATGATGGTGATAGTTGTACGACATTATGAATGTATTTAATACCACTGAAATGTACACTTAAATATGTTAAAATGGTAAATTTTGTTATGTGTATTTTAACACAATTTTTTAAAAATTAAAAAAATACACTAGGGAGAGATCAGAGGTTATTGCAAATCCAGGTTGTGAGTGAGACATATGACAGCTGGGTGTTTAGACTGATGATGCTTCAAGGAAAAGAAATACTGGTATTACAATGAAGAGATCAGGAGACTGTATGTATGTGGGAGCAGGGAGTTTATGGGAAATCTCTGTACCTTCTGCTCAATTTCGTTAAGAAACTAAAACTGTTCTAAAATATAAAGTCTATTTTAAAAATTAAGAGATTTAAAAATAGAAGACAGTAGAGATTTTGATTAATTTTAGACATTAAACCAAGTGAACATATTAAAATTTTAATCTTTTAAACCAATAGGGGGGATAAATGAGAATAAAGCAAATGAATTCAATTCAGTAGAAAGCAGAGAAAATATTTCTTAAAGCATAGAAAATGCACGATAAATAGAAAGCACAAACTGAACAATAAATACAAATCAAAATATATCACTAGTCATAATAAATATAAAGGGACAAAAATTGCTATGTAAAAGATAGATATAAGATTAAGATCTCTCTATTTTTCCCAGTCTTTCCCTGTCCCCTTTCCTCACACCACTTTATAGTATAAACACATTGTAATTTATACTGGGTCCACCTAGCTTTATAAGTAAGAAAATCATTCATTACCAATAAATTGGGGTTAGCTCAGGAATGCAAGAACAATTCAATATTAGGAAAGTCTGCTAGTGTAATTCACCATATTAACTGGTTTATGATAAAGACTTATGATGATCTCAGTAGATGCAAATAAAAGTTTTTGATTAAAAAATAAAATTTTTGAAAAAAATTATCATCTCAGTAGATACAAAAAATTACTTTTGGCAAAATGCACTTTTCATTACTGACAAAAATCTTAGCAGGTGTGTAATAGATGTATTAATATAGACTAGGCTATGATGCAGTGACGATTAAACCCTGCTATTTCAGAGGCTTCACACAGCAAATGCTTATTTCTCCTTTGCATTACAATCCAAAGTAGTCATGTGACTCTTCTCTAAGCTGTAACTCAGAAATATAGGCACTCCATATTTACTGAGGTGATGATATTCAAAATGTGGCCTCCATTGTTGCCATGGAAAGGGAAGAGACAGCATGGGGAGATTTCTTGCTTGGGTGGGAGTGGTTGAATATCACATGATTGAAGGTGACATTTATCACTTCTCATATTCCATTTTTCAGAACTCAGTCACATGGCTTGGATAATTCAAATCTGGTGTAAAGACCACACCCTTAATTTGATATTTGACCTGAATTAAATATCACATTATTCACCTGAGACAGTTTATTGGGCCTTTATGGCTCAAAGCCTTTTAAAATCTCTTTCTTCAGAGATGTGGAATCAAAAAACTCTTCCAGCCATAAAAGGTCTGAATTTCTGTATTTTCTCTTTTTTCTTGCATACTGGTCAGTTCCTTCCTAAGCTTAACTTTTCCCCTCTTCCCCCTAAATGCAGCCAGTAGTACTGAATACATACTTTTAACGTTCTGTTTTTCAATTTCTTTTTCCAAAGCAACAAACTCATTAGGCACATGTTCTTTATTCTAAGTTATAGCAGGTGGCAGTTTTACCATCTCATAATATGGATTATGATGTCACTGTTATATCCTCTGATGTTAGTTTCTTCATTACCTGACACCCAACTTCTAGGCCAATCCCCATTCTTATTTTATTTTTATGATAGCAACATTCCAGTTCAGGTTACCAATTACTGTATCAGTCACACATTTTCAGGAAATACCAAATATTCCAGGTACGCTTGGTCAGAAACTATTATCGGGTTTAAACATTGGAAGACAAGGGAGTAAAGATCAGGAAGACTGTTTTCTGTAAGTTCAGGAGTACAAGGCATAACAGGAAAGATGTCAATAGGCTCTAAACTGTGTGCACACAAAACAGGTGATTTTTATAGGGATCTTTGATCACTAAAGGCAAAATTTTTCCATTCTCATCTACTAATGATCACTATGGGCAAAATTTTTCTGTTGTCATTTACTAATGCCTACACATGCCTACAACTGTTTCTAGAGAACTGGGGCTCTCTTTCCTTCCACTTTCCTGTCTCTTGCAAATAGCTTTCATTAGTGGAACCTTAATAATAAGAGATTTAGGGGAATGTAGTTTTAAGGATTTATATCTTTCACCCAGGAAAGATCTGAGAATGGTGGATGTGGTGGTAAATATCAGTAACTAATAATGTGGCACAGAGAAGAACTTGCTCAACTTGACAGTGGATATTTTAAGGAAATCTTTACCAATTATCATTCTTAATCCTCAAATCCCTTTATAGTCAGAAGCAAAATAAGCATTCCCATCAGCATTTTGTTTAATATTATACTGGAAGCTTGAGGCAGTTCAGTAGAATAAGAAAAATAAATATACATTTAAAGATTTAAAGGAAGAAATGAAGCTGCCATTATTTGAAGAAAATGATTATCAACATTAAAAATAAAAATCTGTAAAATAATACTTCTTACATAAAATCAGTTGTGTTATAATACATTAGCAGCAATCAGAAAGTGGAGCTTTAAAACATTACTATGTATAATAGCAACAAAATATCTAAGATACCAAAAGATAATAAAAGATGAATATGAAAATTATAGAAAAATAACAGAACTTTATGAAAGACACAAAGGGAAACTATACATATACACACAAACACACACACACATCTATATATACTATGTTCATTAGCAAGAACAAGCCATATTGTAAAAACAACAATTTTTTTCAAATTAATCTATATGTCCAGTACAATAACAATCAGAATCCTAAGTGTTTCTTAGTATTTTTGCTGTAATTTGTTTTTTTTTATCTTGTTTTGTTTTTTACAGAACTTGGCAAGCTCATTCTAAAATTCATATGCAAGAGCCAATTAAACCCAGCAAGAGATTAGAATAACTAAAACAGCTTTTAAAAGATAATAGAGGGATTATCCCTAGCAGATAACAAGACATATTATAAAATGATGATAATAAATATTCTCAGACTTAGTGAAAGACACCGAAGCTTGGAAACTTGATATTTGACAGACATGCTATTACAACTTAGTGAGGAGACAATAGATTATTTAATGAATAATCCTTCCCATATAGAAAAAAAAAATAGATCCCTACCTCACACCACATGCAAAGCTCATTTACAGCTGTATTAAAAATCAAATGTGAAAAACAAGATCTTAAGATTCAGAAGATAATATGGGAGACAATTGAGTTTGGGTAGGGTTTCTTTAAAAAAGCGTCAACTTAAAAGAAGACACCAATAAATCTAACTCCACAAAATTTAAAACATTTGCATTGCAAATGACTATAAATGAAGCTGAAAGGCAGGTAGAAGGTATTTGCAATTAATGTAACTAGCAAAGATTTGTGTCTAGAATTTGTAAAGAGCACAGCCATTCACTCCTAGGTATATCTTAGAGAAATTTTTGAATATTTGTATAATGCAAAATAGAGAAAAATGTTCACTGAAATCTTTTAAATTTTTGGTAATTATAAGCAATTAAATGTACATTAATTAAGAGAATGGAAAATGAATTATAGTTTATTAATATACTGGAATATTACACACAGAAGGTAAAATAAATGAATCACATACATGTATACATAGAGATAATATAAAATAATGGAAAATTAAATAATTTTTGGAAAGACATAAACCACAATGTTAAATTTTTCTAATGTGAAAAATTCTATTAAATATATTTTGGACACCTGTATTTACATCTATTTATATAGTAAAAGTTTAAAAACATACATGAAAATGAAAAACTCCAAATCCAAGATAGTAGTTACCTTTGGCGAGAAAAGAAGTTGGGCAGGATCAAAGAGGGATACCAAAGGGTCTTTAATTGCAATGTTTTATTTCTTAAAAATCAATCAAGCAGAAACATTAGTAGCATATATGACAAATTCTAAATATCCTGTCAGTATGTGTGATATTATTTTTTCTCATATATGTTTAAAATCCTTTATACATATTAATAGAAAGGGAAGGTTAAATGGCCAAATTTCTTTCCCTTGCCCTGTATCCCAGAGAATCATAGTTCTTCTGACCCCTAGGCCAAGGCTCAGCTCAGCAATTGGTAGAAAGTTATGCTGCAAATAGGTAGGTATTTTGTGTGGGCTATATAACTAACTACTGTGTACCATGTTGTTCCTTTGGAAAAATGTCTTCTGGGTTCCAAATAACATACTTTTGTGCCATAATAATTTAGAGATTATGTACTATTATAAATATTTTAGTACAAGTGGCATCTTCCTTTAACAAGAAAAAAGCAATTGACTGGTAAAGTAGTTGACAAGGCTGTCAAAGGATTATGCCCCATTCAATGTTTTGCTAATGGTTCTGAGTTACTAAAGATACTATAAAGCTTTCTGAATCATCACCAGAAGTGAAACTATTGCTCAGCATTGTTTTGTAGCCACTATTACCAGTTTCCAAAGATTAAAACAGAGCTTATTTAAATGGCATATTTACTTAGCTAGAGTCTTTCTCCATTCATTCTGACTGGTGTTCATCAGAGTAAGTCACTGAATCCCAAAAGACCCTGGCCATGTTCTCCAACTATTTCATAGAAGAAGAATTTGCTGGGCACAGACTCTGCTCTGGAAGTTAAGAAGTAAGTGCATTATTAGTGTTAATAGAAGTTTCCCTTTTGAAGTAGAACAATGAACATTTTCCTTCCTTTGGTCTGGTGTCTTCAGACTGGATTGCTGATAAGATTATTACTATTATTTCTCTGAGTTATACACATACAATCCAACTTCAGTGATAGTGGTTTGGTAGTAAGTGGCCTTTCTCATAATTAGAAAATAATCTTATGACAGGATAAAGCTTAAAATGGCTCTCTTTGTGAAATGAACATGCTTTTGCTTGCAAGATTAACCCAATTCCCACTGCTATACATGGCAGCAGAATTGCCCAATCAGTTTGGTGACTGGATTGAACTTTTTCTACAGGAATCATGTAGCTGTGCAGCTTCAGAAACATAAATCCACTCCCTCATTGCTGGTTTTCTGACAGCTTTTCTGTAGAACAGTTTGAAGAGTAGAGAGCCCTGTTTCTGAGACAGAGAAGTGTTTTCACACCTGATGTGTAATTTCACACCTTGTGTTTCTCAGCAGATAAGTGCATAAAATAACACATGAAACTGGAATAGAAAAAGATCAACATAGAAAACTGCAGACTGTAATTTGTTTCCTATCTTACAATGCTCTTGGAGAGAACAGTAAATTACAGAGATCTGCGTTTATGTTTTAAAAAGTTTGACTGGTCGTTAGGTGGGAAAATGAGCAGTAAACACTAATCAGCTTGCTGCCTGCATTGAACAGAATGTACAGAATGACAGAATTTGGGAAACACCCTAACATTTTGATTTTTAAAGAGAATAGTGTGCACATGTTAATAGTAAAATTTGTAGATAAATGTCAGGACATTTATAAATTGATTTTAATAAAAATGTAATTGAGGAGATAATTATTTTATGATGGTTCCATTCAGGAATTTTAGCAAAAGGAGATCATGTTGGTAAAATTTGTATATTTTCTTTCCTTTATATAATGAGGCTAGTTACTGGTTTCTGGCATTCTAGTGAAGGGGTTATACAATGAGGAGGTTTAGCTTCATTGCACAAGTTTGAAAACTTGAGATGGAAAGAAAAAGAAAGTTGAGCTTCCTGACTAGGCATGAACATTCATTATAAAATATTTATTGAAGGTCTAGTGCATGGTAGGCATGAGCTAGGCATCAGAGGTACAATGGTTAATAAGGCAATCCCCCTCTCAACCATTGGGAAACTGTGTCTTTGCAAATGAGTAAATAGGCAGTGATAATACTGGTGATAAGTGCTGAGACAGGCTAAAACTAGGTTTTAATGGAGACTATGGGATGGTTATCGGAACTGGTGGGAGTGAGGGAAAAAGGTCAGAAAGGTCAGCAAATATTCCCAGATAAAGTGATATCCAAACTGAACTTAATGAACAAAAGTCATAGGAGGCTGAGCATCAGTTGGGATGTCAGAGCATGGGGAGCATGTACAGATGAGAAAGGGAAAGAGAACAAATGGGGCTGGAGGAAAGGAGGAAGTTCAATGTAGCAGAATGCAGTGTATAATGGCAGCAGTGGTAAGCAATGAGACTAGAAGATAGGGCCAAGAAGAGAGTCTACACCAAGAAGTTGAGCGTTTATCCTGAGACTTGTGGAAAGTATTGAAGACTTAGTTTATGTTTATTAGTGACAGTGACATGGCCAGATCTGCATTTTACAGAGATTGCTCTGGCAATCGCCTGACTAGGAGGTCAGTGAGGAAATGGGCGGTAATATAAGTGAGAAATGCTGGTGACTCGAGCTTAAGTGTACACAGAGTTCAGAGGCACTGGGGATGGAAAAAAGTGGGTAGATTTGGGAGCTGTTTGGGAGGTAGAATCAACAGAACTTGGTGACAGATTGGGTGGACTGGGAATGAGGAAGTGAGTCTTGTGAAAAATGAGGTTCTGATTTCTGACTTGGATAATTGGGTATATGATGCTACTATTCACAGGGATGGGGAACACTGGAACAGCAAATGTTTAGAGTTGGGGACGTACTGAGTGTGAGATGTGTGTAGGATTTCGAGGGAAGTGCAGTATTCAGTTGGATCTCAGGTTTGGGAGAGAAGTCTAGGCCAGATCTATGGACTTGGTAGATGTCATTGAAACTATGGGAGTGGATGAGATGGTCCAAAGGATATGTAGACAGCCTGGGCAACATAGGGAGACCTTATTTCTACAAAAAAAATTTAAAAATTGGCTGGGCGTGGTGATACATGCCTGTGGTTCCAGCTGCTCAGGAGGCTGATGCAGGAGGATCGCTTTGGCCCCAGAAGTCAAGGCTGGAGTGAGCTGTGATCATGCCACTGTACAGCCTGGGCAACAGAGCAAGACACTGTCTGTCTGTCTGTCTGTCTGTCTCTCTCTGTCTCCCTCCCCCCACCCCACATGAATATGTAGAGAGTGAGAAGAGATTTCTCCAATTTAGGCATAAAATAGCAATTTGACTATGAAAAAAACCATGTAGAGCAAAATGTGTATATTTATCTTGTTACATAAATAAATGCAGATGAAGAACTGTGCCTGCCCACAAATGCCATTGCACATATGCCTGTGCACTTATGTATACACGCTGTGCATGGAGAGGTGCTAATGAACATCAGCAATGTGTGCTGGATAGTGAGCCACAGGAAACATTAGGCATTCAAGGTAATAATTCCCTTCCTTAGTAATTCACACAAGATGTGTTGCCCAACAGCAGGAACCAGGCTTAAGGATACTGATCCGTATGTTGAAAAGAGAAATTTGCAGCCCATATAAATGTTACAACTAATCTAGCCAACAGAGAGCACTAATGTTTCTCATCTTCCCCCCACCCCCCCTCTTTTTTTTTGTCTTAGATACATATGGAAAACTCTTTCTCCTCAATTCTGTGGGTCAAGAGATGTCCCGCTGCAAGACATCCATTCGGCGTGGTCAGCCCAATCCTGTGTATAAGGAGACCTTTGTTTTCCAGGTGGCCCTCTTTCAGCTGTCTGATGTCACGTTGATGATTTCCGTTTATAACAGGCGTACTATGAAGCGTAAAGAGATGATTGGCTGGATTGCCCTGGGCCAGAACAGCAGTGGAGAGGAGGAGCAAGATCACTGGGAGGAGATGAAGGAAACCAAAGGCCAGCAGATCTGCAGATGGCACGCTTTGCTGGAATCCTAGGTTTGCTTACCTGCATTTGTGTGCTGTGTCTACCTTGGTTACCTGTGTTGCTGTCTACTGACACCAAGTCAGTGTGTCCTGGCAAGGGTTTCAGGCTTTCAAAAACAGAATCCACTCACCCCTAGGACATTGTAAGTGGGAGTTTCGGGTTTCTCAGTGCTTTGATTTGGATTTAAATATTGTAATTTTAAAAACCCACATACACAGTGAAGTTTCCATATGGAGAGTGTTATACCACAGTTAAGACCACTGATGAGTTTTAATTTGTGCCAATAGATCATCAAGTTTTGGTTCAGGGCATGGGGTGAAGCTTCTCCTGCTGTCTTTGTTTGCTCGAAGAGTAACCTGAGATTGCAAGGGAGCTGTTAAATGTTACCATTTGTAACCATTTACTTGGATGAATCAGAATTTTCTTAATATGGTACAAAAATACCTCCAAAATATAGAAATGAATCAGATGCTGAGGTACATAGAAGAATCTAACTTTAATCCGTAAACTCTTATTTCACATTTTTCTCGTTATCAAAGAAACCTGCACAATTGCTCAGTCACTTATTTACCTAACAAGTAAATATTATAAACTTGCACTTATAAAATAAATTTATATTAATTAAATACCTCTTTTATCTTATATTTTATGGTTTTTATGAGATTTGGTTAAATGAATCCTTTTGAAGCAAGAAAAGAGTTCGGAAACTACTGTTTTAAGACAACTTATTTCCTTTTGAATATGTAAGATTTCAAACTTGTAACTTTTAAGGTTTTTATGCTGTCTTTCTCAGCCACTAAGTTCTTACAGAATAAGAAGAAAACAAACAAACAAAAAAACAAAACCGTTTTCAGTCATAGATTTATTGATTTTTCTGATTCTGGTATTCTTTTGGATTACGCTTTTTCTATGTTCAATTATATATACTCATATATTAATATTTTGAATGTACTGCATGTAAACCATGCTCTTTTTAAATTGAGTATTTTCCATCACTAGAGCATAGTAAATTGCACACAGTGAGTCTTTAATAAATATCGATTTGATTGACTCTTCCAAGTGAACATGTTATGACACCTGTGAGTAAAGAATTATTTTCAGCTTGTATGGAATGACATAAAATTCTTCTTTGAGCATTTGAAGTGCCTATAACTGTCATTTTTTATGGCATTTGCAGCAACATATATTAGTCACTAGTTGCAATCTGGGCATGTGCCATTGGGAACACTGATGTTGTATGGTTATGAGCATGGGATTTTACTTACTACCTACTTTTACATATTTATGCAGTGCATGTTTATTTTCCTTATTCTTAGGCCTGGGCCCTTAATTTCAATTACTTACAATTGGCAGTAATAAAAAAAAATAGGGAAAGAATATACGTGCGTTTAACCCTGTGCTCAATGTGCAGCTCTTCTGAGCAATTGCTCAGTCTCTTATTTTTAGTTTCTGTGTTTCATTGTGGACTTTTTCCTGTCTGTGGGAAGAGTGATAGCTAGTGATGGCTGTGTACAGTTAAAAACACATAACTCCTCCTCAGCTCCACGTTTTGACAGATTGTAAGCGTAGGCTGTAACACTTGAAGAACATATTTATTCCTTACAGTGTGTAATGGTTATCCTGACAAGACCAGACTGAAGCACAGGATAACTCTACTATGCTTTCAGGGTTCAGTCTTTGAACGAAATGATTTCATGCGGAAGAATGAGAATTTTCCAAATAAAGTAATACCTTAAATACTTTTCAGGTCATGGGAGTTTCATATATACGATTGCTCAGTTATTAGGAATAAGTAATAAAACCATGCTCCTGTGGGTTTTTTACCCTACCTTTCTTTGGGAGACCTCAGAGTGTTTTTCCAACATTATATCCATTAACTGCTGAGTGGTCTTTGCAGCGTGGCTAAGTCATTGAGTAGAACTGAGTGCGATTGATTAAGTAGCGGCACAAAGAATTGGCTTTTCACATCTCTTACTCTTTATGCCTTGTGTTTAAAGGGAAGTAGAACAGCCTCGCTATGCTTTCTTTTATGCAGTAACATAATAGCAGCATTCATTTTAAAATTTACATTTGAAAAAAATCTGTATATATTGTACAGACAGCCCTGAATTTTTCCCTCTCATATTTTCCTTCTCTACATGCTGCTGCATCCTTGTTTCATGATACCCAATAATCACCTATACTTCATTTTCTGTTCCCAAGACCCACCCATTCTTAAGGTTTTCTGGGGGTGTAGTGAAGATATTGGTGTGCCTCATCTGCCTTCCAATGGTCTGCTTATGATACAGTTTACAGGAAGGTGCAGCATTTTAAGGGAAGGAATGCCTGAAAAGCATTTTTTTATTTTTATAATTTTACTGTGTTGGCGCTACTCACCAAATAGGATGCATGTACATCTTGAATATACATTAACATTCACCCTCAGCTGATTGTATAAATCTAAAATGCTGAAGACAAGATATATTACAATATGTGGCTAATTTTTTTTGCCTTGATTTGAAATTCTAGTTTAGTAAGATCTTTTGATTTTGTGCACTTACACTCCCTTATTTTCTTGGCAAAGTCTAGACATAAATGCATTTAACATGTTTTTCACTTGAGCTTTTACATTTGGTTTTCAAAAGAGTTATGAAAGATAATTAGTTGGTTCTGCAGTGAAAAAAGCCTGCTTTTGCCTGTTTCTTCTAGCTAATGATTAATATCTCATCGGGAGATTTGACGTTGACGCAGCACTGGTTTTTGTTGCATGAGTAGGTCTTTCAGCGATTTTGCCTGAAGAGCATGCTTTCAAAATAATATTGTTAAGAGTAAATGATGCGCTGTGTTTATGGAAATCTGCTTTATAGTGTGCCTTCTTTTCTGGTGTGAGTTTACACTGAATTGAGAAACGCTGGTTTCACCAATTACGGTGGTGGCTGTTGTACTCCCTGCTCCTCTCTGACTATTGTTGAATTTTTAAATGGACCATTCACCAGGCAGCCAAACACCTGCTCTCCGTTCCCTCTCCTTCACTGGCTCCCAGTGTGATGCATAGTTGTTTTGGACTCTGTTTTAGCTGATGCTGCATAACTGTTGCAGGTGGGGGTGTCTTGCCTTCCCCTAACATAAGAAGAATTTGTAATGCCTTTGAATGTGTTATACTCGGCATTCCACCAGCATGAAATCAGGGAGAGAATCATCACCATGTTTGTGAGAGGGAAAAGGGTTTGGTATTGCATAGTCATTCACTTTAGGCACTATTAATTCTGACATCCTTCATTGACAATTAACTGACATCAAATGTCAATATTCTCCATAGTCTTAGGTGCTAGTGAGCCCGAAACACAGCTTCTGGCTTTTCAATGTGTAGATTTCATAATATTTTAGGAATTATTGTTACCTCTTGGGCAGTCACTGTGCTTTAGATGATCTTATCGGAGAACCAAAATTCTTTTCTTTCCAGATGAAGTACTATTTCAGTAGAAACTAGCATCAGGTTAAATAAAAGTGCTTCTCTGATACCCACCAATTTAATTTAATTGATGATTCAGTGTGGACATCTCTGCGGGTTTCCTAAAAACCTGGCTATCCTTTTGCAGCAGAGGGCTTAGTGTATTAAAAGCAGAAAAGTGAGTAGGAAAGGATTATTGGTAAATGTCATAAAACCAGATGGAGGCATATTCTTTACTGATAAAGAAGCAGGATTAGAACACACATGTGGTGTCTCCTTTTACTTTTGAGGAAACTATGCTTAAAGAACATTCCATTCTACTTAAGACCAAAGCAAATGATAGATAATCCTGAAATGGCAAAAGTATTTTTGTGTCAAAAATTATATTCATTTAGGCAAAGCCATTTACAACAGAATAAAAACCAAAAAGGTTATATGGCATGCCTATGGAAAAATTAAAGAATAAATAAATGCGTTGGATGCATTTAGCATCCTCCAGGGAGTAGTATGCAAGGAGAGTAAACTAATAAGCCACAAGACATTTCAACTAGCTATCACATTTCTAAAAATTGTAGAATTCTGAAAAATATTTAAAGATGAAAGAAATGAAACTTCTAAAACAATGAGATTGGCATAGCGCAGCAAAGTTGGCACAAACTGTGATCTTAGCCTGGGTTTACATGAAACTCTGCTGTGTGGCCTTAAGAAAATTACTTAGCCAGCCTGTGTCCTGGTTTCTTCAACTGGAAAATGGAAAAAATACCTACCTCATTAGGTGTCTTAAAAGATATCGGTGAAATCACAGATGTAATGTGCCTGCCATAGAGCCTGGCATGTAGTTAGCATTCCATAGTTCCTCCTCACAGTCATGCTTGAAAAAGAAAATATTGAAGGTGTATCTTCTCTTTCTAGTAAAAGTTATTATAACATGAGAGAAAAATGAAAACCAATTTTTCAGATAACTGTAAAAAGGACAGGCTCATGAAGCCAGGCTGGATTTGTAAATAAAGAGGCTTCATCAGGACAGCCTAATCAGAGATAAGCCTGGTATGTGGAGGAAACTGAGCCTTAATAGCGTCCAACTGTGATATAACCAAGTCTTTGCATTTATCTCCTTCCTTTGGAGGGAGTGCAAAACCTTGATGGTTTGTTTGTACCTCTTGATCGATCACACACAAGGAGCTTGATCTCCTTGTCCCCAGCTCTCCTATTCATACATAGACAAGGCACCTTGTTGCCTTCATCAAAAGAATTGGTGATAATGGCAGTTTGACTACATATTTCAACTTCGATCCAAAAAAGTAACATAAATGATGTGATATTATACTGACACTCTTTAAAAAATGGATAACACTTTCTTTAAAACCTACATTATATATCCATTTTATATCCTGATAGGCAAACATTTTAAAATAGTCTAATAACACAGCTCTCAAACTTATCTGACTGGAATGCTCTATTCAGAACAAATTACTTATCACTGTTTCCTTTATGAGATCATAATGAAAGAAATTCTATCAGTTGATACTTCTTTTTAAAATGGTTTTTAAGAGTGGCCTGTTGATATAATAGCATGTTCACTTGTTCTCAAGTGATTTAAACCTGGAGTAAAGAGGAGAATTTCTGGAGAATTTAGAAAAATCGTTGTTGACATTGAGTCTGGAGAAATCTTCGGGAGCAGACCACTTCAAGTTTAGTGTAACCAGGTGCCATGAATCAGTCATGTGCTACTTGTGGTTTTAAACAAAACATGGTTCTGGGATGGGGAAGTGCGAGGCTACACTCCTAATATGATCAGATTGCCACAGCACTGTTTTGAGTCCTAGGTATCCCAATTAAGGAGAAACATGAAGACACTGAAGAATCACTTAGCCTAGGGCTTTTAGTAGAGAATAATTAAACATGTAGGGAAGGTGAAGGAGTTAGATGGGAGGGGAGAAGGCTGTGGAGTGATTTCTGGTAACAATGATCCAGAATTTCTAACCAGGGGGATGGTGCACTTTCTCTTCTTGACCACATGGATTGATTTGAGAGCATCTCTCTAAATCGAGTCTGGAGAATTCTGTGAAGGTTGTTTCTCATTAATTCAAATTGTATTCATTGTCTAGCAGTATGCTATTTGGGGGTGGCACAGAACTTAAAATCATAGATTTCAGATAGATAGATTTCAGAGCATCCCCCTGAATCGAGTCTGGAGAATTATGTCAAGGTTGTTTCTCATTAATTCAAAATGTATTCATTGTCGAAAACTATGCTATTTGGGCTGGCACAGAACTGAAAATCTCTATGGAGTGCTATGAGTGCGCATTGGAACCATTAGTCATCGTCATACAATAATGCTTACCAATATACAATTGTTAAGTTAGTCTAACTATGTGCCATTAAAAGTAGAGTTCCTTGTTACGAGTATTGGAAGAAGGTGAAACACGTTGGCTGAATTTATTGGGACAAGTGTGTAGGAAGCCTTGGACTGGCAGTGAGTCTTGGTTGCATTATAGGGGCAATTGCCAAGGTGGGGATGGGGGTAGGGGGTCACAGAATCATCATCTTTGGAAATTTTTTAAAGTGGAAAATTGTGCTTGAATCTTGGTTCTGTCTAAAGAAGAATGGGAGGACACCCAGGGATATACCCTTTATAAAGTTCCTTCTAAGTCTAATATTTATGTGTAATGTTAAAAAAAGAATCAACAATAGTAACACTCCAGGCCTGTCCTCTTCCACTGTGGACTTTTTTCCACATTGATTTTTCTCTGCATCATAGAAAGTTTTCTCTGAAGAGTTCCTATTTTGGTTTTGTTTAGGGCTTTGGGCATGCCTGCAGGCTCAGGGAGAGTTTCCTCTCCTACGGTGCTTCCACTGTTTTTGTTTCCCTTGGGTCACAAAACAATATCCTAGACACATAGACAATAATCACCTTATTTATATCCACTGTGGAACCTGTGAAACAGCTCGAGGCTTTATGGAACAAGCTCATAGACAGTCATGGAGGTCTGAGGCCCTTCTTAGAATGAAGCCGCTGAATCGCTGACTGCTTTCCACTAATACTGTCTTAAGGGTTCTCCATGAGAGTTTATACTTCATGCCTTTAAGTGACAGTGTTACCAGTTTTGAGGATGAGAAGGCTGACTTTCCATTGTAGTACCATATTTAAGCATTACTTTTGTTTACTTCATTTCCCCCCTGGAAGTATCTGTTTGCTGTTTTTTTGTTTTAGTTTATACAAAATTTATTCATTCAAAAAGACCTTTACAGGTTGGGTGTGGTGGCTCACACCTGGAATCTCAGCACTTTGAGAGGCCAAGATGGGAGAACAGCTTTTGTCCAGGATTTCTAGACCAGCCTGGGCAACATAGTGAGATCTCATCTCTAAAAAATATCAAAAATTTGCCAGGTGTGGTGGTGTGTACCTATAGTCCCAGCTACTCAGGAGGCTGAGGTGGGAGGATCACTTGAACCTGTGAGGTCGAGGCTGCAGTGAGGTGTGACTGTGCCACTGCATTCAGCCTGGATAGCAGAGTGAGACTCTGTCTCAAAAAACAAAACAAAAAACAAAAAAAAAAACAAAAAAAAAACAAGAACTTTATTAAGGGTAAGTGTTTCAGACTTGGGTCGGAGAAAGGCAGATGGATAAAACAGTTTAAGTTCAATAATATTTTTTTTTGTTTCTAAATATTCTTTTTAAAAACTAGATTCTGATAAGAAATCCAGGTAAACAATCTTTTATTAACCTTGAATTTTTGGGTTAATGTATTTCCGTAATTGTCTCTTTCCCCCTTTGACAGGCAGAGGATTCAGGGAAGCTGAAAGTTATTACCCTGTCTCTAATTAAGAAATAGATAGACTTGTTTGTCAGTCTATGTTTCCATTCAAAATAAGTGCATGTATTTGGTATCTGGGAAAGAAATGCAGCATTCCATTTCAGCGGTGAAAAGAGTTACAGCATCAAATGGGAAATTTAGTATTCTTGACTTTTATAATTAAATACTGAATGCTGTTTGCAAGTCAGTAAGTTAGAACCTGGAATGCTAAGTCTTACAAACTTGACACATTTCTTCCAAGCTCTGTGTTTTAATAGTCAGAGGCATTGCTTCTCTTTGCTTTTTGAAAGAGTGAAATGGAAACAGTAGCTGCCAGATAAAGAGGTGACAATCTAAACAAAGAGCCCTGCTTACCTCTCTGTGACTAAAATTAGTCTTAAAAACTGAATACATTTGGGGCATCCTTATGAAATAGGTAAATGTCAACACTGGGAGTGTCCCTACCTTGGCAGATGGACCAACACTTTTTCTCCAGACTCAGCCAATTTTTAAAGCAGGAGTTTTCCAATGGATTTATTGCTTATAATTCTACTAAACATGTCTTAGTCCATGCAAATTAACTCAAAATCTTTGATGGCCTAAAAATTCTTACTGAAAGCAAGTTTTTAGTGTTTCCCAGTTCATAGTCTATAATAAAAAAATGTACATATCCTGTTTAATAAAGACCTTGATGTTTCAGAATATCAGAAGTCTGCCAGTAAAAACTCTGATTGAGGAACATGTACATTAAAAGATACTTTTATGTAGGTTATTTTAATGTAGTTACATTTTAGGGCCATTTCTTTGTTGAGAGTATTTCTTTGTCAAGTTCCTTATAGCCAATGCCTTGACCAAAGCTTACTAATTTTGCCACATTTCCTTGTGGGTTATAATAATCTTTATTAATTCACAACTCTACCAAATTATAATACAGTTTTTCATTATGCCACCATACAAATGCAGCTGCAAATTCGATTTTATTGTGAAATACAAAGTCCTTTCCAGAATTTTAAAACTTAATTTCAATATAGATTTTAAGTTTGTGAACAAGAAATTAGGATTTGCATACCTTCTTATGACAGAGGTTTCTGTTATAATATTTTCTGTTATAGTATTGGGATAAGATTTGACCTATATTTTGAGGCAAAAGCTGGTCTTTGACATCTACTTTTTAAGAAATTAATAAATTTTATCTTTAGTTTAGGTTTGCAACAAAACTGATCATAAAATATAAAGAGTTCTCATATACTCCACACACAACCCTCTCTCCCATGAACATTTTGAACACCACACTGGTGTATTTGTTACAGTTGATGAACCTCCACTGACATATCATTATCACCCAAAGTGCATAGTTCACATTAAGGTTCATTCCTGGTGTTGCGTATTTTATGGGTTTTGACCAATGTGCAATGACGTATGTCCATTATTGTAGTATCATACAGAGGATTTTCACTGCCCTAAAAAATCCTCTGTGCTCTGCCTGTTCATTCCCCCCCTCCCGCCTAAGCCCTGGCAACCACTGGTCCTTGTACTGTCCCCATAGTTTTGCCTTTTCCCAGAGTGTCATATAGTATGTAGTCTTTTCAGATTGGCTTTTTTTCACTTAGGGATGGTCATGTAAGTTTTCATGTCTTTTTATAGCTTGATAGTTCATTTATTTTAAGTGCTGAATAGTATTGTCTGGTTGTATCATCGTTTATGACCTATTTGCTTTTATTTCTACTTTCAGTTGCTATGGCAAATTTTATTAATGTGTGTGCTCTCAGGAGAAGCTTCATATACTTTATATGATCCATCAAATAAAATGTGGCAACTTCTAGTCTAGAACAAACTTCACCTATATGATATTGAGCTTGTTTTACATTGGAGGAGAAGATTATGAAAAAAATCTCATCATTTCTTAATTTATGTTACCCTGTCTATGAGCTTTTCCCTCCACTGGAATCTAAACAGAAAGTTCTGAAGGTCACTAAATGTCTGATCCCAAATTTAGTGACTCTCTGTGTCTTCTATTGTTGAGCAATGAGTTAGATATCTGTTGATAAAAAGTGCTGATTATGTTATTACCGATTCATGATAGAAAATCACCGTCTGTTGCTAGTTTATATGACTTTACATTTACCACTCCTGCCAAGAGAAATGAAGCTTTGTGATTGTGCCCCGTCATAGTCAATTGTACAAATCAATTAAAAATGGTATGTAAGCATATGGATCACACAGCAGCTCTGAATTCTGAATGAAAAGATAACCCATGTATAGGTTGCACGAACAAGTAGATGGATGTTGGAAAGATAACACTGGTAGTCATACTGGGTGAGTGGGGGGGGCCTAACCAATGGTCAGTGTCTTAGAAACATTTTGAGATTATTTATATGTCTTTGGACTACCCTTTGCTTTGTAGCTGCAGCAACTTGCAGAATCTGGTATTATTGAAGGTAGAGTTAGTTGTGTAAAGAATATGAGATTAAGATAGATGAGGCCTGTGTTCTGATATCAAGTCTTCCACTAATGAACTCTAAAATAAATGTCAAATCACAATTTCTTCAAACTTTCGTTGTTGCATCTATCATATGAGAATAGTAATACTCTTTTGCCTATTTTTACCAGGTGGTTGTAGGAACAAGATTTATTCATTCCTTCATTAATGTAAGGAACACTTTGAGACCCTACTACATATCAGGGCCATAAGTATGACAAGGTGATAGATGGAAAGACATTTTGCAGAATTTTTGAAGACTTGCAGTGTTTTTGAAGACTACAGGATAGTTTTTTATTTTTATATTAAGGTCATATCAACTCTTTATGTTGACATATCAAAGTAATTGACACTTTTAGAGCTCTGCCAATCAATGGCCCATATTTATAGAATGTCAGTAATTTGTCTGAATGCAAGTGATAGTATAATGGTCTTTAGCCGTTCTGTCTCTGAGAAGATAGAAATAAAGTATTAGATTCTAATTTTTTTTGTTCAAACACTGATCATAAAACAAATTGTAAATCTGTGTTTTCAGCAGGTTCACCAACCTTTAAGTTGAATGCAGCCCTTTCTTTAGAACAGTCTAACTCTGAGTGCAGGCAAAGTATTAAATGGAATAGCTTTTCCTCCCCCACAAAGTGGATTTGAATACAGTACTTAGAAAAAGTCTTACCCTGCCAAAAAAGGTCCTTCAATCTACTTTATTGTTTTTCTTTTCAAGAATCAGTCTTGTCCGTCTCTCTCCTCCCAAGTGACTTTCCTCACTCACATAATCATTTTCTTTATAAATGCCCTTTTATTATCTGCCAGAAAAAAGTAAAGATGTAAAAAATCATTTTTAAGGTACATCCAAGATTTCATAGCAGTATTTTATTTGTGTTCACAGTGCAAGATAAATCTCTTTCTCAATTTTTTTTGGTCTTCATATGGCATCTGAAACAGTTGTTCACATTCACACATTTATGTTTCACCATATGCATACTGTGTGCAGCTCTGTTGTTTTAAAATATTTTATTGGTTTTCCTTTATATCTCAACTTTTGATGGGTGTCCTTGAAGAACTTTCATGAAAAAAAATGTAAATGTGAATGATTCATTCATTTTGAACATATGTAACTATTTTAGGAGATTTTCAGGAGATTTTACCCTACATGGAGTACACTGTTCTTAGCAGGGAATGTGCTTTATATTACTATTTTACTCACAGCTGGATGCTGCAGATGTGATTAACATGGTAAACATGTACTTTTTCTATTCTCTGCTTACTTTAATACATTATATGTACTAGACTGCTGAGTTTTGGTGGTTGTCAAAGTTAGGTAATTTCATAAATTTCACTTTGGTGGATAGTTAAGTATAACACAGTTTAGTATACAATCTGGTCTTCCTGTAGATTTCTAGGTCATAGAAGAATTTCTTGGCAAACTGATTGTTGAAGGCCAGTTCTGTTGTAAGGTAAAAGCCACCCCGAACCTCTCCCAGTGTTTCATTGGCATTTTTAGACCTGGATGCTGTTATAGTTCCTCCTCTGGTTTTCCAGTAGAGATTCCTATGTGGTCCAGAGGTTCAAGAGTGAGAAAATATTTTTTCTCCTCAAAAGAATTGAACCTTTGTTTTAGAAACTTCTGACAATCTTCAGAACATTCCATGTGGGTGTCCTTGTGTTTCTCATAGTAAGACTTACTGATTCATGGTGTCTCTTATTAAAGAAGCACGAATGTATCTCTAGCTGTTACTAGAACAAACAGCTGTAGAATGTAATGTCCCATCCCATTTCTAATTGACTTCTATCAGTGGATAATTTGTGTATAAGAAAAGGTGTGGAAATTTTTTAATTGTTAAAAACTAAGATATGTTTCTACCTTTTGTAGTCTTCAAGATTTCATAACAATGGTTTTAATGTATTACTATTCTATTATGTATTGTGTTTAAATAAGATCAATCAGTGAAATATTTAATGTCAATACTTTTTTGTTAGAAACGCCCTTTGAAAATGTTAGAAAATGTAAAACTTTACCTGTGACAAAGAATAAATTCATGATTAGAAGAATTATACTGTGTTTCTTGTGCAAATAATACTTAAGGCAGATGTTCAGTCTCACAGTGATGTTGGAAAGCATATTTTATGCAGTCTAAACACTATTTCTGTATTAGATATTTAAATGCATGAGGATAAATTCTAATTGCTTTTTGTTTAAAACAGAAACATAGAAGAAGCATTAGCCCCAGTTTGTATAAAATGTCTGCTGCAACTGAATTCATGATAGTTCATGAAAACCGAAAATCATTCCAATTTTGTAAAACTGCTGCTACTGGTTTTATCAATAAAGTTTTAGCAGATGGCTTATATGTACATGTGTGAAAATTTTTTATGTTAAAAAAAGATACAGTTTTGCAGCATCAACATGCAAATTTTATGGGCCTGAATGATATTGCTTATTTTAGTATATACAAAAACCATTAACTTCAAAACCATACCAACTGCAGACATATATATTAGAACTATTTGGTTTCAGGGTGCTGTAGGCTTGTATGGTGAACATATACAAATCAACATATATCAGTTCAAATGCTGACTTGAAGAACATCCAGTAAGTAAGGAGCTATATAAAGGTAAGGATCACCTGAGTTAACTAAATTGCATCTAAAGAGGATTCTGAGAAGGCAAAATGAAAAGTGTAGGTGTTTATATACAAAAGTGTATGTAATTCCTCATTAGAGAAGCTCCTGTCCAGAACAGTTTCCCCTCTATGAATACCCAGTTCTCCTAAGTTTGCAAGGCTCAGATGCAACAAGCTAGAATGAGAGGGAGCTGAGCCTTTATACTCAGACACTCACATAGCACTCAAAACACGGCTGACATCCCCCAAACAGAAAAGATTAGAGAAAAAAATTCTATAGATGTTTCAGTGACAATTTTCAAGCAATTTAAAAATTCGATATTTGTTGAGGCAATGTTACCTATTGTAATAACCCAAAATGTCAGTTGATTCACATAAGAAAGGTTTATTTTTCCCCTAATCTGGGGATGTTTTTGACCGATCAGCTTTCTTTCTAGCAGTATTTTAGGGACTGAGGCTCCTCTTGTGATCTGGTTGTTCAGAGTCCTTACGGACTTTGAAAGAATGTATTGCCATGCAAATAGGGGGAGGAAAAAAAGACCTGAGAATCAAATGTGTTTTAAGGGACAGTGGTGGTCTTCACTTCTGCCCAAATTCCATTGGTTAGAACTAGTCCAGTGGCTCCACCTATATTTTAAAAGGCTGGGAATTGTAGTTTATTTGTATACCCAAGAAAATGAAACAGTATTGGTAAGACTCTCATAGGTCAGTATCTGGCATACTTAAAAAATTATTTGAACTGCTGCACTGGTGATTATTTATGAAAAGCTTGCCAATGGCAAGCTTATTGGTTGCCTAAGTTCTTTCTAACCCGTGACAGCACTAGAACACTATGGGCTGATTAAGGGTTCTACTTCTACTTGTACATCCATAGTCACCTTAGATTTAGAGCACTTCAACACTGTGAAAGAGCATTGTTGCAAATAAAGACTACTTGAATTCACATTTCCAAAGCCACAGGGCAAAGAGTTTTGAGCTGGTAGGCTGAGAAAGGTTGGCCATTTCTACGTGTGTATGGGCACTAGTAGGTACATACATATATGGCCTACTGAAAACATTAAAGCACATATAACTATGAGCAAAAGAAGAATAATACAGAGGAAATATTTTTCCATATATGAATCTTAGAGTATGTCATCTGCAGAACTTAAACTTGGCAAATGATTACTATCTTGTGACATTGCTTCAACACAGGCTTACCCATCCTGAAATGTTAAAATAATTGAGACGGCCATCTATGACTCTGGTTCTTTGGTTTTTTTTTTTTTTTTTGTCTTTTGTAGTAATTAAAAAATTGACTATCTTGTGTAGCATTTTATTGATAAGTCAAATAAGTCAAATCACATTATATGTATTATAAGCTTCATAGCCTCCTTACTGTTTCCCTGGGGTTGCTCCAGAAAGATTCAGAAATACGGCTCAAGGGGAAGCTTGGGTGACATTTCACAGTGCTGATAAATTTTAATGTGCATTCCACTACATAATAAAGCATCTGATTCTTTTCAGCAAACAGATAAGAAGTAGGAGACAGAACTGGCGTTATATCTATGGTCATCTCAAGGAGGGACAAGATTGAGTGGTGAGAAGATTGGAATTTGGATACATTCTAAGGTAGATTGTATGGAATTTAACATTTTAAAATCCAAAATTGTTTAGTGAAAGATTTTAACCTTACAAGGAGAATTGCAGAATTTATCGAATTATATCTGCAGACATAAATAACCCAGTCAAGATTAAAATCATACCTGTTTTCTAATTCCAGTTATGCCATCAAGCAATTCTGTGATCTTGGATTACCTTGATCTTTCTTTCATGTCTTCCAGCATTTGTTATATCTTGAGGTAGTCCCAGAGGAAGAGGGGATTTGACAGTTATTTGGTGAGTTAAACTGACAATACAAAAGATTACCTAGTCTATTCAGGTAAAGTATAACACTAGACATACTGTCTATACTGGTCAAATTAGCTAGATGCTCCCAAATGCATTTTTTTTTCTCCATAGAGATACAGCATGTGATTATGGAGGCTGATTTTGCCTGAGGTAGAGGAATAATTTAAGGAAAAATGAAACAGTTCATCTCAGAGGACTCACAACCACTTTGGAGGATGGAAAGATGAGAATTAGGAAAATACATAAATAACTTTAGGTGAGTATTTCCCAATGCTATTAAAATGCAGGTAGTGACCTTTAAGATGTTTTGAAAAGGAAAAAAAAAAGTTGCTTTATAAATACAATGTCTCATTAAGGGAAGAAAACTGTTTTCTGTATAATAGACTTTCCCCCAGCCCCCTCTTCTGCTTGAATATCTGTAAAGACAGCAACTAGTGGCTGCCTTCAAGGTTAGTGTAAGTTCATGAACTGATAGTTATGTAGCTAAGGTAAAAACAGGGACCTCAAACCAGGTAGGGTGGATTCATCTATTCCTATGTGTTCTTGATTACTTTTGATGCACCAGGCACTGTGTGCTAGACACTGGGGACACGGCGTTAACCAGGTGAACTAGCTTAAAATCTGGTGTGATGAATATTGTGAAATGGGATTGGTAGGCTGAATTGGGAATGTAATTAGGGGGCTAATGTAGTCAGTGGGAGGCTGTCAGACGAAGCTGCTATGAGGAAGTGGTATTTAAGCTGAGACGTGAAAGCTGAGTAGGAGTAAACTAGGTAAAAGGGAGGCACATTAAGAAAGAAGAAACAGCATGTACAAAGTACCTTAGGCAAGTGGGACCCTTCCCTATTCAAGGAAACTGAAAAAAGTCCAGCGTGACTGGACCTTAAAGAGCAAGGAGGAGAGTGTCTTGAGATGGGCTGGACAAGAAGGCAAGGCTGATTAAGATAACAGCAGCATCTTGCCCTTATTCTAAGAAGGAAGTAGCAGTGATGTACTTCTGGCTAGGACCGTCTCTGGGATTTGAGGTACCCATCTCAAAGCCCCCTGCCATACCCGATAGCTGAAACTTTATCATCACATCTTCAAGGCCCTGTGGCTTATTATTACTTCTTCAGGCAGTTCGATTTTAGGTTACCAGCTTTTTAAATCTTAGGGCTAATAAACAGCGTACAGTAGGTGTTGAGAGAGCAAGCATGGGGCCCTGAGAGCTGTGGGCCGCTGGTGTAGCCCCTTCAGCCTCACAGAGTGCCAGCCACCGCAGGAATCAACGTAGCACCTCACAGTAACCTTGCCCTCACTCCAAAGGCAGCAACTTTTCTTCTAATTGTTTCCCAGTAGTCCTCTCTTCCTTCCCTGGCGTGACTCTACAGGGAACCAGGGACGTGGTGTATTTCTTCAGTGTGATTCTCTCTGAAGATAGCCTTGGGCAACATTTCTCTACCAGACTTTTCGTCTTCCCTTCTTTAATTTGGCTTACTGGCTACCCAAATTGTCCACTTGGATGTTCTAATCATCTCCCATCCCCGAGAAAACAGCCCTATTTAACAACAACAACGACAAAAGCAATGTAAAACATAAAAACATAGCTTGAGTGAGCTATGAGAAATTATGCAATCATCTGGGTAAATTTATCCTGAAGTGTAAATGTACACTAAAGTATACTAAAGTGCTGGAACACGGACATCTCTAGTCTCCTTTGTGAAAAATACCTTTGCTTTTGTGCGTGTTCATTTTAAAGACGTTTACAAGTTGGCCTGAGTTGTTAATTAGCTGTTGGATCAAAATGAAGATTTTCTGTGTGAAGGACGTATTTTAGACCACGAGAACTTTTTTTTTTTTTTTTTTATTTATAAATCTGAGACACCCTGCCAATAGGCAGACACAGACAGCCAAAACGAATAAGACTCTAGGCTGATTTTTTGGATTAGTTAGTATATCCCTCCTCAGAATCTATCAAGTGCTCAAACCGGCAGACACAAACACGAACACACTAGGGAGGAGAGTCCCAGAGGCGGAATATACCATATTGCTCATCCCCAAACGCCTCACCCCCGGGTCACACCCACGAACTCATTCGGGTTTCCCTTCTCAGGGTCCTGCTCCAAGGCGAAGAGTATCCCAGAGGAAGTGTCAGGGTCTAAAAAAAAAAAACACACACACACACTCAGCCAAATCCGATGCTTCCTCAGCCGCTGAAAGTGCCGCCCCACCCCTCTTCTCCTGAAACCCGACCTAGGTAGGGGACACCGAACCACGGCTTGCACCGAGTGACCTGCCCGGGGAAGCGCGGGGCCGCTCACCTGCCCGGGCCCGCGGCTCTCGCCCAGCCCCACCCCGCCGCCCACTCTGCCGGCCCCAACTTAGGCAAGCGCAGCCCGGACCCCTCTGTTGGGGCTCTTTGTTCGCTGCCCCCTCCGCGTTCCTGCTCTGAACCTTGCTCCCAGCAGCCCCCGCCAGCACACTCGACCGACAGGAAAGTTGCTCCCGAGCTGTGGAGGGGCGTCATCGCCTCCTAGCAACGCTCCTAGCAACCGGGTAACATCTGCTCCCTCTGGTCCAATGCGAGCCGAGAACAGCTGCGCGCGCCCGCCTAGCGCTGCGAACCCGGAGTGAGAGGCGCTTCAGAGACTGGAGAGACTGACCTGCAGGAGCCAGGGTTGCCCGCCGAGCTGCAGTTGCCGCCGCTGCCGCTGTCAGCGCCCGACTGAAGAGTGACAGCCGCAAAAGCAGGAGTGAGCACCGAACCCCGAGCCTTTACCTAACAGGTGCATGCGCCGATCTGGTGAGTGGACCCAGCTCGCAAGGTATGTCTGGACTCCTCCAGCCAGGTGCTTTCCTGCGAGGCTCGGAAGAGACTTCCTTCCTTGATGGGGAGGATAGGGACGTGCTCCGGGATCCCACCCCGCCCCCAGCCATTGAAGAGTGGCCAGCTGCTGGTCCCAAATGACCTGATTTGATTTTTTAAATGTAAACCGTGGGGTTGGTTCTTGGGTGAAGATTCCTCTGCTCATAGCTATTAGGTTAGTGTTCGGAAGTTTTCAGTCCTTGTTTTTCCGTTGACTTGGCTGCCTATGTCAGTCTAGGAGAGCTGGAAGCAGCAAGCGCCCATAGAAAGCCTGTGGTTAAGGCTCAAACGACATAGTGTAGTCTCGACTAATTGAATCAACACGTATGGATAGCAACATTCTTTTTAGGTCCTCTTCTGGAAAGGGTCCATTTGGCCAAGAGCAGCCTTTCACTGTTACTCAACCTCCTGAAAAGTAACCATAGTAACTCACCTCTCTTTTGATGGGATCCTCCTTATTGGCTGCCTATCTTCCTTTGGAAAGTGCATCTCTCTAAATATAGAAGATGATGAGATCCGTAAGCATACATCCATATAGAAAAGGTGCAGTTAAACACGGCCCTTTAAAGAAAAGCTGTCTTCAAAGAAAAAGTAGCATTTGGCGATTTCAATTCTTGTGAGAAAGAATGTGCATTCCAAAGAAAGACTGGGCTTGTCTGTTTTGAGTTAACTGCTGGTTTGTTACTTTAGAGGGAATACTTCCTGAAATTATATAAAATCTGGCGTTAAAATTTAAGAATGACTCTGATTTTTTTAAGAAAAATCATCCTACTGATAATCTTCCAAAAATAATCTCCCAAGTAAATAACTGGTAAGATGAGTTATTCAGTTATTTCTAAATTTCTTAGGATAGTTACGATTCCTCATGTTTAAATTTAAATCTGGAGAACATTGAAGTGATTGTGTGTGTTTGAAGGTTTATCTGTCTATCTGGTCCAGACCAGCCCCATCTCAAATATCTTAGATAGTATCCTCCTGCTGCAGGCTTTCTCCTGACTTGAGAACCAGTTCATGTCAGTGCAGTCCTGACTCGCCCGATGTTATTTGTGTCTGTCTCCTTGTTTCAAGATCTCAGGTAACCATTCATGAGCCCGAGGCTGTGAGAAATGCTTGCTGTGCAAAGGGGAACTCTCACCAGATTTTCTGAAGCTGTTCTAGAAATACACTTTTCGGATTGATTCAGCATTACCAGGTAATTGTTAGCTTAAAAGAAATTACTGTTTAAATATGTATCCAGAGAAATGAATGCTAATGTAGCATTACCATAACTTACAAGATCAATGTAAGGGGTTGTTTATATAGACGGTTGCTGGGTAGAAGTCAATAGAGGTTTTCTGTAAAAAGGACATTTGTGGGCTGGCAGATTTTCCTGTCTAAGACCCATGTGAATAGGGTGGGCCAAATTAGGTAGCTTGGCTCTGGGAACATGCCAAGCGGAAGCCTACTGAGCACACGAGTGCATGTTTGAATGAAGGAAGTGAAGAGAACTCTCCAAGTTGCAGAAAGAGATTATTGTGATGTATCAAATTTAATTTGCATAAGGTCATGATGATAGAAACCTATGAGGGTTCAACATTTTAAACTCAATTTTCAAGACTGAATACATAGAAACCTATGAGGGTTCAACATTTTAAACTCAATTTTCAAGACTGAATACGTCTTAAATGAGCGTTCAACCCTCCAGCATTATGTAGCTTTCACGTGTACTGTGCCCTTCCCATAGGTAACCAGCCTAGCAAATTACAATCAAATTGATAAAAATATGCCATGCTGCATTTCATCCCATTTGTTTCCTTTCTTTATAAAAATAAATATTTCACATTTTTTATTCAGAAACCTATTTGAAAATTTTTTGTGGTCTACTGGTACAGATTTGTGAATACTATGAAACTTTAAGATTCTTGGTCTCTATAGTCACTTATTTAAATATCTGTAGTTTAATAATTTTAAGCATTAAAAATTAGCATTTGAAGTGCCAGAAATGTTGGTTTTGTTAGCCCTTAGCACCATCCACCATTCTTCCTTCATCTATCATACTGACTGTATTTTACGGTGAGAAAAAGACCCAAGGAGACCAATAATATTTAACGTCATCTGCTATGAGATGTGTACAGAATTCCATTCATGCTATCAATCTGAGAAAAGTTTGAGTAAAGCAGCCACAATTATTGGTTCATGTAGATGCATTAGTTGTGTGATTAGTAATTTATACACAGCCTATCTCTTATGTCATATGCATAGAAGTTGAAGATCATTCACTGCCCTTTAATTTATGTGAATCAGTTTGCCCTTTTGTTGAGACCACTGCCACAATCAAAAAGGTCAATGAAAGAGGTTCTTAAATTTTAATTTTGATTCTATCATAAATGTTTAATATGCAGAATATATCCTGTGCAATGTTGATAAATGAATCTATTTGAAAAGTCATTCATCAGAAAAATTTATGGTGTTTAGCTTTGAATAAATAAAAATAAATCAAATACTATCATTATAATATCCATGTTTAATCCGGGAGACATTGGTGGGTCCAAAGTTAGAGTGTGGAAAAAAAATCCACTTCTTTTTATTTAAGGATCTAGCCACCCTCATCATAAGTATCTGGCACCCAGCTGCACTTGTGTATGTAATGGGTTATAAAGAGGGCACGTACTCAGGAGTATAAGATTTGGGTAAGGCTGAGATCAAGCAGGTTAAAACTAAACCAAATTCTAATTTCAGTCTTTTTTACTCATATACTCTATTTGAAAGTTTTTAGGTATGTGTGAAAATCCTGTGTTCAATTTTATGTCATATAAACTTCATGGAATTCAGAAGATGCCTTGATGCACAGAGAGATGTTGAAAACTTTTATCAAAAGGTTGAGGCCCTTACCTCCATACCTGGGCTCTCTACTGATGACTCAGGTTAGCTGGCATCCCAACAATAACTCTAAAGCCAAGGAATCATCAGTTCAGATTGCTGTATTCATCAAAGCAATATGCCTCAGAAACCTAGAAAAAGCTAAACTGCTAACTCTGAAGCAGAGGTAGGAGTAAACTGACAAGAACCATTCAGCAGGAAAGGAAGGATACCTTTGAGTTTTGGGAGGAGCCAGCCCTTGTCGATTCTTTTTTTCCTTTTTATTTTAAAGTTATTTATCTAAATAGTATTAATACATTAATGTTTACCCTTTGCAATCTAACACAATTATTTTTTATATTTTCCTTTTTCCTAATTAAATTTATACAAACAGGCTAATAATAGAACCATTCAATTTACTGCAATAATTCTCAGCTGGAGGGAAGGGATGGTGAAAGCATATGACTGAATAGCAGTAAGAGCTAACCCGTGTTGTACTCAATATTGTACGACAGCCTTATATTTAGAAAACAAAAGAATGACAGAAAGTAAAGTGCAGCCAAAAGGCTTCTTGGTAGAAATACAAGAGTTTTCTAAATATCAGTGGTGCTTAGAAGGACAGGAAGAACAAGTTTGAGGCTGGGAAGTCTACTCTGCAGCTGTATTTTGGAGTATATATTATTTTTAAAGTGCTTATGAAAAGGGAGCATGGGTAAAGAACATCAAGAAAAGTTGAAAATATTGTAAAGAGAGTCAAGACTCAAGAGCCTAGAACCTCGATTCTGTCTCCATGTGCACTCGTTTTACTGCTTTATGGCTCATTTTCTCTCTAATGTGGGGGATGACTACAAGCTTAAGTAGATTTCTTGAGCTGGAACATAACACAGTTTAATGAAGCATCTATAGCTCTTTAAAAAAAAACTTTTATGTTCATGGGTACATGTGCAGAATTGTTACATGGGTGAATTGTGTCACTGGGGTTTGGTCTACAGATTATTTTACCACCTAGGTGAGGAGGTTTGTATCCTCACCCTCCTCCCTCAAGGAGGCCCCCCCCCTGTATTTGTTCTTTGTGTTCACGTGTACTCAATGTAGCTCCCACTTAGAAATGAGAGCATGCAGCATTTGGTTTTCTGTTCATGTGTTAGTTCACTTAGGATAGTGGCTTCCAGCTCCATCCATGCTGATGCAAAGGACATGATTTCATTCTTTTTATGGCTGTGTAGTATGGCTGTGTGCCACACTACATGGAAGCACTTATAGCTCTTTAGAGAAAAGGTACCCTGTGAATGAAAATTATTTCACCACTAGAGCAACTCCAGGTGAAACACGAATCAGGTACCATATGAGTGAGGACAGAGAGTCACCCAACTCCAGGCAAATCCTCATGTGTTTTAAAGTGAGTAAAATTAATGATTAGTTCAATCTTATGTTTCTTACAATCCTTCTGGGATAACAGAAGCAACATTGGCCTGGTTAGATGTTTTTTTCTAATATACACAAGCATAGAGTGCTGGTGGTCGTGGTGGTGGTGGTGATATCAAAGTGGAGGGCAATGTGAGTGATAGAGATCAGGTACTTTTAGAAAGGCCATGTTATCCAAAGGTTAGGGATTAAAGCCCTTTTCTCTGAGTATCAGTCCTGAGTATTGCAGGAAGTTGTAATACCTCTCTAGCATATCTCTAGGTACGGATTTCTTGGAACCTATATACTGTAATGTGGTTCCAGGAAAACAATTTTTTTTAAATTCATTGCTACTTTCCAAGGTAAAAGATGGGATAAAAGGTAGCATCATTCCTCAAACTCAGGAATGCAATTCTGGGGGGGTGGAGGATCACAAAGTTTACCCACGACGCCTCCTGCCCTTGGCCTCTATCATAAGCAGGGCCACATCATGGCAGCGGTTGGCTTTAGTGCAGCGTCTAAGGAAACCTAATGTGTTCTGTTTGGTTCAGAGACCCTTACCATTGGAGCAGGACAGCCTTGTGGAACTGGTGGGGTTTTCTCTGCTATTCCATGCCTGTGCTTGGGGTTATCCCAAGGGACATGGATGCAATCTAATACCAGACAATGCTGCTGGTATCTTGAGAAACCTTCAATTCATTGGCTCTCAGTATTCCTAGAAGTTCCTAAGAAAGTCTTCTAGGAGCTGCAATTTGTTGATAATTCTAAACTGCCAGCAAAGTCAATATTGTGCTTGGGGTAGATGATAAATCTGAAGAAACAGATTGCTCCATTGATTCAGAGATAAAACCCGGCTCTGAGTTCTGCTACCATAAAGCGTATTATCCAGAAAGGTGCTAGGCAAGGGGATTATGAGAGAGAAGAAAGATGGCTGATGGAATATTGTTAAACATCAGCAGAGCCAAAGGTCTCCAGAAGGCATAGCATTATAGCCTTGAACTTTGCACTTATCTACCTTCTTGAATACACTCATAAATCCTTCATGCAACCCATGCTCAGCACTAAAGAGAGGATCAATGTCTTAGGTATAATATAATGCTGCTGAGCAGGATATGTACTTATTTCAAAATGAAGTCACTGTAATAATAATATGTAACATTTATTGAGCAAGCATTATGAGCACATATGACAGGCACTGAGTAACTGCTTTTTAAACATCATCTCTTCTAATTCCTGTAAAACTCGATGAGTTTGATATTGTCCCCTGTTTGACAGATAAAGAAAACTTTGGCTCTTTGAGGTTAAATATCTTGCCCAAATTCAGTAAGCAAATAAACTGTAGAGCTGGTATTTGAACTAATGCTGTCAGACAGAACTAGAAGGTTATGCAGAAGGATTTTAAACCATGCAGCAAGACTGCAGAATACGGCTGGCAGGGACAAACGGGGTAACTCTTCTAAAAACTGTGGTCATGGTCCTTAAGGAAATATCTCCAGTAGTTTTGCCACCAGCAAAGCATTATTTAGATAGATAGGGACAATTGCATTTTTTAAGGTTCGTGCCAGGCTAACACACTACAAAGAAAAATCAGTAAGAGATTGTGAAGCTGAGGTGCATGATTTATCTATCATGCAAGTCGGTTATTGATCTGAGATAGAACCCACCTTCTTTCTCCTCATTGATCAGCCTCCAACCCTTCTGTCTGTGGGTAGGATGCACACATTTAATAGGATGGTTTCAACTCTGTTTTTGCAATGTTTTGATTTAAATGTTGTGGGGAGAAATGAAAACCAAACTAAAATTAAAATATATTGAACTCATCACTTCTTCACCATGTCTCCAGCTTTTCAGTCTTGGACAAGGACTGGATTACTGTGACAGGAGTTGTTCTTTTTACTGTGGTCTGTTATCTCAAAGTGTTTGTAAATTAATTTGCTGATGTTTCCTTAATGTACTGTCCCTGGGCCATGTACCAAATGAAATCACTTGTACGATAATAGGATTTTAGTTTTCTGGAGGCAGAAGCAGAACAATAAGGAAGAGCATTTGAGCAATCATTTGTAATTACATTTTAAACATTTATTTAAAGAATTATATATAAATTGTATTTCTAGGACTCTAATGACAGGAATGGTCACTCTGTTCTATAACTTGAAATTTGTTGGTTATTGATGTTTTATGCTGTCAGATACACTGAGCCTAACACAGATATTTTATGTGCCCAGAGGATATACCATTAGAAACAGCTTGAATATTCAAGCCAGCATTAGCCATTTCACTTTCAGAGATAAATTTAGGCTCAGTCTAATTCAGTTTTGTAATTTACATACTGTTCTGAGAGCTCAGAACACTCAGAATATGAAGACATAAAGTCATTTCATTTTTTTTTCTTGTCTATTTCGTCACCTTTATTTGAATAATGGGCTGGGTTGAGTTTGGCCTTTTATTTGCAGGAGAATGTTTACTGAATCATAACAACAAAACTCCTGTGGATAGTCAGATCAGCTTTAATGAATTATCCAGATGATTACCTGTATGTTTCAAAAAACCCTTACCCCCTCCTTCACCCAAATTGCATGACCAGTGTTAATACACCAGAAATATTTGGAGTTGTTATAGAATCCATACTACTTTTTTTTTAACTTCACCATTTGCAATATCTTCTTACAGTTTTTTAACTGTCTGATTATAACCTAGTATCTTTGGAAGGTAGGGTGGTGGAGTCTTTGAGTCAGATGTAGGAGGCCAGGCTAGGCTTTGCTTCTATGTGGTAGATTTGTGACTATTGGCACTAATAAGGTCTATGATTTGATTGAGTGTTTACTATATGCTAGGCACAGTGCCACTTTCTATGAATTATTTCAATGATCCTTTGAGCCAGTGTTATTTCTATCCTTACTTTACAAATGAGATTTCTAGAGAGTTTATGTAATTTGCTTAAAGTCACACAAATGTGAAGCAGCAGAGCTGGAATTCAGACCACTTCCATCTGACTTCAAAACCCAAACTCTTAGCCACATACCAGAATGTAAACTACTGAAGTCTTCTGGGCTGTATTTTTCTCATCTGGACACTGAGGAGGCTGAACCAGGTGATGGATACATAGTTATCAGCTCTGAATTTTTTGAGTTCTAATCCAGCCAAGCGAACAGATGTAGTAACTTACGTTTGCTATATATTTTAACCTAAAAGTGGCTAGAATCATCTTCCAAAATTGATACCGAAAACATTTCAAATAGCTAAACAGCTTGCAAAAAGGTAGTTGTCAAACTGATACCAGCTGTGAAGGCTTTTTAGCATTTTAACAACCCATGGGGGTATTTTTTAAGAACAATAAACTAAGTGGCTAAGTGTGTTGCCCACGGAGGAGCTGAGACCTAAATCTAGAATTCCTGAGAATTTTCTCTGCGTTTCAGGATCTGATGCATTCAGTATCTTAGGCTAACTGCTTGACAATAGGCAGACAATCTTGATGAACCTTGGAATCATTTGATGTGATGGTTTTTGGTCTTGATCTATTAAATCAGAATGTCTTCCCTGGAGGTACACTTGGGAGCCAGAACTATAAGTTTCTTTGACATTTGGTTCTCTAATCTGCCACCTGTCCTCCCTTGTATCACTCATTAAAAGATTGTTAATTGGTCATAAATGCTGTAGACACTGCGTTACATTGGAAGTAAAAATGAGCAGACATTTTAAAAAGATGCATATAAGAAAGTCACGTTTGCTTATGATAGTTACTCTTCTCGTTTTCTAGTCTTTCCTCACTGTCACCTACACCATAGTACTTCATTAGACCTTGTTAAAAACAATTACTGACTTGCCCAGCTGTAATGCTAATAATAGCCATTGATGTGTCTCAATGTGAACCCGGGAAAGTGACTTCATTCTTCACTATTTAGTTAAAATGCAGTCTGGCTTTGTTCATAAGGCTAAAGCATCTAAGCCAATGTAGGGAAGCAATAGCAACAACAACAACAATCAAGCCAACCGCCTGGCATTCTGATGACATGGCAATCAGCTGATTGACTGAACGTTCTGTTCTTAACTTGTTGCCATAGTGCTACTGCTACACCTGCTGAATGCTGCAACCTAGAGGTTCTCCAAATGCAATCCCAGAACAGCAGCATCCGCATAACCTGGAAATTTGTTAGAAATGCAGATTCACTGCTCCTATCCCAGATTTATTGGATTAGAAACTCTGGGACTGGGACCCGGCAATTTGGTTTAACATATGCTCCCGATACTTCTGATGCTCACTAACATTTGAAAATTACCATTACATTAATTAAACAGTTTTAAAAGAAGTAAGTGCAAGTAATTGTCACAGGGGGATAACCCAAAGCTTCACCTAATTATTTGATTAAATTCTCCAAAAATATACCAAAGAAAATGCAGTTCACTAACAAACAGCCCCTGAGAAAACTAGGTTCAGTGATGCTTTCTTTGTTTTCTGTACATCAGTTTTGTTCTTATTTCCTACCCTTTTGATATCAGTGAAAACTCTTATGTAAGCTGAATTTGCTTATTGAATTCAGGGATTGTGTATGTATAGTAGCAACTATTGTCTTTGCCTCAGTTCATTTGTGAATTAGCATGACATATTCATTTCTTCTAAGATCACATACCCCCTGTGTTTTAAAATTCTTCATTCCCTTAACAAACCATAAAAACTCTAACTTAAGGCTCTCTTGGGTTATTAATCCACAGTGATGCCAGTGAAAATAAGGAATGCTTGGGAATGATTTTATAGCTTTTCTTACTAATTCGGGAAAATCCTCTGGGTACAAAAAGTTGCAGGAAGCTTTTATAGCTCAGATGCTACTGAGTTGGAGGACAAACTAGAAAAGGCAAATTCTTGAACACATTTTAAATATTTAAGCTTAGAAAAAATTAAGATTTTATAGGAAAAACCATCAAATGTCTTGCTGTAGATTTATTTAACTAACACATAAATTATTCATTATTTTGTGAACTAAATGGTTTCAACACATAGAGATATTTGAGGGTGTGTATTAAGGATAAAATAAATTACGTTTAAAGATTAACTTTCTTTCTGGCCTGGTTTCCTGTGGTTGAATGAGTATTGAACTGGACTCAATTTGTTTTCTAAATTCATTCAATGCTTTCTCTAGGAAGCTGCTTGTCTTCAGCTTTTAATGTGGATCTTGCCTCCTTTCTGTGATATGAGTGCCACCTAGAGTACACTCTAGGAACTCCCTTAAGCACTACCTTTAAGCGATTACTGAAAAATGGCTTTTGGAACTCCATCCTTCCTTAAACAAGTCAGGACCTCTGTAGCAATAGTATCTTAAAGGAGAAAACAAAGATCTTCACTTTCAGTAATATAACAAGGTCAAGTTTGCCAGTCAGAACGTTACCTAGATCTTTCATTTACTTATAACATCCGTTAAACCATGTGTTAGGACGATGACTATACCATATCATAGAGTGTTTTGTCTGTAGATACAGTGTTATTTCTTTAAAGTGTAATTGGGCTACCAACTATTTTATGCCAATTTGATTAACCTAGTAGCACTAAATATCCTCTCTATATTAAGTAGTTTAACTAAAAAAATGATGAAAAATTTCTTATCTCCTATTACATTCAATTTTAAATTTGGGTGTGTTTTGATATAAAATAGCATATTAGTATTTAACTTCTGAGGGACCGCATAAGGAAGTAAACATAAGTATCCTATCTGGAATGTGTATTTTGGGTCTGAATAATGGTATTTTTGTGTCTGCAGGCTTTTCAATCACAGGGCAATTGGCACTGCTTTACCACGTTGAAGGGAGAATACCAATTTCTGGGATCACCAGTTTATTTTTACAGATAAAATTCATGTTATAAAATTCTATTTGCCACAATAAAATATGACCTTTTCCCAATTATTTTATTTGTTTAGCTTATCCAACAAAAGTATTAACATATACATTAACAACGTCGAAAGTAGCCTACTTTAAGAGAAAATATGCAGAAGAAGAAGATTTACATCAAGATTACCATGGGTATTTTCCAAAAGTAAGGGTTTACTTATTATTATTTTTTAACTTTTATGAATGTTGTCAACAGTAAAAGCCGTAGTTTCTGTTTTTCTAAATATAGATTTAATGATCGTGTTTGCTTTCCAGCACCTGATATTGCCTGAGGACAGAACTTGCATTCTCAAACTTTCTCTGGAGAAGCTCAGGTTTCTTGAAGACCCAGAAACCTACTTAAGAAGGTCTGTGTTAATTAACAATTTGCTGAGGAAGATACATCTAGAGACGGAGAAGAGAGCTATGAATACTTTAAAGAAGCTCCCTGTTATAAGACTGCATATTCTGATACAAGAAAACGGCTGAAGTTTATGGTACAGGAATGCTGTTCTCAGTCTCTCTATTATGAAGAGCTGCATTCGTATCATATTGTGCCTTATGCTTCGGAGAATGCCATTTATGAAATGGGCTACACTAGCAGCCACTTGGAGCAAAATTCTCAGTTGCTTATTTATAAAATGAATTAAAGTAACCGTTAAGTCCATTGATACTTTGTTTCTAAATGCCTGAACTGTTTATAGTGAAGATGTTAATATAAGGCACTCATTACCAGTGCACTTGATATCAAAGACGAGATGCATGCTGAACTGGTTGGAGAGAACAATGGTTATATTACTCAGCAGTCCTTAGAACAATCAAATTGAATAGAAAAAATGTTCACATATTATAAAGCAGTGAATTAGTGCTTTAGAAGCAAAGATTTTTTTTTTTTGAAACATAAGATGTGTAGGAAGGGACCTATCTTAAACTATTATACAGATGAAAAATGTTCTTTTACGCCCCTATTTCCAAATTCTGCCACTCTTACTGGAAAGTAATGAGAGTAACAGATTAAATTGATAAGGCCGTGTCCCCGAGGATGCAGGGTGGAACACGTTTGATTTTCTGTAAATGACATGAGGAAGGGGTTGGTTCTTTCTGAAGTGCTTTGACTTTTCAAGCATAGTGCCAAATAATAGTTTGACACCCTTCTCCTTTTACCATTAGTAGCAATTCAAGTTGGGGCAACGCACTGCAAATACACTGCTGAATGTAACAACCAGATTACTCCAAACGGATCCATTTGACTTTTCTCTTTAAAAGTGAAATTTAATAAAATAGCCTTGCAGAAAGACTTATCTGTAAGTTCTACAGGTTGATTAAATTTTGTGGTGGGCCTTTCGTTAGGAGTTTAAATTTTATTTATTTATTTTTTTTATAGGCTGTGGAGCTCAGGAAAAGGGTAGGCAGGTAAAATTTGTTTTTAATGAGTTGATAATTTTTAAAAACCTTATCTGCAAAAATTGATGAGAACAACAAATTCCACATGATGTTATTTCTTCATCTAGCTAAGAGTACATTTAAGGCTGCCTGGATGAAACTTTGCACTGATTTTTGTATAAAAGTTGATTAGTCACTATTTGACAAATTGTTTCAGAATGCATTTGGTGGTGAAGTTTAGGTAAGTCCCTATGTTCTGCAGTTTGACAGATAATTATTTAACAAGTTGGATAGGTTCATGAAATTGTTTGAAGTGGTTCATAATGTTCTTTCAGGTTTGAGAGAGATGTCTGATTTCAGTGTCTGAAGTTTTGTCCTATGGAGAATATCATTTAAAGAAGTGTCATTAACTGATAAAACAGACTGGAAAAACTAGGTGCCAAAGGTGTATTTAAGAAAATACCAAAGATTCAAAGATGAGTGTTTGGAAGACTATGACAGTTAAGATAAGAATCTAAAGTAAGGATTGCACAGGACATAGAATAACATTGTTAAAGGGGTTTGGAATGATTTGCTTACTAATATGCTTTCAGAACACTTTATACATAATAATGATAATCAAGGGTACTGCTTTAAATGAAGATACTACAGACCTTTAGGAATCATAGGCCTTTGAAAAAAATCTATGTGTGGTTACTTGTCAACAAAGTATCTTCTCTAGGTGGATGCCAACTTGTAACCAAGAAGACCTTCTTCTATTCAAAAGAAATTTGGTTTTAGTTTTGATTCAATACTTGGTCCCTCTAATTAATCACTGGGGTGATTAATAGAATTCACTTAGTATAAAGAGTATTGGTTCCCTAATTAGCCTGGATGGTTGAAGACCACATAGATTATTGATAAGACTGTGAGGCTTACATTTAATTACTCAATCACAATTAGAAAGAAATGCTTTTAAAGAAACTAAAAAATTATAATTTGGGTTAATTTTTAAAGGCAATTTGGTATAAATGATGAGATAGCTTTGAAATACAGATTTAAATGTTTAAAAGTTAATTTGAGGGAAAGATTTGATACCAAAGTTTCAAAACTTTTTATTTCACTGCTTATAAAATACTTTACAGAATACTTAAAAATAAGATCTTATTTGAAAAACTCCAAATTTGGTGGAATAATTAATTACACCATTATATAATTTTAAAGGTAGAATTAGCTTTCTAGTACTTTAAGATATTTTCTCAAATGAACATTTGACTTAAAGACAGTGTATAAGTAAAAGACACCAATGCTAATAGATATGACTTTAAAATGCCACATATAAAAATTTATTGAGGATTAAAATACATAACTTTGGCATAGAGAAGAGAGGAAGAGGAAAAAAATAAAAAAAGTGCAACACTGTAATATTTATTGTATTTAAGAAATCTTAAAGTGAGAACTCTTGAGCAGTGAACCAGTGACAGATGTAAAAGCCTGTTTTATTTGATGACATCACTAACTGAGTTTTCTGATCTATACATTCATATGTTGAGAAGGAACTGTCTTAAAAGCAGTGAATTTTTTTTTTTTAGTTTAAATTCTGGATACATGTGCAGAGCGTGCAGGTTTGCTACATAGGTATACACTTGCCGTGGTGGTTTGCTGCACCCATCAACCCGTCATCTACACTAGATATTTCTCTTAATGCTATCCCTCCCCCAGTATAGTTGTTAATATGCTTTTTTGAAAAAAGGTGTCTCTCTCAAAACAGGTAATTTAAAAAATATCTTGTAGGTCATTTAATTATTTTCCCCAATGAACAACTCATAGATAAGGGGTTAACTAATGTTATCTTGGAATATTTATATGTAAACTGTGTAAACTTATCTGAGTTAACCAATAGACTACTGGGGTTTTACCATGGCAAACTCATATATAGGGAGACCCATATACGGGCTTGCTTTGCTGACTACCCAGCATGTTCTGTTACAGGAGATGCAAAAGGTGGAAGAACAGTTACAACTTTTTTTTTTTTTTTTAACCTGGACATCCTTTCTCTGGTGACAAGAGCCATCCTTATGATAAGGAAGATGAGATAGAAAATGGAGAGCCATTGATAATGTTGATTTTTCTTGTGGAAATGTTGATCTTTTTTGTGGGTGCCCATCTAGCCTAAAGGTCAAGTAAAGAAGAACACAAAAATGGTAGAAGAGGAAAAATGAAGAAAAGAGGAAAAGGGTAGGACCAGAGAAAGAAAGAGTAGGATTAGTAAGTGAAAGAAAAAGTTGTTTCATCGTTGGTGTGTGTGGGGGGGGGTGTTCTTGCTTGCTATACTCAATTTTACTTTCCTGTGTCTGCTGTACACAGAACACCTGATCTCAGCAATGTATTGATCCTTTCTTTCATTCACCTGTGGCGCTTAAGACAAGATTCTTTTCAGCATATCTACTATTTGCAATGTGGTACTACTGTGAAATATCCCTGAAACTGAGCTCTTTGGGTGGATAAACAAAGGAAAAATAGAAAATAATTAAGGTGAGGGGAAAGACTAACGCGTAAGCCTGTGTATAAATGGATAAGCTCAAATGCAGTATCTGGTTTCAATGCAACACCCAAGATTTAACAAACTCAGTACTAGGAGACTTGAAAATAAGTGCAATTTACCACCATTTATTGAGCGGCTATTATGAGCCAGGCACTGTGCTAGGGCTGGGGATACATAAGTGAATGATGTACGGTCCCAGAACTCAAGATTGTTTGGTTTTGTTTTACCAAATCCAAATGCAGTAACTGCATTTCCCTTTTCCAAACTGAGATGGTTATCAAACATGTCTTTCAAAAAGTGTTTGCAGGTGAGAAGATGCACAAGGTGAAGGAAAGTTTCCCTGATCCAGATCTTAGAAGGAAAGAAGAGGATACATTTTGCTTTACAGCATATTTGTTGTTGGCAAAAAGCCACTGTTGCCTAGGGGAAGTGTGGCTGGCCTTAGCTCATCCCTGGGGCATATCTGTGGGTGTGGTAGAGAGACAAATCAAGTTGGGAACAATTCCATCTCCCCTTACCTCTCTAGCTTCCATGTTCTTTTATGGGACAAATCAGGTTAATATTAAGTTAAGGAGAGCAGTATAGGAGAAAGAGAATCAATGCATCACAGCCTGAGAGTTGTGTATGTTGTGTGCCAGGTCAGAGGGGCAAGCTTCTTTAATTTGCCTCGTACTGGTGAATTGCTTGAATGAACTTTGGTTATTTCTTAACACCAGGTACTGGAGCCACCTTCCTTCCCTCCCTCTGGTTTCCTCTTTAAATCACAGCCTGACCCCAGTCTTTATAGTGCATTTTAAGTGGAAGTTATAGTTCTATTCTTCACCCACACCTTGCTCCCTAGCATTGATACTTAGAGGAAAGTAACACTTTGCAGTACTGGCTGAACTTTTATGGGAAAGTTTCTGGAGTGTATCAAATAAGAATTCATCATAGTAACATGGTTATTACTGGCTGTAAAAAATTCTGTTTGAAACTATTGTACTTAGTCATTAAATAATTGTTTACTAAGGCAATCTTCATGTTTCTAGAAATTGGTGTAATAGTTAACAGTTGTATATGTCTCACAAAAGAAACTGTTTAGGTTGGAAACAATGGAAGGTTGTGTATAATTAATTCAATCAGGTCATGTAACATATGACATTTTAACTTATATGTTCTCTTTCTCAACCTTCATTACTATACAGCAGCAACAAGATAAACTTCAGGTTTTTTGTTTCTTTATTAAGTGGATCATGTCTTAAAGTCGTTACATTCCTGGTTGAATATTATGGACAATATTTCCCTATTAAAGTAGTTTTGTATCTCTCAAGGATTATCCTTTAGGGTTGGGTGGATTAAAAACATTACATTAGTGCTTCTTGAGCATACAAGTCACTAGGGATCAAGCGAAGATACAGATTCCTTTTAGTAGGTTTGGGATGGGGAATGAGGGTCTTCATCTGTCAGACCTCCCTGGTGATGTGGATGCTGCCAATCCATGGATCACACTTTGAGTTGGGAGATTCTACATCATTTGAGAACTATGAATACTGAAGCCTACACTCTTAAACTTTCAAAGACTCTGTGTTCATGTCTGTGTTCTGTAGAAATATTTTTCTTTAAAGAAATAAAACGCATAAAGTAAAATCAGAAAACCGTAACGCTGGTTTTCTAAATTTGCCACAAATACTATAATACTCTACAGAATAAAATGCACAGAAAATTATTCCTCTTACAAGATTTCTCTATTCCAAGTGCAGGAAAGGAACATGGGTAGAGTCATGTACCATTCTTATCAGTCAGGAGATGACACATGGTAAATTTCTCTTCTTGATTTTCCCCTTGGTTATATTCACATAAGGAAGCACCATTTGGTAACAAAGATGAAACTCTGTTCATAGGTAACAAGAATTTAGCAATTTCTTGCTTGGCAAAATCTAGACAACCTTACCAAAACATTCTACATTAAATTCAGAATTTTGGGTAGCTGCATAAGCTGAAGATTTTGGAAAACCTAAGCTGAAAATGGCACCTGGATCTGTATCTTCTTGTCTTGAATTCTTTTTTTGAGCCTTATTCTGTGAGAGATCCTTCCCCTGCAGTGAATTTTCTATTCTTCCTCAGTTGCTGGGGTCTCAGTAAGGGGTGGAGGATTGGTGTAAATGAGAGTCACATAAATTGTCTAATTTGAGCATGCCAAGTGATTTTTGTCAGGCTCTTTCGGTCATAAAATTTTGGTATAGCTATTGTGAAATATAGTGTCATAAATTTGTCATAAACCATTAATGAAGGAAGAGAAGCAGGAATGTATTTCTGTGGGAATGCACTCAAATATCAAGCAGATGGTGTTCTACAACATTTATTTGGGAAAATGTGTATCTGTTACAGAATCTAAAATATGTCTTTTTCACATTTAAAAATATTTGGGTCATGATTTAGTTTTTATTGGATTGTTTTTTAAACTGAGAGGAAGAAGAAAGGTAATTGTATTTTAAAACATTTGACATGTTACTAATAAAATTTTATTTCTGGTGAAATATAGGTGCCTTCGTTAAGTAGGGGAGGTGGGATCATGAACATCTGGCAGATGCTGTATGTCCCTTAATTCCAGAGGCATCATTTTAAAGTCATATGCTTATATTTCTTTCAGCAGTTTGTTTTCAGGACAGTTTGCCTAAGGATTTGAAAGATATTCCCAGTCTCCCTGCACAGTTTCTTCACTGAGTGAACCTGAAATGGTTTTTAGATAGTGCAAATCATTAAAAAAACACAACAGAACTGACTCCATTTAGGCATTATTTAAACCTCACAACTATAAATCTCAGGGTGGAGGATAGCTCCTCCACCCATTGAACAGCAGTGGGTGTACACATCATTCTTCCTGGATTCATTAGGTGAATTGGGCATTAGGTGAATTTGGATTCATTAAGTGAACTGGCATGCACCAGGGAGATAGCGTCCCTCTCTTCTAGCAGGAGCTAGTGTTTGTTATCAGCTTTGCAAACTGATGATCATGAAGGCTTCTACAAAACATTGACTTACATGGGGCACCAGTGCCCATATAGGTGTTTCAAAGCAAATAACCTTTTTTTGTGTGTATATCCAGCGTTTCAGTCTGTTCTCTCACTGCTATTAAAGACATACCTGAGACTGGGTAATTTGTAAAGGAAAGAAGTTTAATGGACTCACAGTTCCACATGGCTAGGGAGGCTTCACAATCATGGAAGAAGGCAAATGAGGAGCAAAGTCATGTTTTACATGACGGCAGTCAAGAGAGCTTGTGCAGGGGAAATCCCATTTATAAAACCACCAAATTGCATGAGATGTATTCACTACCATAAGAACAGTATGAGGGAAACCTCCCCCATGATTCCATCATCTCCACCTGGCCCTGCCCTTGACATGTGGGGGATTATTACAATTCAAGGTGAGATTTAGGTGGAAATATGGCCAAACCATTCTTCCCCTGGCCCTTCCCAAATCTCATATCCTCACATTGCAAAACCAATCATGCCTTCCCAACAGTCCCCCAAAGTTTTAACTCATTTCAGCACTAACTCAAAAGTCTACAGTCAAAAGTCTCACTTGAGACAAGTCTCTTCTGTCTACGAGCCTGTAAATCAAAAGCAGGTTAGGTGCTTCCTAACACAATGGGGGTACAGGTACTGGGTAAATATAGCCATTCCAAATGGGAGAAATTGGTCAAAACCAGGGGGCTACAGGCTCCATGCAAGTCCAAAATCCAGCAGGTTAGTTAAAATTAAAGCTCTAAAATGATCTCCTTGACTCCATGTCTCACATCCATGTCATGATGATGCAGGAGTTGGATTCCTATGGTCTTGGGCAGCTCCACTCATGTGACTTTGCAGGGTGCAGCCCCTTCCTGGCTGCTTTCATGGGCTGTCATTGAGTGTCTGTGCTTTTGCAGGCACTTGATGTAAGCTGTTGGTGGATCTACTATTCTGAGTTCTGAAGGACAGCAGCCTTCTTCTCACAGCACCACTAGGCAGTGCCCCAGTGGGAACTCTGTGTAGGGGCTCCAACCCCACATTTCCCTTCTGCACTGCCCTAGCAGAGGTTCTCCATGAAAGTTTTGCCCCTGCAGCAGATTTCTGCCTGAGCTTCCAGGAATTTCCCACACGTCCTCTGAAATCTAGGCGGAGATTACCAAACCTCAGTTGTTGACTTCTGTGCACCCACAGGCCCAACACCATGTGAAAACTGCCAAGGCTTGGGGCTTGCACCCTCTGAATCGATGACATGTGCTCTACGTTGGCCCCTTTTAGCCATGGCTGGGATGCAGTGCACTAAGTTTCAAAACTGCACATAGCAGCAAGGCCCTGGGCTCAGCCCACAGAACCATTTTTCCTTCCTAGTCCTCCAGGCCTGTGATGGGAGGGGCTGCTCTGAAGACCTCTGACATGCCCTGGAGGCATTTTCTTCACTGTTTTGGCAATTAACATTTGGCTCCTCATTACTTACGCAACTTTCTGCAGCCAGCTTGCATTGTTCCTCGGAAAATGTTGTTTGTTTTTTTTTCTGTCACCTCATCAGGCTGCAAATGGTCTAAACTTTTATGCCCTGCTTCCCTTTTAAACATAAGTTCCAATTCCAAACCATATCTCTGTGAATACATAAAGCTGAATGCTTTTAAGAGCACCGAAGTCACCCTCTTGATCGCTTTGCTGCTTAGAAAATGTCTTTTGCCAGATGCCCTAGATCATCTCTCTCAAGTTCAAAGTTCCATAAATCTCCAGGGCAGGGGCAAAATGCTGTCTGTCTTTTTACTAAAACATAGCAAAAGTCACCTTTATTCCTGACAAATTCCTTATCTCCATCTGAGACCACGTCAGCTTGGACCTTATTGTCCATATCACCATCATTTTGTTCAAAGTCATTCAACAAGTCTCCAGGAAATTCCAAACTTTCTCACATTTTCCTGTCTTCTTCTGAGCCCTTCAAACTGTTCCAACATCTGCCTGTTACCCAGTTCCAAATTTGCTTCCACATTTTCAGGTATCTTTACAGCAGTGCCCCCACCACCCAGTACTAATTTACTGTGTTATTCCATTCTCACACTACTATACCAAGACTGGGTAATTTATAAAGGAAAGAGGTTTAATGGATTCACGGTTCCACATGAATGAGGAGGCCTCACAATCATGGTAGAAGGCAAAGGAGAAGCAAAGACACATCTTACTTGGTGGCAGGCAAGAGAGCTTGTGTAGGGGGAACTCCCATTTATAAAACCATCAAATCTTGTGAGACTGATTCACTAACAGGAGAACAGTATGAGGAAACTGCCCCCAAGATTTAGTTATCTCCACCTGGCCCTGCACTTGACATGTGAGGATTATTAAAATTCAAGGTGAGATTTGGGTGGGGACACAGAGCCAAACCATATCATCAAACAAGAAAAGTCTTGATTAAATGTACGGTTATTTGAGTAACCCAGTTATTTCAGTTTATATGTACAACTGACTCATAAAAGTGAGAGACTATCATGTATGTGTTAGTAGAAACTTAAACACATATGAACAGACACATCCAAGATAGTAACATAAAGAGCTGATCAATATTTTCCAGCAGTAAGAAATCAGTCATATGTATTGCATTATATAGGTGCCTTCGATAGTGCTCGGAGTGTATTTGGTAATAATAATAAATGACACTGTCCAAGTGACTCTTAGTTTATTTTTTTTAACAAACAAATGTGTTTTATCCCCCCATTTGTGTTCTACTTTTAAGTTTAAAAGTAGGTCGATATAATTTTCTTTCCTATTGAAATTTGAAAGCTGGGTATGGTGGCTCATGTCTGTATTCCTAACATTTTGGGAGGCTGAGGCAAGAGGCTAGCTTGAGCCCAGGAGTTCAAGACAAGCCTAGGTAACATAGTGAGATCCTGTCTCAACAAATAATTAAAAAAAACACAAACATTAGCCAGGTGTGGCAACACATGCCTGTGGTCCCAGTGACTTTGGGGGCTGAGGGGGATTGAGCCTAGGAGACTGAGGCTGCAGTGAGCCACGATCACACTGTTGCACTCCAGCCTGGGTCTCAAAAAATAATAAGAAAAAAATGTATGGAACACACACACAAACAGAGTGAGGAAACAGTGGGAGCAAGAGAGAGAGAAACCATCAATTACAGGTGAATGGGCTTCTTTACTACTGTTAAGAAGTAAAAGAAAGGGTGACTACCTCAAGGTGCCTCTTTCAATAACCTTGGAATCTGCATGAGAATTTCAAGCCACCCTGAGAAGCTTAAATATAGTGGAACTGGTGAGTTCATAGTAGTAATGCAACCAAGTTTTAACCTCAAAATGAAGCTCCACTGCACAAGAGGATTTCTGTTTTCATTTCCCCACACTACTCTCCAACCTTATTCTAGCCTGTTTCTGGCCCACTGCTTCTATTTCAGACCTGCTTGCTGTCACTGAAATTGAATAGTCACGGTAATCTCTACCAGGACAAATCTTAAAAAGGCTTTGGTTAAACCGCCCCAGTAGTTTCCTCATATTGTAGTAGTTTCTTACAATTCTTCCATGTGTTCCATTCAGTGAGAATCACTCCCAAACATTTACTTACCTGAAAGCTATTCATACTATTGCCCCACGGATTTTATAATTAGAAATGTTTACAAACAGTTCTATGTAAACTGAAGTTATATAGAATTATTACTCCCCCTCAATGTAAAAGAAGATACATTAAATCATTATTAGTACATACATACAAGTAGAATACAGCATCACCTTGATAAATTATGATCATAGTATTGATACAGTTTATGAAGAAGTAAAATACAGAAGTTTTATCTATATGTCTATTCTTCCTGCCTTTCTTTTGATCAGTTTGTGAAGAAAAAGGGTACAATTCTTTAATTATCTAATTAAAATACTTCATGCTCACTTAACCTCATTGGCAGGAGGAAAGACTGGACGTCTTCTCCCAGGAAAGCTTACCCCAAGGTGCTCCAGGGCCAGGCCATGTCCACTGGTCACCAGCCAGCTGCAGCTTGTCGGGAGAGAGCAGGACTGCTTAAGGTGTCGAATCTTGCCAAGTAGAGGCTGCTGGGGCTCAAGTGTCAACGTGATGTCACCATGGAAACCAAGCCCTTCCAGGGGCAGACCTTACTACTTGTGGTTACTATGAATAGGGAAACTGTCTTCTTACAATGGAACCTTATCCTGATTGCCCTATTTTTATAAAACACGCGTAGACTAAACTCCTTTTCATGTCAAACTCCCCAAGGAAATTATCTCTGTTGATACTAAATAATTAAGAGACCCAAATAAACTAGAAACTGTTGTCTCTGTTTAGCTTTCAAAATGAGCCAACTACAAAAACTCTTCACTCTGTCGTAGTTGATAGGCCATTAGGAACTGGGGAAAACAAACAAACCCTAAAACACTAAGTAGTTCACTGTCTCTGGTTTGTATTATGTCCGCTTTCCCGGATCCCTGCATAAATGAATGGAATGGAATTGATGTAGTCAGCATTGATGGAGAGAGCTTTCTGCCTGGGGGATAAGAAGCAGTCGGGTTGTGGGGAGGCAGAATCATGGAGGGAACCTGGACAGTGGGAACAGATGCATCAGGGACTTAAATATTTGTTCCTATATTTAGAGGAAAAGAACCCTAGGCATGGGCCCAAAACTTCGACAGTGTTGTTTTTCCGTCTTTGAGTTTGCTCTAAGGGTGTGAGTGTCTTTCAGACAGATGGCTGAAATGGTTGCTACTTTTACTTGCATATTGCACAATAAATTTAGTTTCATGGATTTGGTTTTATCTGAAGAAACTTTTATATTATTTTTACATACCACTGGCCTACTGATTTACAAACTTGTATCCTGTTACCCTGGAACAAAGACCAAGTAATTGTTCTGGTTATAGAGTTAGACATCATCTGGGAGAGTATAAGGGGTATCCTCAACCAAAAACAAGATAATAGTATTGGAAAAATACTCCTGGAGATGGTGAGGATGCACCTACTTATACCTGAGTTATAATATGACAGCACTTTAATAATGGCACCAGGCTTCTCTCTCCTACACAGCACTTTCCAAAACAATGCTGCCTGAAAACACATCTCTAAAAGAGAGTTTGTGGGCTAGCTTTTGAGTTTTAACCTTAACTTCCCATTTAAGCTCATAGCAAAGAAAAAAAAAAACATGACATTAAATCTCCCTGCCTTTCTGGGTATTTATTGTTGCCTGAATGTTGGAAAGCTCTTTTGAAAAGTTGGTTTTCTGTACTTTTGCTTTTCTTCACCAATGGATCTCAGAGATTGGCTTCTCTTAGGTATCTATTTGTAGATTCAAGGAACCAGTTGACTGTTGCCTGGGATACTGAGATTTTAAAGATACATCCTGGCTCACAACAGGCTAAAAATTTGAAGGTGTAAGAAAAATATACACAAAACTCTAAATCAAAATAGATTTGCCTAAATTGCATGAGAAATACAGGATTGTGCAATAAAGTAAAGAGATTCTATTTGGTTGGGAAAAACAGGCAAACATTAATGAAAAAGTGAGTTCAACAACAACTTTGAAGAAGGAGTACAATTTTAATAGGCAGAGAGGGGGAGTCAGCAACCAAAGGGAAAGAGTTGGGGAAGTAGGGGTACGATGGGGGAATAATCTGTATTCTGGATTAGCTGAAGGACAGAATGTCAGAGAGGGGCAATGAAAAGAGATGCCATAAAATAATTAGGGCACTTTTGTGGAAGACTTTGAACACCAGTGTGAGGCATCTGAATCCTCTTTGGTAGGCGATTGAGAGCCATTGATGGCGTTTTGATAGCACTTTGGAAAGGTTGGTTTTAGATGTGTCGAATAGAAATGGCAAAACAGTTATGAAGAGACATTCCAGAGACACACTGAATGCTCGGAGATGGCGGGTGAGGGAGACAAGAGTGAAGAGTCTCTTTCAGATGTAGGTAGACCTTCATTGTGTATGTAACAAAGATCTGGGGATTGTCTGGGTCTTTGACCCAGTAATATTGTAACAGCTGCCCACTTGAACTGTCGCTGGTCTAAACTGAGATGTACTGTAAGTATAAAATATACTCTGGATTTGTAAGATTTTTATATTAAAGAATGTAAATATCATTACTTAACATGTTGAAATGCTAATATTTAGTATATACTGCATTACACAAAATATATTTAAAATGAATTTAACCTGTTTCTTTAAAAATCTTTAGTGTGGCTAAGAGAAAATTTAAAGTTATGTATGTGGCTCATATTCTATTTCTATTGGAGGGTGCTCATTTAGATTTTAGACAAATGGAACAATGGTGGACCATTAACAGACAAAGAAAAAGGAAGAACAGGAGGTAAGGAGAGATATCATCCACTTAGTGTTTCATGTTTTAGCTTGGAGTGAAACATTCAAGTGGAATGTCAATAAAACAGCTGAAAGTATAAATCTGGGATTAGGAGGGAATTGAGTGGGAGAAGCAATTAGAAAGCCAATTGCTAAATCTTCTAGAACTACTAGTAATTATTCAAAAATATTATATCATTGTGAGTCTCTGACAAATAATTTCTTTGGGCATACTCCTTAAAATTCCATATGGTGTATGTGGACCTCAAATTCCATATGGTATATGTGGACCTCCTTGACCTTCCATGTGGGCCTTTCTCCTTACAAAATTCTCTCTAGTTTCCAGTGCCCATAGATACAGATGACTTACAAGGTGCTGAAGACTTGGAATGGAGTGGGAGATGAGGGTGTGGGGTGCAGACTGCTACCACAGTTGTGAACAAACTTGTCCCTGGGGGTTAGTGATGTGAGTGAATATTGACACTCCGAACAACCACCACGTTTGTTTTGCGATAATCAGGAGGGAACGACAGAAGCAGTCTTTGCTCTTCATGATTTTATAATCTGATTTGTGGACATAAAACACCATCAGACAGTGGGATTTTTCTTTTTTGATTCCAGTGTCTAGAACAATATGACCAGCAATTTAAACACTCCATGCATTTTTGGTCCAATTCTAATGTCATTTTTTTCCACTAAATATCTTGTACTCTTCCAGCTGGATATACTCTTTTTCATGTGAGACCTTACAGCATTGTGTATGTTTATCTCTTTTCATTGTCTGCCTTGTGTTGAATTATTTCATTACATATCTCTCTTCTCCCCTAGACTATATGGCCGTGGGATATGAAGACCACATATTTATCCTGCCTGATCTTTCCTGATAATTTGTCTTTAGTTCATTCATCCAGTGCTATGCTGAATGAATAAAAATTAAAATAGTTACCATTTGTTCAGCATTTACTATAGGTGAGGCTTTGTAAGTATTTACTTCTCACCAACCATAAAATTTACATTTTATTGTTTTCTGATTTATCATTAAAGAAACAGGTACAAAGAATTTAAGAAACTAGTCCAGTGCTGTCCCGCTGGGTCAGTGGTAGAGCCAAAATTAGAACTCCCGTGGCTTGACTGCAGAGCCTTTACTGTGAGAGAGTGTATTGTCGTGCTTAGGAAATTGGTTTTGGAGTAAGATGGACCCAATTTCAAGCCTTAATACCACTACTCACACCTGTAGGACTTTGGGAAAGTTCCTGTATAAGCTTCTTGAACGCTTTTCCTGTTTTCCCTGAGACGACTCATCAGCGACTGCAGTACTCACTCCAGGGTAAGTTTGCCATAATATATCTCGCTTTTATTATTGTTTTCACATTGCTCTAGTATATCGACCTTAGAAACAAGAGACATCATTCTACTTACAGCATTCTGGTTTTGGTACTGGTATTTCCATTTATGAAAATGCAATAATTCTCCATCGCTGAAAACGTCAAATCCTAGAAAACATAGAACTCCAATGCTTGACATTAACATCATTCTTGAGCGGTTGTTGACCAAAGATTCATTTGATGAATTCAGTTTTTCTGAAATGGATGATTCTGATGTTACTTCCGTTTAGAAATAACTCCAAGAATGCAGTTTTTATATTTTATTTTCACATTGAAAATCAGTCAGATTTGCTTTAGCCTCAAAGGACATGTTTCTATAAAATTAAATGAGCGCTGGCAGCAAGCTGCACTTTTTTTCTAAGTGGAAAAATTGGTAAACTTTGGTTTCCTCATCTCTAAAATGGGAGACAATTTCACCTAACTCTTAGGTTTGTGAAGAGAAGCACAAACTGCCGCATGTACAGCATGCAATACCATGGCCAGGTTAAGGATAAAACTCAAAGAATTTTAGCTGAGTAAAATAAATAACAATGCATGATTAAAATGTCAGTCCATTAATCTGATTAAGTAAATTTCTGCTACTGACTTAGAAATAATGAGAAATTTTTAGTTTTCCAGTTTTTCTCTGTTCCACACTCATTTCAAAATGGCCCAGTATAAAATAGTTCCAGACAAGTAATTCTGATGCTTCTTATGCGACTTCTCAAAGCATGAGGTATTTATTCTTTATAAAAGATGCTCTGTTCAAAGCCAACGTGTATGTATTAATTAGATGTGGGAGACTTTAAAATAACAGGAGGTATGGTATTTTTTTTCCTTCCAAGAACATGCTAAGGAAACCTAACGTATATCCACATACACACCACAAATGAACCGGGAGTGACTGATGCAGGGGCATAAAGGAAAGCAATGCCAGGACGTTCTCACTGTGTATTTTCTAGGCCACGTTCCTATTAGCTAAGTGATGCTCACAACACAGCCACAATACAGCCTTCCCAAGCACAAACTGTTTTTCCAACAAAGAACTCCAATCACGGAGAGAGTCTGACTCAACACTTGCCAGAAGCCTGAGTAAGGGCCCTTCCCCAAGTTTGGCAGTGTTTTCAAACACACTCAAGGGCCAGATGGCTATTGGTCTGATTCACAGGAATGTGATATAGTCACCGATAATGTGTCCAATTTTTAATTCCCACGCAGATAGTTCATCTTGCGAGGAGATTAAACATAGCTAGATAAGATGGCAATGAACCAGAACTTCAAAGCTGTGTGTTACTGAGAGGTTGCAGTTTGAACTAGTTGTGAAGAAGTTTCTTCTGTAGCCTTTTGAATAACGGATTTGTAGCATGTGATAGCCAGATAGAATGTTGGAGGCCATCTCATGTATCATTCTCCTTTTATAGAGAGAACAGAACCCAGGAGGTTATGTGATTCAAGATTGAAATCTGGCTTAGAAGTCAGAAATCTCAACTCCTTACCAGTTCTGAACATTTTTTAGTAATTACAGTAAACTATTTAGCGGTCATCTCAGTAGGCTTATAACATAATTATTAACAAATTCTAGAGAATAAAGGAGTTAGGCTTCAATATTATTTTAGTCATATTTCACAGCCCTGTTATTCTTCGTTGCCGTAACTGATTTTGTCTGTCCCCCTCCTCTACTCTGTGACATCCCCAGGAGACTGAGTGTCTTTTGTTTTTCTCTTTATCCTCATGAACCACATAGATGTTTCTTGAATGAATAAATGAATAGATATGGACCTGTCTGTGAAAATCCCTTTATAAAGCACCTCACACATAGTAAAACGCAGGTAAACTCATACTTATTTACTAGGATGATGGTGAAAGTGGGTCCTTGAAACAAAACACACACTTCCTATTTCCTGGACGCTAGCAACAAAAGAGAATTTATATTGCAAATGAACAGCTAACAACCAAATGAAGCTACCAAGTAGAAGGTGTGTTAAATAAATGGAGATGCTAAAATGGAGCACAATGACAAATGCATGTGGTGCTGGAGAAGGTGCTTTCGGGACAAGACAGAAAGGTCCAGTTCCTAATCTCTGTGGACACCAACATGGAGCAACACAATAGCTGTTGCTGTTGTGGTCAAACTTGGAGCAAATCTTCAAAGAGGTAAATAAAAGAAATATTATGCCAAAATCAAATTAGTAAAAGAGGTAGGAATTTTATATGCTAACTTTTGAGTCCATTGCAATAGATCGTATTAACAGATGGAAGAATTAGTACTGAGACTGCTTTTAGCCATAGCCAGGAAAAGCTTCAAAGAAAAAGATGGAATTTTAGGTGAAATCCATTACACCAAAAACAGCAGACTGATGGATTGCTCAACCTTACCTTGAAAGGCAGTAATAAGTAAATATAAAATTTGGGGTTCTTAATTTTGAACCCAGAGCTCAGTTAACTGAGAGACATTTGTCTATTGAAGCTAGAGTTTAGCACATTAAAAAAGCAATACATTGATAAAGATTCTTTTGGATACATGTGACAGAAACACAACTAGTTTAGGCAAAAAGAGGAAAACACTAGCCAGAGATAATTCTTGGATATTTAAAGGGACACTGTTTGATTCAGAGAACTCCTTTCTCTCCAATGCCTGGCTCTGGTAAATAAAGACTATTGTTTTTTCTTGTGCTCTTTTAGAAAGTTTGATTTGAAAGTCAATGTAGGACAATTTCTTTATTTTATTTTATTTTATTTATTTTTTTAATTGCATTTTAGGTTTTGGGGTACATGTGAAGAACATTCAAGATTGTTGCATAGGTACACACATGGCAGTGTGATTTGCTGCCTTCTTCCCCATCACCTGTATCTGGCATTTTTCCCCATGCTATCTCTCCCCCAACTCCCCCACCCCCCCACTGTCCCTGCCCTATTTCCCCCCGACAGACCCCAGTGTGTGATGCTCCCCTCCCTGTGTCCATGTGTTCTCCTTGTTCAACACATGCCTATGAGCAAGAACATGTGGTGTTTGATTTTCTGTTCTTGTGTCAGTTTGCTGAGAATGATGGCTTCCAGGTTTGTCCATGTCCCTACAAAGGATACGAACTCATCGTTTTTGATGGCTGCATAGTATTCCATGGTGTATATGTGCCACATTTTCCCTGTCCAGTCTATCATCGATGGGCATTTGGATTGGTTCCAGGTCTTTGCTGTTGTAAACTGTGCTGCAATGAACATTTGTGTGCACGTGTGTCCTTACAGTAGAACGATTTATAATCCTTTGGATGTATACCCATTAATGGGATTGCTGGGTCAAATGGAATTTCTATTTCTAGGTCCTTGTGGAATTGCCACACTGTCTTCCACAATGGTTGAACTAATTTACACTCCTACCAACAGTGTAAAAGCGTTCCTATTTCTCCACGTCCTCTCCAGCATCTGTTGTCTCCAGATTTTTTAATGATCGCCATTCTAACTGATGTGAGATGGTATCTCAATGTAGTTTTGATTTGCATTTCTCTAATGACCAGTGATGATGAACATTTTTTCCTATGTTTGTTGGCCTCACGTATGTCTTCTTTTGTAAAGTGTCTGTTCATATACTTAATGGGCTTGTTTTTTTTTTTTGTAAATCTGTTTTAGTTCTTTGTAGATTCTGGATATCAGCCGTTTGTCAGATGGGTAGACTGCAAAAATTTTTTCCCATTGTGTTGGTTGCCGATTCACTCTAATGACTGTTTCTTTTGCCATGCAGAAGCTGTGGAGCTTGATTAGGTCCCATTTGTCTATTTTGGCTTTTGTTGCCAAAGCTTTTGGTGTTTTGGTCATGAAGTCCTTGCCTACGCCTATGTCCTGAATGGTTTTGCCTAGATTTTCTTCTAGGGTTTTTATGGTGTTAGGTCTTATGTTTAAGTCTTTAATCCATCTGGAGTTAATTTTAGTGTAAGATGTCAGGAAGGGGTCCAGTTTCTGCTTTCTGCACATGCCTAGCCAGTTTTCCCAACACCTTTTATTAAACAGGGAATCCTTTCCCCATTGCTTGTTTTTGTTAGGTTTGTCAAAGATCAGATGGTTGTAGATGTGTTATGTTGCCTCCGAGGCCTCTGTTCTGTTCCATTGGTCTATATCTCTGTTTTGGTACCAGTACCATGCTGTTTTGATTACTGTAGCCTTGTAGTATAGTTTGAAGTCTGGTGCAAAAAACACAAGCATTCCTATACACCAATAACAGACTTAAAGAGAGCCAAATCAAGAATGAACTGCCATTCACAATTGCTACAAAAGAGAATAAAATACCTAGGAATACAACTAACAAGGAACGTAAAGGACCTCTTCAAGGAGAACTATAAACCACTGCTCAATACAATAAGAGAGGACACCAACAGATGGAGAAACATTCCATGTTCATGGTTAGGAAGAATCAATATCGTGAAAATGGCCATACTGCCCAAAGTAATTTACAGATTCAATGCTATCCCCATCAAGTTACCAATGACCTTCTTCACAGAACTGGAAAAAACCACCTTAAACTTCATATGATACCAAAAGAGAGCCCGCATAGCCAAGTCAATTCTAAGCAAAAAGAACAAAGCGGGAGGCATTGCACTAACATAGGACAATTTCTTTGTTGCTCTTGCCTGTATCTTTCCTTCCTCTGAAGTGCTGGATGCCTCAGCTTCCATGTATAAAACAAGAATGTTAGAAAATGAAAATACATCTGGTAATATTTCAGAAATATTATCTTATTATGCTGATTTGTGATAGACTTGGGTTTCTGCTGACATTTGCTAGCCCAAATGGAATAAGAACACACTACTGGCAGTAATTAATATTATTCATAAGATATGAGTCATTTCAGTGACTTCAACATAAATTAATAGTGCATTTAAATTACTAAATCTTTCCTTATCCTCTTCCACCTGATTGCAGTAGAGGTTGAATTTGCCTGTATTTTCCCTTCAGGAATATGAAACAATAGTCAACTTTAAGAGTTTTTAGATAGTGGGCAATTTCAACAATTCCTTAGCAGATTTTTGCAGGTCTACAGTGTAGGGTAGAAACTTCTGGACTGAAATATACATATCAATAATTCCTTGACTGACCCCCCCACTTTCTATTATGATGTCCACTGTAAAGGCACACACTCTCTCTCTCTAGGAACCACTGCTCCCCACACTATGCACGAACTCAGATAAGCTGCACCTTATCTATTGCCAGTTTCTGGGATAGTTTTCTATTTTCTATGACAAATGGAGCTGAAGTGATGTTGACATCTATTTTGCCACCAGAAACTTAACTAACCCATCATCATCCCTTTCTTATTCCTTTGCTTGCCTTCTGATTGGGGTCCTTATAGTCCTATCTGAGTACTGTCTTCATGCCTGAACCCTTTTTTTTCACCTTCCTCATTATACCTCTTTTTCAACATTCATTTTGATACTGAAATTTCCAGAAGACAACAGGACAGGACAGGCACAGTGGCTCATGCCTGTAATCCCAGCACTTTGGGAGGCGGAGGCGGGCAGATCATGAGGTCAAGAGATCAAGACCATCCTGGCCAATATGGTGAAATCCTGTCTCTACTAAAAATAGAAAAATTAGCTGGGTGTGGTGGCATGTGGCTTTAGTCCCAACTACTCAGGAGGCTGAGGCAGGAGAATTGCTTAAACCCGGGAGACAGAGGTTGCAGTGAGCTGAGATTGCGCCAGTGCACTCCAGCCTGGATGACAGAGCGAGACTCATCTCAAAAACAAAAACAAAAATGAAAACCAACAGGACAAGAAATCAGCATTTGGGTAGGAGGTGGCAAACAGTTTTACTTTGTATTACTGGAGATAGAGCACCAATATATAAAAAGGCTGTTGCTGGTGGGAGCAAAGAACAGCCTAACACACCAATGGTTCATCAGATCAGATAGTCAAATAGCAGGAATAGGATTAATGATTTCACTGAAATCCAGCAGAGCTATAACAGCAGACTATCTCTAAACCCTGGAAGTCAAGTTAGTCGCTAAGTATATCATTATACCCTCTAATTGTAATAAGCTGTATTAAAACTAAGCCATAATTCCTGTGTGTTAGCAGACATTGGGTCTTTTCTCATTCCAAGAAGAGTAAACTGAAAAATAATAACAGACTTCAACAACAGCTGGGATGTTGGTCAACATACAAAATTATGTTGGAATACAAGAGATATTACATAATTGTTAAAAATCAGAGGAATGACAGTCTCTTCAAATGATGAATTCCTGGTGTCAGAGAAAAGTTTAGAAAAAGTTAGTGTCCACAGTAACATATGTAATGATATGGCATCTATAAAGTAGGAATGAAAAAGTATAAAAAGAAAAAAGTGGCAGAGAAAAGATGACCAGATGAGCTCAAAAGCCATTACTTCAAGGTGGAGATGAAGCTGAATGTGATGAAAAAGATTACATAGCAATCAAAAATACAAAACAGAATTAAAATTGGCATCAGAAACAGCAGAATGTTAATAAAAAATCAGTAATAGTAGCAATATAAAAGCAAATTTAATGATTTCTTCCATAATGGAGAGGCAAACAGTAATTAGAGTTTTAAATACCATGAAAAAGAATATTTACAGAGGACATATAGTAGAGAAAAATCTTTAAAATGTAGAGATTTACGAAGAATACACAATTGGTGCAGAAGGGATACTAAAAGAAATCACTGAAGAAAATACTTCTCAGCATACAGATTAAAAGGCTCACTGTGTTTGAGGAAAAGTTGACTCTGGCGTGTGCCACATCTGTGCTGCACAAGGGTTCAAGGACCTGAGAGGGAATGGTGGGGGATAAAGAAAGACACAGACACAGATGCAGAGAAAGCTGGGCCAGGTGGTCCAGGAGGTGAAGGATGTCAGTCTCTCCGGCCCAGACCTGTCTCAGTGTACTTTATTTTACATGTTCACAAAGCACATAGCAGAGGGAGGGTGCAGTTACTTAGAACAGCCTGTGGTTATTATTCTCATACTTTAGTTAACATACTTCAGCTAAAAACTATCTCGTAGCTAGGTCAGTGAAAACTGGTTATCTCTCTAGGCCCATCTGTTCTCTCCAGGACATACACACCTACCGTGGTTTTACGTCCCTGAGGTTCAACCAAAGTTCACAGCAGTCTTGCTGCTGATCCCCCCCAGAGAGGGTATGCTACTCCGGCTCCCTACAGTTGACAAAATGCTAAATCATGTAAATGTGCTTAAATTTAAAGAGAAACAAGAATAAAAATATTATAAGCACTCACCTAAGCAATATAAAGACATATACAGGACTACCAATCAGCAAAATATAATGACCATTGATAATAAAGGAATATGTATATTTTTGAAGAATGAACTTTGTAAGTCAAGAATTTTAAACCTGTGCTAAGTTGGTGGTCAAGTAATAAAGAGGCATATTCTCAACTATGTAAAGGCTTAGGAAATGTCACTCTATTTTATTTTATATTGGTTAGTGATTGATGCTTAATAAATCACTCTAAAATTTAATGCCTTATGGTTAATAAATGACATCTATTATTGCTTATAATTCTACACTCAATTGGACCATTCTGTGGAGCTTCGTGTGGCTCAGGTGGTCTTTGCTAGGCTTTCTCATGCATCTGCAGGCTGCTAATGGGTTGGCTGTGGAACAGGATAGGCTTTTATACAGGTCAAATGGTTGGCTAAGTGAGAAAACTGTAGTGAGTAAGCCACATATATGTTATCATTCAGCAGGTTACCCCTGGTTTATTCAATTGGTGGTACTGGGGTTCCACTAATAGATGCACATAAAACTTTTTGAGGCCTAGGCACAGCATCACTTCCACCATACTGATTTGATTAGTGAGATGGTTTGTATATTTTTCCCTGCACAGATCTCATGTTAAAATGTAATCCCCAATGTTGGAGGTGGGGCCTGGTGGGGAAGTGTTTGGATCATGAGGGTGGATCCCTCATGGATGGTGATATGGTTTGTCTGTGTCCACAACCAAATCTCATCTTGTATTCCCTTGTGTTGTGGGAGGGACCTGGTGGGAGGTAATTGAATCATGGGGGCAGGTCTTTCCCATGCTGTTCTTATGATAGTGAATAAGTCGTACAAAATCTGATGGTTTTATAAAAAGGAGTTTCCCCTGCACAAGTTCTCTCTCTTTGCCTGATGCCATCCATGTAAGATGTGACTTGCTCCTCCTTTCCTCCTGCCATGATTGTGAGGCCTCCCCAGCCATGTGGAACTGTAAATCCAATAAACCTCTCTTTCTTTTGTAAGTTGCTCAGTCTCGGGTAGGTCTTTATCAGCAGGGTGCAAATGAACTAATATAGATGGCTTGGGTCATCCTCTAGGTGATAAATGAACTCTCGCTCTGAGTTCACATAACATTTGGTTGTTTAAAGTGTTTGGCACCTCCCTCACTCTCTCTTGCTCATGCTTTTGCCGTGTGAAGTGCCTGTTACTGATTCACCTTCTGCTGTGAGTAAAAGCTCTCTGAAGCCTCCCTAGAAGCTGAGCAGATGCCAGCACCATGCTTCCTGTAAAGCCTGCAGAACTGTGAGCCAATTAAACTTCTTTTCTTTGTAAATTACCCAGTCTCAGGTATTTCTTTATAGCCACAAAAACAGCCTAATACAGTCAGAACAAGTCACAGAGCCACATAAATAGGTAACTAGGCTCTACGTCTTGATGGAAGAAGATTCAAAAGCATGTTGGAAAATACATGAATACATGGATACAGTTGAGGACATGTTTTGCAATCAATCCAATATGTTCTTACAAAAAAATTATTTAAATAAGTGCTGACTCCCGCTTTAAGAATGGGGAAATTGACATAAAAAACTGGTAGTGGGAACTCAGGGGAAAATGGTGGATGGGAGCAGGACTAGACTGCAGCACCAGACAAAGCAGCATGAGGGGGAATTGCACTGTGAATTTTAGCTCTAGATCGACCACAAGAACAAATCAGCAATCCTGAGAGGACCCACAGACCCTCTGAAGGAAGTGAACTTCTCTTGCAGGACCTGGGAGACATCCCAAATACTGTGAGTGTCCCAATTCCATCCATGTTGCTGCAAAAGACACAAGTTCATTCTTTTTTATGACTGCATAGTACTCCATGGTGTATATGTATTGTATTTTCTTTCTTTTTTATTTTTATTTTAATTTTTCTAATTAAAGTTCTAGGGTACATGTGCAGAACATGCAGGTTTGTTACATAGGTATACACATGCCATAGTGGTTTGCTGCATCCATCACCCCGTCATCTACCTTAAGTATTTCTCCTAATGCTATCCCTCCTCAATCCCCCCACTCTCTGCTATCCCTCTCCTAGTCCACCCCCCCACAACAGGCCCCAGTGTGTGATGTTCCCCTCCCTGTGTCCATGTGTTCTCATTGTTCAACACCAACTTATGAGTGAGAACATGTGGTGTTTGGTTTTCTGTTCTTGTGTCAATTTGCTGAGAATGATGGTTTCCAGCTTCATCCATGTCCCTGCAAAGGACATGAGCACATCCTTTTTTATGGCTGCATAGTATTCCATGGTGTATATGTGCCACATTTTCTTTACCCAGTCTATCATTGATGGACATTTGGGTTGGTTCCAAGCCTTTGCTATTGGTATCACATTTTCTTTATCCAATCCACCATTGATAGGCCCCTAGGTTGATTCTATGTGTTTGCTATTGTGAATAGTGTGGAACTACTACTACAAGTGCATGTGTGTTTTTGGTATAGTGATCTATTTTCGTTTGAGTATATACCTAGTAATGGGATTGCTTGGTTAAATGGTAGCTCTGTTTTGAGTTCTTTGAGACATCTTCAAACTTCTTTTCACAGTGGCTGAACTAATTTACATTCCTACTAATGGTATATAAGTGTTTCCTTTTCTCCACAGCCTCACCAGCATCTGTTGTTTTTGACTTTATAATAATTCCAGTTTATTTTTAAATTTAGGAAAATTTTGATAACAAATCCAGTCAAATGTAACATAGACAGGAAAAACAGAACAAACTCTATACATGCAAATGTCAAGTACTAAGCACAGCAGTAAATTAAGAGACTAATGTATCAAGAGAAAATGAGTTTTATTCTGGAGATAAAAGGATGTTTCAACTAAAAAAACTAGAAATAAAGCATATTACATTAATAAAGAAAGAACATGAAATATTTCAACTTCCTGATGAAAACCATCTCTCAGTAAACTAGAAGTGTAAGATGTTTTTAACAAGATAATGAATATCATTCTGTGTTTCCAATTCTATATTGCTTAATAATAAAATAACAGAAACATTTCCTCCATAATTAGTACTGCACTAAGCATGCCGACTATGACTACTTTTATTTAATGTTGCCCTGGAATTTCTAGGTATGGGTACAGAAAAAGTAGACATTATTATTTTTAGACAGTATTATTCCCATGGACACAAAACAAAAAAATCCATCAAAAAACCATTAGCTGTAATAAGAACATTTAATTAAGTGATGAATTTAAAAGTAGAGGAATAAAAGCTTTTCTATTAACTAGTAACTATCAGCTAGGAAAAAGAATAATGAAATAAGGATACCATTCAGAATAGCAATAAAAGTACAAAGATCATGTTTGATTTAATAATCATTCAGTGGGTCCTATGTCATGGATTTACCTTAACAGAACAGGGTACCTGAGAGAAATGAGCCATATTTTTAGAAGAGGTGTGTGAATACCATAAAAATATCATTTTTCCAAACTAATATATATGTTTAATGGAATTCTAATAAAATTTCCTTTAAAAAAACTCTCAGCAATATGATTCTGGTGTCATTCTGACCTTCTAAATGAATAAAACTATGGGGATGAATAAAAAATTTTGAAGAGAGAGCGCAAGGAGAAATTATTTCCTGAACCTATCACTGAACATTGTTATAAAGCCATAGTAATTAAAAATAGGATGCCACAGGAGCTGAGAATAATGGGATCTAATAACAGTAAATAAGCAAATATAGATATATATGTACATACACATATATAATAAAGGTGGCTTCACAGAGGAAGAGTTACTTAATCAATTATATTAAGGGAATAGCATTGTATACAATAAATGGTAGCCGAAGAGAGAGAAACATGAAACAAAGGTGTGGAGCCGATGATGAGTATATTATCAAAGAGGAGAACATGTCCCAGGAAACCTGGGCTGGGGAGGTGGAAACGGAGTCTGGGATGTCAGCGCAGGGGGGAGCATTGCAGATACCATGAATGTAGGTGCAGGAGTTGCTCCATAGTCAGGGAGAGTAGGTGGTAGAATTCAGAACCCCAGACAAGGGCTTGGAAATAATAAGTGATGAGAAACTAGTCATTCGAATCATACATTCTTACTTATAAGTGGAAGCTAAGCTATGAGGATGCAAAGGCAAAATAATAATATTATGGGCTTTGGGGACGAGGTGACAGGGAAGCGGGTGGAGAGGTAAGGGATAAAAGATCACATGTTGGGGACAGTGTACACTGCTCAGGTGATGAGTGCACCAAAATCTCAGAAATGACCACTAAGGAACATATCCATGTATCCAAAAACCACCTGTACACCCAAAACTATTGAAATAAAAATAAAAAATTAAAAACCCAATATAACAATTAAAAAATGAACAAAAACCAATACAGTTAAAAAAAAAAAAAAGAAACTAGTCATTAGAGCAGGAGTTAAAGCACAAAGATTGGTATTAGGTGTTAGAGCTGATTGTTTCTTCATTGCTCATTACACGTGTGTGTGTGTGTGTGTGTGTATGTTCATTCATCTAATATATGTGTGTATATATATATGATAATGCACATGATTAAGTAACATTTATGTAGAACTTTCTATTTGCCAGGCATTTCCTAATATATACATACGTATGGTGAGCTATTATTAAGCTTCTTCCTTGGGGCACATATGGGTGGAGAGACATCGAAGTAGAAATGCCTTGTAGGTAAACGGAAAGATTCTAAACATTCCCAAAGGTGCTGTACTTTGTAGAGTAAAATGCTAGATCTTAGATCTTGTAAATCTTGTCACAGTTGAGACCCCAGACACCACGGTTTCTGGGACCAACTTAATGACTGATTCTACACCCTCTGGGTTTTGTGGTAACTGGCTCTGCTTGGTGCGTGAGAAACACAGAAAACAACACAGCTGATGAGGAACAGGTGAGCATTGGAAATGGTTCCTCTCAACGCCAGTGCTAATGTCTACTGAAATTCCCTTAGTGACCTCAGGGTCTTTACATCGGAGTTTTGGTCATTGAATTGAGGCAGACATTTATGATTTTTAGGCTTTTAGATTATTTCCCCTGTGATTTGTCCTTTAAAATAACCTTTTATAGTAGAAGCCTATGTTATTTTTCTCCCATCAAATGAAAATGATTATCTTTGTGAATTGTATTCTCAACTTGATTATCCCCTTCCCACTTTCCAGGTGTAACAGAACATCCTCTGATGTCACATAAGGGAATAATTATTTTACTAATGGCTCTTTGTACATGACGGAACTGGATTGCCTGTCTGTTTATTTGTTTAGTTTTACATTCTGGAACAGTTTTCTTCTCTTAACAGAAAATAGTCTATTTCTTACGTTTGAGTCAGATATCAGGGCTATTTACGGAGTGAATTATTTTTCATATCCCAGAAGAAAGAAAATGTATTTAAAAATAAGGTTATTATAACTTTTCCTTGTATGTAAAATTGATGCAATTTTGGGCAACACATATTTATAATGCATACTAACAGAGAAGAAAAAATGAGAATGTGACATATAAACTACACTTTAAATATAGCAGTGCATGTGATCACATTGTTAACAGAAATTGTGTCGATATCAACAACTGCTCTGCTCAGCGGTGGGCAGCCCAGTCCAGATCTGGTAGAACTGTCTGTTTAGTTGATCAGACTTGGCTATCAAGTCTCCTGACGAACAAAACCACCCATGACAGCTGACCACATTGAATATCCAGATAAGGACTTGGGGAAAATTGAGCTGACTACTTTGATCATACTGGAACAATGAAGATTAATCTTGCATGGAAATGCATGTAATGAATTTCTCATTTATTCCTATAAATTAAAACATGAATCAATGAGGAAGGTGAAATGAATATAGTTTGTTTGCCCAGGGTCAAGATGATGGTGTGCATGCAAATTTGTATCCAGCTCTTTTCACTTATCGTTACAACAGAAATTCTCCTGTTATTATTGACTTTTGAAAAACATCCTTTGGTGCACCAAAAAAAAAAAAAAAAAAAAAAAAGAAAGAAAAACATCCTTTGGTGTAAATATTCAATTACAGGGATAATAATGTTACATTTTTGTTGGAAATTTAAATTACTTCTTTTTGTATTATAGATAATATTTTTATCAATATCATACATAAAGCCTTTTCCATTTTCTTATGATAGCTTTCTAAAAGTGGAATTGTAAAGTCACATACATTTATAAGATAGATATTCTCAACTTATTTTTCAAAATGGTTATATTGCAGAATCTGAAAATGCTCATGTCACCACAGCTGAGAAACACTATTTTATTTCTGAATCTTTCTCTGAAAGATGGCATAATAGGTTAGCATTATTATAGCATCAACAGAATATGTTCACATGTGCATATGTGTGGCAGGAGTGTGTCTGTCTGTCTGTCTGTCTGCTATTTATTCTGGCTCTGCAGTGGGAATCTGGTGTACCCCAGCTTTTATGTGTGACTGGCTTCCGATTTATTTTGTGTCTTTTTTGTTTTCCTTCTTTACCACACAGCCTTCTTCATACTGCCCATCTCATTAAAAATGACTGGCTTGTTTTGGGGGATTGGAAACACACTCTTTTCCATCTGAAAGTCAGGAAAGTGCACGATGATCACGTCCTAATAGCAATACGGATAAAACCATTACAGGCAGTGCATGACAGCTTCTCTGCTCTCTTGGCTGTGAGGACTTTGTATATGCTGTTCCCCTCTTCCGGGATCGTTCTTCCCCCTCCTCCACTAAGTCTGGTGAGCTTTTTAAGTATGTCTCCTAAGTTTAGAGGACATTTCTTTAGGAAATCTTTTTCTAGTGGCTGAATCCCCATGCTGTGCTGGGCTTTACCTATCAATCTAGACATTTTCCACTGTTAGTGTCAGAAACACAACCCACATAGGGAAAATATTGGCTCAAGTGACACAGAAGTTCCAGAATTATAGCTACTTTAAATGAAATGAATGGGCCATCCCTTGGGTGCCACTTTTCCTCTCTGCCAGCCTCCCTGGTTCTGCCCCTGCCTCCACCGTCTGCCCTCTTGTAGTGGGATTCTAACTGCATATTTTCTCTCAGTCTAGTGAGAAAAGAAGATTCCTAATCTCTGATAGCTCACACTGAACGTTGGGAATTGTGTCCTTATTAGTTCTGATTGGATTTCTTTGGGTCATAAACTCAAGCCACTACTGACTCCTAAGTACAGAGGAGCAAAACGAACTGACTGGCTTAGCTTTGGGTGTTGCTTCCTACCCTTGGACTTAGACTGTAAGTGCAGTGGATGGGATCCCAGACAAAAATCAGGGGCCGTTATGGAAGTGCATACCTGGCAAGCGTGTGTATTATAACTCTTACAGTTCTGCATTCTTAAGGCAAGTTTCCCCCAACAGACTATAAACCCCAGTTTATATCGCAGGGACAATGTCTGTTTTGTTCTTCCATGCCAAGCTACAAACCTTGCTCGTAGTAAGCACTCAATAATTATTCATTGAATAAATGAATAGGACCAGCTGATTAATATCTCTCAATTGAATATCCTGGTATTTTTGATAACTATAACTGCTTAGAGGGTTTGGGAGACAGGACTGCAGCTTTTGGGAGTTTTGGCTATATAAAATATTTCTATTCCCTGAAACAGCTAGATCTGAAGAGGGTCAACCAAGCTGAGACAGGGCTCTTCTCTGCTGCAAACAGAGAGGCCTCCCTGCCTGTTGTCACTACCTTGTTACTGCTTTGCCACGGTTGTGTGTGTGTGCATGCATGTGTGCACACGTGTGTACATGTGTGTATATGTGTGTGCATATATGTCTGTGTGTGTGCTCCCACTGATGACTGAGACTGAATTCTCCTCCTTATGGTATCATCTTGGGTACAGATGAGTGCTCAGAGCTGCAGTGAAGTGGTTTGTTTTTATAAACTCTTTGTTATATTATTGCTTTTATTTCTATGAGAAAAACACAAACAATTCAGGGGTAACATTGATGTTTATGGCAGAAAACCTAAAAAATATAGGGAAGAAAAAGGAAGGAAATAGAAATGACTTTTAATCTGCCACTCAGAGATAATCACTGTCGGTATTTTGATGTAATTTCTCCCCCTCCTCTGTTTCTCTTCCTTTTCTCCTTCCTTCCCTAAGCAGAATGATACTGGACATACTGGCCTTTTTTCTTTAAAGCTGGTTTTTACACACACACACACACACACACACACAATACACACCCTTATATGATTGTGGTGAAAATTTTTAAGTTATTAAATATTCTACAATACTATTTTTGGTGATTATAAAACATTACACAATTCATTCAACAAGTTATTGTTGAACATGATTATTATTTCAGATTTTGCTGTTACAAATATCTCTCTGATAAGAAATATATAAATCTGTTTGTGCATCCATTAATTAATTTCGAAGACATCCATCATTTCACAAACTTTAGAATTTACAGGCCTGTAATGTCTCATGATTTCTAGTGGTTTGTTGATCCCAGTTTGGGAATAAATATCATTGAATACATTTGTAAAAGGGGGCATTGCCAGCTCAAAAGGGGCCCACATGGTAAAGTTTTTCATGTCACTCCAGAGAACCGCTTTGCAACCTGCAAAGTTGCAGAATTGTGTGATTCTAGGATTTGGTGGTCAGGTTCTCTTTTTGGGTGACTTGCTGCCGCACAAGTCATTCTCCTCTAGATGGCGATGTTTCATCAGTTTAAAAGCCTGCTCAGCAGTCGAAGCGATACATGACAATCGTTTTCCCAATTACCTGTAGATCTGCTAAAACTTAAAAGAGAGACAGCAGTGGGGGATACAGTAGTCACATCACTTTTGTCTATAAGGCAATATTTATTCAAGGCCAAAAATCAACAAGTCCTATGCTGGCGTTTGCTCTTTGCGACATTAATCTTAGGAAAGGGGTTAACTCTTTATAAGGATGCAGGGATGTTGCAGATCTTGAAGCTTGAAAAGATGAAAATAAGCCCCCATCCACGAAGTTCTTGTTTTAACCCTTACCCTTGCACACTTACTCGCAATTTCTCAGGTCAACCTGGCAGAGGGATACCCTCACTTTCCCTCCTTATCCCACGACTCTTTGGTGGATTTCTATCCCTGAGTTCTTTCTGATTTGTGGGCATGAGAATAGTCACTTTTCTGAGGACAGGTCTGGTGGTGTGTCCTTACAAACCTGTCACCCACCTGTCTCCCCTGTGGCCAGCCTCTCCTGCATAAACAGAACAGGACCTGAATCTGAACACAAAAGCTCCTGGATGGGTGGCCACCCTTCAGAACAGCCCAAAGCCTCCTTACAGCACAGAAGAAACATTTCTGAGAGACACAGGTAAGAACCTTGTCACTCTTTTGGGCTGACTACTGTGAAAAAATTCTACAAAGTCTTTGTTCACCTGGCAAACTCCTGTGCACCTTTTAAGACTCAATTCAACTCATATGCCTCATCTTCTGCAAAGCATCTCTTGGTCCCTCTAAGTCCAGAGACAGTAGGTTTTTCCTTTGTGCTCTCAAACACATTCATTCATTCATTTTTTTTTTCAAAATTATGTATTGAGTGCTAACTATCTTTGCAGTATACCACAAGCAAGACAGACAGAGTTTCTGCTTTTTCATAGTTCACTACTAAGTGAAATGCCATTTAATTATCAACAGTATTTTTGGAAAGCATCATGAAGGACAACTACAGGTGTTTTAAATCCTTGTGGAATTTAAATATCTACAGAATTTAAAACAACCTAGTTTGGGAAGCCAAGAAAGACCAGGAGTTAATGAGGTGATGGCCAAAGGGCAAGAGAGTTGGGCAGGAAGGAAAGCCACACAGGGCCCCAGGAGGGAGGAATTGAGTACATGTGAGTAACAGGGTGGGTCCAGGATGGCCAGTGCCTGATGGAGAGGGCAGGAGATGAGGCTAGCGATAATCTCCCCACAGCCTATAGGCTGTACTATGGACTTTGCGTTTATCTAAGAGCATTTGGGAAACTATGCAGAGGTTTAAAATAAGAACGTGATGGGATCTGATTTGAATTAGAGACGCTCCCTCTGGCAGACATGTGAAGAACAGTTCAGTGTACAGATGCTGGGAGACTAGTTGGGAAGCTCTGCCACCTTCCAGGCATAAGGTTTTAGTGCTGGTGGAGATGAAAGGGGTGGATTTGAGACTTTTGTAGGTGGAAGAGGAGCCAGGAGTTAGTCACCGGTTACATGAAGAGTGAGGGAGAGGCAATAATCAAGGTTGGCACCCAAGTCTGTGGCCTCAGTAAGTAATGAGTTTATTAAGATCATGGGCAACTGGAAGAGAAGCAGATATGGGTACAATCTCATGAGGTCAGTTTTGAACAAGTAGCGTGGAAATGCCTGAGAAATATGCAAGTACCATCACCAGATATATAGATTTGGGGTCTGGAAGAAGATAGGACAGCTGTCCTCAAAGTGTGATCCCTAGGGCAGCAGCATCCCCCTCGGAACTTACTAGTAATGCAAGTTTCTGATTCACTAAAATCAGAAGTGGGAGCGGAGCCCAGCAATCTGAGTGTTAACAAGTTCCCCAGATGATTCTGATTAATGCTAAAGTTTAAGAACTACTAGCATATATTCCAATATTTAGAAGCTGTGTAGAGGAGGATGAGTAATCAAAGAATCCCAGGCAATGATGAGAGTTGTAGGAGGAAAGCTGAGGAGTATAGAGTCAAAGATACCAAACAAGAGAGAGGTCAACTGTGTGAGGGCTGCTTTGAGGTAAAATAAAATGAAGACTGACATGGGTCCGCTGGCTTAACAGTAGTGGTCATAGCTTCAGCAATTAACGGGGGAACAGTGGGGCGAGCAGCCTGTTGAGTATGTGATAAGGAAGGAAGGAAGAAATGGAGAAATGGTGGTGGTACATTTCTCTTTGATAAACCTGTCTTAGAACAGGTTTCTGTTCCTTGAAGCTGAAAGCATCCTGACGACATAGGTAGGTATCATTGTTCTCCTGAGCACTTAGATGAGTGAGCAGAGGTAAAGTCACATGCCAGGTGAAGAACAGGAAATGAAAGATGGGTGGTAATTGACAGGAAACGTGAGGCTGAACATTTTTATGAAGATTGTATGCTTTCTGAGCAAACATATAGAGAAGTGCGCAAATCACAATTACAAGGCTCATCTCAGACAAGTTGGTGACCAAACTCGATCACAAAAATGGAGGGCGACAGGAGATTGTGTCCTGTGCCTGGAGCATAGCCCTCCTCTGCATACAGCTACACCAGCCCAAGCCTGCTCTCTACAGAATGTTGGAGAACAGGGACAGGTGCATTAGATGACTCTTCCGCCTGTAGGATCCACCCAGCACCCGGTAATGCTGACTCGTAGTCACCTGAACCCTTCACCTGAAACGTATCTATCTTCCCCCTCCCCCAGGAAGCATGTGAGATTCAGGATGGCAACCCTACCTTTACCTCCAGGTTTAGATCCTAACCAGCTTAAAGTAATCATGGTAATATCACCTTCCTTGCCAATGATTGGCTCAGTGCCCAGGCCTCAGCCAATCAGGGCAATTTTCACTGGTACAGGGGTGGACAAGCAAACTGAGTTGAACCAATTCGAACGAAGGATAAGGCTTTTAACTCCGTGATTTGGGTGGAAGACCTTCACTGCGCCAGAGGAGACGAAGGAAGCACGTTGCTATTATTGCTAGTCATGGCTTCCTTTCAACAGAGAGGGAAGCTAGTCTGAAGATAAAGTGTGCAAGGGGAGTAAAACAAGAAAATTGCAGCAAAATGGTGCCAGAGCTGTGATGCAACTACAACCTACAGTTCTCACAATCTCTTTAATTTCCTGCTACCGGCGATAAATGTGGATATTTTGGCCAATTTGATTCAGATTTTCTGTTCCTTGGAGCTGAAAGCATTCTGACACAGGTAGGTGTCATTGTTCTTCTGAGTATGTAAATGAGTGAACTAAGACGTATAGAGGTGAAGTCGCTTGCCAGCTATACATTTGAACCCAGAACTACTGATTTCTAAGCCCACAATCTTATCTGTTAGCCTTATGCCTCCAGCTAAGGCTGTGTGCCCGCTCTCTCATTCCTTAGGAAGATTTATTTCTCAGAAAGCTGCTTGCGTCTCCATACAGATAAACTTCTACTGGTCTGTATTTATCAGGGAAACAGCAGAAAACAGATGGCATACTTGAGTAGGGTAATTAAAGAGCATTTAATAAGGAATCTTCTACAGAAGTGTGGGCAGGTTAAGGGAAACGCAAAAAGGCCAGTGAAACTCCCCCAGGGTTAGCAGTAGACAAAGTTTGTTCCTACTCTTAAATCCAAAGGAGCAAAGCAAGAGTGAGGAGGTAGGGGAAAATTCACAGAAACTGGAGGAAGCTCACCCCTGAACCCAGGAGAGGGTCACTTTTCAGAGTCAAGGTTTTCAGAGGTGCATTGCAGCCATGGCCCAACCTGTAAGAAGACGGTAAGGAAGCCTGGGCCATACGTATTTTGACTGATTTATTCTCTCACCCTTCAGTCTCCTGTTGGTCTCCTTTGAGAAGCCAGTGGGCAAAGGGCTTGGATGATGCAGTCTATAGAGAAGGGAACAGAGCAGGAAGAACAGTGGAAATAGGTGTGGAAGATATCCAGGGCCGGGAACCTCTCATTTTCCACCAGTTTCCTTGCTTTGCCCAGTGTTATAGATTGGTTAACCTGGGAAATGGTCTCTGAAAGAGAGATTCGTTTGCAGAATATTTCATATGAAATGTCTTTGCAGTCAACCCCCATGAAAAGAAGGGAAGGGCAGAGAGAGGATGAGATGCAACATGGTCCCATAAAAGCTCTCAGCCAATCTGGCCGGAAGCTCTGGGCCTGGGATGGTCCTTCAGGGTTGTCTGGAGTTAGCGTCTAGGAATTTTATAGGCCTTGGTTGATCAGTCATTGGATGTAGACTGAGTATTCAGGTATCATTGTCAACTCAGACTCTGTCAACAGTCCTTAGCATGTTTCAATTTCCCTTTTTCAACTCCACAGTTGACTAATCAATTGCACAGGTCTCTTTGAAAAGCGACTGGAGGAATCATTCCCGGCATACTTGCCATGGTGTTGCTGGGTTCTCTCTCCTGGAAACCTGGTTTCTTTTTCCATCCATGGGTTCTGATTCTGAAACCTAGCTTAGGTCTAGAAACTGAAAAAGGGATTCTGACTTTGCATCGAGATGGCAGCCTTCAGACTCCTGATTAACCATCTTGGATTTCTTTTGATTGAACAGCTTAAGTGCTCTTATTGCTTGCCTATCTAGTTTGCTTCTAGCAAAGCTGTTTTCTATTAACCATCTCTATGGGTCATACCCACTTTTGCCGACACTCACTCTAGTACTTTCATCTGCCCAGTCTCCTGGTTAAGTGCTGATGCATAGCCTCGATTGTTTCAAGGACCTAACATACCCACTGATATTAGTGAGCTCATTTCTACATCTGCCGTGGCCTATGCAGCACAGCCACCACAAACCTTCTTAGTGATGCTGTTGCCCCTGTCACTAGACACTCATGACTGCTTCAGTAAATGGCATGTCCTCCAGCCCACTTGTGAAATAATCTGGTGGTTTTTCTGGCCTTTTATGTCTATTTTGACATGTTCATTTCTTTAGTCTTTCAATCCCTTTCCTCCATTGTCTGATAGCAATTCTTGTATTTCTCATTTAGCATGAGTGAGCCTAGCAGTATGTTTTCATCATTTCCCGGGGTCCTTGCTGGAGTGTTGAAGGCTGTATCATAAGAAACTCCACCTATATCAAACTCTTACATTTAAATTTGTTTAACCTACCTTGGTCCAGGACACCTAGATTCCTACTTAGACCTTTCTGGCTACAATTGCCCCATGTAGTTACTTTATGATAAAGTACCTCTCCTTTTAGCATGTTCCCAACTGAGTTACCTTGTGACTTAACCATATTTATTTGTTAAGTGACCAGGAAGGAAAGTGAGGGAAAATCCTGAGGGGGCACGTGTTCTTTTGCATGGGTGAGATCAGTGCATGATCCTCAAGGAAAAGAAGAGTGCTACCCCTTAACTGAAAAGACTGGACCAGTTGTGCAGGCATAGAGAATTTATGGCAGTCTGGTGATTCAAGAGTTGAGTCCATTAACTTAGCTGTCCGCATACCATGTGTCAGCCTCTATTCTTTTCAAATCAAGGCCCTGACTGTGGCACAGCCCATCTTCTTTGGTTGAGAGTTTAATCTTCTGTAACATCTGACTGTTCCTTGATGGGACTCACAGCTTTTCCTGTCCTCCTGCTGAGGAGATCAGAACCTCTTTATTTGCTACCAAGGAAGTACTCACTCTTTTTATATATAGCTTTTAATTGCCAATGTATCCATCTCAACCTTTCGTTATTTGTTTAGAGCATCAGCAGGTGGTAATAGCTACCCTATTTCACTGTCCTCACGGCTGCTGTTGCTCCATTTTTCCTCAAAATCCAGCCAATGCATTCCCTTCCATTGGAAAAGTGTCAACAAGTATCCTATTATCTCGTGCTAGGGGGAAATGCATGCTGCCTCTAGCGTCAGAGATGGGGTAGATGGCTCATTGCCAGCAGGTGGCAGGCAATCTGCATGAAAATTTTTACCTTGACGTTTGTTCCCTCACTCCTAAAGACACTTGCTGCAGATTGGGTTCCCTGGGAAGCCAACTTTAAGATGGAGAAAGGCACGAGAAAAGCTTATTCGAGAATGTTTTTGGTAATGCTCTTGGGATCAATTCTTGTGGCTAGTAAGGAAGCAGGAGGGAAAGTTGCACCCTAATGCAGAGCTATTAGAGATCTCTATTGGCGCCATAGGCTGCTCTGAAGCTGATATGCCCCATGTCCTAAGTTGTAGTGAGGAGACTGGGCTCTTACGGCTCTGTGTTTATCAGTCTTTGGGTATGGGATGCCTTGTAAGGTGGTCTGATGTTAGGTGAAACACTTTTTTCTTTTCTTTTCTTTTTTTTCCTTCTAATTCAAATCTCCAGAGAGGGTTGGTAGCAGCACTCCCAGCTGCTCAGGAAGCAAGCCCTTCATTCGTGAAAGAGGATCTGGATGGCCCAGTAGAGCATCCTCCACATCCAAATACATCTAAGTTCGTAGGGTGAACAAGTTTCAGTTGGGATGAAAATGAATGACCTGGGACTGTGAGCAACATGAGTGCAGTGGTTTTTGTCTGTTTTGTACATTGCTCTTGTCCTAACACCTAGAACCGTGCCTGACATACAGTATTGGCTCCAGAAATGTTTGTTGAACAAATGTTTGTCACTCTCAGGTTCATAGATGCTCACATGGTATGTAGTGTGTTCCTACCTCTCTGGTCAGAACTGTTTCTTTTGCACACATGTGTTTCTATTGCCATAGCCTGTGATTCAAGGTCAATCCTCTGAATATTGGTGTTAGTGAATGAATATTTACCAACTGATGTTAAAATGGAAAACAATCTGATGCTTTTGCTGTTTTCTGAGACTTATGTGGATAATTGAGTCATACTGTTATTCCTGACTCTCATAATTTTTTTCTTGAAAATTACTGGGTGGGATACAATTCATTTGCATGCATTTGGCTAAGTTATTTTGTAGAGCTGATGGTGCGGCCACAATGGGAAAAAAAGTCTAACTTTTGTCTCGGCCTTAAAATATCTGACCTCTTCAGAAATGTTTTGGGCAAGCCAAATACTGACACTCATTTTATTTAAAGAGAAGACAAATACGGAAATTGACATAGAATATCTTTCCCTGCTAGATATTGTCAAACTAGCAAGAAAATGTAATAAAAAGTGAAAAATCCCTCAAGAAGCTACATTTTAAGAAATCCTTTTACATTTGTTATACTTTAAGTTCTGGGATACATGTGCAGAACATGCAGGTTTGTTACATAGTTGTACATGTGCCATGGTGGTTTGCTGCACCCATCAACACGTCATCTAGGTTTTGAGCCCTGCATGCATTAGGTATTTGTCTTAATGCTCTCCCTCCCCTTGCCCCCATTCCCTGACAGGCCCCGGTGTGTGATGTTCCCCTCCCTGTGTCCATGTGTTCTCATTGTTCAACTCCCACTTATGAGTGAGACCAGAATTACAGTCAATTTTTCCCATTAAAAAATCCCACCTATTTATAATCTTGTAAAAAAAATCCTTTTACAAATATCTGTCATGTAGTGAAAATCACACCTATCTATTCTCCTATTTTTCTTGTTTATACTATGAATAGCTGCTATAGATAGAAATATACATACGTATGTGAATATACATTGTATAAAAATAGCTTATAGACTATGAGTTATTGTTATGACAATTTGCATGGATTTTTAGATTTAAATTCTTTTGGAAAATCACCACATAACTTCATATTACTCATCTTGTTCACTCACACACTCATCCTGTAGAGCTAAATGTATTAATGGATAGCAAAATTTATAAATATCACAATATAACTAGAGTATACCTGCCAATAATTTAATAAGTAATAGAGTGGTATCTGATATTTATGAAGTGCTGCTTTTGTGCCAGACATGGTGCTGAATATCTCAGTGTCATTATCCTACATGATGCTCACAGGCATCCCATCCTGATTCCAAAGCCCATATTCCCAGCCTCTACCTATGTTCCCTCCCAGTGGTGCATTTGCTTGTCTTGAGAGCTGTTCTTCACTGCTTCATGTATTAGTCTGTTTTCATGCTGCTGCTGATGTCTTTATTCCCAAGACTGGGAGGCAAAAGAAGTTTATTGGACTTATGGATCCACTTGGCTGGGGAGGCCTCAGAATCATGGCGGGAGGTGAAAGGCACTTCTTACATGGCAGAGGTAAGAGAAAATGAGCAAGAAGCAAAAGGAGAAACCCCTGATAAACCCATCAGATCTCATGAGACTTACTATCATGAGAGTAGCAGAGGGTAGTCTGGACTCCATGATTCAATTACCTTCCCCTGGGGCCCTCTCATAACATGTCGGAATTCTAGGAGATACAATTCATATTGAGATTTGGGTGGTGACACAGCCAAACCATATCACCTCAGCTCACTGAATTCACTGACAGCCACCACTAATAAGGTAATGAAAAGAGCCTTCAAAGTCCAATGCTGTGATTCTTTCACATTGGGTACATAATTTGGATCATTGTATGATCATGGTCGACCAAGATTCAGCCAAAGAAGCAATAGGAAACATTGAGGGTGGTTGCAGAATTTATAGTTGCCAAATAGCTCTGCCAGCCTATGGTTTTAAATCTCTGTGCATGGTGTTCGTTAAGCTCTAACGTAGCCTACCATGTCCCACTCCACTGCTGACCTGACACAATCTTCTCACTCTGAAAGTTTTAGTTCAAACATTCCTTCCTGTTTCAGTGACCCTTCTGAATGTCCAAGCTGAGCGATCACTCACCTAAGCTCACAGTTCTCATTCTCTCCTTCCTCCTCCACTCCTCCTCTCTCTATTGTGTATGTGTGTATATTTTTGTGATAGAATTTATAGGAATTACTTGTAGACCTATTAGGTTATGATACTTAAGGGTATTATCTGGGTCTTTTAATCATTGACTCCCTAGGACTTTGCATGGTATCTTGCAAAATTGTTAGTGAATGAGTAAATGCAAGAATAGACAGAAGTTTGGAGAATACTAGGACTGAAAAGGACATGTAGGCAAAAATAGCCAACTCAGTATAAAAATGTAGGGCATGTGTCGTAGTTATCAGGGCACACAGACTGGATATGCCATAAAAATGCTTTTCCCTCCCTCCCAGGAAGGACTCCTGCTCATGCTGGTAGCCTTTTGCTGCTTGCTCCTCTGGATTGGAACAGAAACCCCTAGTAGTTCATATGCGCCATGTAACAAAATACCAGTTGGTTTCACTCTCTTTTGTCAGTTACATTCCCAGTTGCTTTACTGAATTAATGTCACTGTGACCTATATAAATAGCACCTCATTGTACAATTTGCCGTTTACTACCAACCTTTAAAAAGAACAGAAAATTTCTTGCTTGCTTCCTAGTGCCCCTTTAAATACCTTTAGTGCATTCTTCCTCTTTTAAATTCTATCAAGTCTTTAATAGCCATATGTACCTTCTCTTCCTTCTACTATTAAACATGTGCCCACCAAGAGAAGGAGCAACTTACTCTAACCTTCTCAGTCCATAGTTATGTGTGGTTTTAAAAAAAATCTGCACAAATCCCTTTTCTAATCTCTCATGTGATCAGATTATTCCAGCTTCACAGTTTCTTTTTCTTTCTTTCTTTTTTAATAAATAAGGGTCAATAATTGGGAGAAAAGGAAGAACAGGAAGATGGGAAGAATTTTTGAAAAGTGGAAGCACCTTAACAGGGTCACATTCCCTTCACAATCAATATGGTGTCACAGTTGGATTTGTACCAGGAAATGAGGGGACAGGGAGAATGTGCTGATCAATGAGCTGGGGGAGAAAATTGTGAAGCTCTTTTTCTTCCACTAAAGTATTTTTCCTCAGCAGCTCTCCTCTGTGTTCTCTGAAAGAAATGATGCTGGATCTGAGATTAAGTATCCCTTTGTCTTAACATCTAGTAAGCGCACTGTGACACATGGCAGCTTAGTTCTGATATGCAGGCACAGGAGGGCAGTTTCTGAGCAATTCTTCTGTGATGTGCAGGACAGTCCTTCAGGTGATTAATTAGACTCCATCTGGGTCAGGAAAGAAATGCTCGCCTGAGATTTCCTCACTCAAAAGTCTTCCCCAAGTTTGATTGAACAACTCATTAGCGAACACTTTCGACCTCACACTCTAAAATTGGAAATTCTTGCTCAGTCTAAATTGATACTGAGTTTTCCCTTTCCCTGCATTATTTTAAATGAACATGGAGTAGGATGACCTGTCTTCTTAGTACTATACCAGCTTATCTTTATGATAAAAATAATGACCCAGAATCTGGCATTTCCCCATTTCCAGTAACTGACTTTGGTAGAAACATTGCTACAGCCATAGAAAGTATATTTCAATAAAAGGTTTACTGTAAAAATACATAAGGATTCAGGGTGAATGTGATAAAGTGGTAGGTTACCCTGATAACTGTTATATGGAAAATTTTAATAGAATTTGGGATTAAAAAGTTATTCTTATCATGATTCTTCAAGTAAGCTGAGAAGGGGTTTGTTCTTAAATTTTATGTAAAATGCAGTGTCTAGATAAATTGTCAAGCTTTTCATATTGAGACTGAAGTTATGGAGTTAATGTTTTTTTGGCCCTACTTTTGTTTTTTTATTTTGAGGTCACTCTGATCAACTTCTGTGATGCTGACTCGATCAGAAATCTACTGTTTTCTACAGGCACATTAAGAATTATCAGTCTGATCACCTGAAAATTGAATTTGGGGCATAAAATATAGCTAAAGAAAGGCAAGTGTAACACTCTGCATACAGACACAGGAATAGAGTTGTCTCAGTATTTTTCTACACATTTTAATGAATTCTTTTTAAAGTTGGGATTTTAGGCCAGGTATGGTGTCTCACACCTGTAATCCCAGCATTTTGGGAGGACAAAGCAGAAAGATCACTTGAGGTCAGGAGTTTGAGACCAGCCAGGTCAACATGGTGAAACCCCATATCTACTAAAAATACAAAAATTACCTGGGTGCTATGGCACACTCCTGTAGTCCCAGCTACTCAGGAGGCTGAGGCAAGGGAATTGCTTGAGCCTGGGAGATGGAAGTTGTGGTGAGCTGAGATCACACCACCGCAGTCCAGCCTGGGTGACAGAGCAAGATCCTGTCTCAAAAAAAAAAGAGGCCGGGTGCGGTGGCTCAAGCCTGTAATCTCAGCGCTTTGGGAGGCCGAGGCGGCGGATTACGATGTCAAGAGATTGAGACCATCCTGGCCAACATAGTGATACACCATCTCTATTAAAAACCGAAAATTAGTTGGGCGTGGTGGCACGCCCCTGTATTCTCAGCAACTTGGGAGGCTGAGGCAGGAGAATTGCTTGAAGCCGAGAGGCAGAGGTTGCAGTGAGCCGAGATTGCGCCACTGCACTCCAGCCTGGTGCCTGGCAAAAGAGCAAGACTCTGTCTCAAAAAAAAAAAGGTTGGGATTTCATGAAGAGAACATCAGCTCAATTTCAATTGAGATTGAGACCTTGGGATGATCAATGTTTATTTTCCTTAGCGGGCTTAAATACACTGACAGAACACATTATAAATAATAGACAGCTACAATTACCATATGATCCTTTCACATTAACATGGGAGAAATCCTTCCCTAGAGGAAATGTCGCCATCCTGGTGTGCCCTTCCTTATCATGGTCATCTGTGCCTGTCCCCATTTTCTCCTGCTTTGCCTTCTGGTTTCAGGTAGCTGACAGTCAGCAGGTCCCCTGTTTGGATCAGGGCAGGTGTCCCAATGCCAGAGCATGCTCAGTTTTCCCCGGCTGCAGTTGTTCAAGGTTTAAACTCTAAATTCAGTTGTTAGCAACTGAGTGTCTGTATTGGGATATAAAGCTGGGAATTTCAAAGCATTTCCTTTCTGATTGTATAAAATGCTTACTATAGCTACTGCGTACAAAATTTCCATGCTGCAGAGGTGGACAGGTTTTATAAGTCTCCATTGTTTTTGGGGAAGGTGGGGTTGACTGTTCTCCAGAGTACATCTAGAGCAGTTTCTCCCACTGCTGACAGCTTGACACTGTAGTTTATTTCTGTTTTCCTCTATCAGTTTCCCTAACTAACATCAGTAGTTAAAATGACTCATTTGCTCCTTCCTGGGCTTTGCTCTTTACCTTTTTATGTATCTTATGTGTCTGATTCACAATTCACATGAAGCAGATCTAAGAGGCACGTGGTAGGAAATAATCTGGAGGTGATTCTACAGACTGCTCCACAATGACAACTAAAGCAGGTTCCAGGAGCCACTTAACCATTAGTTACTATGAAGTCACTGAAACCTCAGTAAAAAATGTAGTTTATTCTCTGATTATCTGATAATAGGTAGCCAGCAGAAATGGGTATAATGAAAATACAAAAATACACAGGCATTCACAATTTGTTGAGTGCTTATGTGTATCAGATACTGTTCTGCTTTACATATTTAAAAATATCTGCTTATTTCCATTGAAATAATAATGGAATATTTATTATGGTGTACCCTTATACTTTCAAAATATTTTCCTGTGTGAAGTAGATGATATTATTACCATTATTTTATAAGCAAAAATACAGGCACAGAGAAGTCAAGTAATTTGTCTAAAGCTACATAATTAATGAAAGATAAAGCCAGAATTGGATCATAGGCAGTCAAGTTCAAGTTAACGTCTTAATGACCACACTTATCAGCCATCTCATTCAATTTGGGAAACCCGATTCTGGAGGCATCAGTATCCTTCCCAACATCAGCAATTGAGGTAAAAACTTACACATTTGATACCTGATGGCATTTTGCTTTTTAACCAGTCCATGAGTATTATGCTTTGCACTGCTCATTTTTGTCCTGTTTCTCCTCTTTCAAGTCCTTAGAAAGGATTTAATGTATTTAGAAGAGATGATGCAAACAAATGAAAAAAATTCCATGCTCATGAATAAGAAATCTTTTTTTTTTTGCTGTTAATTATGCCACATGATTTTTAATTACGCATAAAGATCTAACATGTCACCCAGGGACCATTTCACCCACTGCTCTGTTTGGCTGCCAGTCTTTTGTCTCTTTCTTCAGCAATGGTGAGGCAGATACCCTTTCCTCTGGAAAGAGAAATCCATGGTTTATTGCCCTTGCCAATAACAAAAATATTGGAAAGTCGAGTGGCAAAGCTGTTGCCATTGGCATCTTTCACGTGAACCACATCAAAATATCCGGGGGTGCCTCTCTCTGTTGGTAATCACACCAATTCTTCCCAGGTTAGCACCCCCAGTCACTATACACAGGTTACCAGTGTCAAACTTGATGAAATCAGTAATCTTGCCAGTCTTCAAATCAATCTGAATGGGATCATTCACCTTGATGAGGGGATCAGGGTAGTGGATGGTGGGAGCATCATGAGTCACCAGATGAGGGATTCCTTTTGTGCCCACAAAGATTTTTCGCACTTTGCACAATTTGTACTTGACCTCCTCAGGTTTAGTACGATGTACAGCAAAGTGACCCTTGGTGTCATAGATCAGACGGAAATTCTCTCCTGTCTTGTCAGTGCTGGTGACATCCATGAAACCAGCAGGGTAGGTTATATCAGTTTGGACCTTGCCATCCATCTTAATGAACCGCTGCATGCAAATCTTCTTTACTTCATCTCCTGTCAGGGCATACTTAAGTCTGTTCCTTAGGAAAATGATGAGGGGGGGAGACACTCTCTCAACTTGTGAGGACCGGTGGATGGGCAAGGAGCAAACACACTGGTCAATTTATCCAGCTTCCAGTGCTTTGGAGCTGCCACCTGCTTCAGATGCTTCTTGGGACCTTGAGCCATGGCTGCGTTAGGCAAGGAAAGAGCCATAAGAAATCTTAATATCATTAAAATGGCCTTATTGCACAAAGCAATTACAGATTCAATGCTATGCCCATTAAACTACCATCAACATTTTTCACAGAACTAGAAAAAACTATTTTAAAATTCATATGATATCAAAAGAGATTCCAAATAACCCAATGCAATCCTAAGCATCATGCTACCCAATTTCAAACTATGCTACAGGGCTACAGTAACCAAAACAGCATGGTACTGGTACAAAAACAGACACATTGACCAATGGAACAGAATAGAGAACCCACAAATAAGGCCACACACCTACAACCATGTGATCTTCAACAAACCAACAACCCTGGCAAAAGCAAGTAATGGGGAAAAGATTCCCTATTCAATAAATGGTGCTGGGAGAACTGGCTAGCCATATGCAAAAAATTGAAATGGGACCCCTTCCTTATATCATATACAAAACCTAAGATGTGTTAAGAACTTAAATGAAATATATGAAAACCCTGCAAGACAACCTAGGCAGTACCATTCAGGACATAGGCACAAGCAAAGATTTTGTGACAAAGACACTGAAAGCAAATGCTACAAAAGCAAAAATTGACAAATGGGATCTAATTAAGTGAAAGAGCTTCTGCACAGCAAAAGAAACTATCAACAGAGTAAACAGACAACCTACAAAATGGGAGAAAAATTTTGCAAACTATACATCTGACAAAGATCTAATATCCAGCATCTGTAAGGAACTTAAATTTACAAGGAAAAAATCACATTAATAAGTGGGCAAATGACACTTTAAAGAACAGACATTTCTCAAGACATACATGCAGCTAACAATCATCTGAAACAAAAAAACGTCAACATCACTGATCATTATAGAAATGCAAATCAAAACTACAATGAGATACCATTTCACAACAGTCAATGGCTATTAAAAAACCAAAAACAAGCAAACAAAAAACAAATGCTGGTGAGGTTGTGAAGAAAAATACTTTTACACTGTTGTTGGGAGTATAAATTAGTTCAACCATTGTGGAAGACAGGGAGGCAATTTCTCAAAGACCTAAAGACAGAAATACCATTTGACCCAGAAATCCCATTACTGGATATATACCAAAGGAATATAAATCGTTCTATTATGAAGACATTTGCATGTGTATGTTCATTGCAGCATGATTCACAACAGCAAAGACATGGAATCAACCTAAATGCCCGTCAATGAAAGACTGGATAAAGAAAATGTGGTACATACACCATGGAATACTATGCAGCCATAAAAAAGAATGAAGTCATGTCCTTTGCAGGAACATGGATGGAGCTGGAGGCTATTGTATTAGTCAATTTTCATGCTGCTATAAATAACTGCCCAAGACTGGGTAATTTATAAAGGAAGGGGTTTCACTGTTCCACATGGCTAGGGAGACCTCCCATGTGGGGGAGGAAACTTAAAATCATAGCAGAAGGGGAAGCACACATGTCCTTCTTGACATGGCAGCAAAAAGGAGAATAATAACAGCCAAGCGAAAGGGGAAGCCCCTTATAAAACCATCAGCTCTTGTGAGAATTTACTATCATGAGAATAGCATGGGGGAAGTCGCCCCCATTATTCAATTACCTCCCACCAAGTCCCTCCTATGACACATGGGGATTATTGGAACTACAATATGAGACTTGGGTGAGAGTTGGCCGTTATCCTTTGCATATCAGCCATTATCCTTTACAATCTAATGCAGGAACAGAAAACCAAATACTGCATGTTTTCACTTATAAGTAGGAGCTAAATGATGAGAATACATGGACACAAAGAGAGGAACAATACGTACTGGGGCCTATCAGAGGATGGAGGGTGAGAGGAGGGGGAGAGGATTAGAAAAAAATAACTAATGGATACTGTACTTCATATCTGGGCAATAAAATAATCTGTACACCACCACCTACGACACACATTTACCTATGCTGACAAACCTGCACATCCTGCATATGTAACCCTGAATTTAAAAGTTAAAAGACTACAATGCAAACTCAATGTCCTTGTCCTAATCTGATACGACTGAGTCCCTAGATATGACAGAAACAAAGACAAAAGACTAGGGATCACGAGGAAAGGGGTAAAGATAACCTTTACTTCACAGAGTCCTCTAGGACCAGCTCCTGTCTGACACATTCATGGATTCATAATCAAAATGAAAGAGGAATTGCTAGAATGTGCATCTTCCTTGGGTAGCTAATAATTATTTCAACATGTCACAGGGTGAGCTCTATTTTTTGGAAGATGCAAAGATATTTTAGACGATATCTCTGCTCTTAATTTCTCACTGCCCTGCTCTCATGAAGTACATTTAAATTCAGCATGGGAGGAGTCTCATCTTAATCATCATTTTATCTCCTCCCCTAGATTAGGGTGCAGAAGGTTCACAATAAATACTCATGCAATACCTGCTTGATGGTCCCGTGGTTCTGCTCTGGTATGAGTAAGTTGAAGAGTCTGGGTTCCTGGACATGTCCCGAAACACATGCCCCTAGCCCAGCTGCTGTCATCTTGTTACCAAGGACAAATATGCAACAGCAGGTGGCAGCAAACCTTTGCATTTGCTCTTCTCTCACTAGCGATGTGTCTCAGCTAAACTGTGTTAAGGCTGACAGGTGTCCTGCTTTTTCCACTTGGTACCTTTTGGATCTGGTTTCCTGAGAAATGCAGCTCCACGAACGGTATCCTCAACTAGCACCTCTTTCAGAAGAAACTAGATTTCAGTAGGAGTTCAATGTGGATTAAAGTGAGCCAGCCTGCTTTGCCAGCTGTTGCCCTTGCAGGCTCTGTGTGCCATCACCTGGGGTGATGCCCTTCCTGGGAAAGTACTGCTGCAGTTGTGCCCTTTGCCTCAGCTGCCCATTAAAATCTGGCTTGCAGAGAAGGTGAGTGGGAGGTATGACAGGGTGACCATACATTGAGGTGGCCTAGGATAATCTGTTTTATGTCTGATAGCCGAACACATTTATCAATAGTACCCCCTTGTACTCCCAAAGTGTTCTTGTTTGGAGGCTAAGTTGTATGGTCATGAGTGGCCTGATGTTCCCATCTGGGTCCTCAGGTGTGTCAGAAGGAAATCAAAAGAAATCTGAAGCAATTGCCTCAATGAGTATCTGAGATTTGAGAGGTGAGGAGAGGTAGAAGCAGGAAGGTGGGAATTATGGGGGAGAACTTTGGGGGTTGGGGCGACTGTTTTTCTTCCCTTGTCTTCTGAAGTTAGATGGCTTTGTGGCCAAGTTGCAAAGGAAGTGGTACATTTACCCAGTGCTCCAACGGTCTCCACACACTTCCTTTTCCTTCCAAAGACATCCTAGGTATCATACTTCACATCTACAAGGCTGTGCTTTCTAATGGGGTGAACTTGGCCACCAGGTAGATTTTAGGCAAGGGCGCTGCTGAAACTAATTAGATCACACAAGAATAGTTCTATGGTAAATTGACACTAGATGCTGGAGGTGGGCAGCCGTGTGTGTAGGTGGGAGTGGTCAGGGGCCAGGTCATAGGGAGGGGATCTAGTTTTGGCAGGAACTTGAGCTAGCTTGAGAACTCTAACGAAAGCCAGTTGTACATGGAGGGTGATGTGATTCTAAGCGGTGGTGTAGCATAGTGGTTAATATGGTCCACTTTGAAGGTAGAAAAGAGCAAGTTGGCTTCAGACTCTGCCATTTCTTCATTGTATGAACATGGATAAACACTCAGCTTCTCAGTGTCCTCATGTCTGAAATGGGCCTATTAATGCCCCCATTTGTAGTACAGTGTTCTACACATGGTAAATAGTGAATAAACTGTAGTTATATCTGATTTCATAGGAAAATTAAAATAAGCTGTGGCTATTCCTTTTATGTATATGTAAAATTAAGGGTCTTTATACCTACTTATTTTAGCTTTTGATGAAGGCACATTATAGTTATGTTCATAGTTAATGTTAAAGAGAAATAGTTCTAAGCCTAGGAATTAAAACTTGGACATTGCCCCTGGCTCTGCCATTAACTAATGATATCATCTTTTACAGGCTGCTCAACTTCTGCAGGCTTTAGTCCTTTATGCAGGTGCGAAGTATAGGGCCTGATACTTGCCTCTGTGCCTTTGACACTGACAGTCTTAGATTTCCAAAGATGTGCCTTTACACGGTGTAATGCAGTGATCTGTCCCCTACATTGGCTGGCTGGTTGAGTCTACTAGAGGTTGAGGTTTGAAAGGCTGGGATCGTAGGCTTGATTCCACAATGGCCTAGTTGGTTGTTTCAAGGTTGTTTCAGGTCACCTCCCTGACTTCAGCCATATGTTCTATGAGCACAAAGAAGGGCACTTTCACAAATATGGGGTCTTCAGCCATGTCATCATGACTACTACAAGGGGGCAAAAAAATGAAGGGGTCACCTATGCTGAAGGTCAGTGTGCCCAGATGTGAAAAGATCATCTTCCAGGGGATCCTTTACTGTGGTGGTTATCTCCTAATAATTACTGCCTGCTTCTTAGCAATTTGCTAAAGTATATAGAAATTTGATTAAATGTTAGGATCTTGAATTGGCTTAAAATAATTCTCTCATTAATGGCAACGTACTTGTTAGAAGAGACGAAACACATCAGAAACAAGATTTATGACTACTTAGGAAATCTATTTAAAAATTTTTTTAAATGGACTCAAGCTCTTGGTGCAATTTGCATGCTATTGGAATGCAGAGATGGTGAATCAGAGCCTAAATCTGGGCTCCCAGCAGATCGAGGTGGGAGAGCTTTTAACTAGAATTAGAACCTTCTCTTCCAAGATTCTTTCTGTAGACAGAAAGTCATTTGCCCAAGATATTGGTTCTCATGCTGTGGTATTGGTGAGAGTCCTTCAGGGTTCTGCAAGGGAGACCTTAACTTGGGTAGTTGATGAGCCAAAGGACTTCCGTCTGACAGTGTTTTCTGAGGACCTGTCTTCCTCTGAATGTAGCAGTTTTCCTCTTTAATAAGGATGATCTGATTTACAAAACAACCAAAAAACAGTAAATCGAGACCAAAAGGTAAGACTCTCTGCCTTCATGATTAATGAACCCAAAGTTGGTGTCCATACACATACTTCTGATCCTAATATCCTACAGTAGAAGATAGAGCAGCCCTCCACATTTGGGGAAATATTTTTATTATGTGGTAGGGTCAAATCTGTAGAAGCTCCAAGCTCTGAAAATTTAAAATTTAAAATAGAAGAATCTTCTAAACCAGAATATGATTAAAAGTTAAACAAGATAAATAGATAAGACTTTCTATGATTATTTTGATAATTTTCTTGTAATGCCACATATCAAATGACTTAAGTAATTACTTTCTTTATTGTTCTCTTCCCCTTTTGTGCCCTGCTTTGCTGGTACAGTGCTGGTGGGTGTTTTAATCTGTTTCTTGTGTAACAGCACTTCCCACCCCCAGAGTGGTATTTCTTCAAATGTGGTTCTGGGGTCCCCTGAGTTAGATCACATGAAGCGCATGGTAAATGAACATTCCAGGGGACCTCAGGCTCGTCTCAGATCTAACTCATCAGAATCTGTGGGGTTGAAATTAGCTGATTAATGAGCTCCCCAGGCAGTGCATGTACAAAAAGAAACTTTATGAAGCACACTTAAAATGTACTAGTGCAGATACTGTATTGGGGAGCATCTTACAAACAGGATCCCTCATAGTTTCTGCTGATTCAGATGTACTGGGAGAGACCTCTGGGATGTCTAGATGCGAAAAGCTCCATTGCAGTTTTATTGAGAATCACACATTAGACAAGTACTGTTCAACAGAATCATAATGTCAGTCACACCTATATTGTACAGTTTTCTGGTAGACATATTTAAAAAGTGAACTGCAACAAGTGAAATTAATTTTTAAAATATTGTAACTTTAAACCAATATAACATATAATCATTTCACATATAATCAATATAAAGTTATGGAGATGCATTACTTTCTTTTTTCATATTAGGTCTTTGAAACCAGGCATGTAGTTTATACTTGGAGCACATTTCAGGTTGAGGTAGCTGCATTTCAAGTGCTCAGTAGCCACATGTGAGTGGTTACTGAATTGCATAGTGCAATTCGCTAGACAGTCTCAGTTAATCTGAAGTGCTGGAACTGGAATATTTCAAAAAAACTATTTTAAATGTGATCTCACTTGTGGGAGGGACCCAGTAGGAGATAATTTGAATCATGGGAATGGTTTCCTCTATACTGTTCTTGTGGTAGTGAATAAGTCTTATGAGATTTGATAGGTTTATCATGAGTTTCTGCTTTTGCATCTTCCTCATTTTTTCCTCTTGTTGTTGCCACATAATAAGTGCCTTTTGCCTCCAGCCATGATTGAGGCCTTCCCAACCATGTGGAACTGTAAATCCAATTGAACCTCTTTTTCTTCCCAGTCTCAGGTATGTCTTTATCAGAAGCATGAAAATGCACTAATAAACCCTTCGAGTTCACTTAGAGACTGAGACCTTGGATAAAATCTAGTGATATCCCTTTACTGCTAGATATTCTCATGGTGTCTACATTTGTCCCGAAAGGTGGCCACTCAAAACTGTGTGTGTGTGTGTGTGTGTATGTGTGATAGAACGATAAACACCTTCATTACACAGGGGAAGACAGAAAACAAGGATTTATTTACCTTTCGTGGTCTCGATTTTCCTAAGCTAGAACTCCAGCTCTTTGGCCTCTACCACATAGCCATCTGCTCGGCCACACTGTCCTGGCCTTGAAGCGATGCAGGCAAGAAGCTTGCCCTGCTGGAACTGCTCCTCCAGGAGACTGCTGATTTTGGCGTTCTCTTTCTTTTCATCGTATTTCTTCTGAGTGTTTTTAGATCGTGTTTTGTTTTTAAAATCTCTTCTTCCTCAGGAGTCAGCTTGGCTCCCTTCTTGAGGCCCAGGGGCAGAGCACAGTGGGACTCCTACCATTGTTGGTACGGTGTGCTGTGGATGAGCACAACGCAGCTCTTCACCAGGGTCCTGGTACCCACCAGCTCGTTATTAGACACATTGTAGACAACGTCCATGATCCTTGTTTTGCGAGTACAACACTCTGAGCCCCAAGAGAAGTTCCCCATGGCCAGCCTCAGCATGGTATTTCTTGTTACCTTACCACACATGGACTATGGATGCAGCAGGGGGTCAATCTTGGTGTTGGCAGCCGGGGTGCCCCAACTCATACTTCCGCTTCTTGTGGTAGGGCTTTCTCTTGCCCCCGGTCTTGCTGCCCTTGTGCCAGTTGTCCCGAGATGCCCTTAATCACTGTTCTGAAGATGAACGGTTGGTTTCCATGAGCCTAAATGGAGTTGTGAATGGTGAAGGTGTCTGAGGAGACTGAGGCCTCACTTAGGTTTGGGTGTTAGATAACTAACTGCACAGATCAGTCGTCGTACAGCATGAGTATGTTACATAATGCAGCCTGCTGGATGGCTGTCACAGGGCCACCAAACTGGGTTTGGTGAGATCAATGAGCTCCAGGAATGGTTCTCTGGAGGAAATTGTCCAACGCAGCAATTGGAAATGGTTTGCCCTGGCTCTGCAGGGAAATTGCAGAAACCATGAGGTTTGTGATACCTGAGCAGACAACTGGTTCACTCAACACACAGTGCCTCTGGAGATAGTCAAGGAAAATGGGGCTCACTAAAAGAGAAGTTCCAAAGTGGGGGAAAAGCCCAAAAACATTGAGAGACTGTTTTTTTTTTTTTTTTTTTTGCTAAATATTATCCACTGCATTTAATTAAACTATATTAAACTAATAACCCTTTATCCTGCACTGACTATGAAGGAGCATTATGGGATATACTAAAAAAAAATGCTCTGCTGCTTGGTACTTGCCCCCTGCGGGGGCTTATGGAATAGTTGCACACAGAGACAGAGAAGTCTGGACACTGCTGGAGGGATGGCAGGAGGAGGGGAGTGAACAGCCAGTGGTGTTTGGAACAGTTCAGAGTAAGGTCAGGGATTTGTAGATGTGGAAACTAAATCTTAGATACGTTCATGGAGGATTTATTTACCTTCTGAGTGACTCATTTGAGCTTTGAAGGAGAACCTTTAAGAGAAGGTGACAGAAATGGCAAGTTTAGTGTGCTTACTTTGAGGATAACAAAAGAAAAGCATTAATGCTATGGCTTGAACACGTTTACTTGGCTTGCCTCTTATGGAGCAAGAGCAAAGGGGGGACTGTAGACTCCTCCCTGGGGTCTTTGTCTAAATCACAAATGCTGGAACACATTCATTAAGGTGAAGAGATCTGCCCCTCTTTGGAAGTCTCCTTTAAGATAGAGTGTTATTACATCTCATGATACTATAGGGTACAATTCCATCTACTGGCATTCTATAATTGCTCTTCCTATTGATAGCCTTCATCCGTTCCATTATTTTAAACCTTTATTTCAATACGGCTCAATTCTTAAAGAAAAGCTCCTGAATGATGGCACCCATGTGGGTGATTGGGGTACAGAATCTTGATTGCTGGGGGAAAGGCAAGGCATTGTTGGTGTTTTGTATCTACAAATCCCCTACCTCACAAAGTCACAAACTTCAAAGTTTCTCAGATTCCTAGGGAGCAGCAGTTTTATCTCTAACTTGACAGATCGTTGGTAGCTCTTGATAAACTTTGTGAACTAGAAATTACTCCTCTTGTATTATCTATTCTAAAAATCCTAAACCAGAGGTCATCCCCTTTACCTTACCCTGACCAGATGCCCCTCTGGAAAAAAACATGATTGCTCCTCTAAACTCCATTATACTTTATGAGGAATCACTGTTGTGGGCAAGACCGCTTAGATTTTCACAGTGATACTTATCTTATTCCCTTTTAGTCCATGCTGGTCACACCTGGAAAGCAAATTCTCCTCTGATTTTTTTTTCTCTCCCTTGTAGTGCCTGGTATAAGTTCTTTGCATTCAGGGGGAATTGCAGTGAAGTTGCAAGAGGCATAGTAAAGCTGTTACTGTTAGGAGATGAGTTTTAATCTTGACTCTGGTCCTACACCTCAGGTAGAATGTACTATGTATCCATCTGCATTTGCATCTGCATTTCCCTACTAATGAAATGAGTTGCTGCTGCTCATTTCAGCTGTGAAAATCTGTAACTCCGCAGCTATTTTCATACCTGTTCAAATGTGACGTTAGATGCTGGTAACGTGAAAATAATGGATAAGCAGTTGAACTATATTATAAACATGGTCGAGAGTGCTCATTGTAAGTATAGGATTTAAAAGTGCTGGCTCTGAAGTCAGACTGCCTGGGTTCAAAACCTAGTATCACTACTGACTTGGTGTGTAGCTTCTCTAGTTCTCAATCTATTCAACTTTTCTCATCCAGAAAATAGTGATAATAATGTTTATCTCATAGATTTGTTGTGAGAATTGAGTTAATTTGGGCATGGTGTTTTTAACAGTCTGGCACATGGTGTGTCCAACAAATGTTGGCTGTTAGAATTGTGATGACTTCTATAGTTTGAGTTTTTAGTCTATGAGAGGAGAAGTCACCCCTTCCAGATGTGGTGTGGCATTTAGTTTCCCAGGTGTGCATGTGAGTCACCTGTCTTGGTAACTCTCTAGTGCTGTCATGAGTGTTTGCCAGTTGGTTTGTGTGTCTCTCTTCTTCCAACAGCAAGATAGGTGTTTCAAACTCTAAGGCTTCTATCAGCACTCACGAGGAGCCTTCTATCCTTGGTGAACACTGGCTTGTTTATCAGTCTCCAAACAGCACTGTGTGCTGAATATTGTGTCTGTACCTCTAGATTAACTTCCATTCTTCACCCTGATTTTTGCCCCCAGGAGGCTGACCTCTAAGAGTCCCCTGACCCCTGTATCTTCTATATTCTGGTTAAAGTCGAAGGGAGGTGCAGGGAGGCAATCAGAGAGCAGGAGGGGGAGAGATGCTACAGGATCATCTCCCCTACCCCAACACATTCTTTTTCTTCTGGGCTGCAGTCTGGCAGGGGCTGCATTCCTCTACTGAATGCCACAGCCCCTCTCAAGTGGCTCCTGTTTTACAGCTTCCTGCTGGGTTCTAGTGGCTGCTGTTTCTCAGATCTGAACGACTCCTGTTTCTAGTTCTAAGTATTACCACTTTACCTGTTCCCTTATCTCTTGCTACATCTTGGTAGTCCCTTTATTGAAAGTTCTTCAGCTACCTCCTTTGAGCACACTGTTTCCTAGCTGGTACATATTGACCTTGAGAAGGTTGATGCTTCCCCGCCTACTTACTATTGGGAAGAAAGTGGAATATTTTAACCTGCTCCTGCAATGTCAATACAGAATCGGCCCTGTCAAAGTTCAGTGCCATAGAATATGAAGACCATTGGTTGGGAACAGCAGGGCATGTTCATGGCTAAATACAATGATCTTCAGTGTAAAAACCCAAATGGTAAACGATGAACTCAAAGGATTGGAGTGAATACAGGTTTTATTATGACTCTTAAAACACTCCGAGTTATAAAAGAACTTACATTCTTAAACATAATTCTGTTGTATTGATACAAACATTTAGTGCCCATTGGATGACAGGACCAGGAATAAAATGTCTGAGTTAAGCTAGTGTGGATGATTGAGCTTATGGCCGGGGGCTAGACTGGAGAGCGATCCATGGCAATAGCCTAACCCTGGCAAGACAGGGACCTAAGTACTCTAGACCTGGGTGTTTTTGATAGGTTCCTTGGAAAAACCTCTTCTTGGTCATTGAGAACGTTTGAAAGGCGTTAGGGCTTTAATTAGATAAAATTTAGCAGAAGGCAATATAACATAGGTACTCAGAAAAAAGGGCAATGATTTATAAGATCTTGACGCTGGCTCACATCTGAGAGACAAGAAAACATAAATCCTTCAGTCCTTTTACAGGAACCACTTTCCTGATAAATTAGTTTATGTAAAAACTCCAGTAAATAATAGCACAGAAACCTCTGTTTGTGTTTGATGATTTTACTGTTAGGGTTTTATTACTTGGTTCATATGCCTGAGGAAGAGAACTGGTCCAGGAAGGATATAGTTATGAGGTTGAGGGCACATGTGGTTTACTTCTTGCAATTTTCTAATTCGGGGTCTATATTTCAACCCCCATTTTCCAATTTGGGGTCTATATTTCAATCAAATAGAGATCAAATCTCTTTTCCTCTGTGTTTGTAGATCTTTCTAGGCTCTACCCTTAAAATTAGCATCATGGTTCCCATGGCAACGAATGTACCTGGAAGACAGGAAGAAAGGAAAAGGACTAAATAAAATATTATGAAGCTGTATCTGAAAAACAGGAATTAATTATGAACTTGAACAAAGGGTTATATAACAAGTGGTTGGGGAGATGGGTATGAAGCGTATAAGGTCTTTGGTTTAAGACGTCTGTGATTCACTTACTGCTTCATTGCTTTGTTTATTCAGCAGCCCCCAGACCACTGCTAGTTTTCTCTTCCCTCTCACCTCTCAGCTCCAACATAGAACATCACTGGGGTCAGGACAGTGCATAGTTCAGGACGCGTTTACCTCTACAGGGTGCGTTTTGTAAGATGTCCCCAAAGTCATGTGGACCCTTGGTTAGTGTCTTAGTCTGTGCAGAATGCTATAATAGCATACATAGACTGGGTGGCTTAAACAGCAGAAATGGATTTCTCTCAGTTATGGAGGCTGGAAAATTCAGAAGCAAGGTGCTGGCTGATTTGATTCTTGGTGAGGGCCCTCTTCCTGACTTGTTAATAGCTGTGTTCTTGCTGTTTCTTCTCATGGTGGAGCAAGAGATCTGCTGTCTCCTCTTCTTTTTATAAGTGTATAAATTCTATCACACAGGCTCTACCCTCATGACCTATCGAATTCTAATTACTTTCCAAAGGTCCTACCTCCAAATACCACCATATTGGGGATAAGAACTTCCATATGTGGAGGGACCCAAATGTTCAGTCCATTGCATTCTGTTCCTGGACCTGTGTAATTTATGTCCTTCTCACTTGCAAAGTACATTTACTCCATTCCAACAGCACCAAAAGTCTTAATTCATTCCAGTGTTAATTCTAAAATCCAGAGTCTTACCTAAATGTCATCTAAATCAGTATGGAAGAGACTTGATTTATCCTGAGGCAAAGTTCCTCTCCAACCTGTGAAATCAGAGAAATGATGTGTTTTCAAAATGCAGTGGTTGGACGGGCACGAGATACATTCCCATTCCAAAGGAGAGAAAGAGAGAGGAAGGGGTGATAGGTTCTGAGCAAGTCCTAAACCTAGCAAGACAAACTTCATGAGATTTTAAGACTTTAGAATAAAATCTTTGGTCCAGTTTTCTGCCCTTTAGACACACTGAGGATGACAGTGAACTCTCTCCTTGAACAAACTTGAATCGTGCTCCTCTGAGTCCTCTTTCTGACTAAGCCCTGGCTTTGGGCTCTGTCCTTGAGCCACTTAGTTCAGTTTTATTAAGAATCCTGATGAGTCAGTTCAATGCCAATCTCTGACCTTTGTTATCTTACCACTTTTCCCTGACTTCAGTAAGAGTCCTGTCAGGCAGTTTAGCCAGAATCCTCCCATAGCCTTGATGTTTCCTCTTACAAAACCACTGACCTTCCCACCACCAAACCTGCTTCTTGGCTATAAATCCCTGCTGGTCCTTGTTGTATACAAAATTGAGCCCAATCTTTCTCCCCTACTGTCAAGCCCCATAGCCGTAATCTCTTTTGAATAGAATCTTTGACAAGTCATTAGCAGATGTCTAAATATATATTTTTTCTTTAACAGTTATGGCTTCCACAACTCGGGATGAGACTCATGGTTGGATCCCCCACACTTCCCACTTGAGACCTCAAGTGTGCACCTTTGAAGTCTTTGTCTTCACTCTTGGCTGATTGATCAGGGATCCATTGGTGAGTCCAGATTCTGAGCCAGTGCTTTGTATGGCAGTCCATTGTTGCATTGTAGGGACAGTTTCATTCTTAAAATTAAAGGTACTTCCTGGGCTGAAAGTTCTTCCTGGCTCCTTGTTTTCAATGGGGTTCCCTCACTGACTCTTGGGCTGAAATTATTTTCCCGGATCCTTGTGTGGCCTCTCTGTTCTATTTGATCCCACTTCTCCCATGGGAACTTCTCAGTCAGCAAAATTTCCCTTCTTGAACTCGTGTCAAATTTGGAACTTCGACAGCATCTTTGGGAAACATCTCCCCCAAAATGGCTCCTCTAAGACTTCTCCCCTTCCCATCACTTGCACTCCTCCTTTCTCCCTTTACCACCTTTTGTCTTCCCTTCAGCTCCTTTTTGTCCTTGGATAGCGTTCTTTCAAGCCTCTCTACGTCCCCCACCACTCTGCTTGCTTCTGCCAAGCCTTTCCCTTCCCAGTTCAGCATCTCAGCTCCCTATAGTTCCTGAAACTTTAGCTCCACCCCCAACCACTCACTGTGGGGCTCTCAAGGAACTCAGACCCCCAAAAGCAACTACCTGAGGCTGAAAAGGAAAAAAGCAAATTAGTAACAGATGGATAAGGCTTTGGATATACCCAGACAGCTGCTTGATGTTCCCTTGGTGTCTTGTCTGAAATGTAGTTTATTACCTCAGTAAGTTTACGGATCATGGCAAAGGAAATCTTTAAAATCTCCTTAAATATTGGTAAAAACATTTACCCTCATACTGAGCAGGTAACCTTAAGTTATTCCATCTGGTAGAAACACAATTTGGATAAAAGTACAAAATGGAGCAAAAAGTGAAAAACAACTCATGTAAACTGTTAAGTTTTTTTGTTTTTATGCCTGACTCAGGGCTAAAATTTTAAATAAAAGCACAGATCTCAATTTGCATCTTATCTCTGTGTGTGTATGTATGTATATTATCATATATATTTCCCTGCTTCTACATGCTATTATCAAGTTTATAAAATCCCTTAAAGTAGTTCTGTTCTCATGGTTTAGAAAGAAGTAAGTGCTCATATGAATTGTCTTCCCAGACTCCCAGAAATGCAGCAGCCAACTAAAATGTATTTCAAATTCACATGGGTTGGGTAAATATTCCCTAAAAAGGGGCCAATGTAATAGTATTGGTTTAATAAAACCAGCTGTATATTCTGAGTTATCAGCATGAAATATAATATGGACATATAATCTACTTGGGTCTACTAGTCATATGAGATTAAAAAAATACTTAGCAGGGCAATAACTGGAGATGATAGCCCTGTTCAATGTTATGTGCCTATCTAAAAACATATTTCCAAAATCTTTTTGGTGACTCTAATCCTTTAGAGTTATGCTAAGTTAGATATTAAGAGTCTATATCATTTCTAAACAAATGTACTATTATACTTCGCTAAGTACAAGTTTACATTTTTCTTATTTATATATGATATTATATGGAGAGACTAATTATATTTGAGCTTGTTAATAAACACGTTCTTTTTGCCACGTTGAGAATTTGTAAACAGCATATGCCTATAAAATTGTAAGGTGGTGTATTCAAAAAATTTGCTAGTCTTTCAGAGAACACTGGTATGTGATGGGTAGTTCACAGTCATCTACTCCTAGTTTCTCTATTTAAAAGTTTACTAATGGTCTAAAATTACTATATGGGAATAAGACTACTAAAATAATAAGAGAAACAGCCCTGCATGCAAAGTCTACAAGATAAGTAGGATATATTTTTTGATATAACTGTACAAGGTATAAAGGATGTGTTTTTGTTAAGGGAAAAAGAGTGATTTTATTGTGAAGTAGAATGGCTGGTTATTCTAGAATGAGATAGGGAAATGTATGGAGAAAGCCTCTAAATCAGAATAAATACAGAAAGTTGTAGAAGGTTTGCAGAGAAGTCATTTTATGTGTAGTTGAGCTAGCTAAGAGAAAATACGTTTATTTTAGAAAGTTTTTTAAAATAATGAACTCAGTATCGAAAGTATACTGCTATAAACCTAGAATTTTGGTGTCTTTCTGTCAAAATGACAACATTCTCATGGATTATGATCTGCTGTTAATAAGAAATTGTAAAAAGGTTTTACTTTATCTTTCAAGTAATCTGCCTAGGAAACAGATTCCGTGTTTTATCAGAATTTTTTTTTTTTTTTTTTTTGTGATTTATGTTCACCTTTATCATGTCCTTGATTATTTAAGAGAACTGAGATTTTTACTTTTAAAAGAGCTAAGATTTTAAAAATATTTTTGGCAGTTGTACATTCCTGAAATCAAATCCTAAATGAAATCTTACTTTCAAACTGATTTGAGGTTTTCCAGAGGGCCCCCTAGAAAATCGCAAAAGATTTATTCTTTCACTTTGCAGACATGTTAAGAGATAATTTGATTAGTTACTACATCGAATTTCATGTAAAGGCGTTGTCATATAAGAAGAGAGGCTAATCTTCCTTAAATTATGTTTGCATGGGTAAATATTAATATAAATATGTCAGAAATTGTATGAAAATTCTAAATTTTTATCACTGTCCTTACTTTCCATATGTCCTACTATATATAAGGTTATCTATTGTAATTCCAATTATTATTTTAAAATGTTACATACCACAGAAACAAATTCCCTTGTCAATTGTGCCATTTTAATAATCTCATCGGATTTTTAAAAAGCAGTTTAGGTTTACAGCCATATGAAAGGAAGTACAGATATTTCTCTTATGCTCCCTACTCCCACACATGCATCTCTGGTTCCATTACCAACATCGCCCAGCAGAGTGGTGTGTTTGTTACAGTTGAACATACATTGACACGTCATAATCGCCTAAAGTCCATAGTCCACATTAGAGTTCACTGTTGATGCCTGTTCAAAGGGTGCGGACAAATGTATATTGACATATCCACCATTATAGTATTTTAGGGAGTAGTTTTACTGCCCTAAAGATCCCATGTTCTTGGGAACAGAAAACCAAACACCGCATGTTCTCATTCCTAAATGGGAGTTAAACAATGAGAACACATGGACACAGGAAGGGGAACATCACACACCAGGGCCTGTCAGGGTTGGGGGGCGAGGGCAAAGGGGAGGGAGAGCATTAGGACAAATACCTAATGGATATGAGGCTTAAAACTTAGGTGATGGGTTAATCAGTGGAGCAAACCACCATGGCACATGTATACCTATGTAACAGACCTGCGTGTTCTGCACTTGGTATCCCATAACTTAAGGTAAAATTTAAAAAAAGAGAACACAGTGCTACCCCCCTCGCCCATAAAATAATCCAGTGTTCTGCCCATTCATCACTTCCTACCCACTAACCTCTGGCAACTACTGATTTTTTTACTGTCTCCATCGTTTTGCCTTTTCCAGAATATAATATGGTTAGAATTACATAGTATGCAGCCTTTTAAGAATGGTTTCCTATATTTAATAAAATGCATTTAAACTTCCTTCATGTTTTTTAATGATTTAATATCTCGTTTTTAGCACTGAATAATATTTCTTTTTCTGCATGTACCACAGTTTATTCACCTACTGAATTACATCTTGGTTGCCTCCAAGTTTTGTCAATTATGAACAAAGCTGCTATAAAAATCCATGTGGAGGTTTTCGTGTGGATATAAGTTTTTATTTCCTTTGGGGTAAATGCCAGGGAGCATAATTGCGGGATCATGTGGTAACAGTGTGTTTAGTTTTGTGAGAAATTGCTACACAGTCTTCCAAAGTAGCCTTACCATTTTCCGTTCTCATTAGTAATTAATGAGAATTCCTGTTGCTCCATTCCATCACTGCTGGCCTTTGGTGTTGTCAGTGTTGTGGATCTTGGTCATTCCAGTGGGCGTATTTTGGTATACCATTATTTTAATTTGCATTCTCTGACATGTGATATGGAGCACCTTTTCATATGCTTTTTTGCCGTCTGTGTATCCTCTTTGATGGGGTCTCAGGATCTCTGTTCTGTTTTTTAATTTTTTTTTTTTTACTGTTGAATTTTGAGTCCTTTTTTATATTTTGGGTTTTTTTTTTTTTATCAGATGTGTCTTCTGGGAATATTTTCTTCTTATCTATGGCTTGTCTTGTTCTAGCCACACTGTATTTTACAGAGAAGTTTTTAATTTTAATAAAGTCCAGCTTATCAATTTTTTCTTTCATAGATCATGCCTTTCATGTTATATCTAAAAAGTCATTATGATACCCAAGGTCATCTAGGTTTTTCCCTATGTTATGTTTGAGTTTTATAGTTCTGCATTTTATGTTTAGTCCCATGATCCCTTTTTAGTTAATTATTATAACGGGTATAATATCTGTGTCTAGATTCATATTTTTTATATGTAGATGTCCAGTTTCTTAGCACTACTTGTAGAAAAGACTGTCTTTGCTGTACTGTATTACTCTTTCTCCTTTGTCAAACATTAGTTGACTATGTGTCTGTGGGTCTATTTCTGTGCTCTCTGTTTTGTATCACTTGTGTATTATTCTACTATATGTCAGTCTATTCTTTCACCAATACCACACTGTCTTGATTATTATGGCTTTATAGTAAGTCTTGTATTTGGGTATTGTTAGTCTTACAACCATTGTCCTCTTTCAGTGTTGTGTTGGTTATTCTGGGTCTTTTGCCTCTTCATATAAACTTTAGAATCAGTTTGTCAATACTGTATCCACAAAATAAATTTCTTGGATTTTGATTGTGATTGAATGAAATCTATAGATCATATTGGAAAGTACTGACCTCTTGACAATATTAAGTTTTCCTACCCATAAACATGGAGTATCTCTTTTTATTTACTTTGTTCTTGATTTATTTCATTACTTTTGTAGTTTTACTCATATAGATCTTGCACATATTTTGTTAGATTTATTCCTAAGTATTTCATTTTTATGAGATGCTACTGCAAATGGTATTGTTTTATATGAAAGTGATTAATTTTTTGTATGTTAATCTTTTATCCTGCATCTTTGTTATAATTGCTTATTCCAGAATTCTTTTGAATTTTCTTCATATATGATTATGTCATCTGCAAACAAAGATAGGTTTATGGCTTACTCCCCCTATCAGTTTCCTTTTATTTTCTTGTATTATTTCATTAAATGAGAAAAGTTTACTAAGCAAACTAAGAGCCAAAAAACAGAAGTTGAAGAGTCAGAGCAAGCATCAGAATCAGACATGGCAGAGACGTAGGAACTAGCAGAGCAGGATTTTTTTTTTTATTGTACTTTAGGTTCTGGGGTACATGTGCAGATCATGCAGCATTATTGCATAGGTACACACATGGCAATGTGGTTTGCTGCCTCCATCCTCCATGCCTCCTCCATGTAGGAGAAATGCCTACATCTGGCATTTCTCCCCATGTTAACCCTCCCTGACCTCCCCCACCCCCCTCACTCTCCCTCCCTTGGCCCCCACCAACAGACCCCAGTGTGTGATGCTCCCCTCCCTGTGTACATGTGTTCTCATTGTTCAACACCCACCTATGAGTGAGAACATGTGGAGTTTGATTTTCTGTTCTTGTGTCAGTTTGCTGAGGATTATGGTTTCCAGATTCATCCGTGTCCCTACAAAGGACTAAACTCATCAATTTTTATGGCTGCATAGTATTCTGTGGTGTATATGTGCCACATTTTCCTTGTTCAGTCTATCGTTGATGGGCATTTGGGTTGGTTCTAGGTCTTTGCTATCGTAAACAGTGCTGTTATGAACATACATGTGCATGTGTCTTTATAATAAAATGATTTACAATCCTTTGGGTATATACCCAGTAGTGGGATTGCTGGGTCAAATGGAATTTCTATTTCTAGGTCCTTGAGGAATCACCGCACTGTCTTCCACAATGGTTGAACTAACTTACACTCCCACCAACAGTGTAAAAGTGTTCCTATTTCTCCACATCCTCTCCAGCACCTGTTGTCTCCAGATTTTTTAATGATTGCCATTCTAACTGGCGTGAGATGGTATCTCAATGTGGTTTTGATTTGCATTTCTCTAATGACCAGTGATGATGAGCATTTTTTCATATGTTTGTTGGCTTCATATATGTCTTCTATTGAAAAGTGTCTGTTCATGTCCTTTGCCCACTTTTGGATGGGTTTGTTTGTTTGTTTCTTGTAAAACTGTTTTAGTTCTTTGCAGATTCTGGATATTAGCCCTTTGTCAGATGGGTAGATTGCAAAAATTTTTTCCCATTCTGTTGGTTGCCAGTTCATTCTAATGATTGTTTCTTTCGCTGAACAGAAGCTCTGGAGTTTAATTAGGTCCCATTTGTCTATTTTGGCTTTTGTTGCCAATACTTTTGGTGTTTTAGTCATGAAGTCCTTGCCTATGCCTATATCCTGAATCATTTTACCTAGCTTTTTTTCTAGAGTTTTTATGGTATTAGGTCTTATGTTTCTTTAATCCATCTGGAGTTAATTTTAGTGTAAGGTGTCAGGAAAGGGTCCAGTTTCTGCTTTCTGCACACTGCTAGCCAGTTTTCCCAACACCATTTATTAAATATGGAGTCCTTTCCCCATTGCTTGTTTTTGTCAGGTTTGTCAAAGAGCAGATGGTTGTGGATGTGTGGCATTGCCTCCAGGGCCTCTGTTCTGTTCCATTGGTCTATATCTCTGTTTTGGTACAAGTATCATGCTGTTTTGATTACTGTAGCCTTGTAGTATAGTTTGAAAACAGATAACATGATGCCTCCGGCTTTGTTCTTTTTGCTTAGGATTGTCTTGGCTATGTGGGCTCTCTTTTGGTTCCATATGAAGTTTAAGGTGGTTTTTTCCAGTTCTGTGAAGAGGATCATTAGTAGTTTGATGGAGATAGCATTGAATCTATAAATTATTGTATGGGCAAAAACTGGAAGCATTCCCTTTGAAATCTGGCACTAGACTAGGAATTTGAAATAACTAGTTAATATGCTAAAAAGCCCTGAAGGATAAAGTGAACAGCATGCAAGAACAGATTGGCAGTATAATAAGAGAGACAGAAATCATAGGAAAACAATTTTTAAAAGCTAAAGATCAAAATTAAGAATGCCTTAGATGGTGCTATAGTGTTAATGTGCCCCCACCAAGGTTTATAGGTTAGAAACTTGATCACTAATGTAGAGGTTGTGGGAGGGGGGACCTAGTGAAGGGTAAGAGCTTTGCCCTCATGAATAAATTAATGTCATTATCGTGGAAGTGGGTTCATTATAATAGGACTGGGCTCTTATAAAAAGATGGGTTTGGTCCTCTTGTTCACTCTTTCTCATCCTCTCTTTGCCCTTCTGCAATGGGATGACACACAAAGAAGGCTTTGCAAGATGCCATCCACTCAGTCTTGGGCTTCCAGCCTCCAGAACCATAAGCCAGTAAGGTTTTTTTCATTCTAAATTGCCTTGTTTGTGGTATTCTGTTATAGCAGCAAAAATGGACTAATATCAAAAATCAGTACCAAGAATTTGAGCTGTTGCTAAAACAAATACATGAAAACATGGCAGCAGCTTTAGAACTGGGTAATGGGTACAAGCTGGAAGAGTTTTCAAGTAAATGCTTGGAAAAGGCTTTATTTTCATAAAAGGAGCATTAAAGGTGAATCTGGTAAGGGCTCGGCAGAAAAGAAGAGCTGTAGGGAAAATATTTAAGTTCCTAGAGATTACTTTCAATTGGTCATGATCAGAATGTTCGTAGATACAAAAACAGTAAAGGCCATTCTGATGGGGTCTCAGATAAAAATGAAAGGTATCTTCTTGGAAACTGGAGTAAAGCCTATTCTTACTATAAAGTGGTAAAGAACTTGGCTGGATCATGTTCACGTCCTATGGCTCTGTGGGAGGCAGAGTTTAGCAGCATGAGCTAGGATATCTGGCAAAGAAACCTCTGTGTAAAATTTGAAGGAGCTCTGTGGCTTCTTTTAATTGTCTAGAGTAAAATAAGAGAATAGAAATGATATAAAGATGGAATTTATAATTAAAAGGAAAGCAAACAGAGATTTTTAAGATTTGCAGCCTTGTCACATAAAGAACAGAACTTACAAGGATGCAGCCAAGTGACCCTTGATAAAGGGATTAGTATGGCTAGAAAAAATCCAGGTTGTATTCATCAAGATAATGGCAGAATGACCCTAAAAGCATTTTGGAAATATTTGAGGCTGCCCTTCCCATCCCAGGCCCAGAGTTTTGGAGGGCATAATGGTTTTGAGTGACAGGCCAGAGGTACTTTCCATAGGTTTGCTTCCCTGGGATGCCTCAAGACTCTGCTCCCACATCCCAGCACAATACTCTTCACATGCTCCAGTCGTGGCTCAAGCAGGCCTGGGTGCAACTCAGACCACTGCTCCATAAGTTACAAGCAGTACACCTTGGTGGTATTCCTGTGGTGCCAATTTTTCAGGTTTGCAGGGTACACAGTGTGTAGGGCCATGGTAGCCTCCAGCTAGATTTCAAAAAATGTAGCAGACAGCCTGGGGGCCCAGGCAGAAACTAGTTACAGAGGTGGAGTTACCGCAGAGATTCTCAAGTAGGGTAATGCCCAGTGGAACTGTGGGGGAGGGTGGGGAGGGTTAACATGGGGAGAAATGCCAGATGTAGGTGACGGGGGGATGGAGGCAGCAAACCACATTGCCATGTGTGTACCTATGCAATAATGCTGCATGATCTGCACATGTACCCCAGAACCTAAAGTACAATAAAAAAAAAAATTCCTGCTCTGCTAGTTCCTACGTCTCTGCCATGTCTGATTCTGATGCTTGCTCTGACTCTTCAACTTCTGTTTTTTGGCTCTTAGTTTGCTTAGTAAACGTTTCTTTTAGATACCATGTAATAGATTAAAAAAAAAAACTGCTGTAAATAGGCTAGGCCTTATTAATGTGATGCTAAGGTGAGGGAAGAGAAGCATTCTGTGATCTTATGATTAGGTCTCAGTCTTCGGTGATCATTTGCTTTTAGACTGAATTTCACAAGTGCTTCTCAGACCCTGCCTGCCTTAGGTGGGACAGAATGGCTAGAGCGGGCTGATTATTTCCCTTCCACGTGGTGTTTTTTTATTATTCATTATTATTATTACTTTGTGCTGAAAACTTACTGGTCCTTTAAAGTTCTGTAGTCCAGATATAAGGAACCTCTTTTTCTTTTCCATTAAGCAGTCTCTATCTGTCAACAATTTGGATTTTATATCTTTGTAAATAAAAGTGAAACTATATTTCTCTCTCTACCTGATCCCTCTAAAATTTTGAATATTCTTTATGGTAACACAGTTATTTGCATAAGTTCAATAAGAGTATGTTCTTCTTGTAACAGAACATAATTGGAAACATTTGTTATATTATCCAGGTTTTGACTGAAATGTAATATTTGAGTATGATGTGCCTGGAATCAGATATGATCAGACAGTTTTAATAAATTGAGGACGACTTAAGGAACAAATGCTTATAGGGTCCTCTTGGAAAAGCTGTTCTGATACTTGGTTTATAAAGTTCCCAATCTTACAGTTGAGTAATTTCCTGGTTAGTCATTTCCTGATTGGCCTAGGAAACATAGGATATTTTGGAGAGCTCAAGAAAAGATGAATTCACTGAAATCTAGTTATGGCAGGCAAAGTATAATGGCAAGTTCTTGGCTTGGTTTCCTAGCCCTGAGAGGCCTTTTTGAAAATCTAATCTGAGATTCCTTATTAAAAGTTTCAGAAAATCTGACTTTAAAAGGGCCATATGCAGTCAATCTCTATTATTGCTGCTCTTACATAATCAGGCCAAGTTAAATGAGACCAGACTTATTTTATGAAGAGAAGAAGTCTTATTTTGATCAACTTTAATTTTAATTTGATTAACTTTATTTTGATTAACTTTAATCAAAATGAGGTTGACTGTAGAAAGATATTTTATCTTTTAGTGGAAAACCATAATCCATCCTTGCTGGTATTCATTGCCTTTGGGCTATTTCTCATCTTTTGGGGTACTTTTTTTGTTTGTTTGTTTCTAGCCTGGACAGGATCGGTTCTTTTATTTTTGTCCAATATCTAGCTATATATAACTCTTGAATGTTTCCAGTTTTTCTCCCATCCTTCTGACTTGACACCATTGAGAACTAAAACCTGCTTGCCCCTATCCTTCTTTGGACTATCTAAAGAAGCCCTGTGAGCTACAACGAACACTTTCATGCTCTTCTCAAAATAATAATCATAATAATGACACTGATGTCTGTGCCGTCACAGAAATATTCAAACTGCCAACTAGGAACTGTTGGACTGCCTCTGCAATCTTCACTTTATTATCCAAAGATACTTTAAGCCCAGTGTCTAAATCTTCTTGACTGGCTTCTCTACTAATAAGTCTTAACAAAGAGTTCCACTGGTCCTTGATAAACAAAGATGACTGAATGAAAAATGGACTTACGTTGTTCAAAGAAAGGAAGACTATCTCTTTGCCCTTGAACAAGAGGGAGGTCTGACAGACTCTCCTTGACCAAACTTGAGTCAGACTCCTATTCTTTTTGATTAGGTCTTGACCTTGGGTTCTGTCCTTGGGCCAGTTAGTTCAGTTTTAGCAAGAATTCTGAAAAGTCAGTTCAGTGAAAATTAGCCATCCTTGATACCTTAACACTCTGGTATGCCTTAGCAAGAAACCTGTCAAGCAGTTTTGCCAGAATCCCCCATAGCCTTAATGCTTTCTCTTAGTAATCCACTGACGCCAGCCCCAATCCTACTCCTTAGCTGTACGTTTTTACTTGTCCTTGTTTTCAGAATTGAACCTGATCTGTCTCCCCTATTGTAAAGCCCCCATTGCGATAGTCCTTTTTGAATGAAATCTTGCATATTGTCTCTAACAAATGTTATGAAAATTTTAACAGGGTAGAGTTCCCTTCTTCTGGACACACTGGGTTGGAGAATCTGCCTTCAGAACTCTACCTGGTCAGGGTTGCCTTTTCAGAGCTATGCCAGTTGGAGATCCTATTACCAGAGCTCTGCCCAGTAGGGGTCATGTCTCCAAGGTTCTGGTAGCTGTGTCCCAATAGCTTTGTCACTCAAAACTGTGAGTCTGTCTGACATGTTGAAACTGTAGTGATGACCACCCTCATTTGAAATTGTGGACACAGTCTTGATTATCTTTGAATTGTCTTCAGTATAAATCTTCCCTTATTTTCAGACACTGCACATTTGTGGCCACAGAATCACATGGGTCTGTCTTATAAAATTAAGACATTTGACAGTCTTTCTTCATTCTGTCCTATCTCCATCCCCTTCAGTTAAAACTGGCAGCATTCCTGCTGAGTTTGCTGATTAGGATAGTGGTTCACACATGCAGTAATTTCCTTATTAAACAATCATGAAGCCCATACTCTTAGAGCTCTTTTCTGCACATGTGTTCTCATTTTTAAAGTATGGGGTAGGCTGAGAATTTCCCAAGACTTATGTTCTGGTTTCTTTTTGCTTAACAATTTCTTCTCCCTCTACCCACCTCTCCCCAAACACATATTAGAAGATCAATTCCATCTTCAATTCATTGGGCTTCTTGCATTTAACAATAAGCTGTCAGGATGAACCAAGCCACTACTCAACACTTTGCTTAGAAACCTCCTCAGCTAAATATAAAATTTCATTATTCCCAAATTCCACATTTCACAAAACATCAGAACATGAACAATTCAGCCAACTTCTTTCTTACTTTATAAAAAGGATCACCATTCATCCACTTTTCAATTACATGTTGATTATTTTTGTCTGCGATATTATCAGAATGGCTTTTATCATCCATATTTCTACTAATATTCTGTTCTTGAGTATTTATTATTTATATATTCTCAAAGAAGATAGAGACTTTTATTTCCAGCTGTCTTCTTTCCTTTCTGAGCCTTCTCAGTAATAGCCTTTAAAATTCCCTTCATGGTAATATTGACTTTTTCCAGCATGTACCTCAAAATTCATCTAGCCTCTACCAATTACCCAGTTCCAAAACTGCTTGCACATTTTTAGGCATTTGTTACAGCAGCACCCTACCTGTCAGTACCAATTTCTGTCTTAGTTTGGGCTGCTGTAAAAATTACTATAGACTGTCAACAAACAATTATTTTTCATGATTCTGAAGGCTGGAAGTCTGTGTCAGGGTGCCACATGGTCAGGTTCTTAGGGAGGGTCCTCTTCCTGGTTATATCCTGACTTGACCTTTCCTTAGTAAGTACACACAGACAGGGTGATCTTGAGTCTCCTTTTTATAAGGGCATTAATTCTGTCATGGGAGCTCTACCTTATAATGTAATCTAACTATAATGACCTCCCAATGGCCATACCTCCAAATATTGTCACATGAGGATTAGGAGTTCAACATATGAATTTTGGGGAAACATATCTAATCTATAAGTTGCCTTTCAAATGTGAGCTCTTGACTTCTGCTTATATTCCGTATCTGGCTTGTTATAATTTACTCATTTGTTTTGTCTCATACAGAAATAGCAAAAGTAGGATTTGTTCTCTTAAGAGTAAGATTTGATGAGCATTTTTTCATATGTTTGTTGGCCTCATATATGTCCTCTTTTGAAAAGTGTCTGATCATATCCTTTGCCCACTTTTGAATGGGGTTGTTTTTTTCTTGTACATCTGTTTTAGTTATTTGTAGATTCTGGATATTAGCCCTTTGTAGGAAGGGTAGATTGCAAAAAATTTTTTGCTGGTCTATGTCTTTTGATTGGGGCGTTTAGGCCATTTACATTCAATGTTAATATTGTTATGTGTGAATTTGATCCTGCCATTTTGTTACTGGCTGGTTTTCTTTCTCATTAGTTGACTCATTTTCTTCATTGCATTTTTGGTCTTTGCCAACTGGTTTGCTTTTGCAGTGACTGGTACTTGTTACTTTCCATGCTTAGTGTTTCTTTCAGGAGCTCTTGTAGGGCAGGTCTGGTGGTGACAAAAGCTCTCAATAATTGCTTGTCCGTAAAGGATTTTATTTCTCCTTCACTTATAAAGCTTAGTTTGGCAGGATATGAGATTCTGGGTTGAAAGTTCTTTTCTTTAAGGATGTTGAATATTGGCCCCCACTCTCTTCTGGCTTGTAGAGTTTCTGCCAAGAGATCTGCTGTGAGTCTGATTGGCTTCCCTCTGTGGGTGACCTGACCTTTCTCTCTGGCTGCCCTTAGCATTTTTTCCTTCATTTTGACCCTAGTGAATCTGACAATTATGTGCCTTGGGGTTGCTCTTCTTGAGGAATATCTTCGTGGAGTTCTCTGTATTTCTTGAATTTGAAATTTGGACTGCCTTGCTAGGCTTGGGAAGTTCTCCTGGATAATATCCTGGAGTGTGTTTTCCAGCTTGAATTTGTTCTCCCCCGTCACATTCAGGTACACTGATCAAGCGTAGATTAGGTTTTTTCACATAATCCCATATTTCTTGGAGGCTTTGTTCATTTCTTTTCACTCTTTTTTCTCTTGTATTGCCTTCTCTTTTTACTTCATTGAGTTGATCTTCAATCTCTGATATCCTTTCTTCTGCTTGATCATTTAGAGAAATGCAAATCAAAACCACACTGAGATATCATCTCATGCCAGTTAGAATGGCGATCATTAAAAAATCGGGAGACAACAGATGCTGGAGAGGATGTGTAGACATAGGAACACTCTTACACAGTTGGTGGGAGTGTAAATTAGTTCAACCATTGTGGAAGACAGTGTGGCGCATTTCTCAAGGATCTAGAAATAGAAACTCCATTTGACTCAGCAATCCCACTATTGGGTATATATCCAAAGAACTGTAAATCATTCTACTATAAAGACACATGCACACTTATGTTCATTGCAGCCCTGTGTACTATAGCAAAGACCTGGAACCAACCCAAATGCCCATCAATGATAGACTGGACAAAGAAAATATGATACATATACACCATGGAATACTATGCAGCCATAAAAAACGATGAGTTCGTGTCCTTTGTAGGGATTTGGATGAATCTGGAAACTATCATTCTCAGCAAACTTACTCAAGGACAGAAAGCCAAGCACCGTATGTTCTCACTCATAGGTGGGTGTTGAACAACGAGAACACATGGACTCAGGGAGAGGAGCATCACACACAGGGGACAGTGGTGGGGGGTAGGGGAGAGGCAATAGGGGGTGGGGAGGGATAACATGGGGAGAAATGCCAGATATAGTATGCATCTAAAGTAAAATAAATAAATTATTTTTTTAAAAAAAGAGTAAGATTTGTGTATTTCCTACTGAGAACTTTGCCAGCTTCCTCCTCCTTCAGTGTTATCCCCAAAATGGATAAAAACCGGACAGTAAAAACTGGCCACTGTTGAATACGGCATTTGGATTTCCTGAAGAAAAATGTTTTGCATCCCAACAAGCCTGTGATCACAGACAAATCTAGACCCAGGCTTTAGAAACAATCTACAAAAGAAGGATAGCTGACTCAATGATTTTATACTTACTATATGTCAACTTGCTTTTCCTTACTATGTCAATATCTACTAATTTGAGATTTACCAACTCCCCTTTCATTCAAGGCTACTGTAGACAATCTGCCAACCCAACCTGCATACCTTCTTTACTGTTTCTAATAGAATTCCCAAACCTTCAGTAATTAAGAACAAGTAGCATTTCTAAAACAATATGGGGACTGACATAGGGTTGCTAGCTTTTTAGTTTGCAAAATAAGGACAATAAAAAGAGAACCAACTATTTGCTAAATTTAATTTTATTAAAAATTTTTATGCCAAAAAATTTGGAGGGACTAAGGTTAGATTAAATAATTTTCCAATAATTCTTTCAAACCTTACCCAACAAATCACACTCTCCACCTCCACATTCACATGCATCTGATCTTTTCACTTTGTTCTGGGCTGGAGAAACTCTGTGATGAATCGTCAGTAGGACAAATTACTCTGTTTGGGATACTCTACTCCATCCTGCTCTCTTTGCTGTTTACTGTCTTGCTAAAGATAGACAGCTCACTTTGTTTCAATCAGTTTTGAAAATGTCTCATTTGGGAGAAAACTCAAAACAAGGACTTAGTCTTATTTACTACCATGACCTCTAGTTCCTAACACAGTGCCTGGCACATAGAAGGTACTTGGAAAATTCTTGTTGAATGAATGAAGGGCATAAGCTTGTCATTTTCTTTTCCCTAACTCTGCCTGTTTGGCCAAGTGGTGACTTAGTGCTTTAGTTTATCTGTGCTTATTCCATGTGTCTGTTCCAATATGTGCAAGAAAAGCAGCATAAAAAGTGAATTTCTGATTGAGTTGAGGGCCATGCTATATCATGTGTTAATACATTGTTATATCAGATTTGAGCCTTGCTGTTAGGTAATTTCCACACTTCTCCCATCACCCATGCTTGGCTAACATCCAGACTTGAGCTCCAATTCTGGCAGCAAATGTGGTCTTGTTTATTTACATTCTCTCTCAGATGACTCAAGTTTCAAAGTGAATAGTCCTGTATAGTAATAGTATGAGCAAATGGCATGATGTGGATAAAACTGGAAACTATCTTCTAGCCTGCTATGTATTCATGCAGGAGAAAGCTACAAATTATCACTGAATGTTTCTCTATTTGAATGTTTAATCAATTTTTACAAATGATTTAGTATTTAGGGTTTCAGATTTTTTTCCCTTGGTCCAATAATGGTTAATTGCTCTAAAATGTTTTTTAGCATGTATTCCACCTTGTTCATATTTTTTGTTTTAACATCAAGGGAGCTTAACAGATATAGTGGGTGGTGATACCTTAGGGAAGAAAAAAGACATAGAGTAGAATTTTGGAATTTGGGAAGAATTCTGGAAGAAACTAGATTACAAAAGATCACCCTAATTAGGTTATTATTGATTTGGACCAACAAACCATCATAAAGATGAGAAAACAGACTCAGAAAGTTTAATGGCCCCCTCTCTGCCAACTTTACTGGGCTAGTTGTGATGGTGAGGACTAGAATGCAAGTAAGACCAAATACTCTAGATAAACGCTTATTCCCTTTGTATTCTCCATCCATGCCTGGCCTCTCTCCCTGCCCTTCTTACATACTCCTTCCATTATCTGATTGGTAAGTTGAGAAAGAAGCCACACATGTTTAGGCTGGCATTCCTCTCACTTTTTTTCCACTATGACGTCTGCCTGCCTGCAGAGAGCAAGCAATCCGATGAGCTCCTCCATGCTATAGGCTTATCAGGGTACCCATAACACAAACACAGGTCTGCAGTTTCACAAGTACTGCCTATGTCTGTGCAGAGCTAATTTTGGGATTCATTGTCAGGAAGCCCAATTGTATCCCACACCTAAGACTTGTTCTTCAACAGCTCTATCAAAAATAAATCTGGCATTTTGATTTTCATCTTTTCAGCTTCTCAGGGATTCTAGCTATTAAACACAGGCAAGGGTTAAGAATAATGCTATTTACTGGATCCCTGTAAGCCTAAGATGTATCTGCTATCTTATGGAAGAAGAGTAATACTTAGCATGTTGGCTAAAGACAGATAACTCAGACACACTGCCCCAAACATCAGCATCAGAGGATCAGCCAGAAATAGCTGTAACCATTTTTCCCATCCCTCTGTCTCTGGGAAGCTTCACAGGTCACCAACATGCTGAGAAGAGATGTCTGCTTTGAAAGCTCTGGGGTCATCTAATGTCCACCTACCTGCGAATTCTGTAACATGCAGTCACATGGGCAGTTTGGGATGTGTACAGGAAAAAAACACTCCTCCCTATCTTGGGTGCACTACCGTCTCCAGCTGAGGACTTTGGAAGAACTTCATTTGCTGTGATCATAACCCTTTCCCAGTGGACCATCTAGAGAAGATTTCTCTCTCTCTCTGTCTCTCTCTCTCTCTCTCTCTCTCGCACACAGGCACACACACACACACACACACACACACACACACACACACACACACACACACACAATCCTCCCTCCCTTTCCCTACACACACAGTTTGTTTACAGAGGTACTAAAAACTCTGACTTTGTTAGCTTCTATTCAATTACTGATGCCATACCATTCCCCGTACCTTTCTGCTTAGAAATTCAGACAAATCAGAAAGTAGGCTTATTACAAACAATTTCAACAAACAAGAGTTGGAAAAGGGGTAGAGTATCACGATTACCAATTTCAAAAGAAGGTCTTTTTAAAGCTTTTTCTAAAGTTTGGGGACTTCCCTAATCATCTTTCAAATTCCCTAACTCTGAAATAATAACAAATATTTAAAATAGCTTTGTTATTTTGTGTGATTAAAGGTGCAACATATGGTGTACTAGAAAAAAAATCACAAAGTGCATCAGCATAAAGCAAATAAAGGTAATTAGTATTTCTACCATGCAGATAGTCACTGATCATATACTGATGTATTTTTCTAGACATGCACATTCGTTTTAAAGAGCTCATTCCACACAGGCTCTTTTGTAACGTTTTTCTTCTGTGACCCAATTTTAATGCTTATCCTGATCGACAACCTCAAGTGCATTTCTGTGTATCAAGATACAGCTGGAAGCAGGAAGTCACAGTATTAGTGTTTCTTAAGAAAAGGCTCAGCCTCTGGTTTTTAACAAAGCCCACTCAGTGTATGGTGACAGGGGAGCTAAGTCTCAGGATGAGAATCACTGAAGCACATAGTAATTTGGGCAAGATAGATAAAGGGATATTATTAGAGGAGCTGTCCTCTCAGAGATAATTAAACCTTTCCAGAAGTTAATCTGGCCCACCAGCATAATACCTGAGGATGGGAAACTTCCCTTTCATTGTCACCAAACGGCTGTCAAATACAAGTGATAGGCAGGTGGAGAAAATGAGTGATAATTGGAGTTTGAGGTTCTGTGTGATAAATTTCAGTGACAGAGCTGGCATTACTCTGGAACCCCCTCATCAGCAAATGGGACTTTCAGTGCATGCACCAGTTCATTGCTTCCTGCAGCTTTCATCACAAGCATGGCTGTGGTACAGGTGAAAATACACAGCTCTGGCTACTTCAGAACCTTGCCCAAATAGCAGCTATGCTAGAGTTAGAAATACTGCCTTGGTCTGAATGTTTGTGTTCCCTCAAAACTCACATGTTGAAATCGAATCCCTGGGGCAGTAGGGTTAAGAGGTAGAGTCATTGGGAGATGATTAGGTCATGAGGCTGAAACCCTCATGAATAGGATTAGTGCCCTCATAAAAGAGGCCTGAGAGAGCCCCTTCCCCCCATGTGAATAGGATTAGTGCCCTCATAAAAGAGGCCTGAGAGAGCCCCTTCCCCCATGTGAAGATGCAGTGAAAAGGTACCCTCTTTGAGGAAGCAGGCCCTCACCAAACATGGGCTGCTGCCTTGATCTTGGACTTCCAGGACTCCAGAACTGTGAAAAACTTCTGTTGTTGATAAATTACTCAGTCTAAAGTGTTTTGTTAGAGCAGCCCAAATGGACTAAGAAAAATACCGGAAACAACCCAAGGTAAGGAGAACTTGAATGAAAGTGTCCAAAGTGGTTTCTTTCCCCTTAAACTAGTGACTGATATGGTACAAGGAAGAACAGTTATTTTTGTAAAAATAATAATGCATTTTTCCTGATTCTTTTTAAGTGAATAGACAAAACAATTGGAGGCTTGGACAAAATTAATTTTTACAAAAATTTTCAAAAGATTTCCTCATATCCAGAAATAAATAGAATCATTTTTAATTGATATTTTAACTGTAAGTATAACATATATATGGTAAAAATTGAAACAGTGTGGAAAGGTTATACAATTAAAAGTAATTCTTCCTTTTTCACTGATTACAAGCCACATACTTCATAGGCAAACACTATGTTTCTCGTGAATACTTAAAAAAACTAATTATACTGTCTTGTGTTTTTTAAACTTTAGTGCCCATTGAAATGGCTCCCTTTTACTCTAATTAGTATCATTTTGTCAAATACTGCTTTGAATTTTTAAATGTAATTCTTGGGGGGAACATTGGACACATCTCCACACCCCACCTTAACTATTATCTTTTAACATGTTCTGTTGTTTCTCTTGTCCTTGGGCAAATCCTACAGTTTTGACCCCCCCCACCCCCTTTTTTTTTTTAATAAGAATAGTATCCCATTGGTAACTAAGACTTGGTTTCAAGTATTAAAATTCTTACCAAATTCTAAAAGGTTTAGTCTCACATCCAATTCATAGCCTCTTTTCTCTCTTCCTATCTTGGGCCATACTCACAACTGGGACCCACAGGGGAAGAGGATGTGATCTAATCTTCAGTTTTTCTATATTTCCTCTGCCTTTCATTTTAGTACTTAGAGAAGAGAGAGATCAGATGCAAAGGACAAAATCTTTACTTACCTAGTCCTATAATTAAGGTCCTCTCTGGCTGATACTGGCCAAAAGAAGCCCTCTGTTGCAGGTGTCAAAGTGCTAGTTCTTTGAGATACTTGTCTGAGTTCTCACAGATCAAAGCTCCCTTACATGGGTGATGCACATGCCAACTGTATACAGAGATTAACTGTATATCTGTCCATTGTTCCTTGCTCTCTCTCAGCTATTGCCCTGCCGTAACTCTTTTTTAACTTAGCCTTCGATCTGCTGACGGTAGATGATGAGATGATGATCTCTTAGCAACTCAGAATTGTGTTAGAGCTGTAGAAATATGTTTGGCAGCTCTTCTTTAGATTATACTTATTGTTACCTTCAATATTGAGTCTTTGACAAAATTATTCAACAAAAGAAGAGTCCTACTCAAGTATCAAGTTTCATAGTTGTC